>CP073642.1:14512500-16912500 GCA_018223645.1 Jasminum sambac
GGCCATGATCATAAGAAAGATAATATCGTGATTTACGAATTCAACTCGTTATCGAATCCCTTGGCAAAATTTAGTATTAGGGTTGTCGGTGAGTTTGATAGTTTGGAAATCCCTTTTTGTTATGAATAAATATTTGTTTGAATTAGGGATTTTAAGCAGTCGCCTAAATTGTCATCTAAAAATGGCAAAAAAAGTCGATCTGTACCAAATTCGATGGATATTTGCCTGAACGGTAAAGAATTTTCCCGATTTACAAATCAACGGGTAATAACAATCAGATTTTCTAATCTATGAAATTTGCAAGGCAATAACAAATCAAGGCGAATCCTCCATGCAAAAATAAAAAATAAAAAGTACAAAAAACAAAATAAAACAAAAGTACAAATATTGGAACAAGACACATGACCAGGAGAGTCGATCCAACTCAATCCTCCAATTCCAAATTCCAACGTTGAATTAGTTTTTTTTATCATTTGTCAATTACCAAATAGAAAAGGAAAAGGGAAAAAGTCAGACACTCAGAATTCCTCAAACCCTTTGTTTCTTGAACTTATAAACGGTTAAAGTATTGATTTATTGGAGTTATTCTTGATAGTTTGTGAAATTTTTATATTAAGGTTTTAGTTGATTATTATGTAACAGTGATCGGGAAAATTATTTATGTCTTAAAAAAAAGTGCACAAATCATTTCGCGAATCGGAAGCCGATCTATTTTGCTCTGTAGTCTGCCCTGATGTGATCCGCTTTCCAATTCGCTCACGGGGCAATTACGGTTAAAAGATTTTTTCGTGCGGAAATAAAAATTTTCACTGATCCGCCCCGTTGCCATTTTCATCATCGGTAAGAACTCGACTATGTGATAATTCAATCATCAAATTTAATCTCTTATATCCCAACAACAATTTGCTAGCGATCAATTCCAAGAATCACCATATACCAATGTATAGACATACAGTATTGCTTTACAAAAACGATAATATTCACCTATCTTATCCTATCAATACTAATGCATCAAATGCTGAATTCTTTCAGCAATGATTGACTAGAAAATCAAGAAAACCACCAATTTCAGACATACAAGTTAATTATTTCTTGTCGAAAGCCTTGAGAACCGAAACCGATTGCTTTGCTTTCTCTGAGTTTTCTTCTTCAAGTCGATCCCATTCGACGCCTTTGGATTACGCAGATAGCACACGTCTCCGTCGCATGCATACCGACTCCTCGCCGGTTGTTGCTCAGTGAAACATTTCAAGATATTGAATGAAGGCATAGCCATCTTGTGATAATCAATGCAAATGCCTTCTTTCTCTCTTAACTTTCTCTATATTATTCAACTTCTATGGCCTTTATATAGATACATGGGAATCAAAAAAATTAAGCATTGAATAATATAATGAGAAAGTCAGCGAAAATGGTTAGGTCAATAAAAGGATGCTATGACCATATACAAATCTTGTTGAGGGTCTCTTTCAAGAAAATAAATATATGATCGATTGTGGTCCGCGTCACATCTAAGAAATCGATGGTGTCAATTACGTGCGCGTGAATTTCTGCGGTATATACCAAAAAATCTAAAAAATTAAAGAGAGTGCGTCAATCCCCTTCAAAAAATAAAAAATAAAAAATAAAAAATAAAAAATAAGAAGAAGAGGAAGGAGAGAATGCTTCAGTCAAAAGTAAAAATCACGAAACATCCCCGCAGAACACAATGCATTATAAAACATAGAAGGCCGACCTTGAGATGCTGAAAACTCTTATAGAAAATCTATTAGTTCAATGATTGAGAACCATTTTTACACTAAACGGGTTGTAGTCTGTAAGTGATCGTCTAATCCATCGCCTAACCTTAAGGTCACTATTGAAAAAGATGGTGCATAATTCAATTTTGTTATTGTTTTGTCTTTTATTTTTCTTGTGAGACTTCAACTGTTTGTGGTGGTTAATTGAATATAGTAAAATAAATCAAGGTTTTGAAATTTCAATCTATAGGTAACAACATGCGTCCGTTCTTTTACAATTTTTAACAAGTTTTTACACATTTTAACTCATTCTCATCTAAAGTCAAACCAATTATATCCACATATTTTTTGGGACCCACTGTACTATACAAATCTCTATCATTTAATCTCATTCATTCTCTCTCCTATTTCACATCAAAATTTATAAATACTCATAAATGCATATTAACTAACACCCACACAAAGTACGTGATTTTCATTGTTATATATAGTCAATTATTATACCAGATTCTTGCATCGGTATATGCATGCATGAAGTCAAAATTTAGACTCCCACTCCAGCAATTTTGCTACACGTGCCAGAAAGTTGTTTGTTTTTGTGGTTCTAGTTCCACACCAACAAAGTCTTCGAGAGCTACCTCCCATCAATGGCCACTGCCATTCAATATTGAATTATGAGCCGCCAAACGACAAAAGTGCTAGTGACAATATCCTTAATGAATTTGCAGAATGAAAAAGCTTATAACTACATAGATAAGCAAATATGAAAATGATGTCCATATGAAACATCATGCGAAGTTGGATGTCGCAACCAAAAAAAAGAGGGGGAAAGGGCATATTAGTTGTATAGTTTTTTAAAAAAAAATTAAATTAAATAGTTCTATCAATCTAAGTTAGAAATTATATGAGAATTTATAACTCAATAATTTTTTATTTCCAAATAATTTGTTCGAGCATTAATCCAGGGTGTGCATAATCACAAACATAAATCATGAAAGATCAATTTTTGAATAATTGTTGATTCGTTTCTGTCTTAAAATACCAATAGATATATTCACTCACTACACAAATCGCTATCCATTGAATACAATAAAAGTTCTCTAGGACGGGGTTGAGTTATCTGAATGTTTATTGATATTTTCTATTAAACTCTCTAAAAAGATTATGTATAATTCGTAAAGTGTTTTTGTTTAAAAATAAAAATTAAGGGAATATGAGTGTGTCCTATAATTTATTTATTTATTTATTTTTGAAAAGATTATTTAATATTTGTTAAAAGATATATTTATTTCAAATTAATTTTACGCTTATTTATTTATGATACGATAGTCAATTCAAAGAAAGAAAAATTAAGACTATAATGAATTGGAGAAAAGAAAGAAAGAAAGAAATGATATTAAAAGAAAACCCACAAATGTTCACAGATGTTTGAGGAGAAATAGGAGGACCCACGCTGACTTCAACGTATTCGAAAAGATTCTTTGACCAGAATCTCAACCCCATGTCCTCTCCCTTCATCTCTATCTCCCTCTTAAACAAATTGTTCCCTTTAAAAGTTTTGTTATAAACACCCTTCGATAGAACAGGAATCTTCAAATCCAAACCTTATTAATATAAACTTTTTTTTAAAATGTGGCCTTGGATTCCTTTCCCGGAAATTCGACGTATCAAAAACCACACGTCTTAACATACATGGACAAAGACGGTGGTCGCAAGGTGGCATAACAGTAACAACCACCATCACCACCGCCGGCGACCACCACCACCACCATGCAATACGATACTTTCGCCACCAATGATGGGGCAGAGGCGGCGGCGGTTTTGAAGAAAGGGAAATGGACAGAGGAGGAGGACGAAAAATTGAGACGAGCGGTGATAGAATACGGGGTCGAGAACTGGGTGGCGATTGAGAAATATTCGGGCTTGGCGAGACAGTCGAAGAGTTGCAGGCTCCGTTGGATCAACCATTTGAGGCCCAATCTCAAGAAAGGTCCTTTTGGAGAAGATGAAGAGAGAATTATCGTTCAATTGCACCACAAATATGGCAATAGGTGGTCTCGTATTGCCTCCAAGGTATGTAAAGTAGGCTGAGAATCTAATCTGCATGTCTGTGGGAGGGTTTTATGTGGAATTAACATTAATTTCGGGGTAAATGTGTAAATGCAGCTCCCCGGGAGGACAGACAACGAAATCAAGAATTTCTGGCACAAGAGAGTGAAGAAATGCAAGAAACATCATCGTCCAGTCTACCCAGCAGCATATATAAAAGATGATCAAGACCATACAAATATTACCAACAATCCGAAACATAACGAGAACCATTATACTTGTAATGAAATAAAGGTCGATGGCAAATGCTGGCTAGATGGAAATGACAATTCTACCCCTATAAATTACCCCGTCTATACGATCCATTCACATCCTACTCACTTACCTGATCAAAACGAAGCCTCAATCATGCATTCCAACAATTTTCCTCCGCCATTTACTTCTTCCCTAGTCGAAGCATCATATCCCATTCAAGCTTCTATAAAGCAACAAGATGTGGCTAGTAGCAATCATACCCAAATCCATTCCTCTACAAACGAGCAATTCGGGGGATTTCAAACATCAACCAGTCAACTCTCTCCATGGGACCATTTTGTAGCTTCATCAACCATTGAAATGCCCCAAGCATTGATGCATGTATCCTCTTTATCGTCTCTTCAAGTAAGTTCATCCATCGCAACTACGACTACTCAGGTCCCACCTCTTAACATGCAATCGCCTAAGTCCATGACATCATTATTGGGCCATTTAACTCCATCGCCATCAGCACCTACACTTTCTTACCCAAATATGGAACCAGTATCTTTAAGCCTAGATTTGCAGCCAATTCAACCAAGCCCATCTCATTCTTTCCATGTGACCCCACTTAATTCATCTTTCTGTGTCAAAACAGAGCACCCTTCAATCCAATTCTCATCACCACAAGAATATGGCTTGCATAAAGTGAGATCAGACAGTAATTTAGAGATCATAGCTGCAAGAAAAGAAGCTCAGGCAAAGGCAAGGTACAGAAGGAAGACTTTGAGGCAGATCAGAATTCCAAATAAAAGAGACTTCGTGCATGAAATACCAAGTTCAAGCTCGAGAACAGAACCCACAGACATAAAATGCTTAAACATGAATGGCACATTGGAGCCCACAAAACTTCGGTCAGACGACTGTGTGTGTGAATTTGCAAGCAGAGAAGGGCCATCTAGCAAAAGCATAGAAATATTCTACTCACAGGATAGTTTCTTGATGGAAGATTTATTTGGACAAAATTGTGGGACAGAGCAAGTTCCCATTTTCGACTCCTTGGGTCCACACTACAGCCAAAGCACTGCAACTACCCTGTTAAAAACAGAATTCACAGAGAGCTTGGATAGAAATTTCATACAAGAACAAAACCTGCAGGAAAATAGCAAGATATTGGAACTGCATGAACAGAATTTGTTATATCATCAATATCCCAATCTGATAGAATCTGGTTGTGTGATGACAGAGCCAAGCTTGGAATCTGAACTTCGGGAAGGCAGGTCGGGGTCTGGGTTGGAATCTTCACCGGATAGAATCTTGAAAAGAGAATATTCCTGGGATCAAAGCTTATGCGCAGAAAGCCTAATGGCTACACAAGAGCAAAAACCATTGATAAATGGACTTGTTCCAAGTGTTAGCCAAAGTAGTATAACTCACTTGCTGGGGCACAATACTTGGAATGAGGAATCATGCGAGTTCACCAAACAGGTTACCTAACGTTTCCAGAAGAACATCAAATCATTCCATTTCTACAGCTGACTCTTTCTCCCTTTTTTTCTTTTCCTTTGTTTTTTTCCTTCCATTTTTAATCTAAGTGATAGGGATGCATAGCCAGTAACTAACATGATAAATCTCTGTAAATTTGTTGTAATTGTAAACTATGTGTCAATTAATTCTACAGAACTTCCATTTTCGTATCTATAGTTGTCATCTTCTAACAACTCGGTTCAGTAATGCGGTACCAGAAAACGCATCACTTTTCTGTCATCTATTTGTCTAAAAGCATCTAACAACATTGACAGTGATAATTCCATGAGTTCTATAATCACACTATGGATATGCGTTTAGTAATTAGGAGTGAGACAAGTATAACGTAGAAAAGATTGAATTTCCAGACTCAGATACATATAAAGGAAACAAAACAGCCATATCCAAAAGAGAATAATATTGAAATTCGATAAATAACGTAGAAATCGTTTGGAACAATCGTTGGGATAGATATGCCAGAGATTATTAAAGAGAATATACAAGATTTAAGGTCTATATACATATTGCAACTTGATTTCCACATCAGAGTTCAGAGGGTTCCAAATGTATTCTCCCCGCTGTAAGTCATGTATAGGAAACCATCCTCGTCCTTGTTGTCCTCATAAATTGTAGACATCATAGCAGCTGCAATGGCACCAAAAAGTAAAATGCTCAAGACCAACAGAATCATTGCATAATGGAAATCGCAATCTCGAAACTATTGAGCATTCTACTCACCAGTAGGAGGAAGAATGTTCTTGACAAAGATAAAAATGGCCTTCTCAGCACTGAGCTTAATCCTCTTTCGGACAACATACACAAACTGTCCAACAGTCAAATCAGCAGGAACCAGATATCTGTAAATCAAGATTGAAAATATTGCAGGATGAGTTACTGAGGGTAGTCTTAACTAGACAACTGTATTTTTCATATCAAACCTGTTGGTATTTGAGTTACTAGTGAAGGAGAAAAGAGCAAAAACCAATTTAAGGGCATACAAGTTTTAGTGTTTTGCAATTAACGTGAAATCCTATGACAAATCAATTACGAGAAGATTGGAAAGAAAAGACCAGCTTTACACCTCAAGCATGACTCAATACCCCACCCCCAGAAGAAGAAAAATGCTCAGAGAGAGAGAGAGAGGAGGTGCTAGTGGAGGTAGTGGTGGTGGAACTGGCTTACAGGGAAGGGAAACCGGGTGGGATCGTAGGGGTCTGCTATCACCATTGAGTATGTGATAAGTTTGTTATACATAATTCAAATACAACAAATCCTGGATACAACATCTCCTGTTGATCACCGCCACTAAAAAGATCGGTTCAGTAACTAAAGAAACAGTAAGAAGATAAACATCATATCTCATTGTAACTGAAACGCCAAATGACAAAAAGAATACTAGGAAATATAAAACTTATTAACATCCAGTAACCATAGTTGTATTCAACAAAAAGGACCAAGTATGAAAAGATGTTAAAGATAACCAACTTCTTCTTGTCAATGTCTGGTATATCGCTTCTTTCTGCCTTCTCCACAATAACCTGAATAGCAGAAGCAAATATTATGACAAGAACAAATAGTGGAGAAAACTATCAAGTAACCTAAAGGTCTTAAATGTGCAAAATGAATTCTCCAATACCGGAATCCTATCAGGGTACTTCTCCCTGATACGAGCAGATTCTGCCTGTCGCCTCTCTGCAAAATTCAAACTAATATCATTTGACTTTAAAAATGATGCAAATGCGATCAGACATGTATAATTTTTTATAAAAGGTATTATTAACAACTAACAGGCCTTCTATCTAGTTACATTGCTCCAAACTTGAAACATAAGAACAATTAGAAACCCATTGAACAGCAGCAGGCATGTAATTATATTCCATGGTTACATCAATAAGTAGAGCCACATGGCCAATATCCCAGATCTGAAGGAGTCACACAGTCCCAAACAGCAAATGGGTTTTGATTATAGAACCAATTTTGCAACGTGTTTCCAAACATTGGACAGGCAGGCAGCATGAAGATTGATAGCATGAACATGTTCAACGGAACCCTCGTTAGAAGATTCTAAGCTGAAGAAGAAATAAGAAGATTTGAAATTCAACGGCTCAAGTTCATGAGCTTTGCAGTTGAAAAGAATTGAATTTTGGCCAGATCTCTAATTAAACCGCATAATAATTCATTAGCAGTAACACAAATCATCCATCGATATCACAGTTCTTTCAAGTGTAATACCAAAGCCTTGACCAACTCAGCATTCCATACGAATTTTACAAATTGATTGCAAATGTAACAATTAACAGGAGTTCGACGAAAATGATGATCTATGACGCAGATCTTCAAAGAACGACGTAAACAAAGATTTAAGGAACAGTATTACTTTCCAAATTAATTATACGCAATCCACCGATCAAAACAGAAGAAACCAAAATTTCACAAAATCAGGTCAATGATCGGGCTGGTAATTGGAAAAAGGGGTTCACAGTGCAATTTACCAAGTGGGTGTTCCAATTTGAAGGAGCTCTTGGCCATAACGACTGGAGAACGATCAAACTGCAAGTGGAAGGCAGGAGAAGCAAATTCTAGGGTTTGTTTCCTTTGAAGAGTAAAGAAACCGCAGAAAATTAATAATTACTTTTTGTACTTTTTGAGAGGAGACTTATCCCTTCCGTGTTGCACACGTGGTAGAAGTCGTGTAACACAAGGATGATGCCATTTTGGGTACCGGGATTATTAAAAAATTAATTTTAGAGGTGTGGTTGTGAAATTTAAAAAATTAAAAATTATAAAAAATAAAAAAAAAAAAAAAAAAAAAAAGAAGGGCGAACTTGTAGTTGCGAAAGATGATATTTTATTTGTTTGTAGCAACTAATCTTTGGTCTCGGGGCCTTGCCGTCGGTGAATCTTCAACTTCAACATCCACTATTATATTATTATAAAATTTACCATTTTTCTTCAAGGTCATTCAATTATAAATTATAGGAGACAATTTGGAGTATCAGAATAGATTAATTATTGGAATCTGACTTTTTTTTTAATTAAATTAAAAAGAGGTAGGTCTTAGCCTTAATTCGACAATTGTTTAAGGTGCCAAAATATAAAAGGTTCCAAATTTTAAATTTATTATATAAGCACAGTTTTTTTTAAAATAAAAGTCTAATTGTTATTTATTTAATTAGACATCGTCTAATTTTAAGTTCTTGATATTTTACATTGTCATTATTGTAACTTTGAAAATTTTTATTTAATGTAAGTTTTTATTTGAAATTAATGTATTTAAATTTTTTCGGAAAAAAAATATTTATAAAGGATCTCTTATATTATTTCACTTAAAAGCTTTCAAATCTCAAGATCAACTCTGAATAAGTTTTTTTGTGAAATATCAAAGAGCAAGGATTTTCTGTAAACAATGAAGATATATTTTGCATGTTACCTATTGGCTTTGAAGACGCCATGCAATCTTAATTACGACAATAGCATAACTTCAAAAATTTACAAATATAACACAATTGACCAAAAATGTATTGTCAAAGGAAATTTAAAAAAAAAAAAAAAGAAAAGAAAAGAAAGCCCACCAAGCCATAAAAGCACCAAGAGTTAAAGTCGTTTCGAGTATGTCGAACCTTGTTTTACATACCTTGGTTATGTTTCGTCTCTTTAACATTTTTAATAATGAACATAATAATCTTATTGTTCCAATGGAGAAAAAAACTTAGGATTATCTTTTGGAGAAATTACCAATTTAACAAGGTACGGCAAATTCGTTTGCAATTGAAAGTGAATTTTCTAAAGAATCTGCAGCTCACAACATGAAAAAGTGTAACTTACAACATAAAATAATAATAATAATAAATTTAATGTAATTAAGAATATGTGGCTAAAAAAATAATTTTTAAATTAATTTTATTGAAGCAATACTTATAGCGGATAAATTTTAATGTATTTTTATGAGTAGAAAGAGAGAGAATGAGTGGAGTTGGACAGTGGAGATTTAATGAGTGAAGAGATATATGGATGTGATTTGTTTGACCAAATTTGAATTTCAAAAAGAATGAATTAAAATGTATTTTGATGTGTACGCTAAGGGGCACTTAAGAGCCTGTTATCATACAAAATTTAATTCATTCTTTCAAATTTTAAATTTGGTCAAACAAATCACATCCACATATCAATTGTACTTTTAAATTTACACCATTCAACTCCACTAATTCTCTCTCTTCCTACTTATAAAAATATATTTTAATTCATACGCTAACACACACGTTTCGTAATTCATTTTAATTTATTCTTTTCAAAATTCAAATTTAGTCAAACAAATCACATCCACATATCAAATATACTTTTAAATTTCTATCATTCAACTCAAATAATTATCTCTCTTCCTCCTCGTAAAAATACATTTTAATTTATATGCTAACACACACTAATTGCTTCTAAGATGATGATCAAAAAAGTCCCCATAGAATTAGAAACACATGAAAAAAAGTCCCCATAGAATTAGAAACACATGCTTTGTTTCTACTTTCTACTTCTATCAAACGGTAGCAACTCCTCGTAACTATAGTGTTTGCAAATCAAGTCTCAAATACAATTAGCCAATCTTTTTTACTATTATTTTCTACTTTTTTATTCATTTTTATCGATTCTTTCTTTTGGTGAAAGCAATCACATCCACATATATCGTGGAAGCTTCATGTACTACACAAATCTTCATCATTCAATTCCATTCATTTTCTATCCTCTTTTATATAAAAATCTATTTAAAAAATCATAAAAAATTCAATCCTATCACCCCGAAGTCCCATTTCGTGAATGATTCGACAAACATCTCTCCACGCTACCACATGTCCCACCATCCTATAATCCAATAATCGATCATCGTAACCCTTTGATTAACGACTAGCCAATAACATACACCCAAATATAAACAAAAAAGACGATCCAATAAAAGATGAATAACGAGTGTAAACATACAAAAGTGTGTAGCTTCTTCTAAATGGACATAAATCTCTAAGTCCTTTGTTGCTCAACTTCTTTAGAAGGAACAAAAGGGGGCTCAAATCCCCTAAACACTCTATAAGCTGAAATTACAGCCAATACAAGGAAACAACAAAGCGTTATAACATGTAGAGCCAAAGCTGTCTTCAATCTGCTGCAGAATTTTCCATAAGAACCACAAGCTTCACTCCATGTCACCTCTTGATCCCCATTGTATGCCAAGTAAAGAAACTCCCCAAATGCAGCCATTGATGTCACCATCAAGTATGCTAACACCTGCCCATTTTTAGTCAAGGAATCTTATTGTGGGTCCTACTAGACATACCCATAAAATTATTAAAGAGTGTTTGGTTGAAGTAAAAACCTGATCTGAAATAAAGAAAAGCCATGTTTTAGTCATTAACCATCTGATCCATGAAGAAACAGCCCCAAACAAGGCATATCCTGCAGATATAGCACTTATGCAAACCATGTACCTGCCCACAGAATATAAATTCATTATTCATCCCAAAAAATTAAAAATAAATAAAACCCAAAAAATTGATATAATTCTTACTTGAGTCCAATGAAATTGCTATACTGCAATTTCCCAAAGATACTGTTATCTTGCTCCGTGGTGACAGTTAGCCAGATAGCTGCAACACTCAAAGGAACAACAAGCATTCTAAGAAAGCAATCTACGAGTCTTAGGTTGGAATCTCCATTGCCAAGAGATGCCATGTTTGTTTTCAAGAAGGATGAAGTGAAGAGATGGGAGAACTGTGTGAATTGATGGGTGCTTTATTAGTGGACAAACGTGATTATATACAGATTTTCCACAGAGAGTGGGAGGAGTGAGAATTAGTGGGCCGTGGCTTTTTCAGAAGAGGAATAATGATGGATAAGTTTGGTGAAGAGTTTGGATCTATATATATGAGCCTTGACACACGGCTTTTGGCTATTTGTTTATACAATTATACGTTCACATCTTATACGTAGGATTATGTCGCCTTGCCTGCAGTATGGCTTCATACCTAGAACATTGATCCTATGCACAATCCAAATACCTCGATAAAATTTGATAATAATAATAATTAAAAAAAAAAAGAAGAAAAGGACAAAGTTGTGCAAATTATTATCGGAAAAGGCAAAAAAAACATTAAAAATTATACGTAATTTCTCGTTCATGGTGTAAGTTCAATTAAATTTTAGAGTCATTTTCGATATGAGAAACACGTATAAGAAACATACTACTATAACATTCTCCTTACGAAAAGTCAAGAATATACAAAAACCACAAATTACGCTTGTCTTCTAGTCAATAGGTACGAATTAATTATGATTTTTTTCGATAGAAACAGCCCTAAAAGCTTAGGTGCAATTTCTGTTTTCAAGTGGGAAGAGAAGATACTGATGTAAAAGTAAACAAATTTTCAGTACTAGAAATCTAAAAACTGAAAACAGCTCAAAACAACTGTCTGAACAAAACACACTTGGTAACTCACTCACAAAGACAGGAATTACCAATTAAAGATTCTATCAGTACAACCACCAGTGAAAAAAGCTTTCAACCTCAGCAAATGTGAAAATTGAAAAATCATTAAAAGAAACATATATATCCCAAAACAAAGTTCACAGGAGAAAGACAAACTATAATGTAAAAGAAGTAAAAGTTTGCTTAAGAATACAGAGTTATCATGAGTTCCACTAACCCATAATGACCAAGAAAAATAATGTTTTATTACATTGCTCCTAGTTCTGTTCCTACATACAATGATGTCTCCTTTAAAAAATGGATCAAATTTGAACTGCAATGTCTATCTCTATATCACATATACATACAGTTAAGTATACAGTACAAATCTCTGAAATGCCCATAAAAGAACAAACTTCCGGAGGTTGGAAAAAAGGTGCGTCTTTGGGCTTCACAACTACAAAACGTTCTCGACTGCTTGGAGAAATTATGCAAATCAGAAGGTTGCATCCCAGAGAGTTTTCTCACCTTCTCCACACCGTCGATGAACTTCCTTAATTCTATCAGCAGAATTGCAGATTCCACTGCAGGTCCAGTCGAAGGAAGCAACACAGATGTTGCCTGCCTGAGCTTTCCACTCACAATCTGTGGTAAAATTAGTGTATATTAAAGAAATTAGCAATGGCACACTATTTTTTGGTTTTATTTCTTCTTACTCTTGGGATTATTACATGGCCAAGAATGCTAAGGTAGACAATCAACTATTATTGTGTTATTTCCTCGAACTAGTAAAAAAGGACTCCCATTCAAAGATGAAGTGCATTCACTTTTTTCCCAGTCCTGGATCCTTCTTAATGGAGAACAATAATTTTTACCAAATTTCATCAAATTAAATTTACTTCTTCTCTCCCATCATTTTCAACTACTCATGCATTGATTTGATAATTTCTTTATATTTTTTAATACTTCATCTCTAATACTCAACCACACATCTAAAACTGACTTTAACTTTATCAAATTTAATTTGTATAGAACAAGCCCTTAAACAACCTATTACGGAAAGGATTAATGGAAGTAACTCGTCCCACTGGCTTCTTGGAAAATCGGAGAAGATTCGTGAAGCAACCAGATTCAACATCGGGAATACAAGATGCAAGCAGATTGGTAATTCTCCTTTGTGTGTGTGTGTGTGTGTGTTTTGGTTGTGGGGGTGTTCTTTGAGAGTGGAGTGGGTTAATTTTAGTGTTTGTTTGGCAACATGGTTAAAAATGATTTTGGAGAAAGATGAGTTTCAAATTTATAAGTAATTGGGAGAACGGATGCATGGTTGAGATTAAAGATTGAATGACAAGAAAAGTAGAATGAAATGAAATAGAATGGAAGGTAAACAGAAATCTTAAATCTTACCAGGAGGCGTTCCACAGCACAATCTCCTATCATCTATATGCTCCACGTCCAATCCGATGAACCAAGATCCAAGCGAGACATCCTCATTTGCGTACTTGTGCAGAACATGCCTAAGAGAAGAAAAATTATGAATCAACATTACAGTACAAGGAAGCACAGAAAAGACGCAAAGAAAAAAATCTCTGGAAAACAAAAACACTCACTGGTTTATTGATATATAAGTAGCTAAATCTTTTGAAATGGCATATAATTGTCCTGTAGCATGACGAAAATACTTATTTCCATGCTCCCCAAATTTCCAGTACTCTGGTTCATGATATCTTACACCCCTGTTGATTTAATGGGGAAAATGAAGGTAAGAAATGAAGGAAGCAAGAAAAGATAAGGTGAATTCCATATTTTTGGTATTTATTACAAAGAGATTAACTTTTTATGAAATATACTAACTTTTGAGCAAGAACTGGACCAGATTTCATGCATCCAATGTACACCCTTGGTTTTGAGCGATGCCGAGCTAGAGTTCCTCCTAATGTTGCTGGAGTTCATTTTTTCACAAATCATTACACAACAAAAGTTAAATTAACTACTATCAACATATCGGTGCAATTACTATTCACTGCTCTATGAGACTATGACTCATTCGTATCTATTATAAACATCATGACTTATTAAACATTGACAAAACATTGTGATTATCTTTACCATGCCGCCTCACATGTAGTCGAGATTTTATAATTTTTTCCCCAACCACAGGACAATTCATTTAAATGGCAGTAGGTGAGACTTCAACACAACATCAGTCTGCTTTGATTTTGTTTTGGGTACTAAGTATTAACAGATAACTTTAGAAACAATAGAACAATTTACCTATATTTACATGTACATCATCATCAACTTTCACGTAGAAATCTGCATCCCATAGAGCAACTGCTGTAATAAAATAAGCCTTTGTCTTGGCAGATAGTTCCAGATACCCCTCCACATGTTCCTATAAAACAAACTATTATTAATGTTGGACACAATTTGTTCTACAAGTGAGGAGTGATTCAACAAAAACACACGTTCACGTTCAGTTTCCACATAGGATGGTGTGTGAAGATTCAAGACCTCCATGTTCTCGTAGACTACTTTACAGAAAAATAAAAAATAAAAAATAAATAAATATTGCAAGGGAAACTGGGAGTAAAGATAATACCAGTCTTAAAAGGTCGCCGTGTTTTCTATCTTCTGCTTCAATAGCTCTATCAAGAATGCCACCCGAAGTTGCACTGTTGACCAGAGGGTTCAAATATGAAAATGGAAGGAAAGTTAGATACCGTTCATTGTTGAGCCGTAAACGAAATTCAAAGAGTGGGGAAAAGTTAGCACTTGTTCAAATGCTCCTCTAAGCTCTGAAGATAATATCATCCCATTACAACAATGTGCTCAAACAAGATATATCTAAACAAACACTTAACATGTACCAAAATTATCTACATATCACCTGTGTCCAATCACAAAGCGAATTATAATTCCCTTTTCTTCTTCAAGCTTTTTACGTTTATCACCTGCTTTGTCCAACAAATAAGAACATGAAATCATCATCCTAAGCAGAGAAAAAATATTCCGGAAGAAGACAGGCAAACTGCAGTTTTACGCACCTTGTGGCATCCAAGTCGCACGAACAGAATCTCTCCTCTTTCTGCTGCTAAAAGCAGTGTTTATACCTACTACCATCAAATATTTCCTTTTTTTGATCAATTCTGGCATTTTAACATCTTCTGATATTGGGGCACCACTAAGTAAGGAATCTTGCACAGCCCTTGCTGCTGCTAATTCCATCTCCAAATTTGAAATAGTCTTATCCAGTGTCCTGCATTTATAAAAGTACACAGAGGTAACCTGTAAATAAAAAATAGTTTGAAGAAATATGCTAAGTGTTTATACAAGTGTTTTTGGAATAGAAACTCTTAGCCAAACAGATGCTTAAAATGAAATATAACCAACATCAAGATATGGGGCTTACTGTATTGCATCATGTGTCTTTGACACTTCGCCCTAATATATCTTTCGTTCCACCTTTTACATCCTTCTAAAAGAGAATAAATTAATTAATTTTCTACAAGGTTTCATTTCGTGCTAGAATGATACAGATTGGGAATTGGGATTATGCTCACCGTTCTTTGATTGCATCCATCAGAAGCCAACTTAAGCTTATCATCAGTAACTTCTTTTGGCCTCGACATATCTTTAGCTTCTGGCATTGTCCACATCCTAATAGAAAAAGCAGCTTTTCAGCTTAGCCAAACAAGTCCCAACCATATCATGAAGAACCATAAACCTACTCATTTTAAGATCTAAATTCAAACCTCATTAGTCAGCAATCCAACTCAAGCGAGAGAAGGGGTAAATTAGTTTAACTTTTGTAGTCAAATTTCTTACAAATAGCCAAAACAAGATACCAATTTCAGGAACAACTGAAGTTTAATTGAATTTAAACAGTTCACTAAAAATTTAAATGCCCAAATGATCAAATTGAACTAATTAACCAAGAAATTGACCAAATCAAACCTGTCTGTAAAGAGCATCCCAGCACAGAAGCATCCAATACAGAGAAAAAAGGCGAATTTTCTGGAAACCACATTTTTCGAAGCTGATTCTATTCCTCTGCTCTTCCAAGACATTGTGCTCTTTTTCAGCTTAAAAGTTGCTTAAATTTGAGCGCAAATCTCGTTATCTTAAGCCAAATCACATAAACCCCTCGAGCAACAGATCCAACAGATCGAATCGATCACTTCACGAGGTTAACTCAAACCGCCAAAAATTCAATAACACAGTAGAGAAAATGTAAGAAGAATTAACATGTACAATCCGTATCAAATGAACATATTTACACACGCTCTCTCACTTTCTCTGAGAAAATTTACCCAATTTCCTTTTTCTCTGATTTGTTCACCAAGTCGACCAACTGTTTGTATAAATGTCGCTATTGCTGTTACGTATACAGTATACGTATATGTAGGAGTGTAGATACAGAGAAAGGGTCGATGGAGTAGTGGAATCTGAGGAGAAGAAGATGAAGTAGATGGAGTGGGGAAATTGAGAAGAGTAGAAGACAGGCACCGTCTACCAACTGCACTCAGTTGCAGAGATTTGTTTTTTTTTTTTTTTTTGTGCTAAAATAAAAATAAAAGTAAAAATCAGCACCAGCTCCACAGAAAGTTTCATATTTCCGGCTGTCGGTGGACATTATTATTATTATTATTACTTTTCCCTTGGAAAGGGGCAAAAAAAAAAGAAAAAAATGTTGAAATAAAATATTAGCATACCACTGCCGCGGTAGTTACAACCAAATGATTGGTAAAGATTTTGAAGAACAACTACAAGAGAATGGAGAAGAAGAGAATAAAAAGAAAAGGTAAAGATGGGATAACTGATCAGTTTTTTAAAAATATTGTCTGTTTGTTCTTGTTAATTTTCTCATGCCTTATTCTCCAAACGAATTTCCCCTTCCTTATTCTCCAAACGAATTTCCCCTTGATCTAGGAAGTAAAATGCATGGAGCAATTTTAAAATTTGCTAAGGATAATAATTAGCAAAATAAACATTAGCGCTAATAAGTTCAACTAGTTGTACAAAGAGGCGAGCTTGTTAAGTTATCCGCGCTAGGAAATTTTTTTCTCCCAATGCGGGGCCCACCACACTCAGCCCCTCAAATGCGGGGGGCGATCGGGGGGACTAAGGCTACCCGCCTCCCAGCGCTGGTTATATAAACAAGCTCTACAAAAAGGATATTAATAATATTGACAGCATTATAATCAATCTTTCGTTCATGGTAAATAAATGTTGCTTATTATTTTTTTATTTTTTATTTTTGACCTAACAAATACAAGGGAGATATGAGTTGAATAATTGTAGGTGGAAATTTTAATCAATAGCCCATCTATATTTGTAAACACTTCTCGATTTTGTTAGGATTAGGACACTATAAAATCCCCACTTTACATGGTTATCTAGTTAAATTTATTTTATTGTATATAGAGATTAATGATTGATTGCAATCAACACTTCAATCATGTCATTCATGTGTAGACAATACACATGGTATAGGTGTAAGGAAGAAAGGAACAAGTTGTTCTCTAATGATGGATTTTGTAGGTCAATGGCCACCCTCAACCATTTACCCAATGATTTATGACCTTTCACACTTTGTAAATTATGGAAAATTTCTTAAAACTCTGTTTTACGAAGTGTCTCTCTCTCTCTTTTAAACAATGATTAAAAAATAAAAAAGATTATGAAAAGAATTATATCTTTACAATGCGTATGTTATGAATATTATATGTATATGAATATTATATGTATTAATGAGGGGATGATTTTATTATTATTTATTTATGTGAATGACTATTATACCCTTGATGAAATTATGTAATTATGATTGTACCATTCGAAATTTCCCTATAAATAGGGTTTCAGTTGTTAATAAAATTTACCCCTTAGATTTCTATAGAATTCATTCTCTCTAAACTCTCTCTACTTTTCTATAGTTTTATAACACGTTATCAAGACGATTCTCTAACCCCAAGTAATATGAAAGAAGTATGCTCTACAACAGATCTTATAGATGATCTTCTCAGACGTAAACCTGGATTATTACAATTTGAAATACTCAATTTTCTACAAATTCTCTATCTACTCCATTCTCTCTAAAGTAGACAAGCACGATCGCTTCACCGTGAATATATACCCAACCAAACGGTAATATAACAATTCATTCTCACACAGTGCGTATTGGTTCATAGAAATCCTTATAATTTACTTCAAATGGTGGGATTAACCACCAAATGAAAAATATCCACACTCTTTATATTAGATAAATAGTTTTACCACCATGAGGGACGGTCTAAGAGATTCTTTATTGATGAAGAATTTATTTATGAATTACTAACTGTTAGACTAAGTTATCAAATAGTTTAATTATCTTACAATTCAAATATTGACATACCCATTTTTGTGATAAGTACAACTATCATAAATTGGGTGGTTGCATGAATTCTTACATCTTTTTGTACTAATATTTACCACACTCAAAGGAGGCATTGCCACCTAGTGGAGGTTTAACTATTTATACGCTTTATATTAATTAAATTAATTGAGACTATATTATTTGTGTTATATTTTTGTATTAATATTTACCACACTCAAAGGAGGCATTGCCACCTAGTGGAGGTTTAACTATTTATGCAGCTTTATATCAATTAATTACATCTTTCTCAGTACTACTATTTACTACACTCAAGGAGGCATTGCCACCTAAAGTGGAGGTTTAACTATTTATACAGCTTTATATTAATTAAATTAATTGAGACTATACTATTTGTGTTACATTTTATTACATGTATCTAATATAGTATTCTACCGCATAATACTACATGATTAATAAATAATTAATCATACCTGAAAATGATAAATAAGAAAATATTTTCTTTCTTCAAAATCACTATTAATCTATCCTACTTTTATTAATTATTACTAAACAATATTATATCAACCTACTTTTAAGAGTAATCAAATATATAATGGCAATTATTTTGCCTAGTTAGTTAATATAATAACAATAATTTTTATCTAGTTAATTGATGTTCTAACTTATTTTTAATTATTTTATAGTATGACATCAAATATTACAAAGTTAGAGTTTGCGGCACTCGATATTACTGGAAAGAATTATCTATCATGGATTCTTGATGCCAAAATGCATTTAAATGCCAAAGGCCTCTGAGATACAATTAAAGAAGGAAATGAAACATCGAGAAAGGACAAGGCAAATGCTATGATCTTTATTCGTCATCATCTTGATGAAGCATTAAAAAATGAATATCTTACAGTTGAAGATCCTTCGGAACTCTGGGAAAATTTAAAAGAAAGATATGATCACCAGAAAACTGTAATCCTCCCCAAAGCTCGTTTCGATTGGTTACATTTAAGGTTGCAAGATTTTAAATCAGTGAATGAATATAACTCCGCAATGTTCAAAATCACTTCTACATTAAAATTATGCGGAGAAACAATTACGGATGATGATATGTTAGAGAAAACATTCTCTACTTTTCATGCCTCAAATGTAGTCTTGCAACAACAATATAGGGAACTGGCTTTAAAAATATTCGAGTTGATATCTTGCTTACTTGTGTAGCCAACGTAATAACGAGTTGTTATTGAAAAATCATGAATCTCGCCCAACGGGATCTTTACCAATACCCAAGTAAACAACATGGCGTCTACAAGCCGTGGACAAGGATACAATAGGCGAGGATACAATTTTGGCAATACTGAGGCCGAGGTCGAGGCCGTGGTCGAGGACCTAAATTTTTCATGGCATAAAAGTGGTTATGAAAATTTCCCAAAATTCAAGAAGGCAAATAATCATGGTGAAAGAAGGGGAAATCTCTACAAAAGAAATGTGAATGAATATGGTGAAAGAAGGGGAAATCTCTATAAGAGAAATGTGAATGAATCAACAAGGGAGCCAGATAATTCGTGCCATAGATGCGGCATGAAAGGTCACTGGGCAAAAGTCTGTCAAACGCTAAACACCTTGTTGATTTATATCAAGCATCTAAAAGGGAGAAAGGAAATAATATTGAGACCAATTTCTCATATAAGGAAGAAATTCCACTCTTGGAGCCATCAATAGCGACACATATTGAAGTTGCAGATTTTTACGAACCAAATGAGAATTGATATTTCTTTACAATATTATAATAGTTGTAGTTTCTATCTCAGATTTGTATGAAAGATAATAATGTGTATTGTGAGTTTGTGTAATAAATAATGATGTATAATATGTGTGTGGTAGTGTGGATGTGTATGTTTGTAAAATATTATGTTCTAATTTTATATAAATAAAATACTTCATTCTAAAATTAATTATTTCTTTTGAAGGAAAATATTGGTAGCCTTTTGAGTGACTCCAAAGTCATGGATGAAGAAATCATGCTTAGCAGATAGTGCTTCTACACACTCCATATTAAGAAATAAAAAGTATTTTATAACTTGACCACGATGAAGAATGATGTAATAACAAGATCCTGTTCAAGAAGAATTATTGAAGGCTCTGGAAGAGCAAATGTCATATTGAAAGAGGGAACACAAATTATTATCAATAATGCCTTGTTCGCCCCTAAATCAAAAAGGAATCTATTGAGTTTTAAAGATATACGGAGTAATGGATACCATATTGAGAGACAAAGAAAAGAAAATAATACGTAATATCTATATATAACTACTATGATTTCCAAAAGGAAACATGTGCTAGAAAAAATGCCGCATACTCTTCCTAGTGCATTTATACCAATATTAGTACAATTGAAGTACATGTTACATCTAGGAAGATTGAAAATCCAACCGATTTTAATATTTGGCATGACCGCTAGGTCATCCTGGCTCGACAATGATGAGGAGAATAATTGAAAATTCAAGCGGACATTCTCGAAAAGTCAAAAGATTCTCCAATCTAGTGAATTTTCGTGTGCTGCATGTTCTCAGGGAAAATTGATTATGAGACCATCACTAGTTAAAGTCGGAAATGAATCTCCAACATTTACGGAACGGATACAAGGTGATATATGTGGACCTATTCATCGCCATGCGGACCATTCAGATATTTTATGGTTTTAATAGATGCCTCTACAAAATGGTCCCATGTATGCTTGTTATCCACTGAAATATGCCATTTTGCGAGATTGCTCGCACAAATTATAAGGTTACGAGCACATTTTCCAGATTATCCAATCAAAACAATCCACCGATAATGCTAGTGAATTTATATCACATGCTTTTAATGATTATTGTATGTCAATTGGAATAAAAGTTGAACATCCAGCTTCTATGTTCATACTCAAAATGGTCTAGTCAATCATTTATTAAAAACCTCCAACTAATTGCTAGACCATTACTCATGAGGACAAAACTCCCAATTTCCGCATGGGGATATGCTATTTTACATGCAATGGAACTTGCAGTTAAGACCAACGCCCAATAATCAATTCTCCCCATTACAATTGGTATCGAAAAAGGAGCCTAATGTTTCTCATTTGAAAATATTTTGTTGTGCAAGATATGTACCCATTACTCCTCCACAACGCACTAAGATGGGACCTCAAAGAAGATTGGGAATATATATTGGTTTTGAATCTCCATCTATAATTAAATATCTTGAACCCAAAACAGAAATATTTTTAATGCACGCTTTTCGATTGTCGATTTGATGAAACAAGATTCCCACCTTTAGGGAGAAGATAAAAAGTTGGAGAAGGAAGTGACATATAAAAGGTTGGAAAAGGAAGTGACATGGAATACTACAACATTATCCAACCTAGATCCTCATGACCGGACATGCGAGCAAGAAGTTCAAAAGATAATTTACTTACAAGGAACAAGCAGATCGATTGCCGTAGCTTTACAGACGCTAAAGGAATAACTAAGTCACATATTCCAGATTGAGAATACTCCTATGCGAATTGAGATTCCAAAACAAACTGAAATCGCAAATGAATCAAGAACAAAATTAAAGCGTGGAAGGCCCATCGGATCAAAAGACAAAAATCCTCGAAAAAAGAGGAGAGCAAATGCTCAAAATAATTGCGAAGGAGGCGTAAGATATAAATGAATCATTAGATGCAATCGAGCAAAAACCTCTCGAGAAGGTTCAGTACCTAAAATGATGAAATTAACGATGAAATCTCTATGAACTATGCTTTCACAAAAAGGAGATGGAATAGAAAAGGAACGATCGTCAATAATGCATTTGCATATAATGTAGCACTTGATATAATCAATGAAGTTGAAGATATTGAACCACAACTGCTGATGAATGTCGCGAAGAGATGATTGGTTAAAATGGAAAGAGGCCATTCAAGCGTAACTAGATTCGTTAGAAAACGTAATGTTTTCGGACCTATAATGCAAACACCAAAAGGGGTCAAACCAAGAGGGTATAAATGGGTATTCGTATAAAACGAAATGAGAAGAATGAAGTAGTGAGATATAAAGCACGATTGGTTGCACAGGATTTTCGCAAAGACCGAATTGACTATGAAGAAACATACTCCCTCGTAATGGATGCAATTACTTTTCGATATCTTGTCGGCTTTAATCACATGAGAAGCTTAATATGAGGCTAATGGATGTAGTTACCGCTACTTATATGGCATAATCGACAATGATATCTATATGAAACTCCCTAAAGGACCGAGATTGCTGAAGCACATAATTCGAATGATCGTGAAATTTATTCGATAAAACTCCAGAGATCATTATATGGATTGAAACAATCAGGGCGTATGTGGTATAATCGCCTAAGTGAATATCTTCTCGAAAGAAGGATACAAAACAATCATATATGTCCATGCATCTTTATAAAAGGTCAATTTCAGGATTTGTCATTATTGTCATATGTAGATGATCTAAACATTATCGGGACAAATGAAGAGATTCCAAAAACAGTTGATTATTTAAAAGCGACGAGATGAAAGATCTTGGAAGAACTAAGTTTTGCCTTGGCTTGCAAATTGAACATTTAAAAGATGGGATATTCTTACACCGCTACATATACGTAAAAGGTCCTTAAGCGATTTTATATGGATAAAGCACACCCACTAAGTACCCCCAATGAGTGTTCGGTCTCTTGATGTGAAAAAGGATCCTTTTAGACCTCGAGAGGAAAATGAAATTGTGCTTGGTCCTGACGTACCATATCTTAGTGCAATAGGTGCACTATTATATCTTGCTAATAATACAAGACCAGATATATCTTTTGCGGTAAATCTATTGGCAAGATATAGTTCGCTCCAACACGTAGGCACTGAATGGAATCAAACATGTGTTCCGCTACCTTCGAGGAACAATGATATGGGCCTATTTTACTCAAACAAAACTAAATCAATTAGTTGGTTATCTTTGATGCAGATATTTATCCGATCCACATAGAGCAAAATCTCAAACAAGGTTATCTATTTACATGCGGAGGAACTGCAATATCATGGCGGTCGATCAAGCAAACACTCACCACGTCTTCAAACCATGCACTGATAGCAATATATGAAGCAAGTCGAGAATGCGTATGGTTGAAATCAATGATACAACATATTCGAAAAGAGTGTGGTTTATCCTCTATTACAACCAATCCAATCATTATGTATGAGGACAATACAGCTTGCATAACTCAACTAAAGGATGGTACATTAAAGGCGACGAAACACATTTCACCAAAGTTCTTTTTCACTCATGAACTTGATAAGAATAATGAAATTGATGTACAACAAATTGCGTTCCAAGGATAATCTTGCAGATCTATTGACTAAAGCATTGCCAACCGCAACATTTGAAGGATTGGTGCACAATATTGGGTTAAGATTTAAAGATATCAAGTGATATTACATTGATGAGGAGCATTTTTGCGCCGTAATCTTTTTCCTTCGTCAGGTTTTATCCCATAGGGTTTTTACTCAAGGTTTTAACGAGGCACTCTAATACTCCTATACTGTTGATAGAAATGAGGAGCAATATTTTTGGCAAAACACTACATAACCACTCCAAGTTTTTCTATAATCAGTTTAGAAGATAATTTCACAAATAGTCATTCAAGGGGGAGTGTTATGAATATTATATGTATATGAATATTATATGTATTAATGAGGGGAATGAGGGGATGATTTTATTATTATTTATTTATGTGAATGACTATTATACCCTTGATGAAATTATGTAATTACGATTGTACCATTCGAAATTTCCCTATAAATAGGGCTTCAGTTGTTAATAAAATTTACCCCTTAAATTTCTATAGAATTCATTCTCTCTAAACTCTCTCTACTTTTCTATAGTTTTATAACAGCGTATATATTATTAAGGGTTTGTTTGCTAGAAATTAAATTAAAAATTATTTTTTCAATTATCATTTTCAATTACTAATTTGAATAATTTGACAATTATTTTTTATACCTTTTTCATTACTTTTCAACCTTACATTCCAAAATTAATCTTTTAAAAATGTATATAAAAATACGTTAAAAATGAGTGTAGAAATTTGATTCTATTTTTGATAAATTGTCATTGCAATGTGCATTGTGATACCAATTAGAGTTGGTGGACAGTGGGCTGCATATTACATCGTACCAACTGAGAAAATTATAACACAACTCTTTATGAAATGTAGCACTTTCTCCTACTCCTATTTATGCCTCTCTAGCATGGATTTGCTAAATCGGCTGTACCAAAGTATACTCGTTAAATATTATGTGTACGGTGTACCAACGCCGGTACTTAAATTCTAAGTGCTAACCTTTGTTATTAGGTCAGCTGCCTTGACGCTAATTGCATCATGATTATTGCAAGAAGCTTGACGACCTTCTCTTTTTGCATTTTCTTCTATGAACCAAATTATATGTCTAATGATGATGTGATCCATGCTGTCAGCATTACTGATGAGTCGGAATCAAAACCCAATAGCGACGGATTGGGCGAGGGGTCCCGGGGGTACGTGACCCCCCCCACGCTCGAGCCAAAAAAATAATAATTAATTAAAAAGAATTTTCAATTCAAATTTTCACTATTTTGACCAAACTTTCTCTATCTCTCACACATCTTAGGAGCCTGTTTCAATTTTCCATTTTACGAAATCTCAAAATTTCATTACCCCCAGTGCTTCCAAAAATTCTTGACATCTGAAGTTCCAAATAAAATACACACAGTTGAGAAAGCATTTTCTGCTATGAACATTGTGAAGAATCGACTTTGTAATCGGATTGGAGACTAATGGTTGAATGATTGCGTAGTTGTGTAGATTAAAAATGATATTTCGAATGAAATTGAAAATGATACTATTGTACGATGTTTTTGAAGTACGACAATGTGTAGGGAACAATTGCGATCAAATATATTGTATTTTGTAATTTCTTTCAGAATTTTCACATCATTTCAATTTGAAAGTGTTCTAATATATAGTATATATATTAGTAGATCTTTTTAATAATATGAAATTCATGTTATAAATATTCCATTAAAAAAAAATTTCAGAGTGCTATCCCCAAACCCCCAAGAAGCTGGCTATCGCCCCCTTTAACCCCCACATTTTTCTTCCATCTCGTCAATTAGTCTAGATCCGCCCCTGATTATGACCCCCCAACCGTCAAGGTCTAGATCTGCCACTGGAACCCGACATGCATTACGCTACAAAGAGGATGAGACTTGAGCCTGTTTTTGAACAGGAAAAACTCACAGATGACTCGTCCAATACGCTGCCTACGTGGCTATGTGAATACAGAGATGGATTATTTTCTCTGCTCATATTTTTTTGTGCCCAAAAGTGCAAAGTTGTTAGTTTGGGAGAAATTGATGAATTGATCTTCCTAAAGGGCATTCTGGTCATTTTATTATATAGATAGAGGTTGGCGTGATTTTTAACTGTCTAGTTGGTGCTAAAGCTAGTATGAGATTAGATGGTATTGGGTCTAGTTGTGATGTGAAAAATATGTTATCCAAGAAATTGTTCATTATTTGATATGATGATTGGACTACACTTATGAGATCAAATAGAGACGGAAGATGAAAATTGAAGATGGGAAACCTTGTGTTTTTGCACATGTCGGTTTTGGTTCTTGATGGATCAAGTTTAGGCCTTTTCATTTTTAGCATCAATAGCATGTGTTGAAAGCTGATATTTTAGGAGGAATGTCAGTGGGATTATGAAATTTGTAAATATCAGTGCTTAGTTGCATTTAATTTGTGGTTAATATTGAAATTTAATTTTAATTGAAATTGAATAGTGGATTTGCTAAAGTTGATGTTAGGGCCTTAGGGCATGTTCGTTTGTCGTGAAGTAAGAATTTATGGACCGCTAACAAATTTTAATTAATATTTGAAACTTTAAAAGAAATGAACGCCTAGTGTGTGGGAAAATGCTGTTAAATGAGCTTGAGCATTAATGGTGATCGGTCTAAACCCAGCTTGTGACCATGTGCCTTGCACTATAATGACGTGTTCTATTTTAAGTTCATCTAGGTACTTGCATGATTCTCTTCGAAGCAAAGCATGATGATGAGGATAAAGTTGGATCTGTTGAGTTAGAGTCTTTAGGGCAAACAAAAGCTGAAGTATTTTACGAATTATATTCGTCTTTGAGTAATACGTAATTAAAATTATTGAGTCTCAAGTAAATTTTCAGGCGTGACAAATGAATTTTGTTCTTTATTTTTGTTTTGGGCATAAATTATTCATTTATTGTACGAATGGAGTAATAGATTAATAGTTACGATTGAATAAAGGAAAAGATAAAAGATACAAATAAAATGAGATTATCAAAAGATAGTGATTGCCAATTTTAATGCGTTATTCTTATATTTTTGACACAGAGGTTTATGTGTTTTTCACAATTAAAAATATTTTGTAAAGATAAATCTTTGGGTGTGGCTAAACACACCCCATAAAATATTTTTCACACTCACATAAATTTTAGAACAAAAATACCCCAACCAAATGACCCATCTATCATTTTCTTTCAAATCAGCTATTAAACACACCCCAACTCCAACTCACATGCTCTTCACACCCACGCTTCCCAACTCCCTCAGTTCATGATGCTCACACTATCTCAACATCAACATCGTTATCTCAACTCCTAACCGGTTCATGACGCTCTCATTCTCTACTCACCTCTCACTCCAACAAATCTCTCAAAATCTCACAATGGACCACCAGAAGTCGATGTTCTCCAACAATGTAAATATTTCTAGTAATTCACATCACATTGTTATGCATTTTTTCCTTTTTTTATGTAACGTCGCATTTTTGTACAGTGCTGTAGCTAGAGGTTCGGCAATGATTTGTCGAACATCCAATTGGATGTTCGACCCAAGTTGGCAAACATCCACAAGGATGTTCAGCCAAACATCACAAGGCCAATGTGATGTTTGGCCAACTTTCCTTGTTTTTTTAAAGTAATTGTTATTAATAATAAAAATCATTTATATTTAATAATAATAATAATCACATATTACTGATATTAATTATTTATTTATTTATGATAATAATTACTTATATTTAATAGTAATAATTATTTATAATAGTTATTTATCCATATTAATAAATTTTATATTTATATACTTATTATAAAAATAATAATTGTAACTCTAAAAATTATTATTGTAATTAATATTAATTAGATATAATAATTTTCATATAATTTTTTTGTTTAATTAATTAATTGGGTATTATTTTGTATTGCAGTGTTGACTTATTTACGTCGAAAACCAATAGCTTCCGAAAGATGGTCCCGTTGATGAGGCTGTTCATTTCCATTATTCATTGAGACAATTGAATACAAAATTTTATAATACGTGTGAGTTGGTCCTAAATATTTTCAAAAAAATTCATTTGGGATTTGACTTTTGTTATATTGGTGTTTTGGTCCATTAATTAGTAAAAAATTTAATTTGATGTTTATACTTAGTATTTATTGAACTTTTCTCAATAATAATATTATTTTAATATATAATAAAATAATTAGACAACTGGAGAAATAAATATATAAGGCTAAAATATTAGCATGTAATCACATTAATGCTTTAGCTTTAATGATCGTATATATTTTATTACAGTCAATATTTTTTTATACTTCTAATAATAACATTACTGTTGTAAAACATAAGGTAAAAGCCACCGAAAGGGGAAAAGCAAAAGAAAAAGAAAAAGTAATGATAAAATGTAATGATTATGTTTTTATTGTGTGAATGACTATTGTATACTAGATCAATATTTGTAATACGATGTGCCCCAATATTTTTCTATAAATAGGGGTCA
Organism: Jasminum sambac; assembly: GCA_018223645.1. Classification (NCBI taxonomy): domain Eukaryota; kingdom Viridiplantae; phylum Streptophyta; class Magnoliopsida; order Lamiales; family Oleaceae; genus Jasminum; species Jasminum sambac. The sequence continues at coordinate 14,540,746 of CP073642.1, forward strand.
CTTGTAATGAATTCAATAACGAGAATTGAAGTAAAAATTTCTCTGGTCACAACCACGTTATCAGCACGATACTCTAATCTAACTATATTTCTCTCTAATTCCTTCGTCATCATCTTAAGCCACATCTCAATCTATTTCTCTTTCCAATTTTTTTCTCTGTTCTTATTTCCTTGGGTTTTATTCTTGGCTAGTTGGCTTCAAGCTTTCAACAAAGCATATGATGTTTTCTCTTCAGATACTTATTCCTCTATTAATGATGCTCAATGATTCATTCTATATCAAAACCCTACAAACTATACCTACTTAATTAGATTTTCAGCAACTAGAGCTACCCTTAATGCGAACCAAATCGAAGGCTCCCAAATTTCTGTAAAATCTGGTTACTATTTTTCTTCATTCAAATTGGATTATGAATTATATCCAATAGTAAATATCCTAATCCACGCACTGCCTCCTCCCGTTGGATCCGCCTTTCTACTTGGTTTGAGTTTCAACACGTTATTCTTTAGATCCGCCTTCTTCTCCTCTCTGTTCCCATGAATAATTGTGTATAATCCTCAAGAAAAGATACCACCCCACAAATCCAAACAAAACCATAAGATTCCTCTTTTAGCAATTTCATTTCATTGTTTATCAAAATCAATTCAAGTTAAATGATTATTAAGCACCTACAATTACCTAGATTTGTGTGGTCATGGTTGTCTACTGTAATAAAGCTAAGGATCTAGCAGAATAACTCACGTTCAGACATTAGTTTGAGTTCAGGATTCTGCCATAATACTTTTTGTGTCAATTTCGCTAATTAAGATTAGTGTTATTAATTATTTGGGGATTTTGGGAAATTGGCAATTGAATGATGGGCTTGTTTCTGGATTTATATCCTTCATCTTGGCTGGATTGTTCTTTTGACGTTTATGGATTGGATTTCTTGAATGTGAGGTTGTTATACAATCTCAAACATCATTTGAAAGGCATTACTCGCTAGAATATCGAGATGAGCCAAGTAGGCAGCATTACTATCTGGTGAGGATGTAAATACCTTTATATCCTAAGGTTAGTATATCTTCTTTTTTTTTTTCTCTCTTAGATTATTATATATGAACTTCTTTATACCCTATGTGTAGAGATTATGATGCTGCATTAAAAGGAATTCCTAACTATCAAAGGATTATGAAATTAAGAATAAACTAATTAACTAATGCACATTAATAATTAACAATGAAATGAAATTAAAGTAATATTATCTTCTCTAATAATGTGAAGTAAATCATTGGCAAATAGAAATGAGAAATATGATAATTTGGAAAATGACTGTAATGGAAAATTTTACCTTTGTGAATTGGAATGGGCAATTTTGGACTGGAATGGACGATTTCCATATGGTAGGTTCTACCACCTATTGGAATTTAAATTTACATTTATTACTATAATTTCTATATGGTCGGTTATACCACCTATTGAAATTTAAATTTCTATTTATTGCGATAATTCCCATACGGTAGGTTCTACCACCTATTGGGGAGAATTTAATTTCTATAATTTATGTTTTTATACTTCAAATGTGATGGGTTATACCACAAGTATTTTTAATGTGGTGGGTTATACCACACGATTAGAATGTATATCACCAATGTGGTTGGATTAAACCCCACGATTGGTACTAAATAATAATAACCGATTTATATATTCGACAAGGATGTTATATTGATATTAACAAAGAGATTTGAGCAAATGATGATATATGTGTTGATAAATTGCTCAAAGAATTCCATGGTGATAAAAGAGAAAGAAAATATACCATGGTGAAAAATCTCATTATGAGATTAATATATTGTGATAAATTGATACAATGACGAGAAATACTCTCAAAGAAACATTTAATGAAGGAATATTCATTCTCCACGTTTATTAAATATTGATGGAGAACATTTGAGTAAGAGGTACCAAAAGTTACCGTTGAATAAATATATAAAAGAGAAATGCTCAATAGATCCCAATTGACAAATCAAATGAAATGAATCATATGGTGGGATCATTTGAAATAATCCTATTGATGACATGAGATTGTATTGATATGAGAAGAAAGCGATCTTGAAGAAGCATATAATATGCTAATGGTACAATAGACATTTATATTCAAACAAAATATGATATTATTATTGCTCTAGAAGATGCACAAAGCGGAACATATTGAGAATATCAAAGGGTGAAATAAACACTCAAAATATATAGAAATACAAAAGGAAATACGTATTGAACTCAGTAAATGAGGGATGCGTCTCGAGAGTATAAATACTCGTAACTCTGCCATCCCTAACATTCGTGTTCATAATGAAAGATCCAAAGGATCTCTTTTCCGCTTGACACCAATGGTTGCAGAATCCGACGGGTTTCGACTTCCACAGATTCTTGAACATATGATTGAATCTTGATGAGTAGATCGACAACCGTATTAGCGAGAAACAAGTATATTTCTCATTGAGCGAAATAAATTTATAATCTACACCTCGATCTAGAAATGCTAGCAAACCATCAAAGAAATAATTAATATTCAACAAACCTATGGGTTTGGTATGAAAATTCCACTGTGCCCATGATGCTATATTGAATATTTCCTCCAGGTGTGTGATAGCGCTGGAAGGACAATAAAAGCATCACTATTGTTCATCATGTACATCATGCAGCCATGAATAGATCACGTTTTCGATCATCGGCCAGTGAACCCATGATTGTATCTTGGATCCAATACGATTGCTAGCTCCAACTTGATGAAAAGGTAATACGCTTGACACTCTTATCCCCATAATTGTGCGGCCATTGTAAGACTCCTTAAAAGCTTGGTATTGGTCCCTCCATACAAGATATTGATGTTTTGTTTCCCCAACTCCTTTATAAGTTGGTTTGCCATATCTATATATTGGATATCACCTATCGCCTAGATCCACCAAGAACACATACGCCTTAATCGTGTGAGGTGAAGATTGATTTGCATGAGATGATTCTAAAATTCCCATCGCCATCTCCATCTCCATCTCTCTCTTTACACTAAAATTTCAACGCATAAATGAGAGATACATGAACCCCTCTATTTAAAGATAAATTTTCAAACCAATAAATGATTTTACTATTTACCTTTTGACAATATGAAAAAAGAAAACAGTAGAAAATATCAATAAAATGACATACACTTTCGGTGATTGAAATCTATATATAAATATATTTATTTATTTATTTACATACATATATATATTTCGAAAAAAAAACACGATATTTACAATTACGCGAAATACATCGATCTACGCCGATTTACTTTGAGAAAATCATAATACTAAGTTTTTCTACTAAATTTACAAACAGGATCTTTTAAAGTAAGATTTTCGAGACTGTACCGTTCTTGTTCATCTTTAAATTTGGCCCATAAGGCCATAAGCTCACCTTGTATGCGTGTCCACTAGGATGTGTCTCAAGAGCCATTGAATATCATCCAAAGACTCCTTACTCAATCCATCCTTAATGAATGCTATTTTATCTTCTCGATTTTTGGACAAGTACCCCACAGATTTACATCGAGTGTCACAAGTCCACCGAGCACATTTATAGCATCCTCCTAACCTTTTTGCTCTGCGTTTCTTCGAAAAACTACTTTTACCCATTCCAGGCATGTATTTAGAAGGAATCGAAACCTCACCAGATAACCGGACCTTTGCTTCAATCAACCATCGAATATCTTGTGGAATGCCCTTATTCATTAGTATCCTTAATCTTTCAAGTCTACATAGATAAATTCTCTTTAGAATTTTGATCGTGATGAGGGATAGTATTTACGAAGATTCGAGAGCACATGATCCATTATAATATCTGGACCCTTGTTAGGGTGAATATTGTAAGTGCTCGGATGATTTATAAACGCGTATGAGGTAAGACTCCGCGTTTTAACAGTGGCGTAACAGGAAACGTATGAGATAAGATTCCACGTTTCAATAGTAATCGTAATAATGCCACCGAAAGAATGACGTGATATGTCGGTTGGCTATGCATGTGATGACGGTAATAAATCATGTTGAGCACTATATAGATTCCGGTTCGATTGATGTAAATAATTTATTGAAATCAAGAACCGGAAGAAATTTCCAATGATTGTTCTCGATAAATAATTACTAGCCAATGATTGGGAATAAATCCCAAATATATCTGGAACATATATAAGGGATGAGATATATGGGCTCACTCACCCTTTTATGTTGACTACTATATAATATAATATGGATTCACTATGTAGTCACATGTGTATATTGAAATGATTTGCTCGTGATATGAGCACGAGTTCCAGATCTAATGATAAAACTAGTGAATGTATATCCCAATAATTTGAATAAAGGTAGTAAATGATTGAATATACATACGAGTGGGATATAATTGGCAAAATATTTAAAGTCCTCCAATCGATTTGCCAATATCGAGAACAAAACACAGATCAATAAATTCCCTATTAAAGCTAAAATTGAGAATATATATGAGGAAAATCATATAAATTATCTTGAGTTTGGTTGCTAACATGAGGGAGTATTAATAGTTGGAAATAATATATGAAATGCATCATGAATTTGAAATTCAAATATGAATAACGATCTCATATATCAATTATACATGTTTTGACAAATTAGCAAGTCCGAAGTATTGATATTATAAAAATTCCCCAAATATGTATATCAAAACAAATGATAGAAGATAATTTTGATAAAGGAGGCATACATTTTGAAGAGAACATAGACTTAAATATATTGTGTAATCCTAAAAGAGGATTGATAATGAGATATCTCAATAAGTTATATCATTATGGGGAAAGAAATGAAATTGGAATGTGTCGACACGGTATGAAAATGTAGCGCTACATACGATTAACGATAATGAGGATATTGAGATATATCGAAGAATATTGAAATATATACTCTTCAAATATATACGGGCTTGATTGGGAAAATAAATATAGAACCATTAAATGAATGACATTGCTTGTAATAGCGCAAAGCATTGATATTGTTATACATTGTACTCTTTTCCTTGTTTGAGGTTTTTATCCCAAAGGATTTTTCCTAAATAAGGTTTTTAATGAAATTTAATCACAACTAATAGAAAATTTCAAGAGAAGATTCGGATATATATATCTCGATACAGTAAGAATGTAAGATCGAGATTGTCGAGTGCAAATAAGCACTGAATATGATACAGTGATAAATATGATACTTACCTAAAGGATTTTGATACGCTTGAAGTATACTTGTGTAAAATATGTGTTACACTCTTTTTCATTGGCTAAGGTTTTGTCCCACTGGGTTTTTCCTAGCAAAGTTTTTTTTAACGAGGTAACATTCATGGCGTATTTACATGAATAATGTACTCTTTTTCCTTCATTAGGATTTTTCCCACTGGGTTTTTCCTAATAAGGTTTTAACGAGGCATATTCATGAACTACTAACGAAAGTAACGAAATGTACCTATTGGATCAGCTGATAACGAAGAGATTACTTGGGATCAAATGATGATATTGAAATCCTTCACCAAAGTGAATATATCAGCTCCAAGATACGGAACCAAATGGAGTAGCTGTACTCTTTTTCCTTTGATCAAGTTTTTCCCCATTGGGTTTTCTTGATAAGGTTTTAACGAGGCAGTATATGAACTCTTATAAGAATGATCGTTATCGTGGGAGCAACTTATTTTTTTCTCTTCAAGTTTTATTCTCTGGCTTTCTTGAAGCGATATGATCATTCAAGTTTGGAAGTTTTTCTCCCATTGAGTTTTCTCTAAACAAGTTTAAAGACAGATGCACCAATAGCCATTCAAGGGGGAGTGTTGTAAAATATAAGGTAAAAGCCACCGAAAGGGGAAAAGCAAAAGAAAAAGAAAAAGTAATGATAAAATGTAATGATTATGTTTTTATTGTGTGAATACTATTGTATCTTTAGATCAATATTTGTATCTGATGTGCCCCAATATTTTTCTATAAATAGGGGTCACTTGTAATGAATTCAATAACGAGAATTGAAGTAAAAATTTCTCTCGTTCACAACAATTACTTATTAATAGCAATTACTTAAAAATTATAAGAAGTTTAGCCAAACATGGCCAAACCCCACTCCAACCCCATGAGTGGTAATGTGTTCGGCCCCATGGGGGTTCGGTACCCTTTGGCCGAACGCTCTTTTTGGGTGTTCTGCAAATCAATGCTGAACATCCCCAAATCCAGTGCATAAAAATTTTTCGAAGCATTTTTACATTAGAAATTACTCCATTTTTGTACCATAACATCAACTAATCCACGTAGCATTTCTAAATTTCGAAAGGATGTAAAATATACCGCCAAAAAGGCATCAAACGAAGATTACACTAAATTTGATAGAAAAAATTACGTCTAACTCACATTTGTCAATTGCTGTTGGATTCTCCTTATTTGTTTTGGAAAAAAAACTTGACTTGGGGCCTGACTCTCTCAGATGGCGTTTGACTTTCGCCCTCTTTTATTCGGTTGACGTAGGAGAAAATGGTGGAGGGTGTGTTGTGCGGCCGAGAGGTAGGAGAAATGGGGTGGGTGTGGAGTGTTTTTGTTTTAAATAGGGTTGGGGTAAAATTGGAAAGAGGTGGGTGTAAAGAGTATGAGTATATTCTATAAAAATTAAATTTGGAGGGATAAAATTTAGTATAAGATGTGTGGTTAAAAATTAAAGATTGAAATATTAAAAATATAAAATAACTATTAAATTAATGAACGAATAATTGAAAATAATGAGAAAAAAGTAAATTTAATTTAATGAGATTTAATTTGTATGGAACAAGTCCTAAGTTAGGGCTAATTTTACAAAAAAGAAAAAGAGGGTTGGTGTAAAGTGAATTTTTTGGGGTGTGGCCAAATCTTTCTGCTAGTGGATCACCATTTGTCCCTTTTCCCTTTAATTTCTTTGGCATGTTTATTTTATAAACCCATGTCATGTCACGATATTGAAATTTTTGAACTAAGATATATTTTATAATTTTATTTAGATTTCATTGACATTCGAGTAGGATCTTGTTCTTCCTATAATAATTTTTTATTAATTTTTATTTATTTTTATTAATTTTTCTTTGTCATTTTTTCACTATTTATATAATTATTTTATATTTTTAAATATATTTTTCTCCAATCACCAATGATACATCTAAGAACACACAATTCGAATAAATCAATAACATCTTCAAAACAGCAAGAGCTAAGTTACTCAAATTAATTTTTGATGCTCTGATATTTTCACAAGCTAAACAATTTGCAATACCCCTATTGTCATAGTACCAATTATGTGCTATTAAATTTGGTCAAAAGGAACAAAAAAAAAATGTGCTATCAAAATTTAACACGTTAAATGTGATTTATATATTTGTCATTAGTTGACGTATTGTAATTTTTTTTAAAGAGATGACTATTAGTAATTACACTTAAATTACGATAAAAAAAGTAATTATACTTAAATTAAACCTAAACCGATCAAATTACTCAAAACCAAACCGCATGCAACACGAGTTGATTTGTTTATAGTAACCCATTAATGTGATCAACACGGTCTGATATTTTCGTATGACCCACTCGTGGAAAATGCACCATTAAAAAATTATTACTTAAATACAACCAAATTCAATAAATTGAATTTTTTTGGGAAAAAAAAAAAAAAATCCCCCTCCTATAATTGAGTCATCATCTTCTCTGGCCACTTCAAATTCCTGAACTCATCATTTCCTCTGTTGCAAATTTTGCCACCAAAAATTGAAAATGGCAACTGGGCTATCTCAATTCAAGGCTAAAACAAGTCTTTTAACCCACACTAGAAGTCTAAGACCGGCGATGGCCGTTCACCGGCCGGCGGTCGTTGCTATGGACCACAACCAGTCTTATTGGGCCACCATTGAAGCCGATATTGAAGCTTATCTAAAGAAAGCTATCCCAATTAAACCGCCAGTAACGGTATTTGAGCCTATGCATTACCTCACTTTCGCCGCTCCAAGGACGACGGCGCCGGCGCTGTGCATTGCCGCCTGCGAGCTTATCGGCGGCGATCGCGACCAAGCTGCAGCTGCGGCGGCGGCGATTCATCTGATGCACGCGGCGTATTATGCTCACGAGCACCTGCCAATCACGGATAGGCCCAGTAATAACAAGCCCAATATCCAGCACAAATTCGAGCCCAGTATTGAGCTTCTTACAGGAGATGGTATGGTTCCATTTGGGCTTGAGCTCTTGTCCAGGTCCATGGACCTGGCCCAAAACCAGAACCCGGATAAGATCCTCCGGGTTATTATTGAACTAACCCGGCTCACCGGCTCGGAGGGGATGGTTGACGGCTTATACAAGGAACTACAACTTAATGCCTCAAATATTGACATGGAGAGTAGTGAATATGTTTGCAAGAAAAAGGAAGGTGAGCTGCATGCATGTGGAGCCGCTTGTGGAGCCATATTGGGGGGCGGAGCCGAGGGTGAAATTGAGAAGTTGAGAAAATATGGGCTCTATGTTGGCATGATTCAAGGATTGAAAAATGGAGTGGGAAGAGATAAAAAGGGGGTGGAAGAAAAGATTGAGAAGTTGAAAATAATGGCACTTCAAGAATTGGAAGGTTTGAAGGGGAAAAAGATTGAAATGATTTCGAGTCTTGTTCAACCCAGTCTTGTTGCTGTTTAAAGTGGTAGCAAAAGTTTAGAAATGATGTACAAGACACGACGCGATTGTGGACCTCTAATGATTTGTTTGGTAATATGGATTGTACAATATTAATCAGTATTTACTATTTAACATGTACACGTAAAATAAAATAAAATTTGTAGTAAAATAAAAAAGAACGTACCCTTTTTGGGATTGAAGTTTCTTTTCACTTTACTATCGTAATAAAAATTCCACACACACATATATATATATATATATATATATATATATTTATATATATATATAAACAAACTTTGCAATAGTTTGCTTTTTGAAATCAATAATAAGACACAAGAGACAATAGATAAAATATAATAACCCAAAAATGGAGTTGGTGAAACATCTTTGCTATGTCCACATTATTTTTGTTTTGTGATCCCACTAAGGTTGTCTGCCAATTTTACTCTAAATAATCCTGTGGGCTTCCAGTCTTATTACTCCTGTATTTCTTAATCATCGATTCAACCATTCTTCAATACTACAGAATCTTAGGACTTATCGATTGATTATTGAGGTGCATTCATTATCTTGCCAGTGAAAATTAATATTTTCTTAATCGATCGACATGTAGATAAAATTTCTAGTACTCCCGCACTATTGATATAGTCCAAGCCAATCAGCCCAAAAAATATTGATCATCGACCCGTAAAGCACACCATTAGGGTTGATTTATTGTTTATGTACGCACGGGTAACTGTGTCCCCAAGACATATGTTATTTGTTACTTCAGAATTGGAAATGATCACCTCAATATGATATATTATCTGGAAATCATCCAATACCAAAATGACATGTGTCCTGTGAACACAACAGTCTTAGAGTACCAAAAATTGCTTCCCGAGGCGATGAGATGAAACAAAAATGCAACAAAAACAGCAATGAGGAACCTCAAACTAAACAACATAAATGCATATCCAAACACCCAATGTACATACAATGTGTAAAAGCATTACATATGACTGGTAACCCTACTAATTTACATATGGTCTCAAAGTTTTATTCAAGAAATCCAGTTTTGGTTAACACAGCATTCCTTACCCTCCTTAAATCTCTCCCTTTGAGAGTCCTTCCAATGCCTTCACACACAGAAAAAGATGATATCTGACCACTCGCAAGCTTTCTTGCGATCCACTCATGTGGGGGCGTCATATCTGCATCACCATCATCCTCATCATTATCATCATCATCATCACCATCAATTTCTCGACCACTTCGTGCAAAATCACGACCGCTCATCTTGGATCCCGTCCCATAAATCTTTGACCAATCCGGTATGTTAACAGGGGCAGAGTTTCTTATAATCGTGGGCTCTTGGGGCGCGGGATTCTGATTCTTATTGGCTTGTGGGATCATCCAAGCCGAGGTCGTCTGGATATTCGAAACGACACCTCCTTGAAATGAGCTGACCCTCGAGTCAAATTCATTAGTTTCCTTGAAGACGCCCCAAACATCTTGTTCTTGAAATTCTTCATTCTTCATCAACGACCAACCAGTGCTCCCTGGAGTGTATAAACCGTATTTGTTCACGTTAGATGACATTCTTCAATTCTCGTGCCGTTTTATACTCTGCAGTCACATAAAACAACCTCGTAAGCAACATTCTCAGATTTTTGACATTCTTTTTCTCAGATTCAAAGTTTTTTTTGACAGCTTCTTCAGAATCCTAGAAACATGGACATTAGTATTTGTGTTGTTTCTTACCTAGAACAGAACGAAGATTTCAAGTTTGAAAACATGAAAAACTGAGAAAGAATTGCTTAATCACTTCTCCCCATGTATACTGCTTCTGCAAAGAAAATGTCGAAACTCAAATGGGATTAAATGCAGCGATATACACTGAAAAAATCAACAGAGGGACAGAATAAAAACCTGAAGCTATTCTTCGCATTAATTTCTGCACGGAGAGAGAGAGAGAGAGAGGTTATATGCTAATTAGATGGAAAGTTGTGTAATTGATGATGGAGAAAGAAAGCATTTCTTTGATATAAATAAGTCAATAGATTTGAAAAAGGCTAGGGGACAAAGAAGTTAATTTATTCTTCTTGGTTAATGATCACTTCACCAAATGTGATTAAATTTAATGACACTATTAGCATGTATGATGCACTAGATGTAACAGTAATGCTCATTATCAAGGAATATCCACCGTTAGGAAATTATACAGATTGTAATGCTACTTGGGCATATAGGTTTACCGACAATTACACTACAGCCTGAGATGCTTTCATCATTGTTATCTCAGTTCACAAGATTTCGATACAATAAATTAGATGAGTGTAACCTTATATGTAAATCTGTGTTACACGTAGATTATTCCAATTAAGCAAAGGCTTTCTCGTTTATTTAAGTCAAGTTTTAAACCAACACGAGCATCTTTAACCCTGTCAGCAGAGCAATTCCAACATCTTGACATCTTGTCAACTGTACAATTATGAAAAATGTCCTATAAGGTTAAAATAAGGTTAAGATGTTAATCATGTTTTTGTTGCTTCTTCTCAGTTGTTTCCAATGTATGGACTTTGAATTAAAAATGTCAATTTCATGGAAAGCACAAAAAGATAATTAGAGCCAATCACAATGCTTATGAGTGCAAGGCATGTGTGATTAAAGGCATAATTAAAGTAAATTAATTCTTAATTATTTTCTTATTTTAGAGCTTGTTTTCATCAACTATTTGGGCTTACTTGGAAATATAATTAAAGACTAATCAACTGGTTCAGCCGCCTTATGTACATGCACTAATTTCACCAATTTTTCCAAGTAATCAAATTTTTATTATATTAAGTAAGCTTTTATTATACTGATTAGCCCTCACTTTCTTGAATTTACTGCAACTGACATCACTAGACTTATTCAAATTCTCCTTTTTCCTCTCTGATGTGGACAGGCCTAATATGGTTAAAAACAGAAATAAATGTTTAAGACAAAAATTAGAATGTCAATTTTGGTAGGTCGAATGTAAAGACGAACAAATGCTAAACATGCACTACAATCACATTTAGAGAGTACTGCATGATTTTTGAATTGAAATAAAAACAATATCCAGGCCGTAAAATATAGTGGGGCCGACGGCCGACATTCAATGAACCTGGCTATTCACATACTTGCAAAGGGTGAGACAAAGTGGAAGAAAAAACTCAAGAAATTCTAATTAGTCATGCTTGTGTTGAAGCCATTTTCAACTTGTTAGATAACTTCAAGAAGAGAATCTAAGAATTGAATCTTGGAAACATCTGATAATAGAAAGGCCAGATTCATGGACCTCCAGCTTGATTCCTTATTCACATTAAGTCATGAAAGTGGCTACTGATGTCCCACAACCTACAGCAGCCCCTCTACTTCAGCCGCCAGAGATTAGTTAAGCTGACACCTGTCTAAAGTTATTCTTAAGTTTTCCAAAGCCCAAGTTGGTTGGGACACTCTAGCGTTATTCTTAAGTTTTCCAAAGCCCAGCCCAACTGCTAAGACGGGCCAGATCAGACGTGTACCCGCGACTTCTAAACACGTTGTGGAACATACTCCTCAAGGCGTCCATTTCTCGTCGAGGAATGCAAGAAAATTGTTGTCTCCTCTTTTGATCTTTGCTAGTATCTTTGTTCGAGGATCTCATCTCTCAGATGAATATTGATTATATATTTATTAAAGCTTACATGTCTACCTGATTAATATACACTACAAATCTGATGCTCCTTGGCCCTTGCATTGGAAATTTGGATCAAAAGATCAAGATCTACCATAGATTACATCCAATCAGGCAAAGAGAAAAGTTACTATTACAAATAAAAGTACAGACCGTGTTATTGGCTGGTTCATGGCAGTTAATTTTCAAATGATATGATGTGTTAGAAAGCATATTCTTGCCACATATGCTGTTCATAAACTGTTTATGCACTTGCTTATAGAAGTAGCAAAACTTGAAAACTATCATTAAAAGATGAATCAATATCATAACAAGAAATAAAGACCTTCTGGGATCAGTCACTTGCGTAGCTATAGTCACCAATCACCAGGATATTCAAAATTATCAAAGGAAGACTTGTTATTGCTCCAAGAATACTGCGATGACATGTTTGATCCTAAGTGGAATTTAAAGCTAAACTTTTCTACTTCCCTAGTCACATAAATTACCAATTTGGATCTGTGTATACCATGAGAAGAGTAGCCAAATGGTCATAGCTTTCACTTGCATTACTGGTGACTACATCAGACCCTCTGCTCCAGCAATTATCTCCAATATCTCGCCAGTGATCTTCGCCTGTCTCTCACGGTTATAAGCAATCGAAAGATTCTTCTTCAGCTCCACTGCATTATCAGTAGCAGTATTCATTGCATTCATTCTTGCTGCAACCTCACTCGCATACGACTCTTGCAGTGCCCTCAAAATCTGACTATTCAAGTAAAGTGGCAATAAAGCATCAAGAATTTGAGCAGGATGCTGCTCAAACTGATAATTGGGCAAAAAATTCGACCTCTTTAACCCCATAACATGATCTCTCTCCACGGTTAGTTTCCCCTCCTTAGTTGTCAGCCTAAAGAACTCGTCTTCACTGGCATCAATGCTGTTTCCACTCTCATCACAGACCTCACCCTTTGCAGATAAGGGAAGCAAAGTTTGAATTACAGGATCAGATTTAATTAATGACACAAATTTCGTATATATAAGCTCAACTTTATCTACCTCTTCGGTTACAAAAAGCGAAAACACATTATCAGCAATTACTTGAGCATCTTTAGTAGTGGGAAAAGAACCTTGTCCAATTAACCTCTCCACATTCAAACTAGGCCTTCTTCTAAAATACGCATTGCCCTTTTTCCCAACACTAATCACAGTGTAATCTAATCCAAATTTCTTGAATTCGTCTATCCGAGTCTCAACTTTTTTCAACACTGCACTGTTGAAAACCCCACAGAGACCTCTATCGGCAGTAATGGCCACAAGAGCTACTCTCTTTACTGGCCTAATGGCAGTTAAAGGAATTTCAACATCTTCCAATTGGCATTGCTCATTGATGCTGTACAAAACATCCACTAGGGTTTCAGCGAAAGGCCTACCGTTAATGACTGCTTCCTGTGCTCTCCGCACCTTTGCTGCTGCCACTAGTTTCATTGCTTCAGTCACCTTCTGCGTGCTTTTAATTGTTTCCATTCTCTCTCGGAGTTCACGAATGCCGCATTGAACCGAAGGCAATCTCGATCGTTGAAAAACTCGGGTTGTTGGTAACCGGGTCCGGTCAGTACGGGGAAATGGATTCGGATGAGATCGGAAGGAGAAGGAAATAAAATCGTCAACCGTGGGTTTTGAGGAAATCCATGTCGATAAATTGGAGGCAAACATGCTTTCTCCTACTGTTAAGAAGGCCTAAAGAGATGAAGTGTAAGAGGCGAAGGGTATAGGGGAGAAGAGAAAGTGAATACCTTGTGTTTTGTCCGATTTGGAGGGTTTTAGTATGTGGATTGGAGAGGAAGACGTGAAAGTGGCACTATCAGTTGAAGTTTCGTTCCTTTCCGGCGAAAATGTATCTTTCCGGTTGCCGGAGGAAGGTTGGCGAGCTGACCGACCGGTTCTCTGGATTCAAAGATCCGGTTTGGTTATACTTTCGGAAAAGGATAAATGCTCAGGGGTAGCGCGATAAAAACCCACCGTTAGGGGTCACTGCTGTAAATTGAAAAAAAAAAAAAAGGGTAAATCAACATAATAAAAATTGGGTAGAGTTCTTAAACTTTTCAAATAAAATTATACAGCGTGTGTTAGGCAACCTTTGAAAAAAAATTTTACCATTTTTTTTATTCATTCTTTCTTTATTCTAAATCAATCATATCCACATATCACATCACATCTACAAATCTCCACCATTCAACTTCACTCATTCTCTCTCCTTTTTTATATTAAAAATATTTAAAAACCATTAAAAATCAACTCCTATCACCCTTTGTACAATTTCACTCTCGTTCAACACCTCACCCCCCATCATCCCCATCCTACTCGTTGAAGAACGCGGGCTGGCGAATGCTATTGGTAGATGAGCATCACATTTACTTGTGGTCTCTGTTGAAGTAACCTACTAACGATAGTACGAGATTTTCTGGTGGTTCGCTAGCATTTGGCGGATCATATTGGGAATATTGGGGGTGGTGGGGTGGAATATTGAAAATATAGGTTAAATTGTATCATTTTCAAAATTCAAGACCTTTATTTTATTTTAATTTGTTAATCCACCGGTTTTCAATTTTAGCTAAACCTAATTGTAACAAATAAAAAACCTTAGAACTAATTTGCACATATTGAAAGGTCATGTTCCCAATTGCAACTGATTAAATGTTATTTTTGACTAAAAATCATCATTTGCCAAGAAAATGTGAGGAGAAGTATCAAAATGCCAACAAAAATTTTATAAGTTGCCATTTTGTTGTACACACTCAAATTCTTAATTTTATCCTTCATATGATGATTTCACATGAAGATTAAGGATAAGATTAAGGATTTAAGTGTCTGTGGCATTTACTTGGTGTGTACTTATAATATTTCTCAAATACCAAAAGAAGGAAAACAAGAAAAAAGAGGGGTCTTCAAACTGCAACGATCGTGAACAATTAGTCCTTGTAGCATTATTTATCGAAATTCTAGAAAGATCGAAATGGCCTATTTTTAGTGGCTAATTTTATTAATCCAACAAATTTTTATATCTAGTATGCATTGGAGTGCAAATTATAACACACCCTAAAATGATTTGACACGTCAATTCAAATGCCATATGTTGGACTAAGGTGTTAAGATCACTGACACTCAGTGTGCCATGCCCCCGATATGCACCACAAGGTGAGCCAATTCAACTTCATATTTTAATGGTAGTGAAAATCCTTTGTCTATGCTCATTATGAAATCTACATTCAATACAATAATGTTATCAAATATTTACATCTTTTATATATTATAATATATAACCAAGTCTACATGTACTTTTAAATTTACATTTACAATGTAAATACAATTAGAGAAATTTAAATGCTTTGTTGTTATTTTATTTTTCCTTTTTACCTTAATTTTATTTATTTATTTTCTTTTTCTCTATTCTCGGTTCGTTCAAAAGCTTATTGAGAGTTAAAAGTTAAAACTTAAGCATATTCAAAGCTATGGTGAATAGGCACTTCAATGTATTTGTTTGTTAATTAAACGGAATCTCGCAAACTGTCAATTTTAGTGAGCTCTATGAATCTCTTTAAACACTTGTTAAATCAATGGTGGTGTACAAAGTTCTCTAATTTGAGAAAACAAAAATATTCACACACTACCAATAGAACTATTACACACATTTGTTGTACACATTTCATTCTCCTAATTTCGTCAAGGAAATCAACATGCGAATATTGATGGCGAACTCACATATGAGGTTCATGAGACCATACTGAAGTTTGGAACGGTATGACTAAATGCTTCCTTGTTCGAAAAAGAACTTCAAAGAAAACCAGTTCTTTAAACTCTCGTCCAACCATTCAAGCAGCACATGAGGCTATGCTAACAGTTACTAATGTCCACCTTGAGCACATTCACAAAATCAATCAGGATGTTTCGAGTTTCAATGTAACCATATTTCAATAATGTCAACTCCCCCCCCCCGGGGGGGCCTCCCATCCCTTTTTGAGGTGTAGACGAGCATATAAGAAATTCAACAATATCCCCAAATTTAACCCCACTTATCTTGACTAATAGGTCTTCTTCTTACCAAAGGCTAAGCTCGGGAATGAAATAAGCTCGTGCTAAGCTAGAGAAGGTTCAAAAACATATATCTGAATAAGTAAAATGCCAATTGCAATGCACTTCTAACTCTTACGAATTTGGATAAGGCTAGAAGTCCCTGTCGAGTTAGAGTTTGTGATAGGTTTGTGCATGGAATTGTAAGCTGGGTTCCCTTTTGGGGTTGAGCTACAAGCTCAACTTGTTATCTAGTAAGTAGGTCGACCTATACTCAACCTTGTGCTTTGTAGATGGGCCGAAGCTATAAGCTCAACCCTTTATTTCGTAAAGGCTGAGCAAATAACTAAACCCAAATAAATAAGACATGTTGAACTTGTAGCTCTAACGAATGAGTAAGATGGGTCGAACCCATAGCTTGATCCAAACAAATAAGATGGGTTGACCTCGACCCAAATGTGGGTACGGATCGGGCTATAGGCTTGACCCAAGTTGGGAATGGGTCAAGGCGTTAGCTTGGCCCCCATTGTTATTTTTGTTGCTCAATTTTTTAGAGTGAAATGTTTGATATGTGGTTTATGATAACTAGTTTTACATGTTCGTAATAAGCGTTGATGGTTTTAAGCATCCATCAGAAATTCTTTGCCTAAGTTGGTGTGTGGTATTAGGAGAAAATGAAAAATTAATCCTTATGGTAGTGTGATATTCTGTATTTATAAAAGCTTTACTGAGTTATCCATCGATCGTTTTGTTGGACTATGCCTAACTTAGTCAAGCGTCTGGGTTGTGCAATAATTAAGGGTCAATGTCAAAAGTTCCTAATCATGAGCCGCTCGTTTTATACATTAATGGCAGATGCTAGATAGTCATGGTCAATGCCTAGCATGTTTGTATCAGCACATCAGAGCTTTCTAGGATTGTCTTATTGATGGAATGATCATCAAACGTCAAATATAAATTAAATTGAATATATATAAGATAGTTTTTTTTAATGCATTTTTTACGATAGTTATGTGCTATTTAATTTAGAATGTTTTGTGGTAGGTGCTCTAAAAGGCTACCAGAGATGATTATGTTATACTATGAGGTTATTTAATTGGTGATAAAAGTTATCCGCGATATTTCGGATAAAATATATAGTTAATATTGTATTGAAAAGTGTGTATGTGGTTGAAAAGAGGAGAGAGAAGAGTGTAGGATAAAATTATGTTGGATAGAACAACGCCTATATTATCTTATATTAATAATAAAAATTAATAAAAAAGAACAATAATGCTATGTAATTATTAAAGTTGAGCTTGTGCACTCCACGTTCAATTCTGCACTCTGGGGAGTGCGTAGGGCCCGAGAAAAATCGCACAAATGAGGAGATTCCAGCGGCCAATTTTGTAAGAGAGTTCTATACGTGCACGTTGCCATCTGTCCAGGGAAATGATATATTTTTTCCCCGTTTTGAGACATGCATAGCATAAGCCACGTGACTACGTGAGGATTGATTTGTAATTTTATTTTTTAATTAGATAAAAAAAGATTTAAATTTTTATCTATTTTTCTTCATTCTTTCTAACCTAAATTTTGGTTAAGCCAATCGCATCTCCATATCTTACGCTCTATATATATATTATATAAATCTTCACTATTCAACCCCACTAATTCTCTCTATTATCTCACATAAAAATTCATTAAACACTCAATCCTAACATGGGCATAGACACAAATTTTGATATTTTATATGCTCGTCAATATTTTTCAAATTAAAATTTGATTTTTATTTTTTCAGAGAATAAAAAATTAACTTTTCAAGTTGCATCAAAGTTCAGATTTCACTATCAAATATACATTCAAAATCACTACTTATTATTATTTACTTATTTAATATTTTTTTAATATTCAAGTTAAAAGATTTGTTTTTAATTTAAAAAATTATCAATAAAAGAATGCCATATTTCACATTTCTCTATGAATTTATTTACAGTTTAACTATACATTCTTGGGAGACAGTTACTTTTCTTCTAGAAAGAACTCTATTAAACAAGTTAGATTTTTGTTTTTTCTTTTCACAAAGTGAAAGAAAAACGGTTTTAAGAATATATTTTTTTTTGAAAAGAAGTTTTAAGAATATTTTTCAAACTTAGTTTTGTATTAATACAATATAGGTGTAATGATAGAGAGTATAAATTAAAGCAGTTTTAAATCCAAGTTTAAAATTAAAAGACTGTTACATAAAAAATAGAATGGTTGTTAAATTAACTAATGAATGATGAAAAATAAAAACTCGAAAAATAATCTCTTTTTTTTTTGAAAGCAAAAATAATATCTCTTTTAAATAGTAAAAGTCACAAATTATTACTCCTACTTTTTTTTTTTTTTTTTCTCTCTTTACCGGTAAACTGAAAATGAAAATGGAGACAATCATTATTCATCTTGACAACGATCTTTTTCCAAAAACGAAAAGCGGAAAATTAGACGGTCAAACAGAAAAGTCGTAAACTCTCCTCCTATCACGCGCGCATCTCTCTTAAACCTCAACCGTCTATCTCTCTGAACAGCACATCCAACGCTCCATGCTCTACTAACACTCACTATCCCCGTGCACCTTCACCCACCATATCACCACCCCTCATCCTCATCACTTGCTGCCAATTTTTGTCATTGAAAATAGCCACACTCCTTTGCGCATTTTTACCAGCTCCATATCGCTCGCCTATACACACATAATCTGTATCTATATGCTGTCATAATTAAAAAGGATTTTGTACTGCTACCTAGGGTTTGGTTACTGACAAATATCAAGAGGCATCTTTAAATCGTCATGTATTTATCCAACTACTGCTCTTCATCGTCGATTTTGAGAGCTTGTAGAATCCGGGCCGTTTCATCATTATCTGCTTCTGCTCCTTCATTTTCATCTACTGTTGCTTCTAGAACCTCCGCGAAGCAGGATTCGGTACGCTTCTCGTCTCCACAGAGCGTCAGTTTTCGATCGCGGTGTTTCTCGTCGTCCCTCCGATCGTCTGCTCTCCGGTGGAGTCACGGTTCTGACTGGAGATCGCCGGTCAGTCTTAGAGCTCAGATCAGAACTGCTTCTCCCGTTCTCGAACGCTTCGAGCGCAAGATCGCAACCATGGGTATAATTCAACTCGTTTTTGTCCCCTTTTTCGCTTTGGATTGATTATGACTCGTGACCTGTTATATTTTGCGCCATCTGAGTTGGATTGAATTTTTACGTGTGAGTAAATGTATATTTATTATTCATTTGGTTTTTGTCTGTTCGGATGGAGTGACACGGGTGTGTTACTTCTGGTGCTCATTGAATTTTTATGATATTGATGTGGAATTGAATTTATCGTTTCTTATCTGTGGACTTGCAAAAATAGTAGCTCGATCTAGAGTAGATGAGCATTCATTACGTTTGGACAATCATGAAGAGGATCGTGGGTTTTCACTTTTGTATACTCTGTGAAACTGCGAATGGCTCATTAAATCAGTTATAGTCACTAAATCAGTTATAGTTTGTTTGATGGTAGCTGACTGTGAAACTGCGAATGACTCATTAAATCAGTTATCGTTTGTGTGATGGTACTTTTGGACGTTGATGTGTTTGTAGTGCAAATTGGTTCTCCAATTTGCAAGAACGGAGGTATTCAACTATTACCTCCTGTGGGGTGATAATGAATACAATTCTATTCATTATATTTATTAGGACTGCCGCAGCTATATGTATGTCTGCAAAAAAGGATGGATTGCGTGAAGCTATGAGCTAGTTTCATTAGAGCTTGTTTGCCACAGCTAGTTCAAAAATTATGTTCACTCATCCATATTGACATGACAACTTTTTTGGATTTGTTGAACCTTTCATTACTTTTCAATCAGGCAAAAATCATTTTCTTCAAAATTTCTCCCAAACATATGCTTGATTGATTCTCTTGATGACATATTTACATGCTATTCCTTTAAATTTCTGTTTTGTAACTGTACCAGAGAAGTGATACAATTTGTGTTAATGGAGATTAAGGTTGATCTACCCAGCTTTTATTCTTCAATTCTTCTTAAAAATAATAGTGTCTCATGCTCTCTCTCTCAACCCCACCCGACCCCCACGCACACACTCCTTTCACAATGATCTTATTGGGTGTTGCCACATGCATATGTCTCTGAAAAAATTGGATGCTTTAGCATCTCGTTGCTTTTAATATATCCTCACTTTGCTGTGATGAATCCCACCCTCCATATTTTTCTTAAATTCGTATCTCCACCCCCCATCACAGCCGTCTTCATTGGTGTTTCCATGTGCACATGTGTCTGAAAAAATTGGATGCTTTAGTATCTTCTTGATCTTAACATTTCCTCACTTTGCTGTGATGAATCCCACCCTCCATTCTCCATATTTTTCTTAAAGTCGTACCTTGTTCTCTTCTTTTTCTTGTTCTTTTTCTTTTTTATTTGTTTTGTTTTATTTCTTTCACAATGGATCTTACTGTGTTTCCACGTGCATATGTGTGGAAAAGTTGGAAGCTTTTCAATTTCTGTTTGATTTTATATTTTGTCCACTTCCCCTTGATGATTCTTGAGAGGGTTCATTTTGATATTTGAAGTCGCCTCGCCCAATCCTCCCCACTCATTGCGTGTTACGCCCCCTATACAATCAGGATTGTAGTGCACTGGATCACTCTCGGTTATGTGCTAATGGCTTTTTTATAATTCAAGCAGCTTCTGAAAATCCTTTCAAAGGAATTTTTACTGCTCTTCCCAAGCCTGGAGGTGGCGAGTTCGGAAAGTTCTACAGCCTTCCTGCTCTGAATGATCCCAGAATCGGTATGTGACTAATTTTTGCACCATTTGAATTCTTGCCCTTCGTTTGGTTTTTGCATATATCTGTCAGTCAATTACTCAGATGAATTTAACTTTCGAAGTTCTCAACGTGTCTGTTGAATCTACTCCACTAATTGGTCGCACATATTTTGTAGAGACATAGCTCAGGGTGTGCATTAAATGTCTAGATGAATTTTATGTTTATTGATTGGTTCTACTTGCAATGAATCTGACATTCTTTCTCCTTGATGTCCCCTCTTGCAGAAAAACTCCCATATTCAATCAGGATACTGTTGGAATCTGCGATACGAAATTGTGACAACTTCCAAGTTACCAAGGAAGATGTTGAAAAGATCATAGATTGGGAAAATTCTGCACCAAAGCAAGTCGAAATTCCCTTTAAGCCAGCCCGTGTTTTGTTACAGGTGAGTGATAAGGTTTGGGTCAAAATGGGTACTATCTAATAGTTCTGAACAGCTTTCGGTGAAGCATTTACTTCCTTGTAATAGGATTTTACTGGAGTTCCAGCTGTGGTTGACCTTGCTTCTATGCGGGATGCGATGAATAACCTTGGCAGCGACCCCAACAAGATCAATCCCTTGGTACAGTGTTTTTTTGCTTGCACAATACTTTCCACATTTTTTTGGTGGCAGGAAAAGAAATGCCGATTATATGTATAGCAGAGTGGTATGTAGTTTTATCACAGTGCGTTATGCTCTCTACTTTGTAGCCGATTCCGTGTGAAAGAAGTTTGTTGAAGTAATTGTGTAAGAAGGAAGAAGAAACTGGGACTCTATGAAAGTATCTGCTTGAACTTTTTCATATTAAAACATGGCATAATTTATTTTAACTGTCATTAGGGGATTGCCTGATACCAACCTTCGTACAATCTTTTCCTAGTTTTGCCTGACACATGTTGTGCAACAATGTTTTGTCCAGGTTCCAGTGGACCTTGTCATTGACCACTCTGTTCAGGTTGATGTTGCCCGATCAGAAAATGCTGTGCAGGCTAACATGGACCTTGAATTTAAGAGAAACAAAGAGAGATTTGCTTTTCTTAAATGGGGATCCACTGCCTTCCACAATATGCTTGTTGTTCCTCCTGGTTCCGGTATTGTCCATCAGGTACAATTTCCACATGTTCGTTAATGATGCTCCTTAGTTTCCAAATGATTTCATATTCTTTTTCTGATATTACTTGTCAGAGATGCTTGATTTTGTAAATAAACTGGGAAGAGTATTATTTTCTTCTGTGAAAGGGTAGTTTGTAATGTGTCCATGGATTGATAAGTTCGACATATTTGAAATTGATTCAATTATTTTTCAGGTGAACCTTGAATATCTTGGTAGGGTTGTTTTCAACACTGATGGTGTTCTATACCCTGATAGTGTTGTCGGTACTGATTCGCATACTACCATGATTGATGGACTGGGTGTTGCTGGATGGGGAGTTGGAGGTATTGAAGCAGAAGCAACAATGCTTGGTCAGGTGTGCACGCCTCTGTACTTGAACGAATTCGTTCTTGGACGCTTAATTTTGTGTGACAGCTGCTATAGGTTAGGTTAATCATTTATGGTAGATTCCTAGATATTAATTTTCAGTTCACTGAAAGGGGTCAATCAATATTGCATTTATTTGTGGTGTGTAAGTAGGTGATGATTTAGTCTCTTACACGCATGCCTCTCTCTCTCTCACACGCGCACACGCACGCACATGCATTTATTAGTTGATTCTTGTTTTGCAATTTCACTGTCTATCCTCATTAAAAGGACAAAGATACTAGACTCGCCCTGTGCGGACTTTTCTTTCCTGTCTGCTCATTTTTCCTCCTGAAATGTTGCCAATCCAAAGAGTGTTGTTTTGTTATTAAGTTCTTATATTTTTGTCTAACTTTGTAGCCAATGAGCATGGTGCTGCCTGGTGTTGTTGGTTTCAAGTTGTCTGGGAAACTGAACGATGGGGTCACTGCAACTGATCTGGTCTTAACTGTTACCCAAATGTTGAGAAAGCATGGTGTGGTTGGGAAGTTTGTTGAGTTTTATGGTAACATCCCATCTTAAATGGAATGCTTTAGAAGCCTGTTATGATATAAATTTTCTTATTATGTGTATGTACGATATGTGTAGGTGAAGGAATGAGCCAGTTATCATTAGCAGACAGAGCAACCATTGCTAATATGTCCCCCGAGTATGGAGCTACCATGGGGTTCTTCCCTGTGGATCATGTCACTCTACAATATCTTAAATTGACTGGAAGAAGTGATGAGACAGTAAGTTGCTTAATCTTTTATTATCCGCATCAACTTGTAAATTTTCATGGAATCATGATTACTGTTACTTCTGCACCTGGCTTAGGTTGCAATGATTGAGGCATATTTACGTGCAAACAAAATGTTTGTTGACTACAATGAGGTACGTTTCTTTTCACTCATTTTGTCTGCTCCTCTTTCATATTGCAATTGGAAAAACATGCGATTTATGTCAATGATATTTATGATCTAGCCTCAACAAGAGAGAGTGTACTCCTCTTATCTGGATTTGGATCTTGCTAGCGTTGAGCCCTGTATGTCAGGACCAAAAAGGTATGTTGTATGCTTTTTGAAGTTGCAGTATTCATGTTTTCAGACATGGAATGACAAGTTGTTGCTGTTTTAGGCCTCATGATCGCGTTCCTTTAAAAGATATGAAGGCTGATTGGCATTCATGTCTTGACAATAAAGTTGGGTTCAAGGTACGATGCAATTTGCTATTGATGTATACTTACTCTATTCATACGCTTTTTCATAAACCTAAGGACAATTATAAGATCCCCTTGAAAAGCAATTTTCTAGAAACAGCTTCTGTCCATTAGAGGTATATTGATTAGTTGCAACGGAGAAGGAGGCGACCTGGTGCTCTCCATCATCCTCGCTTTTCTTGGTGAAGAAATTTCCAGGAAATAACCATTATTGTTCCTGTCTCTTTGCAAGGGAAGAGTTACAGTTGAGATTAACTACAAGAGGATGTTCACCTTTGGAGAAGTTAAAGGAGGAAAATCTGTCAAGATCAAAACACAGTTGTAATAGGAACTCCACCGGTTGCTCTCCTGCTAGGATCCTTACTGAAATATCATAAATGACCTTATCAGATTAAATCTTCGGAAAGTTGATTAAGAGTATGCCTTTCAAGGTGCTCAGAGATTTGTTTACATTGGGGTTTTATAAGTCATAAGAGGGGGTAAATGAGCAGTGGAGGAGCGGTTTCGAATAAAATATACTCCTATCTTCCTTTCAATACACATGCATTCAGATTGTCTTCAGACCTTTAGTTTCTCATTCTATTTATTTCCATTCATTGTGAAAACCAGTGAGACGCTAATTTAGTTCTTCAATTTCACGAACCCCCTGTTATCCAAAGGCTTGGCCCAGCCATTATAGTTTTGGGGCTCAACATTTGCATCAATTGCATTGTGGACATAGAACATATAATTGGTTGCTTGGAGTTATGTACTTAGGTCTTGACATTTATTTCCTCTTTTGTCACATCTTCTGTTGATTTGTAAGTTTGTTGGTAAATTCTCTTTATTCACTGCAGGGGTTTGCTGTTCCAAAGGAAGAACAGGAGAAAGTTGTGAAGTTCACATTCCATGGGAAACCAGCAGAACTTAAGCATGGAAGTGTTGTCATAGCAGCTATTACAAGTTGCACAAACACGTCAAACCCGAGTGTGATGCTTGGAGCGGGTCTTGTTGCTAAGAAGGCATGTGAACTGGGGTTGGAGGTTAGTTTTCTCCTATCATGATGTGCAATTCTTTGTATTTATCTGTATATAGCTATGCTGAGATATGATATACAAAATAGTTTGTGTTGATGGAGCCCAACTTTCTCACAATGAGTTGGATGATTATTGGACAGGTAAAACCATGGGTTAAAACAAGTCTTGCCCCAGGCTCTGGGGTGGTCACCAAATATTTGCTTCAGAGGTGATTATTTGGATGGCTAGGAGTTTCTGTTCAAAATCCTTTTTGCCTTTCCTTTCCCCAAGGGAAACAAATATTTGTTAGGTACTGATAGTGATATTTTTTCGTATCTCCTGTAGTGGCCTGCAAAAGTACTTGAACCAACAAGGCTTCCACATTGTTGGCTATGGGTGCACCACATGTATTGGAAATTCTGGAGATCTTGATGAATCAGTCGCTTCAGCAATTGCAGATAATGGTACGTATTGCCTTCAGTGAACAACTTCTGATGCTGGCTTGACAAATTAATAAAATTCCTTTCTCGGATTGGATTTTCGTGCTGATATAGTTCCATATAAAAAAATAAAAAAAAAAAAATAAAAGAAAAATTAATGCCTGTTAGGAGCCATGATTAGTATTTTGATGGTCATTTACCTTCTGCCTTGACAACTCCATTGGATCTAGGGAACCTTGTGTGATCAATTAACATTTATCTTTGATATGATATTTGAATGTCATTATTGCTTTGTATCAGCCAATGTGAACCTATATTAATTGTGTTCATATAGTAGATATAGAGAACTTGTATGAATCAGAGTAGCTTTCTCCTGGAAAATTGGGTACAATATGTTGTTAAAGAATGCTGTTGTCAACAAAATTGCATTAATTTCCACCGCCCAAAAGCACCCTACTTTACTCAAACCTTATTTGACATTAAAGTCGATGAACTTTGATGATTACAAATTTATAATGCTTGTTTAATCTTTCTGAGTTTTGCATGGATTAACTTTAGCACGTGTAACTACTGTTCTAGAGTAACTCTTTCTTGCCATTTTACTAAATTACTAATTAACTTGATTTTCTTTTCCAGACCTTGTTGCTGCTGCTGTGCTCTCTGGGAATCGGAACTTTGAAGGCCGTGTTCATCCACTAACGAGAGCTAATTATCTTGCTTCACCCCCTTTGGTTGTGGCCTATGCACTTGCTGGCACGGTATGTGTTCAAATATTTTGGGGAAGGAGTGCGGGTGCACCTGTCATTTGTATCTTGTAGACCTAAAGTATAATTTGAAAGCTAGCGATAACAGCTTTATGTCGCTGTAGCGTATGTCTTATGCTGTGGTTTTTTAGGTTGACATTGACTTTGAGAAAGAGCCGATTGGGACTGGCAAAGATGGAAAAAGTGTTTACTTCAGGGATATCTGGCCTACCAGCGCAGAAATAGCTGAGGTAGTTGGGCTTTCCTGGACTTGCGTAATCTTGAACTGTGATATTCCCATTACACAAAACTCAGTTTAAAGAAAATATTTCTCATGTAGGCTGTTCAATCCGGGGTGCTTCCTGATATGTTCAAGAGCACTTATGAAGCCATTACAAAGGGAAATGCAATCTGGAACGAATTATCAGTACCTTCATCAAATCTTTATTCATGGGATCCGAACTCAACTTACATCCATAAGCCTCCATATTTCAGTGGCATGACAATGGACCCACCTGGTGCTCGTGGAGTGAAGGACGCTTATTGCTTGTTGTTGTTTGGAGACAGTATTACTACAGATCATATCTCTCCTGCTGGTAGCATCCACAAGGATAGTCCAGCTGCAAAATACTTAATGGAGCGAGGCGTTGATAGGAAGGATTTCAATTCTTATGGTAGCCGTCGTGGCAATGATGAGGTGATGGCTAGAGGCACATTCGCCAATATCAGAATAATAAATAAACTATTAAATGGAGAAGTGGGCCCAAAAACCATTCACATTCCATCTGGGGAGAAACTTTATGTGTATGATGCAGCAGTGGTAAGCTTTGATGTTCTATATAGCACCCTCATCCCCCACCCAATGTGATGCACACGTGCAGACAATGACAAAATATTGATAGATCTTTTATAATGCCGATTGTTGTTTACTGTACTTAAACTATATTATTTTCCCAGAGATACAAGTCAGCAGGTCAGGATACCATTGTCCTGGCTGGAGCGGAGTATGGCAGTGGTAGTTCTCGTGACTGGGCTGCCAAGGGACCAATGCTACAGGTGAGTGCTATTTTTTCTTTGGTACTTCTTATCTACTGTTGCTTCATATTGTTTGACCTAGCCTTATATCTAATTTCTGTTTTGTTTGACACGTTGTCACATCAGGGTGTGAAAGCAGTGATTGCCAAAAGTTTCGAGAGAATCCATCGCAGTAACTTGGTTGGGATGGGTATAATTCCACTCTGTTTCAAGCCTGGTGAAGATGCAGAAACACTGGGTTTGACTGGTCATGAGCGTTACACTATTGACCTTCCAGCAAAAGTAAGTGATATCAGGCCAGGACAAGATGTTACTGTGACAACAGATGATGGAAAATCATTCACGTGTACTCTGCGCTTTGACACCGAGGTACATGTCACATTTTTCGTTTCTGCGTCAGGCTTCTTGTCATTGTATGTGTTTCATGGAGATTGTCAATGTTCTTTTTTCAAAAATTTTCCACTCAATTTCAACCACATTTATTCCGACAGTCACTTAGCCACATCTATTTACTTATTTAATTGATTTCGCACAGGTTGAACTGACATACTTTGATCATGGAGGCATCCTTCAGTATGTCATTCGGAATCTGACCAAACAGTGAGGTCTGAAGAAATAAAGTCGACTTTTGGAAG
Source organism: Jasminum sambac (assembly GCA_018223645.1). Taxonomy (NCBI): domain Eukaryota; kingdom Viridiplantae; phylum Streptophyta; class Magnoliopsida; order Lamiales; family Oleaceae; genus Jasminum; species Jasminum sambac. Next base: position 14,568,558 of record CP073642.1, read on the forward strand.
CCAATTTTCCCGCCTTGCGGATTTCTGTTTGGGTTGTTTACATGGTGATTGTTGCTCTCTTGATATTGAGAGATGGGTGTAAGTAATGCTTTCAAAGCTATATTGTTTCTCGCTTCCATTCACAACTTCAATAATAGCGGGGAATACATGTTCTTCTTTCCCCATTTTAGTCAATCAGTTGGGGGCAAAAAGGGTATTGATGTGTACTTGCTGTTTACCTGGACAGTTAGGGAGGACGTTAGTTTTACTGAAAATGCAGTTTTTGTGGTCCATCATAATCTGGTATTCTTGAGTGAGCGTTATCTTGCTATGATGACCTGGACTTGAGATACTCTGCAACTGGTGTTTCTACAACGTGTCCTGAGTATGAATTTTATTCAGTTTCAATAATATGATCAGGGCACGTGAACTTTGTCTCACCTCCACTATCGTATTACTCTCATGTTATTTCATCTGTTACTCTTTTCATGGGTCCTCGGCTCCATTTTAGGATTTGCCCATGCGAAATGAACCTGTTCCAATCCACCTTGTGTGGATTCAAAATTTAACCTGAATCGAACAGTTCTTAGTATAGGGATATATTTGAAATTTGAAAACATCTAATTAAAATAGATACTTTCTTAATGATTTAAATTAGAATTTATTAATTTATTTGAAAGTCAAATTAAATGCATTTTGCAACTCTCTAAGACGGAGGGAGTAACTCGTAAAGGTACATGGGAGCACGTCAACAAAATGGGGATATTGCGACCTGTAGTTTCACGTCCACTTCACAAAATTCACTAATTTAGTGAGAAGGCGTTTGGGACAGCGAAAGAGAGAAAAGAACGGCTTATCATAGGAAGCGATAGCATCAATAGGTGGGTGGATAAAAAACGAGCCAAAGGACGGAGTGCGACCTCTCGGACGCCCACTTCCATTTCTTTTGTGTTTCATGTCGTTTTGTTCTCTGTTCCTCCAGTCATCTGTAGCAATCAATCAATCGTCTGCGTAGATTATTTGAAGCTTGCATTTCGTTACAAAATGCATTTTACACAAAATTAGCCTTATAAAAAAACTCTTGTATGTTGATGATGTCAACCGTATTCCATGCTACACATGACGTTCTCCTGTATTTCAACAATGGAATCTTAAAAATGACTAAAAAGCGGGCAAAACCGAAATAAGAAAAGCAGTTATGTCATTATGCAGAGAATGAAGACAAGATATACAAAGAGAACAAGTTCCGCTCGAACATTTCTTCAATAATACTATTTAAGTATTGTTCGTAACAACATGAAAAATTAACCACGGTTGATTACACTACATTTTCAAGAAGAGGAACTTCTTGGTGACTTCTATCAACTTAGCTTGGCTATACTTATCCTACAATGATGAAACAACAGAGTATGCCAGACGAACAGGAGTCTCACTCAACAATACAAGCATTCTACCATCTCATGCAGTATGCAAATGTGGAAAGCCCTTTTCCATCTCCAAAGAAAGGAGATACATGCAAAATCTGAACGTCTCATAACAACAAGAGTCTCTGACTCTCACGAGTTCTTTGGATGCAATGATTTGCTCACCTTTGAAGCAAGTGCTATTGCTTTAGCTCTTGCATCAGTCATCACCCATTCTCTCTCTGCACGCCGTTGATGTTGTCTTGCATTCTTTGCTCTCTTTGGTGCTAGGCGAGTATCTCTCTCTACAAATGCTAGCCTGAATTTTTCAGCAATGGATAATTCATTTGGACTCAAAATTGATGGAAGTGAAGTCTTAGATCCAGAAACTGCCCAAGTTTTTGGATCAATATCTTTAACAATAGGGCCATCCAACGCAAGTTGTGGCAGTGCTTCTTGAGGAACTGGAGAGCCCCTGAAACCCAAAGGAGATGGCTTTGGATTTACAATTATGCGGGGGCATTCAGCAGATAAGCTTTCCAATGAATTCTTGTCAATTTTTGGCTGCAAAAAAAGTGGTTTCTTGTTATGATAAAAGGCAAAAGCTTATCTTTAAGGCTTAGTAGTCGAAAGACCACAAGATGATTATTGAGCATTTACAGGAGATATGTGACTCTTTTGAAGTTTATTTTAATTGAGTTGTAGAAGTTAATTCTTAGGTTAGAAAAAGTCGAAATGGATATTGGCTTTGATTAGAAAGTAAATTTCTGAACAAAGAATCCCCAAAACAGAAAAGGAATAAACTTCTGAATATGCTCAAGCATTTTTGGGAAGAACACAAAAAGTTGATTAAAAACAACTTAAAGCTGGGCAAAATGCACTGTTGGCACGTGCAAGTAGACAAAGCATACCCATACTAGCCAGCGTAGAGATGGTGCACTGTGAGTAAATTCTGAGGCATCGAGTTCTTCCCATGATTCTCGACCCACATCATTGAGGGTTGGTATTAAAAGACTGGAGCATCTGCGAGCAGTTGTCTCACTCATTGGGCAACCTCTGCAACATTAACTTTGGTTCATTTCCTGTTATGAGGTTTATCCCCCATGTCAAACACAAAAAATTGTGCCAAATAACGGAATAATACTGAAAATCAAAACAATCCACTCAGCCACAAGTAGTGTATAATTCCACACAGCATCTGATTGTTTCCAGTGCAGCATATTGCAATATAGAATCAAAACAACAGTTTGTTTGGCAAGTGTTAATAAAATTTCTGCATAACATTAAATTTATATTTGGTGGTCAAAATTTTACACTTTGTTCTTGCTTAAAATATAGATCCTTTATTCATAAAAGATCTCTTCTCACTATCAAATCATAGGGGAATATGCTGAAAACGCTACTATACGTTCTGTTTAGACAACTTCTAACATTTTGGTGTACTTGAATTTCTCATCTCTGTTGCTACAACTATCCCTCAAATTTTAGCCTATTAAGCAATTAATTAGATCGCTACCGATCACCTGTTAACATAGTTGGCACCATAAGGTGCTACCTATATCCGGATCGTCGACACTTATCCACACACCCATCCACCCCCTGATAATTGGGGGGATGTGGCACCATCCGGACATAGTTGGCGCTTGATCGGGAGTGATAATTAGATATGCAGCATTTGAAGTTCACAAGAACAGTGAAACATATATGGTGCACAATTGCATTATTTCAAGATTAGAAAGAGCATGGAACCAAATAATGACTGCATGGGAAGAGAGTGTACCCCCATCTTAATATCTCGAGTGAATGGCAATGCTGAAGGAGTTCAGAAACACCAGCTGATGTGAGATTACTGCACTGGCTGAATGAATAATATAGAGTGAGAATGTAGATTTGTTCTGTAATACCAATCTTATATATCACAAAATAAAGCAAATGAAACTCCAATAAATGTCAAGCAATCGACTGAAATCTCTATTTCGAATAATAAATGATCAATTCATTTGTCTACATCGAACTGAACCTCAAATATATTCAGCTCTACCTTATATCCACTGCCCTCAGATTCTTGCATATCTTTACAACATGACAAAGCCCAGTGTCAGAAACATCTGAACCAGATATGTCGAGTATCTCCCAAGAACTGTCAGCCAAAGCAACAATAACTTCATCATTCAGTAAGCTTCTTCTTCTCGCAATTGCCACCAGTGCCATCTATTCATTTGAAAAGAAGTAAGACAACCATAAATGAATCTTGGCTGAGCTTAAGAAGCTTGCTTGTAGTTGTAACTTGTAAGTAAATGTAAGTGAAATTCAAAAATCTCTTAAACTAAACCTTTGTATATAGTTTCAATAGCTGAAAAGGAATGAATTGTGTCGAATCTTGCAAAAGACTTGATTAAATTCAATATGATCTACCTTAATATAGGAAGGGAAACTGGAAGCGATCTCAGCCAACTCATCGATAATGTCCTCAAGATGCCTACCCACCACTCCAACACACAAGCTCACCAAGCTAGGTGGCGACTCTCGCTTCAGCAGAGATGATAATTCTGCAACCCCAATAATTTCATCAACTTCAAGATGGCTAACGATAAATTTCAGAAGAATACAAATGAATCACAGACGCACTTACCAAATGATTGAAGAGAATGGGCCTGAGATTTGTTGTTGGACTTCGATTTGTCGGAATTGGGGTTCAAATGAAGCTTATGCAAAGACGCGCCAACGGATCGTATCAAATCCTCGGCTTCTCTTTTTTCCATAAAGAGACAAAGAATATCGGCGGCGATGAATTCCCGATAAGTAGGATCCGATCCGGTGGGTGTCCGCTCCCGGCGATTGTTCTGCAGTCGTTTTTGGTTCCGGTTTGAGATTTTTCTATTTTTATTTTTCTAATTTCGGTTCTATATGTATGGTGCGATCTTGGCTCGGCGGCTGGCTGAGGACCACCGCCTTGTGTTGAACCGCTGCCTATACTTTGGCTCTTTTTGTACATTTGTGATTTGTGAAAACTATAGGGATGTGGTGGGAAACGAAAATCTACAGGTTAATATCACCAGCGGTCTCTCAAGTTACACAGTAAGCACAAAATGGTCCCTAAAGTGTCAAATTTCCATCTGCAGACATTAAATTTAAATTATTGTCACCAATGGATCACTGATGAAAAAAATTGTTCAATGAAAGAAAATAAAAATCAAAGGATTAAAGTGTAATTCTATGTTCAAAAATAAATTTGCAAGGTCAATTCAGCCAAACCACGGTAATTTTATGTTCAAAAATAAATTTGCAAGGTCAATTCGGCCACCAACACCTATTTTGATAACCACGACCACGAAATCCTATACCAGCCATAGGCTTCTCAAATTTGCACTAGATTTCTGGTGCAATTTCGCACCAAATCTGGCACCATTTTCGATTTTCATTTAAAGTGACTTTTTAGACTCTCGTGACATAAATTCATCAAAATTATTAAACATATCACACACATCTTTGCCATTAATATTGACAAATTATCTATTAGAAACATAATAGAACAATAATAACTAGTAAAAGTATAAGTACAAAGTAGTTATTGATATTAAGAATTTTGGAAGGGACAAATTTGTAATTTATTATGTATTTTTATATGAAATCGTGACATAAATTCATCAAAATTATTAAACATATCACACACATCTTTGCCATTAATATTGACAAATCATCTATTAGAAACATAATAGAACAATAATAACTAGTAAAAGTATAAGTACAAAGTAGTTATTGATATTAAGAATTTTGGAAGGGACAAATTTGTAATTTATTATGTATTTTTATATGAAATATGAGAGAAAATTGGTAAAATTGAATTGTTAAAATTTATATAATACATATAGATCCTATTAAATTTGTGAATGTGATTAATTTGATCAAATTTAAATTTAATAAAATTAAAATGATGTAAAATGAGAAAAATAACATGCATTGCAATATGACCAATAAAAAAAAAAGGGAGTAATATTAAAGAAATTAACTTATAACCATAGACGATTTGGCGCGGGAAGTTGTAAGTCCCACCATCCAATATACCACTCACTCGTGCCCCGGCATAATAATAATGTGCCCAACTTTTCCTTCCTATTTTTCATTTTAGAAAAATTAAAAAATAAAAAAGGAATAAGAAAAAGCAGTCCCGATAAATTCGGAAGCTTCCCGTACATGGGTCCACCATCATCACACAGCCGTCTCGAAAATCTATTCTTGGTGCGTTAAATTTACGCGTTCTCTCATCTCATCAAATCACAGCCATCGAGGGCCGGTAAAAAAAAATCTAAGCCGTTGATTTTTTACCTTACCCAGGTAGACTACGCGCGGTTTTAGCCACCGCCTTCCTTCTTTGCCTATAAATAAACCGCTCTCCGTGGTCCAATTCTCACATTCATTCTCATTCTCTCCAGTACCTGTAAGATCAGAGTTTTAATTGTTCAGGTGGGTTCATAACTTCTTCTATTATTTTCGTGTAGTTTAGTTTTACTGAAAGAATTTTGTGTCTGCGGGGTCAGGTGATCGATTTCTGGCTTCTGTTCTCGATCGGTTTTTGTCTTATTGATTCGTAGTAGGTGGATGTTTAGATCTTAATAATTAATTGAGATGTCATTTCTTGCGATGATATATGATTGATCTCTGAGTTCGATTACGGGATAATTAAATCTTAATTGGGGTCCTTCTTCCTTTAATAACCTGCGATCAATTTGTGAGCTGGAGTAGGCCTTTGATTTTGTTTATGCTGATTTAAGATTTAAATTGGATTCCTGATTTTTCTAGTACTCGGTGATTTTCATCGTCGATTGGTTTCTGGATTCGATGATTACGTTATCTAGCTCTCAATTGGGTCTTGATATTCGTAATAATCTATGATGAATTTTGGATTTTGGATCCGGAGTGTCTGAAGTAGGATTTTGATTTGGTTAGCTATAAATAAAGATTTAAAATCTCAATTGGAATCTCGAATTTTGGTTCAATTAGGTCTTGTTATTGCAATCAATGATGAATTTTGCTGATCAATTCAATTGGATATGAAATTTTATTTTGGGAGTAAAGGATCTTGATTTGTAATTTTATTTTGCGACTGAGGGATCTTGATGACAAACAGCTAACAATAGTTCTCCATATATGCAGATCCATATCGTCCATACATCCCTCGTTTTCGCCAGCAAGTTACATGGTTGAGCTAGACCTAGAAGTTCCCACTGCTTTTGATCCATTCACTGAGGCGGAAGGATTCAGGTGCCCCGGTGCCAAGGAGTATGTGCATATTCGGATACAGCAGAGGAATGGAAAGAAAAGCCTGACTACTGTACAAGGTCTAAGGAAGGAATTTAGCTACGAGAAGATCCTTAAAGACCTCAAGAAAGAGTTTTGCTGCAACGGCAACGTTGTTCAAGACAAAGAACTTGGGAAAGTCATCCAACTTCAGGGCGATCAGCGTAAGAATGTTTCGCAGTTTCTTGTTAGCGCTGGGCTTGTGAAGAAGGATCAGATCAAAATTCATGGTTTCTAAGCATATGGTGTTATAAGTTTGAAGCGTGGTCACTACTAAAAGATTATTAAATAATTTGATGCGTGGATTTTCGTGTTTGAGATTCGAGGAGGATCGTTTTTGGTCTTTCTATGAATTGGTAATCGTCTTAATCGTATTATGGATCCTCTAAAGGGTTGTAATTGCTACTTTATTAATGAAGTTCCTATTTGTTTAGTTAAATGTTGTTGTTTGTCTTCAGTGCCATCGTTGCTACTGCGATATAATTGGTTATTGAAATAGAATCCTGGTGTAGTATTAAGAGAACAACAGGAAACATGATAGATGAGTGCGTGCTATATTTTTATGGGGACCTGGATCTGTGGGGCTCTGAAGGCCGGCAGAAGGAATACTCATTCAATGCAATAGTGAAGTGACTGCTTCTGAATGTGATGAACGTTTCTATCCATCTCAATCTCTGTGCAATGTTTTCCATCTTGAGGGGCTATTGCGCATTGTTTATTTCCAATAAATGGATTCTCTTGTATCCTTGAAGGGAGTCAAGGGAGTGTATAAAAAATATACTAGTATTTGGATTTGTTATATGTTGTCGGTCTGGAGTGATGTGGTGGGTAAAATCCATCTCAACCGCGACTACGAGTGTTTAAATTTTCGGTCAGTTTTATGGTACGAGTAGAATCCATCTCAATGAATGGTAGTTGATTTTGTGATCTAAGTTTCTCAATGAATGGTAGTTGATTTTGTGATCTAAGTTTTGCGAGTTGCTTCGTTTATGCCTTGAGATTTCGACCAACCTGGACCACTTGTTGCTGGCTATGCCTTCATTTTTACCAACAGTTGAGCGGATCACTCTGGTATCTCTCCAATGGTATTTCTTGGGTTGATAAGTGAGAGATAGAAAATAGTAGAATGAATGAATTATTTCCAATGATGTAGATTGGGTGAGAGAGTGTAATGTGTGACAAATTATGATATTTTTAGTCGGGAAGATAGAAAAATATTAATATATATATATATATATATATATATATATATATGTGTGGAGAGGGAAATGACAGTTTAATAAACTATTTATATCTAAAAAGTGTGTTATTTATTATTTCTCGTTGACCTGTAAAAAGTGTTTTTCCTTGTTATTTCTCTTTGGCACAAGTTTAATAGACTATATATATATATATATATATATATATATATATATGTGTGTGTGGAGAGGGAAATAACAGTTTAATAGACAATTTATATCTAAAAAGTGTGTTATTTATTATTTCTCGTTGGCATGTAAAAAGTGTTTTACTTGTTATTTCTCTTTCGGCACAAGTATTTTTGGGAAAATAGAAGAAGTGTGTTGGACATTTTCTACTTTTTCTGTTTTGCCACAGGCATTTCTGGGTTATGTGGGCAAAGATTTGTTTCAATAGGACATTGACTTGAGATGTTAGTGACTGTGGCAAAGATTTGATTCAATACGACATTCACTTGAGATGTTAGGTGTCACTGCAAATGATAGATAATGGTGCCTAGATTGGGGATATGTGGGGATCGCATGAGAAACCAACTTGATAGTCCCCATCCTATATCAGCTAGGTGGTAGATGTAGCCAAGTAGGAGATGGTTGAGTTCAAGAAAATGGTAGCTTGGACGGAGTTCGATATATCTGCATGTCTTGGTTTATTGTTGTAGAATTCGATTGCCAGAGATATAGCTTTTGTTGGCTTGTGGCAGAACTAGAAAAGATGGAAGAGGTTTCCAGTAAATGTTAAGGGGTGGAATAGGAATTTTCTGAATAGCAGTAATTTCACTTGTTGAAGATATCTATAATTTGCACTTATATCTTGGACTTCTCGAATAAATTAGGATGGGTTTGTGGTGTTGAACCTCTGATTTGTGTTTCACATTGCTCATTTAATGGGGATGTGTGGTATATATTTGGTTTCACGGTATATTTGGTATATATTTGTGTGGGGATATTTGGTATATATTTGTGTAACACCTCGATTGATTACGTGTGTGATTATATGTGATTTAGGTGTAAAGTTCATAAGTGTTGATGATGTGTGTGACATGTTTACAGGATGCTCGGGAGTGCATTTGATATATTGGGATATAGTATGGCTTTCGAATATATGCTGGGAAAAATATGCAGAAAAATTAAAGTTTACGGCTGTAACATTTCATCATACGGCCGTAAATGTCTAGTTACGACCGTAATTGTATTAGATACGGCCGTAAGAGGAAGGCGTGAAATTTTCAGAGAGTTTTGTCCGGCTGTATGAAGGAAGAGTATGACCGTATGATAGATTACGACCGTAAGGTAATATGATATGGCCGTAATTAGTAATTATAATGTTGTTATAGTAAAATTATAAAGTAAGGTGAAAAAGTTTCAAAAACTTTTATACGGCCGTAAAAGTTAGTATACGGCCGTAATAGCAAAGTGTGAAGGAAGATGGTAAAGTTTCAGGAACTTTTATATGGCCGTGCTTATTCGCTATAAGGCTGTAATTTTAAAAAATACGACCATAAAAGTTAGGCGGTAGAAAAATTTTCTAGACGTTTCCCAATTACTTGACTGATATTTTATACCCAAAACTTGGTCCTAGAACATCCTAAGTCACCTTAGAGCATCACCAAACATTCCAAGCTTTCCAAATTCCTTTTTGAAATATTGAGCAATATATATAGCTTAGATATTTGGTTATGATAAGGGAGGACGAGGAAGAGGAAAGAAAGGGAGAAAGAAGAGGAGCTAAACAAGTACCATTGAGCTTGTTTTCTTCTACATTAAGGTAGGTTATAGATGTATTTATATGTGTTGCAAGGTAAAAAAATATGTTTGTGAAGTATATTGAGTTTTGTGATTGATTGAGTTAGTGTTTGGAAGCAAGCTTCTTGTGTGGCAAGTACTCCTATGAGATGTTTGATGGACTTTGGATCTTAACATGATATATGTGATGAATTTATGATGATAAGAAATTGAATTCGATGTTGGTATATTGCCTACATGTTTGTAGAACCTTAATGTTGTGTTATGAAGTATATTTGTTTCAAAGTTGATATGAAGATGTTTACATGATTATAGCTTGAAAGCATGTGAATGTTAATTGCTTATCATGTGTTTACAACCTACAAATGTGGAATGGTCTATTGGGTAAGTTAAGCCCATAGGTGGCGGTTAATATAAAGATTTAATTACGTGTGACAGCCTCATGGTGAGTTAAGCCATAGGCGACAGCTGAAGAAATGAAATGAATGAGTTGGCGCTATTGTAAACACATGATTTGCAATAGGGCCAATGTAAGAATATAGCATACATTGCGTTCGCATCTATACCTATTGAGTTCTCGTGACTCATGTTGTGTTCGTTAAAGCTTTTAGTTGCCGCAGGACTTGGCAAATAGGTTAGAGATGGTGGAGAGTCGTCTAGAACATAAAGTGTGAAAAGATAGGGAAGAAAAGATCTTGTGCTATACTTGTTTTGGAAAACATTTTGAGTTCCGTTTGTATATTAAATGTTTGAAGTTGTATATGTTTTATCTATAGTTTAAGTCTTAATTGGATGTGTAATCCATATGATGAACATGACCCGAGTAAAGATATTTTGTTTTCAAATGGACTCAAGTTTGCATATTTGTTCTAAAAGAATGGTAGATGAGTGTGACATTATCTCTAGACCACACGTAATACATGAATGATGACATAATTGATGTGGATTTAGGGTGGACATTACATTGGATCTTTGTATTTTGTGTGCGTACGTTATGTGTATCCTTTCAAAAAATTAGGAGGTGCTCTTACAAGCTTATCTAGAAATTTCTTAAATAAATGGATGTTGTACTTGTTGAAGAGGCGTTGCCAATTTATTTTTATACGAAGTACGAAGATTCTACTATTAGGCAGCCCAACAAACTGAGGGAAGCTGTGAAAGGAGGAGAATATAGAAAATGAAACCAAATTCATGCATAGGGGCAATTAAAGCACACGAAATATGTACGTGGTATGATTAATGAGAATGGGCCTTCTGTGCTCAGACTCTTAAATTACTCTATTCAATTCCCCAACCCATTGGCAGTGGCTAAGCCCAACGGAATCCCAGCACCTGGTTTTGCGGGCCACTCTTTAAATTTACTTTTCCACCACAAACAATTCTCATCGGATAATAACGAAACAAATAAATTACTTTACTGATTTGCAGGACACGTGTTGCATGTGACACTGGATCATATATCGAAACAATTACATGATTGAATTTTTTTATAAATTTTTATGGAAAAAAAAAAACAATGGATATAGTCGAATTGTGAAAATTTATATAGTATATATAAATCCAGATGATATGTAGATGTGATTGATTTGATTAAAAGAACAAATAAATTAAAATAGATAAAAAGGTGGAAAAAAGGTAAAAAAAATAATAATAATAAAAAATCATATCACCCTTTAATGTATCACACGGTCTCGATTCAATATCCACATGTGAGCATCGGATCAAAATTGATGTATCACATAGCACAATAATTATGTGTCCATGAAAACAATGGATCAAGATTTCAAGATTGACACCATAAGTTTGTTCTCAAAGTCTCGGGCTTTGTTTGATCCAAATTTTTTTAGTGATTTGGCAAGTATTCTGAATTTTTAATGCCTCCTTTTTATTTCTCAACCATCCTAAAATTTAATTTTTTTTAATAATTTGTGTGAAAGATAGCTTTTAGTTGGAGTTAATAAGTGGAATTTATGGTGCTAAATGCTGAATCCATTGTTTTCAGGAACCACAAGCTGGATGCAGAATAAGTCAAAAGCAGGAAGGGAACTTTTTGTTGAGTGTGTATAGCTAAAGCTTAAAGCACACGGATCCAAATTCCTAACCATATATACTTTTTAGAGGAAAATGTGTTGCAAGGTAAACCTTGAAAAGCATGAAAAAGGAGATTTAACCTTTTATTTTTGATGGTGAAAACTTGTGAGGAAACTCATGATCATGTACAGTGACGCATAGAATTATATTACTGATAAAGATGTTTTTCATAAAATAAAAAAATTTCCAAGCACAATTCATAACAATTAAGGCTATCTAGACGTGTACTTAGTTACGATAATGCTAGAATGCAATCCTTTCCTACTCTCGATCCGCGTAAGAGAGGAATGAAGTGAACTCGCATCGAACTCGGATGTTCCTTTGAAGGGACGAGTATTCAAGTATGCGGCAGAGTCAATTCAAGCGAATTAAGATAATTTAACTCACTCGATTTTTCTCTATTATCCATTAACTTATAAGACTAATAAATAATATGAAGATTTTTTCGGACGGTTACAAAACCCTTTTCTCTAAAGGAACCCGTTTCATTCTTCAATTTACCTCACAACCTTTGTAGGAAAATTGATTTTTTTAAAAATGTCATCTTTACAATCGGATTCTACCACGAACTATATTAATAGTATATAAATCATGACTGTATAGAGATTCTCTGTATGAAATAATTGTAAAATATACGTTCACCCTTCTCATATTTCGTAGCAAACAAATCCTTAGAAATCTTCCAAATCTCTCTTATTTCTCTTCCACTTTTTACAGAATTTCTTCCATTTTCCATGATCAATCATTTCTATGAACGATTCCACCGCGAGTAATGTTGTAATAGTGGCAAGTATAATTTTCTTGATTTCTTGTAGGGCGGTGTGCTTGCGTCAATGGCTTGACCCCTGCACGTGCAAAGCACGTGAGAGGTAGCTCCATTCCAATCCCGCATAAATGCCCTCTCCCCCCCTTGGCTATAAATGCCACTGCAACTTCACACTTGCACGTATATCCAGTGACCTTGTTTCTTCCTTTTCGGTTCCGGGGACCGTCCTTTTTAGTTAAGAGACTCTCAAAATTGACTACACAATTCACGGGGAGAAATCGCCTATTTTCTGCTAACATGTTGATCCTTTTCACAGTGATGTACACCTGGTTCTCTCGAATTTTCTCTGGGGTTTCTGTACAACCCATAATCTCTGAATCTGGTCTTCTCTTTACTGTGATGAAGAACATCACTATGGCTGTACTCACTTTCATTTTTGCTTTTGGTATGTCCAATTTGAATACTTGATGTCGTTAATTTCCACCTCCACACACACAGTTCTACTTTTGCTGTTTGATGAACATTTCCCCGTGGCCGGATCTGTGAAATTCAAAATTCCGTCAATTGTTTTTGATTAATTATTGATAATCATCTAGAATTTTGGGATAATTTCAGGTGGAGCGACAATCGGAGCAGTCACCGGAGGACTCAAAGGACAGACTACAGAAACTGGTTTTTCACGTGGGCTGGGTGTAGGTGCGGTGGCGGGGGCCGTGACCGGCGTCCAATTGATGGAGCTTGTAGTTAATGGAGAGCCATTTTCGAAGGTGATACATGCAATTGAACTGAGTAGAATCATTAATTTAATTAATTATATCACTTTCATCATTAAAATACACATGAAAATCTGTATGCATGGTAGGGTAGCTTAATCATTTCATTGACATTTCATTGATGTCCCCTTTGAGGTTATCAATGATACAAGAAATTTTCTTCAGATTACTTTTGGAATTATGAGCCTAATAGGACTTTCTTGTTGAATATACAGTTCAATTTTGTGAATGATGAATCTGAATAGTTCTCGAAGAACATCGGGGTAATTCTTCAGATATCATTGTTACAAGAAATTAATTAACATTCTCATAATGTTAGGATAGTGTTCCTCAATGGATATTCTTGTTGAAAATACACCTAATGTTGTGATTAGTGAAGGCGGATAGTTCTTGATATTTTCAGAGGCATTAATTTGTGAAGGAACATTGAGATCATCGTTAGGTTTGTGCTGATATGTAGTTGGTGAAACCATTAATGATCTTTCAGGTTGCACTGATATGTAGTCTGGTAAATGGGAAGATATTTATGGAATGGGTGAGTCCAGCCGTGCTAAAAGCCTATCAATGGCAGGTAAGTACTCCATCTCTTATATAACAAGATTAGTGTTTGAGTCTAGATTTGTTGTCCCATTTTATATTTTCATGGTCAGTAAAAACAGCCCATTTGGTGTCTTGGGTTATTTTAATTTGTGTACATCAAAGGAACACAAAATGGGGACCACATATTTGGACTCATTAATGTCATGTGTTCCCCGGATTTTAGTTTCACATTTAATTGTTAATGAGACACTTGGTACTTGGATGTATTAGATTAGCACCATGGAAACAAGTTTGAGGGAAATTTCAGACATTTTTGAGGTCAACGCAACCAGAGGATTGTCTGAAGATATGATCCAAAGGCTCCCAATTTACGAATTTTACTCCCGAAGGACGACATCGGAGACGAATTGTACAATATGCTTGCAGGTGAGCTCTCTCTACATTAGTAAGAGCAACAGTCAGTGTGTATTTGAGCAAATATTTCTGCTAAAAGTTAATTTTTTTAAGCTGAATAGTGGTGGGGCCCCAAGATGTATGGATCACGAGTAGTAGTTTGAGATGTGTGAATTTTGATTAACACTGAAGTTTGGCTTTAATTGAACAATGGAAGCTAAAAGATAGATTAAAACGAACACACGATTATGAGGATTTTGCGAGCAGTGACTGGAAGATATGATTTTGAGGGGTGTGAATGAACTGTGTGTATGGTGTACTACGTGGGTCCCTAAATCATACTACCTAACTTGATCTTAGGTTTGAATGTGGAGACTTGAGTTGTACTACCAAGTGTCTTTGTAATCTTCAATTAGCTCCGTCACAATTGACAACTAAGCTACTAGTCCTCCTGATTTTGACATGAAGATGAAAGCACGGTAGGTTGAACTGTCACGACAACTCGACCTGTTTTCACCAATTCACTTAAACAGACCAGTTTGGATATATAGAATCCATATGGACTAACCATTCTCAATCTATTGGAAATCAACCCAAGTTTGCATTTGCTCTCCTAGATACAGGTGGACTTCTCGTAATTCAATTCTCCTAACGAATGAGAACTCGCTGGTTAATAGTGGGCCATATCTGTATATGCCCAATATTTGTTGGTCAATGGTATTGACACGGGACCTACTAGAATTATTTTTCCTTCCAGTTTTCATTTTCTGAGTCATGACTTTCTTTACTGGTAGGACTTTGAAAATGGAGATTCTGCAAAGATGCTACCAAGCTGTAGACATTTCTTTCATGTACATTGCATAGACGAATGGCTTCTCCGGCAGGGGACGTGCCCAGTGTGTAGAAGAGACGTCTGAATGCAATTGGACGAGGAGAAAATGACGATACTGAGTTTGTAAAAAAGCAACGAGGAGAAGATAGGGAATAGTATATATGCACAACAAACGCAGGAACCTATCGTTGTTGTAGATGAATGTTCCTGTTGTTGTTTTGTAGGTGAATTATGAAACGAAGAATGTTGATCTCTCGTCTCGTCTCTGCTGTAAGAGTTTGATTTTGATCCTAAAACGACCAATCATCATAGTACGAGTGAACTACTCTATAGTTGTATGTAGTATTTCACTATTTCGGAGTAGTCAATAGTATGTATAATGTTTGTTTTAGATTGTCTCTCTTTTTAGCATAGTTACAGCTGGTTTGTTTGTAAATTAACGACATGGATTGGATCAGGATGTTGCTTGCATAAATTATGATAGGGTGTGTTCTATGAAAATGTGGATATTGAGGCTTGTTCTCCTCACAATAAATTTATATTACTCGAATTGCGTATTAGATTTGTTTTAGAAAATTAAAAAAAATATATTAAAAATATAAAATAAGTCTGCAAGTGGTTAAAAATGATGAAATAGAAAAAATTATTAGAATTTTAATATCAGGAACGATAAGGCACCATCGATTATGGCACCATCGATGGCATTTTTGGGGTCGAAACGACCTCCGTTTTGAAATCCGGGATCAGATCTGGAATCAGCACGGCGATGGGGAGTTCCAGGAATTTTCCGAAATTTTTCCGGTGACCCCGTGGTCGCCTTGACCATCGAAAGTTTTTGGTATTTTTTTGCCAAAAATAGTCTAAAATTTTGACCGATGGTCAATTACGGCCACGGTCGCGGAAAAATTCGGAAAATTCCTGAATTAAATCGCCGTCTGATTCCAGATCTGGCCCGGATTTCAAAAGCAGTCGTTCGACATCGTCGATGTCTTATAACTTGGCACCATCAATGGTGTGAGATCATTTCCGATTTTAATATATATATAAAACAAGCCCTCAATGAATTAATGGGTTGGGTGATACATATAGAGAGGGGGACGAGACCGTGCCCCCACCCTGCCTGTACTTGACACTTGACAGGGCATGGTAGGATGGACCCGCTAGGCCGAGACTCACCTCTGCCCAAACATAACTGGCAACATAAGAGTATTACCATCCGTGTTTTAATATTTTTGACATCATTGATCATTAGGGTGTTAGTGTTCCAATGCCCATTTGTAAATATGATAAAATGTTCATAAATGAATAGATTTTTGATACGTGTCCTCTCTGATAGTGAAGGATACATGCCTCAATCTGCCAACTTGTGGGTATTATATTATATCCACAAATAAACATTGGAATAGAATTAATCATTATGGAGGTTTTTTTACGAAAATGAAATGATCATCTTTACTCATTTTCTTCAAATAAACTTTCTCATTTTCTAATTCACTCAGAAACTCTTTAATCTTTTTAATTTTGCGGTAAAACTTATCTTTACAGTTGAATTCACAACTAGCAAGTGGCATGCTAGTGATGTTTACAATACATTCCATCACATGTTTAGTAACTCCATTATTTTTACATTTGTTAACTGAAAATTATTTTTTTCTTCTCACTATCATTATTTTTTTCATCTAACCATCAAAATATAATTAGCACAATTAGTTCCTTCAACATTTTCCGTTTGCTGGGGACTCTGGAACTTACCATTTTCATTTGAAATAATTTTAAACACATTTCATGTTTATAAATTATTATGTATAAAATTTTGTCAAAAACAATTGATTCAAATATGTCAAGAGGCAAAATTTTGGGCGTTTTTGTGTGTGTGTGTGTGTGGGGGTGGTTTGAAATAATCTTGAGATTTTGGGTATCACAAATCACCGGTAATGTTCTGGTACCCACTTGTGAGTAAGTTACGGTACCCACAAGTGGGGAAAAAAATTCATAGAAGGTCTGGTGAACCCCCCACCATCAGGGGTAGTTACATATTATTTGTCTAACTTAACGTAGATAAAAAAAAAAATTGGAGGGGATGTGACGCCACGTGGCGTGGGTACATACCCAGAGAGTAGGTATCGGAACAAAACCGCACAAATCACATGTGTTTTTCTCCTCAATCGATACTGAAATTTCAGAGAGGGTAATCTCGTAAATATAAAAAGCAGCAAATAAAACAAATTTTCTGTTCTAGGCACTCTCAGTTCCTAACTCCTACTCACGGAAAAAACACACAGTTAGCAGCAGGGAATGGCGTGGTGCGCCGCCGCAAGGAGCTTACATCTGCCGGCCCTCGACGTCGGCTCGCTTCGAACTAGGGGCCCACGGACAATCTCCGTCGGATACGTATCATTTGCTGGCGCTAACCGCCGCCGCCCTTCTTCTTCATCTAGATCATCGCCTCCAATCTTCGCTTCCGCTAGCATTTCGACCGCTGCCGGTGAGCGCCACCGCGTAATTCGATTTAACATCTTATTGAAATTGGATATATTGAACTTCCATTTCAAGTTTCATTTGCTTCAATAAGGAATTGTACCTTGTGCATTACTGATTACTCTGCAATTCCTTGAAACTTTCTATTTGAATATTATAAAATTCTAAGAGCTTGTCTCGCGCCATGTTGAAGGTGATAGTACAGTTTGTCTAATTGTAAAGAGAAGTGCTTCTTATATGGTTTGTATCCAGTGATGAAGAGTTTGAAATGTGAAACTTTATAATTAGTCGCCAGAAGAATTTGAATTTTAGTGTTTCTGAATAAGAGACAGAATGTACTACTTTAACTTGCATTCCGGAAAGTTGGATCCTTTGTGACTGGTGAAAAGTGAAAAGTATCTTCCGCTAAAAAGGTCTATAGAAGTAATCAATTTTCTCGTCTCTAGCTAGATATTCTTGGAAGAAGTAGAAGCTAAGAAGGTATGTGAGCGAGGGAGTTGGTGAATTCGGGGAGGTAGGTTTAAAGAGTCGATGACCCTGCTATTGCTTCTTACCAACTTCTCTTAGGGCTGTAAACATGATTTAATCAATCGATGTCCATGAAGAGTTGAATTGTTTTTGGTTTCTACCTTCCTAATTCCTTTCTTTTGAGAAGGAAGAGTTTCCAAATGCACTGCCTTGTGCTCTTCTCATCTGGTTTCAGACATTCTGTTTTGAGTTGATTCGTTTGCAATGTTCTTTGAACATCTGCTATTGAATCTTACCAACTTCTCTTAGGGCTGTAGACATGATTTGATCAATCAATGTCCATGAAGAGTTGAATTTTTTTCGGTTTCTCCCTTTCTAATTCCTTTCTTTTAAGAAGGAAGAGTTTCTAAATGCACTGCCTTGCGCTTTTCTCATTTGATTTCAGACATTCGGTTTTGAGTCAATTCGTTTGCAATGTTCTTTGAACATCCGCTATGATTTTTCCTCATTTCTTGATTATGTAATTTGTATGACGGGCTCATGTGTTTCGCAATATGCAATTGAACCTAGGCATAAAGGAAGCTGTTCAAACGGAAAAGGCTCCAGCTGCATTGGGGCCGTATTCTCAAGCCATCAAAGCAAATAATATGCTGTTCATGTCTGGGGTTCTTGGACTAGTTCCAGAGGTTTGCATTGTCAGCTGATCTTTCAGTATTGAATATTTTATTTATATCTCTAATTACTGTTGTGTGCTAGCTCTTTCTAGATATGTGTAGCTTTTTTTTACATATGATTGAAACGACAAAAGGTTAGAAATGTGCTTGTGAGCTTTTTTCTCCCTATGTCTGTATGCAGACCGGAAAGTTTGTCTCAGATAACGTGGAGGATCAAACTGAGCAGGTATTCGGTGATATGTGATATCTGCTAGTATTTTCTTTCTATGTGTTATATTTCAAGAGTATTGGCACAACTAAATAAAATTCAAGCTTGTCTTTGCTTGAACAAATGTATGAAGTGAGAATGCAATTTTTGGACAGCTCAAGCGTGTATGTTTCACTTGGCAGGTTCTTAAGAATATGGGCGAGATACTTAAAGCAAGTGGTGCTAGCTATTCCTCAGTGGTCAAGACAACAATCATGTGTGTAATCTTCTTGCGATAGACCCCCACTCCCTTCCTCTTTTCACACATGCACCCACCAGCCACCCCCAGGCTAGGTCAATCATGACACACATAGATGGACTAACACACACATGAAGATGACACACACATGAAGATGATCTTGGTTTTTGCAATTGATCGTGCATTTCGTATCTTTACAGGTTGGCTGATCTGAAAGATTTCAAGAAAGTGAACGAGATATATGCTAAATGTAAGTTTTTTCCCTAACTCTTATATGTCCATAACAATTGTTTGCTTGGATTAATATACATGAAGATGCAACTGACTGGAGTTGATTATGCAATCCTAGTTCTTTACTTTAACTAGGAATCTCCAAGAGGTTGTTATATGAAAACCAATTTGCTTAGTATGACTATCCATTAGTCACTTCCAATAGCAAAGGGTAACTACACAATTTTCTTGTTCATGCCCCCTCATGAAATACTGATGTTCCTGAAACTTATCTATGTCAGTTTCATCTCTTGTTAGCTCATCGCCAATTCATTTAAACCCCAGCGTCTCCTCTTAGAGTCTACCAATTGACTATGGCAAGCATTTGACTTCTCTCGCACTTATTATAACACTTTTAATACGAGACCCAAATGTGTAATGCTTTAATTTTCTACATGCCATTCGACCATCAATATAGGGTAGTAGTTTCTCTTCTATGTTAAAAGTGCACGAGTATTTTGTATGTTATCAACTTCCAAGTGAATTAAATCTATAGACTAGTCAAGGCTATATAATATATCATATTGCACAAGCATTATCCTTTAATATTTCTTTAAATCTTTTTATGATTCTTTTTTCGTGCATCTCCTGATATCAAGCAAGCATCGTCTGTAACACGCTGGACTGCATATTGCTGATATCCTACCTGTCCAAAGCTTTGCAATTCTAATCATGTCCTCTGGCCCACTTCTTTCTTTTCAGAACAGTTCCATATATGGCTAAACACTGAAATCAACATTTTAAGATAGTAATCATGATGTGTTTGATTAGTCAAAATTTGCTTGGAAAACGTCACGTAAAGGAAATTATTTTCCTACTTGTGTGTTTGATGCAAGGATTTGCCATGTAAAATGTTTTCCATGAACAACTCCTTATAGCACACTTTTTGCTCATTTACATGCAAAACAAAATCTAGTGTAGAGGTAAGAAAACAATTGCAAGGAATTGGTTTTCCACGAAAATATTTTCCATCTCCAATTCCCTGTGCAATCAAACACACCTCATGTACTTATATTTCAGCTTTGCTTTTTAAGTACATGACTGAGCTTAATCCCGTTGCAGATTTTCTGTCACCAGCTCCTGCTCGCTCAACTTACCAGGTGGCAGCACTACCATTGGATGCTAAGATTGAAATTGAGTGCATCGCTACACTGCAATAGATTTTGCATCTTGTTAAGCTAGTGTGGCATCTTTGGCTGTGATTCGTAGAATCCTGATTTAGCAACCCCGTGGACATTTTAATAGGTTTGAATATGGAATCCTAAATGCCTTGTGGTTTATTTATGACAGCTTACCCATGTTTAATGAATATCCATTATATTCTCTGCTTTTACATCTTTGCGCTAGTTTTCCATTTTCTTATAATCATATTTGCTGTTTCAAGAAGTTCGTCCAAGAGACGTTCATGCATATTGGTTGAACATTTTGCAGCTAGGTACAGAAGTGAATCTCCATTTCTCAAGTGACTTTCACAGCCAAATTACAGATTACAAATACAACAGCATTTCAATGTTTTCTACCAGTATGTATAATAACCTTATCTTCCCCGAATAATTCGAGACAAAACACAGTACATTTCAAAATTATCCCATACGGACCCATAGTTGATCATCTCTAATATTTCTGTTTCAAAACATGCTTCAACTGGATCTTTTGACCTTCCATCCTCGCAGCTAAGAGTTTAGCTTTCAAACTACTCTTCTGCCCGTTTCTTGGCCATTCAATGCACCCTCCTTTCATCCCATGCATAACATTCGATTGCCCCAACTCAGGCGAGCTCCATTGTCCAGACGAATCTCGAGGAGTCATTCCAACTTCGGCCGAACCATGTTCAGACAACAATGCACCATTATTTGAAAACCCATTTTTGCCCTCCACTGCTATGATCTTGTAACTATCGCCATTGCTCGGGTTTGATCTCCAAAGCCTTGATATGGACGGTACCTTCTTCCTACTCCGTCTTGGCACAGAGCATACTTCGCTGACATCAGAGTTGTCACCTCTGATGTCACTTCTGTCAGGCGAATAACTTGACCCTTGATCCTCAAGATGGCTCACGGTTTCCCACTCACTCCCGTCCTCATCCACCCCGCCACTCTGGTCGAAACACGCGTTAGAATGTCTCCAAGGGCCGTTCACTCGGGGACCCACACGATCAACCACCTCCTTCTCGACCGGTGTACCAAAATTAAGTTCCTCGAGAGCGTTAAAAAGATCGTCAGGATTTGGGGGTTCATACGTTAACTCTCGGACGTCATGTATGTCAACAGACAAAGCCGCCTGAAGGAGAAACTCGGCTGCCTTCATCTCCTCCATGTCTAACGACCCTCGTCCAGAATTCACAAACGTCTCGAGATCCATCACTAATTTGTTCATTTGAGAGTACTTCTCTTCAAGCATATTCTTAGCATCCACAAGCTTCATTTGAACACGTTCCTCACGCCAAACCTCGGCCATTTGCAACATCTTTCGATCTTCTTCAATCTCCTCTTGGAGTTTCATTGACTCTTGCTTGAATGCTTCTCGGTCAGCCTTATCTTCTCCGAGTTCTCGAGCTAGTTCATCACACACTTCCTCTATCAACTCTCTTGACTTGCGCTCCTTTTCACACTCTTGCACATACCGTTTGGTGGATAGTCTCACATCGGCTAAATCATTGACCAGCTTAAAGTTGATCATCTCCAGTCTTTGACGATTTTTCTTTTCTCTGGTTAACTCAATTTTAACATCCTTGATAACCGAACGGATTTTCTCGTGCTCTCTACTTCTCCATGTGGCCCTTTCTTCGCTGAGTTTACGTAAGAATTGCTCAACTTTCTTTTTGGAAGAACGACGCTCAGTTTCTAGTTCGTTGATTCTTGATCGAGCTTGCTCAAGTTCTACTTCAAGGGCGGATATAACAGGGGAAGTATTTGTTTCTTGGGTGAGTACTGGTTGGCCAAATACTTGCTTGAATTCGTCTGGTAGTTTCCGACCAACTGGGTCCCACTTCGTCACCCCCTCTATTGAGTCATACCCTTGAAATGAAGGCTCAACCTGCTAGGAATAAAAACTTCCAATATCAGATGGAAAGAATGGAAAAACTATATTTGTTCCTCAAACACATTGAATTTCTAATAA
Source organism: Jasminum sambac (assembly GCA_018223645.1). Taxonomy (NCBI): domain Eukaryota; kingdom Viridiplantae; phylum Streptophyta; class Magnoliopsida; order Lamiales; family Oleaceae; genus Jasminum; species Jasminum sambac. The sequence continues at coordinate 14,591,070 of CP073642.1, forward strand.
TCAATTCGATCTCAAATCTTCAACTACGAATATTGATAATCCAGCTCAACCAGCAGTGAAAGAATTGTCAAGAAAAAGAAACAACCAAGAAAATACATACGTTATGTAGAAGCCCATTCTTGCGACCAGAGACTGGATATCGTCTGTATACCAGATCATTTGCAGAAGAGCTATGGATTTTGTTGATATGATGATGGTGATGATCATGAATTGAGCCTGCAAAATGACCATTTCGAAACTGCAAAACGAAGAGCATAATAAATCACAATGAATAATTCAAACGGCCTCCAAATCCATGCTTGTCGTCTCAACATCTATAACTGTACCAAAAGAATAATGCAAATTCATCATCACCACATCAGTAACATGACTCTCAATAAATGTCGCACCAAAATTCTGATCATTACCACTTATGAATAGCATTACTCATATTTACGACCAGAGATCATACTCGCCGAATCAAGATAAAGGTGATGATCCTAGAAATACTATCATCATACGAGCACGGGCGTGAGCGCGCGCACACACACACTTCGAAGTAGTCAAGAAAAATCTCGAAATTAATTGCTACCAATACCAAAAGGCAAATGCAAAAGTAGTAATCCAATGGCTAGTTCATGGACCACTGAATCAAGTGAAATGAGCATTAAAGAACTGTAATTAAACCCCATTGCCTCAATCAATTCAAATTACATGATCGGATTAATAATGAATGAGAACATATGATAAATGTAGTGTCTTTCCGACGAATGCTACCTGAAACCCTAAATTTCCGCCAACTGTGTACTGAAATTCCGGCGAATGTATCCGCCAGAGTGCGGCGCCGAGCTTCCTAGCCGAAACCACCGCTCTAATTCTCCGCGCACCATTCCAGCCAACTTCAGCTGACGATTTCTCCTTCTTAATCGAATCACTGTTGCCATTTTTTTCATCGTATTTCCATCCAACCAAAGGGGTCTCAGGTCGGCTGCTCCGTTTCGGGGCTCTGGATTCCTTCTTCAACCGAACTCCGATACCGGAAGTCTTGGTTTTCCGGCGAGGCGGTTTTCGAGGAAGATTGGGCTTGAAAGAAAGATCTGACTTTGGCGATGAGTTTAGAAGTGATTTCTGAAGCTGGGTTTCTTTGAATTTGCTTTTTTCTCTGGTTATTTTCATTGCGTTTGCGTATTAGAATCCGCCATTACACCCAGATTTTACCAAACTGTGTGTGCACGATGAAGTGTGTGTTTTGGGATTGAGCTTTCTGTGATCCTTTTCGGACAATACGATGGAACTTGGTGAGTTTAGATGCATACGTTTGGTTTCTGTGTAGGTATGTATAGATTGTTACAGTCAACGTCTGAGAATGGAAACGACGGCGTATTGAGGAGGTGATGACAACGCCGTATATAGAATGAAATAGACAGAGACGGTAGCGCTTATTGGTATCCGCAAAGAAAGAGCATCCTATGTTTGGGTTGGTTAAAGTTCGGGCTTGAAGTTACGGGCTGTCACAAGGAACTTGATAGTGGTCCACGCTCGGAGAAGAGCGTGGCGCACACACAAGCACCATGTTTATTGACATTGAGGGTATGTTTGATTTACAAAAATTTTTAGGTAAGTTGTATTCATTCAAATTATGTGTAGATTATATGGTTGAAAATGAAAGATAATGTATTAAAAAATATAAATTAAATATGTGTGTAATTGAAAATAAGGAGAAAGAATTTTATTTGTTGAAATATTGTGAATCAAACATACCCTCAATCATTCATGTTAGGCCAACGAGCAAATTTCCGTCAAGGATGCTACATTTGTTGGTTTAGGAATGCCAATTTGAAATCTCAAGACTCAGAGGTTTCAGGTTCAATTTCCTAGTAAGAATGGTGGTGTGCTTTAGTAGGATAATATGTGTAGGTGCATTTATGCTGCTTGATGCAAATTTTGAAAAAAAGATTGGACATTCTTAAAATAAAAAAAGAGCAACTTTCCCAATGAGTAGATAGACCTTGATAAGAGAAACAGTTGAGAGCATGATAATGCAAAAAATTCAATTGACAATATAGCGTCTAGATTTAAAAGTTGTACTAAACATTTTAAAATATGTAATATATACATTTTAATGCCACTTGATTCTACTTTTTACAATTTATGGAGTTATTGTGATCGTTTTGTTTGGGCTTTGTCATTGATGATCGTTTTTAATGTTTACTTCTAATTACTATTATACAAATTAAATTTGATACAATTCTAGCGCTAGAATTTTATTATAGTTTCAGCTCTTAACACCACGTTGTACCATGCTATGTGGCTTGTCTACCCCCCACTTATCGGGCCTTTGTTGTTGCATAACAGTGCCACATCAATGTTGAAACTATTAGAAAGTTTTAGCGTGCAAATAACATGTTAAGACTATGCCATGCAATCTATTGTGACAAATAAAAAGTTGTTCAGAGTCATTTCTTTTCACTTAGATATTCAGGGAATTCAATTCCATGTTTGCAGTTTGATGCACAAAATTTGTCTGGAAAATAAATTTCATGTACAAGCTTTTTAAAGATATTTTTCCCATATTTCATGGAAAAACAAATTCTTTTCCATGAAAGCTAATCAAACACACCCGTAATCCAGTATATTTCATTTGATTCTTTTCTTAATTTCAGCACTACACATCATCATCATGCATTCATTATGGTAAAGCTTGAGATTGTTGTGTTATCTCCAATCGGAGGAAGGATTATTTTGCCAATCTTTAAAAAATAGATCTACATTTATCCTCACAAAATTTATCTCAATCTTTCTTCTTTTCGCTGATATTTTCTCAAAATTCCACCAAATTTAACTATTTTTTGAAGTAAATTCTTCCATTTTTTAAGATAAGTTATCTTTTTCCTCTCAATCTATTTTATCTTTGGATCGGTTTTTACGAAAAATAATGTGTGCTTTTGTCATTTATGGTCCTCGATGCTTGTTACGAGCGCATTGTGCGAGTGGTCAAGAATTATTAGTTTACGTCTAAAATACCTGCATGCAGCTGTCGCTAATTTGTAAACATATATGCACAACTCTTCTATTCAGAGATCTACTTGATTAGAATATGGATTATTATTTATTTACAACAAGGCGAGAAAAAGGGCATCCGAGGGATGTCCACGTGGCTATATTCACGCTTGACACGTTGCAGTTGATTTTGGTAATTTTCTTATAATAATAAAATTTTACAAGTTTGATAAAATAAAATAAAATAAAATTTTACAGGTTGGTTTAACCTTATCACATTGATATAATGTTAACATAGGCAGTGATTATTAATTTAAAAGTAATGTGATGATTGAACAATATAATATTTATTTTGAATAAAAGTGAAGCATGTAATATTATAAAATATATAATATGTGAAATTTTATAGTGTTTATTATTATGATAAATTTATATTTTGTCCCATAATGACATTTTGTTTTGCTCAATTATTTTATATGAATATTTGAGATTGATATTTTTAAGTAATATTTCCATATATGTCACCTGCTCACTTGTTCATTGAATGATGAAGAAATGTTTATATGTTGTATCACTATGTGCTCGTTATTCGCCAAAATAAATTTGATGTTTCAATTCTAATTGATGCTCAGATAATAAATTAATTAATGCAGTAGGAAAACTAAAATAGGAACACATGTAGACAATGTTAGAGTGAGTATCTATTTCTAGGGAGAACGTAAGATTATTTTCTACGATGTTCATTCCTTGTCAACTAGCATGCAAGTCATTTACCTTTTTTTGAATTGAAAAAATATTTTTAAATGGCAATGTAGATTTATTTATGCGTTCATGTTTTTTCTATTTTACGGGTGTGTTTGATATATATGAGTCGTTAGATTTTAGATATATGATTAAGAAATAATAAATAGATATTAAAAAATTATCAAATTAATATATTAATTGTGGATAATGGTAAGAGAGAAAAAAAAATTAATTATATTTAACTTGTATCAAACACGCCCTACATGCACATTAGAAAGTTTGTAATATGGAGTTGTACGTTTTAATTTGCATCCATGTCATTCACCATTCATGTGGCTGGAAAGAGAATCCTAGATCATCACATGTTCTCATTTCTTGCGCTGTGTGGATGTGGCAAAAATATTTTTATTTTCTTAATTATAATTTGATCATTAAATTTAAACATTAACTTTTATCCACATATATATAGTTAATTGAGTATATATGATTACTACTCACTTATCAATTGAGATATTTTACAATGTAGCGATGAAAAAATTTTAACCACGGTTACTAAGTAAAGTTTGATAATTATTAATTCTTAGTTTCATATAGAGAAAAGCCAAATGGTTAAATGATGGGATATTCAATATGTAGATATATAGTCAATTTTTACAGATTAATTTACCAAACTATGCATGCGCTTGTTTTTACTTTTTTATTAAAAAATTATTGTTCGTTATTAAGTCGAAATCTAAGTTCAAGATTGATAGCGCAGTAATACTCAACTTAAAAATAATTTTTAAATGTAATTAAAACTTGTATAACACACGCAAGCTTTTACCTTCATAGTGATACCAATTACGTAGTATGTATAGTATTTGTAAATAGGTCTAAAATTGATGGTGCGTGCATGTTTGTTAAACCAGAAAAGGCAAAAAATTATTGATAACATTATTACAACCATGTTACACTTAATATTATTAATATGATATGATACGCCATTTATAACTGATCTATAATATTTAATAATATTTATGACCAAATCTGCGGTACAAATAGGAGTATTTTTCTATGAGTTAATGTCTACTTGATTATTTATTACAAAGGTGTGCAAAGAACGGAGATGAGATATAGCACTTCCTCTAATAAACAAACCCGGTCCTATTGTGAGGCTGTATAGGCAATTGGCAAGTACATGAATTCTCGTGTGGTTTCCTCTCAATAGATCTTATTTTGGCATCAATCCAAACCTATGCCACAAAAAAAAAAAAAGGGGCGAATAAGCTCAAGAAAAGTATCTCAACTCGAAAATCCAAACCTGAGATAGAATTTTATTGATACAACTATAATTGAAAAAATAATGAAACGTTTTTCTCTTCATCTGAACATTTCGAGTAATGGGGGACAAAGAAGATGCATATCTCGACTCCAGGTCGAAGAAAGGACGTGCAGTCATGGCATGTCGCTTTTCTCGACTTTATTCGAAGATGTGACATGGGAATATCGTCCTCTGTAATTATTCCATTATTATCAATATGTACAGTAAAATATCCGCCACGAATTCTCAGGCGCTCCACTGGCTTCCATGAGCTGTCCCAAAATGCCTCAAAAGCTACCAGTCAAGAAAATTATAAATCGAGTTTACAAGTCGAGAAAAAGTTGCAAACTTCAAGTAACTAGGCATGAAAATTACAAAAGACTAATCAAATCAGAAAGTGTTGTAGACAACAGACAAACAAAGTGTAATGTATGAGAACTAGTTGAGTGAATACTTACGATGTGGATTAAATGGGTGCTTGTACTGGTGTAATTGCTTCCTCTTCATCATGACTAAGTAATCCCAATCTTATCTTACTGAAAGGAAAAACCAGGAATCTGCAATATCACCAAAGATGTTTCTTAACAAACTATATGTGCGCTTTGCATAAATTTTATTTTGCCAAAAGCTCACCTTTCAGGTTGAACACCGCTAGGGACCATGAAATGTGTGGATAATAATGAGTAATTGTTTGAATGTTTGGTTGATGTTGAAGTTTGATTTTGGAAGATCGATTAAAAGTTAAATTTTGTTGTAAAACCAACTCAACCATACATGAAATATCAAGAAATTAATTCCATTCACTAACATCGAGTCCACAACATCATCCCTTGCGTCACTGAACCCTGCTACAAACCTCACTTTCAATACAGAAATGATACGCGATATTTGTTGAGAATAGTAATTAAATAATTTAAATTGGAACCGATCTATCAGCTGAAACTTTTAGATCAGATGGTTCCATAATTCTAATATGGTATCAGAGCAGACTAAGGTCTTGAGTTCGAATTTCACCGCCACCTATTTAAAATGAATTGTGCAATGAATTGTGCATATATTAGGTTTTGTTTTAAAAAAATAAATCCCACCTATACGTGAGGGGGCGTGCTGAGAATAGTAATTAAATAATTTAAATTGAAACCGATCTATTAGTTTAAACTTTTAGATTAGATGGTTCCATAATCCTAACAATATTCATTGCCAGTTTGATAAAAACTATATCAAGAATTACTTTTCTTACACTCATTTTCAATCACAGACACTAAAAAGTTAATACTTCTCACGCATCTCTATAAACTTCCTTACTTCTTAACCATGCATTCTTGCAAACAAATCCATTTTCTTTAGAAATAGCTTTTAACAAACAAGCACTAAACACAATGAACACATAGCCTTACTCTCCTTTTTGAACCCCATAGTTACAACTTATAGCTTGTTGGACAAAGCTTTTTCTTGTAATAAAAGTGATTTGTGATTAAAAAGTAAGAAATTTTATTAGTTTTGTATTGTATAGTTGAAAATGAGTGTAAAAAGTGATTAAAGCGGTTTACCAAACAAGCACTTAATTCTTATGAATGACCTTGTTTGTGGGCTGCTAAATTATTGCCTTCCAGTAACATTTTCAATGTTCTCTGGGATTACAAAATACCAGAAGTTAGGTAAATAAATGAAGATAATCAAAAAGATATGCACACATTGTTCTTCTCACACACTGCCTCAGGCGCCAACTAAAAGTGGGCCCAAAAACATCACCCAAACTTTGACCGGTGATTACAGTGCATTCTGATCGCTTTAAAAATTCTAAAATTCCCAGACTCCCTCGCCGTGTTGATTCTGAGATCCTCTTGGATTTCAAAACAGGGATCGAATCGACCCCCAAATATGGCCCGGTGATTTTTATTTTTAAAAACCACTGGTGGGAACGGAATATTCCTGCGATTAGAATATGCATTATTATTTATTTACAACAAGACGAGAAAAAGGGCATCCGAGGGATTTCCACGTGGCTATATTCACGCTTGACACGTTGCAATTGATTTTGGTAATTTTATTATAATAATAAAATTTTACAAGTTTGATAAAATAAAATAAAATAAAATAAAATTTTACAAGTTGGCTTTAACCTTATCACATTGATATAATGTTAACATAGGCAGTGATTATTAATTTAAAAGTAATGTGATGATTGAACCATATAATATTTATTTTGAATAAAAGTGAAGCATGTAATATTATAAAATATATAATATGTGAAATTTTATAGTGTTTATTATTATGATAAATTTATATTTTGTCCCATAATGACATTTTGTTTTGCTCAATTATTTTATATGAATATTTGAGATTGATATTTTTAAGTAATATTTCCATATGTCACCTGCTCACTTGTTCATTGAATGATGAAGAATTGTTTATAAGTTGTATCACTTTATGTGCTCGTTATTCGCCAAAATAAATTTGATGTTTCAATTCTAATTGATGCTCAGATAAATTAATTAATGCAGTAGGAAAACTAAAATTAGGAAAACACGTAAACAATGTTAGAGTGAGTATCTATTTCTAGAGAGAACGTAAAGATTATTTTCTACCATGTTCATTCCTTGTCAAAAATATTTTTAAATGGCAATGATGTAGATTTATTTATGCTTTCATGTTTTTTTCTATTATTACGGGTGTGTTTGATATGAATATATCGTTAGATTTTAGATATATGATTGAGAAATAATAAATAGATATTAATAAATATTAAAAAAATTATCAAAATAATATATTAGTTGTGGAAAATAATAAGAAAAAAATTAAATTATATTTAACGTGTATCAAACAAGCCCTACATACACAATATTAGAAAGTTTGTATATATGGAGTTGTTTATGCATCCTTGTAATTCACCATTCATGTGGCTAGAAAGAGAATCCTAGATCATCACATGTTCTCATTTCTTGCGCTGTGTGGATGTGGCAAAAATATTTTTATTTTCTTATAATTTGATCATTAAATTTAAACATTAACTTTTATCCACATATATATAGTTAATTGAGAGGTATATATGATTACTACTCACTTATCAATTGAGATATTTTACAATGTAGCGATGAAAAAATTTTAACCACGGTTACTAAGTAAAGTTTGATAATTTTAGTTGATAATTATTAATTCTTAGTTTCATATAGAGAAACGCCAAATGGTTAAATGATGGGATATTCAATATGCAGATATATAGTCAATTTTACAGATTAATTTACCAAACTATGCATGCGCGCTTGTTTTTACTTTTTTATTAAAAAATTATTGTTCGTTGTTAAGTCGAAATCTAAGTTCAAGATTGATAGCACAATAATACTCAACTTAAAAATAATTTTTAAATGTAATTAAAACTTGTATAACACACGCAAGCTTTTTCCTTCAACCATGTTACACTTAATATTGATGGGGTTTTTCTTTTTTTTTTTTTTTGAATAACTAAAATTGATGGTGTTTGTTAAACCAGAAAAGGCAAAAAATTATTGATAACATTATTACAACCATGTTACACTTAATATTATTAATATGATATGATACGCCATTTATAACTGATCTATAATATTTAATAATATTTATGACCAAATCTGCGGTACAAATAGGAGTATTTTTCTATGAGTTAATGTCTACTTGATTATTTATTACAAAGGTGTTCAAAGAACGGAGATGAGATATAGCACTTCCTCTAATAAACAAACCCGGTCCTATTGTGAGGCTGTAATGCTGTATAGGCAACTGCCTCAGGCGCCAACTAAAAGTGGGGCCATTTGGGAAGTCCAGTGATACGCATTTTTCCTCCCTTTGTTGAGAACTAATGAAATTTTATTCAAACATAAGAGGACTCCATGCATTTTATATGACATATAAGGTGGGAAGATGGTGGAGGCATAAATAATAAACAACATCTTTAACTTGGTAATTTCTACCCAACTTTTTAAATTTCTCTTGTCGATATATATATATATTGGAATATTCATTTCGTGTACTCATTAGTTTTTTAGTCCACATAATGGAGCTAGATATTTCATTTGGGTGTCCATTTATATTTTGTATAAATATTTCTTTCGTTGACTTATATGAACGTGGCTTGTCAACTCATACAATTGTGACCTTGTCGATCTATCGAATATTTGTGGTTATTGAAATTATTTCTTGGTGCTATATTGGATAGAGTGAATAAGTAAAACTTCTGAAATTTTTTTAACTTATAAATAGCACTTTATATATATATAAAGGAAGAAGAAGAAGAAGAAGAAGGTTCATATAGGCCTGATGGCCATTGCCCAGGGGCTGTCAACTTATACGCCGCCTCGAGCACTGAAAGTGTCAGAACCCAAATTGTATAAATAGTGTTATTCGTTTGTATTTGCGTGAAGAATTGTTTTCCAAGATTTCAAGTTTTTTACCTTAAAAACTTTTCTTGGTCTTTTCTTGCCGATTTCTTATATTTAGAAAAATTATCCACATACAGTCATCTATCCCCGCATATAATGAGAATAAATTTTACAAGAAATCACTAGCACCACAAGAATACACGAAATTCTATATATGTAATTGATATTTAGTAATATTGGTACCAGGAAAAGCCTACTAATTTAGCTAATAACAAAAATTAGCAAATGGATTAATCTAGTTTAAGTGATTATGCTAAAAGTCATCCCAATTATTTTTATGTGGTAGTAATCATCGTTAAAATCTGTAATTATTCACAAACTGCCTACACTGTTCATTGTATACACCTTTTTCCTCCCAAAAAAAAGGAAATGAAAGGTGGATTAAAAAATAAAATAAAAATAAAATAAACAAACAAATAATAAAGATAGGCCATCAGTGTTTGATCAGGCCCAGTTGATGAAATCCATATTTTATTTGGGCTTCTCTTTGGGCAAGTAAAACGATCCATGCCATACCAAGTTGGCTTACAACCTTGTGGGCTACATTATTAGGGTAGGCTTGCAGATTACTAGAAACTTGTTCTTTCTGAAATTTTGAAGTAATAATTAATTTAAAATGATTTTGATACTCCTTCCGTCCCATTTTGATGGGTATGGTTTGATTTTCATACAGATTAAAAATTTGAAATTAATATTTGTTGAAAATGTAAATTTTATTTGTATATTTCTCAATATACCCCTATATTAAATATGATAATTTACTTTTATTAATAACTATGTATAATAAATATGGATACGTTAGGAAATGAAAAAATTAAATTTATACTAATAAGGAAAGTAATTTATATTTTGGGACGGACAAAAAAGGAAATCAAGCCTATCAAAATGGAATTGATGGAATATTTAACTTTTTTCTTATTTAGCCTCCGAATAATTGGATCTAGCAAAATTGCCAATTTTCTGTCAAATACGAATGGAAATTGAACAAAATTTTGTTCGTTTCTTTTCGCATTAACACCACACGCGGACCTCGTAAACTTTCAACAAGGTAGATGAAAATTTGTTGAACTAAACATAAGTACAAGACCCAGCTAATATATTATCTACACGAATATGATTTATTGTGTCCATAAAATACAGGTTACTTTAATAACAGATATGATCACCTCAATGATCATCTAATATTGAAGTGACAGATATTCCATGGACACGATAAATTTGTTTCCACCTAGGCAAACAACAAGGTTCTCCTAAATTGAATAGACAGCCATTCGTCATTCTATTGAGATGGGTAATTTCATCATTTTCGTATCAAAGACTTGTCAATTGAGATTTTAATACATTTTAGAGGTTTAAAATTCTCATAATTTTCTTGGAATTGAAATGAGTTCTATAAAATTCGTCAAACTCTCCAAAAATGGATAAAATTTTGAGATGATTTTTGTTTTGTGTATTTTAAGCTTGCAATCCATCTATTATTATTGCTGTTATTGTTTTACTTTTACTTAAAAAAACACTGAAATTCCCTTCTTTTTTTTAGGAGTTGGAGACCTCCATTTCAAAAAAATTTAAAAATTTAAAAATTTTAAAAAAACAAAAGAATGAGAAGAAGAAGAAGAAAAGAATAAAAATGAGGAAAAAAACCGTTGAAGATGACAATGAAAATAAGCCCACTAGGGACATTTGGTGTATTATTTTTTTTTTAAATGTGTCAAAATCCCAATTCAATACACCCCTAAACAAGTCTTTAGTAGCAGTATCTTTGTATATGCAAGTATGCAACCAAAATGTAGACTCGTCCACCTATTAAAATATGTTGATTAATTATCCATTTCAAATTATTACTCATTATTATTTATGTATCATCGATGATTAATTAATAGTAATAATTATCTCAGTTAAAAAGTTATATTAATATTGTCATTATGCTCGCATTAGCGATAATCAATCAACAACCATAATGAGTATCTTTATTAATTGTGATGAAATAAAACAACGTGACACCATGAAAAATCCAATAAAATTTAAAAATTCCATATCCACCCCCCGGGCCCCACCCCCAAGTCCGTTATGAATCATGTGTTGTCATGTGATTGCCCCTAGGCTTGTCAAAACGGCTCGCGAGCCGTTTTGGCTCGCGAGCCGGCTCGAGCTCGCCGATCCAGGCTCGGCTCGGGCTCGTACAGTGTACGAGCCACGAGCCGAGCCCGAACACGATTTGGCGAGCCGGCTCGGCTCGAACCCGAGCCGGCTCGCGAGCCGGAACGAGCCGGCTCGTATTTTCGCGAGCCGAGCTCGGCTCGGCTCGTACAGTGTACGAGCCACGAGCCGAGCCCGAACACGGCTTGGGCGAGCCGAGCCGGCTCGCCGAGCCGTTTTGACAAGCCTAATTGCCCCCCCTCCCAATCTCTCTTCTTCACCCTTCGCTAGTTCGCTTCCCATTTTGTGCTCTCTTCCTTCTCTCCCATCCCCTCCATTTTTCTTGAACTTGCTATCCTACTTACACTGTCTTCACTTTTCCAGATTTCCTTAAGAAACATCATCATCCTCAATTCATCATCATCCAAGGTACATAAATTCAATAACAATATTCACTTCTTTTTTTTTCTCATGACAAATTTTTCTTTTCTTAAATGGGTAGAAACTTGTTATGGATAAACAGGGGAGTTGACTTCAACATGGAGAACTCCGGAGTGGGCAGTAGTCTTATGAGGAACAGAAGGTTTGGGAGCTACTTTGATGCTAGCTCCACAAGGCTGACCACAGCGGCAGCGCCACGGCCAAAACCGATGGTTGCTCCACCGCCGAAAGCGGAATCCGATGACTACACGGCGGGGGAGGATGATGATGATGGCTGGTTCTCTATTTTGATTTCATGGATAAGAATTGTTGTTTGTTTTGTTTCAATGATGTTTACAACATTTATATGGGCTTTGATCATGCTTTTGCTTCTACCATGGCCTTATCAGAGGATTAGACAGGGTAACATCTACGGACATGTCACTGGTAAAATGTTGGTAAGTTGAAAATTACTTATTTTTCCCTTACTTTTGAGCAACTTATTTTGAAAATAAGTTATCACATGTACATAAATAAGTGGCTAGCATTTCAAGAAGATGTCTGTTTGTCAATGGGGTCCCAGCTAGAAATTGACTCGGAAAATTTTTCTCTTGTGCTGATTATCCACAACTTTAACTGTTGCATGTCATAAGAGTTGTAATAAACCTTTCTTGTACTGAATTTGTGCTTAGAGGATTGATCCCCTCCCTATACGGGAGCGCCTCACGCCGCACTTCGATTAGAGGCCTCGGTCACTTGAGCCAGTGTTTGTACTTATATTTTGCTTTAAATGACCAAAAAGTCATCTTCCGTTGTTTTTACATTTCAATTTTTAGTTTTCGATTATGAATTCATTTTCAGTTTTCCGTTTTTCAGATGGACAAATAACGGTGTGGTATTCACATTTTTAATATTTCGACAGCACGACTCAAAATGACAAAAAATCGTTTTGAGTTTTCTTTATAAATTTTTTTTTCATATTTCATAGTTGCATTTATGAAAATATGAAACTAAACAAATTTTCAATATTTTGAAAAATTGAAATCAACGAACAAAATAGTCTTAAGACTTTGTGATGCAGATGTGGATTTTGGGGAACCCCATAAAAATTGAAGGTGCTGAGTACTCTAACGAGAAGGCGATTTATATAAGTAACCACGCTTCACCCATCGACATATTTCTTATGATGTGGTTGACTCCTACGAGCACCGTCGGCATTGCAAAGAAAGAGGTAACATTGTTGATCGAATGATAGACTCACTGAAATTCTTGGATTAGATCATTTCAAAGTTTACAAACTATGATCATTAGATTGTAGTTTAAATAAAATTAAACTGAAGTGTCAAATTCTGCTCAGATCATATTTTATCCATTATTTGGACAACTTTATGTTTTAGCAAACCATCTTCGCATAGATCGGTCGAATCCAAATGCTGCCATAGAGTCGATGAAAGAGGTATGCTCGTTTTCTCTTGCCAAACTCGCCCATTAAGCGAGTGAGACGTATTTTTCACTTGTCGTCTCCTTTCATGTAGGCTGCTAATGCAGTTGTAAAGAACAACTTATCTTTGATCATTTTTCCCGAGGGCAAACGGTCAAAGAGTGGGCACTTGTTACCTTTTAAAAAGGTAAGATGATTAGTTTTAGAACTTATTGATCGCTAATTTTACTGATGTAATAATTTTTTCATATTTTCTAAAATTCTTTTCACTTTTCAATTATATATTCAAAATTTAATCTCTCGCAAACATATACTCAAAGCTTGCTCGATAAAGCAATTTTAAGGATTAAAAAAAAAAAAATTGATTCTTTTTTGAAAGATTTGCTCTCTTGATCAAGAATGTATACCCTATTAGGCCCTTGATGATCAAAAATTTTCATTTTGTGTATAGGGTTTTGTTCATTTGGCTTTGCAAACTCGTCGGCCTATAGTTCCGATCGTGTTGACCGGCACCCACCGAGCATGGAGGAAGGGCAGCTTGCACGTTAGGCCGACCCCTGTAAGCGTAAAATATCTTCCTCCGATTACGACCGATGATTGGGTGGTCGACAAAGTTGAGGACTATGTAAAACTCGTTCATGATGTTTATGTCAAACATCTCCCAGAATCTCAAAGGCCTCGAGCATGATACCTCATTTTAGAACATCAAATTCGTAAATGATCATCCACTTATGTAGTTTCTTAATGTTGGTACAAGGTTTCCTCATTGTAATATTCATTTAACCAATTTTCTCTAATGAAATCACTTCCTTTCGTAGATGTCATTAGTTTGACTCGTAAAATTCGAGAGATGCTGCCATATTAATTCTATGTATCTTACAAACTTAGACTCTCTCTTTTAAATTTTAATATTAATAAAAATAAAAATAGTACCTATCACTAGTTGTCACGTGTTAATGTGTGCTAATGTAGTTAAGACAATGAATTATTAAAATAGTAACACTAGATTAGGCTCGTCAAATGGACAGCCATGGACGTCGTGTTTGTTAATCACTACTCTGTGTCATTAATTATAAATTGAATTTTGATCGACATGGTAAGAAACAAAATTATTAGGTTAAATGATAATGATTTGATTTTCCATAATCGATTGTTTATGTGACATATAATTGGTAGGTTTCAGCAAAACAGAAGTTGTCAACATAGAATCTTCTGGATATTAGTTAAAACCAAGATTAGATTGAAAATTATTAATTAATTTAAATAAAAGTGTGCATTGCTTATATATGTGACACATAATGAAGAGGATTGGGTGTATAGGGAATTTGTCTGACATTGAGTCTTCTGGATACATCAAAAGCCAAGAATGCTTGTATAAAATAGAATTATTTGTCATGACTTGAATGTAAGCTAGGCAACTTTGACAAGGATGTTTTTAAGTGCGAGTCCCTTTTTTTCTTAGTTATTATTTATTTAATTTTAATTATTATTTATTTATGTTTTAAACACTTATAAATCAAAAAGGGTGGTATTTACACTTATAAATAAAAAAACATGGTATTTATAAATTGGCTATAATTATTTCGCGAACACTTTTACGAGTTACTTGTAATCAACTAAATTAGTGTTTTTTCTACAAACTTTAAATCACTTATAAACAGATAAATACTTATTTATCAAAACAATTCTCATTTCTCACATTTTTCCCTCATTTCCAACCATATTTTCTACAAAAAGAATATGCTATCATGTTCCAAAATACATCGACCACTATATATATATCACTTGGTGATCGTTGCCCACGTGAGCACCGATTTGATCCGTGCCCACGCTGACGTGGCTCTCTCACGGAGCGCCACATCACCATTTTTTAAGTATATATATTAAGTTAGATGAATAATATATAATTGTCCCATGATGGTGGGGATATACACGAATTTTTTTTTCAGGTGTGAATATATGGATAGGAGATCATTACCCATATATATGTAGTTAAATTGAGGCCCTATAGGAATGAGTAAAAAATTTAGTAATTAGAAACAACAAATAATCAATACTTTAATAATTCTCATTGTCACATTTTTTTTCCTCATTCCGACCACATTTCTCTATATGTTAAAAAAATATTTTTCACGCTCCTCTATAATCTTCCTAAACATAACAACCACGATTATGTAGTTAAATTGAGACCCCATAAGAGTGATTAAAGAATTTAGTAATCTGAAACAACGAATACTCAATACTTCAGCCCCATAAATCACAATCCTCTGTCGGGGTACACGAAAATGAGAAAAAGCAGGAAACCAGACAAAAAATTTGAATTTGAATTTGAATACTCGTGATATTATATAAAATAGTCGTAGTTCCAGGTAATCTCATTACACCACAACCAAATGATCAACCTTTCCACACCTCCACAAAACCAATAGAACAGCTCTATAGCCTCACTCTAGAACGTGTGTTGAACGAAAAAAATAAGGATATAATGGGAAATAAGCAAAACTTGTATAGAGTAGAGTAAAAACCAACTATAGACCAAAACTTCTGCACGTGAGGAAGGAACTACCAGCGTCACTTCACTTCCACAAAGCCAATATGAACTTATCTAAGCAAATTTGGTGACAAAGTAACCAGTAGATCTTGGAACTGGGACAGGTTGTATTACCGGGAAGTAAGGTTGTGAGATGGGCACGGGCGTTGGCATTGCAAATGGCTGTTGTCCACTTGCTATAAGTGGAGTATTCACGAAGAGCTGCAGTGACTGAGCCGCAGCATTTCCTGGAAGGAAGAATCATTTTTGGTTAAAAATGTCAGCCGAAACTATTTGCTGGTATTTTCAACCACGTATTGAAGACAAGACAAAGCACACTACAAGTATTCATATATATGTACATATATATATATATATATATATATATATATATATATTTAGTGCAAGCAATCAAACAAAATAGATCCTAACTTTTTCGCCATTATCTAAAGTATCTTAGAGCCCAATGGGCTGAAATTATGCAAAACAAACCTTGGTGCTTTGGAAGATGATGTGGAGTCAACAGAGGCCGCATAGTTGCTTGAGACAACCCTGCTGGACCCTGAACAACATCCTTCAACAAACATAAAATGGAAACAGTAAAATCTCACAAGTGGTGGCAGATCAAATGAACGATGACAATGGAAAAGTAAATTTTGGAAACAAACAAGAACAAGAATGAAACCGAAGCAAGTTACGAAATAGAAATGGAAATTTAGGAAATTTAAAAATATTAACTGAACAAAGAATTAGAATTGTAATAGAGAAATCTAGTTTATATGCAGGTTTGACCATGATAGTAGGTTCCACTACCATATAAAAAGCAATGAGACTTTTCCTTTATACTCTTCGTAATAGATAGTTCAGATATCCCATCCAGTTCACAAGGATAACTGTATGGTTTGGCATCTTACATTAGAAATGGGATGCATACAGACGAGAGGCCCCCCTCGTCCAACCATAACCTGGTAATATCAATTAAGTTAGACATCAGCTAACATATGTGTAAAATTATTTATATATTAATACAACAATACTGCATCAAATGGAGAGTGAACAACTGTAGAACATACATTCTGCGGATTAGGGTACACATAGGCAGGCCTCGCTTGAAGATTATGATGGTACTGTCCAGCATACCTAACAGGCTGTGTCCTGCTTACTACTTGCCCAATGAACTAAACAGAAAGGAAAATATTACTGAGAACTATCAGCTCGTGTTAGAGGAAACTTATGTTTTGCTAAAAAGTTACTTTTTAGCCTGAATGACTGCCGAACAATGAAATGTGTTCATAATACTGAATGACAGTTTTGAATTTATGGTTGAAATGAAAGTTTGATTAGTAGTATATAAGTGACAACAACCACACACCCTCTCATTGAACGCCACCCAAATCCCTATAAAAAGGTAACTCAGGTATTTAAAAGAAATGGATCAGACTAGATGAATTAAATTGAGAGAATTAAAGAGCACATTAGTCAGTAAGAGTTTAGCACATAAGAAGTAATCATTTTACATTTCACGTTCTCATGATGAAGGAAAGTAAAGCCTGTCATGCAATTAAGACAATATCGTAAGAAAAACGTACAGGCTGAACATATGGAGATTCGGTGCCACGATTTCCAGTTACCAAATTATTGCGTGATACAAACTTCAAAGCAACAGAAGAATGAGGAGCAAACGAACTGATGTCAACTTCTGGTTGTGCAGTAGCAATTGGTAGCAAAGTGTGGTGATCTGGTATATAAGCAACGCTTGCCCCCGTTGGCCCAGCTGGAGGAGTCACTGGTCTATGGTGCAACAGAGATGGAGAAAATATTTTTGCTCCAGGATTGAGCTTGGATTCCTAGAGAAAAAGAGACCGTCTCATGAAGCTTCTATAGTAAACAATCTTCTAAATCATGTCTGGCACGGTTATTATTCATCAAAAATAGAACAAAGTGTCTTCACGAGTGTAATTAAATTCAAGTATCATATTTTCCCGCGAAACCAAATTCAACTAAGACTATCATAGATAGGTGATAGTGAGAAGGCAATCCCGAACACCACAAAAACATCACTAAGACTGTAAAAAATGTGGTATGAAGCCCCAATTCTGATTACAATTCATTAAAGCCTTAACGAGTCCATTCAACCCCATCCATCAGTTTTGACATTCAGATTAAAACAATAATATAATGCAATCATCATAAGATATGTTAGGCAAGAATCGAAGCTTCTAATGTCCCAGTTACCTTAGCACTTCTACTAAAACTCGAAACATTTGGAGGCACTGATCTAGCAGACGTCAAGGATGAACTGACAAGTGACTCTGAAGCAACATCCACATTTGGTGCTGTAGTCGCAGAAATATCAGGTCTAGGAGCTTCAGAATATGCAGTCTCCTTTAAACTAGGCTTCTCTTCAATCTCTTTATTAAGTGCTGCAGGACAACCAGAAGATACTCCTGTTAGCATTCATTACATATTTATTTCATCAGGAATGCTCTCAGCAGCTATTAGAGTTTCACAAGCACCCACTGAATGCATACTACAGTTACAAGCTTGGTAACTTTAAACATAAAAATAAACTCAAGGAGGAAAGATGGAAATAAGAAAAAGGAAAAAGGAGAGAACCAAATATATCTGCTTAAGGCTTAATATACCAAAGGTTCTAGGATCTCAAATTAGTTTAAGTGCATGCACATCTCAATTCAACTTTGAACTGGCAATTGCGAATGAAGAGCCATGATTACAGTTTAGTGGCTTTCATTAGGTCCAATAATGGTTATGTGGATAGTGTGAATTTTTCCTGATATGAACATGTGAATCTTCCATTTTATTATTCAAGAACTAGAAACAACTTCAACAGATGCATTCATTTAACTTTGCGATGCAACACCAGTTCCAACTCTAGCCATGAGTTATAATGCCTGAGAATCTGTATGAGTCAGTGAAGCATCATTATTTGCACACATATTGTGCAGTTTCATCCATCAAACTCATCAACAAGATGACTGCATTTAATTCATTTTTATATAAAGCTGCCTTATCAACATATCCTGATTCGTCATCTTAAACAGTTGAAAGCTCATAAACCCCAGAACATCATTCAGAAGTACTGCTTACAGCTCGTCTAAACCAGAACTAGTCTTTCTTGCCAATGTGAAACAGAAACACACTTATTATCATTTCCTGTCCAGCAACAATTTCAGTTCCAAGTGACTGTGCTCATCTTCCTAAGCGATCGTGTCCAACGCCTCCAATGACTCCACCATACCCGGGAAAAAACATATTACCAAAAATGAACACACAACACTTTAACTCCCTTTTAAACTATTGCTAAGAATACAAGTGGGACTTACTGCTTAAAGTTGAGGCCCGAACTTCGTCGGTCTGCAAAAGAGATGTAAAATTATGTTGATTGAGTAGAATCAAGACAGAAGAAAAAGCAAATTCCACAGAATGCAATGAACTTTTGTTGATACCAACGTACAGTTTTCTCGTCTAGAAACTCAGGCTTGTCCCTGGAATCACTCGGTTTCTCTTGTGAGCCAATCCAAACCTGCCTGTTATTAATAATTGAGTAGAATTTGTGATTGAGATAACTTACTCGGAACACTATCGAAAGTAAAAACAGTAGAAAAGATGTAGAAGAAAAGAGTGTGGTTGGAATAAAATCAATTCCTTAAAGAACAGATGTTAACAAGTAGATAGCAAAGAAGTGGGTGAATGTTGATCATCCACTATAATCATATGCAATCCCTAGTGCAAATCATTGACACTATACAGCAGGGTATCTGATATTCTTTGTAAAAACTTGGTTAATGAGAGATCGGCCCAGCATCAGTGTCAAGCTTGGGGGTATTAATCTTCAGTTCCCAAATAATATAGGCCAAGAAAAGCATTTTAGACGTGTTACCTTGTTTGACTTAAGTTCTTTTTATCCCTGTCAGGAGCATTCTGTTCTCTCGCTTTCACCTCTCCCTTTAAGCATTCGTCAATTTCTGCAATGTCCTTTACAGGATCACCTCCTACGGTTCCAGTAATTCCATTAGCAGGAAGAGAAACTCCCTAAATGTAGCTCAAAAACACAGAAAATTCTCATCAACAGTGAATAATCACATTTATTGATACTTCCAAAAATGACAGACGGGTGGTTACGTGCCTTTGCAACAACTTGCACGAGATCGTCTGATTGAACTATAAGAGTCTCTACCAAACTTCCATTCATTACATTTGAACCTCGGTTCCCCTTCTTAGTCATCCTAGCCTTCTTCAGCACAATAGCTAGATCAAATACAAAACAACCAATCAATCAATAAACACACCTCTCAAAATTTTCTACAACACCTATGATTACACTTCCGGTTTTCAATGTATCCATGGAACTATTCAAAAGCTGAAAATAATGACTCACCAAATTCAATCAGACAAATAACTCGATTTCATACGAACATAAACAGGTAATTGGATCAATATCCCAATAAAAAATCCAACATAGGAGACGCAACTCAGATACAGATCAAGCAACACAACCAAAACCCAAAAACGATACAATACACTAAAAAATTCTCGAAAATCTGTTAAAGAAAACCATGAAAGGCGGGAGAAATATGAGAGAAGCTTAGCACGAGTCAAGAGATACCATAGTCATTGTCGACACACGCGGTGTGGAAGATTCCAGAATAGACAGAGCCGTCTTTGGCATGAACATCAACAGGGAGGCCAATAATGCACATCGTTGCTAAGATCAAAGCGTCACTCGCTGAAGCCGCCATAGCAGCCTTATTGTTGGCATCTTCTGTCAATCCTTCCTTCCTGCAAATCATCTGATCGCTGTACTTGGCTTATCAATTTGGAACACTGTATTCTCGGGATGTCGTAATACTTGTCGTAGCGAAGTACAGAGAATGAATCGGGGAATTTGCAGAGGAGATCTGAAGAGAATGAAACCTGGAACTGAAGAAATGGCGAAGCGCGCATGTTCCGGCTTTTTGTTTTATTTTACAGGGGCCTCATTTTACCGGGTTTTGACATTGTTACCCCATGCAATCTAGAATGTTGTCTTCCCAGTGATGTTAGAATAGGTGGAAACATTTTCGTCACACTGATTAATAGAGTTTTTTTGTATGATTATTTTGATAATTTTGATAATTATAATATTTAATGTTACTTTATTTTATGTTTATATATATTTAATAAATTTAATCTTACTATAAGTAAAATGTGATATATATTTGTATAATCTTTGTCGCAAATTATTGTCTCATAAAGAGCACAGATGCAAATACTAGTATTAGGAAAGACAACTAATCATTGATTATTTATTACATTAATATTTATCAAAACTGCTATTTATTGAAAAATTAATCTTGTTTTTTGATGTTATAGCATTAATACCGGTAAAATTTACTAATATTTTGCATATATTATCCCCTGCAGCGCACGAGTGAAAAATATTAGTAAATAAATAAATGAAGAAGACCAAAATTCAAAAGTTAAAAAACCCTTGCTACAACTCATTTCATGCACCATTACTCGTAGATGTGTTTTTAAAACACCTTTTCGACATTTGTGGTAAATAATTTTTCTTCGATTTGAATACGAACAAAAAAGATTTAAAAAAATATGCCATAATATTTTTTTCTAAGAGTTACAACGCTAATTTTAATAGTGGTGAAGATTGATTTGTGAATATATCAGATAATAAACTCATATATATATATGTAAAATTATGTGTGATTATACATTATCTATATATTGTTTATTTGAAAGTCTTACTTCCTTTGTAGTTAACAAAATAAAATAATGACAATTCCAACGAAAATTTTGATGGTCTCATCGTGAAGTCAACGCATTAGAGGTACGGATCGTTGATACTTCCAAAATAGGACGGGAGGCTGTGGTGACTATATGTACTTCGATTGGCAAGTCAAACTTGTGAGCTCAAACAAAAGGAGTATTCTAGTGTGGCTCGAGATGGAGTTTCAATCGAGGTAGTGTGGAAGACCGTTCGATTAGAAAAGCTTCAATGAGTGAGACAAGACGTATATAGTGAATATTACTTTCTCATAGTGGATTTGACCTATGTATTTATAGTGAAGTAAAGATTGTGACCGGACGAGAAAGTGGACACGTGGAAATTTGTCACTATCCTTTAACCTCATCCGAGGTATTGGTGGTAATGTGCAGCCTCAAAAAGTTCCTAGACTGCAACAATAAATAAAGTGATGCAATCGGGATGGTGTTGAGTCAATCAGTCCTTTCAACCACATTTACATCACATCAATCATTCGATTGTTAATGCCTTCTTCGACACATTTTTAAGTGTCAGCTTGTATTGCTAGATGGGGCACGATGTGGGCGGGGCACGAGTGACATAAACAACTTCGGTGAATACACTGGTGCTTAGGGAAAAAATTTGGGGAGAATGAATGGCTCTTCCGGTTGGTAGTCTCCATGACCAGGCTTGTAACACAATTGTTAAGATTTGGATTTAAAAGATGGAAGACATGCCTCTTTGTGAGCAAAATTTATGAAATATATGTTATTCAAATGTACAAATGAATACGAAATAAAGAGTGTGTTGTTCAAATTCGTTGCACCTAGAGAAATAATGCACTTTTTCCCGAAAGGATATAAGTAAAAAAGTTCCACATATTCCGAGTGATCTAATAAATGGCATAGTTTCGAAAGGTGAGAATGTTAAAGGGTGTTTATTTCTTTGTATTTCAGTTTTATGTATGAGTTTTGAAAATATTTTTAGTTGTCTATTTTTAGTGGCTTGTATAAAAAAATTGAAAACGTGTTTGACTTTCCATTTCAAAATCCGGTTGATTTCAATCGCACAATCAATGAAATTTTAGCAAAATTACAAAATCATCATTAAGTCCAAAAGTTTCCAAGACTGATCACTAAAGTTTACTTATACTTTCACCAATAGTCACTCTTTTTATATTTTCAAATTAAAATATTTAGATGATGTTTTACCGTTGAATGTACATGTGGATGTCATGTGTGTATTTATTAGGATAAAATTTAATCACGTAGACTTCAAAAGCATTTTAAATCAAAATAGACTATAAATTTTGTCTAAAAATAGGAAAGTAAAACTATAAGAACTGAGGCCCGATTTTATTTGAAATAACTTTTTATTTCATGTGACATTTTTATTCAAATTATGACACTTGTAACATATATTTATACATCTAGCATTGAAAAACCATCAAAATCTTTTAAAAATATGATAAGGTATCAATTTGCAAAAGTATAATAAACTTTAATAACCAATACGGAAACTTCTGAACTTTAGTGACCATTTTGTAATTTGACTAAAACTTGAGTGATCACTAGCGAAATAACCCTTTTGAAATTTATTTTTGAAAATTTAAACAAAGAAAATAGAAAATGCATTTGAACTTTTTCAAAAATAATAAATTGATAAATAAAATTGTAAAAGGTCCTAAACTTCTAAAATTGTACAACTTGGTCATCATCTTCAACTTACTAATGCACCAAGCAGCCCTATCCCCACTATCACTCACCATAGTTCTCTTTTCTCCACAGCTGGTTTCCAATCTGCGAGCAGGACCAAACTCTGGTTCATGCGGCAAACTAGGGATCTGGTGTCGCTGTCAAATTTCTAGTATGTTGCACAAACAAGAGATTTGGTTTGGTTGAACTAGAAACTTGCATGCCAACAAACAAGGGAGAGAACGGTGGTGGGCGGCGACTATGGTGAGGGAAAGGCGACACAAAATAATAACGGGCAAGGAAGGGCAGAAACTAAAATTAAAGCGAGACTTGATTATCCAAGGCCCAAAACGAACTACATGGGTTGGGCACCGTAGTTGCAACGACAATGGTATTATATCTCTATCTTTCTCATGCACACAAAAAAGCTAAAACTAAAGCTGAGAGTACAACGATATTTCAAAACATAATATTTGATCATTTATATATTATGCAAGCAATCAGTATTAATAATTGTTATTGAATAATAATAATTAAAAAAACCAACAACAATTCAAGTTGGATTAAAAAAAAAACAAAAAACAAAAGAACCAATCATTAACTAAAAACTAAAAAACTGGCTAGACAGTGGAAAGGAAAAAAGAAAAAAAATCTAATAGACTTTGAGGATATCTTTGATAGAGATTTAAATGGTTTGAGAATGCAGTTGCAAGTAGACAAAAGAGTATAAAATATTAAAATAATGGTCAAATCAAGCAAATAAGTGATTGAAAATAAAAATCGCATATAAATTTTATTTTAAATTAAAATAAAAAGAGATTAAAAAGTATAATGCCTATCTTTATTAGTGAATTGTAGGAATAATGATATGTTTTATATGTTTTATAGAAATTTAAGTTCAAAGTAGTTCAAACATGTGATTGAAAGATAATGAAAGTTGTATAAAAAATTAAATAATTATCAAATTAATAAAATGAATGGTTGAAGAAATAGTTTAAATTTAAAGTTGTTTCTATTTAAATAGAACATACCCTAAAATTGAGCCTATTGTTCTGTTTCAAAAAAAAAAAAAAAAAAAAGAGCCTAAGGTTTTTTTTACCTAAAAAATAATTTATACTATTTGATTAAACAGTTTTGCTTTCCTATACGTGTGCAGGAGAAACCATGCACAATTGGAGGAAAAAATTCGTGGGGGTCACATGAGCATCCCCACCATTAGGGGGCAATTATGTATTATTCATCTCATCTAACATAGATATTAAAAAAAATAATGACGTGGCGCCTTGTGAGGGCGCAACGCCACTGAATGTGCATGTTCTTCTGCACACTAATGTGCAAGAAAGCAGCCACCTTAAAGTCAAATACCAATATCAACTACACCACACGTAACTTCTTTTGATTATTATTTATACATTTCGTAATCTCTATCAGTACTATGCATTATCCAATAAAAAAAATTAGTTTTTAATAAAATACTCCCTCCGTCCCATTTTGATAGGTTTGTTTTCCTTTTTCATCCGTCCCAAAATATAAGCTACTTTCCTTATTGGTATAAATTTAATTTCTTCATTTCCTAATCTACCCCTATTTATTATGTATGGTTATTAATCAAAGTAAGTTGTCATATTTAATATAGGGGTATATTGAGAAATATACAAGTAAAATTTACCTTTCCAATAAATATTAATTACAAATTCTTAATCCGTGTAAAAGTCAAACCATGCCTATCAAAATGGGACGGAGGGGGTAAATATTTACCTGAACATGTTACAATTGTAAAAAGATTGGGGCCAGAATTCTAATAAAAAAAAAAGAAAAAATTGAGTGAGGCCGCTACCATGTAGGGACCAAAAGTGGTTGCCTGTCTGAAACATCTCCAATACAAATGTCCATATTGGCTGTCAAGTGAGGAGAGAGAAACACAAATAAAAGTTTGAGTAGGTCCTATATTTTTCTAATTTTCTTTTCTTAAATTGCATTTTTTCTTATCTACCTCACTTCTTGTGTCATATCTAAAATCAAACATCTATATACATATCCCCTACCATTATTTTATCATTATTTTTGAATTTATTTATATTTCTTTCATCATTTTTACTTTTTCCTATACTTCTTTTTTATTTTATTTCAATTAAAATAATCATCTTCTCTCTGTCTGACCTCCACATTATCTTAGACATTCATATTTGCATTGGAAATGCTGTTAGCATACGACTCTGACTAAAATGTGAATAGAAAAATAAAAAGCTAAAACTTGAATGCAATTAATCTAAAATTCAAAATCTTAGTTGATATTTTTAACTTTTAACTTTTAACACAAAAAAATAGCAAAAAGGACAAAAAAACTGTTTTTATTTTTTTTACAATTTTTTTTGGTTTTTTTGAAAACATGAAAAAGGAAAACGTTTTTACTATTTTAGAAAATTGAAAATAAAAAAAATCCAAAATTTCATAGCCTAAGCTTTGAATTTGTAGTTGAAAAAGTACAGAAAATTATGAAAAATTATCACATGAATAATGAGAAATTCAAGGTAATACTAAATCCAAAAGTAGTAATGCTATAAGTACATACAAATCAATGTAACATATTTTTTATATATAGTTAAATTTCAACTTTTGCCCTCATTTAATAATTTAACATGAGAATGAGGGATAAAAATAAAAATTAAATGTGTTTTGACATTTAAAAATTTATTATTGAAAAAAAATGATTTTTCACACAAGACGCGGTAAAAAGCCGTCAAAACTGCCACCATGAAAAAAAAAAAAAAAACCACTTTTAATAAACTCGATGACTCGCTGTTGCATTAACAGCGACTTTTATTTTCTCACCGAGAACACCGACTCTACTTCAACGCGCCAGTATATAGTCCCTCCTCGTCATCACCCCACCGTTCCTCGTCCTTTGAAACCCTATCGAATTAGGGTTCCCGAAATCTCATCTAATTTTCACTTTCGTCACCGCATCTTCAATTAGGGCTCGGGATTCCAGCTTTATTGGACAATGATGCAACAACCAGGAGGAGCTGTCCCACCACCTATGGTAATGGATCAGCAACAGCAGCACCCTCAACACCAGTACCCGCCTCAGCAATGGATGATGATGCCGCCGCAAGCTCCGCAACCTTGGGCCCAACAGCCACCGTACCAACAGCAACAGCAGTACGGTGGCGTGCCGGTAACTGCTCCCACGCCGGCATCTGGTGGATCAGATGAGGTTCGCTCGCTTTGGATCGGGGACCTTCAGTACTGGATGGACGAGAATTATCTCACCTCCTGCTTCTACCACACTGGCGAGGTATATAATTTTAATCAGATACGATTAAATGTATAAGGGTGTGAATTATCTTTTATCAATATCTGATGTTTGTTGCGGATTTTTTTCCTCACGATCCACTTGTATGAATGAAAAGAAAATATTTAGCTCATGGAACAACACAGGGAAATGATGAATCTTAATTTTGACTAAGTTTTGGGAACCACCCAGAGAACATAATTCGCTTCTCTGAGTCTGGGACACTTCTGTTTGTTATACACCTTATGTGTTATATAATTGACAGTAAATAATCAGGGATAGAAAGAACATTCCCTTTTTGGCATTGGAGTGGGTGACTTTTCAGGCTTCTCCGCATTATGAATCTTAATATTTTGAGTGATTCTACACTAGACATTAGAATTTGACGATTTTCATTAACATTGTTGATGTTTTCATTGGATGATGTAAACATGCATTAAATGATAATCGCATTGATATATATTCATCATCCAATGAAAAAGTGACATATTAGAATGTCACTTAACAATGTCAATTTAAAATGCCTATCTAGAATTATTCTAATATTTTGTTCCCTTATCTGTTATGGTTTCTCAATTGTTCCTTCGTCACTGACCGTTGCTTTCTATTTGCAGCTTGTAGCTGCAAAAGTGATCCGAAACAAGCAAACAGGTCAATCTGAGCATTATGGCTTTCTGGAGTTCAGAAGCCATGCTGCTGCTGAGAACATTTTGCAAACGTACAATGGTGCACTGATGCCAAATGCGGAGCAAACTTTCCGCCTTAACTGGGCTTCTCCTGGTACTGGTCAAAGGCGTACAGATGACACTCCTGATTACACCATATTTGTTGGAGATTTGGCTGCTGATGTTACAGATTACGTCCTTCAAGAGACATTTTCTAGTGTGTACTCATCTGTCAAGGGGGCAAAGGTTGTAACTGATCGGATAACTGGACGTTCCAAGGGTTATGGATTTGTCAAATTTGGGGATGATGGCGAACAACAGCGAGCTATGGCTGAAATGAATGGTGTTCTTTGTTCAACTAGGCCAATGAGAATTGGTCCAGCTGCTAACAAAACACCTGTGGCTACTACAACTACTCAGAAAGGTATGCTCTTGAGTAGTCTCTTCTGCACCCATAGTCAATAATTTATATTTACATACCTCTTCAATTTGCTTGTTTTGTTTTTCCAAGATGTTATACATGTTGAAACTTCCAATATGTGAGTTGAAAAGCAGTTATCCTGTCCTTGATGTGCTTCCGGAGTTTATTTACAGCGGTTTAAATTTTAAAGATCTTAGAGATATGGTCTTGAAGATGCGCTGACTTTACGAAGTCATTTCCTTCCAGTACTTTTTCTAAACTTGGGCACATGTAGTTCTGTTGAGACATGAAAAAACTTATGGAACTCATGTTGTCTAACAGCAGGAAAGAGAGAGGCTCTCATTTACGGGGGCCAGAGACTGATTTGGGCTGAAATGATTCCCCTTTAACTGGTGGCCTCTGTTTAGGTCAGTTAACTTGTTTTGACGATTAGCTTCCTATTATCTTTTCTTTGTGGCGTTTCTTATGCTGCGATTCACTTAATTCCAGTTCCTTATTCTTAAGTTATAAGTCAGTTAAATTCAGTTCCATTTTCTCGGAGATTACATTCCATTGCCTTTACTGTTCTTGTTGATATTAGTCCACTTCTGTCTCATTCTATTTCATCAATTCTTTCTTGAAATTTTTTTATTCATTCCCGAGTGCCTTCTAGAAGACCTCTTCAGATTTTAAATTTCGAAATGGACATAGATGATTGCGTATGAGAAGTCTATGGACTAAGTTTTAAGATCTGGCTCTTGTTTTGCATTTTGACCGAAGTCGGGTGACTTCATTTCGTTCCTTATGTCGATGGCCTGTAAGATATTTTTCGAAGAAATATTTTCTTGAATGAATTTACAGTTTCGTCTTTCAGTATAGTCATGTCTTCAGCAGCTTTCTGTTCAGTTCTATAGCTGTATTGACCTAGTCTTGGGGCTTAAGTGAGAGTGTGTGTTTGCTGCACAATATTTTGTAAACATTAGAAGTGGTTTAGCTCCTTTGTAACTCTGTTAGTCACCTGGAAAGTGAGCATATAGAGTTCTTATATTGAACTATCTGTTTCAATGTTTATACTGCATCGTAGCATCAGTAATAATGGGGCCCTCTAGGGAAAGGTGAGCTACGTAGGCTGTGCATTCCTTGGTTCCTTCACAAATATTATTCGCTTCTTGAAGACTGTTTATAGGTGGTGCACATTATAAAGTTGTTGCCAGTTCTGCTGTTCGTGAAGTGAAATTGGATACAGATCTCTTTGTGTGGTTTTCCAATCCACTCTTGAATCCTTCAGAAGTTTCCATGCTTGGCTGGTTACTGTCCCGTGATGAAGTGGTGGTAATCTAACCCAATCACTTAGGAAAACCAAAACCAGAAGCGAGATTAAGGTTGAGGAGGTGGTGGAATGGCCACCTGGATTGCTGAGTTGCTTAGTTAAGCCACCTATGTCTAAGTGAATTGTTTCTTGGCTTTTTGGAAGATTTACAATGATATTTTCTGGCATATACACGCTTAAAATTAGTCTCTTTGTGGAAGGCTCGATAAAACTTAGTTCCCCAGTTCCTCGGCGAGCATTTCCCTTCTTTAGTGGCTGTACTCTTCAATACAAGTCTGCTCTTCATTATTATTATTATTATTATTATTATTATTTTCCTCTTCTTCTTTCCCTCCCTCCCCTCCCCTCCTCCAAAAAAAAAAATCCTAGTATCTTGCTTTACTCAATGCACGGGCAAAGAATATGCCACATAATTCATGTGGGAGAAAATATGATGGTCATCTTGAATGTATTGGGAGTATAATCTTCTATCATTTCTGGACAAGAAGAATTTATTTTACTGACGGTTATCCCATAAGAATGAAGAAGTGGGTTCATAAATGCAATTGACTTAGAAATTTATGGATCTCTTTATGGATTATCATGACCACAGGATTTTTTTGGGAAATGGGAACTGTACATCTGTTTTCATTTTCTTCGAAAAGCCCTCTCTCTTTCATATTTTTCCATGAAACATTGTCACCTACGAGCGGATTCCATGGAAAACAAGCGGTGTACTAGTTAGAGTGTCATTTGCATGAATCACTTTTTCATGTAGGGCTACTGCAGTCATGTAATCATATTGGCTGCTGCTGAGGCTTGTATTTTCCAATCCTTTGCATGACCAAGGTGGGGCACACTATTTCGGTTATGTCGGCTGCTATGGAGAGCCCAAACAAGTTGGCCTATGACTGGACTATTATGAGTTTTCTGATCCTTTGCGCTGTGGACTATGTTGGGTGCTAAATTTCAGGCAATACTGCCATCCGTGTATGGTAGGAAAAATCTGTAGTTATAAGTGTGTGTTTTTGGAAATTTTTGTGACATCCTCCGACAACACGAGATCTTATGGTCAATTTGAATGCTGACAACATTGTAGAATTTGGTCATGTTGTTATAAGTCCTAGATTTACAATACAGATTAATCGGAGCAGTGGTGTTGGGTGTCCACTACCCTCCATGTTATTGTTCATTTACATATTATGTTATCACTTTTGCAACTTGATGTTCTTGCTCTTTTCGTGGTTGTTGTAAACATGCTATCCTCCATGCACGAGGGAGGTAAAGTGGTCATTTTGTTTCTCGGTGAACAAAGAAAATTATCAAAATTGAGTCTTTATCATGCACATGCAACTGGAGGAGGTTGGTCCATGCCCCTTCTCTGAGGTAGGCAAATTTCAAACTCATGCTTGGCCAACAAAATTCTTTGTTTCTTGGTTAACAAAGAAAATTACCAAATTCGAGTCTTTAATATGCACATGCAATTGGAGGTTGTTGTACCATGTCCCTTCTCCGAGGTAGGCAAAACTCATGCTTGGTCAACAAAATTCTTTGTTTCTTTCTGGGTGGACGTGGGGAGTGTTATTTTTTCCTGTGAATTCCATGCCCTGTTGGGAAGGCAATCAGTTACATCTTATTCTTGGTTTCAGCAATGGGTGCTTTTAAAGAAGTACCACCTTGTTGTGATTTTCCTTGGTGACACCTTCAAGGTCTCGTTATTGTTTGTTTTGGCATTTTTCACATTCATATATCATTTGCAGCTTCCTTTCAGAATACTCAAGGAAATCCGGGTGACAATGATCCAAATAACACAACTGTGCGTAGTGTTTTTTTCCTCTGTATATTTTTGTTCTTTCACCTTTATAGCAGCAATTCTTAAATCCATGTTTCAAGTGCAGATATTTGTTGGCGGTCTAGACCCTAATGTTACGGATGACCTTTTGAAGCAAGTCTTTTCACCATATGGTGAACTAGTCCATGTGAAAATACCGGTAGGAAAGCGTTGTGGGTTTGTCCAGTTTGCTAATAGGTAAGTATGCATTTGCATATCTTGTCAAATAATCTTTGCTCATTGTGCAGTTTAATTAGATATTAATACTTTGCTATATTTTTCTCCAGACCATCTGCTGAACAAGCTCTAGCAAGCTTGAATGGCACCCAAATAGGTGGGCAAAGTATTCGCCTTTCTTGGGGACGAAGTCCTTCAAACAGACAGGTTTGTGTCATACCTATACTTTCAGTTTGGAACTCATCTTGTGGTCCCCACCATTCAGCTAAAAAGTTGGTGTTTAGGTAGAAAATGGTTAATACAAAGGTAGGAAGATTGTATTTCTAGTTTCCTTCTTCTGCAACTTGGGTTCTCATGTCAATTCACCCTTTCTCAGTCGGAGCAGGCCCAAGTGGGTGGTGGTTCATATTATGGTTACTCGCAAGGGGGGTATGACACAGGAGCATATGGTGGCTATGCCCAACCCCAAGATCCAAACATGTATTATGGAGGCCCGGGATATGGAAATTATCAACAACCACAGCAGGTATTCTTCCATCATAGTTTACTTTGTTCTCTGTGCAGTGTAAAGGATTAAAGTAACCTTTACTTGATTTTTTATGTCATCCATATAACTAAATAATTATTTAATGTGTAAAATTCTAGTGAGCCGCGATATCTTGGAATTCTTGGAGCTGTGCGAGTTTACCTTTTGAAAGTGGCCCTGTTTAGTTTGCTTCATCGACCAATCCGGCTAGCATAACTGGTTGGTGACGTTACTGAGTTTGGTTGTGTACTAGATGATGTGTTTTCTGTGATGACATTATGAGTTCTGTTTACATTTTCCAGTTTTATTAGATTTTGAAGGTTTTCGAGCCTTGATGTTGATTTTCGTATCATGCTATTATATGATTAACACTGCTTTTGATGTCTGAGTTCTTGAGATCTGTGATGTCGCATCTCTCGTGGATATTTCGTGCAGTATGACTAGATGTTAATGAGTTAAGCGCATAGATTTCTATTTTCAATTGATGAAATTTTATTATTTTAACGCTTGTAACGTAGTATGCAAATCTGTCAATCACGTAAAGATGAAAGAAATTCCCGTCATTTATTCTGAGTTTGAGTTTGAGACAGGGTAAGCAACCTGTGAAGGGAGTAAAAGTTAAGCGTATATATTTACCTTACTACTTCCATATTCATTGCAATGAATAAAAGCCAAATTAAATAATCGTTTCAAAGCTGATGAGATTGTATGATTGAAAAGGGCTAAAAATGGTGGATAGAACCTGTGAGTTGCATGAAATCGTCCTCTTCAAGGACACTAGGGGATGCTTTATGTTGTTGATACTCGTTTTATTCTGTGAGATAGTAAACAAGCATGAAGTAAAATCAGTATCTTGTTTCGAAATTGGACAAGGAGTGTATGATGATCACACTCCAACACGGGTGTGGAAATGGTCGTCTTCTGTGCTTCAGTGAACAGTTCTTGAGTTAACCATGTGGGAGTGCGTCTTTTCAAGCAATTCGCACCAGCGTAGAATGCTTTTCATTCCTACTAGTAAGCAGAGGTTTCAAGAGAATGCTAACATTGACACTACAGGCGATTTAGCTTAGTTTGAGTTTGTGAGGTTTTCCATTCAACTTAAATCAACATCCGTGCAATTGAGGTGCCATCATTGGTTATTGTAACAATTTGGAAGCCCTAATAATAATAACAATCGGTAGTAAGAGTTGGACAAATTTGACGGGAATGAGTTTAAGGGAGTTAAAGAGTAATGTTACATACATTTCGTGATTGATTTTATGATTCACAACGAAATGATGTGCTATAATCTATGATGGGTGATGTTATACTTATTTTTGAATCAATATCAAGGTTGACATTTTCCTCATATAGAGGGTGTGATCAGTTCTTATTGAGAATGAACCCACCGCTCTTATACGACGAGGATGTTAATTTCGACGTCAAATTGAAAGTGATTTTAATATTATTTTTTTATGATGTATTACAACTGTTATTTTACAAGATTTTGACACATTACCTCGTATCTAGCATAACCTGAATGTTGGAAATGCAAGTAGTATTATCAATGTATTTTAGATCCAACCATATCTTTCAAGAATACTAGTACTATATTTGAACAAAAGCAAGTAATGGACGTACATGATAATCAGAATTCCTGAAGAACGTATTACTATTACCGAGACAGTCTAACATTGGGAATGAATTTGTTAATACATCGGAATTTGGAATAAACGTGGCCAAACTAATTATATCCACATATCTTATAAATTCACATGTACATTTCGGAAATTCAAGTTCCATTTATTGTTGAACAATGTTGCGTGTACAATTAACTCATGCAATTAAGTATGTACACAACCATTTTTTAGTCTACTCCCGTTCTGTTGCCAACACGTTAGCAACACAAGTTGTCAACACCCCCATTTTCGGGAGGAAAAAAAAGATAGAGGCCGGGTGAGACCCCCCACCATCAGGGAGCAGTTATGTATTATACATCTCACTTGACGTAGATTCCAAAAAAAAATAAAAAAAAATATTTCAAAAAAAAAAAAAATTTGGCCGGTGACGCACAGGGCGCCACGTCACACATGTTGGCAACATAAGTTGCCAACATGTTGGCATTAGATCATTCACCTTTTTTAGTCCCAACGTTGGAATTTTCTTATAGTTTTCGGGCAGACGTGGTGTGTCCTGATGTTGCCTCACAGCAGCAGAAGGGCTAAGTGGAGCTAAACAACCACGTGATAGCAGAGGATAGTGCCACGTCAAACGTAGGAATTATAATAAAATTTTAGTACCGGGACTGGATCAAATTCGGGTATGTACATCCCTCTGAAAAAAAAAAAAATCATTTTTATGCCTTTGTATTGCTTGAATCCACACTTCTATTAGAAAGTTGAATACCTAATTATACAAATTGGTCATACATCTTTAACATGACTATTTTTATTTATATAATATTTCTCCAGAAGAAATTTTTAAATACATAATATTATATATTTTTTAAATGCGTACACGTAACTTATTTTTTTTAAAAATAAAATTATTACATCAATAAATAATAAATACAGTTATGCTCTCCTATTCACAGTGGACACCTTATGGTGGTCACACTTTGGGGGAAAAAATTTGTAGGGGCTTGTGAGGATAGTTATGTATTATTCATTTGATTTAACGTAGATAAAAACAAATTTTTTGTCGATTACGTGGTGCCACGAAATAGCACCATGTCGGCGTGGGTTTTGGCTTATGTTGCCCACAGAGGCCAATTGAACACCAGCGAATCAGTAATGTCGATACGTTACTGTTTAATAGTTGAAGAAACATGACCAGGTACCTTGACCTACCACCAGAAATGATCCGTTGCCAACTTGTTGGATCATGCGAACACCCCATTTTAGGAGGAAAAAAAGATGGGGTTCACACGAATCCCCCACCATCAGGGGGTAATTATATATTATTCATCTAATTTAATGTAAATTTTAAAAAAATTAAAAAAAATGATGATGATGTGGCGCCTCGATAGGACGCCACATCACCCCTGTTGACAGCATAAGCTGCCAACAGGTGGGCAGGTGAGCACGAGCGGACGCCGTGACCACTAAGCATTTCCTATACTGATGAGTGTAACGTTGCTTTCAGTTTTTCCAAAGTACAGATACAGATATCTGATCCCATTCGTTGAAAAAACCAATTGGACCCTGGAATGGGAAGATGGAAGCAAAATCGATGTTTGTCGTGTTAACTTTGCTTTTATTAGTGGTTACTGAAGCGGATTATGTTAGGCCTCCACCTCGTAAAACGATTCACTTCCCATGGAATCCGAAGTCGTCTTCTCATCCTCAACAGGTCAAATCCACTTTCGATTTTTTTTTTTTAAATGAATGAGTTACTGTTTTTCGTCCTCTGTTCTCCCCCTTTATGTTTTCGTTGACTATCTAATGGTTAGATGCCTTAATTTGTTTCGATCTGCTTGAATTGAATCCTTTAATTTTGTTTGGGATTATATATTTGTTGCTGATCAGTGATCGCTAGTTGACCATGGCATCTTCAGCTGTATTGTTCTTCAAGATGGAACTAGTTACTGGGTTTTAAAATTCTTCAATACAGAGAACTTTCTGAGAGATTGGTGGTGTAGTTGTTTCAAAATTTTTGAATTGTTAATATTGTCATTGCAGGTTCACATCTCGTTGGCTGGAGATAAACACATGCGAATCACATGGATCACGACTGCTAAATCTTCACCTTCAATCGTTGAATATGGGACATCACCTAAAAGCTACAACTCCATAGCTGAAGGAGAAAGCACTAGCTATAGTTACTTTCTTTACAAATCGGGCAAGATACATCACACTGTCATAGGGCCACTTGAAGACGACACTGTATATTTCTATCGATGTGGCAGAGAAGGTCCAGAATTAGAGTTCAAAACCCCGCCATCTCGGTTTCCGGTGACTTTTGCGGTGGCTGGCGACTTGGGTCAGACTGGATGGACTAAGTCGACTATAGAACACATAGAGCAGTGTAAATATGATGTTTATGTGCTTCCTGGAGATCTCTCGTATGCTGATTACATGCAGCGTAAGTGGGACACGTTTGGGGAGTTAGTGCAGCCACTTGCAAGCTCGAGGCCGTGGATGGTGACAGAGGGGAACCACGAGAAGGAGGCGATACTGATATTGAAGGACGGGTTTGTGTCTTATAACTCAAGATGGAAGATGCCGTTTAAGGAGAGTGGGTCGAGTTCGAATTTGTATTATTCCTTTGAAGTTGCAGGAGCTCATGTTATCATGCTTGGTTCTTATGCAGATTATGACAAGTACTCTGATCAATATAGTTGGCTGAAGGTTAGTTGACACTTTTTTTTTTTTTTTAACTTAAATTGTACTACTGAATAGTTCAGATATCAGAATTCTGAATTGTTTATGTAACTTGGAATTGTAGGCTGATCTGTCTAAGGTGGACCGTGAGAGGACACCTTGGCTCCTTGTGGTATTTCACGTGCCATGGTATAACAGCAATCATGCTCATCAATGTGAAGGTGATGACATGATGGCTTCCATGGAACCGTTGCTTTATGCTGCTGGGGTGGATGTTGTGCTTGCTGGTCATGTCCATGCTTATGAGCGCTCGGTAGTCTACATTAGCTTCGGCATTCGATGTTATGTTTAATCTATGGTTATTTGATTTGTTAATATTTTCGTACGATAGAAACGTGTTTACAATGGAAAATCCGATGCTTGTGGACCCATCCACATAACAATTGGTGACGGAGGAAACCGAGAAGGTTTAGCGCGCAAGTAAGCCCATGTTCATTTTAACTTTTCTAACCTAAAAATATGCTCTTGCAGCTCAATCAAAGTCAAACAATAACATTGACTAGTCACTTCAAAATCTATTCATATCATCCACACCTATGTCTCATAGTCATCTACACATTACAAAGATGAATTACAGGCCTTATATTCTTGATTTTGCATTCTTTAACTATTGACAGGTACAAGGAACCCCCACCTGAGTGGTCAGTCTTCCGTGAAGCAAGCTTTGGTCACGGCGAGCTCAGGATAGTGAACTCGACTCATGCATTTTGGAGCTGGCATAGGAATGACGATGATGAGTCAGTGAGGTCTGATCAAGTCTGGATAACCTCTTTGGTTAGTTCAGGGTGCCTCGGTCAAAGCAGCCATGAACTAAGAAATGTACTCATGGAGGAACCTTAACAGTTAACACTGGTATACTGCTTCATATAATCAGGTGCACTCTCTAGGCATATGTAAATTACATACGTGTCCTTTGTTTGAATGGATCACTAGCTCCAAACTGCCTTCTTTTGTAAATTGTAATATGGCAACTATACAATATGTTATATCTTATCGATGGAACATATGTAGCTATTTCGCCACAAGTGTTTATTATCTCAGGCTTTATTCAACCTTTTGTCCTTGCATCGCCTCTGATCGCTAACCATCGACTCAAACACTTCCAAAAGACCATCTAATCCTTCACGCTCTTCTCCCAAAGCCTTCATCGCATACACAATGCTCTCTATCGTGGACAAGTATCCAGCCCTTGGTTGATGTCTCACTTCACTATACAAACTCGACTTTTCCAAATCCAACCTCAAATGTGGCAAAAGTTTCAACCAGGGGTTCTCATTGTACACCCTCTTTGCCTTTGCCCATGTTCCATCCAACACAATCAAATTCCTCACCTCGGAATCTAAAGCCTCGATGGAAACTGCTTTTTCGCTTGGAAATAGAAGAACAGAGCCAGGAGGAATTATGGCTCCAAATTCTTCACTCTCTTCGTACTCATTGCTCTCCTCCAATGGCTTTCTAAGAAGCCGTTTTACAGCAAATCCTTTTCTTATAACATCAATGGCTATATGAGATGCCAATAGAGCATCAAAATTCACCTTCTGCCGTTTATTGGGGTTTATCTGCGGATGATTGAAGGATCTTATAGCTCCGTGTTTTTCAACAGTTAAATCTATAACAGTCTCTTCATCAAACACTTTGCCTTCACTAATCATACAATCTGAACTTTCAACACAATCACCGCTCTCTCTTTCTTCGCAATCAACTTGGTCGAGTAATCTGATGAGGAAACGAGCTTGAAAATTAACATCGGAAACTGAAATCACGTCGACATTTTTAAGCCCCAGAGTTGCGATTCTGGCGGAATTAAGCGGGTGCTTTTTCTCGAGGCTGTGCTGGAGAATGGTGATAGCGACTGAGTTGTCGAGACTCGGAGTCTTCAGCCGCGTGCAGAGACAAATACGGGTCGGTTTGGAGCATGATGGGCAAGTGGGTCGCTTACTGGATCCGCATTGAGTAATCATTTGGGGAATTAGGGTTTTGAATCGAGGAAATTTGAGGATTTTATCGCGTAAAGAGTTGAGAAGGGAGAAGAATGGCAGGGTTCTGGGTCGTAATCCGGTTGGGATCCAGACTTGGGCTGACATTAGATCGATCTGTTTCACAGGAGTAGAAACTCAAGGCCCTAATCAAGAAATTCTATATGGTTGGAAGTTGATGCTATTATAATGAAAAAAGATACATTCCCAATGTGGGAACTTTGTTAGAGTTCTAGTGTTTCAATTCTGTTCAGGTACGCTCGATGGTGCCATATTATGGCACCATCGAGCCACGTGTCACACTCCCATTCGGCCACTGTTGTTGCTGTCAAAAGAAAAAAGAGGAAGCTTGCCCAGTGCCATTTTTAAATGCAAGCGAGAACACCAGGGACCATTATGCAATTTCTACCTAATTTGCCCCCAAATTTGCGAAATAGTATTTTCCTTCGTCACCTATTAAAATGTGTACACGTGTGTAAAAATTTAAGTTTAGCCTTTAATATAATATAATTCTAATAATAATAATACTCATAATTTTGGGGGAAACTTTCTATGATTCCATATTTAAAATTTACAAGTTGTTTGATTGAACTAGAATTTAACTTTTAACTTAAAAACTAGTTAACTCATCAAACTTTATTTTCCATTACACATCTCTTTAAGAAAAATCGAAACTTTCAGATATTATGTAACATGCACTTTTTAAAATCATGAATTATAGAAAATTGTTACAATAATAAAATGAATGATTTAAAAATCTTTTGACCTACCATAATTCTATAATTTGTGCAATTCATATGCTTTGATTGATATGGCATAATATCATTAGCGAAACTATCTACAATACAAAATTGATCGAAGTTTTCATCGAGTGCATGCTATTACACAACTTGGTTTATCTGGCACTCCAACCTAGCTAATGTAACATGATAACTTATGTATTATTTCACTCCCAAAATAATTCATAATGTACACCCTGATAAATTTCCGATCAGCAACCACAATGATATGGCCTTTTTTTTTGTGGAATAGAACGCAATGATATGACTTGGCTCTATCAAAAAAATCTTTACATTAAAAAAATATAAGAAAGTGTGTTATTATATGTGAATTATTAAATTAACTAATAAAAGAAATTATTATATATTAAAAAAATAAAATAAATTATTAATTTTACAATACTGTCTGGCGAACAGGGCTTTGGCTTGCACGTCCACAATAAATTACTCTCTTGCCAATCTGTCAATTGCTCTACTTCCATTTTAAAATCTAATCTCCCAAATGAAACTTTAATTGTACGACATACATATAATTACAGAAAAATTATAAACACAAAACATAATATATATACATATACACATTTTATACTTATTTTCAACCAGTATGAGTGCATTTGATAATGGAAGATGATTCCACCAGCACTCAAGAAAACGTCGTTGTAGCAGATTCTCCAATTTCCGGTGGCGACATAGCAATTGACGAGGTTTACCAGCCATTTCCGAAGAAAAAGTTTGAATTTGAGTAGTTTTTTTTATTCAAATTGCAGAATGGTCCCTGGTGTTCTCGCTTGCATTAAAAAATTGCACCACGCAAGCTTCCTCTTTTTTCTTTTGACGGCAGCTACAGTGGCCGAATGGGAGTGTGACACGTGGCTCGATGGTGCCATATTATGGCACCATCGAGCATACCAGAACAGGATTGCTAATGTTTGATCCGACAGTTGTCTCTTGCCGTCATGTGGCAGCAGTGATCACTTACCAACTCTCCGGCTATTGTGTGGACGCGCCATTTCAGTGCTGGACGCTAGAACTTTAATAAGGTTCTAGCACTGGGAATGTATCATTTCTCATTATACTGCTTTAGTCTTTTGTGGAGATTATTATTATTATGGAAAAGAAAAAAGATTTTTCAATGTAATTGAAAAGTGAAAAAATAATTTTAAAAATTGGTAAGTTAATGTAATAAGTGATTTGAAAAAATGATTGAGTATTCAATGGCAAAGCTCATGATGCACGAGCATCCACAATGGAAGTGTTAAATTTAACTAGTCACATAGATAAAAGGGGAGATGTTAATTGACACATCATTATGTTAAATATAATTTGACATTTACAATAGGCATGTTAAATTTATCCATCAAAAGTCATGTATTGACATTATATTAGACTAAAAAAGTGAGTAATAAAAGTAATAATGAAAAATAATATTTTCCTACACATAAAGATGTCACGTTACATGTTAAAGTGTTAGATAAATTTGACAAGAAAATTAACTTGTGGGTAAAAAGATTATTTTTAACAAGTGGTCTAATATATCCATCATAGACAGTAAATACAAACTCTTACTAACTAATTACACTAACATGAGCCATGTCAGCACTAGGGCAATAAAAATTATTTGAGCGCTGGTAATATACCATTTTCATTAGGCATATAGAGTAATTAGGGTAATTAATTTAGCTTGTTGGTTAATTTTATATTTAAATTTATCGGTTTAGTTAATTGGTTGGGTTTAGTTTATTTTAGCATTGAAATTGAATAAAAAATTATGATCATTTGTTGATTAAATTTTTATCTTGGATTTAGCTAATTAGTTTAGTTTAGTATTGAATTGAAAAAACATGTGATTTTTTGTTGATTAATTACTAATTTCCTCATTTTCATTTTGTTTTAAGGTTTTAATATGGGATTTTGGCGCAAATAGTCCCAAAAAACTAGTCATATTGCAGATTTAGTCCCAAATAATAAAAGGTAGCGCAAATGGTCCTAAAAAAAAACTTTGGTGCGCAAATAGTCCATTTGGATGGAATCAAATCAGTTTAGTTAGTCAAAGTCATTTGAAAACTTGGGTGCGCATTTGGTCCATTTCATTTGAAATAAATTGCACAAAAGATCCTAACTTTAGATATTGTTATAATCAAGTCCAAAAGTTTGAAAAATGTATACTTTAGTCCCAAATTTAGTTAAATTGTATAATCTTTTATATTTTATTTTTTCTATGGGTGCTTATTTGGTCCGTAATTAATTTTATTGAATTAAAATTAGTCCCAAATTTAGTCCCAAATTTAGTTAAATTGTATAATAATTTATAATAAATATAATTATTGTACCTATATAAAATTATTATTATGAATATAAAATTATTATATTTATTATTAGCTATTGGTTAAAATCAAAATGTGCGCATCTCTAATGCTAAAGAAAATTTTCGCAAGTTGTGATACTATATTAATATGAACAAATGCTACTGTATTGAAATTTTTTGATAAAAACCATTTAATCGGTATCAAATTAATTCAATAAAATTAATTACGGACCAAATAAGCACCCATAGAAAAAAAAATAAGGGTCTATGGGTCCTTATTTGGCCCGTAATTAATTTTATTGAATTAATTTGATACCGATTAAATGGTTTTTATCAAAAAATTTCAACACAGTAGCATTTGTTCGTATTAATATAGTATCACAATTTTCGAAAATTTTCTTTAGCATTAGAGATGCGCACATTTTTATTTTAACCAATAGCTAATAATAAATATAATAATTTTATATTCATAATAATAATTTTATATAGGTACAATAATTATATTTATTATAAATCATTATACAATTTAACTAAATTTGGGACTAATTTTAATTCAATAAAATTAATTACGGACCAAATAATCACCCATAGAAAAAATAAAATATAAAAGATTATACAATTTAACTAAATTTGGGACTAAAGTATATATTTTTCAAACTTTTGGACTTGATTGTAACAATATCTAAAATTAGGACCTTTTGTGCAATTTATTTCAAATGAAATGGACCAAATGCGCACCCAAGTTTTCAGCAGTTGACTTTGACTAACTAATTAAATGGGATTTATTCCATCCAAATTGACCATTCATGCACCAAAGTTTTTTTAATTATTGCGCTTACCTTTTATTATTTTACTAAATCTTAATACGACTAGTTTTTTATTCAAAAATCCCTTTTAATATATTTTGAACATTTTTTTTATGTATGTTACTTAATTAATTTATGGATTATGAAGCATCTTTCTTTCCAAATTAAATGGAAGTCTCAATCTAGTGATTCAGGATTGATGCAACGCTTAATAAAACTACTACTTCTAATTCAATACAAAATTTCACACGCATCGATAGTGCAAAGTCAACAGTCAACGGCCGCTCTAACTAGACTAGTTTTCTATATCCGTTCCTATGCTGAAGTCTCGGATGAGACTTGGGTAAAAATAGACTAAAGGTCAAAACGAGCCTTTTAACTAATCGATGTATAAAAACTAACCAAATCAACTTGCAACTAACAAGATTTTCTAAGCATGAACTTGCCCTTGCAGAATCATCTTATCCATTAAAACGCAAATAGAAATTGGATGACTGGACTGCACCAACATAAAGATGAACAACTCAGATGCAATTCCCCTCAAAGTTGGATGATCTGGACTGCAATCCGCCGTTGATTATTGATTATCTGCAGTGTGGTGGCCACGCAGACCTTTTCAAAACCATATCGATTGGACAACACTACCCTGCAGATTTCTCTCAAAGTTCGAATATTTGGACTCAATCGTACGGGCAAATTGGACATTTCGACAAATATACCTAATCCGTCAGTCCGGGAATGGAGTTGGCGACAGAAAATTGTGACCAACTGAAAGTCTAAAACCAAGCCACGCGCGGACGCGCCATTGTTGTTCAAACTTCTGTCCTCAAATTCGCTAAATTTTCGATATTTTGAATCGTTTCGTAAAGTCTCAGTTGCGCAAAATGCACGATTTTTGCTTTTCAATCCCATATGGGTTGATTCTGGTTTGTGGTGGGATCATTGGATATGTGAAGAAACGCAGCACCGCTTCACTCGCCGGAGGACTTGGCACCGGATTCTTGCTCATCCTCGCCGGTTATCTCAGTCTCAAAGCTTTCCACAAACGGAAAAACTCTTATGTCGCCTTGATTATTGAAACTGGTAATGCTAATTTTCCTCGAGCATACTTACGAGCATAATTTTGTGGTGATTATTTGATGTTTTTTGAGATTCAATCATTATCTGTATCTGGTTGGAAGAAATTTGAATATATGTGATTTGGATCCAATGGTAGCTTTTCTAGCATATTCTTGAGAGAGAACTTGCTATAAAATATACTTTAATATTTTGACTTCCCTGCTCAGAAATGAACAAATGTGGATCTGAAAATTATTTATGTAATTTGAGCATTTTTCCATGATGGAAAAGGATCCACAGTTTTTTCTAGTCTAAATTGAATTACAGGGGCCTTTAATGCTGAATTGGTGTATCTTTACATGCATATCTGAATTGTGGGAAGTTAACCCGGAGACCGTAAATCTGTAGTACTGAAAGTCTAAAAGCAACTGTAATGTTCAATCTCTAACTGTGCTAGCTTCAATTATCGGTAATTGATGGAAGAAGAGGTTGCAGGCTCCTTTCCGTGTTCAGCTTTCTTAATGACGTCGTAATTTTGGATTCGAGTTATCTACTTCTTCTAACTGGTTTTAAATTTCTTTGGACCAGCTTGTGCTGCCGTGCTGACTTGGGTCATGGGACAGCGTTACGTGCAAACTTCAAAGATAATGCCTGCGGGTATCGTTGCTGGGATCAGGTAACTGGAAATGATTTAGTGTGGATCGTAGTAAACTTTTATTTTGCCAAAAGCTAACTTTTTAGGATGCGTGGTTTGGATTAATGTTTGATCAAGTCTAGAAGTTAAATTGAGATAGAAAAAAGTTAAAACGAATACAAGCTAAGTAGCTTCATACATCTGGACTCTGGTCTTTCGTATTCAAACTTGGAGTGTGGAGTTTATGTTTGTTAGTTTGCAGTTTCGGATTTTGGGATCTCTACGCTGGTTGGTTCATGCTGATTTTCATAAAATGTAATTTTTATGTCTGTATGTGTATGTCTATGAACCTTACAAAGACCTCTTTGTCCAATTAATTTATTTTTATAGACATTATTCACTCCTACATTGAGCATATGGTAATCCAATCTTGGAAGTGGCATAAGACACGATATTTGTTGAGGTTGCTTTTTACATAGTTTGTAGAATGAATGTCCCTAGTGAGCTTGGATTGATTTAGCACCTCCATTCATCCTTGTGCTCATATTTCTTGGTTGATCTTTGTTTAGCTCTTTGACTTATGAAAAAGGAGATGAGATTAACTACTGATAGGAGAAAGCTAAGCAGTCAGCCAAAACATGGATGGATACATTTGGATAGGTCACATAGCGTACACTTAGCATACGATTGGATAAACTTTTATTCAGTTAAAAATAAACTTTTTCGGTTGAATAGTGGTGGAAATCACGGTATGTATTTATTACAATTAGTGATTCGAAATGTATGGCTGATATTGAAGTTTAACTTTCGTTGAGTACGAAATATCTACTTGAGTTGCTAAACTAGTCTCTCTACATCTCTTCCTTATGCCCGGGCTTTTGTTGGTGAACTACTTATCAGTCGTGTACACCATTAGCAACCTAAGAATTACCAATAAAGATGTGGTCCTCTTTAACTTTACTTTCCAGTACATGTCCTTTTAGGAGCTTGCTTTCTCTTAATCCTTATCAGTTGTGTACGCCATTACCCAATAGATGATTGATACATATTTCTTTAAATGGAAACTAAGCTTAGAGGAAATGACTTTGCTATCTGATCTTGTCTGCAGCCTTCTCATGACCATATTTTATCTATACAAGATTGCGACCGGTGGAAACCATTTTCCGGCCAAGACTGAGTAACTGTGTAAACTCTTCAGACGCAGACTCTATATTGTATCTATCTACTGAGGAACAATTGTCGAAGATCTTGGAATTTGTTGTTATTGCTGGTTAGGCATTTTGTTGTTGTGGATCTCTGAATAGTTTGTATTTGATTGAACAATGGCAGTTTCTCGTGTT
The DNA here is from genome assembly GCA_018223645.1 of Jasminum sambac. NCBI lineage: Eukaryota > Viridiplantae > Streptophyta > Magnoliopsida > Lamiales > Oleaceae > Jasminum > Jasminum sambac. Next base: position 14,635,956 of record CP073642.1, read on the forward strand.
TGATGTATTTGGATATATAACTAAAAATGCTTTATAAACATGTATAGAGACAATTGTACTACTTTTTATTCACCTATAGTTGAAACTATTTAGCTGGCCTCGGACCAAGATTTGTAGAATCCACAAAAGATCAAATATTAATATGTTGGCCGATGATTGACACGTGGCATCACCACCCCTCGTGGATCCCCGTTTGGTATTTTTTCCAGATATTCTAAAGTGCCGCCTCTGGGACAACTTCAATACTGCGGGTCTCACTTTTGGGCAGTCATCCCTCATTGCTTGGACATATTTTTCTACGATATCGTTTGAAATGCACCATCCACAGATGCTTGTTGCCTCATAAGTCTCCTTACTCTTGCACTTGTAATGCATTCAATACTTCTGCTAAGGTAATACTTGACACATCTTTCGAGTTTCCTAGAGATGATATTGTGGCTCAAACTTTTCAAGAGCTATTACGAGGATTTTTTGAACTATTCTAGAATCAGAGAAATAGGTGCTAAGGAGCCTTACTTTGTTCACAATGTCGAGGAGTCTGGAATATTCTTTGACTGTTTCTGATTTTTTCATTCTTCCCATCTCGAATTCTCTAATCATATTCAAAACCTGCATTTCTTTTCTCATTTCATCCTGTTCTTCTTTAAGATAATCCCATATGGACTTGGTTGTCTTAAGGGACATTATTCTTGTGAAGATTGTTGATGACACTGCAGCAAACAAGCATGCTTCGGCCTTTGGCTTCTGTCTTCTTCTCTTTGTGCGCTTTTATCTGTGCCGGGAATGTTTGGAAGTGCATGAATTTCAGAGTCATCTTTCACCGTTTCCCAAAGATCCAAAGCATCCAAGTATGCCTCCATGCGTATTGCCCAAATCTGCTAGTTGTCTTCGTCGAAAACTGGAGGAGCAATTATGGAGAAATTGGCTTCGGCTTCCATGATACGTCAAACTCACACACATGTCCCTTAAGAAGAGTGCTCTGATTCCAAAACGGTAGTGTAAAAGTTGTGAGAAACACATTGTTTTTGGGAATTCTGAAGGCAAAAATTTATTAATGAGAAAGGCACCTATTTATACAACTTATTTGAAATAGAAAACGCATAAAATCTGCAACTAAATCTACTGCATTGAGCATGAAAGATATAGCCAAATCTAATCTAGTTACATAACATAAATTTTTCAAAATACTTGACGAGGTCAAGTCTAACATAACTTTGACTACTTCAAGCTCACTTCAAAATAGCTCCCCAGACATGCCAATCAACAAGAAGGAATGAGAAATTCAGCTAGTTATAGTTACTCTTGTGCGCCATGTCGTCAGCTACATTCGTACCCAACATATTTCTCCAATTCATATTACTTCCATCAACGTTGTGTTCCAGATGCAGTCTCCACAAAGAATGATTGAGGGTTTGGTTTAAAAGAGGGCCCACATAATCTTTCTTTGTAATATCATACGCCCTCGGTCGAGCTCGCTCGTTCACATCTACTTCGCAATTTTTTAGTCCGGCCGGCCGGACCGTAGTTTACGGTCTGACCGCTTGATTTTCGGCCATATATGATCTCCATTTTGAAATCCGAAACAAAATCTGGGTCTACCACATAGAGGGGAAGCTTTCGCAATTCGAAAAATTTTTCGATGATACTGGGGCTGCCGATCAAAGTTTTTGGCAAAAAAATAGCCAAAAACTTAAACCGGCGGCCACGGTATCGTCGGAAAACTTTCTGAATTGCTGGAGCTCCCCATCGCTGTGTTAGACCCAGATCTTGTCTCAGATTTCAAAACGGAGATCGTGTGTAACCGGAAATCAAACGGCCGGACCATAAGCTACGGTCCGGCAGGCCGGACCAAAAGATTGCTGCACATCTACTAAAAATTGCTTTCGTGTCTCTATTGTCCAAAAAAAATGTGCCTAAGAAGGTCTACGAGTTGTGGTCCGTACATACACATAAAAGGCGGTTATTATGTTATTATATCAATTTATCAACGTATAAGATGAAGAATAAATAAGTTAAAAAAAAAAATGAAACATTGCATGTTTTTTGTCGCTACAATAGTTAATGAAGTGCAAAGCTCCAGTTTTTTCTTTCTCTTAGAATGATGTGCCCGATGTCAACATCTTTAGTAGCCAATTCCTGCCCCATGAGGAGATTTACGAAAGGAATTCGCATATTGCAAATGTCGGTCTCTCTAGTATATGATACTCAATCAATTCAAACAGCAAAACACAGTAAATTAATTTTAAGAAAAATGATTCGTTTTATATGATGCATATTATATATATGTAAAAACAAACCTGAGTCGTCAACACCAATAGCATAGCAATATGTAATAGAGATCTTGACAACAAACGATTCATATTGCTAAGCATTGCCCAACCTCGAAACAATGTAGCTACTATCCAAATTATGTAAGCTAGTGTGAACACAGGTAATGCAATGTATGTGACTTTGATGAGACGTGTCATCCACATTGTGGCAATTTTGTAATCACGACTTTGCCTTGTTGCGAGCCTTTTCAATCCTAAATTTTTTTCAAACCAGCTCCGAAAGCTTTAACTGCACAAGCATAGGTACTCATAATTTTATAGCCTGAGAAGAATCTTCGAAAATATTGGGGTTGGTCAATAAAAGGTATTGACTAATTTGAGAGCCTGAGAAGTATCTTCCAAAATATTGATGTCGGCCCAAAAAAGGTATTGACTGATTCAGGTTCGCCTTTCGGCAAAGTCTACGTCCTTTGTGGCATGATCAATCTTTCTACCGATAGCATCAATAGTATTACCCAAGTACCAGATCAGGGCATCTCGACCCTCATGCATTCTACAATTCCATATCTTCTGCACTCGCTGCAGATCCATTTTCGTTTCATTAGTAAGAAAACTCACACCCTGAATTTCTATCGAAACAAATAAAAATTTTATTAAAACCAACACTATACTCAAAATGTATACTCAGCATTGTAAACAACAGTTTTGATTCAACGAAAATTATCACATTCTGGATAATAATTTTACAGCTATGTCCTATGCAAGAACCAATAAAGACTTTGTTCTTTATGTGAGCCAATGATTACGTAGAGAACAAAATATTACTTTTCTTTGACCTTGAAATTAGCAATATTTGAATTGCGCCAAAAGAATATGGTTTGTTCAAACTTACATGGGCTTGAAAAGAGCAATAGGTCTAGCCCGCTAAAGTACACACCAGTGTTCCACTAAGGACATAAAAACAACTAATGGGTCGCTATTGACGCATAACTTTGACTACTTTAAGCTCACTTCAAAATAGCTCCCGAGACATGCCAATCAACAAGAAGGAATGAGAAATTCAGCTAGTTATAGTTACTCTTGTGCGCCATGTCGTCAGCTACATCCGTACCCAACATATTTCTCCAATTCATATTACTTCCATCAACGTTGTGTTCCAGATGTAGTCTCCACAAAGAATGATTGAGGGTTTGGTTTAAAAGAGGGCCCACACAATCTTTCTTTGTAATATCATACGCCCTCGGTCGAGTTCGCTCGTTCACATCTACTTCGCAATTTTCTAGTCCGGCCGGCCAGACCGTAATTTACGGTCTGGCCGCTTGATTTTCGGCCATATACGATCTCCATTTTGAAATTCGAAACAACATCTAGGTCTACCACGTAGAGGGGAAGCTTTCGCAATTCGAAAAATTTTTCGATGATACTGGGGCTGCCGATCAAAGTTTTTGGCAAAAAAATAGCCAAAAACTTAAACCGGCGGCCACGGTATCGTCGGAAAACTTTTTGAATTGCTGGAGCTCCCCATCGCTGTGTTAGACCCAGATCTTGTCTCAGATTTTAAAACGGAGATCGTGTGTAACCGGAAATCAAACGGCCGGACCATAAGCTACGGTCCGGCAGGCCGGACCAAAAGATTGCTGCACATCTACTAAAAATTGTTTTCTTGTCTCTATTGTCCAAAAAAAATGTGCCTAAGAAGGTCTACGAGTTGTGGTCCGTACATACACATAAAAGACGGTTATTATGTTATTATATCAATTTATCAACGTATAAGATGAAGAATAAATAAGTTAAAAAAAATGAAACATTGCATGTTTTTTGTCGCTACAATAGTTAATGAAGTGCAAAGCTCCAGTTTTTTCTTTCTCTTAGAATGATGTGCCCGATGTCAACATCTTTAGTAGCCATTCCTGCCCCGTGAGGAGATTTACGAAATGAATTCGCATATTGTAAATGTTGGTCTCTCTAGTAAATGATACTCAATCAATTCAAACAGCAAAACACAATAAATTAATTTTAAGAAAAATGATTCGTTTTATATGATGCATATTATATATATGTAAAAAAAAACCTGAGTCGTCAACACCAATAGCATAACAATATGTAATAGAGATCTTGACAACAAACGATTCATATTGCTAAGCATTGCCCAACCTCGAAACAACGTAGCTACTATCCAAATTATGTAAGCTAGTGTGAACACAGGTAATGCAATGTATGTGACTTTGATGAGATGTGTCATCCACATTGTGGCAATTTTGTAATCACGACTTTGCCTTGTTGCGAGCCTTTTCAGTCCTAAAATTTTTTCAAACCAGCTCCGAAAGCTTTAACTGCACAAGCATAGGTACTCCTAATTTTATAGCCTGAGAAGAATGTTCGAAAATATTGAGGTTGGTCAATAAAAGGTATTGACTAATTTTAGAGCCTGAGAAGTATCTTCCAAAATATTGATGTCGGCCCAAAAAAGGTATTGACTGATTCAGGCTCGTATTTCGGCAAAGTCTGCGTCCTTTGTGGCATGATCAATCTTTCTACCGATATCATCAATAGTATTACCCAAGTACCAGATCAGGGCATCTCGACCCTCATGCGTTCTACAATTCCATATCTTCTGCACTCGCTGCAGATCCATTTTCGTTTCATTAGTAAGAAAACTCACACCCTGAATTTCTATCGAAACAAATAAAAATTTTATTAAAACCAACACTATACTCAAAATGTATACTCAGCATTGTAAACAACAGTTTTGATTCATCGAAAATTATCACATTCTGGATAATAATTTTACAGCTATGTCCTATGCAAGAACCAATAAAGACTTTGTTCTTTATGTGAGCCAATGATTACGTAGAGAACAAAATATTACTTTTCTTTGACCTTGAAATTAGCAATATTTGAATTGCGCCAAAAGAATATGGTTTGTTCAAACTTACATGGGCTGGAAAAGAGCAATAGGTCTAGCCCGCTAAAGTACACGCCAGTGTTCCACTAAGGACATAAAAACAACTAATGGGTCGCTATTGACGCATAACTTTGACTACTTCAAGCTCACTTCAAAATAGCTCCCGAGACATGCTAATCAACAAGAAGGAATGAGAAATTCAGCCAGTTATAGTTACTCTTGTGCGCCATGTCGTCAGCTACATCCGTACCCAACATATTTCTCCAATTCATATTACTTCCATCAACGTTGTGTTCCAGATGCAGTCTCCACAAAGAATGATTGAGGGTTTGGTTTAAAAGGGGGCCCACATAATCTTTCTTTGTAATATCATACGCCCTCGGTCAAGCTCGCTCGTTCACATCTACTTCGCAATTTTCTAGTCCGGCCGGCCAGACCGTAGTTTACGGTCTGGCCGCTTGATTTTCGGCCATATACGATCTCCATTTTGAAATCCGAAACAAGATCTGGGTCTACCATGTAGAGGGGAAGCTTTCGCAATTCGAAAAATTTTTTGATGATACTGGGGCCGCCGATCAAAGTTTTTGGCAAAAAAATAGCCAAAAACTTAAACCGGCGGCCACGGTATCGTCGGGAAAATTTTCTGAATTGCTGGAGCTCCCCATCGCTGTGTTAGACCCAGATCTTGTCTCAGATTTCAAAACGGAGATCGTGTGTAACCGGAAATCAAACGGCCGGACCATAAGCTACGGTCCGGCAGGCCGGACCAAAAGATTGCTGCACATCTACTAAAAATTGCTTTCTTGTCTCTATTGTCCAAAAAAATGTGCCTAAGAAGGTCTACGAGTTGTGGTCTGTACATACACATAAAAGACGGTTATTATGTTATTATATCAATTTATCAACGTATAAGATGAAGAATAAATAAGTTAAAAAAAATGAAACATTGCATGTTTTTTGTCGCTACAATAGTTAATGAAGTGGAAAGCTCCAGTTTTTTCTTTCTCTTAGAATGATGTGCCCGATGTCAACATCTTTAGTAGCCATTTCCTGCCCCGTGAGGAGATTTATGAAAGGAATTCGCATATTGTAAATGTTGGTCTCTCTAGTATATGATACTCAATCAATTCAAACAGCAAAACACAGTAAATTAATTTTAAGAAAAATGATTCGTTTTATATGATGCATATTATATATATGTAAAAACAAACCTGAGTCGTCAACACCAATAGCATAGCAATATGTAATAGAGATCTTGACAACAAACGATTCATATTGCTAAGCATTGCCCAACCTCGAAACAACGTAGCTACTATCCAAATTATGTAAGCTAGTGTGAACACAGGTAATGCAATGTATGTGACTTTGATGAGATGTGTCATCCACATTGTGGCAATTTTGTAATCACGACTTTGCCTTGTTGCGAGCCTTTTCAGTCCTAAAATTTTTTCAAACCAGCTCCGAAAGCTTTAACTGCACAAGCATAGGTACTCCTAATTTTATAGCCTGAGAAGAATCTTCGAAAATATTGAGGTTGGTCAATAAAATGTATTGACTAATTTTAGAGCCTGAGAAGTATCTTCCAAAATATTGATGTCGGCCCAAAAAAGGTATTGACTGATTCAGGCTCGCATTTCGGCAAAGTCTGCGTCCTTTGTGGCATGATCAATCTTTCTACCGATAGCATCAATAGTATTACCCAAGTACCAGATCAGGGCATCTCGACCTTCATGCGTTCTACAATTCCATATCTTCTGCACTCGCTGCAGATCCATTTTCGTTTCATTAGTAAGAAAACTCACTCCCTGAATTTCTATCGAAGCAAATAAAATTTTTTGTTAAAACCAACACTATACTCAAAATGTATACTCAGCATTGTAAACAACAGTTTTGATTCATCGAAAATTATCACATTCTGGATAATAATTTTATAGCTATGTCCTATGCAAGAACCAATAAAGACTTTGTTCTTTATGTGAGCCAATGATTACGTAGAGAACAAAATATTACTTTTCTTTGACCTTGAAATTAGCAATATTTGAATTGCGCCAAAAGAATATGGTTTGTTTAAACTTACATGGGCTGGAAAAGAGCAATAGGTCTAACCCGTTAAAGTACACACCAGTGTTCCACTAAGGACATAAAAATAACTAATGGGTCGCTATTGACGCATAATGGACTCGGGCATTCCATCGCTCCACCGGAACAAACCGGCCCATCTTTCTCTTGGGTAGACTCACTGGATTTCATATTGCCTAGTATTTGCCCAATCTCGAAACAACTTAGCTACTATCCAAGCTACTATCCATATGTAAGCTAGTGTGAATACATGTAATGCAATGTATGTAACTTAGACCTTTGATGAGATGTGTCATCCACATTGTGACAATATTGTAATCACGACTTTGCCCTATTGCGAGCATTTCAGTCATAAAATTCTTCAAACCAGCTCCGAAAGCTTTAACTGCACAAGCATAGGTACTCCTAATTTTATAGCCTGATAAGAATCTTCCAAAATATTGATGTTTGTCTAATAGAAGGTATTGACTAATTCGAGCTCGCATTTTGGCAAAGTTTGCATCCTTTGTGGCACAATCAATCTTTTTACCGACGACATCAATAGTATTACCCAAGCACCAGATTAAGGTTTCCCAACCCCATGTGTTCCATAGTTCCATATCTTCTCCACCAGTGCAAGTCCATTTTCCGTTTCACCAATAACGAAACACACAACCAACATTGCCATCTAAACAAGAAAAAAGTTTTGTTAAAACCAACACTATATTCAAAATGTATACTCAACATTGTAAACAACAAGTTTGATTCATCGAAAATTATCATATTCTTGACAATAATGTTACAACAATGTCCTATGCAAGAACCAATGAAGACTCGGCTCTCTATGTGAGCCAATGATTATGTAGAGAACAAAATATTGTTTTTCTTTGAGCTAGAAATTAGCAACATTTAAATTATGCCAAAAGAATGTGATTGGGTTCAAACCTGTATAGGCTAGAAAAGGGCAACAGGCCTGGCCCGCTAAAGTACGCATCAATGTTCTACTAAGGATATAACAAAATTTAACAAGTGGGTCATTATTGACCCATAATGGACTCAGCATTCCCATTACTCCATTGGACCAAATTGGCCCATATTTCTCTCAGGTAGACCCACGGGATTTTCATATTGCTGAGTATTGCCCAATCTCAAAACAATGTAGCAACTATCCAAATTATGTAAGCTAGTGTGAACACATGTAATGTGATGTATGTGACTTAGACCTTTGATGAGATATGTCATCCATGTTGTGACAATTTTGTAATCATGACTTTGCCTTGTTGTGAGCCTTTTAGTCGAAAATTTTTTCAAACAAGCTCTGAAAGCTTTAAATGCACAGACAGAGGTATTCCTAATTTCAGAGCTTGAGAAGCAAATTTTAGTGTTCGAGAAGAATATTCCAAAATATGGATGATGGTCCAATATAAGGTATTGACTAATTCGAGCTCACATTTTGGCAAAGTCTGCGTCCTTTGTGGTACAATCAATCTTTTTGCCGGCAGCATCAATAGTATTACCCAAGCACCAGATCAATACATCCCGACCCTCATGCGTTCCATAGTTCCATATCTTCTCCACCCGCTACAAATCCATTTCCGTTCTCATTGTGAGTGTTACTCTTTTTTTTTTCTTTTTTTTTTACTCTTTTTTTTTCATTTTATTCTCATTGTGATTATTATTACACTTGAAGATGATGCGGTAAAGGCCCCATCCAGGAGTAAGCAGTTTGATCAAGAACAAGAGCCTGAGGTGTCTTTCTTAGTTGCTATGCTGGATATGTAGGTAAGTATTTTTGTCATTGTTTGTTAGTTAGAATAGTCACACCTTGCATTGCCATCTAAACAAATAAAAAGTTTTATTAAAACCAACGCTATATTCAAAATGTATGCGCAGCATTGTAAACGACATTTTTGATTCATCGAAAATGATCACATTCTTGATAATAATTTTACACCTATGTCCTATGCAAGAACCAATAAAGACTCGGTTCTCTATGTGAGACAATGATTATGTAGCGAACAAAATATTACTTTTCTTTGACCTTGAAATTAGCAACATTTAAACTGTGCCAAAAGAATATGGTTTGATTCAAACCTCCATGGGCTGGAAAAGGGCAATAGGCCTAGCCCGCTAAAGTACACATCAATGTTCCACTAAAAAAAATTGACAAATGGGTCATTATTGATCTATAATGGACTCAGGCATCCCCATCGCTCCACCGAACCGAACCGACCCATTTTTTTCTTGGGTAGACCCGCTGAATTTCTTGGCAAAGCTTTTTTAGAAAAAAAATTTACAAACTGCAAGAAAAAAAGGTTCAATAAAAAATGTGAAAAGTCATTATTTGAAAAAAATGATTATCTAGCATTTTTATTGCATACGTTTCTAGGGAGGTGCAACAATTTCCTAAGAAAGTCAGAGATGATATTAATTGTAGTCTACGAAAATTTCATATATGAATCCATCTTTCTACAGATCTACTATTCAGTCTACGACTATCTTGAATTTATTGTAATTATTATTAGTTTGTGGTTAGTAATGTTGTTTGATGCAAGAAAAATGTTAGCTATAATTGTGAGTAGGCAGAAACGATAAGAAGAATAAATCATTTTATGAATTTGTTGAATTCAATAGGAATTGACGAATTGTAAATGATATTAAAATCTCTAAGAGAAAACTGATGTTCATTCAATATTCAACGAGTTTAAAAAATAATGAGAACAAGCATATAAATAGTACCCTATATGGGTAGACTTGGAGAAGAAGAAACTCTAAATATATGGAAACTAGGAAACCTAAACCATTAAACTCTTGGAGAACAAGACACCTAATAAATAATAAACTAATGAGTTAATAATTAAATAAAGACTGGAATTCACAAGAAAATGCCGATCAATAAGGCGCACCAATGCCTCGAGTCTAGATATCTTATGAATTAAACTTTGCCACAATCCAATATATCCAAATATGCTATCGGGCGGTCCATGACTCTATCATCCTCCCGGGGGTCGAAAGGATTTGCCTTTGAATACGTAGCAGGATTTGCCCTTGAAGCCCAATAAACAACAGATACAGACCCAACTTGGTGAAGCCCAAGTGTTTTTTTTTTCTATTTTCTAAACAAAGGCATTCAAGTCTCCAAAATGTTTTACTTAATTTTCACATCTAAATAGTGCGACGTCAACACATCATAGTAAATGAAGTTGTGAAAATGATTGAAAATTCGGAGTCGAACTTGGGCCAAAGTGAAAGCCCAACAAACAGGCGCTTTCTAATCTCCATCTACATATTGTTCTTATTTGGGGTCGTTGTCTAGGATTGTAAGTTTCTAACTACGAATACTGCAAATTATAGCTTTTCTTTTGTTAGGAGATCAGCGAATTATATTGCTCGCCGCTTAGCCCGAGCAACTAATTCTATGGACTATGTTTGATTTTGGATGATGGAAATTTATTTTCGTCATTTTATTATTGATGTTTTAACTATTGATTCAATATAATTCTCCCATTAAAAAAAAGACACAAAACAAAAACAAAAACAAGCATCCGCTTTAGGCTCAACTTGGTGTCTGATGGGTTATAAGGGCCAGTTTCCAAGCCTTTACTTTAATTTTTTTTTCTTTTTTTCTTCTCTTGAGAAATATCTAAGTAATATCTACAAATAAGCTGTTACTTGCTGGTTCTTCCGAATAAAGATAAAGACAAATGTGCTCTTTTACGAGATCCATTTTATGGCTAATTAAGATAATATTAGGAGTATTTATTAATAGTAAATTAACAACAATCTCAGTTTTGCAGTGTAGCGTGATTGTTATTTTAATTATTACACTCCCTTAATTAACATATATATGCCTAACCCCTTCACGTCTTGTCTCTTTTGGTATGACCAATTCCATGTAAACTTTGATACTCATAGGTCTCCTTTAACACCTATGATACTGTTTGTCAAGAGTGTTGGTCAATAATGATGTAAACTTCAGTAAATCGATGTTTTAAAAAGCATAAAAATACAACTAAGCATCAAACCTAACCTTCGAGTTTTAACGAATTTAAATGATTGCAACTATAGACTGAAAAAAGTATAGGTGTAATTAAACGGTAAAACCAAATTTTTCATTAGATGTCGCTTAAACGAAATCAAAATGAACTTTCTAGAATGGAGGTTGAAGTTTATATACTAGTACTATTATGTAGGCATTTACGGTATCATCCAATATTAACATGTCACACAATCGTTAATCCATTAAACACTATGCTTATACAATTATGATTCTTTTTGAGGCGTGGAGGTAATTGATCTTTAGTTATGCAATAATCTAGTAATATAATAATGTAATGTCAACCAAATTATATCTGTATTAGCATCGTTGATCTCATCTAGTTCATTTGGAGCGCTATCAAATTGTTGTAATTATGCCTACCTTTTTGTCCCTTTTGATTGTCATGTCTCCCAAGTCCTGTGTATGCATAAAGTCATAAACCTATTTCTTTTGTTGTTTTTATATTGCATAAATTAAATTAAATATTACTTCCATAATTTAGTAAATCTCAATTGGTCACATTTCTATTTATTTTAATATATCATAGTTTTCTTGAAACCCTTTTAGTAATGGTTCACACGAAGCATATTAGAGTCCAACCATCCAAGATTCCATAAAAAAACAATTTATCAATAAAAAGTGTGACAGTTGATCAAATTGTAATGTCAAATTTCAAAGTGTAATCAACTAATGCACGAGGTTGAGAGCGTTAAGTAGTGATAGCAACACAAGACTTGTGGTTATCTTAGTCAAATTTTTGTGACACGATATAGTACATCAAAGACAAATATAATAACTCTATCAAAACCCATCATGCGACCCTCGTTTTGAACCCCTCAAGCTAAAAGGGACTCAATTACTGGCCAAAGTTTGGCTAGAAGTGACTATAGAACAGGTGCGTATAGGACCCCATAAACATCGCCCTCACTTTTGAGGTTCATCAAAGGTGAAATGAACACACACGCCAAAATAATTGGAGGACACATCTTAGGAGCCCACAAAGAAACACAAAAGCGGGCGGCTTTGTTCATCTATACCTAACCATTTTTCCAAATAAAGTTATACTCGTAAAAATATTCCTTATTCAATTTCAACTCTTTGAGTTGGCTTGCTAGCTAGTTATATACAAGCATTCCAATTATTCCAAATAAAGTTTTAAGGATTAACTGAAATAGTTGGAAATTGTTCGGAAATTATTTGATTATTACCTTATATGAATAATTCAAATATAAGAACCCAAGTTTGAAGATGAACACATGAGATAAATTTAACTCGTTGTGGATGCCATTATATATTTGTTGCAAATGTAAATTACATGCTTGTGCGATGTTTGGATGACCTAGTTTCTCTAGATCATTAGCTCAAAACTGTCTTCTTTTGCACAAGATTGGGAGTAAGTTTATTATCTCAGGTTTTATTTCAACCTTTCGTCCTCTGATCGCCAACCATGGACTCAAACGCGTCCACAAGACCATCTAATCCTTCCGACTCTTCTCCCAAAGTCTTCATTGCATACACAATGCTCGCTATCGTGCCCTTGGTTAGTTTCAACTCATTGTGTACTCTCTTTGCCTTTGCCCACGTCCCATCCAACACAATCAAGTCACTCACCTCGAAATCTAAAACCTCAATGGTGACTGCGTTTTTGGTCCGAATTATGGCTTCAAATTCTTCACTCTCTTGGTACTCATTGCTCCCATCTAAGCTTTTTTTACAGTAAATCCTTTTCTTACATCATCAATGGCTACATCAGAGGAGCATCAAAATTGGCTTTTTCCAGTTGTTGGGATTTGTTGAAGAGTGATCGAAGGATATAATAGCTCCGTTCTTCTCAATGATAAAATTAATCTATGGCAGTTTCTTCATCAGACACTTTGCCTTCACTAGCGCGCTCTCTCTCTCTCTCTCCGGGATTAACTCGATCAAGTAATCTAATTACGTAACGACCGTGAAAATCGACATCGAGTAATCTAATTACGTAACGACCTTGAAAATTAACATCGGAAACTGAAATCACGCCGACATTAATTTTTAAGCCCCAGATTGAGTAATCTAATTAATTTTTACATAGTTTGCAGAATGAACGACCCATTGATTTAGCACCTCCATTCATCCTTGTGCTTATATTTCTTGGTTGAGCTTTGTTTAGCTCTTTGACAATGATGTTATTAGAAAGGAGACAAGATTAACTACAGATAGCCACAAAAAAAACGTAAGAATTGACAATGAAGATTTAATCATCTTAACCTAATTTTGCAGTAGATGTCCTTTTATGAGCTTTCTTTGTCTTAAACGAGAACGCAAGATAAGCAGTTGATCCTTTATTAAAATCCAATATATGATTGATACTTTCTTCAAATGGCAACTAAGCTTAGAGGAAATGACTTTGCTATCTGATCTTGTCTGCAGCCTCCTCATGACCATATTTTATCTAAACAAAGATTGCGACTGGTGGAAACCATTTTCCGGCCAAGACTGAGTAACTGTGTAAACTCTTCAGATGCAGACTCCATACTGTATCTATCTGTGTAAACCATTTTCCGGCCACCACTGATCACTTCTTCAGCACTTATTTTCTAACTAAATGCTTATGATCAATTCTTGTATTTTCTAATTACAGAGACCAATGTTGAACTGTAATTTGACTTCTGTCTCACAACTTGTAACTGTATGGTACGTTTGAACTAGATAAATAACAAAAATCAGAAGATCGTAAAAAAGATTTTCTTGCTTTCTTTAACCATGCAACATGTACAACCACGTTTCATTTAAATTAGCAATGAACAAGAAGCATGTAAGCTTCTCGAAAAGAAAATAAAAACTTAACGAGAACTCTACTAATCTAACTTATAGCCATACATGTTAACCTAAGGGTGTGTTTGATTGTAAAAGATGGAAAGGAAATTGAATTCCATGTAAGATGGAAAATAAAAACCACCTTAATTCCATATAATTAAACACACCCTAAGATAATTTTTTCTTTTTCCATGTTAATATGAAAAGGACCTCTATTAATCAAACTTACAATATCAGCAACCAGCTGTTCTCACGTACTCTGGTGGTAACGAAGGGCACCTTTCATTCATATGAGGGTAAGGATCCATGGTATTATATCCAGGTAATTCCATTCTATACTTTCCACGAATTTGACAAAACGGGAGCTTCACCGTATCTCCATCATTGCACCAACTGGGCAAACGGCTTGCATTGTTCTCAAAAAACTTCATAGAGTAAGCATCTTTTATCTGCAGTAGTTGAGATATGTTAATTAAGAAACTTCAAGAAAACCATGATGGGAAAATAAAATACTAGTTCAAATTGTGTGTGGAATAACTCACTGTGAACTCAGTCACTTGAATGGAGCTGGCAAGTTCGCCAAACAGTCCAGCTTCCTTGTATAATTCAAAAACAAAAGCAACACAGGATGCGGATTTCCCGTCAGTGTAAACCCAATCATCCTGCTCGGGAATCGCCAAAAGTTCGCCAAAAGATGACCCACGTTTCTCAACTTGTACTAGAATTTCAGAGAGGCTAAGGTTCTACAAAGACAAAAAAGTGTCACTTTTAATGATTTGGACCAAATTTACCCCATACATGCATATGTATATATACATATCAGAAAGCATTGGATGAATGAGAATGTAACAAGTAAAACCTGAGTTCCAAGTCGTTTGTTCAACGCTTCATTCCACATATTACCAGCATATGCAGGCTTTAGATGAGTCCAAACAGTCATAACAGAAGCAAACTGCAAAACACCCAATGAGTTAAAAGAAAGACAACAGATTATAAGATCAGCCCAGAAAAAGCCCATCTAATAAGATCAGCCCAGAAAAAGCGCATCTAAGACAAGTTATTACTATACCAGATGAGCATCCAAAGGTGCTGGGTAATTTCCATTGATTGTGTCTATCCAGCTAAATATCAAGTTATGATATCCATACGGTTTTCCTGACATGCTTAATGCATATTCCCAGGCAGCACTTTCGTTGAACTTAGACCGCAGATCAGGATGCAATGGAAGCAACGCAATTTGCGGGTTAGAGTCATCCTTTGTCACCTCAAATTCCCACCATTCATCCCATGGTAAAATTGCAATAATATCTTCTCCCTATCATGCAAATTCAAGGTTTACGACATCATGCACCAATAGTGCAGTAGAAGAAATCGTTGATATCACTCATGTCCAAACACAAAGCCATCTAAAGCATTCAATATTTGACATCACTAGTCCACAACTAACAGTAATTGATAATAAATGTGCAAAAAAACCAACAAAAACGAGCTTTCATATTACCTTCTCATTCTCATACCCAGATTCTCCAACCCATAGCTTTCCTTCAGAGTCCCTTAAACAAACAGCAGTATGACCAGCATAAGCTCCAGTTACCCATTTCTCCAGCGGCCTCAAAACCACCCCAACGCCTCGAATTTTTGACAGTGCTAGGAAATCGCCAGAGTGGATATCTTCAACGGTGATGTTTGTGACCCATGGCTGAGAACGCTCTTGGAAAACGGCCCCCATGTGCTTTTCAAGAAATGCAATATTAGTGTTCTCACCCCATCCTGTATTTGTGAATAACGGGAAAACCTCCCACAGTGCTTGAAGAGTTCCCAGCATCCCTGCTTGAAGGAGAAAGATCGAAATCCCCCTATTTTTTACCTAATAAACGGTTTTTGTCATTGAGAGTTCGTTATATAACTTAAATATGTGAAAGTATGACTAGGAGAAAGAAATATTTCACTTACATATTCAAACTCTGCTTTGGATTCCCACTGTTTGAACTCGAGGGTATGTTCACGAGACAAGAAATAATAGTCCCATGTTACTCGATATGGAGTCGCAAAGATATAAAGATCCATACATGTCCAACTATGAGCATTATTAACCTGGATATAGAAATATAAACAAAAGGCTTAAATAAAAATCATGAAAAGAATATATTTCTCCAGTCTTTTCCTCTACAAATCTAGGGAGAGGGAGAAATTATTCCTTTTCCAGCAGATAAATAACAAAAGGAAATCAGATTACTTAAAAACACCCAATTTAAGCATTAAATATTTGAAATCATCAATATCCACAAACTCTAATAATAAACAGACTTAAATAAACATGCCCTTCAGAGTATTCATCCAACATTCCCCAACCTTATCAATGATCCAACATTCCCCAACTTTATAAATCAAATTTAAGCAATCACCAATAATTTCCAGAAAATCTCAATCTCAACTACAAATCCCCAATCAAAACCCGTAACAGAAATAAGATACCTTGATATGAAGAGTGCCACTGCCAAACTCAGTATTACTCTTATTATGAAACTCCAACCAAGCACTGTTGTTGTAGAAACACGATCCCTTCCAGTTTAGGGAGTTATTAGAGGCAAAAGCAGCCCCAACAAAGGAGGGTAAAAGATCCGAAGCGTTGTTGAGAGTGGTTAAAATTGGCCATGATACTTTTCGAGGAAGCAATGGCAACACGTCTTTGGGATGAAACGGTGCTTTGAAGGGTTGTAGTTTGGGTCCCCATAGGCAATAAATAGTAAGAACTGTGAATAATATCATACATATTTGATTGGTTTTGGAGAAAATTTTCATGGCTGATCGATCAAAATTTGGAGATGGAGAAGGAAGGTCTAGACCGGGGTTGAGTGTACAGGAAGATTTATATTGGCCCGGTTTAATTTTATAATTATATATAATTGATGGAGTAGACATTTCAACAAATCAGAGTGGCGCAGCGGAAGCGTGGTGGGCCCATAACCCACAGGTCCCAGGATCGAAACCTGGCTCTGATAGAGAAAAGCTTTTCTTCGCACTCATTGTTTCGTTTTTTGGCCTTGCCTCGTATGTTTTCTCCTCGTTTCGGGAAACGAAAATGCATGTATCCTGTTCTTTTAGCTTGTTTACCACAAAATATTGAAAATATATATTTTCTCAATTACATATTGAATCACTTAATAAACTAATTTCATAGTTTTTTTTTGTCTTTTTTAAAATAGAAATTTTCCTTACTTTCTCATCACATATTCAAAACTCACCATCAAATAAAAATTTGTATTTGTTATCTTATTCACTGTCTCATCCAATCGAAACAATTAACATAAATGGTGATAGGGGTTGGTTTTTAATGGTTTTTAATGTAAAGGAGGAGAGATAATGAGTGGAATTTAATGGTAAAAATTTGTGGATGTAACGAGATATTTGGATGTGATTGATTTAGAATAAAGAAAGAATGTGTAAAAAAGTGATAAAAAGTAAAAAATTTTGGAAAAAATTATTCCCAATTCGGGGCATCATTTGATTGGATTGGAGATCCTAATGAGATGTAAATTAAGATAGTAAGTCTAAACAGACCATACCCTTTGTTTCTCCTCATTTTACTAGGAATCATGTTATTATATGTACTCTCTTTCGTACACTCTGTACACAACACTAGATACATAGGGAAGTGACTCTCCTGTAATTATGATAGGACAATATACCTCACAGTATATAAGGATATGCATATAGCAATATCCCAATCGTTAGTTTGAGAATTCAAATTAAATAATTTGATGGAAGAACAAAAGATTTGTCACTGAAACACGTAAAATGTGCGTGCAGTTATTTGCACCACCACCCTAAAATAAATTCCATTCCAATTTTATTCCTTTTTTTTTTTTTGTGTTCGGCTGCCTACAGTGGCCGAACACAACAACAAAACAAAAATAAAAAAACTACCGATATCTTTGTTGCTATTTTTGACAGCAACTATTGTTGAAAATGGCAACCAAGAAAGGGGAGCCCGGCAAAGTTGCAACAAAAAAGAGAGGGGATCTCCCCCTCAATTAGTGCCATTTCCTAACAAAAATGACAGCCAAGCTTCTTCTTCTCGTTGGTTTTTTTTTTTTTTTTTGGGTGAAAAGATAAAATGGGAATGGAATTTATTTGGAGATTGTATTTAAAAAATATAGAGGTGCATCTAGCCTGGCAATTTCTATTGCCAGCAGAAAAGAAAGCAAGAAACGCAGCCAGCAGACCCCCGCCCCCTGCCCCCACCCCAACCCAAAACCCCAACAAAAAAATCCCCAAACAACAAAAAATGTGTTTTGGAGTTTTCTGAAGGAGGGACTCCTCCCCTCTCTCATGTTGCCAGCATGGTTATTAAAATCGCGATTCAATCGCGATTTTACGATTCAAAGTGCCCAAACGATCTGAATCGCCTTGAAAAATCTGATGTTTGAATCGTATTGAATCGTATTTGAATCAGATTTGAATCGTAAAAATCGTAAAAATCGAGATTCAAATCAGTAAAAATCGAGAGTTGTTCCTTTCTTTTTTTTTGGTTTATAGTTTCTGATTTTCTTTGTACATACCCTAGCTCTACTCTTTCGCTTTTTAGTCTCCATGTAAAATTGGTTTATTTTTATCTTCGACCAATAATTAGCTTCTTTTTACGATGAAAACAATTGTTTTGATGAATGAGTTCATATTTGAGCTTGATTGTTGTATTTGAATCAGATTCTCTTTGTTGAGATGCTTTAATGTAATTAAAAATTATTTAAAGCTTATTTTCTAACTATTTATTACTGATTTATTGCTAAGAATTGACCATTATTTGTTGATTTGTTACTAAAATTTTGACTTTATATCTATTCTAAATTATTAGCTATTATTTAAATGAATCTTACGATTCACGATTCGATCCATCAATCCGATTCGGATGAACCCTCCAACGATTCGATCCAAAAATACGATTCGGACAACCTTGGTTGGCAGCGCTGGAATTAGAAGCCAGCTGGCTTTTAGCCCCACTCAAATGAAAAATAGACAATTGCTGGTTACATATAAAAATTCACTCTTCAAATTCTAACTAGCTCTTTCAAAATAAAGAGACTCCTAGAAATGTTTAAAAATTGTCATAACAACAGCTATCTCTAGAATTTGGGACGTAGAAAAAACAATTAATCAAAAAATCATCATACAGATAGAAGACCAACAAATAGACAATTGTTTAACAATAAAATTGCAGTAACTTCAAAGTAATCACAACAAAATTCAACGTCCATCTCTCTAAGTACCAAATTCCCCAGAGACATGGCTCTCTGTTGGTATACAATGGAACTACAACAAATGTATAAATTAAACTGAGTTTGATCATCCTGCGTGTCTAAATTTGCTGCTTAGAGCCAAAATATTCACCTGCAGTTTTAGAGAGAGAGGGCAAATCTCCATTCGCCCCATTTCCAAATAAATCTCTTTTCAATTCGAATGCTTTATATTCTAATCTATGCTGATATTCCCGTAGCTTCCTTCGGTATAAGAAATAGGAAAAAGACCGGGATGAAGATGCAGAAGAATTGAATAAGGGTTCCCAAGAGAAGGTTGTCAAAAGAACCAGAGGATATGTTAAGGATTGAAGCCAATCCAGCGCCTACGAATGATCCAATTGTTGATCCTAAGTTGTTTATAGACATAAACAGTGCAAATAATGTTCCTTCAATCCCAGGTGGGCAAAGCTGTCCTGATAAGATTAGGAAAGGCATGAACCTGTAATGAAGTAGGTTTGTTGTTAACTCCATAACTTCAAGATTCATCATCCCGTTATTTAGATAGCAAAGAAATAGTAAATGCAAAAACAAGCCGACTTATAATATTGAAGATGCATGAATTCTTGATCAGGGTTTTAATAATTTACTCGGAGGTTATTTGGTAAAAGTTAGAATCTAATCACTTTTTGTTACACTCATTTTCAACCACATATTCTTTAGAAAGATACTCCCACTTCCCTATCCTGCTAAGATATGCATGGTATGAATTTCACACAAATTAAAAACTTATTATTATTATTATTATTATTATTATTATTATTATTATTATTATTATTATTATTATTATTATTCATGTTTCTCTATAATCACTCACTTTTTAACCATATATTCTTTTGAAAAATCATTTTTCTTCTTATTTAAGCTTTAGTGAACAAGCTCTTAACGACATGAAACAACTTCCAATACTGAATTTGAAGTACATACTTGAATTGATTGATGCCATCTGCAATAGCTGAGCCAAAAAGCACCATGACCTCGTCTGATACACCTAATGAAATATTAGACCTAGAAACCAAAACTACGTCCAGCAGAATCAAAATAGACAACCCAACATGAGCGCACCTGCATAAAAATTCACAGATATCAAACCAAATTTAGAATAACATTTTCCACAATCTTGTCTTGGTACAATTATCTAGAAGAAAAGGGGGTAAAAGATTGAACTTACAAGAGAATCCTCCTCAATTTCATCCTCTGCAAGAACCGATTGTAAATAAAGGTCCCAACCATGAGGCCTAACCACCCAATAACACGAGTTGTGCCCAAGAAAGATGCATCTAGTTTCAGAATTTCTGTCTGGTAATAGAACATGACAGTCGATAGGTTTGGAAAAGTCACGTGTGCTAAGAAAAACCATGCCATCGGTCTAGATTTCCCAAGAGAATATGAGAATAAGTAACAATCATCAGTTTGACAAAGCAATCCACGAGAATACAAGGGAGAAAAATAAGATACTGTTTTATATAGGCAAGAAAGTCGCAATTAATCACATGACTCCCTGGTGATTATTGCTAGCATTGTCATCCATCTCTTTTAACTTTTACTACATTACCCTCATACCTAGATTTGTAATCTTTGTAATCAGTACAAAAACATCAATTATTTCAGAGTAACGGTCTAGAAGGTGACTATATTAGCCCAATATTTGCCTAAAAAATTCCAGTTCATCTCTCTAATGGAGCCTCTTCTATTTACATCCCGATAAGTGATTGCTGAAATCAACGAAGATTGCTGAAATCAACGATTTATCTCATTCTCGTGCATGTACATTGAACTAGCGCACTCTAAATGTAGAGCAGTAAAAGTGGCACATGCTAATCACTCAAGTTTACAAGCCAGCTTGATGAGAAAAATCTCAGCATTTACCTTATAATGATTGGCTTCCTGAAAGCACTGAACAGGGTAAAAGTGGCCATTTTCAGAGAATGAAACCACTGTCTTGCCAAGGATCCATCTTTTACAGGTACCTGGAATTTACTCTTCGTAGCTGGTCTCTTTTTAGCTCTCTTCTTTCGCCTAGTGACACGGGCTTGGGACTTCTCGACAGAAAGCTCATCATTGTGAAAAGAATCACCATTGACTGAGTGGGAGCCTCCATTTGAAGTAGAATCTTTGGTAAAATCTTTACTGTTTACTGGACTCTCCTCCACTAAACAACATGAAAATAGCTGGATGGTAGGTAATGCTGTAAAAAGTAAAAATATATAATTTATCTGTAAATTTGTTAGTGCATATCCTCCAAGCAAACTCCCAATGATTCCTCCCACAGCCATTGTCATCCAAGAAATGGACTGAAGATCACCGGCAAATGCAGCCCTGTTCGTGTATGCTTGCAAGATGTTAATTAACATTCTATTGACCGGTGTGAAGAAAAATGACATAAGCACGTGGAGATAAAGAGAGCGTCATAGAGGAAAGGATCAAGGACAAGCATGTCAAAGTAAACTGCAATAAGTTCTGTACACCAACAGTAGGGCGAAATAGAGATACTACTGTTACCATTGGCGGTGCTGGTGCATTTTGGCTGCCAATCAGCTAATGTGTCGAACTAAGATAATGCAAAGTCACGGTTGAAGATAAATCTCAGACATTTCCCTCTTGTCACACTACGGCATTGCAAAAATGCAACTGATGATAAAGATAATACACCAAGATTTTCACGCTGAACTATCAGGAGTTAATAAATACAAGTGTTTTAGTTTTCTGAAGCCACTGTTCGGAATTGATCTACTGTTGGATTTTTTTATAGAATTGATATTTACTACAAATCTCACTGTGATGAGTTTCAAAAACTTTTGATGTTCTTTTATGCCTATATGGAAAATGGTGAAACTACAGTCTTTATATGCACGTTACTGGCTTCTGGTATGGAAAGTTTCCCATGGAAATTTTGGATTGTCCAGTCTCACTGAAAAAGGAATTCAACTTATATTCAATAGTCTATTGACAGTAAATGAGACCTCAGCTAGTTACAATCAGATAACTAAATGACAATTTGTCTAAGGCTAAATTTTGGAGTGCATAGCCAAACATATCACAACTAACAAATTGTGAAGATAATTAATTAAGATCTAGCCCAACTTTGGCAAATTACCTACCATATCTTATATTTCACAAATTACGATGATGAACAGTTTCACATCATGACAAGTAATGTACAAGTGGAAAACATATAGCATCAGAGAAGGGAGAGAATGTGTTTAGTTATGGAACCTACCGTTCATATCTTACTGCCTCAGCTATCATGGCATCAATTACAACATCAGCCATTGCAGAGCCCAGATTTTGCACTGTTAGAAGAAGCATGAGAGGAACTCTTGAACTCCTTGAGGATATGTCCAGGCTTAAAATGAGCCATGGAAAAAGAGAAAGCAATGTGGCAAGTACTAAGTAAGGTATCCTTTTTCTTCCTCGAATTGGTATGCAATCAGATAAGATTCTGCAAAATTCCCATCATACTTCAGAGTGGCATGAAAAGAATGACATGTTTCTGAACATAAGTTTCACAGTTGAACCACTAATATAACAAAAATAACTACTTTTAATTCTGCTCACTTTCACAAGAAAGAAGAAACATCTAGTTATAGCCTATTGTTTCAACCAAGAAACGCTTTACTGTCACTAGTAAAAGTGCCAGTTAACTGATTGGAGATAACTCTGCAGGTACATGTGTAGCCATGTTATTTTTGTGTCAACCATTGAGACTTCACACAGTCACAGGTGATCTTTATTTCAGAAATCAAGTTTTTATGTTAGATATTATCCCTATTCTTTGTATTCCAGAGTGAGTCGACATATTTCATAGAATAATTACTTAATTAATTGTTTAAAAGCTTTACATACTATCTAACTTTTATTGCTAATCATGTAATAATAAATTAACTGCCCAACCCCTTTTCCTATTTCTGCCTATCAGATGAAGTCACATAGTTGGAACTTAAATGGCCAATCAATGTTTATGGGATCTGTTGAAGCAGCAAAGGAAGAACTCTTTGGACCGCATGGGGTTGGGGGGATACTTTTTGGACGGAGGAACTAACAAGAGTCCATGTCCTTTAGGGCTTGTTTGGTTCACATTAAAATTTCACCAACTTAAATTTACTTTTTCTCTCTCATCCTTTTCAACCACTTATTCATTGATTTGACAATTCTCAACCACACATCTAAGCCAAATTCAAATTTATCAAAGTTAATGTGAATCCAACAAGCCCTTATATTTGAATAAACTAGTTGACTAATACTACACTAAAGGTATGTTTGATATGGATCATTAAAAAAAAAAAAGGGGATTTTAGATGTATGGATGATAAGGAAAAAAGAGGAATTAAAAAACAAAAATAAACATTGCCAAATCAATATATGCATGGTTGACAATGATGAGAGAAAAAGTTAATTAAATTTAATTTGTATCAAAAAGCCCCAAATATAGCATGACAGTTGGTATGGCTGTATATTTGAACCAAACTAGACTAGTACTACATAAGAAGCAGAGCTGAATAGTCTGTATATATCTAAATCAATCTTGTATTCCACGAGAAGCATAGCCAGATTCATACCCATATAATGGTTTAATGCTCCACGGAAAAAAAGCTATTGAGGTTACAAATTGAGAGGCTGAGGGCGATAACTTCAAATTGTCTTTGAGCTGGTATGAGACAGCAGTCCACACGAATGACCTGAAACCCTGCTCCCATAAATCACGGAGAAATAAGCTTACAGAATTAGACACTTTCCAAATATATGTACTTTATTGCTTAATATATTGCGATGCATAGAGGAAAGTCGAAGAAAAAGGCAGTATTGAAATCCACTGTTAATCCCATTATTTTAATTGCACATTAAGCAAGCAGGATCATCAGCAAAATCATAACAATTTCCATGAATAAGGAACCATATAAACATTCTATACAATACACCTAAACCAATGCCAAGCCCGGCAGAAATTGGCTATGTAGAAGTAAAATACACACCAAAAATTCAGTTACATACTAGAAATACCAATTGCCTACATTCCATGAATTACTGACAGAGGCCTATCCACCGTGTCTAAGGTGGGTTATCATCAAACACTAAATGGACATACAAAAGATTGAGCATGAATATCTTGCAAACTGAATGCTTTGATGCTAACAGTTGCACATTGGTTAACCTAATAATTAGAGCATTACCTGCTTCATATTTTTCCTCTGTTGAGGTTGCCACATAAAACTCAAGCAAACAAAGTTTTAGTTCCTTGATTTGATCAAAGTTGATTAGATCAACCGACTGGAAAAAGTCATATTGCATTCTAATATGGTATATGCCACATGAATTCTATAGTTGCAGCAGGATTTGTTAGGACAATTCAACGAGAATCTCCAACTTTCACTATTTTACGAAGAAAAATGTATTACTTGATTGCACGGCATAGAGATACTTGAAAAAATAAAACAATCATCAATGATCATTGTATATTTCCTCAATTTCCTTTAGTATTGCAGACCATGAAATTCTATCTGAAACACGTCTTCTAACCTCATATGTAGTTTATGCAGCGTGTTACGGAGTTGCCAAATTTGCATCCCCTAATTTTGAACCACCTTCCCAGGAGATACAGTCTAATGTGAGGCAATTATCTTCACAAGGAACTAGCGTAATTTTGAACAGCCACTATCATGCCACTAGAAGGATGCTTAGGCGAGCAGGATATGAGAATGCATTAACAGACAGACCGCTAGCAGCAAAATCAACATTTCCACAATTTACCCATCGTTATTCACTCATTTTATCACTATGAAGTATTGATAAAGAGAAAAATCTATTGCTGGTGCAAAAATGGTGCAAATCTACCATAGTCCATACAAGTGGAATTGTCTTAATACTCTGAAGCATGAAATCCCCAAACTGGAAAAAGCGTCAAAGACGATAGTTTCGGCATTTTGTAATCATAATTAATTCATAAAACGTGTAAGGGAAAATTTAATAATCTCTGAACAGAAATGGAAATTCTAAAGGTGTTAGCAGGGGAAATCTAACAATCACTGAGAAATGCAAAAACAACCAAACAACAAATCAATAGTTTAATCAATCATAACTACATAATTTAAATATGGGAGAAAAATGATTGGACGAAATCCGAATGACGAGAACCTGGGTGAAGTAAATTAAGCAAACGAGCCACAAAAATGAGGCTCCAAAAGCGGTCCGTAGCTCCCTCAACCAATGTATCATATTTCCTCCAGGTGATTTTGCTTATCGCCTTTCCACACCGATTATCTTTCAGAAAATTCCAATCGAGGACTCTGATTTCCTCGTTGTTTTCGATCTTTATGATGTACGCTTAATCAACAAAAACGGAAGGGGAAGATTATGGAGAAGATTACATTCGATAATTCTGCGCATGAATTTCGCACTCGTCTTCTTCGAAATCTCCCTCTTCCTCCCAGATTTCTCAAACTGATATGACTTGCTACGACAGTTTATTGACCGCTCAAACCCGTACCCGAATATGTCTTGCTTCGCTGAATAAAAAATTGCACGCGTTGGCTTCCAATTAGGATAAAAATAATATTTTATCTTATTTTTTTATTTTTCTTTTATTAGTGGGTATATAGTATATACTCGACCACATTAAAATGGGTTTACGGTTTTGTTCTGGTTTTCAAATATGCATATGTGCGTTGCTTATATATAGGTGGATGAGCGCCATGAGCTTCTATACTGGGAGCTTATTCAATTCACATTAAACTTAATCAAAATAAATTAATAAATGCACAATCCTTTCAATTATGGTATAATATCGAAGTAACAATTAGAATGTACTTGTAATATTTTCATTAGCTTAGCTAACTATATTTTTATTAAAAATTAATTTATATTATTCAACCAATATTTACCACTCAAAGTCCAGCTTATTATTATCTCCGTCCCATTTCTATAGACATGGTTTGACTTTCACACGGATTAATAATTTGAAATTAAAATTTATTAGAAAGATAAATTTTATTTGTGTATTTCTCAATATACCTCTATACTAGTATACCGCTAATTCTCGCGGTGGTACTGAATGGAGTCCGACGGAGGAAATGCCGGCGGCGTGGAGGAGGAGGCAGGGGATTGAAGGTTGAAGAAGGAGAGAGAGATTTGCAGAGAAGGAAGGGGAAGAATGGAGAGGGTGAAGACGGACGGAGAAATGAAAATAAAGACGGAAGACAGACAAATTAATTTTTCGTCCCAAATGGCGGAGAAAACCTCACTCCGTTCGGTGATTAAATATGACAATGTACTTTTATTAATAATCATGCATAATAAATAAAGATAGATTAGGAAATAAAGAAGTTAAATTTATACTAATAAGGAAAGTTGTATATATTTTGGGACCGAATAAGAAAGAAATCAAGCCTATCAAAATGGGATGGAGGGAGTATTATTTAAACATCCCATGATTATTTAAGAGATGATTGATTTATAAAATTTTATGTGTCTATCTGTCTCGTATCATATATACACCATATATATTGGAGATACTCTCTGAAACTGGTTGGTGTACACATGACTTATTGATATCCCCACACACAATCGAGTGGCGCTTGAAGCTTAACACTTGTGTCAGCTAATTAAAATCTGTTATGAATAATAATTGAAGTGTTATGAATAATTGAGAATAATTTGGTGGTTATGAATTATGAGGAACAATTTGGTGGAGGAATAATTTGGTAAAAGATGTAATTATTATATGTGAATGACTATTATACCCTTGATGAAATTATGTAATTACGATTGTGCCATTCGAAGTTTTCCTATAAATGCGCTTCAATATTAATGAAATTCATTCCCGAGAATTCCTTCAATTCATTTTCTAAATTCTCTCTATTGTTTATACTTTTTATAACACGTTATCAAAGATTTAGTCTCTAGCCACTAATTAATATGAAGGGAATATGCTTTCTACATTGCATCTTATAGATGATCTTACAGATCAAAAACCTTAATATTAGTTAGATTATAAACTTCATCACTTCTCTTCTCATTCTTCCGATTTGATACTGAAATCGTTTGGCTGATTCTATTGTTTGGTATGCCGACAAGATTGGTTCTGTGGGAAAACACGTATCAACCCTTCCGTGTTGATACCGGCGTAGATTAACGTTGTTGCTTATGGGAGAAGATGATTGTCTGTGGCTTGATTCAGTGGAGCATTGAAATATCTATACAAATCAAATTGACATGAACGCAATGTTCTCAGCATCTTCTGTAAGCAAAAACAATTTCAGAAAGACAAATATATATATATATTATATTATATTATAATAATATATTAAACTATTACATTCGTTTTCTCGAGGTATAAGGAGCATACATTATCAAAATCAAATTTTCTCGACTCCATTATACTCGATTTAACGAGAGCTTCGATTTGACACCAATATTGATAGGGTAATAACTCGTTTTGAAATATGTTATTATCAAACTTTCAAAATTTACAAATTAGTACACCAATTTTTGAAATGTTACAAAATAGTCATTAAATATTTTGATATTTATAAATGGAAGTGAAAAGGAGACGATTTTCCAATCGTATAATATTGATAGAATATGTTTGATAATTTAACCATTGCGGATTGGAATAGACAATTTTACCCTTGCGAACTGTAAAAGGACCGACCTAATTTTGACGACAATAAACAAAAATTGATAGAATATTCCCGAAGAAATTCTAAATCCATTAATTACGACCAAGTCCATTTGAGTTAATAGATCGAAATATTAATGTAACTCTCAAGAGTTCAATTACATAATATACTTATTCTAGAAGGATAAGTGTGCTCTTGTAGAAGTAATGAGTATTTGTTCTAGAAGAACAAATTTGCTCCCGTGAGAAGCAGCCTCAATATTTAATTCTCGCACTTTATTTACTTTGCAATTTAATTACTGCAATACCTCCTACTTGATGATGGGTTCAACCGCCACTAAACGGAAGGTTTTATATATTTCTCACTTTATATGCTAAGTGATGGGTAATACCTTCTACTAAGTAGATCCTACTCCTCAAGAAGTAGTTAAATATTATGCAATTTAATTCTTGCTATTTAAATTCGTGAGATTTATATTTATTGCAATAATTCCCATAAGGTAGGTTCACCACCTATTGGAGGAAATTTAATTTCTGCAACTTAAATTGATGCACTTTATAGTTTGAGTATATTTCCAATGTGTGGTGGGTAATACCACACGATTGGTGTGCATATTTCAATGTGGTGGGTTATACTACACGATTGGTTATAATCTAATCCTACCCGTAAGAAGTAGTTGAT
Organism: Jasminum sambac; assembly: GCA_018223645.1. Taxonomy (NCBI): domain Eukaryota; kingdom Viridiplantae; phylum Streptophyta; class Magnoliopsida; order Lamiales; family Oleaceae; genus Jasminum; species Jasminum sambac. The sequence continues at coordinate 14,664,614 of CP073642.1, forward strand.
CAAATATTCTAATCATACTCTCAAGTAGTAGACGATGAGAATAAAATTACTTCCCCATATATACCGAATATTAATGGAGAAAATTGAGTAAGTGGTATTTGAACTCACCATTGGATAAATAGATGAAAATAAAATGCTCAATAGATCCCATGTTGATAAATCAAAGATAATATATCGCATGGAGAAATTATATGAAGTAATCTCATCGATGATATGAGATTGTATTAATATGAGAATAAAATGCTCTTGAAGAAGCATAATCACTAGATTTAGTGATTTGAATAAAGCCAATATGATATTATTATTACTCCAGAAGAAGTACAAAAGAGTCGAAATGGAACATATTGAGAATATCAAAAGATGGCATTAAACACTTAAAATATAGAAATGTAAAAAGAATATACATCTTGAATCCATAAATGAGGGATGCGTCTCGAGTATAAATACTCCGTGAACTCGCCACCATCAACATTAGGATTCATAATGAAATATTTAAAGGATCCGAATTTCTTTTTCGCTTGACACCGATTGAAGTGCTGGTGGCCTGAAGCGGACTTGGGCTTCCACAGATTCTTGAACATATGCATGAAATTTGATGAGTAGCTCATCAATGCATTACTAGCAAAATAAGTATTTTTCTCATTGAATGAGAGATAAACTTATTATTTACACCCACGATCTAGAAACGCTAGTAAGCCATCAAAGAAATTATTAATATTCAACAAACCTATTGGTTTGACATGAAAATTCCACTGCCAACGAGGCTATATTGAATATTTCCTCCAGTGTGTTGTAGCGCTCCGGAAGGACAATGAAAGCATCACTATTATTCATCATATACATCATGCGGTTGTGGATGGATTACGCTTGTAGCCCCAACCTGCTGGACCCATGGTAGAACTGCTCCAATTCGAGTATTAGATCCAACTAGATGGAAAGGTATTACACTCAAACTCTTATTCCCCATGATTGTGCGGCCATTATAAGTCTAGCTAAAAGTTTGTTGTTGGTTCCTCCGTATAGTATATTGATTTCTTGTCTCCTAACTCTTTTAAAGTCGGTTTGCCATATCCACATATTGGATATGGCCTACTGCAGTAGATCCACCAAAAATACATACGGCTTTAATTTGGCGAGGTAAAGGTCGACTTGTATGAGATGATTCTAAAATCTCCATATCCATCTCTACTCCTATCTCTCTTTTTGCACTCTACTTTTAATGTATGAACATGAGAGATATATGAATCCCTCTATTTAAAGAAAAATTTTCAAACCAATAATTGAGTGCACTATTTACTTTTTGACAAATATGAAAGAGAAAAAAATGCGTAAATTTTTTTTAAGTGAAAATGACATATATCTCGTTTTGATTGAAAAATAATATATATATACATATATATATATATATATATATATCTTAAAATCGAAAAACAATATTTACAATTACAAGAAAAACATTGATCTTCGTTATTACAATCGAGCTTCCTTATATTAATATGAGAAAATTATTATACTAAAATTTTCTACTAAATTTACAAACAGGATCTTCTAAAGTAAGTTTTTCAAGACTGTAACGCGTTTGTTGATCTTTGAATTTGGCCCATAAGGCCATTAGCTCACCTTGTACGTGTCCACTAGGATGTGTCTCAAGAGCCTGTTGAATATCATCCAAAGGCTCTTTACTCAATCCATCCTTAATGAATGCTATTTTATCTTCTCGCTTTACGGACAAGTACCCCTGATTTACATCGAAAGTGTCACATGTCCATCGAGCACACTTGTAGCATCCTCCTAATCTTTTTTGCTCTCCGTTTCTTTGAAAAACTACTTTTACCCATACCAGGCATGTATTTAGAAGGAATTGAAACCTCACCAGATAATCGAACCTTTGCTTCAATCAAGCATCGGATATCTTGTGGGATACCCTTATTCATTAGCATCCTTAATCTTTCCAGCCAACATCGATAAATCCTTTTTAGGATTTTGATCGGTAGTGATGGATAGTATTTTCGAAGATTTGAGAGCATATGATCCATTATAATGTATAGACCCTTGTTAGGATGAATTTTGCAATAATTTTGATGATTTATTTATAGAATAATACGACGTGTATGAAATAAGACTCCGATTTTAAATAAAGCGTAAGAGCTACGATTTCGGAATTAAATAATAGCCGGATGTGATGCGTATGAGTTGTAACTCCGTGTTTGAACAGTAGTAGACAATAATATCACCAAAAGATGATGGAATATGTCGGTGAATTGTTTCTATGATAAATCATGTTGAGCACTATACAGATACTAGTGAAATCGATATAAGAATTTACTAAACTAGAAGTTCAATAATACTCGTTTGCAAAACCGGATTGACCATCCCGGTTTAAATAATTATTGAAATCAATATTTCAAGTGAAGAATTAAAGGAATTCTTCAATGATTGTTTTCGATAAATGATGAAATCATTACTAGCCAATATTGGAAATAAATCCCAAATATATCTGGAATAAAGGATGAGAAATATGGGCCCACTCATCCTCCATGTGGACTACTAGATATTATGATATGGATCCACTAGATAGTCACATGTGTATATGATTCAGTAATTTGAAATTTATTTAAATATTTGCTCACTAGTATGAGCATGATTTCCAGATTTAATGATAAAGCTAGTAAATGTATATCCCAATACTTGAATAAATCCTCAAGGATTTGAGTATGCATACAAGTGGGATATTATATGGCAAATTATTTAAAGTCCTCAAATAAATTGCCGATATCGAAATAGAATGCAAACTGCCTAAATTCCTATATTAAAGGAATGATGAGAACATATATGATTAAAATCATACCAACTGTATGAGTTTTGGTGTTCTAAATTTTCTCAGCATGAGGGGGAGTATTAAAAGTTGAAAATAATATGTGAAATGCATCATGTTATATCCTCAAAATTGAAATACGAACTTGAAGTTCAAAGATGCATGAAAGGCTATGAACAATCACATATATCATACGATGCTTTGATAAGTTAGCGCTTGTAAGCGTTGATATTTCCCCAAACATATATATCAAAGCAAATTATAAAAGATGGTCTTAATAACGGAGGCATATGCTCTTGAAGAGTATATAGATATAACTATATTGTGTAATCCTACAAGAGGATTGATAATGAGATATCTCGATAAATTATGTCGATATGGGGAAAGAAATGAAATTGAAAAGTGTCGACACGATATGAAAATGTAGCGCTACATATGATCAATGATAATGAAAATATTGAGATATATTGAAGATGATAAATGGTGAATGTGAAATCTTTAACTTATGAGATGATGAGATGATGATGACTAATGCTCAAGTTTAAAGATAAGCATGGTGGTCATTATATGTTGCATGCTCATGAAAGTTAAATTACCGATCGTGTGTGTAGTACCGAAAAGGAAATTAAAGGATCGGATGAGCTAAACCCGTGTTTATGAGTACCTTAAAGGGTGAGCTAAGCCCCTGGGAATGAAATAATCTATTAAGTGAGTATTAAATGTTAAATGATATATTTTAAATGTTAGTTAGTTATGAAGGTTTACTTATATGTTTACATGTTTTTACGATGAATTTATATGCTTTAAAATTGTGTGTTTGGAGACATGTGTTCATGGTGAGTGTTTTGTAGTTGTGTAAGAAAATTGATGCACTCTAAATGAACGAAGAGTATAAAACCAATGTATATGATACTCATACAAATGTATGAAAGATTTTGAAATGCTTGCAGCATACTTGTATAAAATACGCTGTTGCACTCTTTTTCCTCGACCGAGGTTTTATCCCATTGGGTTTTCCTAGCAAGGTTTTTAATGAGGCAACTTTAAAGGCGTATTCACATGAATAATGTACTCTTTTTCCTTCATTAGGGTTTTTCCCACTGGGTTTTTCCTAATAAGGTTTTAACGAGGCATATTCATGGTATATTGAGAACAATAGGAGAAATTGATACAGTGTATCTATTAGATCAAGTTATAATGGAGCTAATGCTTTAGATCCAAACGATGATGATATTGAAATCATTTACCGTAAGTAAAGATATCGCTTCTCAAGATATGAAATCGAACTGAGCAAATTGTATTCTTTTTCCTTCGATCAAGTTTTTTCCCACTGGGTTTTCTTGACAAGGTTTTAACGAGGCAGCACGTGAATACTCATATGCCGCTGATAGACATCAGGGGGAGCAATGTTTTGATGAAGCAGTATATAACCACTCCAAGCTATCCTGCAATCGGTTTGGAAGTTTTTTCCCACCGGGTTTTTCTCCAAACAGTCCGTAAGACATTTGTATTAATAGTCATTCAAGGGGGAGTGTTATGAATAATAATTGAAGTGTTATGAATAATTGAGAATAATTTGGTGGTTATGAATTATGAGGAATAATTTGATGGAGGAATAATTTGGTGGAGGAATAATTTGGTAAAAGATGTAATTATTATATGTGAATGACTATTATACCCTTGATGAAATTATGTAATTACGATTGTGCCATTCGAAGTTTTCCTATAAATAGGGCTTCAGTTATTAATGAAATTCATTCCTGAGAATTCCTTCGAATTCATTTTCTCTAAATTCTCTCTATTGTTTCTATACTTTTATAACAAAATCTTATATTTAGAATGACATTTTTTAAAATTCAACAGTACATCTACAATAATAATAAAAGTGCTTTTAAATGGTCGCATTCGATAAGTATTGGATGACCTCGTAGGCCTTCTCTTTCAATTGAGCTTATCGCCTCCCTTCGCTAGGAAGAGTTGGTCTCTTCCTAATCCACTTTCGAACTTCCCCATTTGTTTTCACTCATAGATTTTGTAACTTACAATAAAACCTCGATAAATTAATACTGTTGGGACCAAATAAAATTATTATTTGGCTTAATAGCACAATTGGGACCCAACGTTTATACTCGCTGCGCAATTGGGACCTGAACCTTTTTCTTGGTATTTTCGTTCCCAAACTAATGTTTTTTTTGCATCATAAGGACTTTTGACATTTATATCATTCAATTCCATGAGCTGCTAGGACGATGGTCGACCAACCGACGCCTCTCGATCGCACACCACCACCGTTGGGTGCGTCTCGTCATGGGGAACAATTTTGTCAATTGGCCCAACCTTTAATTCAGCTCCTAAAGTGCCCAAATCAACGCCTAAATTTCAAATTTTGCACAAATTTGGGACTTTTTGATCGGGAAACGATTTTGCAAATTGGATTTTTTGGAATTGTGAGACATCATTCGAGGATGCTATAGATCTATTTTGAGCCACCAATTTGGAGGAAAAATTGAGCAATTCATTGTTAGACCGAAAATTATGGTTTATGTAATTATTTGTGATTGTGCTCAATCCATGAATACCCATACAAATTTGAGTTTGGAGATGATTAATACAGTCATAGGCGCTCGTTTTTAGGGTAAGAAATTAAGTGGAAGTGGCCGGAATCATAGAGTTGGTGTTTGAGGATGAAAATGCAAGAAAAAAAGTTCAGGTCCTGATTGCGCAGCGAGTATAAATGTTGGGTCCTAATTGCGCTGTTAAACCTAAATTTATTTGATTTTATTTAATTAAAAAGGCAGTAATATCTTTTTACCATGAAAAGTCCTTATGGTGTAAAGAAACATTAGTTTAGGGACGAAAATGCCAAGAAAAAAAATTAAGGTCCTGATTACGCAGCGAGTATAAATGTTGGGTCTCAATTGCGCTATTAAACGTTATTATTTTAGTGAAGTTATTAATTTATCGATTAATTAATAATTTATTAATTTGTTGAGTATTTTTATATTTTTATTATAATTTGTGTATAATTTACCATTGAACTATAGCGTGCATAATAAAAATATGTTGGTTCCAGTATTTAACAATATGTTGAAAATTTTAAATAATTATATTTCAAAATCATTTATTGTTTATATGGACCATCAAAAGTTAATTAGAGTTTTACTAATATATAACATATATCTGCTTCATCACAATGGCGTAGAAAGAGGCATTTCAAACAATTATAACTTTAAATAATTTCTTTATTCAGAATGAAGAAAATATGTCAAATGTAATATGTGCATTACAAAAATTTAGGGATGAACTTGAGATTGGATTGATAGCAAAGAAAAAACAAAAAACTCGGGATGCATATTTTGTAAAAGAGGTGAATTGAGGAAAAAAGAATATTTGTTCATTTGAGTCATAGCTATGAAATTTAATGAATTTCAGTAATTATCAATTTATATGTTCGTTGGGCCTCAATGATTTCTAAAAAAATTATTATCTTATAAATTTAGTGAGGTTATTAATTTAGTACACATGCCCAAGTTGGGACCTTATATTTTTATTATTTAATCGAGGTTATTAATTTATCGAACATTAATTTATCGGGGTTTTATTGTAGTTTCTTGCCGGCCAGCATTTGAACTCCTTTTGCTTTCGTACGCGTTGATGCTTTTAGCCTGACTCGACAGCTATATTCTAAATCGTCAAGCCTCGCAACCCTTTGATTTGTAGCAGCAAGATAACCTGGCTTTGTTTCTAAGGCAGATACCTTAAAAAGGGTATCGGTAGCCACATAGCACAAGCTGCGGTATCTTACCCAACAAAGTTCGATTTCATAAGGAAATGCCTATAACTAAGTAACTAAGTATATAAGACCCAACAATACTCTGCTTACAACAACTACAGTATACCCAACAATACCTCACAATCCTCTTAAAATGTCGACACAAAGTATAATATGAATGAAGAAAAATATCAAGTTTGAATTAGATCATATTTTCAATGTGGTCCATAGATAAAAACATAATGTATAAAATAAATAAATAAGTGTTGTCTACTAAAAATATTTATTTAATGCAATATACGAAATATTATTTTTGAGATTGATATAGCATAAAAACAAAAAAATAAAAATATTTTCAAGTTCGATGTATATCTATAAATCAAATCGGACTCTTTTTTTTTTGTTAAATTATGAAAAACAAAATCATCACGTAAAAGTGATGAAGGGAATCATGTCAAATAGACTTGCCAATGGAAGTTTCTAGTAAAGCTAACTATAATTCTAGCAAGATTATGAGTCACGAAAATTTTCTTTCTGCCAATATGACTACAAAACTCATAACCTACAGAACCAAGTAGTTGAATAATATTAGAGAAAATCACCCCATTCGAATCACAAGAAGCATCCTCAAGAAAGCCATTAATCACGTTAGATGATGCAAGTACTTCTGATTAGTACATGCTATAGACTAAACTAGAGAAAAAAGAAAATTTACTCTATTTATTTAATTAAATTAAATATATAAAATAAAAATTCATCTAGATATGCCTCGTTTCTCCTTTTTTTTTTGAATAAAGAAATGCCTCGTTTCAAAGAACACCAATTATTGGTCACAGTCCATTTAAAGAATTCAGCATGCCTATTGGCTGTTCCCGCTTCTTTACTGACTTTTCATTTCCAATTTTCCATCTCCCTCAAGCAAATGAGATAGAAAACCCATCGAACAAAGCAGAGCTAGAGGCCTAGAGCTACTTTTCTTCCTTCGCCAATCTTCAGCAATGGCGACCCATTCAACAGACAATCGGACAATAGAAGTGAGGGAGGAAGAGATGATTTCACCATCGACCGGACATTCATCTCGCAGATTAGCTCATTTCCTCAGGCCATCAGTAACCTCAATCAACGACCCTGTTCACAATCCCCCATCGGATTATCTAAACCCCACCGGAGGCACCGGTACCAAAAACTCGGTGCGCTTAAACAGTAAAAAATTCGTCGGATGGAGACAACCACAGAAGGAATGGAAAACATGGGTGAATCGGATGCAATCGCTACACAATTCTACCTGGAAACAAGCTGCGATTGACGAGGCTATAATTAATTCGACTTTCGGGATTCATAGCGACACCGATCTGATCGTAGGGCTTGCAGAGACCTGGTGTTCTGAAACGAACACATTCCTGTTCCCATGGGGAGAAGCTACAATCACGTTGGAGGACATGATTCATCTCGGATGCTTCTCTGTTTTGGGCGACTCTGTTCAGAGTCCGAGTTGTGACTCGCGAGTCGACTCGGTTGTGGCTGAATTAAACCAGGCTCGATCAGATATAATCCGAGGTAAGTCGAGGAAAGCTGCCCAATCTGATTGGAGGAAGAAATTCATGGACTGTGGGAATAAACTCGAACACGAAGCATTTCTTGCTCACTGGCTATCGAGGTTTGTGTTTCCAATCTTTAGCTATGACACTATCGGTCGAACCGTTCTCCCCATAGCGGTTCGTTTAGCTCAAGGTACTAGAATTGCACTTGGACCGGCTGTTCTTGCTAGCATTTACAAGAATTTGAGTTTGCTCAAAAAAGCACTGGTTAATTCAAGAAAATTAGGAAATGAATCAAATGATGCTATTGAATTGAATATTACAGCTCCTTTCCAATTAGTTCAAGCTTGGGCTTGGGAGAGATTCCCCACCCTACGCCCCGAGCCTAATGCAAATGAACTCGGCAGGCCATCGTTGGCCCGATGGCACGGCTTAAAGAAAGCCCAATATGTACACGATGATGTGTCATCGGGGAAGGAGTTTATTTGGCGGCCTTACACCTCATTGCCTAGTGTGGTTAACAAGGAAAGTGATTACTGGGTGGTGGTCGATTCTTGCTTGGACGAGGCGGTTGAGGGGTTCGCCCGGTGTGTGAGGTCGAGCGAGCTTGTTGGGCTTGAAAAAGATTGCACTGAGCAATATCTCCCACATCGGGTGGCGAGACAATTTGGCATGGATCAAGATCTTCCTGGCTATGTAAAGCGAGTTAATGGGAGTTCTAAGATTGCTTGGAGGAATTATGCTAGAGAAATTGGAGATACCATACTATATATACCGCCAAGGATTTTTGAGTCGAGCGTCACTGCTAGATACTCGAAATGGTGGGATGATCTAAGGTTTGGTGCTAATGATGCAAATAACGACTCCGATTTTGTTGGAAAGAAAGTGGTCAAAGGTTCTAAGAGGGATGTGAAGGAAGGGTTATTCAAGATGGGTAAAATGTTGAAAAAAGAGAGTACTTTATCTCCTCCCCCGGGTTTTAGTCCCAAGCGCCCTAGGGTCGAAGCAAAGGATTTTGGTTCCAAGGATAAAGAAACTCGAGTTGAAGCACTCATTGTCAGTGAGAGCGGCGAAAATAGTCTACCTCACAATGGGGTTGTGGAAATTGAACTCAAGAATGAACCGAAAGTGCACTTGAGAGCTTCGGAAAATTACGAGAGCCTTGAGGAACTTGGAGGGATTCTTGAGGAGAGGATCTTCGTTATTGAGAAATTGTGTGCTTGGTTAGAAGCCCGAGATTTTCGTCTTGGCGACGTCAAATTTCGGACGAGATCAACTTAGCTCTGTTGTTGGGATTCTTAGGTGATTTTGTCATTCAATTTAGCTCTATTTCTTTGAGAAGGCGGATGTTTGGATAACTCTCAATTGATAATGTAATTGAAAAATTGGCACTAAACGAATGTAACATTTTGTTGAATCTCACAAGTGTTCTCTTGGAATGTGGTGGTTGTATTAGAATAAACCTCTGTAAGGGTTAGGTACACAGCTTGCACAGATCAAATTTTCTACAGGGAATATGGAGCCATGGAGTAATGTTAATTTGTTATGCCAATATAGTTAATGTCGATAGAATTGGACAACAACTTTTGCAAGATTCTAAATTAAGTTGTTAATGATTAAAACTAATGTTTAGAAAAAAATGAATTTTGGAAAAAATGGTGACAAATAAAGACTAAAGTCAGGATTTAGTCCAATTATATTCCTACAGAAATACTACATAAAAAAGTTCTACATATAAAACGTCAATTTTTCTATAATAAACAAGTTATAAAAGTAGTAAGTTTTTAAAAAATTTATAAAAGTAGTATAATCATCTATCAGTATTAATTTAGCATCTCCAACTCCAAATAACATTTTCACCGTACACCAACATATGATTAATTTGGTTTATATTTCAATTTTCGAGTAGTAGTAATGTGAGTTTTCGGTCGAAGACTTAAAAGTTTTATTTGACTTTATTCGATAATATATATCTTCAGAGGAAATGAGGAATATTAATAAACAATGAAGTCCTCTAAAAAGTTCATGACAAAAAAAAAAAAATATATTGTTATAAAAGTATAGAAACAATAGAGAGAATTTAGAGAGAATGAATTCGAAGGAATTCTCAGGAATGAATTTCATTAATAATCGCTCTCTATTTATAGGAAACTTGAATTGCATAAACTGTAATTACATAATTTCATCAAGGGTATAATAGTCATTCACATATAATAATTACATCTTTTACCAAATTATTCCTCCACCAAATTATTCCTTCACCAAATTATTCCTCATAATTCATAACCACCAAATTATTCTCAATTATTCATAACACTCCCTTGAACGACTATTAATACAAATGTCTTCCTGACTGTTTGGAGAAAAACCCAAGTGGGAAAAAACTTCCAAACCGATTGCAGGATAGCTTGGAGTGATTATATAACGCTTCATCAAAACATTGCTCCCCCGATGTCTATCACATATACGAAGATTCATGTGTTGCCTCGTTAAAACCTTGTCAAGAAAAACCCAAAGGGAAAAAACTTGATCGAAGGAAAAGAGTACAATGCTCGCTCGATTTCATATCTTGAGAATCTGATATCTTTACTTCGTAAATGATTTCAATATCATCATCGTTTGGATCTAAAGCATTAGCTCCATTATAACTTGATCCAATAGATACACCGTATCAATTTCTCCTATTGTTCTCAATATACCATGAATATGCCTCGTTAAAACCTTATTAGGAAAAACCCGGTGGGAAAAACCCTAATGAAGGAAAAAGAGTACATTATTCATGTGAATACGCCTTTAAAGTTGCTCTCATTAAAAACCTTGCTAGGAAAACCCAATGGGATAAAACCTCACAAGGGAAAAAGAGTGCAACGCGTATTTTATACAAGTATGCTGCAAGCATTTCAAAATCTTTCATACATTTGTATGAGTATCATATACATTGATTTTATACTCTTCGTTCATTTAGAGTGCATCAATTTTCTTACACAACTATAAAACATTCACCATGAACATATGTCTCCAAATACACAATTTAAAGCATATAAATTCATCGTAAAAACATGTAAAACATATAAGTAAACCTTCATAACTAACTAACACTTAAAATATATCATTTAACATTTAATACTCACTTAATAGGTTATTTCATTCTCAGGGGCTTAGTTCACCCTTTAAGGTACTCATAAACACGGGTTTAGCTCATCCGATCCTTTAAGTTCCTTTTCGGTACTACACACACGATCGGTAATTTAACTTTCATGAGCATGCAACATATAATGACCACCATGCTTATCTTTAAACTTGAGCATTAGTCATCATCATCTCATCATCTCATAAGTTAAAGATTTCACATTCACCATTTATCATCTTCAATATATCTCAATATTTTCATTATCATTGATCATATGTAGCGCTACATTTTCATATCGTGTCGACACTTTTCAATTTCATTTCTTTCCCCATATCGACATAATTTATCGAGATATCTCATTATCAATCCTCTTGTAGGATTACACAATATAGTTATATCTATATACTCTTCAAGAGCATATGCCTCCGTTATTAAGACCATCTTTTATAATTTGCTTTGATATATATGTTTGGGGAAATATCAACGCTTCTGGCGCGCTAACTTATCAAAGCATCGTAGCTGATATATGTGATTGTTCATAGCCTTTCATGCATCTTTGAACTTCAAGTTCGTATTTCAATTTTGAGGATATAACATGATGCATTTCACATATTATTTTCAACTTTTAATACTCCCCCTCATCTTTGAGAAAATTTAGAACACCAAAACTCATACAGCTTGGTATGATTTTAATCATATATGTTCTCATCATTCAAATTTTTAATATGGGAATTTAGACCGCTTGCATTCTATTCTCGATATCGGCAATTTATTTGAGGACTTTAAATAATTTGCCATATAATATCCCACTTGTATGCATACTCAAATCCTTCAGGGATTTATTCAAGTATTGGGATATACATTTACTAAATTTTATCATTAAATCTGAAAATCATGCTCATACCGTGAGCAAATATTTCGTAAATTTCAAATTACGAATCATATACACATGTGACTATCTAGTGGATCCATATCATAATATCTAGTAGTCCACATGGAGGATGAGTGGGCCCATACTTCTCATCCTTTATTCCAGATATATTTGGGATTTATTCCCAATATTGGCTAGTAATGATTTCATCATTTATCGAGAACAATCATTGAAGAATTCCTTTAATTCTTCACTTGAAATATTGATTTCAATAATTATTTAAACCGGGATGGTCAATCCGGTTTTGCAAACGAGTATTATTGAACTTCTAGTTCAGTAAATTCTTATATCGATTTCACTAGTATCTGTATAGTGCTCAACATGATATCATAGAAACAATTCACCGACATATTCCATCATCTTTTGGTGACATTATTGTCTACTACTGTTCAAACACGGAGCTACAGCCCATACGCATCACATCCGGCTATTATTTAATTCCGAAATCGTAGCTCTTACGCTTCATATTATTTATTTAAAATCGGAGTCTTATTTCATACGCGTCGTATTATTCTATAAATAAATCATCAAAATTATTGCAAAATTCATCCTAACAAGGGTCTATACATTATAATGGATCATATGCTCTCAAATCTTCGAAAATACTATCCATCACTACCGATCAAAATCCTAAAAAGGATTTATCGAGGTAGGCTGGAAAGATTGAGGATGCTAATGAATAATGGTATCCCACAAGATATCCGATGCTTGATTGAGGCAAAGGTTCGATTATCTGGTGAGGTTTCAATTCCTTCTAAATACATGCCTGGTATGGGTAAAAGTAGTTTTTCAAAGAAACGGAGAGCAAAAAGATTAGGAGGATGCTACAAGTGTGCTCGATGGACATGTGACACTCGATGTAAATCATAGGTACTTGTCCGTAAACCGAGAAGATAAAATAGCATTCATTAAGGATGGATTGAGTAAAGAGCCTTTGGATGATATTCAGTGCTCTTGAGACACATCCTAGTGGACACGTACAAGGTGAGCTAATGGCCTTATGGGCCAAATTCAAAGATCAACAAACGCGTTACAGTCTTGAAAAACTTACTTTAGAAGATCCTGTTTGTAAATTTAGTAGAAAATTTTAGTATAATAATTTTCTCATATTAATATAAGGAAGCTCGGTGTAATAACGAAGATCAATGTTTTTCTTGTAATTGTAAATATTGTTTTTCGATTTTAAGATATATATATGTATATATATATTATTTTTCAATCACCGACAGATATATGTCATTTTCACTTAAAAATTTTTTCTGCATTTTTTCTCTTTCATATTTGTCAAAAAGTAAATAGTGCACTCAATTATTGGTTTGAAAATTTTTCTTTAAATAGAGGGATTCATATATCTCTCATGTTCATACATTAAAAGTATAGTGCAAAAAGAGAGATAGGAGTAGAGATGGATATGGAGATTTTAAAATCATCTCATACAAGTCAGCCTTTACCTCCCAGATTAAAACCGTATGTATTCTTGGTGGATCTAATTGGGTAGGCCATATCCAATATGTGGATATGGCAAACCGACTCGTAAAAGAGTTAGGGAGACAAGAAATCAATATACTATACTGAGGAACCAACAACAAACTTTTAGCTAGACTTATAATGGCCGCACAATCATTGGGAATAAGAGTTTCGAGTGTAATACCTTTCCATCTAGTTGGATCTAATACTTGAATTGGAGCCGCTTCTACCATGGGTCCAGCAGGTTGGTGCTACAAGCGCAATCCATTCACAACCGCATGATGTATATGATGAATAATAGTGATGCTTTCATTGTCCTTCCAGCGGCTACAACACACCGGAGGAAATATTCAATATAGCCTCGCTGGGCACAATTTTTCATGTCAAACCAATAGGTTTGTTGAATATTAATAATTTCTTTGATGGCTTACTAGCGCTTCTAGATCAGGTGTAAATAATAAGTTTATCTCTCATTCAATGAGAAAAATACTTATTTCTCGCTAGTATCGCTGATGAGCTACTCATCAAATTTCATGCATATGTTCAAGAATCTGGAAGCCCATGTTCGCTTGGCCACGCACCATCGGTGTCAGCGAAAAAGAAATTCTGATCCTTTAAATATTTCATTATGAATCCTAATGTTGATGGTGGCGAGTTACGGAGTATTTATACTCGAGACGCATCCCTCATTTATAGATTCAAGATGTATATTCTTTTTACATTTCTATATTTTCGAGTGTTTAATGCCATCTTTTGATATTCTCAATATGTTCCATTTCGACTGCTTTGTACTTCTTCCGAGTAATAATAATATCATATTGGCTTTATTCAAATACGTAAATCTAGTGATTATGCTTCTTCAAGAGCATTTTATTCTCATATTAATACAATCTCATATCATCGATGAGATTACTTCATATAATTTCTCGTGATGCGATATATTATCTTTGATTTATCAACATGGGATCTATTGAGCATTTTATTTTCATCTATTTATCCAATGGTGACTTCAAGTACCACTTACTCAATTTTCTCCATTAATATTCTGTATATATGGGGAAGTAATTTTATTCTCATCGCCTACTACTTCGAGAGTATGATTAGAATATTTGATCAACTACTTCTTCCAGTAGGATTCGTTATAACCAATCGTGTAGTATAACCCACCACATTGGAAATATGCACACCAATCGTGTGGTATTACCCACCACATTGGAAATATACTCAAACTATAAAGTGCATAAATTTAAATTGCAGAAATTAAATTTCCTCCAATAGGTGGTCGAACCTACCTTATGGGAATTATTGCAATAAATATAAATCTACTAATTTAAATGGCAAGAATTAAATTGCATAATATTTAACTACTTCTTCAGAGTAGGATCTGCTTAGTAGAAGGTATTACCCATCACTTAGCATATAAAGTCTAAATATATAAAACCTTCCGCTTAGTGACGGTTGAACCCATCATCAAGTAGGAGGTATTGCAAGTAATTAAATTGCATAAAGAAATAAAGTGCGAGAATTAAATATTGAACTGCTTCTACGGGAGCAAATTTGTTCTTCTAGAACAAATACTCATTACTTCTACAAGAGCACACTTATCCTTCTAGAATAAGTATATTATGTAATTGAACTCTTCGAGAGTTACATTAATATTTCGATCTATTAACTCAAATGGACTTCAGTCGTAATTAATGGATTTAGAATTTCTTAGAATATTCTATCAATTTTTGTTTATTGTCGCCAAAATTAGGTCGGTCCTTTTACAGTCAAGCAAGGGTAAAATTGTCTATTCCAATCCGCATGGTTAAATTATCAAACATATTCTATCAATATTATACGATTGGAAAATCGTCTCCTTTTCACTTCCATTTATAAATATCAAAATATTTAATGACTATTTTGTAACATTTCAAAAATTGGTGTACTAATTTGTAAATTTTGAAAGTTTGATAATAACATATTTCAAAACGAGTTATTACCCTATCAATATTGGTGTCAATCGAAGCTCTCGTTAAATCGAGTATAATGGAGTCGAGAAAATTTGATTTTGATAATGTATGCTCCTTATACCTCGAGAAAACGAATGTAATAGTTTAATATATTATTATAATATAATATATATATATATATATATATATATTTGTGCTCAAATTGTTTTTGCTTACTGTAAGATGCGTAATATTATGCTCATGTCAATTTGATTTGTATAGATATTTCAATGCTCCAATCGAATCAAGCCACAGCACAATCATCTTTTCCCATAAGCAACAACGTTAATCTACGCCAGATCAACACTAAGGGTTGATACGTGTTTTCCCACGTAACCAATCTTGTCGGCATACCAAACAATAGAATCACCAAACGATTTCAAAGATCAAATCGGAAGAATGAGAAGAGAAGTGATGAAGTTTATAATCTAACTAATATTAAGGTTTCGATACGTAAGATCATCTATAAGATGCAATCAGAGCATATTCCCTTCATATTAATTAGTGGGTAGAGATTCGTGCTGATAACGTGTTATAAAAGTATAGAAACAATAGAGAGAATTTAGAGAGAATGAATTCGAAGGAATTCTCAGGAATGAATTTCATTGATAACTGAAACCCTATTTATAGGAAAACTTCGAATGGTACAACCGTAATTACATAATTTCATCAAGGGTATAATAGTCATTCACATGTAATAATTATATCTTTTACCAAATTATTCCTCCACCAAATTATTCCTTCACCAAATTATTCCTCATAATTCATAACCACCAAATTATTCTCAATTATTCATAACATATATATATATAAAACAAATAATAAAATAAGTGGCTATTGAATTTCCACACATATGAATGATTAAATTTAATTTGGGAAAAATTAATAAATGTTCACCGAACATGAAATTAATTACTTACCGAACGTTAAAAGAAAAGTCAAGAGTTACCTAAATTTTTATTGCGGCCATCATTTGCCACTAATGACTACTCCTTTCATCCCGTAAAAATAATCTCATTTGCATTTTCACAAAAGATTAAGAAATTTTAAGTAATGACCTTGGAAAATAATATATTTTAGAACGTATTTCCAATATACCATTTCATTTATTTATTATTCCACTTTAATAGTTTTTATACATTGATCACAATGCACATTACATGGTGGAATATGAGAAAACTAAGTATTTTTTTGACAAAAAATTCCACATAGCAAAACAAAGTCTCAAAGTCTCATACAAATACACATTAAGTAATTCTTATCTACAATCTATCTATAATAATCTATTAAAAATCACAAGACTTGAGAATCTATCCAACTTTATATTGAAATTATTACCTTAATACCCTTTTAAATTATTAATCTTGTTTTTCAGTTCAATTATATTTATGGATGAACAATAATGCATTTACATTTCTCTACCACTATTACATGGTTTATTCATTCATATATATTCACTTAACGGTGTGTCGTTAAATGTGTGTACGCGATTCATTTCAGTAAAATCAAAAGAGTGTATTCATTATATATGCATGCCATTGATCATTTTTTCCAATTATTACACTATATATTTCAAAGTTATAACAAAATTAAAGGAACAATAAAAGTCGGTTGAAGCTTTGCATGGTACCGTGGTGAAAGAGCAACGAGGATTACAATGATGCAAGGTGGTTTGGAGCTCGGAAGAATTCAAAATGGTCATTTTTTCCAATTATATTTTGTATTTCTCCTTTTTTTTTTCCGTCTTTGCTCCAAGAGACCCAACGTTTTTCAAAAAAAAAAAAAATATTTACTCTCTACATGAAAAGTTCTTTGGAGATTATAAATAAGCACAACCTTTCACCCCACCATTTGTTTTCACATATTCCTTTTTTTTCTTCTAAATAAGACAATAATAACAATAATTAACATACCAAATGTCTCAATGCTATTCAACTGAAAATCCAATAATGTGACTAAAAAGATGTATGCTAAAGTGTTCTCTTCTTCTTTCAATTATTAATATACACACTCTTCATCAGCTTTTGCTTAATTAATACTAATAACATAGCAAAGTTAGGTTACTTATATCTACGTATTTATGTACCCATCTTAATTAGAAGAGAAAAAGAAAATCTAATGGTGCATATGAGAATGATACATATCAAATCATCCTATTATTAAAAGTAGGAGTGCCATGTTGGACAGTGCCAAAGTGGCACTTCTACTTTGCTTAAAGAAAATTTTAAAAATCATTTTGATAAATGAATTAAATATAATTTTCATTTTTTAGTGTATAATTTAGACAAATTCAAAATAATTATTGCGTTTCCACAATTGATTTTTTTTTTCTTTGGAAGAAGGAAGTATTAAATATATGCGTGCACTGAGAAAAGAAGATTGAAATATTTTTATTCACAGTATTGATTATAGTATCATATAATTAAGGAAAATAATAACAATAAAAAAACATTACCACAAATCAATCAATGAAAACGTGGTAAACACAATTTCTACTAAGTGTATAATTTGGACAAATTGGAAATAATTATTGCGTTTACACAAGCTAAAATCTCATGCGTTTTTTTGAAAAAAAATTGTTTAATGTTAGTTTCCCCAATTGAATTTTTTTGGAAGGAGACATTAAATATATACATATAGTGAGAAAGGAAAATTTGACAAGAGGTAATTACTCAAAGATTATCCAAAATTTTCTATTCAAAGTTCTTCCTATCAATTAATAGAGTTCCATGCCTTGGACAAATGATTATTCCTATCGCTATTAAAAGCCAATACCATTTTTTTTACTAGTTGTGGAAGGCAAATACTTGAGACATAATAAAAATGGTGTTTTTTCAAGAGTGATCATTTTTAGATATATAGTAATATACTTTTGCTATTAGTGTGTTTCTTACATTCTAATTAACTGTGTAGATTAAATATTCAAGGCATCCAAAATAAATTTGTATCTTTGGTTGAATTAACATTTGAATGTCACGCAAAGTCTGAGTAATTGGATTGTTGTCATTTTGTCAAGTTGATTAACATTATGGAAACTTTTAGTTTTAGGGAAGAAAATGAATTTTTCAATGTATTTAGATGTGCGTCATATATATATATGTTTATTAATGAGGTTCTTTAAATATAATCATTGCATTATTTTGAGATAAAAAAAATTTGGAAAAACTTTTAATATGAGCATTTATTTTTGTTCAAATAATTATTATCTAAATTTTGATCCTAAATATTCTATTCTTTCCTAAAATCATCAATTACGACAATTGATATCATATTTTTCTTACAAAACAATAGTTCTGGTCAAAATTTTATAAACTATTATTGAAATATATAATATTATATATACTTGAATATATTTAATATTTGACATATATTTAATATTTTAATAGTTTTGAATTTTGATTTAGCACACATGCTGGTACTTTGTCTGTTATGTGTGAATTAAAATGCAGGCACAAAGTTAATATTAATATGAATGAAGAAGACACTAAACTCTGAATTACGTTATATTTTCAATGCAATTAACAGATAAAAATATAAAAACCATGCTACAATACCATGAAGAGTTATATTAAAAAAATAACATAATTAAAAAAATAACTTTCATAAATGAATAAACATTATTATTATTTATTTGATGCAGTATCTATCTGATTCTTCAAATAAATAAAATAAAATAATTCCCTCAAAAAATAAAATAAAATAAATAAAATGCAATATTACATATGTGGGGTACGGCTCGAATAAGTCCTTATTTATTGTATTTTTCCTACTTTTCTTAGTTGAAGGGCATTTTAGGCATTCACCAACAACAATTTCAAGCTCACACAAGACGCATTTCAGAAAAAAGCCTTTTTCAGGTTTCCATTTCCATGCTACGCAGTGGAAATGCAGCAGAGCTCTGTATTAACACCAAACAGAGAAATTTTACAGAGGATATGCTTATTTACATTTCTGATTTATTCCTTTACAATCAAATGCAATTCAAGTGGAATTCGTTTGAAATTTTTCAAACATTTTCTTCCCCGAGAGCTCTTTGATGCCCAACAATGGCAGCCACCTCTGATAATAATTTTGTTATGGAAGCGAGGGAGGAGGAGATGACGTCACCACTGATGAACACACAGTCATCTCGCAGATTCGCATATTTTCTAAGGCCCTCTGTTACCTGCATTGATCTCCCTGTTTTCGAGCCTCCACTGGATTCTGTAAAACCCACAATTTCCTCAACCCCGGTGTCATTGAAGTTGACTTTTGCTTGGTGGAGACACCCGATGAACGATTGGATAAGTTGGGTGAATCGCATGAAATCGTTGCATCATTCTACCTGGAAACAAGCGGGAATTTACGATGCCATACTGAACTCCACCTACAAAATTCATTCCAATGATGATCTGATTATAGGGTTTGCAGAGAAGTGGTGCCCTCAGACTAATACCTTCGTGTTTCCATGGGGAGAAGCTACAATCACGTTGGAAGATGTGATGATTATTGGGGGTTTCTCTGTTTTGGGCAAATCTGTTAAAACCCCCTTGAAGATGGAGCAGAAATCATTGTACAGAAACTGCTCGACGAGCTGTCGCGTTTAAAATGGGGTAAAGTGGTGAAACCCAGCCAGAAAACTTGGATGACGAGATTCAAGGATAGAGGGAGTGAGATCGAACACGAAGCTTTTCTTGCTTATTGGCTATCAAGGTATGTTTTCCCTAATGGGCTTCCTCTAGGAAGAAATTTTATACTGGAAACTATTTTCCCCATTGCTGTATATTTAGCTAGAGGAACTAGAATTGCTCTAGCATCTGCAGTTCTTGCTAGTCTTTACAAGAATCTGAGATCACTAAAAGAGGCTATGGCTGCTACAACTAGAAACCTAGAAGCTAGAGGAGAAATTAAGTTTTTGAATGTTGAGATTAAAGCCCCATTCCAGTTGGTTCAGGTTTGGGCTTGGGAGAGATTCCCATCATTACGTCCCGAGCCAAATATGACTTGTGGCCAGCCAAGATTGGCTCTATGGGATGGTTTAAAGAAAACGGGATTGGGTAATGTTGCGCCTGCATTAGATCGAGCTGAAGACGAGTTTATTTGGCGTCCCTATACGAGGGCTTTAAACAACTTCTTCCCTGAGATGGTGTACAAGGACGAGGAACATTGGATGTCAGTGAACTCTGGCTCGGGGGATAAATTAGAGGAGCTTATTCGATGCTTGAGACCGAGTGAGCTTGTTAACCATGAAGTAAATTGCATAGAGCAGTATCTCCCACATCGAGTGGCTATGCAGTTTGGCATGGATCAAGATCTCCCGGGTTGTGTAGCCCGATTTAATGGGAGTTTTGATATTGCTTGGAAGAATTATACTAGACAAGTTGGAGATTTGGTAATGTATGTACCTGCACTGCTTTCCAAGTCTGGTGTGACTACTCGATACATGGAATGGTGGAAAAAGTTGAAGTTAGCCTCACTTGGCATGACTGAGGCTTGTACAGGTGAAAATACCACGTTGGGTGGTTCTCGAAGCACAGAAATGAAGGACGATTTTGGTTTTCCTCCCATGGTGAATTGTATGAACACGGGAGTTTCTGGTACTAGCGATAAAGAAAAAGTGGTTGAGAACTTTCAGGTTGAAGGCAATGGAATTTCTTCATCTTCAGGTGCTAAGGATAAAGAAAAAGTGGTTGAGAACTTTCAGGTTGAAGGCGATAGAACTTCTTCATCTTCAGCTCAAAATGAAGCTGATTTTCTTGGAAATGGTGATTCTGAGGTTGAGAACTTTCAGGTTGAAGGCGATAGAACTTCTTCATCTTCAGCTCAAAATGAAGCTGATTTTCTTGGAAATGGAGATTCTGAGATGTCAAAAAAGAACCGAGTGGAAAGCTTTTCAGGTACTAAATCAGTTGAGGATGCTATTATTCCTCTGGGTTTTAGTCCTAAGCACGCTATGGTAGAAGTAGACAACTCTGGGCTAAAGGATAAAGAAACAGTGAGCAAGAACTTTCAGGTTGAAGGCAATGGAGCTTCTTCTTCAACTCATTATGAGGTTGAGTTTCTTGGTCATGGTGTTTCTGAGATGTCAAAAAAGAAACCAGCGGGAAGCTTTTCAGGTACCAAATTAGTTGATGATGCTCTTATTCCTCCAGGTTTTAGTCCTAAACTTGCTCGAGTAGAAGAAGATGAAATGGGGGTTATGGATAAAGAAACAGGAGTCAAACTGCCTGAAGGCAAAAGCAGCAGTAATAGAAGTAAAATACTTGAGCCTCCTGGAATGATGCTTGAGGAGAGGATTTGCAGAATTGAGAAAATATGTGCTTTGTTAAAAAGCAGGAAATTGAGGTCTTGATGGCATTAAACTTCACAAGTGAGTAACCTAGCTTCGTCTGCATTAGCTAGTAAGCATTTTACAGTTTCAAGTTAGTATAAATGCAAGTATAAGGCAGATAAGATCTTTAACTCTCCATGTTATCGAATTTTTTTGCGTCGTGTAAATGATGCCACTGTATCTCGATGTGCTTTAATGTTATTGGTTGAAATCTGAAAGGTTTGCTTGTATTTTCAAGAATCAAGATTAGTGATATATTCAATCTTTTTCATATTTCTCTTTTCTAGCCTACTTGATGATTGTTTGTGATTATGCATGTGGATGCGAAAGACGAAATACTCATTTAATACTACAATAAAAATCATAATTAAGTACTTAAGATAGATTTATTTAAATGGTTCAACTTTGTAAGGATTTCGTTGTGAATGTATGGCGATTCAACTGGAAATAGTCAAATAGATTATTGGCACAGTCATCTCCAAAGTTAAATTATAATCTTTCGATACTATGATTCCTTTTCCTTTTTTTATTTTCTCTTTTTTTTTTCTTTTCTTTTTTGTTGAAAAATGGTAATTACCATGGACAACACATATATATGATAGTATTTGTGGACATGCTTCTTAATTCTTCCTCTGTCCTTGTACAATTGCTAAAGGTGAAAATTCAATTACCTTGCTACGGTGGGGATTTCTTCTAAGTTTCTTGACCGACCAGAAAAATGACTCTTTTTCTTCAGGGCTAAGGTGAAATTCAATTACCTTGCCGTGAAAATCAGAGTTGAGAGGCATTATGGAATTATTACCCTATCTTGTTAATGAAACGAAGAAAAAATTCGTTCTTAACCTTCGAGATTTATGGTTTTGTTATCACAATGACATGTCAAGGATGAGTTGTTTTTCATGTTGCTTGTCGTGACAAGAGAAAATCAACAAAAAGGAAATTGCTATTTCCTTGCGGAAGTTCTGATTTGAGTCTTCTTCACCATCCTAACCTGGTAAATTAAGTAGGATATTGTTCTGTTGGTGACCAGAGAATATCAATTTTAACAGTACATGGCCAATGGTTCCCCAGAGGATCAGCTCCTAAGTATGTTGTTGCTCCATCTCCTTTTAATTCACTACTATATCCTCGAAACCCAATATTTTTCTTTGACATCTTATATACTGGAGATCTGCTGAGGTTTTCAAAACTAATTAAGTGCAACAAGTGATTCAACATTAGATTATGTACTGATCATTTTCTTAGACTTTATCTTTATTCATTTCTTGGGCTCTCATGTGAAACAAAACAATGGCACAAGGATCTTTGTACGAGAGATTGTAAGTTTTGTGTCTAAACCAAACAATGCCAAAAAAAATATGTTAAAATATCATTGATGAATATGACCGGTACATTTAAACCAAATTTTGAATATCGAAAAGTTTATATTTATTTGTATATTAAATAAGATATTTGAAAGGTGTAAAGTGTGTTGGAATATAATGAAACTCCAAATTTGTTAAAGTTAATCAAGCAAAAGTGAAGTTGAGGCATAAATGAACACAAAGTAACTAAGTGAAAAAGTCAAACTTCAAGTTGAGACGAAGTTTTGATCTACGATTGTGGCGTCTTAGAACGCATGTTAAAACATATGTGGGTGGGTCATTGGACAAACAATTTTATAACCAATTCAATGTTGCACATTTATATATCAATGGATAATTTCAAAAAAGATGATAATGGAGATTTTGAAAACTAATGGCAGCACAAATTATATGAATTAATTAATGAGAAAATAGTTAATATTTTCTTAATTTTAATTATAAATATGACACAGAAATAGGATCATCCAATCCCAATGCTGGAATTTTGTTATAATTTCAGCGCTTGACGTGGGTGTTGTTCTTTGCTGTCATGTAGCTGTCTAGCCCTACTTATCAACCCCCCAATACTGTGTAGGTAATACCAAGATGCACCACATCATTGCTGAAAGCCTGAAATTATAATATAGTTTCAACATCAGAATTCAGATACCCACGCAATGGCGTGATGATTTTAATTGTATATTTACATAAAAAAAATTATAAAATAAGAAAATGAATTTTTATGAATATTTAATAAAAATAAGAAATATATGTTATGTTATATATTTTAATAACGGTTTTCATATTTGATCTGAAATATTAGATTGTAAGAAAAATACCATATCAATTATCAAAATTAATGATTTTAGGTAAGAATAGAATATTTGGGAACAAAAATTAGATAATACGACTAAAAATGATCAAATTTATTTCAAATACGGCTAACAATAATCTTGTAGTGCTATCAAGATATACATATAAATGATCGATATACATGTAGAACGACCCCAAATAAAACTCAAAAGGGATTCTATAATATGCTAGATTTCGGAAAAAATAAATAAGTAAATATAACTCAGCAAATTGATAAAGAATATTCTTTTTCTTTTGAAAAAAATGCTACATCGCACCACCTTTTCATTATATTTACTATTATGAAAAATTTAGACTATAGAAAAATTTACAATTTTATTCTCACATATAAAACACATGATCTAAATAACCAATGAATAAAACAAAAAGAAAAGAAATCGCCAATTAAAAATAAAATCACTTTTAAATTCAACAGTGATTTAATTAATTTGTTTTATTTCTATTTACATAAAACACATTTTCATTTTAGAAAGGAAAACAACTCATATTTAATTTTATGTACTTGAAAAAAGCAAAATGCATGTAATGCAAAGTTGATTATTGAAGCCAATTATTTACTCTTTTCTCATTGAGAAAACTCAATAGTATTAAAAGGAAAAAATAATTAATTTTTAATTGAAATCGTAGCCACATTGGCACTGCCAATAGATTATCTCACAACGTAGCACTTCAATTATTCACGCTTTACTTTTAGAATTAAATTAAAATAATGAAATCAATTGTTTAATATAAAAATTATTCCTATTAAACAATTGAAATTTCTTTTTCAAATAGACGTCTATATAAAAATAGAAAAATCTTCCATTTTTCTTTAACTTATCACAACATGAATAATGTAGAATTTATACCATAATGGTGTGTGATTTTGGAATTAAGTTATGAAAAAATAATGGACAATTAATTTAATTATATTTTTGAATGTAAATTAATTTAATTACAAATTTGTTTAATTATTTTTTTAAAAAGAGTGCGAATTAGGCACATCTAAACATGGTAAAGTGTACGCTCAAGTTTCTGATATATAGAGATTTCAAAATTGAAATGTATATAAAATAATAACTAAAATGTAATATCCAAAAATTAAAATGTATATAGAAACTAATAATTCTCATTTTCAGATTTAAATTAATATATATTGTAAGTTGTAACTATTATCTCTTATCACATTTACATAAATACATGTAACACTAAATATAAAAGAAGTAAAATAAAAACATTATAAATTGATTAAAAAAAATACATAAAAAAAGGGTAAAATACATATAAAAAAATAAAATAACACTAAATCGGGAAAGAAGCGTAAATAAATAAGGATAATAATTAAGTCTAAAAGTTAATCTGCCAAACACGTATCAACTGCCACCAAGACTTTCGCTTAGGTGGCACTCCTCTTATTATAATATTAAGATTAAGACTAGAAAGGGAATGCTTCCATAATTGCTCATTAATTGAAAAACAACTTTAGAAAGTCCAAATTTGAAGCTTTGCCAAAAAGTGAAAATTTAAAATTAATTTCCCAAAAATCAACTTCGATTTTTAGTAAGGTTTCGTATTTTAATATTTTTAGCAAGGTTTGGTATTTTAATATTTTTGGCAACCAAACATTTGTAACATGTGGATTATTATTATTATTATTATTAAATAGCGAGAATGCCTAAAAAATGCAATCGGAGCGTTTTGCATTGGTGAAATACATGTGTTATGCTCACCTGGTTAGGGATGTTAATAATTTGAGCCGATCCAATAAGTTTGCAAAAAGCCCCAGCTCGACTCATGGCTCATATATGCAAGCCTTGATTTTATTGACCGAGCCGAACCGGGCCACTGACCCGTGGTCCGGCTCGATTGGCCCGTTAGATTAATATCCCGGGCTATGTAGCCTAAGCATGTCAAGGCATAGCTGGTGATAGAGATGACCAACCAATGGCTGGTGAAATGGCCAAAATGTCAAAAATTAGTCCTCACTAGTAGTTCGTAGGTTTGTGATGTAGTACCAATTATACTGTAGGGGAAAAAAATAAAAAAATAATTTCAAGTTCACACAAGACGCATTTCATTTTCACATTTCCATTTCTTCGCTTGACGGAGTGACAGTGGTGCAGCAGAGCTCTGTGCTCTGCATCACTCGTTTACTATAAAAGGCGAAGTAATTCAAATGGAAGTCCTTTGTAACAATGCACTTATTTTCTTCGCCGAGAACTCTACTCTTTTGATTCCCAACAATGTTATGGAAGCGAGGAAGGAAGAAATGACGTCACCACCGATGAATAGACAGTCATCTCGCAGAACCGCATATTTTTTAAGGCCCTCTATTACCTCCATTGATGGCCCTGTTTTCGAGCCTCCAGTTGATTCTGTAAAACCCACAATTTTCTCAACCCAAGTGCCATTGGAGCGGTATTTTACTTGGTGGAGACACCCAAAGAGCCAATGGAGAAAATGGGTGTATCGCATGGCATCGTTGCATCATTCTACCTGGAAGCAAGCTGGGATTCACGATGCTCTAATGAACTCAACTTTCAAAATTCATCACAACGATAATCTGATCATAGGGTTTGCGGAGAAGTGGTGTTCTAAGACGAATACCTTCGTGTTTCCGTGGGGAGAAGCTACAATAACCTTAGAAGATGTGCTGATTATTGGGGGTTTCTCTGTTTTGGGCGAATCTGTTAAAACTCCCCTTGGAGAGGAAGGAGAAATGATTGTACAGAAAATGGTTGATGAGCGATCGCGTTTAATGGTGGGTAAGGCAATGAAGGTAAATAAACCAAGCCAGCAAGCTTGGATGAGGAAATTCATGGATAATGGAAGTGAAATCGAGCACGAAGCATTTCTTGCTTATTGGCTATCAAGATATGTTTTCCCCTACGGCCTTCCTCAAGGAAATGATCTTATACTCGAAACTATTTTCCCCATTACTGTACATTTAGCTAGAGGAACTAGAATTGCTCTTGCACCTGCCGTTCTTGCTAGCATTTACAAGAATTTGAGGTCACTAAAAGAGGCTATGGTTGCAACTAGAAACCTAGAAGCTAGAGGAGAAAGGGCCTCTTTGAACGTTGAGATTAAATCTCCATTCCAGTTGGTTCAGGTTTGGGCTTGGGAGAGATTCCCGTCATTACGCCCCGAGCCCAACAGAGTGTCATGTGGCAAGCCACGATTGGCTCTATGGCATGGCTTAAAGAAACCGGGATTGGAAAAGATTTTCTCCGTGTTAGATCGAGCTGAAGAAGAGTTTATTTGGTGCCCCTATGTGAGGGCTTTAAACAACTTCTTACCTGAGATGGTGTACAAGGATGAGGAGCACTGGATATCAGTAAACTCAGGTTTGGGAGATAAGTTTGAGGAGCTTGCTCAATGTTTGAGAACGAGTGAGCTTGTTAACCATGAAATAGATTGCATAGAGCAGTATCTCCCACATCGGGTGGCTATGCAGTTTGGCATGGATCAAGATCTCCCGGGTTGTGTAGCCCGAGTTAATGGGAGTTTTGATAGTGCTTGGAAGAATTATACCAGGCAAGTTGGAGATTTGGTAATGTACATACCAGCACGGCTTTTCAGTTCTGGTGTCACTACTCGATACATGAAATGGTGGAGAAAGTTGAAGTTAGCCGGAAGTGACAAGACTGAGGCTTGTAAAGGTAAAAATACCATGTCCAGTGGTTCAAGGAGCATAAACTTGGAAGGCTTTATAGAAAGTAAATTAGCGGACAACTTTGGTTTTCCCCCCATGGTGAATTGTATGAGCAAGGGAGTTTCAGGCACTGAGGATAAAGAAACAGTGGATGAAAACTTTCAGGTTGAAGGCAATGGAATTTCTTCTGCTTTAGGTACTAAGGATAAAGAAAAACTGGTTAAGAACTTCCAGGTTGAAGGCGATGGAATTTCTTCATCTTCAGCTCATAAAGAAGCTCATTTTCTTGGAAATAGTTCTCAAAGCATAGAAATGGAGGATGATTTTGGTTTTCCTCCCATGGTGAATTATATGAGCACAGGAGTTTTAAGTACTAACGATCAAGCAGCAGTGGATGAAAACTTTCAGGTTGAATGCAATGGAATTTCTTCATCTTCAGGCACTAAGGATAAAGAAAACGTGGTTGAGAACTTTCAGGTTGAAGGCGATGGAATTTCTTCATCTTCAGCTCATAATGAAGCTGATTTTCTTGAACATTGTATTTCTGAGATGTCAAAAAGGAAACCGATGGAGAGCTTTTCAGGTACTAAATCAATTAAGGATGCTCCTATTCCTCCTCCACCAGGTTCTAGTCCTAAGCGTGGTAGGGTAGAAGTAGACAATTCTGGGCTAAAGGGTAAAGAAACAAGACTCGAACTGCTTGAAGGTGAAATCAGTGATAATAGAAGTAAAATACTTGAGCAACCTGGAATGATGATGCTTGAGGAGAGGATTTGCAGAATCGAGAAAATATATGCTTGGTTAAAAGCAGGAAATCGCCATCTTGATGGAATTAAACTTCACAAGTGAGTAAACTAGCTTCATCTGCGTTGGTTAGTAAGCATTTTACAGTTTTGAGGTAGTACGCATGTCCGTATGACTCGTCAAGACCTTTAACTCTTCATGTTGTGGAAATTTTTGCGTTGTGTAAATGGTGCCATGATATGTGGATGTGTTTTAATGTTATAGGTGGAAATATGAAAAAGTCAAACTTCAAGTTGAGATGAAGCTTTGATCTATGACTGTGAGTGTCTTAGAACGCATGTTAAAACATATGTGGGTGGTGATTGGACAAACAATCTTACAACCAATTCAATGTTGCACATTTACATATCAATGGATAATTTAAAAAAAGATGATAACTGAGAGATTTCGAAAACTAATGGCAGCACAAATTATGTGAAGTAATGGAAACACAGTAAATATTTTATTAGTTTCAATTATAAAGATGACATAGGAATAGGATCGGATTCATTGTGGTGCTTTTAATTAAAATTTTATTTATTCACTATATTTTACAAGTGAATTTGATTCATATTTTACAAGTGAATTTGATCCAATTTCAACGCTAGAATTTTGTTATAGTTTCAACGCTTGACGTGGCGTTGTTCTTTACTGCCATGTAGCTGTCCAACCCGACTTATCATCCCTCTGCTGGCTGTTGCTAGGTGGCATCGTCAAGGCGCCCAAATCTGCGCTGAAACTATAATAAAATTTCAACACTAAGACTAAAAAGGGAATGATTTCATAATTGCTCTTTGAATGAA
Organism: Jasminum sambac; assembly: GCA_018223645.1. Lineage (NCBI taxonomy): Eukaryota > Viridiplantae > Streptophyta > Magnoliopsida > Lamiales > Oleaceae > Jasminum > Jasminum sambac. Next base: position 14,694,007 of record CP073642.1, read on the forward strand.
AAACAACTTTAGAAAGCCCAAATTTGAAGCTTTTCCAAAATGTTAAATTCAAAAATTCACAAACCAGCCCCCCCACCACCCCCACCCGCCCAAAAATCAACTTCAATTTTTAGTAAGGTTTTGTATTTTAATATTTTTAGCAACCAAACATTTGTACCATGTGGATTTTCTTTTTAAAAAATAGCGAGAATGGCTACTAACAGAGCCGGTTTTGGCTTGAGGCGAGCGAGACCGTCGCCTCAGGCGCAAAACCGGAGGGGGCGATTTTTTTCTCTTTTTTCTTACATAAAAATTAAGTATATATATGTAAACAACGCAATTATAAAGCTGTCTAATGAGTGGTGCAGCGTGTGTGTTTTTGCAGTAAATCGTCTCAAAAGTTGAATCCCGATCTTGCATTTCCATATCTCGTATTATTTATTATTTTCTTTCTTTAAGTTTTGGTAAAAGTATTCCTCCAAAAAAATATTTTCTACAACTATATTAATTCTCTAATATTTTAACTCATATAAAAAGTTTGTAATACCTACGAATAAAATTTATAATACCTCCTTTAGTTTTACGCATAGTTAATTTCAAATATTCTTAAATTTCTTATTATCAAAAATAATAATAATAATAATCTTCTAAACAACCGTATCTTGTTACTTTGGAACAAAAATAAATTATAATAATCTTTATTTTTTCTATTATTATTGTATTTTTAGTTAACTATTAATTTTTGTAAAGCACTTACAAATTTGAAAATCATTACGTAGCGTTTTATGATGTTTCTAGAGAATCACAAGTGCGACTGGCTACTAAATGCACTCGGTGCATATTGCATTGGTGAAATACGAGATGTTCTATACTCACCTGGTTAGGAATGTTGATGATCTGAGCTCACCCAATAAGTTTGGACTCAACCAGCAAAAAGCCCGAGCTCCACTCGTGGCTCATACATGCGAGCCTTGATTTTACTGACCGAGCCGAACCGGTCTATGTAGCCTAAGCATGGTATGGCATAGCTAGTGATAGATGACCAGCCAATGGCTGGTGAAATCACCAAAAACGTCAAAAATGAGTCTTGCCTAGTAGTTAGTAGGTTTGTGATGTAGTACCAATTATACTGTAGGGAAAAAAATAAAAAAATAATTTCAGGTTCACACAGGACGAGAGAAATGAGAAATCCTTTTTCAGATGGGTACGGCTAAATGCACCCGTAATTTTACTTTGTGCACCCATATTTTAAAAAATTCCAATCCCACCCTTATTTATTGGAAAAAAAAAAAGGCGTTCGCCGTACGTGGGGCGAACGCCGTTAAACCACATTCGCCCCACATGGGCATGTAACGCCACGTGGCGAAACATCAAATTTTTATTTAAAAATAAAAAATAAAAAATTATAAAAGGGAGAAATGAAAAATATCAGACGAGGACTTTTTATATTATTTTTTGTTTAAATTTTTTATAACCATTTTGACGAATAATTTTAAAATTTCTTTAAATTTTTTCATTCACTCAGTTTTTTTAACAATTATATTCAATACTAATCGGATAAAGCTAATTGCCATATGATAAAAAAAATTCTAAATTTATCATTAGAGTAGTTTCAAAAAATTTTGAAATTACTCGTCAAAATGGTTGTAAAAAATTTAAATTTTTTAATAATTCGACAATAAAACTAATTATTGTATCATAAAAAAATTGAAATTTATCATCAAAATAGTTGCAAAAAAATTTAAAAGAAATTTCAAAACTACTCGCCAAAGTGGTTGCAAAAAATTTGAATAAAAGTGATGGCAAAAATTACATTCACGAATAAATAATTAATAAAATTACTCATTTTTTAAAATTTTTTACAACCACTTTGATAATGAATTTCGAATTTTTTTTATAATACATTAATTAACTTTATCCGGTTAGTATTGAATACAAGCATTAAAAAAATTGAGTGGTTGCAAAAAACTTTACAAAATTTTGAAATTATTCGTCAACGTGATTGTAAAAAATAATAACAAAATTTTTTATTTTTATCTGTTATTCTCTATTTTTTTTTTTAATTTTTAATTGATTCGCTACATAAGAAGCGAACACACATCAGTGTGTTCGCACTCCATGAGTGTGTTCGCTCCATGTGGAGCGAACACGCATCACTGTATTCGCTCCCTATGGAGAGAACCATTTTTTTTTTTTTAGCTATGAAGGGTATAATGGGAAATAGAAAATAACTTGGATGCATAAAGTAAGAGGCACGGGAGCATTTAGCCGTACCCTTTTCAGATTTCCATTTCTGTGCTTGACGGAGTGACAGAGGAAATGCAGCAGAGCTCTGTGCTCTGTATCACTCCTTTATTACGAAAGGTGAAGCAATTCAAATGGAAATCCTTTATAACAATGCACTTATTTTCTTCCCCGAGAACTCTACTCTTTTGATTCCCAAAAATGGCAAGCTCTTCTGAAGAAAATTTTGTTATGGAAGCAAGGAAGGAAGAAATGACGTCACCACCGATGAATAGACTGTCATCTCGTAGAACCGCATATTTTCTAAGGCCCTCTGTTACCTCCATTGATGGCCCTGTTTTCGAGCCTCCAGTTGATTATGTAAAACCCACAATTTTCTCAACCCAAGTGCCATTGGAGCCGAATTTTGCTTGGTGGAGACACCCAAATAGCGAATGGAGAAAATGGGTGTATCGCATGGCATCGTTGCATCATTCTACCTGGAAGCAAGCTGGGATTCAAGATGCTATAATGAACTCAACTTTCAAAATTCATCACAACGATAATCTGATCATAGGGTTGGCAGAGAAGTGGTGTTCTAAGACTAATACCTTCGTGTTTCCGTGGGGAGAAGCTACAATAACCTTAGAAGATGTGATGATTATTGGGGGTTTCTCTGTTTTGGGAGAATCTGTTAAAACTCCCCTTGGAGAGGAAGGAGAAATGATTGTACAGAAAATGGTTGATGAGCGATCGCGTTTAATGGTGGGTAAGGCAATGAAGGTAAATAAACCAAGCCAGCAAGCTTGGATGAGGAAATTCATGGATGATGGAAGTGAAATCGAGCACGAAGCATTTCTTGCTTATTGGCTATCAAGGTATGTTTTCCCCTATGGGCTTCCTCTAGGAAATGATCTTATACTCGAAACTATTTTCCCCATTACAGTACATTTAGCTAGAGGAACTAGAATTGCTCTTGCACCTGCTGTTCTTGCTAGCATTTACAAGAATTTGAGGTCACTAAAAGAGGCTATGGCTGCAACTAGAAACCTAGAAGCTAGAGGAGAATGGGGCTCTTTGTTCGTTGAGATTAAAGCTCCATTCCAGTTGGTTCAGGTCTGGGCTTGGGAGAGATTCCCGTCATTACGCCCCGAGCCCAACAGAGTGTCATGTGGCAAGCCACGATTGGCTCTATGGCATGGCTTAGAGAGACCGGGATTGGAAAAGATTTTCTCCGTGTTAGATCGAGCTGAAGAAGAGTTTATTTGGCGCCCCTATGTGAGGGCTTTAAACAACTTCTTGCCTGAGATGGTGTACATGGATGAGGAGCACTGGATATCACTAAACTCAGGTTTGGGGGATAAGTTTGAGGAGCTTGCTCGATGTTTGAGAACGAGTGAGCTTGTTAACCATGAAATAGATTGCATAGAGCAGTATCTCCCACATCGAGTGGCTATGCAGTTTGGCATGGATCAAGATCTCCCGGGTTGTGTAGCCCGATTTAATGGGAGTTTTGATAGTGCTTGGAAGAATTATACCAGGCAAGTTGGAGATTTGGTAATGTACATACCAGCACGGCTTTTCAGTTCTGGTGTCACTACTCGATACACGAAATGGTGGAGAAAGTTGAAGTTAGCCGGAAGTGACAAGACTGAGGCTTGTAAAGGTAAAAATACCATGTCCAGTGGTTCAAGGAGCATAAACTTGGAAGGCTTTATAGAAATTAAATTAGCGGACAACTTTGGTTTTCCTCCCATGGTGAATTGTATGAGCAAGGGAGTTTCAGGTACTAAGGATAAAGAAACAGTGGATGAAAACGTTCAGGTTGAAGGCAATGGAATTTCTTCTGCTTTAGGTACTAAGGATAAAGAAAAAGTGGTTGAGAACTTTCATGTTGAAGGCAATGGAATTTCTTCTTCAGCTCATAAAGAAGCTGATTTTCTTGGAAATGGTTCTCAAAGCATAGAAATGGAGGACGATTTTGGTTTTCCTCCCGTGGTGAATTGTATGAGCACAGGAGATTTAAGTACTAAGGATCAAGCAGCAGTGGATGAAAACTTTCAGGTTGAATGCAATGGAATTTCTTCATCTTCAGGCACTAAGGATAAAGAAAACGTGGTTGAGAACTTTCGGGTTGAAGGCGATGGAATTTCTTCATCTTCAGCTCATAATGAAGCTGATTTTCTTGAACATTGTATTTCTGAGATGTCAAAAAGGAAACCGATGGAGAGCTTTTCAGGTACTAAATCAATTAAGGATGCTCTTATTCCTCCTCCACCAGGTTCTAGTCCTAAGCGTGGTAGGGTAGAAGTAGACAATTCTGGGCTAAAGGGTAAAGAAACAAGACTCGAACTGCTTGAAGGTGAAATCAGTGATAATAGAAGTAAAATACTTGAGCAACCTGGAATGATGATGCTTGAGGAGAGGATTTGCAGAATCGAGAAAATATATGCTTGGTTAAAAGCAGGAAATCGCTGTCTTGATGGCATTAAACTTCACAAGTAAACTAGCTTCATCTGTGTTGGTTAGTAAGCATTTTACAGTTTTGAGGTAGTACGCATGTAAGTATGACTCATCAAGACCTTTAACTCTTCATGTTATGGAAATCTTTGCGTCGTGTAAGTGGTGCCATGATTTTTGAGGTAGTACACATGTAAGGATGACTCGTTAAGACCTTTAACTCTTCATGTTATGGAAATTTTTGCATCGTGTAAATGGTGCCATGATATTTGGATGTGTTTTCATGTTATTGGTGGAAATTTGAAAAAGATCTACCATACAAGCTTGGACATTGGTTTTCTTGTATTTTCAAGATTAGTGATATATTCGATCTTTCTTATGTCTCTTTTTGCACCTACTCAATGATGTAACTAATCCCTTAGAGTTAGAATGAATGTTGTAGCTAGTTTGGATTATTTCATACATTTGAGATTTTTTGAAATATTTCATGTTGGATTTTTATCGTTGTTGTGGGTGTTTTTTTCCCCATAAACCTGATTAATTTATGATTGTTTGTGATGAATGCATGTGGACATGAAAGATGAACTACTACAATAGAAATCATAATTAATTAATAATCTAGAGATAGACTTATTTTAGTTGTTCAAATTTGTTTGGATTTCTTTGTGAATGAATACTCTGTTTTATATGGTGATGCAACTAGAAATAGATTATTGGCAGAGTCCTCTCCAAAGTTAGTTAAATTATTATCTTTTGACACTACGATTCCTTCGTTTTTCCCCCTTTTTTTTTTTTTAATATATATATATATATACATATATGAATGATAGTGTTTGTGGACATGCTTCCTTATTCTTATCCTCTGTCCGTGTACAACTGCTAAAAAAGGGATAATGACCATGTACTAAATTTAGAAAATTTGACAGCATCAATGCTGTCCTAACACTTGGTTTGAAGTTAGAGAAATGACCCAGGGGATTTCTTCTGAGTTTCTTGACAGACCAGAAAAATGACTCTTTCTCATCGGGGCTAAGGTGAAATTCAATTACCTTGCCGTGAGAATCTGAGTCGAGATGCATTTTGGAATTATTACCCTATCTTTTTGATGAAACGAAGAAAACAATTTGTTCTTAATCTTCAAGATTTATGGTTTTGTTATCACAAGGACATGTAAAGGATGTTGAGCTGTTTTTCATGTTGCCTGTCATCACAAGAGAAAATCGAGAAAAAGGACTCCCTCAAGAGCGTTCAAGATTTTAAGGACAACAGATCCTTTGCGTCATTTGCTAATATCTCCTACAAATCAGGTTAGAATTTTTATATAAATATGTATACATATGTTTATGATATAATTTATCCCTATGCATCTTTGATCTCCATTGTTTTATAATTTATTTCTTTTCTTGTATTTGAATGTGGTGGGAAAAATACAGACAATGAATGCTTGTGTTAGAAAATGAATATGGGATCTCGACATTTTGCATCCCAAAAGGAATTTCAAACTTCTTGTTAAATTTATTTGAATATCCAAATTTTGGTCCAAAATTCTTCCTTCTTATGACAATAAAATTACGCAGAGCTGATAGATTATATGAAATGCAGATAGCAGCAGGAGAAGGTATATAACCGAAGAAATAGAAAAACTTGGAAAGGGGAATATTTCTGCTCAGACTTTTACATTGCAAGAGTTGAGTGCTGCTACTCAAGACTTCAACAGCAAGGCTTTGATTGGCGAAGGTGGTTTTGGGAGGGTGTATAAAGGTCACCTTGAAAGCAAAAATCTAGTAATTCGACTATCCTCCTCCAGTTTTTCCATCTTTCATTTTTATACCGTGTTCGGGTTAAATTTTTTTCTTCTTAAAAACTAACTCTTTAGATGAATAGTGGTGGGGACCACAAGATGTGTGAATAATAATGAGTGATTATGTGAGATGTGTGATGATATTGATGTTTTGCTTGGACATTGATTTTTGGGTAGAAAAAAGTTGACACGAAGAGAGGCACTATTGACTTCTAAACTTGCTCAAACTTGCATACTGTTAGAGCACTATTAACTTGCCTAATTTGTTTCACTTATGTTGTGTTCTCTTAGGATGTTGCAGTGAAACAACTTGACAGAAATGGCTTCCAAGGAAATCGCGAATTCCTAGTGGAAGTTCTGATTTTGAGTCTTCTTCACCACCCTAACCTGGTTAATTTAGTAGGATATTGTGCTGATGGTGACCAGAGAATATTAGTTTATGAGTACATGGCCAATGGCTCCCTCGAGGATCATCTCCTAAGTAAGTTGACACTCAGCTCCATGAAGGCCTCAAAAAGGTTAAGATTTTATAACTGCCTTAAGGAATGCTAACAACCTCGACTTTTCTTTCCAGATATACCCCCGGGCAGAAAGGCTCTCAACTGGAACACGAGGATAAAAATTGCAGGTGGAGCAGCTAAAGGACTTGAATATTTGCATGAGACTGCTAATCCTCCTGTGATTTACAGAGATTTTAAAGCGTCCAATATACTTCTAGATGAGAACTTCAACCCGAGACTTTCTGATTTTGGACTTGCCAAGTTAGGTCCTATTGGTGACAAAACACATGTTTCGACGAGGGTGATGGGTACCTATGGTTATTGTGCACCGGAGTATGCAGCCACAGGTCAGTTGACTACCAAGTCTGACGTGTACAGCTTTGGGGTCGTATTTTTGGAGTTGATCACGGGTCGAAGAGTCATCGACAATACAAGACCAAGTGAAGAGCAAAACTTAATTACTTGGGTATGTTAACTAACCTCAAGAATTCTCTACGACCAAAATAATGCATTATTCGTGACAACCGTCGAAAATAACATTAAGGGCGAGTTTGGGCAAACTTTTATTTTGTTAACTAATTTTTTATGTTCAGTAGTAGTGGGGGCCATAAGATGTGAGGGTAATAATAAGTGGGTGTTTGAGATGTACTCTTGATCTGGTGCAAGCTAGTTGCACCAAACTTGGGTGCAAATAACTGATGTCGTATAATCTAGACATGCTGTAAGTTGGGAAGCAACTTATATGAGATGTTTAGATTGTGTCACATCAATTGCTTACATCAAATCTAGTGTAAGCTGCTTGCATTAGATCAGGAGTGATGGCTTACCAAGGTGAAATCGGAGATTAATGTTTCTATATATCAATGATAGGCGCAACCTTTGCTCAAAGACAAGAAAAAGTTCCATTTGATGGCCGATCCACTGCTCGAGGGGAACTACCCGGAAAAGGGACTCTGTCAAGCACTTGCTGTGGCAGCTATGTGTCTCCAAGAGGAGGCTTCTACGAGGCCCTTTATCAGCGATGTAGTAACTGCTCTCAACTATCTATCAGGAGACAAGGGCAAAGCCGAAAACGAAGAAGAGGAAGGATAAGCACAAGAATCATCTGAGGACAAATGTACAGAGAAATACCGAAAATAATACACCAGATGATAATTAGAGAGATAGAGAGAGGGAGAGAGATCAAGTTTGTGTCAAAGAAATCATCTGACTCTGTACCATTTTGTTTCATACAGCATACCCAAACCCCCATTACAATTGGACCTAAACCAATTTTTTGAAACTTTTTATAGAATATTTTTGCCAAGTTGTTTTGGTTTATATATGATTGTGTAATGCTGAGTAGTATTGGATAGAATATGCCTTTCTTTGTCACATGTAAAACGTTGTTCCTACTCGAGAACAGTAATACTGAGAAGCAATGAAATCCATTCTTTGCATTCAAACTCCATCTTGTAATGTATAATCTAATACGATGAGCCAAACATACCCTTACTGTTCACTGTGCAGGTTTTGAATATGTAATAGTTGAAAACATACGCAGATGTTATATGACAAATTCAAGCATCATACAATGTAACAGTCATTCCAATATGATAAATCTCAATCCAGGGCAAGGTTCAAAACTAGTACTTTACTCACATAATCCTTCCATTCGTATTTGTCAAACACTACGTATATCGTCAAATGTTAAAGAAAAAGGTTAAAGTCAATAGCAATATTTAGACCTTTCAGCTATTTCAAAGGCTAAGAAAGATCTTCAATGCTTTAATGAAGATCAATTTCCACTATTAGCTCCAAAAAAGAATAGTTTATGCAGCTATTTTACCAAATGTTGCAAATCAATCTTCCAGGCCGATGCCAGCTGCAGTAATAGTTGTTCTGGAGCTGCACCTTCCCATTCCTCGGGCAAGTCGAGCGATGAAGAAGATTCGTGCAAATTTAGCAAAATTTCTCTTTTAACTTCTACAGGAATGCGTAGGACATCAGGACCGTTTTCCATCACGATATCTAACAACTGAGGACACACAACAAAAACACAATCACACATAGATTCCAGCACTTATCCCTATTGTTAAGGGATCAATCTACTTGTAGACACATTTGTACACCATCTAGTTGAGGGCCATTGTCTATTCAAAAAAAAGAAAAAAAGGAAAAAGTAGAGGACCATCATAAAATACCACTTTTACCACCATTAGGTGGGGTCCAGTGCTCTCTATTAGAGGGTGTACACGGTACACCAAACATCTCTCATTGTTAAGACTTCCCAATTTTAGTTTTGAATTGAAGTTCTTTATGAACAGCCAACTAAGCTTAAAAACATCGGAGCTATTGAGCAGAAGGCATACATACCTGTTCAAGCCAATATAAGCAGAGGTCAAACAAGTTCTGGTCCAGGACTAACTGTGCAACAGCATGCAGAAGTTCACCTGCTACCTCGTTAGAAAGTTGATCAATTACAGGGCCAGATCTCTCCATGAGCTTTACAAGAAAGAACTCATCCCCATTAGACAAGATTTCAGCAAAAGCTGAATCAAAATCACCAACACGAACTGATTCCATTGCGTTGCTCCAAGAAGTCAAAGTTGGGTCCTGTTGTGGCATTGTTCTGTCATCACCCGGTGCTTCAGAAGTCATCTCCAGTATAAGAGATCGAGCACTTCGACCAGGACCGTTGTCTTCACCAGCAACCCGAATTGCTTCCAAGGTTGCTTCATCTTTTGATGCTTGCCAGACACTTCTTGCAGAAGGTCCCTCGCCAAACCTAACAGGTCTGGTTCCTTTGTCCCAACCCTTCCTGCTGCCAATCTGATGGGCCTCATTTTCCGATGTAATGGGCATATTTGCAGGATTGCCAGGTCTCCTAGAGCCCACTTGACCATTTTTACTGTATGAGTGGAAGTCCCAAGAATCAGGTGCATTAGATCTCCAAGAAGGGCCCCTGCCCCTAATGCCTGAAGTAATAGGTCCATCATTACCTTTTCCTAACATGCCATTGGAATAATCAGGGAAGCCATTGTACTTTCCTATGGGCCTATTTGTGCATCCCTCAAAACCAACTATAGTACTACCACCTCTTCTACCTGTTGATATTGAAAAATCTTGTGCCATGTCTTCAACAACTCTCTCGAGGCCTCGTACTCTGTTTTCTAAGGTGACCATGCTGTCATGAGACCCACCCATAAAGTCCTGCAGTATAGTAAACTATCAGCATAGAACTGTGGAGATTATTTCCTTAATGAATAATGGTAAACAGAATAAGCAAACCTGCAACATATTCATCAGGTGAGATTGCTGTCTCTCCAAATGCACCAATTGACTCTGAATGGCCAACCAACTTCCTTTAATGTTAACGAACCCCTCAGTTTGATTAGGATTTTTACTAAAATCTGGAAGTATGGTTGATGACTCCCTCTGATTTGAATCACTCCTATCATCACGATACCAGTCCCTAAAAATTTCACCATGAGTTCCCCTGTCCATGTTTCTATTTTTCAACTTGAGCGATCCATCACTTTGTTGGCCATTCACCCTTGTCTTCATTGTATCAATGGGTTCTGGCTCTTCCCCATTTTGTGAATTTGAAGTGTTTAGACAACGTCGAGGGAGAATCACTTCTACAGGCAAATCATCTGAACCCCTCGTTTCAAGTTTCTGGAAGAACTCTGGATTCAATTCTTTATCAGTCAATCCTGGTGCCTTTCTCTTCAATATCCCAACTGCCTTGTCCAAACTGTAGCTCCACTTTCCCTTGGAAATAGAATCAGTGGGAGATGATCCCCTTGAAGAAGTTTTCGTTGATTTTTCACTAACTCTCTCATCAGGATTTGTAAAATTCTTCTTATCAGATGAGTTGGCTAATTCAGAAGCCTCGCCATCTTAAGGATTGACCATGTAAAAATGAAAGAATTAAAATTTGTATTTGGAAAAGACCTACCATGATGTCCATCTGAGGCTAACTCAGATGGCTTATGCTTTAATCAAAGACCTACCATGATGTCCATCTGAGGATCCATCTTTTCCAGCAATTTTTTTCCAGAGCAGCAAAGCCTCCATCATACTCTCCCTGGCAGGTTTTATCTGAGAAAAGCAAGAGAACATTTATCATTGTTATGCATTACCAGGATAGCAGCATGATCTACTACCTAATATTCCAAATGTTGACATCATTAGTTATATAACTATAAATTGGGTATAAAAGATGAAAAGTGACTCTTACCAAGTATTGTTTTAAATAAGCCAACTTCGCACCATAACTAGTACTGCATGGAGAAATAGTCTCTGACCTTCATTTGTTCATATTCACATCATAGCATGCAATTTGATTAAGGAATGACAAAGCAGCTCAAACATATGATTAAGTGATAATTAGTATTTGTTTCGGAGAGATTTTCAAGCAAATGATTTTTGAAGGCGTGGTTAAGAGAAAATGATTCCTTTTTTTCCCCCACCCAGTGTTGCTCCCTGTTTTGTCCTTGTTCCATTGTTAAAGAAAAGAAAGAATAGATAAATTCAAATAACAAAATGGAAATAAGAGGAAAGTAAATAAAACTTCCTTATGCAAGTCCATTCTCCACAAATCCTGACATGAATGCCAAACATGAAACATGTATCAAACTATAAGCAAATAAGAGTTTTCAAGGCTCTTGAACTGGGTCAGTTGTGAAAAAGTTTAAAAGACTGCATAATTAGTCTCTTGAACGTCATCATGTATGGAGTCCTGAAAAATGAAAATAAAGTTAACATTACGAACTTTATGCTCTCCTAAAATAGAAGTTATCTTCAGGCATGAAGCTGTGAAATTATGAGCAAGTAAATGTGCAACTGACCGACTGTGATGGACAAAAGACCAAAATAAGAATGCTTTCCAGTACAACTCAAATGATAGGGGACACTTCTAATTCTAAAGCATTAGTACCTAAACGTGAACTTCAGACATTCATGGTGACAAGTATGAGCAGCTAGTTGTGCCATCACTTTAATGATAAAATTATGTAATCTTTGCAATGAAAAAGTGAAAAAAAAAAAAGGAAAGATTACAGCAGTTGGCGTGTAAGGCATTGAATAGCTCTGCAACATAGTGAAGATTTAGTGTCGTAAGCAGAAGATCTAGAGTTACAGACAGATAACATACTTTGTCAAAACGGCAAGCTTCAAGTGCGGCTAGGATGGAAGCAGCTCCTTCAGTTGTTATGTTGCTTGGGTGCAATGCCAGAACACATAATGTATCAGCTGCAGCCTTTCGAGTTGCCCAATCTGAACTGCCAAGACACTCATGAATACTCTGCAACAATGCTCCTGAACTTTGTGGTGGGATTGCTCCTATCTGCACAATCCAACCAGAAAGAGAAAAAGGACTAAAAGGATTTTTAATGTTGGAAAAAGGAGTCCCGCTTACTAAAGAATAATATATATAGATAATCAACAAATTACATGGTACATAATTGATTATCAAGAATCATCAATTAGCACCATGCAAATAAGACATGATATGTAACTGATTATCAAGAATCATCTATTGACACCATGGAAATAATAAAGAATTCCATTTTTCTTGCACAAACTTTCTCATGAATAGCTTGATCTTTACATGTTTGGTTGTGTTAATTTATCCAATAGGGAACTTCAATCTAAACCCTGGTTAGTGTTATAAAATCTAGATTTTGGCAAGTACCAAGCCATGACTGATATAACAAACAACACCAAAAGATGATCCAAACAATTAAACAGTCTAATCACTTTGCATTCCTGTTGCTGCTGCATTGAATTGTCTTGTTATTAACTTGTTGAAACATTTAACATATCCTCGATTTCCAATAACAAAGTAACACAATTACAAATGCACATTCACAACTTTGCAGCAATCAAAACTGGACTACAGAAATCAATGGGACAATTTAGGATAATAATTTTTGTTATAATAAATCGGCTATGGACTACTTATGATTGAAATTCAACTCTTTGATTATGTAAATAATTTTCGACAAAAATCAAAGGAAGCTCAAACGAAAGTAACTACAAATGCCACTAAAATGATACAGCAGAAACAAACCTGCAATAAACTCGAAACAACGTGCAACAATGAGGCCTTTGCCATGAAATGCTGATTATTGAACAACTTGCAGATTCTCGGGCACAGCTTCTGAAACGCAGTTAATGGCGGTTCAGAGGCACATTCCACCATCTTAGCAATACACATTGCAGCCCCTCCTTGTGCAGCCTTGTTATTCTCGCTTATCACCTCAAACAAAGGCTTCATAAACAGAGAAACCACCCCATCACCGCCCCCTGCCCCACCCTTCAAGTACAGGGCAGAAAGCGAGCCAATTGCATCGCAACACGCATCCCTAACCTGGGAATCCGAATCCTTCAGCCTCTTAACAACGTGAGCAATGATTTTGGTCAAATGAGTTGCAGAGGAATCCGTGCGAGTGGAGCAGAGTACAGCAAGGAGTCGAATGCTCTCTTTCTTCACGGCAGGCTTAGGGTCATTTGTCGCATCGCATAGGCAATTGAGTAGCATTGAAACCCCATCGTTCGATATAGCTTCAATAATCTTCTCGAGATCCTCGACAGCAATCTGCTGAGTATCCCGATCAGCCAATTTCGAAAGCGAAGTGAGAATTCTCTGTTTCAATTCAATCATTGCTAAATGCGACGATACAGAAGATGAAACAGAGGACGATCTCGAAGAAACATTCTGGTTGGAAACATTTGGGGGTTTCGAAGATCTTTGGAAGCTCATTTTCTTCGATCAAAAACCTCGAAACAAATGCAATGCGGTGCACATAGAAACAAATAAACAATCAAAATTTCAAATCGAAACAAAGAGAGGATGAATAATATGAGAAACTAACAATGGATTAATGCATCGAAGTTCAAAAATTTTCAGGGTAGAGAGAGATGGTGAACGAATTGATCACACTTGTTCGAAATGAAAGTAAAAAAAAAAAAAAATCAAAAGCGAAAGTGACCGGAGGGAGAGAGAGTCAGAGAAAGATCTGACATTGTGAGCGGAACTGAGGTTTATCAGAGCAGAGAACGCAGCCACTCAAGACTGCACTAAAAGCGTGTAAGTACGACTCTCGAATAAAGGAGCTTCTTTAATTACAACTCCGTAACGACTTTATCATTTGGAATTAAGTCAGGTCACGTGATAAAAAAGGCGTGTGTACTTTATTTTTTAACCCTGCTTCATACTCAAGAAAGAACTGATATGTTACTTTTTTCATTTATTATTATTATTATTATATTTTTTTTACGGGGAGAGTATAGGAGAGGGATATTTTATGAGATCCAAACATTTATGTTGAATATAATGTCTAGTGTACTTGTTAGATTTGTGATGTGAAATTAATTATTCTATCACAAAATTGTTCAATTAATGTGTTTCTATGGGTTTAAATCCTGTTGTGTCGAGTAATATTTAACTGTTCAATCGACATTCGGATTACATTTGGTGAAATCTTTGTTTGGTACATTACTACTAGAGCTCAACTTAATTTGAATAATCACCGTTTTAACCTCTTTTATTGTATTGATTTGATAATTTTTCTATTTTTAATACATATTCTTTACTTTTCAACCACATATTTATTATTATTATTATTATTATTATTATTATTTATTTATTTATTTTTGGAATAATCTTGTCATCCTCTCCAGTCTTTGTATTTTCTTTGCTATTCAACCACCGACTCTGTGAATTTTACACAATTATATTGAGACAAGTCTGATTATGATCAAAAAGTGTATCCAATTTGAATATTTTGGTTTCAACATTTATATATTTTTAAAAAATTTTATTCAATTTGTATCATTAGTAACAAAACAATAAATTATGCATGTTAACTTTATGCATGTTAACACTGTGTTATTTAATATAATTTACAGTATTTTAAATATAATCGGTGCTATTATTCTATGATATAATTTATGAAATTTGCAGTCTAGAAATTAAAGAAAAAAGAACAAAATTATTTTCCAATATTAATGATTAAATATTGAACTCATGCATACATAAGATACTTTCAATAAGTAGCTAGATACATGTCAAATGCTAACTAATTTTTGAACATTCAAATTTTAGTCATTATTAATATATGGACAATATATACACACCATTAGATTAATTAGAAAAGATATTAAATAAAAGTAAGAATTTTATTTCTACTTTTCGAATTTCAACAAAACACATTGAAAGCACAAGAAGTGATTTGCAGCTTGTGTTCATGAACAATTTGGTCATTGACTGCGTGCATGCATGGCATGGCATTTTGCCTTGTGTTTCATTTTCACTGTTTGCACAAATAAATCTGCAGGCGGTCGGAAGCCGTCTCAAATTGTGTCAACATCTGAATTTTTCGTATATACGTTGCTTCCATGTCGATTTCATCACGTGACGGGGTAATGAATAGATACTCCAACCGAGTACTACATTTCAACAGATATTTTAAAACGTAGATTTCGTACAACTTTCCTTTGTTGAATCCCTTCACCTCCACCATCTTCAAGCTTCTCATACTCGAATACGCAAAATACGGTGTACTAGCCAAAAACTGATGGTCCTCAAATAAATAAGGAGGTTGATTGTCCTAAAAATTCAAAAAAGCATGCAACTAATTAGGTCATAAAACTTGAAGGAAAGTATCCCTTTTGATAGATAATTAGCTAGGTGGTTAAAACCAATAATGCTCACCCTAAATATTCTTCTAGGGACTAAGTCAATGGTAAGCATCTCCATATTGGGACAATTTTGGAGAAAGAATGATATCCCATAGAATTCCTTCATGTGCAACTCTGTCTTCAATATCAAATGCCTCACATTTGCAAGTGGTGGTTTTAGGGTTATTGGATCTTCTGCTGTCACTATTTGCTAGAAATCATAAGAAACCAACCAAAGCAAATGTGTTAGGGCCCATTCTATATCGAGATGAACGAGGTTGATAGTAATGTAGAGAACCTGAATATATAAATTAGACTCTTCTAATTTTTCTTTCTTGGAATGTCTCATCTAATCAAAACGACTTAAATCAAGACACAAGCTAGCTAGGGCATGAATTAAGGACAACGGGTATATCAACCATATGTAAAATATAATATTAATTAATTAAATATAGTTACCTGAAGCATATAACTACAAACAGTTAAAACACTAACGCTCGAAATATTGGCAAGAAAGTTGTACAACATTTCGCCTTCGCCATCTTCAAGGTATTCATACTGACGCCCGAAATCAAGAACAACCTCTGTCAACCTCCGATAATACTCGATCTGCAAATCGACTGGACAGTCCCAGTACTCAAAGAAACTCAAGTTTGGAGCATCCACAAAAATCATTTCAAACCCTAGGCATTTATCAAGAACAAAAACCCTCAACCTATATGCATGGCCAAGATAAATACTCTCCATATTCCGACATCTCTTCAAGATCAACGTCTCCAAAAATGGACACATAGAAATCAAGTTTTCGAAAGAACAACCTGGGAATTCGATCCATCCGAGGTGAACACTCTTCAAAGAACAAAATCTGTCCAATGTTTGAGAAACCCTAAAATTGCATGCAGACAATTTGAGTGATTCCAACCTTGTAAGTGAATCATGATCAGACGGCAGTTCAAGAAAGGTTTCTGGGTTTCGCTCAAGATCTTCTTCATCCCACGTAGGATCAGAGAAATTAAGATCGAGTTCTTTAACATTTCGATTAATGCAAAATCGAAGGCATTCTTGTATTTGAGGCAAATAAGGCTTTGAATCGGAAAACACGAGACGGAAAGTGTGTAAATCGGTTTCAACACACTTTTCCATCCATTGTGCAATGAGGGTGACAAAACTCGACCTCTGTGTGACCTTAGTCCCTTGATCAGACGAGTCTTCGTCCTTGACGAAGAATTTCTCATCGAAGTCTATATGCTTCGCAGCATGCCAAACGTGACGCCATCTGTGTGACAACACCGACGTTCTCACTGCGTCTTTGAATGGCAAAAATGAGATGATTGTGAATAGGACGACTTCTGGTAAGTACGAAAAATAGTCGATTTCACCGGAATCCATGGCTTCCAGTGGTGGTGGTGGTGATGGAGTTGGGAAAGATAGAGGGATTGAGTTGGGGTTAAATGCAAACTCAATAAGGGTATATACTTTTAGACGAAGTGAAGAGGTGAGAATGAAAGTATGCGTCGTTTCTATGCTTGGAAAGGAGATTGTAATAAGGGAAACTGTTTTGTCGGGTGGATTTAATCGAGATAATCAGGGTTAAAATTGACCTACGCAGATATAATAAATGCATAATATTACTATTGAAATCTCCTTTCAATTTTTTATTATTATTATTTTTTTTGTAAATGCTTACGGCCAAAATATTACCTTAATTTTTTTATTCTTGCATGCTAATGTTTACATTTTTATCATGTTTGTTCATTATCTTATCTATTTGTGATAAATTTTGTTATAGTAAGTCTGGTAGCCCAAGTAAAATCTAAAAGATTAGAAAATATGTTTGGTGGAGAAGACATAAAATCATATGTAGTTGAGAAGTCAAGAAATATATATATATTTTTAGGCAAAGTAAAGAAATAATTTGAAAATATATATAAAAAATATCTCAAATCAATATTGAAAGCTCATCACCTTTCCAACGGAAGTCATATGTAATCGAAAAACCATAAAACGTTCCACAGTTACAGAACGCTCGAAGGTATTGGAACATTACTAAAAACCCAGAATCCCATTTTTGATAGAATTAATTATCGAGATCAAAGAACCAATATTCCTACAAGATTCCAAGCCATCTTTTTGTAGCACATTGCAACTTGCAAGAAGATCTCCAACACATTATTTTGGACATAATACTCACATCCAAGGTAACAATAAATTGGGACCTCTTTTCAAAAAAAAAAAAAAAAAAGAAGAAATTAGGACTTAGGTTCGAGATTTGTCGGATTAATATCCCTTTGTTCTCAATTAAATGGTGGCAAAATTATTCTCTTTGAATTTATGCTACAATTGGTAACTATGGTGTAATTTTTTCACAAGTGGGTGATGATAGGTAAAGAGTAATGTCTCGTTAATTGATCTGCTATCTTAAATTTTACATCTTATCTTAATATAATAATAAGAGGAGTGCCAACTAGGCACTGCGCCATGTTGGCAGTGTCATGTTGGCACTCATTTAATTACTTAAAAGTAAAAAAGGAAAATCTTATTTTGGAAATAAATATTAAATACACACTTTATTATTTTATTTTTCTTATTTAATTTAATTTATTTTCTTTATTTAGTATTTTTTCCTTATTTTAATTTTTTATATAAATTTTAATTTTTCAATTATGTATATAATTGAAACTAAACAAAAAAAATGCAAGCATTAATGAAAAATGTGATATGATATTAAAGTTACAAACTGCAATATCAATTTGAATATTTTTAAAAATGATAATTAACTTTTTTAATATACATTTTAATTTTTGAATATTATATTTTAATTTTTTATATATTTTTTAGTTTTTGAATTATAGTGTTAACTTGATATAGTGCTAGGTTGGCAGCGATTTGCTATTTAAAAAAATCATTTTCATTTATTTAAAAATGTAAATGAGAAAAATCTTTTTTTATTTACTTAATATACAAAATCCGTTCAATATTCATAATTCAATTTGAGCTAAATGTGATATAAAATCAATTCAATATTCACAAAATTTATATACGTATCTGTAGATCAATTATAAGATCATTGCTAATCGTATTTGAATAGTTATGTATGACTCATAAAATATAGTATTTAGTTTTTTTTCTTTGTTCAAAAAATATGTTATCGAAATTTTCCCAAAATCACCAATTACGATAATTGATATAATATTTTTTCTTATAAAATAATATTTCGCACCAAATTATTGTCTTATTTTATAATATTATTTTATGTAAATATATCATTTTAATTATCCCGTGCAACGCACGGGGGTAATACTAGTTTAAGATAATATTACGATAACAAATCAATGACTGTCAATTAATTGTCACATAATTGATGACTAATCAATGGTATGTATTGATGATCAGTATCATTATTCACAATTTTACAGTTACATATATATGAAATTTATAAGATTATAATTTTCCCTTTTTTCAATTTAACGTAACGGATGTAAAATTGTTCCTTTTTAAAGCTAAAATCTGCAATATTACATTTGAATCTATATTCAAATCTATACTAATATATAAAAGGTGTTCCACTAGTGTGTGAAATCACACATAGTTTCCCGCCTAAGAAATAGTAATAATAATAATTTTTTTTTTTTGCTTTGTATGAATAAATTCAACCATATGCCATAATATATTTATGGTAACACGAGTTTGTTTATTTATGATAACACATGTTTGCCTTTAATAAGAGTTTCTATGATTCATTTGGCTGTAATAAGAATTTGTTACATTAAATAGAGAATGTTCAAATCATAAATCACAAGAATAATAGTAAAGTAAGCATATAATCGTAAAAGGCACTTAAATTATAGAATTAATTAAAGCTTTAAAATCCCAATCACAATCTCAATCAAAGCTTTACACTCCCAATCACAATATTATTTAAAACGTGACATATAAAAAATAGGGAGAAAAAAATGATTTTTTATTTTTTTCATTTTTTTGTTTTTTAGGAATTTGAAAAGGGTCATATCTGATTTACAAAGTGATATATAAAAAACAGCAGAATTAAATGTCATTAGATGTGTGTTAAAAATATTAATTACTTATGTATTATTGCTATTATATATTTGTTTATTATATGCACATTGCTTTCTCAAGTATTGGTTGTCAAATTTTTTTCCCCACAAAAAGTTTGTACGTAAAAGTCTTTTTCCCTCTTTTAAAGTTTTTCGATCTCCAACAAATGAAGAAATAAATAAAGAAGTATTTTTCCATTCTTTGTAATAATTTTAACATAATTGTAATATGAAATAAAAGTATCATATTGAAAATTAAAAAATACAAATTTTTTCCCTTTCAAAAAAATTTCATTTTTATATTTCTTTAGTTATGTACACATTAATATTTTCTGCATTAAATCTTAAAAGTATACTTTAAATATTATATTGTAGTGAATTGTTGTCTATGAAAATATTTAATTAATAAAGATGGTTACATAGAAATATTATATAGATGTTTATTGTAACTATTAGATTATTAAAAATTAAATTGTCTTTTTTAATATTAAATTAATTTTTTCTTCATTTAACTCTTTTAATGCAGAGAACATCCTATCTCAATAAAAACGCGTATTAATTTCAAATTACATTGTTTGTTTTACTTTTAAATTAACAATTCTTTTTGTCTAACTTTTTATAATTTCAATTATATTTGTTGCAGGAATAATGCATAAACAAAAATTGGATTAGAACCTGCAAATATTTGGAAAATGGAAAAAACGAAGCTAGCATTTTGTTAAAGTGTTATTCTAATGCAAATGCAATTACTATTCTTTTATTAATAATTTCAAATAAGTTTTGAAATAGGTTTTTAATTAAAAAAATCCTTATTAACAATATATATATATTCCTAATTTATATTTTTTATTCTCTAAAAAATTTTTAAAAAAGGTTTTCCATTTTTTCCTTTTTAAGAATTTAAAAAAGGAAACATGTATGGTCTAAAAGTAACATATTAAAAATAGAATAATTAAATATTATTAGATGTGTATTTTTTCAATATTTTAAAAATACAAAAAATAATAAATTTTTTTCCTTATTAAAAGATTATATATGCTTTCCGGCTTTTTGCTTTTTAATCTCTAATAAAGTACAAACAAAAAAAAAAGGCATTTCATTTTTTCCTTTTTAAGAAATTTAAAAGGATCATATAGGGATTAAAAAAATCAACATAAAAAATAAAAGAGTTAAATGTTATTAGATGTGCATTTTTTTCAATATTTTTAAAACAAAAAAAGATAATAACTATTATTTTCATTATCATAAATATATATATATTGAATTTATTTTTTTAATCTCTAAAAAACTTTGAAAAAGGGTTTTGCATTTTTGCCTTTTTAAAAAATTTAAAAAGGGTCATATATGGTTTAAAAAGTAAGACATAAAAAATAGAAGAATTAAATGTTATTATATATGCCTTTTTCCCAATACTTTTAAAATACAAACGTGTGTCGAAAATCCTAATTACTTAATTGGATTGTCATCCAATATTGTGCAATTATATATTTATTTAATCTGAGACATGTCTTAAATATTTTATATTAAGTATCCAATAATATTTCTTAATCATTATAAGTATATTTACATTTAACGCGTATTACTTAAATATTTATTTTTCTGTCTACAAGACGTGCTATTTAAAACATTTTCATCCCCGTGCAACGCACGGGTTGAATACTAGTATAAAAACTAACGACTCTTATATATTATCTAATCGAACTTAGAAACTAGCGACTTGTAAAATGAGAAAGAACGAATAGTGGACAACTAAGCACTAATGCTAGTGTGAGAATTTAGTTGATCATAACCTGTTAATTAGAAAAGAATTTTTGTAAATAAAAAAGGACAGGAAAAAGGGAAAAGGACAAAAAGGAGAAAAAAGAGTGGAAAGAGAAGCCTTTCTCTATCAGAGCCAGGTTTCGATCCTGGGACCTGTGGGTTATGGGCCCACCACGCTTCCGCTGCGCCACTCTGATTTGTTGTTTATGTTTCTTCTCAAAAGTTATATAACATAAAAGGGATAGTTAAACCCATTTTTTGTTATTTTACGTCACTATATGAACGAGTTTCAAATCAGTTCCATAACTATTTCTTTCGTTAAAAATTAATATATGAGCTAACATACTTTCGTCCATTATATTTTCATGTAAAAGAACCCGTCCATTATAATTTTATCGCCATATATGTAACTATTTTGTTTATGTGACTGTGTGAGTAAATATTTTATTACTATTTTCCTACAATTTTCATTCCACCCAACCTAGCCGAACTATTTAGCCTTCAGTGAAAGATTAATCTTCAATTGTAAAGTATTTCACATTTAATGAAAAAAAATAAAAAGTTATATACATATATGCCTCCACAAATTCTGTGAAAGATTAATCTTCAATTGTAAAGTATTTCACATTTAATGAAAAAAAATAAAAAGTTATATACATATATGCCTTCACAAATTCTATGCTACGGAATCTACATCTTCATCTTTTCCACTCAACATCAAATAGTTCTTTTCGTATTTCCATATGAACTTTTGGATTACTTGAGAGTTCAAATCTATTGTCCTGATTCATCCTCTTCTCTTAATTGTTCTATCAAATATGATGAAATGGATTGTTTTGATTAGATATGACAATCAAGACGTGAATGAAGACAGCACAGCTGCACACCTAAGCCTAATTCAGCATTTCCGCACGTTAACGTTTTGCGAGTTTATTTCTTGTGCAAACATACAGAAAATTGTCATATGTAGCATTGCACTTATTCACGAACTAAGAAGTGTCTAATTTAAATCCCCGCTTTAGAAATTCTTACTACAGCATTCATTCTGTGCCCCATTGAAAGAGAGGATCAACTACAATATTTTTCTCCCTCTAATAACTTTCATGCCATAGAAATATTGTCAACAAGACCAGAATTTCATACCCCAGTGAACTGAGGCATCCTAACCCACCAAATCGTTCCAGTTCACTATTAAGTACAATAGGGACACGACTAAACATTGGCGAAAGCTGTGTCGCGACAAATAACACATTCTTGTGCAGATAAACAACCTGCTAAGTAACACAGCACGACTGCTGTCATCTCCTGAAACCTCATCCAGACGAATTCTCATGCAGTAACACATACTCACGACTGCAAAAACAAAAAAGAGGAACCATTAGGACAAGATTAACCAAAATTGAAATGTACAGATCTTTGTTCTTTTTAGAAGGAAATTCATTGAATATACCCAAAAATCTATTTAAAACAATTCACCCAAGAACCCTAAATTGATTACCCAGGTTATGCATCTGGCATCACTTTTAAGAAAAAGTACTTTCAGCACTAAATTCCTGAGCACCTCATTTTATTTCTTGGAGAGGGTAAAAGGTTTTCAGGTGGAATTCTAAGTTACATGCAATTTGACGGATTTAGTGCTTTGTTTGGTACCATTTTTTTTTTTTTTTGTGGGAAAAATCTACCTTCTCAAACTCATTTTCTACCATACATTCAATGAGAGACTTAGTTGTTCTCACTTTTTAAACCACACATTCTTCCAGAAAATCTACTATCATCTCAAATAATCGAAACCAAAGAGGGCCTTGGTGCATTACACTATGCGCGGCGGATGGATTTATGTCAATGTGATCTCCTCTGAACCACTTCAACTACTTGTGTATTATAAACCTGGAGAGGATTTCTATGATAGTTCTTATATGATTTGGATTTCCCAGCTACGCCCAGTTCCCATATTCTCATATTTACTGATTGGGTAATTAACATTAACAAAATTATAATGGAGCAAGTTTATGAAATTTTACCCAATAAATCCAGTGTGTGTTCCAGGGAGACCTTCGAAAAGTGATTTTTCTGTGTATGGTTGAAAATTACACCAGAGAAAATGATATTTTTCCCCAATAAATCTAAACTAAACAAGGTCTTGGAGCAAGAGGATGTTTAACACTCAAAAACCAAGTGTAAGATGCTCGTTAGAATAGTACTAGCACAGTGGCACAGATCAAATACGAACAAACCTCAATGAGCTTCGAATATCAGGAAAACGTGTGAAGGGATATAGTTGGTAGCTTACCTACTATTGCCAAACTTAATAGTATCTTTTTCAAAAAGCTCATAGTATCGTTGTGGTTCTAATCGATTATCCTGCGAATGGGGAATGAGAATATCAAAGAATATCATAAAAAGCATGAGTAGCGCCCATAAATTTGCATATTTGGTATTATGTAGATCGCTTACATTAATGAACGTTCCGTTTGTGCTTCCAAGATCCATCAAATACGGTCTAGAAAAACACACAATGTATGAGTTTAGTTAAAAAGTAAACGGCAATCTTCTCATGCATATCAATCTAAAGAGAAAGAACCGATCTTACTTTACTGTTTTAGACATGGTACCATCTGGGTTCTCCTTTTCCACTTGCCTGCAAAATAATGTAATAGACGAATAAATAACTAAATATACATTTAAATAATCGAAAAAAGATGAAATGAATATATTGGATTATGTCCCAACCGATACTGAAGAACGGCATGTTGCTTGCTGCAAGATGGGTGGTCTGTAGGGATGTCAGCTACCCTCCTCTCTCTCCCAAAAAGATAGCAGCTCAGACGATGTACATAGAGAGGTTCTACGCTTTCAGAAACTCAAGGATCAGTGATTCACACAACCAAACAAATATGGTTCGCATTAAATGTAAATTCTTCCCTAATCTAAAAGGGAAAAGGTACATATCTGTCAACCACGTTAGGAAATAGTTGCAAAGAGAACATACAAGGGAAAATGGAAAATGAAAACATTTCTGCGCACATCAGAATTTTGACTGTGTCAGATACTGGGAGCAGAAAGGACCGAGTACATTAAAAAACCTAACCTCCACCATCGCAGCACAACGAATTTTATAAACTAACTTCTATACATGGAAATACACAACCAAGACAAGGATCAGATATTGTCAAGAGCTTCGAGCCTACAACATCATGTTTGGCATTTACACAGATATGGTAATCCTAGCTAATTGTTGTTGAGATCTATTTTAGAAGATGGGATACAAAGATTGTGGATGATAATCAAAGCCAATATAAAAGGAAATCTCAAAAAGATAGGACCAAAAACAGTTTCCAACACCAAACACTGAAACCCATGCGGACAAGGTCATACTAA
Source organism: Jasminum sambac (assembly GCA_018223645.1). Taxonomy (NCBI): domain Eukaryota; kingdom Viridiplantae; phylum Streptophyta; class Magnoliopsida; order Lamiales; family Oleaceae; genus Jasminum; species Jasminum sambac. The sequence goes on from CP073642.1 coordinate 14,718,831, forward strand.
GTGTCAATTATTTTATCACCATATTTAAACAAATTAGCAATTTGAACATATAAGAGCATGTTCTGGAACTATTACGTGGTCAAATTACACTTATTGGTGGAATCAATTATTTGTTGAAGGACCCACAAGTGCAACCAGTTTTTCGCTGCTCATTTTATATATTTATAAACATAACATTTTGCAAACAAGCTCTACATGACAAATGATGATACAAGCATTTAAATAAGAGAGAGATGGTCAGATAAGATTTTTACCATTAAGTACTTCACCGCCCTTGAAAACATACAATCGCCACCTTATCTCTGGTTTTCGGGCTTCTGGGGGCTCAGTGAACAGCAATGTTATGCCTAATAAGAAGTTGCATTGTATCAGAAACAGTAAGAAAAGGGAAATAACACTAAGATGGACAAATAAAAAAGTTCCACTAGAAGATCTCTGCAACAAGTTCAAGTAGCAAAAAGTCATCCCAAACTAAAAGGCTAAGAAGTTTAAACATAGGATTATGCAGAAACAAGGCCCATCAGCTATGTAAGTTAAGTTCAATTTATCAAATTAGCAAAGAGTATTTCATATTCTTTTCCACAGTGTTATTGTTTACGAAGTTGCAATGGACGTAATGGTCATTTTCACCTCTCTTCATCACTACATAGAAAAGCCTCTGCTGTAACAGATAAGAGTTGTGTGTAGCTCATCCGGTTTCCATGAGATCATGAGAAGCACATAATGACGTAAAATAATTTATGGATCATCTTGTTACTCTAGCCTTACGTAAAACTACCAAAGAATTAAAGCAAGATAATAAAAGCTCAAGATGACGTTCTGTCTATAGAAAACAATTATCCAGCCGAACAATCAATGATCTCAAAGATACTATAAAATTCGTCCAAGAAAATACCCTTAGGATACTCGAATAATTTCTTTACCTATGTGTAGCATAAAAGTTTGTCATAATACAAGTGATATAAAACTGTAATGTGCAAAAGTTCCAATGAAAGCAAAATATATCCCTTATCTCACACCAAACAACTTTCACAATAAATGAACACTTTGCTTCTCAAGTCAAACAAAGTGAAAAAGTGTAACAATCACCTCTGACTCGATTAGTCTCTTCCGCAAGCTTCCCAGACAGCTCAAATGAAGGCTTTTGCTATAAATCACAATGCAATTGTGAGTTCGATACTTCATGCCCCGGCGTCAAATAGAAACACAAATTACTGAATATTCATTCAAATACTGCACATTAACTCTCTCATGTTGTATATGTCAGTCGAGTGTTCATAATCATGTTTGTATAAATACTTGTCAAAAGTCATATCTTAGGACCTATAACCATAAGTAGTACCTACTTATCCACCACTTCATTTTTGCCTCTTTATAAACACTTGCCCAAACATGATCTTTACCTCTATGTGCCAATCAAGCAAGCAAAAGAGAGAAGGGCAATAATCGGGGTAAAATTGTTGAGAAGAAATCTAATAAATTATAGAAGCAATCGGGTAAAAGAAAATACCACTTTTTCTTTTGCTTCAAGAGACTCTTCAGTCGCTTTCATTTTAGCGATCGCATCGTTGTCGCCATTCCTGATTAAGCAAAGGATGGAACTCAGTAAAAGGTGTTTTTACGTTGATTACAGTATTAAAAGAACATGCATGTGACACTATCTGACAGCTTTTTCTTTTGGATCAAGCGGTTGAACAAAAAATGCTTAAATACAGCTGAAGATTATATACTAGTAGCGCGCGTCCTTGAAACCCCCACCCAAGAAAAAAAATTCCAACAATAATCTGAGAGCCAAAAAAGAGCAGAACACAGGAGTACAGTTTAATATTTATGGGTTGTTCTGCTCACATTAAGTTTCATCAAATTAATTTTATCTTTTCACTCTCATCCACTCATACACGGATTCGACAATTACTTTATATTTTTTAATACATCGTCTTCAATTCTCAATCACACATCCTATACAAAATTTGAGTAAACAAATTTTATTGTGAAGAGAACAAGTCCTTAATATTAACTAAGTGACCCAAATGATCTTGGGAACAATGCACAAAAAGATCTAACATGACATGCTAAACACCCAATTTTCATAACCCGGAGCTTAGGAATTTGACAATCACAATACAAAAACATGAACTAGATTGGATAATAAATAATGTGTTACAATTTAGAGAGCATAAATAGGCAGTCTGTAAAGCTGGGGCCGAGATTAATCCAAGTTAGATGAATATGTTGTCCGATAAGCTGGGGACGCCCCAGTTAGATACAAATCTCAACTTCAATGGGCAAAGATGCCTGAATTAGATAGCAGTCAAATAGGCAAAACACTAGCAGATCACAATGTCTCAAAAGCAGTTAAATTTCACAGTATAACATTCAAGCTCTGTAGCTTACCGCTGTTCAGCAACACTTGAATTGTTTACCTGCAGATATTGAAAAAATATCAGATTCTGTTTTTTAAATAACACCATAAGAACACCTTAAAGAGACATCAAAAGCACCGCAAGGCTCCTCACAAGCATTGCTAGTAGGCAGCACTCAACAGGGAAAAGTATCAATTTCAACAAAACCAAGTGTAGAAATTTAAGTAGCAGGCTATTGAGATGCAAATTTGACCCTATTAGGAGTGTTTTCATTTTAATTTTTTCTACCTAAAAATTAACTTTCATTGCTAAGTCAAAATCAGACTTCAATTTTAAACCCAGATTTCAAATCACCACTGTCAATCCCACGGTCCCCACTGCTATCTAACCTATAATAAATTTTTTCTTTTAGAGTTAATTTTTAGTAAAATAAAAGTTTACCCTAAACCGAGCTGATTAAGATTGAATTTGGGCCAATGGACCATCATAAGAACTAACAAATTAGGCAAAATACTTGGTTAATAGGCAAACTCTTAAAATACTTGGTTAATAGGTAAACTCTTAACAGACACCTACCAGGCATTAATCCCAAAAAAAAAAAAAAAATCCTCTTTTCCTTTGGGAGGGAAGGGGTGGGTTTTTCATTTTCTTTTTCTTTTATTTGGTGTGCGTGTGTGTGTTTGAGTTCTTTTTTTTTTTTTTTTTTTCCGGGGGGAGAGGGTATCAATAGATACCTCATCATGTCCTCTGCTATCAGAAGGTCGAGGCGATCTAGATCTCTGCCGACTCCTGTAGTGACGATCAGATGGAGAAGAGGGGCGCTCGCGCCTAACTCTAGAAGACCCATTGTCAACTTCATCCCTTCCTGACCTATCCCTTATCTCAATTGGCTGATTCCTGTCTGAATCTCTTTCTCTATGTGTAGCCCCATCACCCTTCCTAGCACGGTTTTTCTCATGGTTCCTCACACTCCCTTTTTCATCATCTCGTTCAGCTTGAGCTCTCTTTAACCTTTTAGTCCGCGGCGAAGGGGAACTATCCCTTCCTGATGGAGAAGAGGAGCGCTCACGCCTTACTCTAGAAGACTCGTTGTCAACTTCATCCCTTCCTGATCTATCCTTTCCCTCAATTGGCTGATTCCTGTCTGAATCTCTTTCTCTATGTGTAGCCCCATCACCCTTCCTAACACAGTTTTTTTCATGGTTCCTCACACTCCCTTTTTCATCATCTCGTCCAGCCTGAGCTCTCCTTAACCTTTTAGTCCGCGGCGAAGGGGAACCAGATTCAGGTGACCTTGATTGGGCATGTTTGGGCGACCTCGCTCGACTAGACAGTTTTCGCAACTCTGGTGACCTCGACCTGGCATGTTTGGGAGACCTGGTCCGATTTGAAGGTTTCTCCTTCGAAAGTGAAAGCGGCGGTGGAGACTTTGACTTTGCACGTTTTGGGGACCTGGCCCGGCTTGAGGGCTTTTGTTTAATTGCTACAGGAGATACAGATTTCCTGTGCTGTGGAGATCTAGTGTGACTGGGGGCTTTCTCTCTAGGGGACCTTGACCTTGCACGTCTTGGTGATCTCTTGTGAATCGAAGGCTGCTCTGTGTTCCGGTGACGAGCAGGAGATCTTTCACTTCTAGAGGGGCTCTTCCTACGAGGAGACCTTCGGTCCCTAAATGGGGATTCAGAGCCTCTGCGCCCCATGCTTTCTTATCTGAACAGAGAGAAAACAAGTAACCACATAGAAACTTTATGCAACTGGGATGAAGCTGGTATAATGCATATCAGTTTCTGAGTATCACTTCAATCAAAGCGAAAGAAGAGAATTCTAGACAGCATTTTCACAAAACCCAGAACCCTAGCACCACAGAAGAATAATTCATAATTCATAATTATAAATAAACAACAACAGTCTCCCAAAGTCCCATCAAAACACATAATTCTCACAAAGGCAAAAGTCAATAATCAGATATTCAACCAAGGCTGCAAAATAATCGAACTGTCACGACACTAAATAGCTTAAGTGCCTTGAATTATAGACACCCGCATAAGAAATGATGAACTATAGCGGAGTACTCAACAGTCCTTACGTTTATGGTTCCGTAAGTTGCACTAGTCCATATAAAATTAGACAACCAAAAAGACGGACAGACGGAGATTGAAAATACCTGTCGAGCTATTGATGAAGAAGTTTGATTAAAAATCACAGCAACAAGAGATAGATTTTGCGAAACCCTTAGCCACTTGTTGCCTCCTGTTCGTATTTGTCTCACTGCCTGTAGACCACCCCGACAGATTAGTCACCCATTATCAGAACAATGCTAACTAATTTGCCCTAAAGAAAAAAGACAACGATGCTCTGAGTGAATGTAGTCACCAGGTCGTGCCACAAGGGTAGAAAGAAAGAGGCGCGATAACGAGGAATGGCGTTTGGACAGAACAAATGATATTGCTACCTATGAAGACAGACGAATGAGTCGTGGGATACGGTTATGTATAGCTAAGCGATAAACAGTACTACAGTGAAGAAGATAGTGAAAGATGGCTGAAGGATTTCATGATTTAGGGTTGTGATTTGAGTTTGAGAATCAGAATCTGTCTCGAGTATTCTTTGTAGAAAATATTGGGCATTTTTGTTGAATCGTGGTGCTTTGGGGGTGTGAAGTTTGGATTGGTAATTTGGCATCGAGTTCTTTGTTCACGAACTTGATCCTCTATTCTTTTTTTATTATTATTTTTTTATTTTTTCCGCCTTTAATTTTAAGGAAAGACACACTAAGTTGGTTTTTTTAAATACAAGTTAGAGATTATAGCGGTAGGGTGGGGTGTAGAATTGGAATGACAAGTAAGAACTTTCTGTTGATTTAAAACCCTTGAATTCTGACTTGATTTAGTTTGGTAATGTTATAACTTGTTAAATAAGCAGTTAATATACTATTTTTTGTGGTAGAATATAAGATGCGAGGGGTGGGGTGTCTTGTCTTGAACTCGGGATAAACCGGTAAAAGAGCACCTTACCACTAAGCTAAAACCCTTGGAGTGCGAACTTGATTTAGTTTGGTAATGTTATAACTTGTTAAATAGGCAGTTAATATACTATTTTTTGTGATAGAATATAAGATGCGAGAAAAATCAATTGGAGAAGACGAACAGCTTGAGAAAAATCGGAAAAGATGAAGACGGAAGAATGAAATTATGGAAAATAATATACTATTTTTGTGATTGTGGGAGATAAAATCTCCTTATAAATCAATGACAAAAGAGCAGTCGGAAAAAAATAATTTTAATATTTGGTGAATTTTTGTACTCAAATTGCTATATAATAAAAAATAATTTTTAAATGTATGGTATATTTAACTATTTTATTGTTACATTAATTTAAATTTATCATTTCATTATTCTTTTATTGGAAAAGTGGAAAGTAGAAATTCGGAAGCAGCCTCCCCTCTACTTCTCAAAATGTGCTTCTGAAAAACCAGAAATTGACAAATTGTGTTTCTAACATCAATACAAAACAAAACCTTGATATTTTTGAGTCTACTAAGATGAAAATTTCTATTAGTGAGTGATAATTGATTAGTAGGTGACAAATAATTAGCACTTTGTTGATACACATTAAATTAAATTAAATTAACTTTATTTTTTTTCGGTCATTCATAGATTGATCATGACATACATCGATCAGAGTTGGTCGTTGTGAGTTCTCGTTATGGGCTTCTCCGTTGCCAAACTGGGCCGAAACATAATAGGTCTTGGGGGCCAAAAGAGTACTAGTCATGGGCTTCTCCTTTGCCAATTGGGCCAATTGATTCGTATGTAATAAGTCCCGTGAACTAAAAAGAGTTCCTATGGGCTTCAACCCGTAAATAAACCACGCGGACCAAAATTTTTGGGGACAGTAGTGCGTGCCGCCATAACAAATTCCAGAATTCTTGGACTAATTGCATGCTTGGTGACCAGACTTTAAGCGAATGTGCGATTCCGTTACTTCACTTTCATATTTTCAGAATACACCATATAGATAGGACATGCTAAACAGGACTCGCATACAGTTATTAATACGTTCATTTATTGGTACAATTCTCATTTCCTTCCACCTCTGCTTAGAAGGTTGAAAAGAAAACGCTAAAAAACAGCCTCATTATAATCTATATAAGCATCGAAATTCTCATAACTCATTATTACTATCTACACAGCCGCTACTACTCCACGTCATGCTTGCGGTTGATCGTGGAACAAAGACTAGCACAACCTTCGTCCAGCACAACACGAATCTTGATCGTTCTTTCCACTCCTAAACGCGCTACTCAAAAAATTGAACTCCAAGACACCAAATTTACTACTGCTTCGCCTGTCAATTGGAACAAAATAGTAGTGAGAACAATTTTCTTATATCCCATCATATTCTCGTGATCACAAAATACTAATCACCTATACACAGAGACTATAATTAACTAATAGCACAGTCTCTCATCTGTAGGTATGTATAGGTGGTGAATGCTGATTGGCTGGATTGAATCCCATGTCAAGTACACTAACAACCTTGTGTTAATCTATGTTGAGACACATAATCATTAAACAAAGAGTACATAACCAACTAAATAACTAACTAACCTGTGAATACAAGAAAGTTCCAAGAATTGCAATGAAGGCCCCAAGAGCATTGATGGGCTGTACTGGTGTATGGAAGATGATTATGGAGGAGACAATAACAGAGATACGTTTCATGGTATTTCCGACGCTGAATGTAAGAGGAGAAATCTCATCTAGTGACATATATGACACCTGATTGTAGAGGTGATAGAACACACTCTGAGCTGCCATCCACCTAGAACGAGAACCAAGGAACAATAAGTAAAGAGAAATACACATGTCACCTCAATATTGATTGTGATTACTCATCTGGAAGTGACGTGTCGAGTGGACACAATAAACTATGTCTACGTGGACATTAAATCAGTTCAGTTTGTTATGATTCATTTTCAACTAGACATTAGGTTGGACCCGTAACTTCCCATCTACCTAACCAACATTGATAGCTTCAATTAGCAAACAAACTAAAGGATATAAGAGTAGGTGAGAATCATGTGATTATTACCAAACAATCTGGGGTCCAATTTGAGAAACAGCTTCTTTAAAACCAAGTGCCCACATTTGTGGTCCTTCGACGGCGACCGCAAATGGGGTCAGAATCAAGAGAGAGAGCATCGACAAGCAGGCGTAATAGTTCATTCCGCTGACTGACTTTCCTTTCATGCCCCTCTTCGAAAATATATTTCGAAAAACAAATGCCAGATTTGATATCATGGCTCCCATAAAACCTGATGTTGATAACCAACAACCACATAAAAGCATTAGAAAACAACCCAGAAGTTGGCAATTTGCATTCGAAAACCCCACAAACTAATTCAATTTTCAAAAATGCCGTCAAGTGCCAAACCCTTCACATGATTTAGTGCTTGTTTGACAAAACTTTTTCAACAATTACTAGTACTTTCTAGTACTAAAAGCTTTCTTTACTTTTTAAACGGGCAAGAAAGCATATTTCTTCGGGGAAATAGCTTCATCAAACAAGCCCATAACAAGAATTCATGTGCTTTAGTACAACCTTCTTTAAACATTCTTTAAACAATCTTTAAACAATTAGCCTTCCATAGAAAGATTATTGCCAATTTCATGAACTAAAGAAAAACTAAACTAGAATTGAATCTCAATATTAAGCACACATTTAAACACCTACTCATTGTACCAAAGATCAAATTTTTACCAGTCATGTTAAAGTTGAGCTCAGTAAGGGCAGAAAGTGCGCAACCGCCAATGATTGGGACGAGCGACAGGTAAACAGCCGGCGGGAATGTCTCTCCGAGAAGGAATCTCGAGACCAAAACACTGAACGCCGGCTCACCGCTCTTGATTATGTGAGTAAACGAAACGGCCACCTTCGACATACTCACAGTAGCTGCTACATGCCCAATTGTATGTGAAATTGCAACCTAATCACATCAAATCCAACATCAAGAACAAGCAAACCTTAAATCTTCTCCTATAAACATACAAGTAACAGTTCTAAAATTCATCAAAAAGCAACAAATTTTCAACAACCCATGCCATAAAAACACAAAATCAAGAAAGCCCGGACGCAAAGCTTTGATCTTTTCACAAAAAGATACATATAACAGTTTCAAAATTGAATAAAAAAAGGGCGAATTTTAATCAACCTATATCACAAAAACATAAACAAAACAAAATCCATGTAATAAAATCACAAAATCACGAAAGCCCTGATTATAAAACCTTAATAAACGCTTACAGGAAGAAGGGCCTTCCAGAAATCAAGATCTGTCTTTGGAGTTTCAGCAATTCTGAGAGCCCAAGAAATCAGCATTATGAGTGAACCAGCAGCTAGTGAAAGAGTTGAAGTTAACCACGGAAAGGGAAAAGCATTCAAAACTTTCTTATTATATATATTGAAGATCACATTCAGAGCCCACCACGTGGCAAAATAAGTCCCGATCTTCACTCTCCTTGCAGCCTCAGATCGGCCCAATGTAGAACCGCTAATCGGCTCTGATCGATCGGCTTCATATGCCTTGCAGGTGACCAAAGACTTCTCCTTTTCTTCCTCATTTTTGAAAGATTTCTTGAAACAACGGGAAAAAGACTCTGTCGACGAGATATGGAGAGGCTTATAGAATGAAACGACAGAACTCCAGTAAGTCTTGCTCCCTGGGAGCTGGCACAGAACCGGAAAACCAAATTCCGGCGAAAGAGACCTCCGCCGGAGGTAATTCGAACTGGGAACTGAAACGCTAAACTGCTTGAGAGAAATCATCGTGAAAGGATCGTCCGTTGTTCAGAGCTGTTCTTCTTCTATACGAAAAGAACATAAACAACCATGCGTGTGTTTGGAACTCTGTTGTATAAAGTACGAATCTGATAATTGTTAACGAAACAAAGAGGTTGAGGGGCTTTGGAATCTCAGTTGCAGAAGACAGACGATCCGGTTTGAAGAAGAAGACAAGGGCGCAGCGTCTAGCAACAGAAATAGTATTCTGTGGGTGGGTTCGCCTTATTTGTGCCGCCGTAGGTTGAATTGAAAGCTTCGAATAAAACAACAAACCAGGCCGAACCTGCCCGCATTATTCCACCTAACCTTGGTAAAAATCCCTCACCGCAGTCGAATTGGAACCAAAATCAAATTGGCCATTTCTTTATTTTTAAAAAATAATAAATAAATAAATAAATAAAAATAAAAATAAAAAATCTAAAAGTTACAAATATTTATTGACACAGTGTACAATGTGAAATTGTGAATGTCCCTGCGATTTTTTTTTGGCTAAATCCTTTTTCTTTTGATGGGAACTAATCTTGCCCCTGCAACCTACGAAGATAATTAAGATGATAAATTTATATAAAATAATATTATAAAATAAGAAAATATATTATTTATAAATACACAACAAAAATAATAAAAAAATATGTAATATTAAAATACATTTTAATAATATTTTACAAATTTTGATCCTAACTATAATTTTATTGAAAAAAACTGTCATATTAATTGTCGTTTGAGTACTTAACTAATTTTATCATTATTTTTATGATATTTTATCATTTTTTTATGACTCAACTAATTTAAAAAGATTAATGTGATATTGGGGAAAGGTAAAAAAATTAGAAATTATAATTTCTACCTTTAATATAAATTTATTCTTTTTTCTTCATTTAATATAAATTTATTTTAAATATGTCGAACATTGAATTTACACAATTACTTAGAACAAAAAAAATGCACTTAAAGGAAAGAATTTGCTACTTTAATTAAAATGAAAGAAAAATCATTTTCTAAAAAGAAAAAAAAGAAACATTTTTGGACATAAAAATATGTCTTACATATTTGCCTTATAAAAAGTAAAAGGTAATAGATCATCAATAATGAAATTGTGTTTAAATGGAAATCAAAAAAAAAAAAAAGTTAGGAAATACGGTTCCCAACTTCCCATAAATTTAGGGATACATGTTCCATTTCCATCATTAACTTGGTTCATGGAACTATTTGAGAAAAGAATAGGATTTAATTATGAAAAAAACTATTTCATTTAGGTCGGAAAATGTAGTATTAATTATAGCAATAACTCTTTCTTTTATATATATAAAAATAAAGATGTCCCAGTGAATTTTATTTTCAAAAAGTCTATATGTAGGAAATCGTTCAGGGAAACATTTAGAGAAATGGGTCAGATTTACTTTTTTGCCCTTAATGAGTTTTTCATCTTTTTTTGCTCATAGACCGTGTAATCATTAATTGCATTATGGATGTCGGATGAGTTTTTTCATCCTTTTTTGTCTTTTAATTTAACTTTAATTTTTTTTATATTTTCATTTAAATCCATAATTAAAATTATTTATATTAAAAAAATTTATAATCGGTTCAGATAGTTCAAAAAACTGTGTTGACTGTGTTTCTAGTCCAAAATAATAATAATAAAAAGTAACTCAAATGGTCAAAAAAATTTGGTGTGCGTTTGGCCTCCAATTTTAATTAAATTTTACCTTTTATTTTTTCTACGGATGTTTATTTGATCAGTAATTAATTTTATACTAATTAAATAATTTTTACAAAAAACTTTCAATATCATAGCATGTGTTCGCATTAAGCTTATTAGCATATTCAAGACCTAACGCTTTAACCCGATGTACACTAAAAAAAAGGAAAAAAATCATTCTCAAATACTTATTTTTAAAATTAATCTAACAATATATGAAACATGACTAGCGAAGGTGTTTCATACATATGAAACATGAAACTTTTACTTCTTGAAAAAATTTAGAATTTATACGTATGAAATCTTGTTTCATACATATGAAATAGTCTAGCATAACAAGTAAACATCAAAATAGGTATTCTATCTAGTGATGGCAGAAAAATCCGATCCGATCAGAATCAGGTGGATACCCGATCCGAATGGGCGATTTTTCCGATCCGACGATCAGTGGATCATTGATCAGTGGATCGACCGATCCAGCAGTTTGGATTTGGAGCGGATCAAGCTGATCCGATCGAATTGATTTTATTTTTATTTTTATTTTATTTTTATTTATTTTTATTTTTTATAAAAATCTATACCAATATGGATCTTATTTGGATTTTTCTTGGATCCGATCAGAATCCGATCAGGAATTTGGATTTGGATCGGAGTGATTGATTTGGATTTGGATTTGGATTAGCGGATCGTCCGAACCCGATCCATTGCCAACACTAATTCTATCTCCCAAGATTTTTAAATCTTTTCATACTATTTTTAATACTTAACAAGTTATATAAATTTTAGTATTAAATTTTGACTTAACAAGTTATATAAATTTTGGTGATAAATAAGCTAATCGTCAGTAAAATAAGTAATTTTTAGATATTCAAAATTTATATATCAATATTGTACTTAAACTCAAAATTTATATATCAATATTATACTCAAACTGAGGCTCTTATCAAGTAGAATAATATGGAGTAAAAAAATTTCACTTTCATTAACTCGTTATTTCTATTTTTCATCCCACATTAGGAGGGTGAAAAACATTTGACCCGCCTTGAGATCCGCGTAAGCTATATTTTGGACTTCCCTTTGCTCAGATCACTCCATTGGAAAGTCAAGGGTAAATTAGTAAAATAGTTTCCTCTCCCTGACCCTCTCCCTGAACCTCTCCCTGCCCATAGACTTTTTGTTTTATTTTTTATTTTTTATTTCCAAAGTAGATATTTATTGTTCATTCAAATCATTGCAGTCATACATAAGAGAAGCTATAAAGAATTGGGGAGCCTCATTCCAAATCGTAGTACCACGAAAAAGATGAAATGTCTAGCTAACAATCACAATACTCATAAACAATGATAATAAATATCATTATTCAAATACAAATAAAGAAATGATCTTTCAACCGATTTTTTTTCTTATCAACCAATGATTAGGAGAATCACCTACAAAGTTTGTTTATATTGCCAACTGTCATGATTAATTTTTGTTGCCTAGCAACTAGTAACACCATTCATAAGCAATATTGATATGAAAACAAATTGATTCACTATCTTTCATCATGCATTTAAAACGATAACTTAAGTCACTATTAATTAAGTATGACATAATCAATAATCGATAAATAATTATGATAAATGCCATTATTCAAATACAACGATGACGATCAAGTGCTCTCGAGTGTTCCGTAGTTACGGAACTCCCGAGGTATTTTCTAACTACATACGATATTCGTTTTAAAATCCGAAACTATGTTATGGCAAAAAACTTTGATAGACATCAACGATACCGCTGAAAAAATTTCCAAATTGTTGAAATTTTCTCTCATCATACTAGACCTAAATCTAATCTCAAATTTTAAAATGAAGGTCGTATGTGATCAGAAAACATTCCAAGAGTTCCATAACTAGGGAACACTTGATCGTCCTTGTCAAATACAAATTCACAAATAGTTTTCCATCCAATTTTTTTTCAATCAATGCTAGAGGGAAGAACCTAAAAGGTGTGATTATTGCTTCATCTTAGACAACATATATTACCTAACAACCATTATGTTACTAAGTAACAATTTCTCTCATGATAATATTATTCATAAACAATGAAAACTAATAATCGGGTAGCATAATATTAATTTATCATCTTAAATTTTATATTTAAAATAACATTTAAGATAATAAATCAATCGACCAACCAACCGTCAAATCACCATTGACCCACCAATGAATTATATGGTGAATATCATCATTCAATTATAAATCAAGAAATCGCCTTTCATCCAATTCCCAATAGATCAATGCTGCAAGAGGACTTTACGGTTGGATCATCGCCAAAAAAAGCTGTAAATTGACAGAGTGGATAGCTCCTTTCTAGCACCAATCCCATCATACGTATATATGCAAATATATTACAATGCGATATTAATGTTCAATTCACAATTTCATATCATGAACATGTAGTTCTGTAAATTAAGGATAGCAATATCATCCTCTAATAAATTAAGGCTAAAACAGTACTGTAAATTTCCAACAGCTGTAGTCTATATTCTATAACTGTCAGCTTCAAAAATTTCTACGAGTATGAGCTTCTTCTAGCTACATTACATACAAAAGCACGCCAAATCCTTTGCTTGATATCAAAATAAAGCAGTCCACAAAAAAATCACCACTTCCACGAGAGGTCTTCTCCCACTTACATGCAGAATTTGTGCTGAAAATAGATACAGATGATGGAAAAACATGTTAGCTTGCTCATTGAATGAGCATTACATTTTAAGACTTTCTGTGCCAAAAACACTTCAACAAGAAATGTGCTTAGTTTACGGTTCTCCGCGCAAAGAAAATTCAAGGTTACCAACACTTGCACGAGCAAAAGCAAAAGAATCTAGAAACTCTTAAGTATGCGTCTAATAAGGTGTTTATTTAAGTGTCTAAGAAACAATCTATAAAAAGTTAAAAATGAGTCCTGTCAGAGTGATTTCACAAAATATGCATGGTGTAAAAGTGATTTGAGAAATTTAGCAAAAATAAACGAAATTCAATAACTGGGTTGCCAGACATACTCTACATAGCAACATACCAACTCAAACACAACTTTGTTTTTCCTACGCCCCTCACAGTTCACACTAGGACCACATAGAAAACTTAATTTAAAAGAAAAAAAAAAGGTTTGCAGGAAGATTGACAGGGCATTTCACAGATGCGGAGACAAGAAAGGAAAAGAACACATACTTTCACACGAAGGAGAGTGTGCAATTCCTGGAGCCCACAGGAAGTTCGCGCAACTGATCCTCAATCTTTTTTTGGTTCTCGGTTGAAAGACTTGTGGAACTGACCACGTCTATCTTCTCCAAGACTTGTGCGCCTTTTAGCAAAACCTTGAGAAACCCCATTTCAGCATTACACCCTTTGAAATCCTGGAGGCTCACTGTCTTCAGAGTACAAAGGAGACAACTTGGTACTGACTTGGGCATGATATCACCACCTTCACAAGTCTCACCTCCCTAAACAAAGAAAAAAATGGCCGCTGATGAGTTGATCATTTCTCTCTATGCACCAATACGTCATGTCATAAAATATTAGAATGCATGCCAGTTACAGATATCTACCTCCAATATACGAAGTGATTCTAATTTAGGCAAGACTTGGAGAAAGTTCAATAACAATCCAACAAAATTGTTCTCAAATCTTCTGCTCAACTCCAAAGCTGTCAAGTTTGGAAACGTAGGAACTCGAAGATGATCTAGCACATCATCTGCACAGACGAGGCACTTCAACCAGGAACAAAAAGGTCGTCAATATAGCCATATAAGCCCAAAGATAAGTAGAGGTTAATAAAATTTTTAATGATATTTACACATACATATACGCATACATATACAGTTCAATATGATCTAATACTACTCGGCAAGCTTGCAACAAGACATTTGTTAATTTTTTGTTAAATTACCTTGATGGTGCGACTGGATATTCTCAAGCTGCTAACATTTTTCAGCCCTCTGAACAGCTTACGAGCACGGGAAGCAATTTCCAGCTGCCTTTGATGAATAAAAGGGATGTGAATTACAGCAGAGGCTGATGAAGAAAGATCATATAGGTTGATTTTGTTTGAAAGATAACCACTGTAGTCAAAAAACAAAAGATTTCCTGCAACAATCTCGATTTCACAACCATGTAGATCATCTACTGAACAAAACGGCAAATCATCTATTGTCAAACTTTTTAGAGACGGAATAGATATTGTTATCCTTCTCAGATTTGTCCAATCACAATCTAATACAGCCAACTCTTCAAGAAAAGGGCAGCTAGACAATAACTTCTGCATCGAGTTGGTGTCAGGAAATGTGACAAGACAAAGGTGCAACTTTTTAAGGCACGGCAATGAAATGATGGGAGAGGATAGATTGAGGGTACAAGTCATTTCCAATTTCATAATCTGAAGTGATGTGTTATTGAAAACACAATGAGGCAGAGAGAAATTGTCTTCGACAAAAAGACAAAGATCAAGCTCTTGAACATTGTGATTGACAGCATTTGAAACCCAATCACTCACATTATTTCCACTGAAGAAAACACGACAAGAAAGGCGAAATTTTTCCATGCTCGATTCACCTCTAAGTACAAGCACTCTGCTGACAAACTTCAAGAAATCCTTAGGTGAGGGCCAAACGTTACTCCGACTCGGATATAGGAATGAGTCGTCAAAGTCGACACTGTGAACAGATTTCCATAAGAACTTCCATCTCTTAGATAATACAGAGCTTGCTACAGCCTCTTCGGTAGGAAGAAATGAAAGAATATGTTGAAGAATACAATCGGGTAACTGGCTTATTTTATCCCTATCATCAGTATTCTGCCTTTCAGAAACCTTTTGCTGTTCAATACTTTGCATCAGTTGGTCCTTTCCCTATTCAATAACACAAAAGAGTTGGTAAGAGGTACTTTAATGTAGGTCAGATTCCATGTGTAACAAAACAAATAATTAAACTAAATACAAGTAGAAATTGGGTGGAAAGAACGACATCTGAAATAAGCAGGATTTCACCAGAAAGAAACTTAATGGCCATAAGGGATTCCCTATAAACAAAACAATTACGGATGCCTTTTTTGCGATATAAATTGAGAACTGCATTTGCTTAACCCTGTTGGTTCGTATTGATCTTAATTCCCCTGTTTAGATATCTAAATGGAAATCATCATGGAACATTTGATAAAATCGGATTCTAATCCGACAATTGCAGGCATCTCAAAACAAGGTAGAGGATGGCAAGATCAAAATTGTTATTCATGATATGAAACAATAGCAAGTGATTGTTTGATACAAAATATTATAACAATCACTTCTTCTAATACTCCCATCCAAGCACAACTTTCATTTAGACGAAAAACCGTTACTTTTCAATTTTTCTACATCATTTCTTACTTTTTAGTCACACGTTCTCCCAAAAAAATTATTTCTTCCCAGAAAAAATAAAAGAAAAATCTTTGTCAAAACGAAATTTAAATATTTCTAGAGATATTAGATAGCCAATAAAAGTACCGCAGAAGCATTAACTTTTATCATCATTTTCGATTGAATAAGTTGAGAGAGAGAGAGAGAGAGAGAGAGAGGGAGAGGAGAACTTAGATCAGTATCTTTAGCACTGTCAATATACCAATGTGATATGTAAATTATCTTTCTATTAAGGCCTCAACCATTGTGATACACATAAAAGCTCATTAATACTCCAACTATTTACTCCGTTCTGCAAAGGCACCTTCGGCTCCAATAATGATACACGTAAAAGCTCATTGATGGTCCAACAAGAAAGAAAATGGTAGTTCTAATTTGACAAAACTTTTTCGGCAAATAAGGTAGAATTTTTGGAGAATGTGTGGTTAGAAAGTCAAGATATTTATTGAAACATGTGAAAGATAATAGTTTTCTTTCACAGTTCGTGTTGTTGTAAATGAATGACCAAACAAAATGATTGTTAAAATAGCTTTTTCGAAAAATCACTTGTGGTATTCAATCACAAGATTTCAGAGCCAATTGTAAAATCTCATAAGCCCTACAAAGAATGTTACATAAATCGAAATGCAACGATCAGCAAAAACATATTTAACACTATATCTGATCAGGACGAAAACAACAGTCAACAAAAGAATAGACATCCAAAAATCAGTAAACGTCCAAACAAATCACTACACCTTACTACATTCCTTCTCAAGGAAAAACAAACGAGGAAACCAGAGATATAACCGAAAAGAAACCCCTGTCAGATCAAAAATCTCAGAGCTATATGTATAACTCATAACCCCAACCCTTCATAGAGAAATCCATTAAATGCGGAATGAACTGAAAAATTCAAAATAAATAACACATCGATCAGTTTAAGAAATGTTCTTTCAAAAATTAGTAAACATTTCATCATCACTCGTCACCAGTTCACCACTCCATAAACCCTTCCTTCGCAAGGAAGGACAAAAAAATCCCCGATTCTAACTCCAAAAACACAAGAGAAAAAATTAATCATATTAACTACAAAAACGCCAACAAACGAATCGAAATCAGAAAAACAAGAAGGCAAGAAGCGATCATCATACACCGATACCCTAACGAAACGATTTCAAATATACGTACCGCGGGAGAAGCGATTGCGCTCGGAAGTTGCGGAGGCAGATTGAGATGATTGGCACTTGGCCAGGGAGATGAGTCGAGAGAGTGAGAAGTGAAAACCATGCGATGGTAATGGATACACGAAACAGCATATACAGAGGATGGTATGAAACGTAAAGCAGAGAGGAGGTTTGAGAATCGATGTGCCAGGTTCAAGTAAAGTGTCACGCGTATGAATTTATATTTGGAAATGTTTTAAGATATTTTGGAAGAGACCAAGAGAACCTTCTATTCAGATTTTATGATTGATGATTGGGATAAAAAGTTAAATAAAAAACACAGTATTTCAATAGGACGAGAGAATTTGAGAGAATAAAGTACAATTTGGTATTTCAGATGAGGCTGAATATGTTTTCCTCCCCTAGAATGGAAATTTTTTTATAGTCAGTGATATTGTCTTGTCGTCTACTTTTTAAACCTTTCATTTTCTTACGACTTGAATCCTCCAAACATCTTTTGTCATGCTTGAGAGCTAAAAATTCAAGATAGCCAATTTACATAACACGCGATTTTCTGTTACGTACTGAATTAGGTTGGTTTTTCTGCTTTTCCAAAAATTGTGAATTTAGGCGGTGATGACAAATATGTTGTTCCGAATCTTCAATTCATGTCACTGAAATTAAAAAGTACAATTACTCTTGATCCAAATGGCAAAATGCATATGACTTCAAAAAGATGAAACACATTCACGTTTAAGGAAAAAAAATGGAAGATAATGTCTAATTTCCGCTAATTGACCCAAAAAAAAAGAATTAGCACTGATGCTCGTTATGACTCGAGAATTATCTCTCTTTAAAATTTTGATATTTCAAGACATATTTTCAATTCTCGCTACAAGACATTGAACATTATTACTCGAGGCATATGGGCACGTCCCAATTTGGAAGGGCAAAATCATCTTGTTCAACTTTTACCCCTCTAAAGGAGTTCCTCCCTCTAAAGCGGCTTATTTCTCTTTATAACCCTTTTTTATTTTTCTATAATTTTGTGATAGTCGTTCTTGATTTTCTACCTTATGTCACTTCTCTCAGTACTTGGAGAAATTGTGGGTCGATTCTCTCTCTAATGTTTGATTGCGTGAATTTTCTCTTGAAAATATATCTATCATTTATAAAATACCATATGTTTTAGTATTTAAGTTTGTGCGGCATAAATGCTTTAAAAAAAGTGTGTAGGCATAATTAGCTTAATTGGGGAACTTCGGTTATAAAATTTAAAATTATAGAATTTGAAAAATGAGTGAAACATTTCCGAAAAATGGGGAAAATGAGAGCCCTAAATTGTAAGGTTAAAGGTTAATTTCATTGATGGTCACTCGAGTTATAAAAAAAAAAAAACAAAACGGTAACTAAAATTCCATACTTGCACCCATATACGGCCACTAAAGCTTAAATTACTTTCAACAATGATTACTAAGGGTCCAAATTGTTCAAAATAAAATTTAAATGATCAAATTATAATTTTATATTCTAAAAGAAAATTGCAAGGAAGCTCCCATCTACCTAGATCTGCCCATCACCTCCACAGATTTCTAGCGCTATTTTGCACCATTTTTCTGGTGTAATTATGCACCAGCTCTAGTGCATTTCGCAACAAATTTTTGGTGTTTAGCAAGAAGGTGTTAGTCATCGGACCAAAAAAAAAAAAAAAAAAATTGTAATATGTTCGCACACCCCTTCTAATATTTGCACCAAATTTGAATTGCAATCAGACCTCTCAATTTTTGTTCCTTTTGTATTTAAAAACCGTTTGCATGCTTATTATTAAAATTCAATTAAGCGAGAACATGTGTCTCAAATTACACTTGGTATTTCTTTATTTTATATTTTAACTAGCGTTTACACTCGTGTGTTGCATGGGAAGTTATATATAATCACGAAAAATTTAATAATGAGAGATTGAAAGAATGAATAATATTTTATTAAAATTTCGACGGAGTTTTTCCTATATTTCGGACTAATCAAATCTTGTAAAAACTCACGACAAAACTCAATAGAATCAATATAGTATAATTTTAATTTCTTCCAAACATCTCAATGTCAAAAGCGATTCAAAAACGATGGCATCCATTATTATCTAAAACACCAACGCAACTCAAAGAATATAAAATGCCTCAAATTTGAAAAAATTAATTAATAACTTATATCAGTAATCCATAGGAATGAAAAATAAAGAAGTAAAATAAATAAGTTTGCACATGCGCTTTCTCGATAATCAACATATAGATATATTATAAAAATTACAGTGTAATTGGCTCAATTTGACGAACCCCGTTCCTACCAAGTTAGAAAACACTTATTCTCATCCTTGCAACATCCCAATTTAATTGAGGTTCAACGATAATGATATAAGAATTGCAACATGATAGAGATCGTTATTCTCCGTCCTGCTAGAAATTTTTCATTTCCATCAACCACCCATCGTGACCGCTTAATAGGAGACTTTTACAATTAGTGGGGTAATTTGCAATTGGTGGCAATTTGACATATAATTAGTGAGACCATGTATAATTTGTTTGAACAATGAAACCGTGTCAATCTTTCACTTTTTAAATTAATTATATTTTTCTCCATTTAGTAATATAATTAATACTGACTAATTTTTGTCCAATGAAACTATGTCAATTTTCATCCGATGAAGTCGACTCCAATTAAATCTTGAAAATATAATTGATTTTCATTTTTCACTAATTATTTCTAAAAGTAACTAATTTTTTTTTTTACAATAATTATCTTAACAGCAGCAGTTTAAAGAATTTTATGAATCTAATTTTAAATATTTTTTTTGCAATTTAAACAATATTGTACAATTTAGAAGTTATTTTCCATTTGCTAGGTGAAATCGTATCAGTCCTTAGCAATCTAATTAATTTTAATTACTTTCATTCTTCTAAAGTAATTATACTTGTTCCATTTAAGCAACATAATTAATTCGTATTCATTTTCGTCCAACGAAACCGTGTCTAATTAAATCTTAGAAACATAATTAATTTTAAATAAGTTTTATTATTAGGTAATTATATCTTAAAAAATTAATTATTTCAAAAAATTATTAGCTTAATAGCCGCAGTTTAAAGAATTGTTTGAATCTAATTTTAAATTAAACGTTATTTTACAATTTAAATGATATCTTACAAATTAAAAAATATCTTTCATTTTTTAGGGGAAATCTTGCCAACCACGTATCAATCTAATTAATTTTAGGTTTTTAAATAATATTATTGTCCTTTTTTAGCAATATGTTTAATTTTGATTAATATTCGTTGAATAAAACTGTGTCAATTTTTGTTCAATAAAATCGAGTCCAATTAAATATCAACAGTATAATTTATTTTAATTAATTTCAATATAATTAATTTTTTAAGTTAATTACTTTTGAGAATAAATAATTATTTATTAAGTAATTAGCTTAATATCTGTAGTTTTAAAAATAATGTGAATCTGATTCTAAAGATCTCTTTAATTCAAAAGATATCTTAAATTTAAAAGATTTATTTAATTTCCTATGAGATATCTTGCTAACTCGTAGTAATCTAATTAATTTTTATTTTTAAAATTCAAATTAATTATATTTTTCTCATTTTAGCAACATATTTAATCTTGATTAACTATTGTTCAATGAAACCATGTTCAATTAAATTTTAGCATTATAATTCATTTTAACTAATTACGATATAAATAATTTTAAATTTTTATAATTATTTCTAAAAAAATAATTATTTCCAAAATAATTAGCTTAATAGACTCAATTATTTGAAAGTATATAAAATTCTCAAAATAAAATTCTTTTAAAATAAAATTCTTAAAGTAAGCTTCTTTTAAATTATTTAGTATGTATATTAAAAAATGAAATAATTCTTCATTAAATAATTTTAATTTAGAATAAAGTTCTTAAAATAACATTCTTTTAACTTATTTAGTACATATATCTAAAAAAAATCAAATAGTTCTTAATTAAATAATTTTAATTTAAACGGGCGGGAAGAAAAGACTCTCTTTATGCGCATACATACATATATATATATATATATATATATATATATATATATAATGAATTAAAAAATAGAAAAGTTAAAAAAGAAACGGTGCAAATTAATGGTAGAAAGAATATAGAAAAATAATAAATTAACTAAAAAATAGAAAATTTTAAAAATGAAGGATGCAAAGGCATGAAAAAGTCTCTTATATATATATATATATATATATATATATATATATATATATATATATAAAATATATATTGAGTTTTGATTAATTTTCAAAGAATGAAACCGTGTCAATTTTTGTTCAAGGAAATCGAGTCCAATTAAATCTGAATAATATAATTTATTTCATTTAATTGCAATATAAATGATTTTTTTAGCTAATTAGGTTTGAGATGAAATAATTATTTTTAAAGTAATTAGTTTAATATCCGTAGTTTTAAAAATGATGTGAATCTGATTCTAAGGATGTCTTTAATTTAAGAGATTTATTTAAGTTGCTGTGAGATATCTTGCTAGCTTGCAACAATCTAATTAATTTTTATTTTTAAATTTTAAATTAATTATATTTTTCTCATTTTAGCAATATAATTGATCTTGATTAATCATTGTTGAATGAAACCATGTTCAATTTAATTTTAGCATTATAATTAATTTTAATTAATTACAATATAAATAATTTTCATTTTTTTAATTACTTGTAAAAAATAATTATTTCCAAAATAATTAGCTTAATAGCCTCAATTATTTGAAAATAAAATTCTCAAAATAAAATTATTTTAAAATAAAATTCTTAAAGTAAACTTCTTTTAAATTATTTAGTATGTACATTAAAAATGAAATAATTCTTCATTAAATAATTTTAATTTAGAATAAAGTTCTTAAAATAACATTCTTTTAACTTATTTAGTACATATATTTAAAAAAATTAATTCTTAATTAAATAATTTTAATTTAAAAGGGCGGGAAACAAGGACTATATATGTATAATGATGAATTAAACAGTAGAAAAGTTAAAAAAGGAATGGTGAAAATTAATGATAGAAAGAATATGTAGAAAAATGATAAATTAAAAAATGGAAAAACTAAAAAAGGAAAGGTGCAAAGGCGAAAAAAAGTCTATTTTTATATATATAGATATAGATATAGATTTATGCGATCATTTTTGCATATGTCTCAATTTACTTTTTAATTTAAACATTAAGACATATGCAAAATTGTGAATATATAATAACATTTTTTAAACCTAGTCGCATACTCACATGCGAATTTTTTTAATTTGGCCTTTTCGTTTGTTGTATTTTATTTTGTTGTACTTTACCAAAATAGAAAGTCCATTTGTCATTTTGTAATTTTAACAAATTTTTGGATGAAGCTATTAAAGTATATCAAACATGCTAACGTATCAAGTAACAAATATTCCATTCAAAAAATAAAAAAATATTGGGGGGCAAAAAATAAGAAAAAAGCAGAGGAACATAATACACAGCTTTTAGCAAGAGAGTCTAGGACCCTTCTGAAAATACAAAAATGTATGAGGTCCAATGATAAATTTCTAAATGATTGTTTTATAACATTCACAATAATGATGATGGTTCCTCATACCTCAAAGTTCATTGCACACATATGGGCTTCTACATTTTACTATTTTCAAGATTGTTTTTTTAGTTCTCAAATTTTCAAAATATGGAAATCTATATATACTTTCATAGTTTTATGCTCTTGATGAAAACGCATTTTTGAAAACAAAACAAAAGTAAAATATAAAAAAATATAATTTTTTTTTTGCTGTTTTCAGCATACTAAAATACTCCAAATAAATTCAAATTTCCAAATTGAAAGCTAAAACACAAAGTGAAATGCGCTTTATTTTCACAAATTTATTTTCAATCACACATTTTGTTAAACTGTCCACCTACCACTTTAATCGTAATTTGAAAAGTGACTTTAAGACAAGGCAAAGGGTTCATTGCTTCTTGTTTTGCCTTGTAGTACGTATGTTGACAAAAGCATTTCCCTTGCATTAATTTCAAGTAGGTGTGAATTAGATGTCGGTGTACATTGTTTCTACTAATTTTAACACATTCTTGACTCTTGCGAGAGCTCTAAAGATGCTGTACTTTGAGAAAGAAATGTGTGGAAAAATTGCGACTGGCAATTTTTAATTTTTTGTAATTAATTTATTTTATCTTTTTTTGGTCTACAATTTATTTTAAATAAGTTAATTTTGCATTATGCCTGAATGGAATGAAATAATTGTCCACACAGGATTATTCTAGCCCATCACATTAAAAAAAAAATAAAAAAGAAAAGAAATATTTAAAACAAAAAGAGAGAAAGAAATTAAGAAAACAAAACCAGAAATTGTATAGTTGATTGGGAGTCAGCTAAAAAATATAAAAAGTCAACCTATATAGCACCAGGATTATTCTAAAAAATTCATTTCGACTTTGTTTTCACACGAGTTTTGTTAACCCCGAACGGCTTTTGTCTTTTAATTAACACATTGATTTAGTTTGGACTTGAAAAAAATGTTAAATCTCGACTTTCTATCTTGTGATCATATTTTACATAGTTTTGTGTGTACAGTGTATATGCAAGATTATGTCTACATTAATATGACACACATTATTAGTACTATTTCAATATTGGATGTGATCATTTTGATAATTTATTATACAATTACCTATATATCATTTAATATCGAGGTAACACTTGTTCCTTATGACAAGATGCACCCCAATGAACATTAAGAGGTCGTGAAAATAATTAAGATACAATGAAAAGGCATATATGGATTTTTGTAGATACAAATTAATGTTTGGGTCCTTATTTTCTTTAATATTTCTCTCTTATCGCTTTCGAAAATCCTAGCCTCTCTGGCCCAAAATATGTTCTCTTTTCACCTGAAAATGAAAGAAGGACGCTCAAAAACCACTTGATCAAGAATGTAGGGTTTCTTCAAGAGATTGTATATATGATGAAAAAGTAAGAAATTTTATATTTAAAGAAAATGCAAAATAGTTTTTATTTTTTATAGACATTATATATAGTTAAAAATGGATATAATTAACCCTAGTCCCTACACATTCATATCACTTAAAGAAATCAATCCAAATATTTAATTTGGAAGAGCTTGTGCGGAAGAGCTTTTATTGAGAAAGGTGACTTTTAAAGAAATAAAACTATAGTAAAAAATAATAAAAAATACTTTAAAAAATTTTACATAATTAAAAATGAGAGGTGGAAAACATGCTTTTTCACAAAGGGAAAAAACTTCATCCAACAAGCTCTGAAAAAATAAAAAAAAATCAAATAATCATGAAAAATTGCATCTACCTGATCTGCAACATCCACCTTGGCCGCCCTCTCTTTCTGATTCATAAACTGATTCATATAAGATACCTGCTTAATTAAGGAAAAGAGAAAAAGAAAGTGTTTATAAAAAATTTGCATTAATAATCATAATTAAACCACATAATTAATTATAACCCACAAAAGGGGGGGAAATAAAATGATCACCAATGCATGCAATTATGAATAATCTGACCTTGGGACTATTTACTGGAGAGCTTGCAGTGTCCACTAAATCTTCATCAACTTCTGGTCCTTTAGGTTTCTTCTTCTTCAAGTTATTAGACAGAGTAAAATTTCTAGAATCAAAATCAACAAATCTCTTCACCACTGCAGAAGAAGCAGCATCTGAAACAAGAGAAGGGCTTTCGTTATCATCACGAGAAAAACAAGATTTTTCACCATTATTTTTTATGAAGTCTTGAATGTAAAATGTCCAACTACTCTCCTCCTCACTGTCACAATTATTTTCTGCAGTTTTTCTTGAATGACAATTAGAAATGACAGAATTCTCCATTATTATGTTATGGAGAAGGGTTTTGAGATGGGGGTTATATAATTAGGAAACTGAGAATAAATTAATGCAGAATATATCTGGAATGCATGTGGGCCATGGAGAATTGAGGTTGGTGGATTAATTGACCTACTGCAACAGAAAACTAATGGCTTTGACCTTTGTGGTTTTGGATTATAATATAACAGACAGAGATTTGCAAGATCTTAATTGTGTTTCTTTATTATTAGTATTTTATTTTATTTAAGGGTATGTTTGATTGGGTGTTAAGTTGAAAATGAGTATGAGATTATACAGAACAAGCCCTAAATCATAATTGAAAGTCTACAAGATTAATATAAATTTTTTATTTTGGATGAGGTGAAACAATGCAAACTAGGTGTTAAAAATTGAAGGTACGGTGGACAAGTAATATGAGCACAAAATGCAAAAAACATATAAAAATTTTTAGAATGAATGATAATACAAGTGCGAAATTTCAATTAATTACTCTCAAGGAGTTCACATCGATCTGCTGTCTTAATTTATGCATATATTTTTATAATCACTGTCGCATTCAATCAAAACAGTCCACATTATTGAACAAGCATGTGTTTTGAAATGACTTTTTAGAAGCCCAAATGCGCTTCTCCAATAACAAAACTTTATTAAAAAAATAATAAAATTACCTTTGATGTATCAAAAACTTTTTTGAGATTATATCTAAAGAATCAATCACTTTTTTTTACCCAAACTCTATTGTTAAAAATTAGAAATTTCATTGCTACAAGCTCTACTCACGATAGCTACGTCCAAAAGAGCCCTTAATATATATGCTTGATTTTGTATGTAAATTATTTTATTTGGATGATATATACGGAGATATATACGAATTGAGTTGACATATGTAGAGCATCTTTCGAGAGCATTTGTGGTTGACAGTTTATAAATTTGCGGTAGATGTATTAAATTTGTTTCAAAATCTATCTATATTCTAAGACGTCTAAATTTATAAAAACAAGTTGCTGTACGTGTGTTGATAAATTAAAGTAATCTAAATATTGTTAATATAAATAAATCAATAAAGTAATCTGATAATTGAAAGGAATTAATAGTGGGATGAGCAAAGAATATTCATATATAGCTCAAGAAACCGACTTATCTACGTAAACAAGTTTTGACATTTAAATGTTATATTGTCCATTAGAATCGGCTGACATTAAAAATTTCGAGGAAAATGAAGAAATATATATTTAAAAAAAAAAACAGAAAAAATGGAGCACGAAAACAAATGGGCTGACATTGATATTATATTCTTCATTCCAATGTAATTAAGTTGCTTGACTTAGATGATGAATTCTCATTTTCTAGTAATTAACAAATTTTGATTAAAGTGCTTGTTTGCCAAAATTTTTTTTATAATAACATTTTTAATATACTCATTTTCAACCGCACACTGCAAAAATAACGTCTTTTTTCATGTGTCGGTATATACCCTTCCTGATTAATTGAGCATAAATTCCCACAAAATTAAATTCGCTTTTATGTCAAATAAGCTCTTAGCTAGCTAGATCATATGCATTATCTTAATTAAGAATAATATACTGTCTAGACTAGACAGTTCGACCTCGGCTAACATTCGCACATTAGTGCCATGCATATAAAACGATACCAACCAATACTAACATATATAACATGCTAATACATAACCATTAATCAGTTATCACTTATATGAAAAGACACTTCCTTTATTTTGAGAAGATTTTTAAAATATTATAGAAAGAATCTTTCATTCTACGTTTCAAGAATACATACATACCCTTATCTGGTTGTGTCGATTGAAATTATTTACTTCACATAAAGAGTTATATTATTTACTTAATTGTAAATTTTTATGTTTATTTTTTTGTACTTGGTAAATATTTACTGGATAAGAGTATAAAGCGGCATTCTGGATGCAGTACAATTTTCTTTTTCCTTTTTTCCATTATTTATAACAAATTCGCGAAGTCGTGTGTTATAATTTCTGAAATGATTCCATAACAGTCGTGTCCATCTATAGTTGACTCTACAATATGCAAGGTGACATGTAGTCATGCTACCCATTTCCAAATCTTTGCAAAATGACGTTCCAAGATTAGGATGTACACTGACATATTGTTGCAACATAAATGTTAGTGATTCATATCATTATCTCTTTTTAATTAGCATTATTTATATAAACTCGTATTCACAAATTATACCTGACATCATATCTTTTTACTCATTATGATATATAATTGATAACTGTTTATTTAAATTTTAAAAGTGGTGTGACAGATGAAAAATAAAATGTTTTCAATTATTTATATCGATTAAGTTGTTGTAGCATGCCTCATATGTACTAACTACCAATTCGATCTCTTCGTCTGAATTTCTTAATTTTAATTTCTTTGAGTTTTTGAGACATTTTTGAAGAGTTCCAACTTCTAGTTATTGAATAGCTCGTTCTCCTACTATCATTGCCACACCGGCAACAGTGCAACTTTGAATTCAAAGAATCTTACCTCCACTTTCGTACATGAATCGAACTTTTAGTCAAGATAACATGTCAACGTTTTTTAAATGCTCATAGCTTTTGCTCACATTAATCACAAGTTTACCCAAATGTACATCAAATAAAAATTTAGTTTAATTTGAGTATGATTTAGGACTTGCTTGATACAAGAGGTCATTTTTCTTCTAGTTACCACTCATTATATTAAATTTGATAATTTTTTTAAAAATTATTTTTTAAATAATCTCTCGAACTTTATTGCAAGTACAAAGAAATTTACGAACAATCTTACAAAGAATATATTTGACAAAAAATCTATTCTTTCACCCGTCATATATCACTTGATCATTTGCGCACTCAAAAAATCAGTTGCTATAAAATTAACATATCATCACATCGTTATTTCTACATCTGTTTGTACATTTTTGTGTTTTCCTAATCTGTATCGTATACGTACACGCCCTTAATGATACATGGTCCAAGGTTGTGCTCCCGACGAAATAATTAATCAGCCGGCGAAAAGCAATTGACTTAATTAATTTTAATGACTTCATGATAAAATTAGCTTAATTACTTAAACTAGAGAATTGACATATAGAGAAGGTGATCGATGAGTACATCACGTCTGACGTGACATCTCAAAGAGTCAACAGTGTTTTTATTTCGTTGTTTTCCTTCCATGAATTTAGGTAATGTTAATAATTTAGAGTGTGCTATTCAAAAATCTCCTTTAATTAGTTATGGACTGTTTATCCATATACATATTTTCATCTTCTCTTATTAGAAAACATAGCACTTTCCGGCCTCAATCATTTAACCACCCCATGACAAAAGGTCGACCATGGGGCTTTAATAATGTTTAATGATTGCAGTTTGTACATGATGTGATTTTCGGTGCACATGGACACGTAGTTCATTATCATCCTTAGTCATTCTCATTTTAGGGTATTAAGATGCGTAAAAATAGATTTTTATGTGATATAAGAGAGAGAATGAGTGGAAGTTGAATGGTAAAAATTTGTGTAATACAGATAGGTCCCACGAGATATGTGGATATGAAATATGAGAAAGAATTAGTGGAATTGAAAAAATATATAAAAATGTATAGAAGAACAAAGAATATTGAAATAACATGTATCGTATAGATATAATATGTTTGCTTTAACACAGATATTATATCATTTCTGTTGAATATATATAATTGATCAAGTATCCACGTGACACATTATCTCTATGTAAAATGTGATCATCTCAGCATAATATAATCAAATCAGTATCATCTAACAAAGATGTGAGGTGTGTCCTTATGGAACAATAAGTATATATCTTCAAGTAGGATCTAGATCATTTCTACATATATTAATGAATATTAATGACATGTTATATAATGGCGATGTTGATGTTGCACTTTAATATTGATGATTATTTTTTGCTTTTTCATATTATTATTATATGGACATTATAATACTAATTGATATTGAAATGTCCTAACTGCATATCAATATATAACAACGGAAATGTTCACCTCCCCACTGTGAGGAGGTTATCCTCCCCACAATGAGGAGGTGTCCCCCCCTGATTGTTGGGGGGCCGGGTGGGGTCATCCTCCCCACCAATTAAAAGGTGACACCTCCTCATTGTAGGGAGGATAACCTCCCCACAGTGGGGAGGTGAATATAACTGTATATAACAATTAGTATTACTATGGAAAACAATAGCTTTATTTCAAGATTAATGACCTCCAAGTGGGAGACTCAGTGCAAATTAATGGTAAACATGGTACGATAAATAGTGGGAAAAAGTTAAAAAACAAAAAATGATCAAAGTTATTTTAGGGTTTTAATAATATGGGGATCCAATTATTAAACGTTGGCATAGGTCACAGGTGAGGCTGCTTTTCAGTATGTGCTTACAAGTGGGAATCTCTATGAAGATATTATTTAATCTTCGTTAATTAGTAGTTACATCTTTTATTTCTCTAAAAAATAAAACATAAAATATACAATTAAAACCTTATTTTTGACATAGTTGGAGTCGATGATAAAAATTATTTATACGATAGACTTAATTTGTTTTTCGTTGATTTTTGCTTCTTTCTTTACAATCGTTGGATATTTCACAAGAAAATAGAGTAGAAGCATTTCTTCGTTTCGAGGAGATAGGTGACATTTTTATTTCTTTTTTTTGTTTTTGGATGCATGTGTGTTGAACCTTGGGTATTTATTAGTGGGCATGTATGTAATCAATTAAATAAGAAATTATTATTTCATTTCAGGAAAATTATAGGTGTACATACAAATTATTGTCACACTTTTACCACATCCTAATAACTTAAATAGGGAATGACCATAATGTCCCTCCCAAGTGAGGGGGCCCACGTCCCTATTAGAATGTAGCATTTGCCACACTCAAATTTATATGTACCTCAAGAAAGGTTCTAATAATAACATAAAATGAAAAATAAGCTGCATGCTTGCGCAATCACCCGGAAATTTTCATGGGCCTAAGCAACATTTGGGTGATCGCCCAGTGCTATCGTGCGGTTGCACAACAAAGTATCTCTCCAATTTTAAAGGCTTACAATGCATTTTTTGAGATTAAACAAAAATAGGCCACATCCTGTCTAATTTTCCCATCTACTAAACATATAAACCCAAGTATTAATTTTTTATTTGACCAAAGATCAAGTTTATTTCCAATAATGTAGTTGTTGGTTTGATGTAAGAGAATTTGCTATGTCAGCATTAGTCCAATTGGCTTCACGTCTCCCAGTTGGAGCAATTACCCAATTAGTTGATGTATGTTTTAACCAGCAATGTTATGTTACATTCGGGTGCACCACAGTTATAGTGTTCCCGAATGCTTTTACGGGTTTGTTCGGTGTTCATTTTGAAATTTGGGACCGGATTCAGATTTAGCACAACGAGGCGGAGCTCCAGCAATTTGAAAAAAAATTTTCAACACCGTAGCGATAGATAGCGGTGGTCAAAGTTTTCGCTATAATTTTTTACCGGCCGCCATAGTGGCAATTTTTTTTTTCAAATTGCTGGAACTCCATCTCGTCGTGCTAAATCTGAATCCAACCCTAGATTTCAAAACGGACACCTAATGGTCAATGATAGATATAATTAATGAATGGTCACCATGGACGTTTTAACACTTGGAACTTGGTTAATGAATGGTCAATGATAGATATAATTAAGCAATGAATTTTTAATTACATTTTAAAATCAAGTGATTAACTAATATTACAATTGTAAAATTCTGTGATTGTAATTATTAAATTATCATTTTTATTTGATTTACTTTTTTTTAATATAAATTAGGTAATTCATTAAAATATATATATAAATTATGTAATACTACAAAGAAGTGTTTTACTCGGGACAATCATCTTGTTATACTCTTTTAATCACAGTACATTTTCCAAAAGTAATATTATTTTTTCATTTCTCATGCCTTTTAACTACAATTTCCTTGAAACAAATTAATTTTTCTCTCAAATGAAGTTTATTCAAGATAAGTTGTTATATACAGGCATATGCTTGCACAAACTTTTTGTGTTTTCATTCTTGCAAATTCTCATCTTTTTTGTCCAAAATTTAGTAATTTTCTCATTTTTCATCCAATGCAAAAAGGATAATGTTAAAGGAACAACTAATTTGTACAACTAGATGTACAACCCTCTAATAAAAGAGCATGAAAAATACCATTTTTACCCCTGTATTGGTGGGGTCCAGCCCCTTTATTAAAGGATTGTACACCTAGTTGTACATTTTTTTTGTTTCTCTAACATTGCTCATGCAAAAAATATTACATTAATTGATACTTTTAAGTTCGACATAATATGTGAATAAAAGGAGGTTTGATGAAATGTATTCCTTTCATCAATGTATTCACAAACATTTCACAAGCATTCAGCTTGTGCTAGTAATGATCGGAGGGTGATGCAATCACGTGCCAATCATTTACCCAAGATGTCCACATATGGATATTAGATCTTTGGTACAACTCGTGCTTCTTTTAAGCTTTATCTAACTTAGAATTCACTTCTATTTTTCATTAAAGTCATTATACATTAATACCAACCCTCAAAGAAAAGAGAGAAATTCAAGAAGATGTAATGAAATTTGTATTTTGGGTCAATGTATCTCGTCAATATGTAGGATGGTATTACTCCAAATTAACAAGTGAGAATCCAAGAATACAGTCCTGAACCAGTTATTATAGTTTCTTGAATTTCATAGTTATTAATTTAGTTTATTAAAATTAATAACTAAGCAATGGTGAAATTTCTCGAACCCTATTCTATACTCTAAATACTAAACGACAGTCAAACTAAACCACCACAAACCACCTCGCTCGTATTCATAACATCATTGCAGCCTTAACAAGAGAAATAGTTTCTTTCATGAGATCGCGAATGTGTGCTGTTAACACTGATTGTGGAGGCAAGTACTCCGCCGTCGTTAACTCTTCGTCCATAATCTGAAATCCGATAGTAAGTATGCTCTCCCTGTCGCTTTTCCTCGGCAGGACAACAAATCCTGAGCCTAATATTGAAACCTTGTCCGAATTTTTACCTTCCGTGATATGATCCATAGTCGAGATGTCAATTGGCGAGTATACTACATAATAGCCTGTTGAATCACAAAAACTTTCTTGCAAGTATGCCACTGCACTTTTGTTTTGTCTTGGCTGCGGAAGTCAGAAATCTCAATCAAAGTCAAACTTTAATTTTTAATCACATATTTATAGCTGTCACTTGTTTACCTCTACTAAAACCACTGAGACGCAATCTGTGGAGTTGCGCGCAGAAGAAATGCGCATAATATCTTGAATTCCCAAGCCAAGGCAGCGTATATCCCACTAGAAGCACATCATAATGTCAACATTGTACCAATGATCGTGTAACTTGTTGATAAGCCTAATGTGCTAAATATGCAAACCTTGTTTCGATTTTGTTCACAACGAAGAACGTCAAACACATCATTCGGTTGAGCTTGGAGATGTAAAGACGTCGCAATGGTAACTAAGACGCGGGAAGGTATCCCCGGGAGGTCGATGTTAAGACTGGTTTTTATTAGGATGTCTTGTGCACCTTCTATTGGCAATGGTTTTCATAAATTTTCTTGGTTTGAGCAAATATTGGCAGTAAAACTTCTAACCATTCTTTCTGCCAAATTTAATAAACTCTTCCCTGATGCTCCAAGATCTAGCTAGTGAAATACATAAACAAAATTATGCTTACATTGGGCCATAAAACAAGAGAAGATGAAGCAAAATAGAGGACATATGTATTCACAAAATACTTTAGTTCAATATTATTGCCGAATGAGTATTCACCACCTGTACTTAAGAAAGTCATGCTTAACTAATGAACAAAGTTGTTTGCGTGTAAGTAATAATGTGCTCATCATTAAGAGTATTGAGTTTCAAAATTAGAGTCCAAATTTACTATCTCATGAACTGTTATATTACACGTCCTCTAAGCTACCTCAAGGGGATTTGACAAGAAATGAGTCATGAAATGAAGACCATACGTATAGACTGTAAAGGTTAGTACTTTTTGATGCGTCAATAAGGTTGAATTTCGATCGTAATGTCTCTCGAGAGATGAAATCCAACGCCTTGCGCCAAACGCGAGTGGCGGCTTAACGAACATATCATGGACCATATTGTCACATGCTGCATTGTGTTCCACCCAAGTAACCTATGCAGTTTAGGATATGATCAAAAACATAAGTTATAAGAGGAAAAAATTGGTTTGTCGAGTCCCATGTTGTCAATATCTGACCAAAAAAATAAATAAATAAAAAAGATTTCCATTAAAACTACCATGCTCATTCCTTCTTGAAGTGCTTGGATTAAACAACCTGACAGTTTTCTTTGACATTTTACTGCTGGATTTGGAAAAATACTTTCCAAAGAAACATCAGCTACTACCCAAGTGTCGAACTCAAGCTGCCTACAACATCCTGCAAAATATATCTCTCGACTCGGAACGAGGGGAGAAGGAACATTAAATTCTGCTACCATCTCAAAACACAACATGATAAAAATGTAGTATGCTTTCTTTAAACACGTCTTGTCCAACGTACTAAACATATGAGCACTTGTAAAATATACAAAATTTCAATGAAATATGCACCACTTGGACAACTCCATTGGGGTTTTCTTACTCCCCATTCAATAGAACTCCGAGGGTTTTCGACCTAGACACTATATTCGAGAAAATTCTCAACCACTCATCATAGTATCAAAAAGAAACAAATGTCACAAAATTTTGACCCAAAAAAAGACAGATTCTAAAAAACCCTCATTACATTCAGTGGAAACTCACCACATTCATGAACATATTAACAATGTCAATAGGATTGCTTGAAATAATCCCAATTGCCCTAGATGCTTCATCTTCAAAGGGCATTGTGCATCCACTACTTCCATGTCTAACAATCTCTAAAGTTTCATCAAAATTAGGAAGCTCAGATTGCCCACCTCCAATTGTAATCAATTGAATGATCTCCTCCAATGTGGGATCGAGCATCGCAAATCTTCTTTTGTACTCAGTCCAATTTAAAACCTCGAGATTTTTGTACACGTCGAACGTCCACAATGGTTCTCGTTCTTGTGCCATTTGCTTTAGCTCTTCCATTGCTTCGAAAGATTTATGGACGATCTTGACATGAGGAGATCACTCACACGTTGGATGGTGTTGGCATTGCCATTTTGGAGTAAATCCTCCATTAATATCTAACATTGGTGTTACTAGGTTTGACACTTGTTTACGTTGGCATGCATATGTATGTATCAAACCTACCCTAATTTTTGTGAAGAATGAGAATGAAAAATTGAGCGAAATTAATGAATATTTGATTTGTGAGATTTGGAAAAGATGATTGCAACAAATGCAGGTTGAAATGGCCTCTGTGTAGATATTTTCGGTTTGGGAAATCTTCTAATCAGGGGGTATTGTAAATTGTAATCGGTGTATTGCAAGGTAACAATACTGTTTACGTAGACATTGAAACGGGTAGCTAATGTGGTCCAGTGGATACACAACATTAATACGAATGTGTCACGCGTATGAATTTATATTTGGAAATGTTTTAAGATATTTTCGAAGAGACCAAGAGAACCTTCTATTCAGATTTTATGATTGATTGGGATGAAAAGTTAAATAAAAAACACAGTATTTTAATAGGACGAGAGAATTTGAGAGAATAAAGTACAACTTGGTTTTTCAGAGAAGGCTACATATGTTTTCTTCTCTAAAATGGAAATTTTTTTATAGTCAGTGATATTGTCTTGTCGTCTACTTTTTATACCTTTCATTTTCTTACGACTTGAATCCTCCAAACATTTTTTGTACGTGATGCTTGATCGCTAAAAATTCAAGATAGCCAATTTACGTAACACATGATTTTCTGTTATGTACTGAATTAGGTTGATTTTTCTACTTTTCCAAAAGTTGTGAATTTAGGAGGTGATGACAAATGTGTTGTTGTGAATCTTCAATTCATGTCATTGAAATTAAAATGTACAGTTAGTACTCTTGATCCAAATGGAAAAATGCATATGACTTCAAAAAGATGAAACACATTCACGTTTAAGGGAAAAAAATGGAAGATAATGTCTAATTTTCGCTAATTGACCAAAAAAAAAAAAAAAGAATTAGCACTATGCTCGTTGTGACTCGAGAATTATCTCTCTTTAAAATTTTGATATTTCAAGACATATTTTCAATTCTCGCTACAAGACATTGAACATTATTACTCGAGTCATATGGGCACGTCCCAATTTAGAAGGGCAAAATCATCTTCTTCAACGTTTTACCCCTTTCTAAAGAGTTCCTCCCTCTAGAGTGGCTTATTTCTCTTTATAACCCCTTTTTTCTATAATTTTGTGATAGTCGTTCTTGATTTTCTACTTTCTATCACTTCTCTCAGTAGCTGGAGAAATTACAATTTAATTATCTCTCTAATGTTTGATTGTGTGAATTTTCTCTTGAAAATATATCTATCATTTATAAAATCCCATATGTTTTAGTATTTAAGTTTGTGCTCATAAATGCTTTCAAAAAAAAAAAAGTTTGTAGGCATGACTAAGTTATTATTAACTAAGTTATTATAAGCTTAACTAGTCAATTAATGAAACTTTTTATGCAATGGCAAATAATTTGACTAATTTTAGATAAATTTCTTGCTTCAAAACTAATAATAAAGAATAATGTTAGAAACACAATTAATTGACACAATCTCTGATAAAGGAGTGAAAAAATATCATTATATTTTTATATCCCATATGTATTGTTAGGGTCCACTCATCTGTTATATGTTTTACTAATTTGTTGTAATTGTACTTTTAATATTGCTCACTAATAAAATCGATTTTGCGAGATATTTAAAAAATATATATAAAAAATATTTTCAACAAATTGATTTAAAAATAAGTTGGCATACCATAAAAATTTATTTATGGTTAAAAATTTCTAATCATTCAAATGTACATTCTATTGTTATGGTTAGTTACTATTAGACTTTCTTTTGGTTTGATCAAATTGCGATAATGTGTTGTCCAAGTCTATGTAAATAATGGATGAGAGGGAAGAAAAATGATCAAGAGCATGAACTATTCAAGTAATTAGACGATATAGAAAACAAAAGAACACATATCTATTGAATATATGGTCTCTAAGATTGCCTAAAGACTCAAATAATCTAATGATATGAAAAAGTAAATGACAATATAAAATTTGAGTAAGGTTTCAGTAGCTCACTGTGGGTACCTTACTGCACTCCACAAATGTCGGGAAAAAGTTTGAGGTCATGAGATCTCTGCCATCAAAAAGTAATTACGTATTATTCATCTAACTTAACATGTATTCCAAAAAATTTAAAATTTTTTAAAAATTTATGAATACGACGGCGCCACTTTCACTACGCGCTTCGGCGGGGGATTTGGCTCGTTTCCTGCCACAAAACAGAGCCAATCCAGAGTAAAATTTAACTTAAAGTACTTTGGCAACCAAAAGATTGACTACTTTTCATGAACACAAGCAAAAAGGAAAAAAAAAAAAAAGACATCATCACAATAATGAACACCAATCAAGAACCTCTCAAACATTTATGCAAAATTTATGCATCGAGAATACAAATCAATCTCGAAAACACTTTTTAGCAAATAAAATGAAATAGAAAACAAAAGCTAAAATCTTGCCAAAATAACAATTACTAAGAACTTCTCAAACATTCTAAAAAAATCTTATTTGAGAAACTTTCACTTACCAAGAAGCTTAGAACTAAGAGAGTTTTAAAAAACACTGCAGATTTGAACTGACCCTGCAAAATGAAGATCCGAGCTTCAGATTTGAATTATTAGGCCGTGCAAAAATGAAAATCTTATTAATAAATTTTGTAAAAAAATTGAATTATTTTTGTCATATTAAAATGTGAAGATTATTATACGAATAGTCTTGTGATAATCTTATTTTGTGACAAAAATTTGAATAGATGAAAATGTGAAAGATTATTGGCCGTGCAAAATAAAAATCTTATACTAAATTATTTTTGTCATATTAAAATGTGAATATTATTATATGAATAGTTTTGTGATAATCTTTCTTATGACAAAAATTTGAATAAATTAAATTCAAATTTGTGATAATCTTATCTTGTGGAGAATGTTTTAATATTGGAATCAAGAATGGATTATCTTATCGTGTGATAAGCCAATATTTTTGTGTTATTATCTTGTGGAAAAAAAGCCAATATTTTTGTGATATTATACTGTGGAAAAATAAGAGAAAAAATAAAGTTATCTATTAAATAAAAAGGGGGGAAGAATAGGCGGGAAAACATAACATAAATACTTCTATTTTTATATATTTAATAGATAGATTGGGAAACTTCGGTTATAAAATTTAAAATTATGGAATTTGCAAAATGAGTGAAACATTATCCCGGGGGAAGAGGGCACTGAATTGTAAGGTTAAAGGTTAATTTCATCGATGGTCACGCAAAGTTACAAAACACAACAAAACAGTAACTAAAATTCCATACTTGCACCCATGGCCACTAAAGCTTAAATTAATATCAACAACGATTACTAAGGGTCCAAATTGTTCAAAATAAAATTTAGCGAATCAAATTACAATTTTATATTCTAAAATAAAATTGCAAGGAAGCTCCCATCTACCTAGATCTGCCCATCACCACCAAAAATTTCTAGCGCTATTTTGCACCAGTTTTCTGGTGTAATTATGCACCAGCTCTCTAGTGCATTTCGCACCAAATTTTTGGTGTTTAGCAAGAAGGTGTTAGTCATCAGACCCAAAAAAAAAAAAAAAAAAAAAAAGAAATTGTAATATATTCACACACCCCTTTTAATATTTGCACCAAATTTGAATTGCAATCCGACCTCTCAATTTTTGTTCCGTTTGTATTTAAAAACCGTTTGCATGCTTATTCTTAAAATTCAATTAAGCGAGAACATGCGTCTCAGATTACACTTGGTATTTATTTATTTTATATTTTAATTTATGCATTCATTTTTGCATATGTCTCAACTTACTTTTTAATTTAAACATTAAGACATATGCAAAATTGTGAATAATAACATTTCTTAAACCTAGTCACATACTCACATGTGAATTTTTTAATTTGGCCTTTTCGTTTGTTGTATTTTATTTTGTTGTACTTTACCCAAAATAGAAAGTCAATTTGTCATTTTGTAATTTTAACAAATTTTTGGATGAAGCTATTAAAGTATATCAAACATGCTAACGTATCAAGTAACAAATATTCCATTAAAAAAATAAAATTGGGGGCGAAAATCCAAAAAAAGCAGAGGAACATAATACACAACTTTCAGCTAGAGTCTAGGACCCTTCTGAAAATACAAAAATGTATGAGGTCCAATTACAAATTTCTAAATTGTTTCACAATAATGATGATGGTTCCTCATATCTCAAAGTTCATT
This sequence comes from Jasminum sambac, assembly GCA_018223645.1. NCBI lineage: Eukaryota > Viridiplantae > Streptophyta > Magnoliopsida > Lamiales > Oleaceae > Jasminum > Jasminum sambac. The sequence goes on from CP073642.1 coordinate 14,757,720, forward strand.
GCACACATATGGGCTTGTTTGGTCTGAATAAAATCTCATAAATATTATAGGGCTTTACATTTTACTATTTTCAAGATTGTTTTTTTAGTTCTCAAATTTTCAAAATACGGAAATCTTATATACTTTATTTCATAGTTTTGTGCTCTTGATGAAAACGCATTTTTGAAAACAAAACAAAAGTAAAATATTAAAAAATAAAAAAAATATTTTGTTGTTTTCAACATACTAAAATACTCCAAATAAATTCAAATTTCCAAATTGAAAGCTAAAACACAAAGTGAAATGCGCTTTATTTTCATCAAATTTATTTTCAGTCACACATTTTATTAAACTGTCCGCCTAGCTACCACTTTAATAGAAATTTGAAAAGTGACTTTAAGACAAGGCGAAAGGTTCATTGCTTCTTGTTTTGCCTTGTAGTACGTATGTTGACAAAAGCATTTCCCTTGCATTAATTTCAAGTAGGTGTGAATTAGATGTCGGTGTACATTGTTTCTACTAATTTTTGACACATTCTGACTTTATGAGAGCTCTAAAGATGCTGTACTTTGAGAAAGAATGTGTGGAAAATTGGTGACTGGCAATTTTTAATTTTTTGTAATTAATTTATTTTATCTTTTTTTGGTCTACAATTTATTTTAAATAAGTTAATTTTGCATTATGCCTGAATGGAATGAAATAATTGTCCACACAGGATTATTCTAGCCCATCACATTAAAAAAGGAAAAAAAAAGAAAAAGAAAAAAAAGAAAGAGAAAAAATAATTTTTAAAAAAAGAGAGAAAGAAAGAAAACAAAACCAGAAATTGTATAGTTGATATTGGGAGTCAGTTGAAAAATATAAAAAGTCAACCTATAGCACCAAGATTATTAAAAAAATTCATTTCGACTTTGTTTTCGCACGAATTTTGTCACCCCACAGCACTTTTGTCTTTTAATTAACACATTGATTTAGTTTAATTTGGACTTGAAAAAAATGTTAAAACTCGACTTTCTATCTTGTCGATTTACCTAGTTTTGTGTGTGCAGTGTACATGCACGATTATGTCTACATTAATATGACACACATTATTAGTACTATTTTAATATTGGACGTGATCATTTTGATAATCTATTATACAATTACCTAGATAACATCTAACATCGAGGTAACACTTTTTCCTTATGACAAGATGCACCCCAATGAACATTAAGAGGTCGAAAATAATTAAGATACAACGAAAAGGCATATATGGATTTTTTGTACGGACAAATTAATGTATGGATCCTTATTTTCTTTAATATTTCTCTCTTATTGCTTTCAAAAATCCTAGCCTCTCTGGCCCAAAATATGATCTCTTTTCACCTGAAAATGAAAGAAAGACACTCAGATACCACTTGATCAAGAATCTAGGGTTTCTTCAAGAGATTGTATGATGAAAAAGTAAGAAATTTTATATTTAAAGAAAATGCAAAAATATTTTTTTTTTATTTTTTTATAGATATTATATATAGTTAAAAATGGATATAATTAACCCTAGTCCCTACACATTCATATCACTTAAAGAAATCAATCCAAATATTTGGAAGAGCTTGTTTGGAAGAGCTTGTTTGGAAGAGCTTTTGTTGAGAAATGTGACTTTTAAAGAAATAAAAGTATAGTAAAAATAATAAAAAATACTTTTAAAAATTTTACATAATTAAAAATGAGAGGTGGAAAACATGCTTTTTCACAAAAGGAAAAAACTTCATCCAACAAGCTCTAAAAAAAAAAAATCAAATAATCATGAAAAATTGCATCTACCTGATCCGCAACATCCACCTTGGCCCCCCTCCCTTTCTGATTCACAAGCTGATTCATATAAGATACCTGCTTAATTAAGGAAAAGAGAAAAAAAAATGTTTATAAAAAAGTTTCATTAATAATCATAATTAAACCACATAAATTAATTATAACCCACAAAAGGGGGGAAAATAAAATGATCACCAATGCATGCAATTATGAATAATCTGACCTTGGGACTATTTACTGGAGAGCTTGCAGTGTTCCACTAAATCTTCATCAACTTCTGGTCCTTTAGGTTTCTTCTTCTTCAAGTTATTAGACATATTAAAATTTCTAGAATCATCAAAATCAACAAATCTCTTCACCACTGCAGAAGAAGCAGCATCTGAAACAAGAGAAGGGCTTTCATTATCATCATCATGAGAAAAAAAAGATTTTTCACCATTATTTTTTATGAAGTCTTGAATGTAAAATGTCCAACTACTCTCCTCCTCAGTATCACAATTATTTTCTGCAGTTTTTCTTGAATGACAATTAGAAATGGCAGAATTCTCCATTATTATGTTATGGAGAAGGGTTTTGGAGATGGGGTTATTATATAATTAGGAAACTGAGAATAAATTAATGCAGAATATATCTGGAATGCATGTGGGCCATGGAGAATTGAGGTTGGTGGATTAATTGAGCTACTGCAGCAGAAAACTAATGGTTTTGACCTTTGTGGTTTTGGATTAGAATATAACAGACAGAGATTTGCAAGATCTTAACTGTGTTTCTTTATTATTAGTATTTTATTTAAGTCATAATTGAAAGTCTACAAGATTCATATAAAGTTTTAATTTTTGATGAGGTGGAACAATGCGTATTAAGTGTTAAAAATGCAAGGTACGGAGGACAATGAATATGGGCACAAAATGCAAAAAACATAACTAGACAAGAGCACGTCTGGTTATAAGAAAATTTTAGAATGAATAATGATAATACAAGTGTGAAATTTCAATTAATTACTCTCAAGAAGTTCACATCTGCTGTCTTAATTTATGTATATATTTTTATAATCACTGTCGTATTCAATCAAAACAGTCCACATTATTGAATAAACAATTTTTTTTTTTGGATTAATGATTTTGTAGAAGCTCAAAAGCACTTCTCAAATAACAAAAGTGCTTTTACTAAGGCCTTGTTCTATTTGATGTTAACCAAATCCGCACGCAATTTCGTATACCTCATACTCATTTTCAACCACACACACATTTCCCAAAATAATATTAACCACACATTTTTACACGGAATACCACGCGAAACAACTAAACCCCCAATCAAACAAGGCCTAAATTTATATGTGCTCGGCTAAGCACGTGTTGACTTATAAAAGACAGCTTAAAAATTTTTTTTTTTTGGATAAACTCAAACTTTAAGGTAATTCTTCAAAAAGTTGTATATTCGCTCCTACAAACATTTGTAATTAATATTTCATTAAAACTTTATTAAAAATAATAAAATCTATATATTAATAAAATCAGCATATTTTCCCGTCATTTTCACATATTTTTCTGAATTAAAAAATCAATTTTTAATTATGGCAACGAGTTTTACCGCTTCTACATGTCTTTTCCAACTTGACTTCTTCTTCAGCGTGTATACATATAAACACGCACCGAGTCCGCCTATTTTTCTAAATTAAAAAAATCAATTTTTAATTATGGCAACAAGTTTTACTGCTTCTACATGTCTCCCCATGCAACGCACGGGTAGAAGCACTAGTTACCTTTAATGTATCAAAAACTTTTTTGAGATTATATATATAAAGAATCAATCACTTTTTTTACCAAAACTCAATTGTTAGAAATTCCATTGCTACAAGCTCTACTCCGTACCGCTAAGTCCAAAAGAGCCCTTAATATACTTAATTTTGTATGTAGACTATTTCATTTGGATGATACATACGGAGATACGAATTGAGTTGATATATGTAGAGCATCTTTTGAGAGCAATAATATTTGCAACCTAGATAAATTATATTTAATTTTGTAGTTGACAGTTTATAAATTTTTGGTAGATGTATTAATTAATTTGTTTCACAGTCTATCTATATTCTTTTTTTTTTTTCAAGAATCTATCTATATTCTAATTCGTCTAAATTTATAAAACGCATTGCTGTACGTGTGTTGATAAATTAAAGTAATCTAAATATTGTTAATTTATTTATATATATACATATATTATTATTATTTATTATTTATTATTTATTATTATTATTTTTATTATTAAATTAAATCTATATATATTAATAAAACCAGCACATTTTCCCGCTACTTTTACCTATTTTTCTGAATTAAAAAATTAATTTTTAATTATGGCAACGAGTTTTACCGCTGCTACATGTCTTTTCCAACTCGACTTCTTTTTCAGTGTGTATACATATATACACGTATCGGGTCGACCTATTTTTCTGAATTAAAAAAATCACACCGTTAAAATAAGCTAATCCATGTGCAAGTTGGATCAACACAATATAAAATTATGTGAAATTTTTTTGTTTTTAATCCTGCTATTTACTATAACAGGATGTATTTGTGTAAAATATAGGCGAAAGTCTACTAAAAATTTTAGAAATTCTTTTACACTTATCCCCTTATGTAGATTCTAATTTATTACATGTGTATATGTCTTCCCGTGCAACGTACGGGTAGAACACTAGTTTATATAAAACAAGGTCGGTTTCCCGTTCATTTCAATATTTTTCTGAATAAAAAAAATTATTATATTTATCTTTAATCATTTTTAGTTGTCAAATCTTATCTTATCTTAGTTGTTAGATAATTAATTAATAATTAAATATGTGTCCTAATAATTTGGGAAATCACGTCTCCCTCAATTTCACAATTCAGTCCAACAATAATTAAATATGTGTCCTAATAATTCAGGAAATCACGTCTCCCTCAATTTCACAATTCAGTCCAACAGTGTTTCACGCGCTCCTTCTTCACGCTGCAATGGCTAATTCAGAAATTGGTGATTTATGCGCTCCAAAAACACGTTGCAATGCCAATTCAGAATTCACCCCTAATCTCAATCGGGCCCTATTTTCACTCTAAAATCTGCTTCTAATTAATCAACCGGATATTTCCATCAAAAGAAAAGAAAAATAGAAAGTCACTCAAAATCAATCAGACATTTCCAGTCACTGGGATAGTCACATTGGCCAGGAAGTGCGTAGATAATAATTTTTAAAATTTAGAAAAATTAAACTTTTTTTCCCCTAAATAAAGAAATGGCAGGAATCGTACAAGTGCCGAAGCGGTAAAGACCGTGCACGTGTCAGGAGTAGCCCGGATTCAAATCCTACCCGGCCCCTCCCCGAAGTCAAAAAAAAAATAAAAAATAGAGGAAATGGCCAATTTGACTCCGGTGGGAATTTTTAGTTTTTACCGAGTTTAGGGGGAACAAGCATGCACGTTTGGTTTATAGCTTGTTTGCCAATTGCCATCTATAACTAAAATTAGGTTTTCCTCAGATACTGCGGCGCAAGTAAAGGGAGCCCACCCGCACTATTGTGCTATTTATATGTTGTTAAATTCACTGTCCCCTTATGTCCATCGCCTCTCTCATGAAAATTTTCTCCATGGCCTCTCCCATGAAAATCACTCAGTCTCCCTCCTCAGATGAGATTACAAAGCCCTTCTTTCAAGTCTCCATTTCATTAAATAATTACTAGATTTGTACAAAAAGGCTCCAAATTCACAGATGATTTCTCTCAAGCAATCTACTACTTCAATTCCCAGTTCAGATTTGAGAAGGTCTCCATCGCCGGAATTTGGCTTCCCGAACCATCTTCATATCTTGCAAATGAAAATGGGCCGCAATGAGCCCTTCCCTAGCTTGTCCAAGTCCATGCAAAATGAAGAGCCGCTAACTCGCCCGAGCCCATACAGAATGAAGCCGATCCCATACAGAATGAAGATGAGACTTGAGAGAGTCCCTAGCTCGGCCCAGCCAATGCGGACTAAAGATGATTAGGTCCGGCCCATCAGAGAACCCGGTGATACAGACTGAGAAAAGGCTAGCTCGATACATAAAAGCCCTTTCTAGTCGGATCGGCCTAGCCCATACAGAGAATCCCTGCGATACAGATTGAGAAGAAGCTAGCTCGATACAGGAAAGCCCTTTCTAAAACCCCAGTAGGATCGGCCCATCCCATACAGAGAACCTCTGCGATACAGACTAAGAAGAAACTAGCTCGATACAGGGAAAGCCCTTTTCGTTTCGGCCCAACCCATACAGAGAACCCCTCCGATACAGACTGAGAAGGAGCTTGCTCGATACAGAAAAGCCCTTACGAAAACCAGAAGAAGCAGGATACAGAAAACCCCTTTCCAAAACCCCGGTCGGATAGTGGAATTGCACAACTAACAGAAGAAATTTGATACAAGTAATACATTCCTCGTTCATGACCACTTTGTTGAAGTAAATGTGTTCATATATTGGAATGCATTTTTGCCTTTAATATGACATGGGTATTATGGTTAGAGAGGACGACTCGTCCACACTATTGATGTTGTAATTTTTGATGATGTTATTATTTATAAAAAGCTTTGTTTCCTATTGAAAAAAAATTCTAGTTTCAATCGATGCTGAGGCGACAAATGATGAGTAATAGGTTTAAATGTGGTTGAAAAGTTTAGCATTGAAGTAAATAAAGAGTGTTTATTATTTGTAATTTAATTTCTGATATGGTGGTTATAGGGAAAATGTCGAGGTTGTTGTTTGACGAGCGTATGACATATGAGCAAAGAGAGCCGCGGAGGCACGTGACAGGCCACTTTGATGGGCGCCGTTCAAAACTTCAATGTTTTCGAATTGGTAGTGGTGGTGCTGCACGTATGCCCGATGATAGCCGCCTAAGCCAATACCGTACACTTGAAAAGTGTCCCAACGTAGGGAGATATTACGGATGGGAGGATGTTACCGATGACCGAAAGGGAGATATTACGGATGACCGAGGCGAAAAGGGGAAAGTAAGCTACCGATTCTATGCTTTTGAAAAGTCGGAGAATCGATTGACAAATATTCAAATTGGAAGCTTCCGGGATGCGCAAAAGGTAATTCGGTAGATGGTTACAGGGTTGGAGTATATCCACAGATGTGGATATGTCCATACAAAGTTGAAGCTAGCCGAAAGCTACATTATAGTCCAAAATGGGCTGCTCCAAGCCAAAATCACTGTCGAGGACTGTGACCTTAGAGGTTCAGGTTTGTATCCTCAATTTTTAATATATGTACTTTTTGTTATTTTTGTTATCATTATTATTTGTAAATATAATATTTGTAAATATAATATTTTTCAGGTGAAGCAAAATCTGACACGGTCAAAACAAATACTAGAGATTTGTGTTATGCTGTAGTCACTCTATTGTATGGGGAGCATGTCACCCCTCAATTGTATTTGCTTCAACGTAGTCATGTTCCAATCCTTCCAAGGCTTCCACAGGTCGCGGGACAGCGATTAGTTTATGAAAGAGAAACATACAATTTCATTGGAGTACTTTTCTTCGGGTAATGTACACCTTGCCCTCTTAAATTTCTGTCCTAAAATAATTACGAGCTTCTAAGCTTGTATTATCAAAATTTTTTGCAGGCCCGAATCTAGTCAAATTCTAAATCTTCCGTTCTTCTGGACTTCGGAGAGGAGGCTTAATTTTCTCCAATCGGTCTATGAAAATGGACATAATAGGTAGACCCGGCCATCGGGCCAGTTTAGGCCCGGAACCGGCCCGGTCAAACCCGGACCGGCCCGTTGACGGCCGGTCCGGGTTGTGAACCGGCCCGAAACCGGGTTCGACCTTGTTTCGTGCCGGTTCACAATTTAAAAAATTGGAACCGGCCGGTTCATGGGTGAACCGGCCGGTTCCGGTTCAATCGTGAACCGGCCCGGCCGGTTCACTGCAACGGTCACATTTATGTGACCGTTAGGGGGACCCACCCCCCAAATTTATTATTATTTTTTCTTTTTTTCTTACTCTCTAATCTCTATAAATACCCTTCATTTCAACTTATTTTCTCCACAATTACATTCTCTCAACTGTCATCTCAAATTCTCAATATTTTATCGACTCATTCTACTTTACTCAAAATATTAAACCGTGGTGAACCGTCGGTTCAATTTTTTATTTTTTATTTTTTTTAATATTTGAACCGTGAACCAGCGGTTCACGAATCGTTAACCGTCGGTTCACGAACCGGAACCGAACCATCGGACCGGCGGTTCCGTGCCGGTTCACACTTTTGTGAACCGTTGAACCGGCGGTTCATGAACCGTGGCCGGGTCTGATAATAGGTGCCTTATCAGCAAACGACACCGACAACAACCCCAGCCCGAACCGTCGCTCATCCGAGATATCAGGAGTCTCCGAGAGGTTATTGTAGAAGCTGGGCAGCGTTGGGAGAATCTTAATCCATCTGTAGTTGAGGAACTATTATATGTGCCGCCTGAACTTCGAGATGATGATGGAGATGGAGGTGGTGATAGAGTTAGGCAGCCGGGAGGGCCGTGGGCCCTTCTTGGTAGAATCAGGCACATGCATGTTCACAATTTTAGACTTTCATCGCATGTGTGTGGACTATTTTGTTCACTAGGTCCGGATGGGGATCAGATGAAAGGAATGGACCGATACTTTGCGTCGGTCATTCCAAGTCTATTTATGAAAGTGTATGAGGCGGCGAGGCTTCATATGGGATACGATGATGATGAGTTGAGGAAATACTTGGATAGGAGTAACATTTTCGAAGATTGACTGGTGACGGCTCAATTAATAGTCGTAGTTGTTGATGCACCTCAAATGACTGTTGAATTTAGTTGTAAGTGATTTAGTATTGAATGAAGTTGCTTGTAATCATTTGCCTACAACAATTGTTTTTGCCATTATGCCATCTAATCTAATATGAAATAGAATATTGAGCATATGGTGAATCTTACATAGACACGTGACTGTAAGTTTTTCCTTGATTCTTCAGATATCCACAGCGCAGCGATGCCTTACATAGACGTGATTTTATTTGATCTTTCGGGATTTTTGTAGAGCCTATTTTGCTGACTGAAAACCTTTTTACCTACCAATTGGTTTAGCATGTTGATGAATCACGTTTCTAATCTAGTTAAGTTTCTCATCTATCCACCTCTTTTTGTTTCGGTTTCCAGCTTATCTTCTCACTGAATTGAAGTTAAAAATGCCATTTGAGTTGGTCCAAAGAGAAAATAAAGAAAGACTAAAAAGGATAATTTAATTTCTGTTAGGGAGGAATTTGGTCTAATGGATATGTGTGCGTATTTAGAGATAATGTGGTTCTCTGGCTTCAGCACATATTTTATCAATGCACCACGATCTTCAAATGCTTGCAGGTTGGCATGAAAGGTTTGCAGATCTTAAATTTATGGACTCTGGTATTGTTGAAAATGGTAGTTTGCTGGATGGTTTGCCTGAGAAAGAAAAACATACTTTTGACAAATATGGGGGCGTAACCATGGGAGTTGCGTATTGAGTTGTGAAGACAAAGCAATGGCCGAGTAGACAGTGGAAACTCTGGAATTTTCTATTGACCGGCCGGTAGACATTTATGCCGTTGATTGTTTTCATTGTTCTCAATTCAGTTTTAGTTCCAAGAAAGGTACTACCCTTGATTCGATTATTGTCAATGTAATTTCTCGTTTTACTTGCCAAATTTCAGTATATTGTAGAGCATCACATGAGCACAGATGCATTCGTTGGTTCTCGTTATCTAGTTAATGAATGCATTTCCCTGTGTTCTTGTTAGTCTTCAATGGTAACAATTGATCTTTTTCTGGGGATGGTACAAGAGTTGTTGGGGATTATAAATGGCCGAGTTGACAGCATTTTGTGACATTCTTTTATGGTACCTTTATCTTTTGAGTTCTGTTGTGGTGATGGTGCAACTTAAGGAGCATTAATGCCTTATGCGACCACCGACCGAAGCATAACATGTTTTTTCAAATGCTGAAGGAATCTTTTTTTATGGTTCTTGGCGGCCCTCGGGTTATAACAATTAAGAACCAAAAGGAAAATTGAAGACAATGCAAAATTCAGTTGGGAATCAAGGACCTAGCTGAAAATACTTGGGGATTATCTTGGCCTAAGGTTTTCTAGACCAAGGATTGTAGATGTTTTCAATTGTCCCCAACTAAAACATCTCTTCTCTGTTGAGAGGATACTAGATGAAACTTGGTTAAACTAGAACAGATCAGAGTTGAGTCATGTGAGATGTTGAAAGAGCTATTCAAAGCTTCCTAATCCCAGGCATAATTTGAATACATGCCATGTTGCCCCTAATCCACAGGTATTGAAATTGAAGAATCTTCAAAATTTAGAGATTCATGTCGAGAATCATGGCAGCCTCTGCAAGAGGTTGAGTTGTTTTACTGTAATCTAATAAGAAAGCTACCTCTCATTGCCCAATTTGAAGACTCAATGAAGGAAACATGAGCCCAGTTGGAATGGTGGGACCTACTAGAGTGGGATAATGAAGTGAAGAAACCAAGTGCAGAGAAGTAATTGGTCGCCATTGATCGATATGGTCAGGTGATTACTTAGGCATTATAGCAGATATACATGCATGTATCCAGATGAAGATTTATTCCATTAGAGAGTTATTTTTAAGATCATAGAATTTGTGAATAATATTGAGTGGTAGTTTAAAATGATTTGTATGCACGAAGACGATGAATGACCTTGCAATCATCATAAACAGAAAAGCAATCAATAAAATATACATCAACAGCTGGCCATTTTTTTTTTTTAACATATTACAACTAATTATAGCATCTTTTGGTCCGACTAAGCCTGTATTTACAAGGTCATCACAGAGAACAAAGACCAACATTATGGTCTTCAAACTTCAAACCAAATTCCAAAGCACCCATATTTCTCAATCTTCTACATAACCCACCCACCATTATAGAACTTCTAACTTCTGAGGAAGGCTTCCACAATGAATAAAAGAATATCTTTAAACCTGTAAAAGCCTACCATATAAGAAATTCGTCTCGTCAATTGAAAAAGTCCAAGTCGACAAATAAAGTTCTAAGCAAATAACGAAGAAATCATTTCAGAGACAAGTGCAAAACAAGCAGAACCTAGAGAAGTACCTTTAATTAAGCTCGTCACCTCTTTTAGACGGTTCTCCATGATATTCGAGCCATATCTATTATTCAACAATTGGACTACCCAGTACCCATCATCGAGTTTTCTGTAGTATTTACATTCTCGAGCCCAGTATTCAATAATGGAGCATCATCTGTATTTACAAAGCCGCCCTTATTTGTTTCAGTTAGGACCTGAAGATCATCCCGGCCGGTTTTCTCGGCATCATTATTTGTGGAGTCAATAGAGTTACAACTGCTCTTGCAGGCATTCTCAGTCCTTGAAATATAAGTGGGCCCATTGTTGCCCCTATTTATAGCAGGGAACCTGAAAGATGAGAAACATTATTTACGAGAAAATGGGCAAAAACCTGAGCATAAGTTTTCCTTAGCTGAAACCCATAGAACATCTCCTTCAAGATTTATTTGATAAACTTTATCCGGTTAGTATCGAATATAATTATTAAATGCATTAAAAAAATAATAGTACAATTTTTTTCTTTTTCAATTGCTCCCATTGAAGTAACAACCATCAAGTTATCACGGTTCGCCTATTTGGGCGAACACATAAAATTAAAAAAAAAAAAAAAGAAAAGAAAAGAAGGAAAATGGTGCAAAGGTATGATGGGAATATGGTGGAAAATTGGTGTATAAAGTAAAGGGGGTAGGTGTGTTTAGCCCCACCCTTTAAAAAAATGAAAAATGGAAAAATCAAAACCAAAAAGCGGGCAACACCCCCCAAAACCAAATCCGCCAAAATCAGATCTGCCCTCTTCCCCCCTCCCCCCCCCCAAAAACATATCTACCTTCTTCCTTCCATAATCGATTTCCCCACTCTTCTCCCCTATAATCCCTAAATTTTCAGTCCATAATCGAAGAAAAGAAGGAACATCTACCTTGTTCTTCGAAATTAGGGCTCGTGGGTCTCGTCGAAGTCAAATTAGGGCTGGTCGAGAACGAATTAGGGACTCAATTCGAAATTCAAAGCTTCTTCCTTGTTCGAGCTGGTAACCAAAATTCAAAGCTTCTTCCTTGTTTGAGCTGGTAACCGAATCTTCGAAGCTTCGTCCTTGTTCGAGCTGGTAACCGAATTTTCGAAGCTCCGTCCACGGTGAAACCGACGGTACACTGTGTTTGTTCTTCGAGTCGAGAAACCGCACAACAAGCTGGTAACTACAAGCTGCTACGTTCGATCTCGTCCATCTTTGGCCGCACGATATTTAATTTCCGATTGCATATGAAACCCAGGTATCAACTCTGAAGACACTTGGAAGCTCCGTCTTTTGCCGCACGATATTTTTGATTTCATCTCGTATTGTGGGTTGCGCAATGTCTTCGCCGGTGAACACGTCTGACCAGCAGCCAACACATGGTATTTTGTCGCCACTTTCTTAGTTTGTAAAATTTAAAAGGCTGTTGAATATCAATTGAATAAAGGCTGTTGAATAATGATTTTAAAGGGTATTGAATATCATTGTTGAATATCAATTGCTAATTAATACCAGTTTGAATTAATCATTGTGCATTATTGAATTTCTGCAAAAAGAATCATGCTAGATGGACTCCATTATGTCTGTTGGTTTTTTGACTCAGTTATCACATTATGTTAATTTTGCTGATGGGTGATTGAATAAAGGAAGAGAAATAGATATTGAGCTTGTGAATTGGATTTCTTGTTGCTTTCTTTATACGTGTGATTATGCATCTTCAATTTGTTCTGATGGTTGATTGAATGAAGGAAGAGAAATAGATATTGAGCATGTGAATTGGATGTCTTTTTGGTTGATTTATACATGTGATTTTGCATGCACAATTTTTTCATGGGTGATTGAATGAGGGAAGAGAAAAAGATATTGAGCTTGTGAATTGGATGTCTTGTTGATATGGAAGTTTGATATACGTAGTCTATACATGTTAAAGGCCAAAGTACATTGATATTGTTGTATGTTATTCCAAAAAAAAAAAAGCAGGATAAGAGTATAGTTGATGAGTAAATTAACTTTTTATGTTTCAAAAATTTGTGAAGTGAATTTACTGGTATTGATGTAATGATAACAAATTCGCCATGGTATCCTACCCGTGTGAAAGACAACTTCTAAGCTCTTTATTTTTTTTTGATTTTTTTGGTCAGTAGATTAATGGGAACGGACTGGCTTGTTCCAATATCAATTTGGTTAATTTAGTACTATTATTATGTATGCAGTTTCATATGCAATGTATACAGTTTGCAAATAGCTTTTCACAGTATAATAATTTTCACTAATTCTTTAGGGTGCTCATTACCAACAATGAGGTCCAGTTGGAGCAATGAATTTGGTGCCCGCCTTTTCAGCTGATCAACATAATATTGGAGCACTAAACTTTTTGCCAAACCATGCGATGGATCAACATAATATTCAAATGAGTGGAATACAAGGGGATCAATATAATAATCAAACAAGTGGAACACAAGGAGCCGTAGAGAAGTGATAATGATGCCTTTTGGATTTTTTTTTGGCATGCTGGTGTGTAGGGGACTTGCCATGTCGTATTCATAACTGTGTGCTTGTTATGTTGCGACCACATCAGATATTGGGTGTATTCTATTGTTGTGTATTTGATAGCAACTTCTGATGAATTGTGGTTGTATTCTGTTGTTGTGTATTTGATAGCAACTTATGATGAATTATGGTTAGTGATTTTCATGTCGTATCATGGAAGTACCAACTACAAACTGTGTTAGCTAAAGCAGTAACAAATAGTAGCTGCTGCTACTTGCTGCTGCTTAAACAGAGCAAATGGTTGCAGTTGCTTAAGCAGCAGCAAGTAGCAGCAACTAACACAGCTGCTCAAGAGTAGCAGTTGTTGCTGCTACTCAAGAGCAGCAGCAAGCTCTGCTGCTTAACCAACTGCCAATTTGATCCTGATTAAGCACCTGTTCAGTCCCAAACGCTTGACTAATGCACACAATTTCTTAAGCAGCTAACACAAACAACAACTGTAAGGCTCCAAACATTTAAGCTGCAGCTAACACAAGAAATTACTTTGCAACATTAACTACTACTAATAATACGGTCCCGAACATTTAACGAATTATAGGTTCCTACACTATTACAAGAGAATAACACCGCTACCACATAACTTAATACTACTTCAAAATAAAATAAGCAAGCAAGAGCACTACCAAAATAACTACAACGTGAAACAAATTTGAGAATGATCTCGGTTCCTTGCTATCATTCTTCAACATTGCTACTTGTTCCTTCAAAGAGCTAACTTCCTCTTTGCAAGCTCTTATCCCATTTTCATAAAATTCAACCAATGATTCGTCTACCGCTAATTTACTCCTCAACATAACTAAATCATCTACTGTTAGGGGACCAATCTTCGACCTACATACAAGCACATTAGATAGTTAAGAAAACAATTGAAACCCCTCATTCTATTGAAATAAATAACCATACGAAGTCTCCACATTGTTCACAGAAAAAGCAATAATACTACTCAGAATATTTATTTTCGATTGGATACTCAAAATAACATCACACAAGTGTTCCCAAAGGTTAACTCAGATTATATCCATTTTTTGCCATCTGGAAAAAATTAAAACTAGAAATCAGAACAGAGGTTGCTACTAATTTTACACTTCGAAACAGTAAGTCACAAAAAAAAAAAACAGTTAAGTCAATTTTTACACCACCTTCCACTTCACAAATAGACATCGCTATTGAATGGTTATTTGCGAAAAAACCCACACAACCCACAATGCGAAAAAAACCCACATTGATAAACGAACATTAAATTCACAAAAAATGGCTATTATCTCATTTTGATAGTCTAAGTATTATACCACCTTCAAATCATGTTTCCATTGATTTTCTAGAGCTTTGAAGGAGGTAACGAGGTAACTTAAAACAAAAAACAAGAAGGGAAGCAGAGTTGATACCTGGGTTTCATATGCAATCGGAAATTAAATATCGTGCCGCCAAAGATGGACGAGATCGAACGCAGCAGCTTGTAGTTACCAGCTTGTTGTGCGGTTTCTCGACTCGAAGAACAAACACAGTGTACCGTCGGTTTCACCATGGACGGAGCTTCGAAGATTCGGTTACCAGCTCGAACAAGGACGAAGCTTCAAAGATTCGGTTACCAGCTAGAACAAGGAAGAAGCTTTGAATTTCGATTACCAGCTCAAACAAGGAAGAAGCTTTGAATTTCGAATTGAGTCCCTAATTCGTTCTCGACCAGCCCTAATTCGACTTCGACGAGCCCTAATTTCGAAGAACAAGGTAGATGTTCCTTCTTTTCTTCGATTATGGACTGAAAATTTAGGGATTATGGGGAGAAGAGGGAGGGAAATCGATTATGGAAGGAAGAGGGTAGATCTGCTTTTGGGGAGGGTGGGCGTGTTGTCGCGGCACACCAAAGTTTGTTTTATTTCCTTACTCGGTTTCAAAACTACAAATTAATGTAGAAGTGGTAAGTAATGGTCGAACCCAAGAGGAACGGTGCTTAATCTAGTTGTCTTTATCAATTAATATAGGAAAGTGGGGGTTTTGAGAATTTTGAATGAAAATCAAATGACAAAAGATAAAATCAAATAAAACAATTGAAATAAATATCTAGTTCTCGGGTTCGGTTGTGTCAACCACTTGTGTTTATCTTTCCCATGCAACGTGTTACTATTCCTTCTTCAATTTATCAACTCTCAATTAACCAAGAAGCTCTGATTAACGAATTCTTCCTTAAGTGTATTAAGTAAAAAGTAAACTCTTTAACTTAACATCTAGCTATTGGATAACCCTAAACAAGCTCTTAGGATTTAATGCAAAGCTAGTATAAAATGAACGAGAAGAATGTATTGAATTAGATGAATAATTTCACAAGCTCGAATTAATGCATCTAAGATGATTTGTTAATAAATATGCACGATATTCATTTGCTACTTTGGATTGGAATCTAATGACAATTACGGATCAAAAGTTCCAATCCTAGCAAGTAACTTGAATTTAAAGATTAATTGATTCAATTGGCCAAGATGAATGCAATAATCAAATAAACTCAAAAACGGGTTTACAAGCATAACAAATCAACAAATTGAAGTAGAGGAATAGATAAAACGTTACTAAAGAGTTAAAAGATAACAACATGTTTGTTGAACACAACATCCCCTCGAACTAGATAGAAAAGTCTTAACTACTCATAATTGCAGGAGTTTCATACTTTTTAGCGAGTGTTCGCTTGTATCACCACCACTATATGATAGATTATGCAAAATATAGTAAACAAGTAAATAAATACTAAGAAATAAATAGAGAAATAAAAGGGAAAAGAGAACTTAGCGAAGAATTGATCCACTTAATATGAAAAGCTAAAATCTTCAAGCTAAAACTAAGAACAAATGAAGAAGAAAATTTTATTGGAGAGAACTACTAGCTAATTCTCTTCTACTCAGTTGTGTATTTCCTTCCTTACAAATGCCTCTATTTATAGGCAAAATTTCACAAGAAAACATGATAAAAAATTGTACCACTACTCCATTATGATTCCACTAATTGGTAACCACCAAATCATGATCTTAAATTGCTCCATTAGTTCAAATATTATATCATGGTATAGGTAAGCATCTTGACTGAATTGTGCAATTGAAATTTCCTTTTTTTTGATATTTTAATAGAAAGTTATGAATTTTCTACCAAAACATGACCTACGAAATCCTCCATTCACATCATTCTCGGTTTTGCCCATTTTTGACCATGATATAATCCGAATCATTTGAAGAGGTCAACATCAAAGTTGTAGCCCTCTGAGTGTTCTTTCCAACAATATAAAGTGCAGATCAATCCGAATTTTGTAGCAAAAGTTATGGTCAAATTACTGAACTGCGGCAGTAAATTCGAGCCGCCGATTTTTACGCTTTGTCTTCTCTTCAAATAGCCATAACTTTCAGAAACTCCGATTTGGGATCCGAAAAAAATGTGGAAATGCTCTTTTGATATTCTTTGATATTGGCACAAGAAAAATTGTAAAAACAACTTTTCATAAAATTGCATCGGAGGCCCTTCATCTTTGAATTCGCTTGCATTTTGGTCCCAAATTCCGTTTTCGCTCCGTTTTTATCCATTTTGCCTCCTTTTGATTTGTTGTGACTCTAAACACACAATAAAAGGAAAACACATAAAAATAAACATATAATACTAATAAAACACACAAATACGTAAAATAGAAGAGTTATTTGAGTGCTTTTCTAGCACTTATCAGAGGGCATATCTGATTTTGGTGGATCTAGTTTTGGGGGGTGTTGCCGCTTTTTGGTTTTGAATTTTCGATGTTTGATTTTCTTAAAATGGTCAAGTGGGGTCAACAAAGGTGTCCTAGTAGCATTATTCAAATCTTCATCTACTTCTGGTCCTTTAGGTTTCTTCTTCTTCAAGTTATTAGACATCTTAAAAGTTCTAGAATCATCAAAATCAACAAATCTCTTCACCACTACTGCAGAAGAAGCAGCATCTGAAACAAGAGAAGGGCTTTCATTATCATCATCATGAGAAAAACAAGATTTTTCACCATTATTTTTTATGAAGTCTTGAATGTAAAATGTCCAACTACTCTCCTCCTCAGTATCACAATTATTTTCTGCGGTTTTTCTTGAATGACAATTAGAAATGGCAGAATTCTCCATTATTATGTTGTGAAGAAGGGTTTTGGAGATGGGGTTATTTTTTAACTAGGAAACTGAGAATAAATTGATGCAGAATATATCTGGAATGCATGTGTGCCATGGAGAATTGAGGTTGGTGGATTAATTGAGCTACTGCAGCAGAAAACTAATGGTTTTGACCTTTGTGGTTTTGGATTAGAATATAACAGACAGAGATTTGCAAGATCTTAATTGTGTTTCTTTATTATTAATATTTTATTTAAGTCATAATTGAAAGTCTACAAGATTAATATAACTTTTTTATTTTGGATGAGGTGAAACAATGCGTACTAGGTGTTAAAAATTGAAGGTACGAACGGTGGACAATTAATATGAGCACAAAATGCCAAAAACATAAAATTTCAATTAATTACTCTCAAGGAGTTTACATCTGCTGTCTTAATTTATGCATATATTTTTATAATCACTGTCGCTTTAAATCAAAATAGTCCACATTATTGAACAAGCATGTGTTTTGAAATGACTTTTCAGAAGCCCAAATGCGCTTCTAATAGCAAGAGTGCTTTTAGTAAATTTATATGTGCTCGGCTATTTATTTTGCAAGCACGTGTTGACTTATAAAAAACAACTTTTAAATTTTTTTTGGGGGGGGGGGGGGACCCCTCAAATTTTAAGGTAATTTCTCCAAAAAGTTCTATATTCACTCCTACAAACAGCTGTAATTGATGTTTCATTAAAACTTTATTAAAAAAATAATAAAATTACCTTTGATGTATCAAACACTTTTTGAGATTATATCTAAAGAATCAATGACTTTTTTACCAAAACTCTATTGTTAGAAATTAGAAATTCTATTGCTACAAGCTCTACTCAACGATAGCTACGTTCAAAAGAGCCCTCAATATGCTTGATTTTGTATGTAAACAATTTTATTTGGATGATATATACGGAGATACGAATTGAGTTGACATATGTAGAGCATCTTTCGAGAGCATTTGTGGTTGACAGTTTATAAATTTACGGTAGATGTATTAAATTTGTTTCAAAATCTATCTATATATATTCTAATACGTCTAAATTTATAAAACACGTTGCTGTTCGTGTGTTGATAAATTAAAGTAATCTAAATATTGTTAATATAAATAAATTAATAAACTAATCTGATAATTGAAAGGAATTAATAGTGGGATGAGCAAAGAATATTCATATATAGCTCAAGAAACCGACTTATCTACATAAACAAGTTTTGAAATTTAAATGTTATATTGTCCATTAGAATCGGCTGACATTAAAAATTTCGAGGAAAATGAAGAAATATAAATTTAAAAAAAAAAACAGAAAAAAAGGAGCAGGAAAACAAATGGGCTGACATTGATATTATATTCTTCATTCCAATATAATTAAGTTGCTTGACTTGGATGATGAATTCTCATTTTCTAGTAATTAATAAGTTTTGATTAAAGTGTTTGTTTGCCAACATTTTTTTCATAATAACATTTTCAATATACTCGTTTTCAACTACACAGTACTACAAAAATAATGTCAATGTCTTTTTCATGTGTCTGTATATACTCTTCCTTATTAATCGAGCACAAATTCCTTCAAAAATTCGCTTTTATGTCAAATAATCTCTGAAATCATATGCGTTATCTTAAGAATAATATACTATCAATTAGTACCGCAAATTAGATCAGATAGACTAGACACTTTGTCGTCGGTTGATATTCTAACATTCGCTCATTATTGCCATGCATATATAGAATGATACCAACTAATGCTAACGTACCATGCTAATACGTAACCATTAATCAGTTACCACTTATATGAAGAAACACTTCTTTTATTTCGAGAAAATTTTTAAAATGTTATATAGAAAGAATCTTTCATTTAACATTTCAAGAATACATACCCTTATCTGGTTGTGTCGATTGAAACTATTTACTTCACATAAAGAGTTACATTATTTACTTAATTGTAAATTTTTATGTTTATTTTTTTGTACGAGGTAAATATTTAATGGATATATAAGAGTATGAAGTGGCATTCTGGATGCAGTACAATTTTCTTTTTTCTTTTTTCCATTATTTATAAAAAATTCGCTAAGTCGTGTGTTAATGTGGTATAATTTCTGAAACGATTCCATAATAGTCGTGTCCATCTATAGTTGACTCTACAATATGCAAGGTGACATATAGTCATGCTACCCATTTCCAAATCTTTGCAAAATGACGTTCCAAGATTAGGTTGTGCACTGACATATTGTTGCAACATAAATGTTAGTGATTCATATAATTATCTCTTTTAAATTAGCATTATTTATATAAATTCGTATTCACACATTATACCTAACATCATATCTTTTTACTCATTACGACATATAATTGATAACTGTTTATTTAAATTTTAAAGGTGGTATGATAGATGCAAAATAAAATATTTTCAATTATGTATATCGATTAAGTTGTTGTAGGATGCCTCATATATACTAACTACCAATTCTCTGCGTCTGAATTTCTTAATTTTAATTTCTTTGAGTTTTTGAGACATTTTTGAAGAGTTCCAACTTCTAGGGTGCGTGAGTGGGAATTAAGAATTAAGAATAAAATATTAATTTTTTAATTCACAAAAATACTTGAAATGAGCGGAAACTGATCTCATTTTATTTATATATAGATTTGATAATTTTTTTAAAATTTATTTTTTAAATAATATCTCGAACTTCGCTACAAGTACAAAGAAATTTACGAAAAATCTTACCAAGATTATATTTGACCAAAAAATCTATTCTTTCACCCATTGTATATCACTTGATCATTTGCGCACTCAAAAAATCAGTTGCTATAAAATTAACATATCATCACATCGTTATTTCTACATCTGTTTGTATATTTTCACTTGTATTTATTGCATTTTCCTACTCTCTATCGTATACGTACACGCCCTTAATGATACATGGTCCAAGGTTGTGCTCCCGACGAAATAATTAATTAACCAGCGAAAAGCAATTGACTTAATTAATTTTAATGATATCATGATAAAATTAGCTTAATTACTTAAACTAGAGAATTGACATATAGAGAAGGTGATCGATGAGTACATCACGTCTGACGTGACATCTCAAAGAGTCAATAGTGTTTTTATTTCGTTGTTTTCGTTCCAGAATTTAGGTAATGTTAATAATTTTAGAGTGCGCTATTCAAAGGTCTCCTTTAATTAGTTATGGACTATTTATCCATATACATATTTTAATCTTCTCTTATTAGAAACATAGCACTTTCCAGCCTCAATCATTTAACCACCCCATGACAAAAGGTAGACTATGAGCCTTGAATAATGTTTAGAGGCATTAGCATATATATACAAGATTAGAGTTGTAATTGCAAGAAAATCAAAAAAACTTTTATTTTGCAAGATTAGCAACAAAAAATAGAATGTGACCAAGACACCCTTGAACTTTTTTCATTTTTCCGCTTCAGTCCCTTTCTTTCTTCTATTTTCCGATCGTCTTCTCCGACGCCTTCTTCCATTTTCCGGTCATCTTCTCCGGCGAATTAACTAACTCTGGTCGTCTTCTCCGGCGAGACGGACCATCTTCTCCTTTACATTTTCTCCTCCCCCTCCATTTCTTTCCATTTCCGATCATCTTTTCCGGGTAAAGTCCGGCCATCTTCTCCGGTGAAGTCCGGTCATCTTCTCCGGTCAAACTTTCAATTTTCCGATCAACCATACCAATTTTTTCTCCCGTCATCTCTCTGCCATTTCCGACCATGTCATATTCACCCAAAATCTCCCAAATGCAAACAATTTCTCCATCCACAAATCCGGATTAAAATGGTTCAGATCCAAAAATAAGCACAAATCCACAACAATAAGAACAAATCCAGATTTTTATTCAAAAAAAAGAACAAATTCAAATTTAAAGGTCCAAATGATAAAATTCGAACCTCAAAATACAACGGTAATCGAACGAATATATACAGATCCAACTGAAATTCTTAAAGTATGCCCTAGAACCAGACGAACCCATTTGCTGACAGATTTCATCGGTGAAATCTCTAATGCCTCAGAACGCGAATCAATCTAGTGTGAACTTTATCGCCGAAGAACAAGAACAGATATGGGAACCTCTTTGTTTGCTTCTATTTTCGTGAAGTGGAATTTTTCTTGCGTCTCTTTGGGTGCTTGGTCATCGGAGGAGTTAATCTGCTTCTAGCTCTTTCCTAGTTCATCTCTATAATTGATCTCTTTCAGTGGTTCTCTTCTTGTTCTCCATTACCGGTGAAACCATGGTGAGAGGGGTTTGTGGGGTGGGGTGGGGTGGGGTGGGGCGGGGCGTATGGGTTAGAATACGTGTAATGTAGGGTTGGGGGTCTTTTTATCATGCATTTAAAATTTTGCTAATCTTGCTAATGTAATTTTAGGATGATATTCTAGTATTTAACAACTTTTTTTTGGTCATCCATGCTATTTTATCTAATGTTTATTGATTGCAGTTTGTACATGATGCGATTTTCGGCGCACATGGACTCGTAGTTCATTATCATCCTCAGTCATCATCATTTAATATTGAAATAACATGTGTCATATAAATATAATATGTTCGCTTTAACACAAATAATGTAATCACATTTCACATTATCAGCATAATGTAATCACATCAGTATCATCTAATAAAGATATGATGTGTGTTCCTATGGGACAATAAATATATATCTTCAAGTAGGATCTAGATCATTTCTTATATTAATGAATAGTAATGGCATGTTATAATGGCGCGTTGATGTTGCACTTTAATATTGATGGTTATTTTTTTGCTTTTTCATGTTATTATTATATGGACATTATAATACTAATTATATTGATACTGAAATGTCCTAATTGCTGATCAATATATAACAATTAGTATTACTATGGAAAACAATAGATTTATTTCAAGATTAACGACCTCCAAGTGGGAGACTTAGTGCAAATTAATGGTAGACACGGTACGATAAATAGTGGGAAAATGCTAAAAAAAAAAAAAAAGATCGAAGTTATTTTAGGATTTTAACAATATGGGGATCCAATTATTAAAAGTTGGCATAGGTCATGCATAGGTGAGGCTGCTTTTGCGTATGCGCTTACAAGTGGTAATCTCTATGTAGATATATTATTTAATCTTCGTTAATTCGTAGTTACATCTTTTATTTCTCTAAAGAATGAAACATAAAATATACAAATAAAACCTTATTTTTGACATAGTTGGAGTCAATGATAAAAATTATTTATACGATAGACATAATTTGTTTTTGGTTGATTTTTGCTTGTTCTTTTCTTTACAATCGTTGGATATTTCACAAGAAAATAGAGTAGTTAGCGGACCTGTATGTAATCAATAAATAAGAAATTATTATTTCATTTCATGATTCAATTATTATTACTTGCCATTTTAGATAACGGGTTAGTAATTAATAAAGCAATTGTGTAAATGTGAATACATAAAAACAAAAAAAAGTTAAATAAATATAATAATAATAATAATAATAATAATAATAATAATAATAATAATAATAATGATAATAATAGGGATAAGAGAAAAATTAAAATAATTAGGAAATAAATACATGCCACGGTGTTTTTCTTACGAATAGTGAAATCATCTTTCACTTTTTTGTATAAAAATAACAGGGAAATTTCATATATAATAATCATAAAAATATTAAAAGTCACAAAACAGGATTTAAAAAAGTCGGATACAAAAAAAAAAAAAGGTGTATGCTTGGGTGATCACGCGGAAATTTTCCTGGGCCTAAGCGACATTTGGGTGGTCGCCGAGTGCAATCGCGCGGTTGCAGAACAAAGTATTTCTCCAATTTTAAAGGCTTTTACAATGCATTTTTTGAGATTAAACAAAAATAGGCCACATCCTGTCTAATTTTCCCATCTACTAAACATATAAACCCAAGTATTAATTTGTTATTAGACCAAAGATCAAGTTTATTTCCAATAATGTAGTTGTTGGTTTGATGTAAGAGAATTTGCTATGTCAGCATTAGTCCAATTGGCTTCACGTCTCCAAGTTGGAGCAATTACCCAATTAGTTGATATATGTTTTAACCAACAATATTATGTTGCACTCAGGTGCACCATAGTTATGGTGTTTCCGGATGCTTTTACGAGTTCATCCGGTGTCCGTTTTGAAATCCGGTACCAAATTCAGATTTAGTATAATGAGGTGGAGCTCTAACAATTTGGAAAAAAAAAATTCGACACCATGACGGTCAGTCAATGTTTTGACCATAATTTTCGCCAAAAATTATGGCTAAAACTTTTACTGGCTGCCACGATGTCAAATTTTTTTTTTCAAATTGCTGGAGCTCCGCCTCATCGTACTGAATCTGAATCTGATATCGAATTTCAAAACGTACACCGAACGAATCCGTAAAAGCACCCGAGAGCACCATAATTATGGTGCGCCCGGGTGCACTTGATCACCATGGATGTTTTAACACTTGGTTAATGAATGGTCGATGATAGATATAATTAAGCAACGTTTAGTGAATTTTTTAATTACATTTTAAAATTAAGTGATTAACTAATTACAATTGTAAAATTTTGTGATTGTAATTATTAAATTTAATATTCCCTACTCTTTAGTTCTTGTCGTTAAATATTGCAAAATAATATGCTTACACATGCACGAAAGTGTTGATTCACTAGTTGGGCCTTATTCTATATGTATTAAATTTCACTAACTCGTTTTTTCTCATTATTTTCAATCACCCATATAATTATTTTATATTTTTAATATAATTTCCTTAAATTTTCAACCTTCAAATAAATGAAATTTAATGTGGGCAAAACAAAACGTTAATAGAACCCTTGAATGAAATTATCGTTTTACGCATTATGTGTTTGGGGCGGCCCACATTCTTATTAATGTTGTATGTATCCACTGTCCATATGGGTCACATTAGCTACCCATTGTACATTGTAATAGAACCTTAAATGAAATTATCATTTTACCAGTTCTGTGTTTGGGACTGCCCACATTTGTATTAATGTTGTGTATCCACTGGGCCACATTAGCTACCCGCTTCAATGTCTACGTAAACAGTATTGTTACCTTGCAATACACCAATTACAATTTATAATACCCCCGTGATTAGAAGATTTCCCAAACCGAAAATATTTACACAGACGCCATTTCAACTTGCATTTGTTGCAATCATCTTTTCCAGATCTCGCAAAGAAAATATTCATTGATTTCGCTCAATTTTTCATTCTCATTCTTCACAAAAATTAGGGTTCATACATATATATGCATTCCAACGTAAACAAGTATCAAACCTAGATAACACCAACGCTAGATATTAATGGAGGATTTACTCCAAAATGGCAATGCGAACACCATCCAACGTGCGAGTGATCTCCTCATGTCGGTCTCCGTTTGCGCCGAGACTACCAAGTCTAAGATCGTCCGTAAATCTTTGGAAGCAATCGAAGAGCTAAAGCAAATGGCACAAGAACGAGAACCATTGTGGACGTTCGACGTGTACAAAAATCTCGAGGTTTTAAATTGGACTGAGTACAAAAGAAGATTTGCAATGCTTGATCCCACATTGGAGGAGATCATTCAATTGATTACAATTGGAGGTGGGCAATTTGAGCTTCCTCATTTTGATGAAAATTTAGAGAATGTTCGACATGGAACTAGTGGATGCACAAGGCCCTTTGAAGATGAAGCATCTAGGGCAATTGGGATTATTTCAAGCAATCCTATTGACATTGTTAATATGTTCATGAATGTGGTGAGTTTCCACTGACTGTAACGGGGGTTTTTTAGATTTTGTCTTTTTTTTGGGTCAAAATTTTGTGACATTTGTTTCTTTTTGATATTAGGATGAGTGGTTGAGAATTTTCTCGAATATAGTGTCCAGGTCGAAAACCCTCGGAGTTCTATTGAATGGGGAGAAAGAAAACCCCAATGGAGTTGTCCAAGTGGTGCATATTTCATCGAAATTTTGTATATTTTATAAGTACTCATATGTTTAGTACGTTGGACAAGACGTGATTAAAGAAGATGTACTACATTTTTATCATGTTGTGTTTTCAGATGGTAGCAGAATTTAATGTTCCTTCTCCCCTCGTTCCGAGTCGAGAGATATATTTTGCAAGATGTTGTAGGCAGCTCGATTTCGACACTTGGATAGTAGCTGATGTTTCTTTGGAGAACATATTCCCAAATCCAGCAATAAAATGTCAAAGAAAACCATCAGGTTGTTTAATTCAAGCACTTCAAGAAGGAATGAACATGGTAATTTTAAAGCAAATCTTCTTTTCTTGAGATAATAGTAACAATATGGGACTTGACAAAATAAAATTTCCCTCCAATTAACTTATGTTTTTGTTCACCCTAAACTATATAGGTTACTTGGGTGGAACACAATGCAGCGTGTGATAATGTGGTTCATGATATGTTCGTTAAACCGGTGCTTGCTTTTGGCGCAAACCGCTGGATTTCATCTCTCGAGAGGCATTATGACCGAAATTCAACCTTACTGACACATCACAAAGGTACTAACGTTTACCGTCTATATGTATGGTCTTTATTTCATGACTCATTTGCTATCAAATCCCCTTGAGATAGCCAAGAGGACATGAAATGTAACAGTTCATGAGATAGTAAATTTGAACTCTGATTTTCAAACTTATTAGTACTCTTAATGATTAGCATTGATTACTTACACGTAAACAACTTTGTTCATTAGTTAAGCATGACGTTCTTAAGTACTGGTGGCGAATACTCATTCGTCAATAATATTGAACTAAAGTATTTTGTGAATACATCTGTCCTCTATTTTGCTTCATCTTCTCTTGTTTTATGGCCCAATGTAAGCATAATTTTGTTTGTGTATTTAACTAGCTAGATCTTGGAGCATCAGGGAAGAGTTTATTAAATTTGGCAGAAAGAATGGTTAGAAGTTTTACTGCCAATATTTGCTCAAACCAAGAAAATTTATGGAAACCATTGCCAATAGAAAGTGCACAAGACATCCTAATAAAAACTAGCCTTAACATCAACTGCCCGGGGATACCTTCCGGCGTCTCAGTTACCATTGCGACGTCTTTACATCTCCAAGCTCAACCGAATGATGTGTTTGACTTTCTTCGTTGTGAACAAAATCGAAACAAGGTTAGCATATTTAGCACATTAGGCTTATCAACAAGTTACACGATCATTGGTACAATGTTGACATTATGATGTGCTTCTAGTGGGATATACTCTGCCTTGGCTTGAGGATTCAAGATATTACACGCATTTCTTCTACGCGCAACTCCACAGATTGCGTCTCAGTGGTTTTAGTAGAGGTAAACAAGTGACAGCTATAAATATGTGATTAAAAATTAAAGTTTGACTTTGACTGAGATTTCTGACTTCTGCAGCCAAGACAAAACAAAAGTGCAGTGGCATACTTGCACGAAAGTTTTTGTGATTCAACAGGCTATTATGTAGTATACGCTCCAATTGACATCTCGGCTATGGATCATATCATGGAAGGCAAAAATTCGGACGAGGTTTCAATATTAGGCTCAGGATTTGTTGTCCTGCCTGGGAAAAGCGACAGGGAGAGCATACTTACTATCGGATTTCAGATTATGGACGAAGAGTTAACGACGGCGGAGTACTTGCCTCCACAATCAGTGTCAACAGCACACATTCTCATGAAAGAAACTATTTCTCTTGTTAAGGCTGCAATGACGTTATGAATACGAGCGAGGTGGTTTGTGATGGTTTAGTTTGACTGTCGTTTAGGATTTAGAGTATAGTATAGGGTTCGAGAAATTTCACCATTGCTTAGTTATTAATTTGAAGAAACTAAATTAATAACTATGAAATTCAAGAAACTATAATAACTGGTTCAAGACTGTATTCTTGGATTCTCACTTGTTAATTTGGAGTAACAAGCTTAAAAGCTTAAAAGAAGCACGACCTGCACCAAAGATCTAATATCCACATGTGGGCATCTTGGGCAGATGATTGACACGTGACTGCACCACCCTCCGATCATTACTAGCACAAGCTGAATGCTTGTGAAATGTTTGTGAATACATTGATGAAAGGAATACATTTCATCAAATCGTCTTTTATTCACATATTATGTCGGACTTAAAAGTATCAATTTTTTTTTTGAAAAGAGAAAAATATCAATTAATGTAATTTTGTTTTGCATTGGATGAGAAATGAGAAAATTACTGAATTTTGGACCAAAAAGAGGAGAATTTGCAGGAATGAAGACATAAAAAGTTTGTGCAAGCATATGCTTGTATATAACAACTTATCTTGAATAAACTTCATTTGAGAGAAAAATTAATTTTTTTCAAGAAATTGTAGTTGAAAGGCATGAAAAATGTAAAAATAATATTACTTTTGTAAAATGTACTGTGATTAAAAGAGTATAAAAAGATGATTGTCCGAGTAAAACACTTCTTTGTATTATTACATAATTTATATATATATTTTTAATGAATTACCTAATTTATATTAAAAAAAAGTAAATCAAATAAAAATGATAAAATTAATATTTTACTTGATTGACCAATAGGCTACCGAATTCATATATTACTCATACTAGTTCACAAGATTTTTCGACATTTACAATTATTTCTCGCTGTTTTACTATTGGAAATATTATATAGTTGGAACTTTTATCTTTGATTTTTTTTTTATCATTTTGTACCATTCTCGCCATTTTTTAAATCGAAAATTACACTAGGTTTTTTTACTATTTCATAAATATTATTGAAAAAAATTATTTTTATATATGTAATTTAGAACAGGAGAAAAAAGTGATAAAAAATTACTAGTAACAAATTATGAATCGAAGATACTTCAAAAGAAAATTTATTTATTTGGATAAAGAAAAAAATTTATTTTTTGAATAATAAAGTGTAATAATACTAGACACGACAATTTTGATAAAAAAAATTTTTAATTTTTCAATTTTTTGAATAAATTACTTTTTCAATCACTTCAGTCTTCACAGATCATACGGCACCACATTTTCCCTGTACCAACACGCACCCAATCGGATTTTCGGGATTCACCCATTAATTTCAGTCACCCGCGTTTCTACTTCAATGTATTTATTCATACGCATTAAACAATTTCCCTTAAAACCCAGTTACGGCAAATACACCTGAATAAGAATTACACACTGCTATGCTTGCTAATATTATTAATTGACTTCC
This sequence comes from Jasminum sambac, assembly GCA_018223645.1. Taxonomy (NCBI): domain Eukaryota; kingdom Viridiplantae; phylum Streptophyta; class Magnoliopsida; order Lamiales; family Oleaceae; genus Jasminum; species Jasminum sambac. The sequence goes on from CP073642.1 coordinate 14,786,510, forward strand.
AGAATAAATTAACCGTTAATTGTAGATCTAGCAATTTCAGCACTCTTCGGAGTACTGGAGAACAACAATGGTTTCGACAAGTAAAATCAAATCCGTTGATTTTTACAGGTAATTTTTTTTCCCATTTCAATTCAATGAATCTGTAATTTGGGATCATTTCCCGTTCCGTCGGTAATGTTATCAGTTTTATTTTTTTGGTTCATTCTGTAGTTAGTCTAGTGCTGGATGAGATTCGTTGGTTTATCGTGTTGGATTGTGGGTTGCACTGCAGTGTGTTCATAAGAGGATCCAGTGAAAACTTGCAGTCATTCGGTATATGGTTCTGTGAATTGGGATAAATTCATAGGAAAGTACCATTTTTACTATTAGTAATGGGATGTTTGGAAAAGGGATTGTTTGCTTCCATAGACTGTAAATTTATTACTTAAAACCTGTAGTCTACAACAAAGTGGACCTGGGAAGAAAAAAATTCCTGTACGACTGTACTGATGATAGTAATGGGATTTTGTTGTAGGCACTTTTGTGGTGTGTTCTGGAAGAAGAATTAATTGGTATAACTATAAATGGAAAAGGTGGGCAATTGAGGAAGTTGTTGATGCAACCATTGTCTTGTAGGATACATATATGATCTTCTGCCAAACGCCCCAGACAACCTGTTTCTTCTGACAAATGCCATTTTGTTTCTGATCAATTTATTGACTGTTTGTTTGATACATTGAAAAAAATGAATTTTCAATGTGCCGTTGAGAAGTAAAGAAAATATTTTGAAAAATATAAAGTTGTCAAATCAATGTAATGAGTGGTCGAAAATGATGGTGCCCGGTGGAGAAAAAAAAGAACTTTTGAATAAGGTGTATCAAACAAGCTCTAAATTCTTTATTTCTGTTTTCTGGCATGAGATTATGTCACTAACACTTGCTTTTTCTTGTTTCTGAACAATAATTTTCAGTATCAAGAATATGTTGTGCCTTTTTGTTGTCTAGTGCACGTGCACAATATATCTCTGCTTTTAGGTTCAGACTGCTTTTCAATGCTTCAACAAATGTTGCATGCTTAAAGAGACGACTTCGCATCAATCATAAATTCACATTATGATTTGGCTTCTTTCATTCTCTCTGGTACATGAGTCTGATGCTGATGCTTAAGGTTCGTCCGGTACTGTTGAAAGCCATTAAAATCAGCCCACTCCCATGATAGTGAGAGATGTAGTTTAGTTACTGTCTGAGGTTGTTGAAATTTCAGTAGCTCCTATGTGGCAACATAAAGTTTTGATGAGATAAATAGCAACATACTTTGTGGAGTGGTTAGAGAAATCTTGATGTTAGGAGATCGCTTGTTGCATCTCAAAATGAGAAGCTGAATGTAGCTAAGCCTAGTTGTTAGTGGCCATGTGATCAGAGTATCCACAATGTTGGAGACAGACAAAATCAACTACTGCCTCTTTTTGGGATAAAAATAACTTTCTTATCAGTACCTGCGCCCACGCCCTGCGCCCCAAACATATATTGAACAACGAAGAGACTACAGCTGTAGAATTGATAAATTTATAATTGATTATTCCCTTCCCCCTCACCCCCTCCCAAAAAAGAAAACCATTGACAAGGGTAGTTGTTGGCTCTTTGTGTTAATCATTTTAAAATTTAATTCTATTTAACAGACTTTTGAAGACAAGGGCGATCAAGAGCAAGAAAACTTAAGTTCAGCTTTCCTTTGTCAGTTTCATTCCATTAACAGAAAATGTTCCTTTGCTAGTAATGCTGCATGCTGACATATAAGGTGATTAAGAGGGTGTTTGCATACAAATTTTAATGTATTTTTATAAGTAGGAAGAGAGATAATGAGTGGAATTGGATGGTGGAAATTCAATAGTACAAATGGACCCTATGAGATATGTGGATGTGATTTGGTTGACCAAATTTGAATTTTAAAAAAGTATAAAAAGAATGAATTATTATGTGTATGCAAACATACTCTAGAAGTGTCTTAGGACTTGTTCTATACGCATTAAATTTCATCAAATTAAGTCTATTTCTTCTCTCTAATCCTTCTCGACCACTCATCCATTGATTTGACAATTACTTTATATATTTTAATATACATTCTTTAATTTTCAACTACACATTTTTCACCAAATTTAATCTCACTAAATTTAATTTGAAATTTTGAATAGAACAAGCCCTTATTTTGTTTTCAATTCTTTGCAGGAAAATTCCCAGAGACTTGACTGAAGCATCTTTGTCAGGTGCTGGGTTGTCAATTATTGCCGCCTTCTCCATGCTCTTTCTATTTGGAATGGTAGGAGCTGACTCCTTGCCAGTCAATCATTAACAGCTATGTGTAGAGAGATTTATCACAAGATAAATAATATATTCATCAAAGCCCTAAACCCTAAAGCTTTGCATGTTATGCATTCAGTTATAGACTGTTCTCTATCTGCTCCTGATTATACTTTTATGTGCAGGAACTAAATAATTATTTGACTGTGAGTACCTCTACATCAATTATTGTAGATCAGAGTTCTGATGGGGACTTCTTACGAATTGAGTTCAATCTTAGGTAATCGTTCCTTGGTCTATGATTTTTGAAGTTGGGAAAGTATGGCATGTTAAGCTTTGTCACCTGTAGCCCGTATATTGCTTGCACTTATACCACCCTGTTCGGTGCTTGCAATGTGAGACTAATTATACAGGAGGCTTGCTTTGTTCAACAAAGCAAGTGGTGTCTTAGTGGATCATTACTCAACTTTTATCCTCTTGTTCACCTTTCTTTTTTGATTATGTGATCTCTCCTGATATTATAAATGATTAAAACTCAGAAGTACATATATTCTTTCTTTCATTTTGCTTTTTCAAATTTTAAATAAGAAAAATGCGCTGTTGGTATTCATCATTGAAAGTCTTAAAATTGGTATTCTCTTCACGAGTAATAATATAGATATTTCCTATATTGAACTTCCAAGTGGGAAATATTGAAAAATGCACTGAGGTATTCAGAATTCACTTAACTGAAGCAACAAACTGTTCGGCAAGTGACTAGTTCCCTTCATTTTCATTATTTAAACTTTAGAATTTGCTTTTCTTACCCCCTTCGCAGTTATAATTATATATTGCCACGTTAATGTTTTCTTCCAATATCATATATAAAAGTGGAAGTCTGGAACAAGAATCTAAGGGCCTGCTTGATGTACTCAAATTTAATTTTTCTCTCTCATCATTTTCAACCACTCGTTCATTGATTTGACCTTTTTCCTTAAGAATTTTTTACATGTTCTGGTTAATGCACTCTCTTTAATTCTCAACCACGCATCTAAAAATCATTTTTTCAATGATCTCTATCACGCATACCCTTAAGCACCCTCTTTCAAATCTTCACACGACATCTCTTATTCTTTGACCTGTCTGCTTCAGTATACTTCAAGAAAGACTTAATGGAAGATGTCCCAAAAAAGGTCTCGTTTATTTTCTGATTAGATTGAAGGCAATGATCTGTTTGTGACCCTATATTTCTATACTTGTGTTTGATCCTCGTGGTTCTGTTGATTGTCCGTTTATATTGAAGCTCTATCTAATGTAGACTAGATGGAATTTATCTTGTGCTGTTTGGTTAATTTTATATTCCAGTTCTGTTTCCCGGATTTCGAGCTACTCTTAAGCAGTTTCTATCATGTTATATTAATCTAGAGTTTATTTTTATTTTTTTTGTTTTTCTTCCTCACAAGTCTATCTCTTGTCATTTAATTAACTGATTTGATCACTTTCAAATCCATCTTTAAAAAAAAATCGGTATTGACATTTTGGTATGATCTCGTAGTTTTCCAGCACTGTCTTGTGAATTTGCTTCTGTTGACGTCAGTGATGCCTTGGGAACAGTAAGTTTCATCCATTGATTTTCTGACCCGCGCACACACTCACAAACATGAATCCATTTGCTTTATGGTTCCTATTTTGACAAGAAATATATTTTTTTAATGATATCTTCATTGTTTGAATTACTGAACTCGTATCATATTTTTTTCCAGAATAGGTTAAATATAACTAAAACAGTACGCAAGTACTCAATAGATTCAAATTTAGACCCTGCTGGCTCTGAGTTTCATTCTGGGCCGATTTCAACCGCAATTAAGCACGATGAGGAATTTGACGAAGAACATGTTGACGGTTCTGTTACACTCAATGCACACAATTTTGACAGAATTTCACATGGGTAAGTGGACTTCTCTTGACTACCTTGAGTTCTGAATGCTGTCTTTGTTTGTTATTTCATTTATATGTATGATGTTACTCACACAGTGGACTTCTAATCAATCAAAATGTTGATTTTATAGGCACCCCATTTTGGTAGTAAACTTCTATGCCCCTTGGTGCTCCTGGAGCAATCGTTTGGTATCCTAATCTTTTCCTGTCCTCCCTTGCTGGAAGTGACTTGCTCAATTTCCGTCTGCCTTAAATATTAATGCGTGTTCTTTCTCCATGTTTGTTTTCAGAAACCTTCTTGGGAAAAGGCAGCCAAAATTATAAGTGAAAGGTCTAATTCTTTGTGTACTTTGTTGCTTCTCAAACTGAAAATATCAAAATTCACTATATTTTGAAGATTGGCATTATGTGGATATTATTACATTCAAAAGCTCATCCACAATTTTGTGTTTAGATATGACCCAGAAATTGATGGACGCATTCTTTTGGGAAAGGTTGATTGCACTGCAGAAGTCGAACTGTGCAGAAGGTACTTTCTGATAAGCAAAATATAATGTTATTTTTCTTGCTGTGGTTCTTTAGTTAATCTTTTCTTCACTATGCTTAACAGTCCCGTATTAATGAATGTTCAGGAATCACATACAAGGGTATCCATCTATTCGCATCTTCCGCAAGGGAAGTGATGTCAGGTAAACAGTTGATTATGTTTCTACCACTTATCAGACTTAGTAAATTTAAATTTCATCTTTTGCTCACTGTAGAAATTAGCTGCTAAGACTGTGACGTGGCACCTAACATTCCAGCCTGTACTAAGCATTGGTAGATATTCTGGGTTGTTCCTAATCATGCTTGTCTTCTACTTTGTAATTACACTTCCCTTTAGGTCTGACACTTTACCTGGACTTAGGGGAAAAAGTAGTGGCCTAAAATAGCTAGCGGCCCGTTATGGATGGGCCCTTCATAAACGTAATTCCTTCATCTTTAAACAAAATTGCTCTCTGTTAGAACTTTTGCTACATGAAGACTAAAGTACATTTATATCAGCTTATGTCTTATTTAGATCTCCTTTCTTGTGTTGGTTGTTATTTTTCTTTTTCTTTTTATGTCTATATATTTTTGACATAGAGACGATCATGGGCACCATGAGCACGAGTCATATTATGGGGATCGAGATACAGATAGCCTAGTTAAGGTGAGATTTGGCATTTGAAATTTTATTTTGGAGAAATTTGTAAATTGAGGAAGGGAGGGATAATATAAATTAACGAACTGAGACTAAGGGCTTGTTCTTTACACAATATTTTTTTACTAACTTTTTCTCTCATTATTTTCAACCATTCATACAATTAATTTACATTTTTAAATATATTTTCTTTCATTTTCAACCACATATCTAACATGTCGTTCGAGTAAATCACATTTTCACTAAAATTAGTGTAAAAAAGAAGCCCTAAGAGGAATATTTTGTTGAATGCATATGGTATTGTGACTATCTGTGAAGATTAATTGGTATTTGGAACCTTTTATTTTAACTGTTATAATAGGGATCTATTTTGATCCTTGCAGACAATGGAAGACTTGGTAGCTCCTATTTCTTTGCAGTCACAAAGTGCTTCAGATAGTCAGCTTTCCGACATGAAAGATGATGCAAAAAGACCTGCACCTAAAACAGGAGGATGTAGAATTGAGGGTTTTGTCCGTGTTAAGAAGGTATTATTTCTATAATTCTTTTGTTGGACAAATTGATCTGTGCTTCACTGTCTAATGCGCAGATGTAAAATTAAGGTTTTTGTATGTGTAGTAAGGTATCATTTCAAATATATAATCATGATTTTTCCTTGAAAGCACTGTTCTCTGTTTAAGTGCTAGTGGTCCAAAGATTGTTTATCGGTCTTGTGTGTGATCTTAAGCTTGCCATTTTTTTATGCAGGTCCCTGGCAACCTTATCATATCAGCTCGTTCAGCTTCGCATTCCTTTGAGGCCTCGAAGATGAACATGTCACATGTTATTTCCCATTTTTCTTTCGGTAAAAAGATCTCCCCAAGAGTAATGAGTGACATGAAGAAAGTGCTGCTGTATCTCGGTGGAAGCCATGACCGACTGAGTGGCAAGCCATACATCAGTAATCCAAGCGATTCAAATGCAAATGTTACTGTAAGCTCTCTCTCTCTCTCTTACACAAAATGATTATCAAATGTGTTGTTGAAAGGTGAGGAAGAAAGGAATAAAAAATGGAAAAAAATTATTGAATCTGTCAAATGAATTGTGGAAAGAAAATGAGAATTAAAAAAAATAATAATATATCTTTTTGGTTAAAGCTGTAGCAAATAAGCTCATCTTTCCAGGGACCATTCAAAGAGAGAGATGTGTTATAGAATTTTTTTGTCTAATCCACATGATTTTTGATTTAGCTTCTTGTTGATAAACCAATTTGCTTCCATAAAGTATTTAGAACTTGCTGACGATGGGAATACTTGCTGATGATTTGGTGACATAACTGCCATTTTCTGCACTTGCAGATAGAGCACTATCTTCAAGTAGTGAAAACGGAAGTGATGACTAGATCTTATAAGTTAGTGGAAGATTATGAGTATACAGCCCACAGTAGTCTGGCCCACAGTCTTGACATCCCCGTTGCCAAGTTTCACTTTGAGTTATCACCAATGCAGGTAGTTAACCAATTCATTTGAACAACTCATTTGTCAGTGCATTATGGAATTTGTTTCCCATTAGCTTCATCTCGTTCTTGACTAGGTCCTAATAACCGAAAACTCAAAGTCTTTTTCACACTTCATTACAAACGTCTGTGCCATTATTGGAGGTGTTTTTACAGTAAGTTCTCTTCCTCCTTTGCCTTCTTTGACATCTCCTTTATATTCTTATCGTCCATTTCAATATCGATGTTATTTTTGTCATTTCAGGTTGCTGGAATATTGGACTCGGTACTACACAACACCTTGAGACTTATGAAAAAAGTTGAATTGGGGAAAAACTTCTAAAAGAAAGTTGGAAATTAGACAGATGCAGTATAAGTGAACCATTTTTTTTTATACAGATGCTCAAATGAACCGAGTCAATCAATCTGTATTTTGCTTAGCAGAATTTTGCAACAAAGCATGAGAATCTCTGTTTATCACCACTTTGGTGGTAGTTATATATTATGGAAACTGCCCTTAAGGCAAATGTTAGCTTCCATTGTGCATTATAAGAAAATATGCCTTGAGAGGATACTACTAGTTTTGATGGTGTACAACGGTGATTGAAATTTAACAACTTTGCCCTTAGAAATTTTAAGGTATTATGAATAAATGGAATATTTTTAAGGGCAGAGTTTGAATTTCTATCATTGTTTTGCATCTCTTTATACCAGTGTCTTAAAGGCGGCGCCGCCTAGGCGGCGCCGCCTAGGCGTGAAGCGTGACATAAACGCGTCGCTTAGGCCAAAAGTGTAAAAAAAGCGGTTAATACAAATTTTGACTGCCTAGGCGACTAAGCGGCACCTAAGCTTCGATTAGGCGTGCCTAGGTGTAACTAAGCGTCGCCTAGGGGTGCCTAGGCGTGTTTTTTTTTTACCATAACTATTTTTTACTTTTTAAGTTTAAGCCGAGTTCGAAGTTAGAAAATAATAAATTAAATAAAAATAAAAGAAATTGAAACCATAAATATACGATTGAAAATTTCAATTTAATTTCAAATTTTAAACATCTTGTATTTTCAATCTAACTATGTGAGCACTGTGACAAGATTATGCAATTCCTATAAATCTATTAAGTAAGAATTGTTCATCTTTTGACTTTTTTCATTTGAAAATATTAAAATTATATTGTAAGTTTGTTGAAATTATAAAGTAGATATACTATTTATGAATTTAGATGTATTTTTTAATTTAGTATATATTAGTTTAATTATTTAATACCTTGGACTCATAAAAAATTTTTAAAAAATTAAAAATTTTGAAAAACGTTTTTTAACGCCTAGGCGCCGCCTATGCGCGCTTAAGCTTGTAATGCTTGAAGCTTCGAGTCTACGTTTTTTCGCGCTTCACGCTTTTTAGAACGTTGCTTTATACAGCTTGATTGTATAAGTAGCATAGATCTTGATGATACATACATAGATTGATCTACATTGTGAACTTGCAAACGGGGAAGCATGTCCTTTTACGGTAAGACACGAGAAATCATTATCATATCTTTGATTAATACCTACACATCATTTCTGTGTAAGTTTATGCATTTTACGTTCGAGGCCGAAAGTGCATAGTTGATCACAGTGCGAGAACGATAAGTTAATGGGCCTGTCATGACAGATGGGGTTATCTGCCTTCTGGCTCAGTCTGATAGGGAGGCGGAAGGTAGGGCCCACACGGTCCATCGACCCGGTAAAAATTTGAGTTTGTTAAGGTTGGACTTTTCAACTCTGGGTCAAACTCAACCTATACTCGGCCCATTTGGTCGAAACCCATATTGAGACGCTACAAGTCAACCAGTCGCAACTTTTGCAGCGTCGTTGTTACTCGCCACTTTTGGAGCGTCGTTGTTACTCGCCAATCCTCTTTCTATTATTAGAACCCACCCGCGAATCGAGGCGAGTGGTTACCGATGCCACCCCTTTTTCTCTCCACGCACATAATTTGGAGAGAGAGAGGGTAGAGAGAGAAAGAGGATATTATTATTAGCATGGAGATTAACGTATAAAACGGGCATGGTTTGTGGACGTGTGTTTCGGGCCGGGTCGAATATCTGTGAATCCACCTCATTCATTCACCAACCTCCCGCAACTGCTAAATAATTAAAGAAGAAAAACTAAGCATGATTTAGAGCCAAAAATAGTTTTTCTTCATTTTTTCTCCTTGTTCTTATATATCCCTTTTAATTATTGTAAAAAAAAAAAGAATAATACAACTGTTAATCTGGGGTCCTTGGAAATGTCTTTCTTCTGAATTTGTGATCTGGGTTTTGGGGATTTCAGCTCATTTTTGCTGGTTCTTCGATTTTTTCTGGAGATTCTTTGAAGCTCTGTGTTAATTTTACTTTTAGAAAGAAAATAAATTGAGAAAATGTGGAGGGACCCTGGAGCTCCTGTTGATTCTTATTATGAAGTCCGGCCTGAATGCACAGATGTTCCCAAAACCAAGTTTAGGATCAAGGTTTGTCATTAATTTCTTCAATTTGATGTAATGGGCTATATTTCATTTTGGTTTGCTCATTAGTTTCTTCAATTTGATGTAATGGGCTATATTGATTTTCCCCTTTTACTAGATTGTCTGTTGTAATTGTATTGTTTTACATCGATGCTTGAAATGATTGAGAAATTTATTGACATTATCAGTTGTATCATGTTTGGATCAAACAAAATGATTGACTATTGCAGCTTTCGATTTTACGGGTTTTTCATTGGTGTAATTTCTTGGTTTCTGGCAATAATCCGAGGATATTCTGGTAAATTTGGTTTTCTGATGATATTCCTATGAGTTGGTTTGATCCAGTTAAGAGTCTGATAGGATTATGGGATAGAGGGTTTAGATAACTGATGCTACATTTAGTATAGTCATCCACAAACAAGAATTTTGGCTGACAAATCTTGAACCAGGAGGTTTTAATGTTGCACATATTTCATCTATAGATTTCTCTCTCTGAATATTGGACAACATTTAATTTTGTGACATCATCTTTTGAAAGCATTTGTGACATCATTTTAATGAGGGAAATGAAGACTGTACTTTCGGATGAGCAATCGTGTTGGGAACCATGATGTTCTGTCACTATAAATGCTTCTCTAATGTTGAAGCTCGAAAGGGTGAAGAAGATACCAACTTGAAGTATTCTGTCTTATTTCATAGATTCATAAAGTATAGATGACATCTTGAAAATGTTAGGTACGGAGAACTATATTTTGGAGAATAGAAGCGATCAAATTTGTTTGGGGTTATGAAGATTGTGGTCATATTTATTTGTGTGTTTGTTTCTTCCCCTTCCAATTTAGGATAGTTAATGTTATTACCTACACCAAATAATTGAACCTCAGGATTAGTGACAATAAGAAGACATTGAAAAATTATGTATTTACGTGCAACCTGCTTCCCGACTGAAGCTACTTCTTTTTTTCTAAATAATCAGGCTGGCAAAACTTTAAGTGCTCGGAAATGGCAAGCAGCATTCACTCCAGAAGGTTATCTTGATATAGGCAAAACACTCGGTCGAATTCAACGTGGGGTGAGATTTTCTTTTCTTCTTTTTCTTCTAATGAGAAAATGATTCTTGTTTCCATCATGATAATTTTTCTATATTTGCTCATTTGGAAGTGAATAACTAAATCCAGTATTTTGGCCGTTAAATAGTCATCTAGATTCTTGGTAACGTGATATTCTAAACTGTTTAAAAGGGAAAGAAGGAATTTATGAAACTAATAATCATCATCATTTATTTTGCGGTGAATAGGGTATCCACCCATCAATTAGAGGTGAAGTGTGGGAATTTTTACTGGGTTGTTACGATCCTCATAGTACCTTTGAAGAACGAGAGGAAATACGGCAGCAGCGAAGGTAATTGGTTTATATTTTCATTTTGACTGCAATGAGCTCTACATACATTTGCTTACCATTTCTAACGAGAATACATCTTTGCACTGCTGTAAAAGAAAATATTTTACTGCATTAATATTCTATCATTGCTTATATTTCAGAGTTCAGTATGCTGTGTTAAAAGACGAGTGTCGTATAATGTTTCCCTTGATTGGAAGTGGTAAATTTATCACTGCACCAGTAATTACCGAAGAGGGTGAACCTATTTATGATCCTCTTGTAATTCAAGAGACTGGCGATGAACCCTCATCTTCTGCAGAGGGAAATGGTAAGTTTTGAAACTCTTACCTTTCTGTCATGTCACATGGCCAAAATAAGGGAACCACCATTATTTCTTTGCTTCGTAAAGGTTAATAATGTGATAATTTATGCAATGCCAGTTACTTCAAACGGTAATGGAATGCCAGATACTCAGTATACTATGAGCAAGAAAGAAATTCAGTGGAAACTTACCTTACATCAAATAGGTGCGTAATTTATTTACATTACACATGTTGTTATGCTTATCCTGTAATTTTGTACGTCGTCCTGATTTAATAACTAATGCTATGGATTTTTTATGTAATACTCGCTATGTCCCATTTTAAAAATGTTTATTTCATGGTCGATGGGAACTAAGATCTCACCATAAATGTGAATCATCCGGAAACTTCCAAACCATGTTACATGAAGTAGTGTCTACTACTCTACTTCAATCATTAACATCATAAGACTTAAGAAATCTGTCGTACAAGTTTCGTTCCTTTTAGTGCTAAAATCTTTTGTGCAAACAGAGTGACCACCTATCTGATATTTGTAGGGTATGCAAAATTTTATGGTAAATAGAGATCCCTAGATTTTATTATTGAGATTTTTACACCTACAAGTATGACATATGCTCTATATATAGATTATTGGAATTTTCAATATCCTTTGATGAATTTGGACGTATTATGAATTGTCAACCTAAAGCAATAAAAGAGTAATGTTATTTGTAAGCAGTAATAATTTGCGATGGTGTGAAGCTAATTGAATGATATCTTAGATTTTACATTTAAGATGATAAATCAATTATTGTCAATTAACTGATATGTCAATTACATTCCAGGTCTAGACGTCGTCAGAACTGACAGGACGCTAGTGTTTTATGAGAAGCAAGAAAATCTGTCAAAATTGTGGGATATTCTATCTGTTTATGCCTGGTTTGATAAAGACGTTGGCTACTGCCAAGGTGGGTAATAAAATTAAGTTTCTTTATAGAGTTCTTATGTGATAATTGCATAAAAGGTGATCACTCTGAAGTTCTTCAATATATTGAGCAGGAATGAGTGATCTGTGTTCCCCTATGATAATGCTACTAGACGATGAAGCAGATGCTTTTTGGTGCTTTGAACGTCTGATGCGTCGATTGGTACACCTTTTTAATCTAACTCCCTTCATTTATTGGTATTCTAATTGTGTATTATTGCAAACTACGTTTCAGCTACTTAAGATGATGATGATGATGATTATTATTATTATTATTATTATTATTATTATTATTTATTTATTTATTTTTTATTTATATATATATTTTTTTGAAACTTTGAAGCGAGGAAATTTCAGATGCACTGAACAGTCTGTGGGAGTCGAAACTCAGCTCAGCAATCTAGCTTCAATAACTCAAGTCATCGATCCTAAACTTCATGAGCACTTGGGTATCATCTCTACTCATTTTTTCTCCCTTTTCACCTTTTTTTCTCTGTCCATATTATCTATCGCTTAATCACGTTCACATTCATGCATTCTTGAAACTATACGAAAAGTGCAGTCAATGTGAACACTGACTTATTATGACATCAGCATGCTTTGTAAATTTCTTTCTTTTTTTTTTTTTTTCCTTTCAATTTCCTTATTAAGTTCGCGGTTTATCTTGAGAACAGAAACTCTTGGTGGAGGCGATTATCTGTTTGCATTCAGAATGCTTATGGTTTTGTTTCGTCGGGAGTTTTCTTTTGGTGATTCTTTGTATCTTTGGGAGGTAATTTCCTTTGCCTATAATTTGTGTAAAGTTTGCATTAAATTTGATCTCATTGATTTATTACCAGATGATGTGGGCACTGGAGTATGATCCCGACTTATTCCTCACGTACGAGGACCCAGAATTAGCTACTGCAAACCCCGATGGATCCAAAGGAAAAGCAAAGTCGATTCGCCAGTGTGGAAAGTTTGAAAGAGACAACTTGAAAAGTGGAGGCAAAGATGCCCCTCTCCCTATTTCGGTTTTTCTTGTTGCTAGTGTTCTCAAAGACAAGAGTGCCAAGCTGTTGACAGAAGCACGAGGGCTAGACGACGTTGTTAAGGTTAGTTTAATGGATTCATAAATTTAAGAATAATGTTATTCATCATCTCTGTTTGTCCATCGTCAATAATGTGAGAGTCGGATGACAACATGAATTATGACTGCTTATCAGCAGCATTATTCTAAACAGAACGTCATATACAATGATTTTTGCGAAACATTTCTATAACTTTGTGATTTTTTTTATGATTCTCATCTAATTGGAGCCTTTCCGAGTTAAAATTCTTAGATATTGAATGACATTACGGGAGACCTTGATGCAAAGAAAGCTTGTACTGGTGCCATGAAACTTCACAAGAAATATCTGAAAAAGGTTCGATTCTCTTCCCTTTATTTATGGGGTATGTTTGATATAGACCGAGTGTGTGGTTGAAAATTAAATATTAAAAAAAAAAAAAAGAGGTTATTTGAAAAATGTAAAACACCTATCAGATTAGTCAATGGTGGAAAATGACAGTTAGAGAAATGGTTTTTGTTTTAAGTTGTAGCAAACATGCTCTTAATTCTCATCCCAGACATTTTAGGGTCGACCCGACAGAAACAACCTTAACGAGTTACATACAACATTGTTGCAGGCAAAAAATGCATAACAATGGAGGAGATGTTCCCAAGACAAGCTTAGATTTGCTGGACTATCGGAGAACAGTGAATATTTCACTCTGCAACATGACAAACAAGGCAGTTGAATACTTATGATGCTGATCTGATATCTGAATCGTAGTCTATTCCGTTCTTGGGAGCATAGAATTCTTGGGGATGCTGTTGTTGTATTTGAAATTACGATTCGTTGTTTGCGTACTATTGATAAACTTGCAACAGAGGTTTGTAATTCTGTTTAACCAATGCATCCTGTAATTGTTGAATATATAGATACAGAAAGGAAAAATCAAAAATGTGTACAATATTTGATTTTTGTGTGAGTAATAAAAGCAACTCCTTGAGGTTATGATTTTGTTCGGTTTTTATCATCGTCTCAAGTGTTGGTACTCGTGTTACATAATTACATTTGCCCGCGCATACACAGCATGTCAGATAAATGATTGTATAATTTCCATATGAGTTATACTACGTTTACAACTTTGATTGACAATCAAATGATGTGACAAAATTCTATAGAGTTACATGTCACAATCATTATACTGTACGATTTTATAAAAGAAACCTTCTATTTGTCACTTGTAGTTTTTCTTGTTATTTTCTGAAGATGTCCAACTTCATATCCATGGTAGGTCGAAGTATCTAGTTCGTTATTCTACGTAACAAGCTCATATAGGTCTAGTAATGTTGATTAAAGGTAAAACTCGCTTTCATCACTAATTTCACCATCCTAAATGGCTTCCCCATGTAGGATGTGGACAAGATATTTTCACTATCGCGGTCGAGCTTCAAGACAACAACTACCTCATTCACATCTCGTACAAATTTGATTTGTGCTCTGATACAAATGGTATAAATACGGTATGGTAATCACGGAGAGGAGTTCAAAGACTTCACCTTCGATCGGGACTACACCGAAAAGAAAGGTTCAATTTCACTTCACTATGACGGGAATGTATTTCTTCATATCAATTGTTATCAATGTGGAAATGTCACTTCTTGAAAATCATCTTTTTCCCAATCCTTCTATGTTCTCCCTTAGATTCTTAGAGAGGAATCAATAGTAATTCTAAGGTAAGGCAAACTAGGAAGTTGGCTAAAGCACCCTAACATAAACCTATGCCTTTATATAAGAAACGGGACCTCAAATTTTGAATTTATAGGAAAAATTGGTCTTCAATATCAAGTTTTGCTCAGGATCACCCGAGAGTTGGCTTTGGGAGGAATCATGATTGCTTCAAAAATATCTTGTTACCATGGAATCCTATCATGGTTGGTCCTGTCTAAAGACAGAAAAGACGTCTACCTCAAGTGTTCATTTGTAAGGGGCGACTTTTTGTCAATTCAATATTTAATTAAACAAAAAAAAATGCTACTAGAATTGTTTTTTTCATGTAATGACTTGGAAGTTGGAACTAACGCAAAAATAACAAAAATAAAGCAAAAGCTAACAGGGTTTCTTACATTTATTCGACAATGTTAGTAAGGTTAAGAGTTTGATTCGAGCCTTTCTACATGATATCAGATCCACCTTCGTACAATTATCTCCTTACTTCGTCTTAATTTGTCGATAAAACATAGTGCACAAGACAACAAAACATGGATAATTCTTCTCTATCAACATATATAGAAGTATTTTAGATGTGGTAGAGTTGAGAGTACACCCTTGAACCATGTCAACAAAGTTCAAGGACACACACACATATATGCTATATAGGAAAAGCCCTTTTCATCACTAACTTTTTAACGCACTTTTCCTTCATAAACCATGTCTCAACCATGGCCACATCTTCTTCTACCGCCACTTCTGCTTGTTTATCCTCTCGAAAGCACTATTGACTCCATTTTACACGATTAGCAAATTGTCAATAGGATACAAGTAAAGATGGCAAGCAAAAATGCTAGCAGGAGATTGACAGGTGATCGGTAAGCGCCGCTTTTTTTAGGTAGCTCTTTTGGCATAGCACATTCCTCTCCGTTGAATATAACTTTTGTAGGGAATCCATCCCCTTTTGCAACATTTATATTCGTCACGTGTTTCTTGGAGAACGAAATCACCGATTGCTGCTTTCCGGGAACACGAGGGTCATTCGGATGGGTGCCATTAGCTTCTCCGACCAAGTAGTTTAAACCCGGTGATCCTTGCATCATGATGGTGTTCTTGGGGTGAGATAGTTTAGTCCCATTGAAAGAGTATACATTTTCGTAACCCGGGTAGGCCTTGTTCAATCTTATAGCAGCAAACCAATCGACGAACGAGTACTCGGCCCAATTGAAGAGCGTGATCCTAGCCGTCCATCCGGTTTTATAGTCTGAGTTGACGTGCCAATTGATGCTCATCCCACAATTGTCCGGGCAGGGCAATTTCGCCGGTAGACGACCCTTGTGCTTAATATTGTGCCAAGCTTTTGCTTTCTCTGTCCGGTTGTCGAAAGGGACGAGAAGGGCATCAGGAGGAAGCTCCGACGGCCGTGCATTTTTGTCACAATGCGCATCCTCCTCACAACCACACGCGCAAGTGTTGCACAGAATAGCAGAGTCGGAGTAATAAGCCGAGAATGAAACGCAGCACTTGGCATGGTTCGGCTTGGGATGAGTAATATTGCATGTCACTTGCCAGGTGGCAATGGCAGACGAAGTTGAAGGGGTCCCGCTAGGGTCGGGGAACTCCGACGGGTCAACTCGGAAAGGAGGGTTACATTTATAGGTTGGATTGAGAAGACCTTCAATTTTCCAATTTTGAGGTGGGGTAATAGCTGTTCTATTCAAATCAGGTGGAAGTTTGAACACTTCTAACTGGAAGATAGCTCTTGCCTCAGTCTCATTCATAGTTTTTGGCAAAAGAGTACCATTCTTGCAACAATACGGCAATTTTCTAATCTTCTCGTCGTTCTCTTTCTCCCGCGGAAGATCAGAGATAATGGGTTTCTTCTGACAGTTCATGACGGTCGAGAAATCGAAATCTTGATAGTCTTGGCCCTTGTGGGCCAAAAATGCACTCGGCCGGGTTTTTTTCGTGAGTGTATGCTCCCTTCATGCTATAGATAAATTCATTTCTCATCCATTCCCAAGTCAAGTTCCATTGGTCCATACGACCGAGCGGATGGTTGTTATCGATGGAGACTTGTGCGAGATACTTGTTCTCGTAAGCTTGAAGCACGTCATACGTGAAGGAGAGATCGCCGTATTGGTGAGGCAAGAATTTCGTCTTAACTTTCTTCTCTTTGTATTTTGAATCTTTTTTACAACATACATGCATTGTGTTCTCTGCAAAATAAAAAAATTTTAAGAATAGTAAGTTTTTTGTATTCACACACTCCGTAATCCCAACTACTATTTAACTTAAAAACCAAAACCTCATCATAGAAGTCTAAGTTGATTCTTGACTTCTGTGATGAGGGTCTTTTGATACAACAAATGATTCGTGCATGAAGAACCAAAAAACGTACTAGTCTTCTTTGGTGCGGGGCATTTATAACCGTCACTAACCAACTTGATTGTCTTAGGCATGGGAGTCACCGACGGCTTTAGGCCAAATAATGTCCCTTTCAAATTTACCTGAGCCACCATCTGAGTATAATCTCCGGCAGTGTCGATAGCAGTTTTCAAATCTGTCTGAGGATATCCAGCAAGAACGGTCCCATTTTTCCCAACCCGAACGGGGAAATCATCACCATCACCATCACTATCGGCGTCAACCACCACTGCCCCATCAGCGGAGACCAAAAGCTCGTCATGCCTAAAACCTATGTAAACCTTCCAAGATTTGAGCTCATTAGACCCTCCGTTAAGCACTGTCGTCATTGCTTGAAACGCCCACGCTTGAGCAGATACGTTCTTCACCAATGGATAAATTTTTTCCCGTCCCATAAAGTTGTATGACACAAAGACGCCGTTACAGCGCTCTTGCTCCGGAGGCGGCGCTGCCGGCGCGTTATCATCATAATCTTGACACGTAAATGGACAAGAGAACAGAAGAAGCATTACCCAAGGTAATGCTCTCCATGGTATGATAAATTTCATACCTGTTCTCTTGTTTAAAATCAGAATGACCTAATTTTGGATTTATATGACGAAGGAGAGGGGAAGAGGGAAGCGGTGTCTCGCCGGAGCTCGGTGGAGATCCGGCGGTGTGTGTATGATCGATCACCAGCCTATGCTGACCGGTGCATGGGGTGAAAAGGGGGAAAAGGTATCTGGCAAAGAAACCTTGCATAGTAGAGAGAGAAAAATGGGTTATAACCAACACCATTGTTTCAGCTATTGTTGCGGGTTGGGTGAAGAAGAGACATGGATTCGAGAATTTTATGTTCGTTTTGGAAATTGGAATCTTGTTTGTTCTTTTGGTCAACCAGACTTGGCAATGATCGAAATCACTAGTACACCACCTTCTCAGTAGAGATAATTTCTGTGACGACGTCAAAAACATCGAAGAGTTTTCCAAGTGAAATAAGGGAAATGTCTTTAAAAAGGTGAAAACGAACGAACAAC
Organism: Jasminum sambac; assembly: GCA_018223645.1. NCBI lineage: Eukaryota > Viridiplantae > Streptophyta > Magnoliopsida > Lamiales > Oleaceae > Jasminum > Jasminum sambac. The sequence continues at coordinate 14,804,692 of CP073642.1, forward strand.
CATTTTGCTTTTTCCCATCTCATACTGAAAACCTCATTAACGATTGGTCATGAATGTTTTGAAAAGCAAAAAGCACAAGTAAACAATAAAATCAAACCTTGAGTTTTTAGAAGTGCAAGAGAATGTAATATAGTTTGAGCCAAGCACAAAGTATAACGAAGTGATTAAATCCTGTTTGTTCTCTTCCATGGGACTATAGTTATGGTCGCCGTTGATTCAGACACATCTGATTTTTCTAGAGCCAGGATCGAGGTTGCCAAGACGGTGAGGAGCTCAAGCATTTGAAAAATTTTCGATACCGTGGCCGGCGTGGTGGTCGATCAAATTTTTGGCCACTTTTTGGCCCAAATAGTGCCCAAAACTTTGACCGCCACCACCACGCCACTGATCGCCAAATTTTTCAAATCACGGAGCTCCTCACCGCGCCAACCTAGATCCGCTTCTGGATTTCAAATCGGTATCATATGTCTGTGTCCGAAAAATCAAACGGCCGGACCATAACTATGGTCCGACCGTCTGGGACCATAACATTCCTGGTGATTAAATTACACTTTGAGCTAGGGATGGCAAAATAACCCGAAACCCGAAACCGCTAGAGGAACCGAGATGGGTAAAACCCGAACCGATGGATCGACGGGTCGGATATGGTTTTTAACAGTAAAACCCGAGACGGATATGGTTCGGATATGGATAATAGCGTCATACCCGAACCCGAACCGAATACCCGACCTTTTTTTTCCCTAGAAAAATTTAAAATTGATTTTCAATTCAAAAATCAAAATTGTTGGAAATTAAAATTTTCACCTCTGCTTGTTAGTGACTACTGACTAGTAGTGAGTTAGTGTGTTAAAATTTTAAAAATCAATCTAACAAGCCCAAGTGCCCAACAAGCTTACAAGCCCAACTCTCTGACTCCTCACGTTAATTGACTTAATTCAGACATGAGACGTTCACTATTGCAGCATTGCTGGCAGTAAGTCCAAATGACTCATAAGTCTCATTTCTCAATTAATATTATATTTATTATTAGTATATAGTAGAGCTAGTAGCCCTAATTCCAGTTCCACATTTCCTCTTCCAGAGACTCAAAGACAGCCGACATTCACTCTATCTCTCTCAAAGACACAGCCGACAACGCTCCACTGGACCACTCTCGCACACACACTCTGCGTCCACGGCCACCGTGCGTCCAGCAACTGAGCGACCTACGTTTCGCTCTCGTCTCTCTGCCCTAAATCTTGTCAACAGCCGACTGGCGGAGAAGACTAACCACGTCGCAACCGAATTGGAGCAGCCGAGAACCTAAGATCCATCTTGTGTTGGTGAGTCAAACTTCAAAACTTAGGCTGAAAATTTATGTAATATTTTGATTTTTGTTTTAGTATCTAATTTTATAGTTTATTAGTTTATAAGGTTGATTTATAGTATTTGTAATTGTGGAATGTGGATGTATTGAGTATGAGAAGCAGTGCTTAGATAGATTAGTGAATGTATGATGTATCCTTTTTTTTTTTTTTTGAATAAGTATGATGTATCCATTGTGAATTTGTGATTTTGGTTTTGGACCATTTGGTTTTAGTTTTAGTAGTATCCATTGTGATTTTGTATTGACAAGCAAGTAAAGAAACAGATTAAGAGTATGGTGTCTGGAAAGGAAAAAACAACGGCCAAACGGGTACCCGTTCGGGTACAAAAGCCGACCCGAACGGATACCCGACCCGAACCGAACCGAATAACCCACGGTTCGGTTCGGTTATGGGTTTGGGTTTGGTATCACGGTTCGGGTTCGGGTACGGCCGACCCGAACCGAACCCGACCCGTTGCCAACCCTACTTTGAGCTCATCTAAAGTCGAAATGAACTTTTTAGGATAAAGAAGTAATGGTTAACGTTTACAATCTTAATATAAAATGACAGGTGGTACATAATTGTAAAGTCATTGATCGATATTAAAACTTCACATTTTCTTCATTTTGTTATCTGTTACACTGACACATCAACTATTATATATATATACCAATACCGATGGTTTTTTCTGAGAAATGCATTAAGATGAATCGCAACAACTAGACATTGACGACGAATAAACATTACTTTCTTGCAAACTGTCAGTATCATGCGTGGTTTCGCAAGGTCTAACCTATTTGATTCCTGTGGATCAGTATTTGCTATTTCATTTTCTCTCTCTCAACTGTTATACTAGATAAAAAAAAAGTCTATATATTCAACTAAGTGTATTATTACTTCAATAATAGAATCTATTTAATTAGATTAGATAGCCAAAGTAGTATACAATGCAACAACACAGAAATCCTGTGTGAATTGCAAATGGGTCTTAATTTTACATTTTAGAGACCAAAATCTGCTCTCTGCAAACAAGAGAGAATAAACCTACGGTACAAGAATAGAATAAATATATATATATATATATATTTTAATACCTTAACTCGATTAAGTAAATCTACACTGATTTTATTTCTAATGTGCAGTTAGTTTGATCTTACATGCATAGGACCAAAGTGGATCAAGATTCAAGCAACTGTAGTCTCCTCTATGCTGCTAATGTCTTCGACTAACTGCGCTTTCGGTTCCAAATCTATGAACTGGTTGGACTTGCTGGCTAAATGTGAGATGCTGACTCTGCCCTCGCGCTTTATGTAATCAGAGACGGCTTTCATTTCTTCAAGCGAGATGTATATGTATTTTCCCCTATCGTCCATCACCCCCGACAGTCTTCCTGGTAAACAAAAAAAAAATTACATTTTCCCATCAATGGAGCAACAATTGTAAAACCCAGTGTGTTGAGGTGTTTTTTGTGCACGTGTGTATGTGGTTTGGTAACCGTATAAACCAGAAGGGAGCAAGATCATACCCATATTTTCTAGTGAGATTATTCGATTGATACAATCCTGCATCAAATCAAAAAAATCCATATCAAATAGTTGAAACTGAATTATGAAATGTAAATAAAATGGAAAATATTGAGGAAGGTGAGAAGCACATAGGAGCTACCTGAGTTCGTAACTTAAACTCTGCAGCAATATCTTCCAAAGGAACACATTTGTGCTTCTGCAGTAAAATGGAACATATTAGCTGCTCCTCTTTGGGTCCATAGGTTTTCGACAGATAGTAAATGCTGAAAACGTAAGTTCTGAAAAATTGAATCAGCAAAGGGGCAATGACCAATCTACACCACTATTTAGCAAGAGAGAAAAAAATGTCACACTTTTTAGGTATTTACCAAAATGGCAACTTTGAGCATTGAGTGTCAATTTTAACCCTCTCAAGATCTTTTGATTTGAGTGCGGTTGATGTGATAACTGTTGGTGTGCGACTCTTGATACAAATTTTAAATTTGAACTCTCTAGATGTCAACAATCTAGACAGTCAAACTGCAGTGATGAACTGTGATAACCAATACACACACACACACACACACCCCCCACACGATAAGAAAGAAAAGTCAAGCCTCGGGTCTAGAAGAGTCGGAAAATACAATTACACCTCAAAAAGAACTCGAAAATGATGATGGGGGAAGGGAGGGAAGACAGATGAAAAGAGGGAAGGAAATGGAGGAAAAAAGCTATTGCTTTTCAAGAAATTTTAAAAATCTTAGAACACGGGTCTTTTTGGTAGTTTATTAATAAAGTTGCCATTCTGGTAAATGTATTTTCAAAATTATGACACTCAAGGAATTTGATAATGGATAGCTATACAATGCCATCAGAGATATTTCCTGTTAATTCAGTAAAACTAGGTCACAGATATATCCAAGATAAAAACAACTGCTTTGCCAGGAGACAGGGAAACTTGACATCCAAATGCTAAAAGAATTTGACATGACACTGGTGCAATTAAGCATATACAAACGTATGTTCTTTGTTCCAACTACTTTTCACTATCCATTTTAACCACACATTCTATGGACCCTTGACTTTTCAACCTTTTTAACCACACATTCTTCCAAAAATCAATTCACAATGCAAAAGTAGGTGGACCAAGCAAGCACAACTTTCCAAAAGAATAAATAGCAAATATCACACTAAACTTACCTTAATGTATTCCACAAAATCGAAGAGCAAACCCTGGCTTCCGTCTTGCACTTCACTTTCTGTTGTACCTTCAGCATCAACTGAAAATTCCCCCTTCCACTTGTCAAACTCTAAGGCAGCAGCTGCTTCCTCCTCAGCTTTTCGAGCTTTGGCGTCTTCTTCCTGGAAAAAGTATATCAAACCATTAATGGAGGGATATAATAGCCCTTCAAAAAGACATGGAAATCTAGATCAACCAACCAGCATTCTCTCTCGGGCTTCATGCTCCTCATCCCGCTTCCTCCTCATCTCATCATAATGGTCTTGTTTTGTTCGCCTTGACTCACGAGCAGCTTCTGCAGCCTTTAGAAACAATCGGTCATAATAAACATATATAAGAAAGTCACAAAATAGAAAACCAAGGGGCTTCATAGTTCATACAAAACTCATTGACTGTGAATTCAGAAGTAAAGAACTGTCAGCCTCTTGTGGATTGAACTCTTTCTTTGTTTTACATATAATAGGAGTCAACTCACTGGCTCATAAGCAAACTGGATATATACATGGAATAAGATAAAAACACAAACCCCAAAAGAATAAAAAATTGAAAAGAATCACCTGTCGTTGTGCTTCCCTCTCCTGCCGTTTCTTTTCCTTTTTCTTTGACACTCTAGAATCATAATAACCATCCTCAGCTGCTTCATCATCAGATCCATCAACAGTTTCTGCATCCAACAAAAATTATAACGAGTTCCATTTCTACATAAAATACTGATAGAGGGCAAACTAAAGGCAAAAAGTTGGCAGCCCGATTGAAAATTGTATTCGCTGGTAAATTCAGGAATTTAGACATCTAATCAAATGCAGAGGCCTTAATGATGGACTTTCTTTGGGATTTGACGAGGGGCAAGGGACAAGATAGTAAAAGCAGTACACATTGATTAAAGGAAGTAGACATATATAATTCACTCTGGAAATCCATAAATTGTTAGTGGAAGAGTGTCGAAAAGAAAAGCAAACAGCTACCCAACATCCACGCAGGAAAATTTAAGCATTCAAATCCTTTGCAGTTCCTATCTATCCACTCTCAACGAAACAAAAACACAAATCTGAATGCCAGTAAACACAATTGCAGAAGATATGAACATGATTGAAGCTGTACAGGGAGACAGTAACAATAAAATCATAGTGTATTTGTTAGTGGAATATAGCTTCAACATAAAAGTAATATAAAGGAGAAACAACCTTCTTCAGTAGCTGCGGCCGCAGATGTGCTGGCAACAGAAGAAGCCGCCGGCCTTCTGCGCATACGACGCCTATCACTTGCCCTAACCACTCTTTCCGGTTGTGTAGCCTAATTCAGAAGGCAAACGAAACGAATTAAAATTCCATTTTTCCGGATTAATGTCCAGCGCAAATGATTCTACAGAATCATTCTGAGGACCTAAAAACCAAACACCGCGGTTTAGGTATAAGACCACAAAAAATAAATTAGACCTGCGATTCTTCTTCATGCCGATCAGGAGAGCGAGAATCGACGCGCCGTTTCCATAAATAAAGCGGAATTAAACATAAAAGAAGCATCATCAACAGTAATCCCACAAATATATCCTCCATTTTCCCAGTAAAATTCGGTCCTTCAAGCAAAACTTATCGAATCTGCACAGTGATAAGGCGAAATCACTTCAAAATGAGTTCGATCGATTGGAATCAGCTCGACGTTTTGGGTCTCTTGCGTTTTTCCTTTCTGTTTCTCTCCTCGTGTCGGGTGTTTTGGGGCGGGTTTTGTCTAACGATGGGGGTTGCAGACTTGCGGCTTGTATGGACGGAAAATTTTCAGCTAGTCCTACCACGACACACTACATAAAAAGTTGCAAATTATATAAGCCGATTTTTGCTAAGGCATTTAATAAATTATTTTTTTTGTTTGAATGATAATAAATTATTTTTCGAATATTATTTTCAAGCACTCGTTTTATTGGTCAGGGATTATACTATATTTTTCAATTTTTTTTTGAAAAAAATTTCATCTAAATATTTAGAATTTATTTTCTCTAAAATCTCTCACAAACATACATGCAAATTATTGCACTGATGAAAGAGATTTTATGTATCGAGTTCTAAATCTATATGCTAATCAAAGAACAAATCTCTCAAAGTTAGTCTCCATTTGGTACACAAAATTATTAATAACCGAAAAATAGGTCCAAAATTTTACCTAGAAAAGATATCATTCTTCAGAGAGCAAAATGGAGCCAAAAAGTAATTATGGGAGGATCTTGATAGAGTGAAAGCATTTCTCATTTCTTGAAATCGATCCTCACAATATTAGGATCTACTTATCGAAGTTAATAAGTGGACAAAACTCAACCCAACCTCTCGAATCTAATAGACCCGACCCGACCCAACCGACCCGACCGAACCGGTTTGAGTTGATCATTTTAGATTGTGTTGGATTTTCTTCATTGTCATTTTGTCGAGTTGGATTGGATTTTGGATTGTATATCTAAATCACCTCATACCAACGCAACCACACTCTTAAAATATTTAAAAGTTTAAAATTTACATTGAGAAACTAAAATTAAACCCTAACTAAAGCCTCTCCAACTAAGTAATTCATCTACTCACTTTCCTAGAGCATACGTTCTCATTCCAATGCCAACAAATTGACACGATAAAGTATCAACTTACCATGTAGAGCGTGAATATTGATCGAATATAAGTGCCAATCCCCCTCCATTCAGGGGATGGGTGATACGTGAAAAAATTAACACCGTAAAATATCAATTTATTAATAGATCACTAGCTATAGCGTATATCCACTAAAAATATAGGTCAAATTTTTTCTTTTGAAAGAATAAAAATCAAATACTGGGGACAAAAATGCCCAATGGAATGAATTTGGATCCAAATTCAACCTGAGAACCCAATTCAAACGGAACATAGTTGCGTAAGCTCAGCCACTTCAGTTTGGGCTGACCATCATATGGGTTCTTGAGTTATTTTTTCCAACCCGACTATAGTTTGGTTTCGGGATTGGGTCTATAGAGCCACCCTTCCCAACTCATGCCTACCCTTAATTAACCATTAACTAGATTATTTGATTTTTATATGTTGATGATCAATTTATTATTTAAGAGGGTTTTGTCTACAATTTAGTGTCTCATATGAAATCCCCACGTAAATACCCCACATTGTTTAGCCTCCGCGAATGGCAATAAAGCAACGCACCCGATTATGAAAAAGCCTCCTCAAGATTCGATTCGAAGGATGAATCTCCCTACCTTAATTCTAATTTCTGCAAATAAGCAACCAGCATACAATTGTCAACTCCATTTGGCAGCCTCATGGATAATTACATTACTCATGAGTTATGCCCAAGACTAGCCGCTACAGTGAAATCCGCATTCCATACGACCCATAAACCTACCGGGCATTCTTTGATGAATAATGTCCATCACATTTCAGAGTACACATCATTCATTATCTCTATCTCTGCGTCATTAAGGGAAAACCCGATTTTGAAATATTGAAGGCTTTGAACAAAAACTCAAAAATGGCGATTTCTTTCTTTCTTCTCGTTTTGGTAAAGTGACACTGTGTGTACACCAACATCGGAAGGTATACCACAAGTCCACACACTGATAGGAGATGAGTATGAAATGGTAATAACTCAATAAGAAACACACCACCTATTGCAGTGTCGTACATCCAAGGTGTCAGGTTTTGAGTGTAGAATAAACACTCTTCTTTTTGCATTGTGGTGTGTAGGCGCGGGACAAACCAAACTCAACCAAAGAACAATAGGACAAATAATTCAAAAGCAACTAGCACTACATGCTCCATTGTCACAAGTTCTAATCACATAAGAGAACATCAAAAGCACTCAACCCTCCCGTGATGAAGATACACTCCATACAACCACTTATTCACGCCTCTTATTCACCACTCAATTCAAGCGTCCACAACCTCGTTACCATCATTGGCGGTGGCCAAGACCAGCTCTGGATGGACGTTGCCCAACTCATTGGGAAGCCCCAAAGCTTGCAATGCAAGGTGAGCCGCCTTTTGCCCCGATATCATCATCGCTCCAAAAGTAGGACCCTGCATTCATCATAAACATCAAAGATATTAGTTTCTTCTTGTTCAACACACATATTACATGGTGGGTTGACAGATGTAAGGCGAACTAGGCAAGTCACCTAACCCTCAGCATGAAATTTGCTTTCACATACAAAAAAGAACTCCTGAAAATCGAACTAACACAAATAGAAATAACCTAATCTCAATTCTTTTCGTTTAAAAAAACCAAAAAAAAAAAAACCACCTAATCTCAATGTTCAGCCAAGAACCTCCCCAACATCTCAAGGTCAGCACTGACAGTCGATCTAAAATTTTAGCTGTGTTAACGATGACGTGACAACTCCTAGGACATCTATCCACATTTACTGGGTACCTAGCATTCTAAAATACTTCTTTCTAATCAGGCAAATTACTTCCAGAAATTATCCCATTCCCAATTAAAAAAGTTACTTTTTGACTTTGCAGAAGTTATACCAAACAGCCCCTTACCATTCTTGGTGCGCCATCAATCTCCGCAACCTCCATTCCGGTAACAATCATCCCCGGGACGATCTCACGAGTCAGCCTAACAATGGCATCTTCAGCGGTGTTCATGTCCAACGCCTTCATTCCTGGGACACTATCAATCATCCCAATGCTCTTGAGCCTCTTCACCCCAGTGGCTCCGAACGGGCCATCATGACCACAAGAGCTCACCACCACCTTAGCCTCCATCACATTCGGGTCCATACACGACTGTGTGTCGTGGTTCATGGAGACCAAAGCCCAGTTAGTTACAACTCCGCCAACACGGCCTTCCTTAACGATCAAATCTTCTGCAGCAACGGCGTTGAAGAGCTTCACGTTTGGCCTGGCCAAGAGCTTGCTCATGATTGTGGAAGTGAAGAGAGCTGCGTGTTTGATGACAACGTAGTTGTCTTGCTCGTCATACTCGATCCCGAGCTCGTCGAGGAAATGATGGGCCGGTTTGCGGACAACCATAGCAGAGAAGAGCTGGCCACCGAGCCACGCGCCGCCGCCAGGGCTCACAGATTGTTCAATTATAGCCACCTATATATCCAGCCATTGGGGTAAATGTCAATTCTACCAGTAAACACAAATAAATGCAATTATTATAGCTTAAACAACAAAATTGGCAATCAATCTGAGTAAAACCGAACACGAGATGATGAAATTTCAACAGATCCGAAGAACAGAAACCTAATAACGAGTCCACAACATGGCGATAGAAACCAAAAACATACCCGTACGGAAGGGTTTTTGCTGAGCTCGTAGGCGCAAGATAATCCAGCCGAGCCAGCTCCAACGATTACGACATCAGTGTCGGCGTAGGTGATCATGTCCGTCATGTACCTGCGAGTCATTTCCCTCGAAACAATCGACTCCTTAATCGGCTGAAATTCGAAGGATTTCAGATCGTACGGCTGTGCCGAAGCCGAAATTGAAAGGTTGTGTGAAGCGGCTTTGATCGGTTGCAATCTGATTGGGGAAGCAATTGGCACTCCATTGAAAGAAGGTTTGTGAGCATCCAAGAAGGTGGTTTTTGAGACCAAAGTTGAAGCCACTGCCGCCATTGTTTCCGATAAGTGCAAACAGATGTGTTTATCTGAGGAGCGGTTTTGAGGGTGATATCTGTGGGCAGTAAACGGGTGAACGCGTTTATATGCTACGAGACTTGATGGTGAGAAAATATCTGGGGCAAATTGCACTTTTGGTCCCTCCATTTATTAATTGGGAAATTGCATTGTTGGTCTCTATCTTTTAATTTAGTGGCAAGTTGTTGCCAAGCACTTTTCAGTTCTTTATATCATTACTCTGCTTTTCATTTTCATTTTTTTTCCGTAGGTTTTCATTCTATTAGTGGTGTCAAGATGGGCGGGCCGGTCGAACCCGGACCGGCCCACTCGCTTTTGACCAGGACGCGGGCGGCCGTGAACCCGGACGGGCCAGCCCGGGTCATTATATTTGGACCCGGGCCGGGTTAAGCATTGGCCGTCATATATATAGTATAATTATATAATATTATAATATAATTATTAAAAAAATAATAATAAATATTATAATGTGAGGGACATATTGTCCCTCACAATTTCAGCTTCAGCTTTGCAGCGTGAAAACAGGCTGCAAAGCTGCAGCAATGACTTGAGGGACAATACGTCCCCTCAAGTCAATTTTTCTTATTATTATTATTATATTATTATTATAATATTAAATTCAAAAATTAAATATTAAAAATTTTATCAATTGTATATATTTTTAGTTTTGTATTTAGATAGAAAGTATACATACGTTTGTGTACTTGTGTGAATATAATCAATCTTGTGTTATTGATGTAAAAAAAAAAATTAATTGATATGAGTTGGCCCGCTCGTTGGGCCGTACGGGTTGGCCCATATGGGCCAACCCGTACGGGCCAACGGGCGGGCCGGGCCACACTAAAAAAATACGGGCCGGTCTAACCCGGCCCGTCAACCCATATGAGCGGGCCTATGAAGCAAGCGGGCCGATCACGGGCCAATATTTAGCGGGCCGACCCGGCCCGGCCCACCCGAATTGACACCACTACATTCTATCTATGTTTAAATAGATGTCATACTCAAGTTTCTAAAGGAATCCTCGAATTCTGCAAAAAGGGGAAAAAATGATAATTAAACTTTAACAAGTAAGGTAGATAACTTGAAAAAATAAAGTAGTCAAACAGATTTGGAGTTTACTAATGGCAATAGATTGAGGAAGTAATAGCTAGTGCTCTGAGGTATGGCTCAATAAATCTCTTTTGTCGAAGTTTCTTTCATAGAAATTACAATGATCTTTTCAAGTACCTTGTCATTTTTTTTTTCCTTTTTAAGTTTCCTTTTATGCTTAATTAATCCAAAGTTGTCTATCTTTAGAATAAGTTGAATCCTTTTCTAGGTCTGAAAATGATATATTCTCAACTCTGAAACTTTATTAACGTTCAAAGATTCGGCGTGATTGTCCTTATTATTATATGTGACATAGTCACTTACTAGCCATTGTTGCTACGTGGCACGAAAATATCTGCGTCGGCGTTGGAGAACTTTTATAAAGTTTATTTGAGAATATCTGAATTCCTACTTCTAGGTCTAGCTTCTTCATGAGTCAAATATGAATTTTTTAGTAGATAGATAATTAAATTTCTTAAGTGGAATCTTGCTTATAGAATAGCTCCATTGTGATAACGAACAAAGGTTTCGTAACATCCAAAGTGATGAGATGTAGATGTCTCAAGTGTTACGGTTCGTTTGGCCTTTTTTCATGTTAGATTGAAAGTTCTACTTAAAACGATTTCATTAAAGTATATTTTAACTTGTATAAGATGGTTCAACAATCAAATAGAATCATTCAACACTACATAAGGAGCTTGGTTCTTGGGTTACTCTTATCCTTCTCACCTTCACTAGTCAGCCATTAAGCAATTATCTTACTTGTTGTGTATTGAAAACTCAATTTGAGAGAATATATTATTCAATGACAAAATAAAACTATAGATAGTGTTTACAACTCTAAATTAAATATGATAACTCTAAATCAAATAATGTCATATATCTTATGAAATAGGAATATCCAAATAATAACCTAACCCTATGCCATATGATATATTCAAATAGCAATATCCAAATAACAACCTCTACCTATACATATGGTATATTCAAACAACAAAGATTATTCAAAACTGAAAATAAGATAGTAAAATCTAACAAAACAAACTACCAACTCAACACTAACTTGAATGGAATCCTACAAAGACCAATGATGAACCTTCTTTTAAAATTGGGGACCACTACTGTAAAAAAGACAAGTTATCACTGATTACCACTACATCATCAATAGCACGAATAATGCAATTTTTGAAAGTGTTGGTACTCGTCAACAATACCTGTGAATCTACGATAGGACATTTTAATATCTATTGATGTTTTAACATATCAATAAAAGTAAGCAATTGGGAATCACAAACACGTCTATCAATGTCATAAAGTCGTGTGTAACCACAGGCGGCGCTGTTTTGGCGGGGTTGGGGTGCGGGGTCGGTCGCTCCCGACACGGCGTGAAATTTTATTGGTCGCGCTCTCGAAATTGGATTAAAAAAAAATTTTTTTTGATATTTTATATTGAATTTTTTTCGCCCCGTAAACGAAAATTTCTGGCTCCGTCAATATATGTGACTATTGATTGAGTACGCACAACTGATAATTTAGAGTACATTTTGTTGTCTCCAATTCACCCTTTTTTTAGCTATTTCATTCGAATCAAAACAATTTTTTTTAGTTATTTCATTAGAATCAAAACAATTTAAATATACATATTTCATAGAACAATTTATGTAAACAATTATTAATTTAGTGATCTCAAGTATTTTAATTGAATATTGTTGTCAATGGGACATGAATTCACACAACAAAATAGATTAAATATATGATATTACTTTTTAAAAATACAGATTTTTTTGGATGACACGTGGCAAGAGGATAGGATTTGAAGGGTCTAGAATGCTGATGCACCTTCACCTTGGCTGCACGTGCAAGTGTGTGCTCATTCTTTTAACGTCTTGGGCAGGTAAAGTCACGTTTTTGTGGACACATTCCGAAGGGACACGAGATATTTGCTGGGTCAGATGTCAAAATATCTTTGCGGGGGTAGATTTTTCAAAGAAAATTTCTTCTTGGCCTTTTCTTAAAAAGAATATTATGAATATTTCGAAATTATACTATGGGATGAATAGTATATTAATTATACTAGTGTTTTCACCCGCGCGTTGCACGGAAAAACTTATACTCAATTGACGTGCGTGAACTGTTAGTGATAAAGATGAAAAGGAAATACCCGTGTATATGTAAGATTTCTTTAATAAAAAATTTGGGCTTATCTCAAAATATACTATTTAATCTTATATATATGGAGATTTTTGATAAAGATTTTGAAACTATCTCAAAATATACCATTTAATTTTAAAAATAAATATATATAGGGATTAGTGCGAAATGAAATTTTATAATTAATTTTTAATTCTAAAATTGATAGTTTGAAAAGCGTCTTTCATTTTATTAATATATATATATATATATATATATATATATATATATATATATAGATAATAAAAGGTTTATTAACAGGTTTCATCCCGATAAAGATCCTATGGCATATCTTATGGATTGCTTAATAAATAAATAATATTTTCAAATTGGAATGTCAAGTGAGTTTAGAGCTTGTTTGATACGCATTATTTCAAAAAATCAATTTTTCTCCAATATTATTTTAACAACTCATTTCCTATGTGACACCTTTTTAAAGTTTGTTTTAAAATTATTTTCTTTACATATCAATCATATGTCCACAAATAAAAATTTCAACACATCACAGACATATCTAGCGGTCCAAAAACTCAATTTTTTTAAATTGTCAAGAATGGGGTGAGAATCGAACCAGAGCGTTGCCTGTGATTCGGTCTGAAGTTACCATCGCAACAACCCGGACAATCTTAAAAAAAAAAAACATGAGACACTGTTAGCATAGTCATTAAAAGTCATTTTAATTCATTCTTTTCAAAATTTAAATTTGTTTAAACAAATCACATCCACATATCACCTGTATTATTAAATCTCCATCATTCAACTCCACTAATTATCTCTCTTTTTACTCATAAAAACATATTTTAATTCATACGCTAACACCTGTGAATCTCAATTTGAGTGCAAAAGTATATGCTTTTGAGGAGCTGTCACAAAACGCATCACGAGTCTAATCTTTGTCATTAAAATAAATTAAATAATCAGTTATATTACAAAATACAAAAGCATTACGAGATACTACTATAATTTTGACGTGTTACACTTACCGAAATTTTATGTATTATATATCACATTCCAATAAATAGACGTCACATGTATAACTCACACATTACGAGGGTGTTAGCGGATGAGTTTTAATGTATTTTTATGAGTAGGAAGAGAGAGAATGAGTAGAGATGAATGGTGGGGATTTAATGAGTTGAGAAATATATGAATGTGATTTGTTTGATCAAATTGGAAATTTGAAATAAATGCATTAAAATGCATTTTTGCAAGGATGCTAACGCGCCCGTAGAGACTTTTAATCTTTTGTATTCATTTATTTAATTTGTTCACTTAATATTTTCATTAAAAAAATAATAAATCTCGTTCAAAATATAATATATTAATTTATTGCATGGGTTTGGCGAGTCAGCAAAGCTGTCAGCCTGCCACGTAGTAGTAAATGAGTTAGAACACTTCTCGTATATATCCAAATAGTATTACCCCGTGCGTTGCACGGGATAATTAAAATGATATATTTACATAAAATAATATTATAAAATAAGATAATAATTTGGTGCGAAATATTATTTTATAAGAAAAAATATTATATCGATTATCGTAATTGGTGATTTTGGGAAAATTTGATAACATATTTTTTGAACAAAGAAAAAAACTAAATCTTATATTTTATAGTCATACATGCTATTCAAATCGATTAGCAATGATCTTATAATTTGGTCTACAGAATCGTATATAAATTTTGTGAATATTGAATTGATTTTATATCACATTTAGCTCAAATTGAATTATGAATATTGAGCATTTTGTATATTAAGTAAATAAAAAGATTTTCTCATTTACATTTTTAAATAAATGAAAATGACTTTTTAAATAAAGCAATCACTAACCTGTATTTATATTAAGTTAACACTATAATTCAAAAACTAAAAAATATATAAAAAATTAAAATATAATATTCAAAAATTAAAATGTATATTAAAAAAAGTTAATTATCATTTTTAAAAATATTCAAATTGATATTGCAGTTTGTAACTTTAATATCATATCACATTTTCATTAATCTTTGCATTTTTTGTTTAGTTTCAATTATATACATAATTGAAAAATTAAAATTTATATAAAAAATTAAAATAAGGAAAAATACTAAATAAAGAAAATAAATTAAATTAAATAAGAAAAATAAAATAATAAAGTGTGTATTTAATATTTATTTTCAAAATAAGATTTTCCTTTTTTACTTTTAAGTAATTAAATAGTCTTAACTCGACATTAACGTGGCGCAGTCTTTGGTTGACTCTCTTATTATTATATTAAGATTTTTCTCACAATTCTTCTTCTCCTCCTCGTGAAAAATTCTCTCCCTATTTTCTGCACTAGAAAATAAAATTATGGGGAAACAAATTTTGTCCCTCTACACTTCCTCACAGGCATCGAGAATGAAACGTCTCACATCATATGCGCCCATGTCCATAAGGGTAATTTTCCTTTTTTTTTTTGTTTGTTGCATGTGTAGAACGGAATCCGTTAGGGTAATTTATTTGTAACTCTCTCTAGATTAAATTAAATTAAAGCAATTTTTATTTCGAATTGTATATAATCCAATTTTATTTTTCAACTTTCAGATCATACGCTTCTTTTTTCACTAATCTGTTTATTAGATGCACTAAATAAATTTTGATTTTAATTATATTTATTTATTACTTTTATTGAGACGCGATTAAATTAATCCTAAAAGGATTGTTGGAAATTTACTTAACACCGTTGATGTACCGTAATCAAATGGAACATGTTAACCTCATTCCCAAAAAAAAAAAAACAAAAAACAAAAAGTTGTGTTGACTTTTGTCAATTATTCCGTTTTTTAAGCGCAGGTGATTACTATTAGTTGCCCTAGAAATTCGTTTGGAGATTATAATTTTTTGAGTTCTATTAATCATGACTTGAAAATAAATATAGGTTAAAAGTACTATTACTAATTACTAGATATTAGGAGTACTAAAAATTTTAATTTAATCGATAAATTATAATGAGATTATTACTTACTTTATATCGATAATAATAGATTTGGTGTCACTTCATTTAGAGCATTTCTGATTAATTGTTAGTGTTGGTAATCAAATATAAATGTAACAAAAAGTAATTGAGAATATAATTTCGTCCCAAATGCACGCTTCTAAAAATTTACGTACTGAAAAAATTTTATATGTCGCTTCATTTGTTGTCAAATTAATTAAATAATTATGGAGGCTATGTTAATCAAATAATAATTATGGGGACTGTATCAATTAGTACAAGTCCAATTGCTTGGTCCACGACATATGTGTCCAGTAAAGATCAATGCGGTATTTTATGATGTAATATTTTTGTATAATCTACGTAGTAATAATAATTTAATAAAAACAAAACCATGACCAGTAGCCAAGACATCTAATGATGTAAATGTGTCAATTGCTTCAAGTTAGATTAAGGTTTTGTAGATCGATTAATAAGAACACCATATTTAATATAGTTCAAATATCGATCATTTTTCTGTTACATAAATTTTTATTTTTTTTATTTATTTATTTTTTTGAAAAGGGAAATACATAATAATGTTATAAAATACAACAAAATTTTAAGTATTGATAAGACATCTATGAGGTAATTAATGATCCAGCGTTTGAAATCTTGGCCATAAAGCATTAATACCAACTCAAATTAATTGCATTGGGAATTTATAGCTGATGCTTTCATTTTCTATATTATTATTATTATTATTATTATTATTATGAAAGTAATACGTAAAAATGATGACACAATTACACACATTAGTCTCATCTTGCGTCCCCAGCAACTCCAATTCTATTTGAGGCCCTTGTGAATTAAAATGTGAGGAATTATCAAAGTAAATAAAATGCGTATAGCTTAATAAAGTATCAAGGCAATTAATATCTACATAAGCATAAATGAGTATTTCAATATGGGATAAGTCATGAGTAAAGTGAGATAATGTATCGAAAATAAGTGAGAAATTCTCTATTTACAATTAACTATAAATAACGTAGCTAGCACAAAAATCTACTACTCCATATATATAATTTGAGACAAACAAATAAAGAAGAATGATTATATTTGTAGAATAATTTCAATTATTAGACTTACTCAAAATATCACTTATTTTATTTTTCTTTTTATTATTAGTTTTTGGAAAGGGTTCTTTCAAACAAAACTCTAAAATGTTTCTATGTTCTCTTATTTCAAAGATTAATTAGCTTTATGTTCAAGACGATGGAAAGGAAGCACGTTATGCTCTAGCCGTGACTTAGATTAAAGCACCGCAACGCATTATATTCCGATTTCTGATATCTTTTTTTTATTAATCTATAATTTTATTAATGATTATTATTATTCTACGAATTCTTGTAAATTATGTAATTATTACAATGGCACTACTGTTGCACCAGTGCGATGCATGAACGATGAAAAAATAAATTATAATAGTAAATGATATTAGTACTCCAAAAAAAAAAAGGAATAGATGAAGTATGCAGGTTATGAACTTAGAATAATTACAATTTCCGACTTGCAAGACAATTATGATAACTACAAATTCGGGAACACATCTTTGAACACAATATTTGTTGTTGAGTTACTTGACTTGCCTTATTCATTACAAATAAGAATTTTCAAACGACCTCGACTCGTGACTTCATAAATTATAACATACAATTGACCATGATATGTTACGTGACACTTTTTTTTGAAGGGGTCCGTGATACTTATTGTGTTACATAAAGAAATTTGTCTTAATAACGTAATTCTATTCTATTGTCAAAAGTAACACGAAAAATAGCAAGATTAGTTACTTTTATTAAGAGGTTGCAAATGCATTTTTTAAAAACAAATGAAGTGCTTTTTAGAATAGAGAGATGGCATTGTCGATAATCCCATTTTCAAAATACTTTTTTTTTTAGAATTTTCAAAATACATTTTTTATTTAATTAAAATTAATGGAAGTTATGATTGACAAATATATTTCAATTGGAAAAAAAATCATTTTCTGTATTTTCTTTGTCTTTTTTAATTACAAATTGGAAATCGAGATTGCAAATGAACCTACTTAGTATTCACGTTTTAATATATTAGGTAAACAAATTATTTTATATTGAATGGTTTCATAATTAATTGATAAACATTACCTTATAAAGACATGTCACATCACGTTAATTATATTAAAAACATTTAATTAAATTATTATTAATTTAATTACATTAACTGAAAAATAAAAAGAAGGGGCCACAATGCTTTTGGACGGAAAAACGCTTTGCAAGGGATTCTTCTTTTTATATATATATATATATATATATATATATATATATATATATATATATATATATATATATAATATAAAGGTAAAAATGACTTTTGATTATTTGATACTAATCATTCAATATTTGATTTTATTTAATTTTTATCCTGTGATATTAGTTTTTCTTTATGATATCCTTTATATACTATAGCATCCTATTATATTAATTTTTATTTATGCATGTTATCTTTTTTATTTATATATAATTTATAATTTTATTAATGATAATTCTATAAAATTCCGTAAATTATGTAATCGACTATGGTATGAATTCTATCATCAATAGTCACATTGCACGATTGTCGAACTAGTGTGTGTCATAAAAACACAAAAAAATTCACTAAAATCAATCGGACATTTCCATCATGTAGTCTAGTGTTTCAATTCCCAGTTTAGATTTCCTCGGCGAAGGTCTCCATCGCCGGAGTTTGGTTTCGCGATTCCCTCGCAGTTTCCCATGCCGCAGACTTACCAAGGTTCCATGGTTTCACTGTTGAATCCTTTTCATATCTTTGAAATCTTTTGAAAATATAGAGGAAAGCAAATCAAGTAAAAGGCATGTGAAGCACTTTGGCCTTTCTAAAATCCCCAACTTAGCCCATACAGAATGAAACGCCTAGCTTATTTGCTTAAACCATTTGGTCTTTCGAAAACCCCTAACACAACCCAGCCTATACAAAATGAAGAGCCAACCTTATTCGCCTAAACCCTTTGGCCTTTATAAAACCCCTAAGATAATGGTGGATAAATTCAGAATCTCCCTATCAGCCATTTTAGAAAAGCTCGGTAGAGGTACTATTCTTGCATTTGTGCATTTCTTGTTAATGACGACTTTGTTTTGTGGTTATAATGAATAATGTTGATAATATAAAATAAATATGTTCAGAGATTAGAATCGATTGTCATATACTTTTCATTGGTTATTATTTGTAATTTAATTTTTGATGTAGGGCATAGTTAGATAATTCAAATTACCTTTTGTTATAGGGAAAATGTCATCGAGGTTGTTGTTTAATGATGGTTAAACATATGATCAAAAAGTGTAGAATAGGCATGTTACAGGCTACTATGATGGACGCCTTGCAAAACTTGAATGTTTTCGAATTGGTGATGCGGATATGCCCGATGATAGTCGGATACAACAATACCATACGTAGACTTAACAAGTATCCCAACGTAGGGACATATCATGGATGGGAAGTTGTTATTGATTATGGAGATTGAAATGATGAAAAGGGGAATGAAGTTAGAGATCAAGTAAGATTAAAAGACAATTAAACAAATGGTCAAAGGGCTGGAATATATTCACAAATGTGGATATGTGAATTTAAAAATCACTCTGCCCCAAAGTTACATTGTAGACCGAAATGGAAGCTCAAAGTGAAAATTATAGTCGGAGACTGTTACCGCATGCACAAATTCAAATTTGTATACTTAATTTTTACGATATATATATATTGTTATTATTATTGTTATTGTTATTTTTTAAAATATAATGTTTTTTAAACAAAGCACATCTTCACACGGTGAGGACAAATACAATAGATTTGTCTTATGCTGTAGTTATTCTATTGTGTGGGATGGGAGCAGGATGGGCCATCGCACGTTGTTTGCTTCAAAATGTGGTTCCAATCCTTCCAGGAGTTACTCCGATCCCGATTCTTCGAACAACTTTATGAACTTGAAACAAGGAATTTCATTGGATATATTTTCACTAGGTAATGTACATAACTTGTATACTAAAACAATTGTCAAATATTATGTTTCATATTATCAAAATTTTCCACAGGCCGGACTCTAATCGAATACTAAATCACCATTTCTTCTGGAGTTCCAAAGGGAGACTTGATTTTCTTCATTATATCTATGAAATGCGTGACATGCTCTTTATGCTCTTTATATGAGTGTAGACCAAAATGGTCAGCTCGGAGTGAAAAATACAGTCGAGGACTGTTACCGCACAAATTCAGGTTTCTATACTTAATTTTTATTTTCTATTTTAAATATAATATTTTTCAGTTCAAGCACATCTTCACACAGTGAAGACATATACCATAGATTTGTCTTATACTATCGTTATTCTATCGTATGGGATGGGAGCGGCAAGTACCCTTACACGTTGTATGCTTTAAAATCTCGTTCTAAACCTTCAAGAGTTCCTCAAATCCTGAGTCTCGACAACAAATTTATGAAACTCGAAACAAGGAATTTCATTGGATATCTTTTCAGTAGGTAATGTACATAACTAGTATACTAAAATAATTATCGAATATTATGCTTCCTATTTACTTATGTTATCAACTAGTATACTAAACTAATTATCAAATATTATGCTTCCTATTTACTTATATTATCAAAATTTTGTACAGACCGGACTCTAGTCGAATTCTAAATCATTATTTCTTCTGGAATTGCAAGAGGATACTTGATTTTCTTCATACACATGGTTGTTCTTGTTCTGATTTCTCTCAAGCAGTAGTCTAATGTTTCAATTCCTAGTTCAGATTTTGCCAATTTCTGGCAAGCAGTCTACTATTTCAATTCCCAATTCAAATGACTTTCGCCAGAATTTGTTTTCCCGAAGCTTCTTCATTTTTTTTTTTTGGAAAATAGGCAGCTCACGATCCAAATTCACACACATGGTTGTTGTTGCTCTAATGATTTCTCTCGAACAGTCTACTATTTCAATTCCCAGTTCAGATTTCCTCCAGCAAAGGTCTCCATCGGAATTTGGTTTTCCAGCTTCTTCATATCTTTCATCTGCAAATAGGTAACTCACGAGAAAAGCCTTTAGCGTTCCTAAATTCCCGACAGCCCATACAGAATGAGCCATTTCCTAACTCAGCCCAACCCATGAAAAATCCCTTTCTAAAACCCAACCCCTTATGAAGAGCCTAGAATGAAGAGCTCGTTTCTAATATCCAATAAAAATCTTTTGTTATCGAGTTGGTGATGCATGTATACCTAATTATGACCGCGTACGTAGACCAGTACAATTTACTCGGTTAGTATCCCCACATAGGGAAATTTCTTGGATATTATCCCATCGATGAAGACGTAGAGCAACGTGATGAAAATGGGAATGTAGTTATTCAACGAGTTACATATGTATTCTTTGCATTCGAAACGACCAGGTACCGCTTCATAGACATCCGGATGAAGGACGTTGAAGATGCTCGAAAGGCCATTAAACATATGGTAAAAACTGTGCAACATATCCATAGCCGTGGATATATACACTTGAAGTTAAAGTGGCTCGAGTCTTACATTATAATCCAGGATGGCCTCCTCCAAGTCAAAGTCACTGTTGAGGTCCATATATTTTTTTTAATTTTCAACATATACATATTTTTTGTTTTTTATTATATTTTTAATGTTTTCCAGATCCAGCAGTTCCTCACACAATGAACACAAGTATACAAGATTTGAGTTGTGCAGTCACCATTCTATTATGTTGGGAGAACATCGCACCTTCACGTTGTGCCGTTGCAAATCGGGTTCCAATACTTGCATGGGTTCCTCAGATCCTCTATTACCACAAGGTTGACAACTGTATAAACCTGAATCAAGGGATTTGATTCGATATCTTTTGAGTAGGTAATGTCTATATGCATTTTTAGTAAAAATAATTATCAAATTCATTTGTTTATCTAACTTATTTACTATCAAAATCTTGTCAAGGCCTGATTCTAATAAGATCATAAATCACCCCTTTTTTGGGAGCTCTTCCAAAAGAATTAATTTTTTCATAAATGTCTGTGAAAAGGTAGACAAGGCCAAACATAGTGCCGGTCAAGGGATACAAAAATTGACTTAGGTAGACAAGGCCAAACATAGTGGCGGTCAAGGGATGCAAAAATTGACTTAGTGTTAAATACTCTATATCATGTCAACATAACTTGTAATCATGCCGCACTTCCACGTATGACTTGGTGAGTCCTTCTTGCACCTTCGGGATGACCTAACGTGGCCTTTCAATGTTTCCTAGAAGGCCCTCAAACCACTCCTGGGGAGATAAGCATGGCATCACAAAGGATATATTTAGTTGAGATTTTTAGATTATAACAGGTCCTATAGTTTATCTAACACATTAATTTACTTTGTCTATGAGCATTCATCCCCTTTCTTCTTCTTTTTTTCATCTGCAGAGGGAGACCAAAAATGGTTAAGACAACATAAAACATACTCAAGTATCAAAGAATTGGCCCCATAGTTGTATCAGCTACGCCTATATTACTGTTTCCCTCCTTATAAACCTCCATTAAAAGACTGGGAACAATAGGTACAAAATATCGGTCCATGCCAATTGTGAAGTCAACATCCTAGGATCCAATGACTTATACAATTTTTCAGCACTTAGTTTCTGTACAGAAGTATGCACATAATTGTGTCTTATCCCAATCAAAAGATCTAGAGGAGTACGAGGCGTAAGAACAGGACCAGGATACAACTATCCAGGCGGCTACGTATTAGATCGTACTTGACATCTTCATTAAGATGATTCCAATACGTCATTGCTTCAGTAATAATATTTCCACAATTATTGTTAATATCTCTATGAAAAGGTCGGAAATGCCAAACGTAGTGCCGGTCAAGGGATACCAAGGCTCGTCGAAGATATTAACAATAATTGTGTAAATATTGTTACTGAAGCAGAGATGTATTGGAATCATCTTAATGAAAATTTCAACTACGACTAGTACGTGGTTCACCTGGATAGCCACATCCTGGTCCTATTCTTACGCCGCGTACTCCTCTAGATCTTTTGATTGGGATAAGACACAATCATGTTCATACTTTTGCACATAAACTAAGTGCTGAAAATTTGTATAAGTCATTGGATCCTCAGGGTGTTGACTTTACGATTGGCATAGATCGATATTTTGTACCTATTGTTCCCAGTCTTTTAATGGAGGTTTATAAGGAGGCAAATGGTAATATGGCGTAGCTGATACAACTACGGGGGCAATTCTTCGATACTTGAGTATGTTTTATGTTCTCTTAACCTTGTTTGGTCTCCATCTGCAAAAGAAGAAGAAGAATGCTCGTAGACAATGTAAATTAATGTTTTAGATAAACTACAAGACCTATTATGATCTGTCTGCTATGAGTTGTTGTTGTTTGAAGAGAAGTTACTTTTTTTTAAATTATAAACTTTATGCTATGGACAATAGAAGATATTATGATGGATGTTTGGCGTGTGTTCCGTGATATTTCTCTTTTGCGATGAAGATTGTTGTTTCGAAATAGTATGATATATAGTTTAAACCTTCATTGAAGAGTTAAAGTTTTCTCTTCGAGTGTCACTTTGCCTTTTTTTTTTGTAGTGATGGTTAACTGCTTTGTATCTGGTTTAGAAATGAAAATTTTTGCCTTGCTTCATGAGCTGTTAACATGACTTTTGATTACGATTGATAATTGTATTATGGAATGAGCTTTGAGTAAATTTCCATGTTAACAAATATTTGAATTGGAGTGATAAATTTAGGCTTGGATATTACATGCTCCTTGTGTTGTGTTCTTCATGAGTAGATATTGTTGAGTAGTTTTCTCAGAATGAGTAGATATTGTTGAGTAGTTTTCTCAGAATGAGTAGATATTGTATGAATCTTTTCTTTTGATCTAGAGATTTTTTCAAATATGCTATGACCCAGCCGGATCGCCAGGTTTTGGCTTGCGATTTGTTAAAAACCGGCCGGTTTTTTCGGGTAATAACCAAATCAATTGTCTAGTAGTCTAATTAACTAAATCGGACAGGTTTAGGGTCGGTCACTGGTTTTCCAATCGGACCGGCAAATTCGGTCCGGGTTTAATAACTAATAACTATGACTTAGGTATTATTCTCCCCACATTAAAGTAAATTTACTCAAAGTACGTATTAGATGTGTGGTTAAAAATTGGAGAAAATATATTAAAAATATAAAGTAATTATCTTGCTAGTTGAAAATGATAAGTGATAAAAAATTAATGAAATTTTAATGTGTATAGAAGAAGGCCCTAATCTAAATACTTAAAATGTTACAGCAAACTAAATATATGTCATTTAGTATTATTTCCAACGAGGTCTACGAGATTTTCAATGAGCATTAGAAAATGTATGTTAAGTGTGCTTGAAGTTCTAGCCACTAGCTTATTGGACACAGTGTGATCAAAACAGGTGAAATCGATTTCTTAGTTTGTAGCATACTTTAGTTGAAACTCAGGGCTTGTTCTTTCCATAATATAACAAATTAATTTTTTCTCTCTTATCATTTACAACCACTCATTTAATTATTTAATGTATTTTCTCCAAATTTCAACCATACATTCAATACGTAAATAAAAAAATTAACTTTATCACCAATCTAACAACCCCTTAGTTTAATTTGTAACATACTTAATACATATGCTTATTTAGGACCAAAATGATAGATGTATTTTAGTATACGTGAACACACTGGTCGATCGTGTTTAGTATAATAATTATATTAACTATTTGGTTGAGAAATTAATTATATCTTAATTATTTTTTTACACCCATTTTCGATCATATCATATAAAACAATATCATTTTTCACATTTTGTTATACATAATCTTTTTTGACACCTGTTAATCGTATAATAAAAAGAAAAAAAAACTTTTGCCAAACAAGCTCCGATTCATACATTGAGATTCGAGAACGTACGTGTGTACTACATACATTATTGACAAAAAATATAATTTCGCACCCTCTAACTTGTTTTCAGCCCTGCAAAAGTTCACCAAGATCACAGTTAGTTTATTCCAAATCCATTCTACTCACTTAAAAATTAAAATAATATTAAAGTGGTTTGGCTCTAGAGATATTGACAAACATCAAACGATGTTTGCGTACTACGTGTCCAATATTTAATTTGAAATTTTATCATAAAATATTAAAATGTCAATCTTATTTAGTGATTTCAGTTCTTGAATTTAAATTTGTCTTTAGCATTTTAGATCTATGTAGATCAACGGTGGGTATGAGGTAAAAGCAAAGGAGACAGTTGCTTAAGAACTTTCTAATATCAAATTTTTTTATATATATATATGAAAAGGGTTTTCGAAAAACAAACTTACAGATAAAAAAAAAAAAAAATTTGAAAATTGATATCAAGATTCAGCTGTGCTCTCGACATTTCAAGGTCAGGGTTGGCCTGTGTAGTTATCTCTTTTTGTGTTCAACAAGGTGGTAGTTCAATAAAGCAAACCAATTAAAAAAAAAAAGAAGTAGAGCAAACCAATTTTGTAACGTTCTTCCTTCATTACATGGACTTGCTTGCTTTTAAGCTAACTAGTTGTATAACGTGCGTTGCACGTTGTATGTTACGTTAAAATATAATTTTATTTGTTGATATATGGTACATTAAAATTTAATTTTATTTGTTGATATATGGTATGTTAAAATTTAATTTTGTTTGTTGATATATATATATATATATCATTTTTAATTTTCAAAAGTAATTCTTTATAGATAATATCTTTTGAATTTTAATGGGACCCTTTGTAGTTGTTTAGTTTCCACGTAATTTGTTCTTAGAATGAAAACTTCTATGCTCAACCGCGTACCCTTGATTCAATAGATTATAGGCCTCATTCTTTTTTGTTGATATCTCCACATATGTAAGAAGTAAAAGATACTTAACTAAACAATGGGAATAAGATAAACAAAAAGAAAGAAATTAGATAGGAGCAATTAGAATTAGTTCATCTTTTATATTTTTCGTTCCAAATTTGGGTTTTTCCATGTTTATTTTCTCCACTATTATCTGAGTCTAGTGGAATAAGGGTTCGAAAAACCTAAATTTGTATTTTTCCACCTACCATTAATAGTGCTCTTAAAACTAAAATTTTGGTCGTAAAAGAGTAACTTTTGTTTTAGTCCTTAGTCTAAAATGTCTGTTGGGAAAGATTTCAATTAAAATTTGTATAGTGATATATATATAGGAACATTGTTTTATAATTTTTGAACATGAAACTTATAATAATATATAGTAATAAATAAGATTGGTTAAGGATGGATAAAATCATAAAATTTGGACAAATCAAGAGGGAGATGAGAATGGCAGGTTGGCGATGGGGTTGATTGATGTACACGTCGCACGGAATGTGTTCTCAGCGCCGCGAATGTGATGCAAAATAATTGGCTCTGTCGTTGCCCTTTGACGTTGCATCTTCACATGCTCCCATGAGAATATTTAACCAAATGCGACTTTAACATACTTTGGTTTTAACTCAAAATAAAAGTATAAAAAAGAAATGCATAAATTAAAAGAAGATTGTTCATTTAACTTATTTACCTAAAAAAAATGTGTAACTCAATCAAATGATTAATCTTGGTGTTTTTTTTTTTTTTTTTTTTATGCAGAGGAGATACTTGAACGAAAGTTGTACATACAAAAACTAATATGGTATCTTGACCTTAAAGATACCAACTCAAGCTGTATTGGGCATTTATCGCTTATGCTTTCATTTTCTATATCATATGAAAGTCGTACGACAAAATTATGACATAATTACACACAATAATCTCATTTTGCTTCTCAACAACTCCAATTCTATTTGAGGCCCATAACGACAATGCGAGGAATTATCAAAGTATTATATAAAATGTTTATAGCTTAACAAAGTATCAAGGCAAATATCTAGGCAAATATCTGCGTAGGCATATCTAAGAGCATCCCCAATAGACTTTTCAAAAGTAAAATACTCTATATTTTAAAGAATCAAACATCAAAAGTTAGTTGCAGTATGCTCTTTAATTTAATAATAATTTTAAATAGAGAGTGAGTTTGACTCTCTAAGGCCTTGTTTGATTGGGGGTTTAGTTGTTCCGCGCGGTATTCCGTGTAAAAATGTGTGGTTAATATTATTTTGGGAAATGTGTGTGTGGTTGAAAATGAGTATGAGGTATACGGAATTGCGTGCGAATTTGGTTAACACCAAATAGAACAAGACCTAAATTTGGATAGCCAACCACACTCTCTATAATTCAATTGTCACATATTTCAATTGTAACACCCGCCCCAGTACGTCCAGCGGCATCGTACTAGGAAGGGCGTTACCTGCGTGACGTCACCGAGCTAACACATTTACAAACGTTTTACGAAACTCCAAAACGATAATTTGCATATATATATCTAACGTGATAGCTCCAAAAGTGATATTACAAAAGAGATTGCAAAAGAGTGCTTTTGTATACACATGACCCCAAAATCTTTTTCCTTCCCGTTTCTACACGTCGACGAGCTCACACGTGAGAGGATCCAGCGCCACCTCCAGCATGCCTCCTACTCGCAGCATCATCTAAAACATAAGAAAGAACACACGTGAGTCATAAAGACTCAATAGGAAGAGACACAATGCACATGAACATCACATATCACTTCCGGGCCCATTGCGAATCATGTGTTAGCATTGGCGCCATTTTAAACATTTGGCCTACTCGTAACATCATCGGGGCGTAGGTCCCCCGTGAGGCCATACTATCGGTTATTGGGGCGTAGGTCCCCCATTCGACCGACATATCATTCGTTAGGCGTGGTCCCCATATTTGGCCGAAAACATAACATTAACGCAACACAGGATAGGCAATCCAATCCAATCACGCATGACATATGAGCACACATGGACGAGACATTCATAGCATAGCATT
This sequence comes from Jasminum sambac, assembly GCA_018223645.1. NCBI lineage: Eukaryota > Viridiplantae > Streptophyta > Magnoliopsida > Lamiales > Oleaceae > Jasminum > Jasminum sambac. The sequence goes on from CP073642.1 coordinate 14,832,622, forward strand.
TGGCAACAACATAAGCATATCATGAACCAAGGTTAGGAAGCACCTAACCCTAGGAATTCACCATAACAAGCTAACCATGTCCTACTTCACCCAAACTAGGAAATTAGCCAAAGAAACTTGCATACATAGCTATCTAAGGATCATTCATGTCTCCACTTACCTCCTACATAGATATTCTATCTCAAACCTACCTCAAAAGACAAGAACCCAAGCTAGGAGATTGGTTGGATGATATCTCTTCTCCCTTCCCTCTTCTCTTCCTTCCTTCCTCTTGCTTCCAAGATTGGAACTAGGATTGGAGCAATGATCTACAAGCCAAATACCAAGCCAAAGTCTCAAAATCACCCTTGAACTTGTTCTCCAGGGTTTTGGGGAGTTGGGGGTCGAAAATGATGGAAACACCCCAAGCCAACGTGTTAAAACCCAATCCAACAGTTTCTGCCGACTTAAAATTACGGCCGTAACTATATATTTTACGGTCGTAACCCATGAATCTTACGGCCAGTAACCTTACGATCTGGCCAGACTCAAAGAACATACGACCAGTAATAAAGTCTCTCAGAATCCATGCATCTCACCCTTCAATAATTACGACCATAATCCATAACCCTTACGGTAGTAACCCATAATACTGACCAGATCTCCAAATTATACTACTGTAATTACCTCTCAGAATTTTGGCACATTTCCTCATTCCACAAATTACGGCGTAACTATCATACTTACGTAGAACTCGATAATTACACCAGAACCCATCAACTTACTACCAGTAAACTTCGATCCTAGAATTTTGTAGCGGCCCCGTTAGCCGCTCGGGAGGCCGTTTCGACACTTAATACCATACATAGCATCACCACGGAGTCACCAAGGGTCCAAACACATATTCACCACCTCACGATCATACATAACATCATAAATCACATGCATAAACGGACGGGATATTACAATAATACCCTTTCTTGATTCAATAAAGCCACAATTAATTTTATTAGTCAAAGATAATTAAGGCAAATATATAAGTGTTTATTAAAAATACAATATCATAATAATTGTTTCTTGATATAAACAAAATAAAGAGATTGTTGGAATGAATTAAAAACTTTAGTCTCTTAATTGAAATATATTCTTTATAATGTAAAAAACGTTATTTAAAAATAAAGAGACTACTGAAAATGCTTTAAGTAATTGATATGTGATGCGTCCCGAGCAAGTGAGGTAATGTGCCAAAAATAGGTGAGAGTTCACTTTTGGCAATTAAGTACTACAGATAACCACGACAATGCTCCCCTGCCCACGGTGGACATGCCTATATAGAGTCTGACACGTGCCTGAAAGAGGCGATCAGAATGGTACTCGAAATCATTGACAATTTCTCGTTCTATTGGATCATTGTGAGTCCCTGCCACGTGGCGCCCTCACAGGGCGCCATATCATCCGGCCAAATTTTTTTTTCAAATTTTTTTGATATTTACGTTAGATGAGATCATGTCATAATTCTTTTTGATGGTGGCGGTGCCACCCACTATGATTTTTATTTTTTTTTGCGGAGTGGTCATGCCCACAAGTGGTCATGGGAGCATTCATCTAGATAACCAATACAAACAATGTGTATAAAACTTTGGGAAGCTTTAACATCTTTATCATTGACAGGTAAATTTAGAGCATCTCCAATGCAACAATGTTTAACATACTTATGTGGCAAATGACATTAATATTAGACCAAAAATCTCTCCAATGCATACATACTAACGTTCAATATGTGGCAAATTATCATTTGAGTTTTAAAATAAATGAAGAGAGAGAAATAAAGTGATTGGATATCAAATTTTAAATTAATAGTAGACATTGTCAAGTACAATGTCTAGAGTTAAATATTGCTCTTGACAATGTCTAACAATTAATGTGCCACATAATCACTTTTTAGCCATTTAGCAAAATTTTTTCCCTTAACGTTGTTGCATTGGAGATGCTCTTAAATAACTTGATTACCAACGGTTTTACAGCCAAAAAATGTAGATAAATTGATAAAATTATTGAATCACATTTGTGAGATTCAACAAAATATTACATTCGCTTGGTACCGATTTTTCAATTACATTGCCAAATTGAGTTGTCCAAATATCTGTCTTCTCAAAGAAACAGAGCTCAATGGAATAACAAAATGTCAAAATCACCTAAAAATCCAAAACAGGATAGCTAAGTTGATCTCTTCCGAAATTTAACATGGCCAAGACGACAATCTCGAGCTGCTAACCAAGCACACAATTTCTCAATAACGAAGATCCTCTCCTCAAGAATCCCTCCGAGTTCCTCAAGGCTTTCATAGTTTTCCGAAGCTCTCAAGTGCTCTATTAGTTCGTTGTTGAGTTCAGTTTCTACAACCCCATCGTGAGATAGACTATTTCCGCCGCTCTCACTTACATTGACTTCGACTCTCATTTCTTTGTCCTTAGGATCCAAACCCTTGGTTCGACCCTAGTGCGCTTAGGACTAAAGCCCAGTGGAGGAGATAAAGTGCTCTCTTTTTCCAACATTTTACCCATATTGAACGACCCTTCCTTCTGATCCCTCTTAGAACCTTTGGCCACTTTCTTTTCAACAAGATGGGGGTCTTTAGTTGTTGTACCATCGGTACCAAACGTTAAATCATACCACCATTTCGAGTATCTAGCCGTGACACTCGACTCAAAAACCAGTGGTGTTATATATAGTATAGTATCTCCAATTTCTCTCGTATAATTCCTCCAAGCAATCTTAGAACTCCCATTAACTCGCATTACAGGGCTAGGAAGATCTTGATCCATGCCAAATTGCCTTGCCACCCGATGTGGGAGATATTGCTCGATGCAATCTTTTTCAAGCCCAACAAGCTCGCTCGACCTTACACAACAGACGAACCCCTTGACCGCCTCATCCAAGCAAGAATCAACCAACACCCAATAATCACTCTCCTTGTTAACTATACGAGCCAATGAGCCACCATTTGTGGTGGTGTAAGGACGCCAAATAAAATCTTCCGCCAATAATAAGTCATCGTGTACATATCCGACTTTCTTTAAACCATGCCATCGAGCCAACATTGGCTCGCCGTGTTTGGTCTTATTAGGCTCGGGACGTAGCTTCGGGAATCTCTCCCAAGCCCAAGCTTGAACTAATTGGAAAGGGGCTGTAATTTTCAATTCAATAGCATCATTTGATTCATTTCCTAATTTCCCAGAATTAACAAGTGCCCTTTTTAGGGAACTCAAATTCTTGTAAATGCCAGCAAGAACCCCCGGTCCAAGTGCAATTTTAGTACCTGGAGCGAGATGAACCGCTATGGGGATAACGGTCAGACCGATAGTATTACAGTTAAATACTGGAAACACAAACCTAGATAGCTACACAGCAAGAAATGCTTCGTGTTCGAATTTATTCCCACAGTCCATGAATTTCATCATCCAAACAGATTGGCTAGCTCTCCTCGACTTACTCCGGATTATCTCTGATCGAACCTGGTTTAATTCATCCACAACCGAGTCTACTCGAGAGTCAAAACTCGGACTCCGAACTGAGTCGCCCAAAACCGGGAAGCAACCGAGAAACATCATGTCCTCCAAGGTAATTGTAGCTTCTCCCCATGGGAATACGAATGTGTTCGTTTCAGAACACCACGTCTCTGCAAGTCCTAAGATCAGATCGCTGTTGCGATGAATCTCGAAAGTCGAATTGATTATAGCCTCGTCAATCGCAGCTTGCTTCCAGGTGGAATTGTGTAGCGATTTCATCCGATTCACCCATGCTTTCCAGTCCTCCTGTGGTTTTTTCCATCCTACGAAGTTTTCCGCCTTTAAACGCACTGAGTTTTTGGAAATGGTGTGGTTTAGAGAATCGAGCGGAGGATTGTGAACAGAGCAGTCGATTGAGGTTACTGAGGGCCTGAGGAAATGAGCTATTCTGCGAGATGAATGTCCGTTTGACGGTGAAATCATCTCTTCCGTCCTCACTTCTATTGTTAGATTGTCTGTTGAACTTGAAGGACTCGCCATTGTTGAAGATTAGAGAAGGAAGAAACGAGCTCTAGCCCTGCTCTGCTTTGTTTGATCGGGTTTATCTTATCATTTTCGGATTTCATTGAGGGAGAAGGAAAATTGGATATGAAAAGTCAGCAAAGAAGCGGGATTCCGGGAATAGCCAATAGGCACGCTGAATTATGATGTTTTTCTTGGGACGAGCCATTTCTAGATGAATTTTTATTTTATTTAATTAAATAAATAGTGTAATTTTTATTTACTAATCAAAAGTAAATAGAATCATCTAACATGATTCTAGATGAATTTTTATTTTATTTAATTAATTAAATAGTGTAATTTTTATTTACTAATCAAAAGTAAATAGAATCATCTAACATGATTAATGGCCTTCTTGAGGATACTTTTTATGACCCGAATGGGGAGACTTTCTCTAAGATTATTATTTCATTGCCTGATTCTGTAGGTTGCGAGTTTTGTAGTTATACTAATATACCGCTACTTCCTGCGGTGGTGTCCGAACAGAGTCCGACGGAGGAGGTGACGGCGTGGAAGAGGTTGAAGAAGAAGAGGAAATGGTTGGATTTGCAGAGAAAGGAGTGGAAGAAGGAAAAAAAGACCGGGGTGAAGACGGAAGGACAAATGAAAGGCGAACTGAGACGAATCTTTGTTTTGGTCGTAGTAGCGGAGAAAACCTCACTCCATTCGGTGATTAATAGAATGAATAATACTGTTGTAGCTCATAATCTTGCTAGAGTTGCAGTTAATTCTACTACAAACTTCCATTGACAAGTCTATTTGTGATGGTTTCTTTCGTCACTTTTTACATGATGATTGGTTGTTTCATCAATTTTACATGATGATTGTTCTATTTTTCATCATTAAATGAGATGTTTACTTAAAAAAAAAAAAAAAGTCCTATTTGATTTCTAAATACACATTGTACTCTATAAGCAATGACCGGAACCTGAATGCCATTCTACCAAAGCAAAATTTCCATTCCAGCTTGCACCAAAGAAAAACTTATCTTTACCACTAATGCTTTCAACAAGAAAGTCATCTGGTGTTAGAAGTTTGGTAATGGAGATTAGCCGCAGTACTTCACTTCTCACATCAAATGATGCTACAAACAACTTCTTATGAGAATCCACGACAATCCAATAAGCAAATCCATTAACAACCACATCACAATAAGTCACGCGAGCACAAATGTGAGGATGATAAAATCGACCATCAACTTGAATCTCCCTGCAGCAATCAGAACTCGAAGACCACACCTCAGCCAAAGTTGCTTCACGTTTTGTAACAATCTTTACTACCTTGTAATCATCAACAATAGGATCCCAATCAAATGCACAAGTAACCCTAGTAGGAGCAGTATGTTTATCGAGTGGGAGTTTCTTCGAATGTCCGGTGGAAGGGTTCCATATCCAGATGTCATCAAGTGACGGGCGAGCTACATCCTCAGTAACGAACCCGACTACATGGATCAAGCCATTGACTGAGCCCACACAGATTGTATCCTAATTCAAACAGTAGATAACATTTTTGATGGGGCCTGGTGGTGAACTGCCTTCGCCGTACTAAAAATCATGAAGAAGAAAGTGGCTCGAGGGATTAGATATAGAGCGGTTGAGGTGTGAATAAACGAAAAATTGGGATGAGATTAAGGAAACCCAATCCTTACATATGCACTTCCATCGGATAAGGTCTTTCACGGGTAGTCCGAATAGGATCTCTATTATTGCATCTTCCGGAAGGCTCCGTGAATTTTCGGGCGTCGCCATTGTTGCAATATTAGGGTGTGTTTGGTTCATGTACTTTTTTTTTCCAAGAACAGTCATTTTTTATTTTTTTTTCCTAGGTTGGCTGTTTGATTGTCTTTTTTTCTGAAAAATATTTTCTAACTTTTCTCGAAATCCGCACTTACTATAAAAGATAAGAAAAATAATTAAATTTCATGAAAAAAACACGAAAATAAAGAAAATAACCCTATTTTTCAATTTTCAAATTGATCCAATCAAACACCTACAACTACTATTTCCCTGAAAAACCTTTTTTCTTCTGAATTTCTTGAGAAAATATTTTCATCCAACCATTTTCCAACTTTATAATCAAACGCACCCTTATAATTAGTTCAGGGATGGCAAGTGAGAGGGACTTGGGGATTTGTGTGAGAATTTATTCCCGCTTCACCGCTTGTGCTTTTATTTATTTTTTTAATTTTTATTTTGTTTTATAATAATCAGATGGGCCTAGTAGCCGGCCCATCCCTTTTGAGTATCCACTGCTCTCATTGAGCCTAAAATCAACCTCCGTCCATTCACCACTTTCATCAGCACTCAGTTCGCAGTCGGATCTATTGGATCTTCATTTTTTTGCATAATCGAAAACTGCCAAAAGGAAATCTAAATTCTCTCGATGGCTCCCGTCGCTCAAAGGTCCGGTGATGCGATTTTCGCCAGCGTCGAACGCGTGGTATGTTTAATTTATCCAAAAAGTTTTTACCGTTTGTTTCTGATCTCAATACTGTGCGATTTGGTGGAATCCCGGTTATTTATTGTTGCAAAATATTCGCAGAATGCGGAGCTTTTCACTCTGACTTACGGTGCTATGGTGCGTCAGCTACTCACCGATCTGGAGGAGGTGGAGGAGGTCAACAAACAGCTTGATCAAATGTGATTGATGTTTTAAATTTAATTTTAAATTCTTATTGAAAACAATAATTTTACATGAATTTATGTATCAATTAACTTTTTTTTCATGACTATTTGATTGCTTGAGACAGTATTTCTGCCTTGAAGTTGAAGCACTTCTGTTTATTGCAGGGGTTATAACATTGGGGTTCGACTTGTAGATGAATTTCTTGCCAAATCTAATGTGTCTAGATGTGATGATTTTAAGGAAACAGCAGAAGTGATTGCCAAGGTGATCTTCCAGCTCTTTATATAGATTTGCTAATGTTTATTTACATACTGAACAAAGCTGAGGAAGTTCAGCTGTTCTGAATTTTAGGTTTCTTCATGATACAGAACTTCCACCTATATCAGTAACCTGTAAAGAATTGCGCTCTGATACTTTCCAGTCTTTTGAATCCTTATTTCATGGCAAAAAGTGAATCGTTATTTCATGGGAAAAAGGATAAGATATATTGCATTTTATGGGAGGTTGATTTGTTAGTATTAGTTGCTTCAGCAGTCGATGAGTTTTGCCTGTATAGAGAGTGTATTGATTGTCACTGTCACAGCCTGGAACCTATGAATGAACTTTATGAGACTACAAAAGTATCTGTACAATGTAAACACGTAGTTCAGTATTCGTTTTCTGTTATTAATCTCAACAAGAAACAGAGAAAATATAGAAAGCAATATGGATGTTCTAATCCCGGTCATGTCTTTCTAGTTTTAGTTTGGTGAAGTTTTATCGTTTCCGAAAAATGTTTTAGGAATGTAAACTGGATCTTTATCAATTGGTGCCATAGCCATAATGTTTATGAGTCAATGGATAACCCCAAGAACGCTTGCTGAATTCAAGAAAAGTCTGAAGTATTGTTCCAAATGCCCGATGTTGACCATTCGGAAAGAATGAACTGGAGAGCCTTTCAGATATTGGAGTCTTTAAAATTGCAGTTCACAATTTCATCATTCCCCATTCTAATAGACCTTTGGGGAATTCCACCACTTGCTTTTGGTGGTTGCTAGATCGTCTAGATTTTCGGGTACTACATAACCTGTCAACTGTGATACCATCTCCTTTTCTAATGTTAAAAAAGCCACTTAATTTGGCGATAAAAAGAGGACAACAATCAACAATGGCACTTCTTGCCAAGCACAACATAGCAATTTTATTTGAACAACTAACTGCATATTTTGTGAATTGAGCTATGGGAATTTATCATCTCGGATAATGTGATCTGTGCCCTAGTGGCTATATGCATATATTTTATATGAATTCCAAAAGCATCTTCTATTTATTCTCAATTTACCATGCCAACTTATTATTTATCTCCATAGTAGACCATTTTATTGTGTCTGTGGTTTTAAAGCACAAAGATCATCTCAAAGCATAATGTTTGATTCGTGAAGTGCATTATACCGGGTGTTATTCTACACATTTTAACACATATTTTTTCAGCCCCACTCATTCTCTCTCCTATTTCACATCCACTTATCTCGTGGGGCCTACCTGTACTACACACATCTCCATCATTCAATTCCACTCATTCTCTCTCCTATATAACATAAAAACACCGAAAAATTTGTTTTTACACACATCCTAACACCCGCTAAATGTCATGCGAACAGGTTGGATTCAAAATGTTCCTTGGAGTCACTGCATCAGTCTCCAACTGGGATGCTGAAGGAACAACCTGCAGCATAATATTGGAGGACAATCCCCTTGTAGATTTTGTCGAGCTTCCCGATACCTGTCAAGGCCTATACTATTGCAACGTTCTGAGTGGAGTAATCAGAGGAGCTCTCGAGATGGTGAGTTGTCCCTCCTCTATGAACCTCTTATCCTCGGTATTTATGATTGTAGTGGAGTGTGCATCTGCTACCCGCGTCTTGATAAATTCATTTATTCCGTTGTTTGGCTGAAACTGTCTTTTCTTTCTTTGAGACTATTGATCTGTCTGTAATTATAATACGCACAAGTATTACCCTACCCTGAGGTGATGTGCAATTTACTTTTTGTTCAGGTGTCAATGAAAACTGAAGTGACATGGCTGAGAGATATGCTTAGAGGGGACGACATATTTGAGTTGCAGGTGAAACTTCTGAAGCAAGTTCCAGAGGAGTACCCATACAAAGACGATGAGTAACGTGCTTCTTGTTTCCTGTAGAGATACAATCTATAATTTTTGTGATTTTAATCTTCTGTCTAGACACATGCGCCATGTAATCTGAAGCATTTTACCTAAATTTTCGGTTTGATTACTCAAAAGTTATGTAATGTTTCTTTGTTTCAATTGTATACATTTGGTGGTGTCATTTCTAGGTTCGTTGTCTTTGGTGGCGACGAGTAGATTACTCGATAGATGCATTACTTGTTTATGATGATTCCAACATGATCAATCTACCATACATCTCACACTTGTTTGTGTGATCACATTAAGCTCACCTCACTTTTTAATGTTATTGCCACTGAAATAAATTAGATTTGATGAGATACTAGTTTTTATCTTCATAGTCAAGGGATAAGTTTCAATAGCATGTATGTATGAAATAGATCATTTGAGGTCAAATATTTATAATGGGTACATTTGCTTGTGTAGTGAGCAATCATGATGTCATCGAATTTGTATTTTGATTGCCTTTTGTGCCCCACCATCCAATTTTCACTGCCAAACATTATGAATTAGGACCTTAGGGCTGTCCCTTGCTGGTTATGCTCCAAGTGCCTCTGCCTTGGCATAATCTGAGCGCTATAAGCCTATAACACTTGTCAATTGAAAGTGTATCAACATTGCTTTTAAATGAACAATGCTCGATGTTACTTTTACATTTAGAATCTACATATTTCAGGATCCTACCATTTTCTAATTTAGAAAATTTCTTTTAACAAAATAAAAATTTACTCAAAATATTTTTAGTTTCGCACTTAAAATCATTGATTTTTCAATAGAAACTTTCATGACAGTAGATAGACTCATGTCAATACTTTCAAATTTTGCGTTTGACTAACAGATTTGACTTTAATGTACTTGAGTTGCGTTATATTTTTAAGAAAATCAGGATTAAGATTACTAATTAGAGAAAAATAATATATGATTGTGACAAAAATGATTTAAGAAAATCAGGATTAAGATTACTAATTAGAGAAAAATAATATATGATTGTGACAAAAATGATTTGTAACGGTTATCGCAATGAAAAGGGGTTTTCAAGTTGAAGAAAATAAAATATTTCGGAACTCTACTTTTTTCTTATCTTTTGAAATTCTTTTTCTCCATTCTAAAATTGTACACTTGTCTATTTACTTTCTTATATTTTTATTAAGAGTAATATTGTTTTTAAGTAGTTATTAGTGATAAACGGTATAGTAACACAAAATTTTTTTATTCCAACCCTAAATTGATTTCTTATTACGTATAAACTAACAAATTAATTATTTTCAATTAATTACCACGCTAACAATGACAAATAAGCATATGCAATACATATCATCATTCTTTTAACTAGTGTTACGAGGCAGATTGATTGAGAAAAATTATACACAGGGACTTCGAAGAAATCTAACATTCCATGATTAGATTTACTAGTTAAACAAGGCAAGTATAAAAAAAGACTTTTAGTCAATTCGATCCACCGTTGACTGGACGCTACACGCCATTGACCCAATAAACAGTCCATCTTCATCATCAAACCGAATTCAGTTACCCCCTTCTCTTCATTTCTTCTCTACTTCTCTTCATTTCCACTTCACACACACGCAAATACCGTCGCTCCACTGCGACTGATTTCTTCGGCATGGCGGAGATCGACGGCGGAGGCGGCTGTTGCCGGTGCTGCACCAGCTTCATATTCACTTTAGGCCTGGCGGCTCTCTTCATGTGGCTAAGTCTACGCACCTCTTACCCCACTTGCTCCGTAGAAAACTTTTTAGTTCCTTCACTCAACCAATCCGACAACTCCACCGCCACCAGAAACAACCACACCATTTTCTTTGACATCGAGCTCGACAATGGGATGAAAGACAAGGGCGTACACTACGATACCATAAATTTAACCTTTTACTACGGTCGTAATTACAGCTCCACTGTAGCTACCTACACTGTGCCAGAGTTCTACCAGGGTCACGGCAAGCACACCCACCGGAAAGCGGTGGTGGAGACGAATGGAGTGCCGTGGGAGGCGGCCTTTCAGGCTGTTTTAAATGGATCCACGGTGGTTTTCAGGGTGGGATTGGCTACTAGAGTGAAGTTCAAAATCTTGGTATTTTATACCAAGAGGCACAATTTGATTGTGAGAGGCGATGTACCGGTTAACGACTCTGGTAAGAAAGTGAATAAGAAAGGGATTAAACTCAAGTCTAACGCACCAAATCAGAGGAGCCATGGACTGAGATTGGAGGTTTTGGTGATTATTTTTACCGTCTTGTTAAATCACATGTTTTGATTGGTTAATTCATATAAATGAGATGGATTTATAGAGTAATAGTAGTGTGGGCAAAAGTAATAGCAGTGTGTTTGTTAGGGATAAGTCATAGTTTACATATCCATCTGTAATTGGTGAATTCGTTTGATATAATTTGTGAATTTTTAGCGTATCTTGATACTTTTTGAGGTTTCAAAAGGCGTAAAACGTGGAAAGATGGGAAGACCAAGCATCATGGTTAGGCATGACAAGTTGCAGGTAAAGCAAGAGAAGGCACAAGGTGATTTCTACTCCCGGTAAGTCGATGCCTGCGACCAGGTAAATTTTTATTTGTTTGAATAGTTACTTTTTAGCTTGAACACCGATGGGACGATGAAATATGTGAATAATAAGAAGTAGTAGGTATGAATGTGTTGTTTAGATTAGAGTTTAACTTTGCCTGCATACTACAAGGTAATTTTCAGGCAGAAAAACTTGAAATGAACATGAAGCTTGATCTGCTTTGGTGGCGTTTGGATGCCTCTTTTAGGATTCATGCAAGGTTTATATGATGGGTTTCATTAGGATATCTTGGCGTGGATTGAACCTTACAATCCTAAATTTTCTTGAAATTATAGAATGGGATAATAGGCGACATCATACATGCTTTAAGAGACAATATACATAGTAAGCCATCTTAAGGAAATCTCCACGTCATAACTGATATGGAGATCTTTGTACTCGTACATGAATTGTGAATGTGAAAAGCTTCTAATGGCTAAGGATTTTTCATGTTTTTGATTTGAAATTCCTCTATTTTGCAAAAATTTGAGTTCAGTCTACCGGTAAGGAGAGCTTCCACCTTGCAGTTTGACAAGTGAATAATAGGCACCACCATTGCCAACCGAGAGGAGCTCGGAGTGTGAACCTTGTTCAACAACCTTTCCATCTTTTATCACAGCAATGGAGTTGGATTTTTGTATTGTGGACAATCGATGAGCCACAACAATGCAAGTTCGACCAGCCATCATCTTCTCTAGTGCTTCTTGGACTAACCTTTCTGATAAAGTATCAAGAGCACTAGTTGCTTCATCTAGTAGAAGGATGGTTGGGTTCTTCAATATTGCACGAGCCAAAGCAATTCTTTGCTTTTGGCCACCCGATAGCTGAGTTCCTCTCTCTCCACAGAAGGTCTCATATCCATCTTTCATCCCACTGTCATCAAGAAAAGGTTAAAAATAGGTACTCAGATCATAAAATCACATATAAGTGACAAGAAAAGGTGTTATAGATTTTCGTACCTTATAAACTCGTGTGCATTAGCTTGTATTGCAGCCTTCCGTATTTCAGATTGCGTGGCGTTCTTTTTCCCATAGGCAATGTTTTCATTTATGGTTCCTGCGAAGAGGGTCGGCTCTTGACTGACTAAAGCAATGTGTGACCTTAAAGTTCTCAAATTATACTCCTTTATGTCCTTATCATCAATAAATAATGATCCCTTAATCGGGTCGTAAAATCTTTCAATGAGTCCTATGATAGTCGATTTCCCTGAGCCACTCTGGCCCACTAATGCCACAGTAGTACCTGATCTGATTTTAAGGTTAAGGTCCTTTAAGATAAACTGATCAGGTCTTGATGGATAAGAAAAGAACACATTTCTTAGCTCCACACGGCCCCTAATATCGTTCTCGGTTGCATCAATTTGGTGTGAGTCGACTGGGTCAATCTCACTCCTCCGGTCAAGGATTGCAAAAACCGAACGAACGGCATTACTTCCTCTAGACAGATCTTTTGTCATACTTCCTGCTTCTGCAATGGTATATGCAGTGAATAGTAGTGCTAGAAAGGCTTGGAAGAGTCGTTCGGGTGATATTAACCCTTGTGACAATAGTTTCCCTCCATACCAGTAAGCTAAAGCTGTAGAAGCTGCTGCTAGAAACTGTGAGCTAAATAGACCAACACCTGCAAACCATGATTGCCTAATACTCTCCTTCCTCGGGCTTTCAAGTGTGTCTTTAAAGAGTCCCAATACTCTTTTCTGAGATGAAAATGCAGTTATTGTTCTATGGTTGATGACAGCTTCACTTGCTAGTTGGCTTCCTTCTTTTTGCGCAACTTCAGTTTTTGAAGACATACTCTTCATCAGCATACTCCTAGAGTAAAAGCTCCCAATTAGTAAGGGTTGAGCTGCCATCATCACGAGGGCTAGTCTCCATGTTAACACGAGTCCTAGTGTGTAGGCAAACATGGCTCCGAAGAACGCTTGAGTCAACAGTGATAACCGGTCTCCAACTAGTGATCGAACCGTGTTGGCTTCTGTTGATATTTGTGCACATATTGCTGCACTTGTGTTTTCGCTTTCATCAAACCACCCTATCTCAAAAGTCATGAGCTTTTGAAGTAGCATCTCACGTACCCTTTTAGTCAACTTCTCTCCCATGACGGCGAAATTGTAGTGCTGAAGAACGTTGGTGAAGAAGTTGAAAACTCCAAGTCCGACGAATACAACAGAATATACTCTTGCATGAGATGTAATGGATGATTTATCCGTCCTGAAATAAACAGCTATAAGTGCCCCAACACAATAGGCGTTGATCGGCTGAACAGCTCCTGATCCTACGGCTCCTATGCACCCTAGCAAAGCTCTTCCCCATTCAGGCTTGTTCATCCTCAGTAAACGCCATTGAGATGGAGCAGATTGAAATGCTCCTCTGTTGTAATCCTCATCATCACTGTCATACTCACCCTCGTATTGAACAGAGTAAGGAGCTGAGTAGGAGGAAAAGGGTGTCCCCCTTGAAAATGGGCTAAATGGATTCAAAGTTGGAGTGTTTTGAGCACTTGACCTCGCACTCAACGGGCTTGAAGGGATACTCATCTTGTGTTGATTTTTCCCTTCAATCCTTAACGTAGAATCACTCACAGCTTCATTTTGAGTTGCTGATTGTTGCAAGTTAACCATTTTGAAGTACTCTCCATCGTTCAGTTGCATAAGCTCGTTGTGTGAACCTGATTCAACTACTCGTCCTGACTGGAGAACCACTATTAAGTTACTCGTTCTGATTGTAGAGAGACGGTGGGCTATGACTAAAGTTGTCCTTCCCTTCGATGCCATGTCTATAGCCTTCTGTACAATTCTTTCTGATTCTGTATCTAGTGCACTCGTAGCTTCATCTAGAAGCAACATTCTTGGATCCCTTATTAGAGCTCTTGCTATGGCTATTCGTTGTTTTTGCCCTCCTGATAACTGTACTCCAAATTGCCCTACCTGAGAAGTTTATTAGAGAGAGTAACATACTTAGTATGAACCAAGTTTGACTTTAACTTGACATTAAAATTTACACGGGCTTACTTGAGTTTCATATGCATCAGGTAACTCGGAGATGAAATCGTGCGCATTAGCGGCCTTGGCTGCTTTCTCTACATCCTCAGTCGAAGCTCCTTCTTTCCCAAATAGTATATTTTCTTTTATGGATGTTGCAAAGAGGATTGGTTCTTGATTAACCAATCCCATTTGAGACCTCAGCCATTTGAGATGAAGCTTCTTTATTTTGTGTCCATCCAAGAGAATTTCTCCTTCTATAGTGTCATAAAATCTTTGCAGTAGTGAAATGATGGTGGACTTTCCCGAGCCACTACCGCCGACAAGGCCGACGGTTTTCCCTGCGGGAACTGTAAGATCCAAGCCTTGCAGTATCGGCGTATCTGGTCTTGACGGGTAAGTAAAATAGATGCCTTTGAATTCAATTTCTCCTCTCACGTACGATAGAGCTTTCCCCTTCCTGTCATCGGAATCTATGGCCGGTTCTCGATCGATCATCTCTGTAATCCGAGCAGCTGCGGCCTTGGATTCTGCTATGGCAGTGAGATTTGGAAGGGCCGTTAATATATTTCTGCAAAAATATGAAAGATAGTAAGTCTCTGGGTTCGAATGAAGAATCAAGATGCATAGTATGTCTAACAAAGTGTTTACAAACACGACAATGATGAGTGAAAAAGTGGTTTTTAGAGAAATGTCCTGAAAACATATTATAATGTTGATTATGGACTTAGACGCCAAAATAGAAAATTGCCGTTTTGCCCTTCTAGTCCTGTTCATCCTTCATTCGGTCATTCATTCTATATCAACAATGGAATACTAAAAATGTACACTTTGCGAGACATATGGTATAAAAGATCTTTAGACGAGCAAACTTACAAGCCGCCCATCAGAACGTTAAATCCAGCTACGAAAATGTCGCCACCCTTTTCTCCTCTTTTGCTAACCAGAAGAGATCCAACCCAAGCTTGAAATCCCCAGCTAATATAAATAACTCCCATGCTCCCCATCATCAACCCTCTTGCAAAACCTTGCTTTATGCCTAATTCCGTAGTCTTATGCAGCGCATTGCTGAACTTTTCGAGGGTTTCATTCTCTGCAACATAGGAATATACCATGCGGATTGAGGAAATAGCTTGTTCAGCAATCCCACCTGCGACTGCGTACGACTCTATTGTCTTCATAGCCACATCCATCATCATCTTTCCAAATCCAAGGCCCGGGACTATGAACATTATGGTGAATGGTATTGCAGCCAAAGTGAGCCTCCATGATAAGGAAAACGCAAATATGAGGCAGAAGATGAAGGATGACATATAAGCTAGACAGTCAGGTATCTGCCGCCAAGTATAAGAAATAAAATCATTTTCGCTACAATGTTCAGCACACGCGCAGTGCATGTTTAGTATACAATACTACGTAATAAACGTAAGCAAGGTTTTGACTTTTGTTCTCACTTAATACTCTCTAGTATTATCCAAGCCTCATTTTGAGCATGCCATTTTAGTGCTTTTCAATTGTTTGGTTTCACTTACATAGTCAGAAATACTATGATTTTTTGCTTTTCTTCCATTCCGTATCGTCCATTTAGGTACCTAACAGTTAACTCTTATACTAAGTTAAATTCCAACTTCTCAAGTCACTAATTATTATCATATATCTTGAGGTTCTTATGATCTAGACCTAATTAAAAAAGTTTTTCACAAGAGTTTACTGGGTATACGCGGAAATTTGATTAGGGAGAACTATGTGCAGTTGGATTAAGTACCTTCTCTCCTATGGTGATTTGAATGGTATTGGAATCTGCAGAAATTGTTGTAACAACTTGGTAAGTTTTCGAGGAATCAGCTGCCTGCGTGTCAAAGAAACCAACTTCTTGTTTAAGGACAGATTTAAGGTACTCTAGTCTCATCCTAGAAGTCTGCCTCTCTGCTGTTCTTGCCCAACATAATCCTTCTGCAAAAACACACACCACGACACATTAAAAATGTTTCAAACAGAGTCGTAGAATTTAAGGATACATGTAATCTGTTGATTTTTTCGTGCTCTAGAGGCCATTACGTACCAACGAAAGCAGAAAGTCCAACTCCAATGGCAACATAGAGTAACCTTAGTGTGAACTGATAGACAAATTTAGTACAATGTTAGTTGTAACAAATTCTTCGTATCGATGAAATTAGGCATTAGCTTCATTGGATTACCTTGTCTACAGTTTTCATAGAGACATCAGTGTTAAGGTTTCCATACTCATTGATGACAGAACTGAGAACAAACATCATGAGTGGGATTTGCAGTCCATCTCCAATGCTGCCTAAGGTCCCAAACAACATTAATAGCTTGTCGGCTCTATCTGCATATCGAAAAATCCCATTTTTCTTCCCCATTTTCCAATGAAGGGATCAAATAACTTTTGAAGATAGAATAGAATTTCTGACTTCTTGAAAGTACATGTCTTATATAGAAGAGCAGCCGTTATTGGACAGTTGTTGATTGTTGTTTCATAATGTTGAAAAGGATCCAATGATTTTCTCTACTTAGCCGGCTGGTTGTTAGTTATCATCAGTTGTTTTTGCTTTGTATGATGATTCCAATTACAAAGTGTCCTTTGTGTTTGTCTTCCATTGTTTACTGATGTACCGTTTTGTTATGGTGATTTAACTAAAACGTCTTGTGATATTGATTGGCATGAAAAAATAGACAGAAAAATGCAAATTTTGACACTTGCCCTTTGACTAGAAAGGGCATATGCCTCATAATCTCAAATAAGCTAGAAGCTTGATTTGGATGATTCATTTCATGTAATGAAATTTGGACCCCAATTTTATTTTCTCACACATTGTATTATTTTATTATTATTATTATTATTATTATTATTATTATTATTATTATTATTAAAAATCTACAGTCACTTTACTTCCATTTCATTTATTTTTCAAACTTTTTGTCATATTTATTGGAGTAATTGACGTTTCATCTTACAACAAATCCAGTGAACAGCATGCTCGATCAGAAAAAAGGGAGATCCCAAATATAAAATGACGATTAGAGTTTAAAATAATTCATGTGGAATCATTCTTTCAAATATTAAAATTAGTCATCTTTAACTTGTGTATCCGTTGCTTGTAGAACGTGGAAGATGTGTCGCCATAACAATGGACTTATTCCAGCCGAATGTAATATTCCCATTTGTTCTATTTTTTGTAATCTTATTAGGACAGGGTTTAGTTTATAAGTGCAAAACTAATGTGGGAACAAAAGTTAAGGGGAAAAGAATTAATTAAAGGTTTGATTGCATGGAAAATGAGTGGAAAGAAAATATTTTTCACCTAAATTTTCCACTTGTATTTGTTTGATTTTAATTCAATTACTTGGAATTGATTTTCAATTTTTTCTCGAAATCCGTTATTTTCCTTGTTTGTTTTGAGGGAAAAGGTTTTCCTTGGAGCCTGGGGGAGGATGTTTTTGGTTTTCTGGAAAAGTTTGTCTCTTTTTTTTTTTGTTTGAATGAACAATTTGCTTTAACCATAAAAATAAAGAAACTGATCAAATTTCATAAAAAAAAAACCACAAAAAATAAGGAAAATAATACTATTTTTCAATTTATAAATTAATGCAATCAAACATATACAATTATCATTTTCTCTGGAAAACCTTTTCCTTGGAATTCATTTACTTGGAAATTGTTTTCTTTCCAATTAAATTCCGACTTTGCAATCAAACACACCTAGCGAAAAAAATTGGGGGAAAGAAATTCATTCTCAAATAATGTTTAGGAAGAAAAACTAGGGACAAAATTTGGGTATATATTTGTCTCTTTCCAAAAAAAAATATTTGAATTGTGTAATTTTTTTTGTTCTTTTCTTTTTTTTTTTTCTTAAGAATAATTGTGTAGTTAAGAATTATTCATCAATACAAAAAAAATGGTCATTAATAATTCGTTGGGAATAATTAGTCATGATAACGGTTAGTTATGAACAGTTAGTTTGTTTGATAATTATTTAACTTTAAAAAGCCCTTTAATCGTTAAATTTAAAATTAATTAATCCCAACAAAAATTTATCGATCAATTAATCTAGATTGTTTATCAATCGATTACTTCTAATTATTTGTTAAGTAAATTAATTTTCAAAAAATAACAAACAAAAAATAATCCATCACCGATGGTTGAAAAAATAATATTTTTTTATCCACATTGCATTGTATCATTGAATAAAAACAAAATTTGTAAGCCTTATTAGGAGGAGCTATTCTCTAAATTTTGGGCCAATTTAGCCCCAAATTTGGAGAGTGGCCCCCCAATTTTAGATTTTTAGTTCCCCTGTTAATCTTGCTCCAACAATTTAGCGCTTTGTTCTATGTATGCATATATATCGATTCATATTTGAATTTTTTAGTATTCTAAAAAACATAAAGTGTTATTAAGCATCAAAGTTAAGATATAAATGTATGCTATTTGAAGTAAGTGCGAAAAGAGTGCAATGCAGCCAAGTTAACTAGTCAAGTGAATTTAAGTTTCATAAGTGAAGCCGATCAGTGCCGATCCTGTCATTCTTATAGCCTGAGGCGGCACATGAATAAAATGCCACTAAAAATACTCATACAAAGAATTACTTTGAATGAAATTAACATACAAAACGTTAAAAATTTCACTTGTTTTTAAAATATTTCTATTAATTTCACCATACTGGGAGAAAGCAATTTTAAGAATCATTGATACACAATATCTACAAGGCTACACTTATATGAATATCGGCAATCATATATGGGCACGTGAATTTCATATTTGAGCTAACATTTAGCATTACAGATTGGCACATCCATATTGCTAGATAACATGATGATGAATATCATCATTGTTACCTCAATAGCTCACTTAAGCAAAGAATTTAGAACTTCTACATTTTTACTCATGAATTGTAAAAAAATTGAGTAATTGTACATATACATTTGAAGTCCATATTTTTAAGTGACACAACTGAAGTGATACTTGTTCATTGGATGACAAAAATGTGCATCATGTAATAAGTATATAGATACTTTTTTAGCACCAATAAAAAAGTGACACATAAAATGTGATTTAAAAATGTCTATCTAAAATTAGTTTAAAAATGTAAAAAATACTTAACCATGGCAAGCCGATGAGTAAACAGTATTATTTTATAATTTGGTCCTTAATGAAAGTATTAAGCACAATATATGGAAATTAAATTATGGATAATACTATCACATTCCACTAAGTTCGTGAGCATAGTAATCAACCTAATAAATGTTTAGTCCATGGTTCCCACAAATTAGTCAAGGGAGAAATATTCCATGCACCAACCACCGCATTAACAAACTGAAAATTAAACCTTGACACAAAAGGAAAAACGCCCCCCTTCATGAGAGCGCCTGAGGCAATGGTCTCAGTTGCCTCATGCAAGAACCGGCTTTGAAGCCGATTAGCCGAAGTGAACTTTTTAAAAGGTTAGAGCCTAATTGCCTATAAATTTTTCAAAAAGAAAAGTAGTTTTTTGAAGAATTTGAAGCCAAAAAGTAAGTGAAAATTGATTGACATTATTTAGTTAACTGCATGCTATGAGTTTATAGTCAATATTTAGCGATCAAGACTACCTACTATTTGATAATATTAAATTTTTTCTTAAATAAAGACTAGAATGACGTAGAAAATAGTAATAATTCTTTGTTGAATGTGTCTTCTCCAAGAATAGATCTCGGCCCTTAATGCAACAGACCGCATGAAAGCTGAAATAATACGTTGAAACCGCTTTGATCCAGAATATTCCAAGCAAAGGGGCCGAGTCAATACTCCATTAATAAGGCCGTAGCAGTATGTTTGAGTCCAACAATAGCAGAATCATATGCAGCAACAAGCCAGCAAAAATAGTTTATTCGAATTATATTTTCACGACACTGAAATTTGCTTTATATTTTGCACACTATCGATGGTTCTGATAATTAAGGGGCGGGCGGGGCTTAAGTGTTTGTGTATAAACTTTAAGTATTGAAAATTTTATTATATATGCCCAATTTATGGAGGTTGATTTATCCAGGTGTTTTACTATTTGTAGTGGACGATTTATTTTAATCGTGTCAATTATCTTAACATCTGTATGTAATATTTATTATGAATGTGTTGATTTAGTGTATTGGCTTTAATTTAATTTGTAGCATCACTATTGCTAAAGAATTAATCGAATCATGATTGTCTTGTAGATTACTTACATTACGTCTGTTATGGTCTATTATTATCTTCATGAACTTTGAAATTATTATATATCAATGGTTGAGGTTTATATCCTAAGATCAATATCTTAGTATGTTGAGAATCAACAGAGATGAGATAGTGAATGTTCATTTGATATGAAATTCGTCGTAAAGGGTTCTCCAGATAAGTGAACATGTAACACATTTGGACACTCTCATAAAACAAGAAATTGTATATCATTGTAACGAGTTTAAATCTATTATCCTCTTTAAAATAATTTTAAACATAAAATATTAAACGGATGAAACGTACCATTTCGGTGCATCCTCGCACCTCAATAGCCAAATAATGCCACCTCTAGTCACAAGCAGCATGCTCAGAGCAGCCGATGGGTTCCTTAGAGGATTGGAGATGTGCCATATTTGGACATTCCTCATAAAACATGTAATAGTGTATCATTTTAAAGGATTGAGATCTATTGCCTCCTCTAGTATGTTTTTTTTAGATTGGTTCATGTAAATAAAGAATTAATATTATTAAAATTATACATTTAATTGTAAACATGAACTATTTTGATTAGATGTAAGAACATCTCCAACAATCTCTCTATTGTTAAAGAGCATAGAGCATATTCTATTAAATAAAAAACATCTTTAAATTTAAACTGCGAAAATTTTTAAATGCTCCAACAAACTCTCTAATTTTAACTCTTTATTTTACTCTTTTCAAGAAAAATTATTGTTTTATCTCTAATTTAATTAATAATATTTTTTTTTAAGTATTAATGACCAATAGAATTAATTGTGGAGTACATTGTTCAAGAAGTATGACCTTGAAACTTGTAATCATTCAATTATAAAGAATGAGTTGGCTCTCCAAATTTGGAGAGTCAAATTCACTCTCTAAACTAAATTATTAATTTAAAGAGCTTGTTGGAATAAAATTTTAGAACTTAACTCTTTAAATTATGAAGAATCTCATATTTAAAGAGCTTGTTGGAGATGCTCTAATAATGTATAAAATATAAAATGAGGTAATAAATTTAAACTCTATGTTAATATACTTCAAATTCTAAGTTTATTTCTAATAATATGTTCTATTTCAAAAAAAAAAAAAAAAAACAAAAAGAAGGAAAAAGTATAATCTTTTATAGATATCAATTACTCGAAGGATTTTGTTCTTTTATGAAAATCAATTATTCGAAGGATTTTGTCGAACGAGTTATTATTACTATTAATTGCAATAAATAAAAGTTAAATGAGCAAGTTTTTTCAATTAGAAAATGACTACACCACTATAATTATTGAGAAATGCCATGTTCATTTCACAAAACGATCATATTTGTTTCAAGACGACCAGAACTATTATGGTTATTTAGGTTCTTCTACAAAGATTTAGAAGATAAAAAATAAAAATAAAAAACAATTTTTATGAAAAACAACTACAAACCAAGTCTTTCACAATCATTTTTACAAGAAACAATTTCAATTTTAGAATATACAATTACAAACGAAGAGCAGATGGCAAAATGGGGGAAAAAGAATAAAATGAAAAAACAATAAAATCGGTTGAATAGTAATTGAATAGTAAAATTACCAGTCAGTCCTAAAAACTAAAGGGGGAAAACTGAGGCTCTCTGCTGCCACTTCCTCCTTCGTCTCCGTCCCTCTTACTGCAAACGCACCGCCATTTCTCACTGCAAACACCGCCCCCCGATTTCGTCCTCTTTCCTTCGCACATGTCCGAATGTCCTCAAAGGCCAAAAACCTAGCCGCTATCTTCCAATCCGTCTCTAAAACCACCGCATCTCGTTCGGGAATCAAAACCAAAAACGCGGCCACCGCCACTGCTGCGAAGAAGAAAGAGAAGAAGCAGCAGCAGAAGATTTCCTCTTCCTCTACTAGCGAAGATGCCACCTTAAAGCAGTACGTATCAGCCATCAATTCCTCTGCCACCACCTCCACCTCCTCCTTTGCCGCCGTTTTTTATCATGCCAAACGGACTACCAACAACTTCACGCCTCCACCATTGTCTTCCAGCTTCAATGCCGTTGATCCTATTCGAAAGCCGCCCTCTCTATATGATGTTGTTGATGAAAGTGTGAAGCTCGGCTCGAAACCTGGTGATGGTATCCACTGAAATTATTGAGCCGTCCTTTTCATTTTGGAAATATAAAGGAACTGTAAATTAGTGGGGTTTATGAATTTTATTAATTTTCTTTAGCTTTCGCATTTTTGTGGCAGATGAATCAGGAAAGCAGCTATCCACTGAAGCATCCACTTTATTATATGGTATGTGTATAGCTTAAATTGTGC
Source organism: Jasminum sambac (assembly GCA_018223645.1). Classification (NCBI taxonomy): domain Eukaryota; kingdom Viridiplantae; phylum Streptophyta; class Magnoliopsida; order Lamiales; family Oleaceae; genus Jasminum; species Jasminum sambac. The sequence continues at coordinate 14,855,550 of CP073642.1, forward strand.
ACATAAAATGGCAGTCTCGCGATACTGAATGTGAATGGTAAAATGGAAAAACAAATGTGGGAAAGATGCAGTGGCATTTTTCTTTTCTTTGGCGGGAGTTTCTCATTTTCTACTTCAGGGCATAATGGAGTTGTAAAATAAATAAATAAATAAAAAGGATTTTTCTTTGATAAGGTGTATGATTATGATTGGATTGAACAGTAATGGGTGCGAATATCAATTCCAATCACACAGAGCCAATTATGAAAAATATTGAATGAAAATACTCAATCTTTAGCAAATTTGAGGATATATAACTATATTTTTCTGCTGAGCTGCTTCTAAGATGAACTTAACTGTATTTAACTGCAGATGGACTGGATCTGGATTGGGATGATGAATCAGATTTACAACCGTTGGGAAATGTTTTAAACTTTCCATGGCTATCAAGGATGTCAAACAATGATATTTCCTTGCGTAGGAAAAAGGTCTCACGAGAGAGGAAGCAGAAGTGGGTAGCTAAGAATACACAAAAAAACCGCTTTGATCGGCTGCTTAAAATGTGCGCCAAGAAGGTCGGTCCAGATGCTACCATTGAGTTATTTGGCAGGCTGAGACGAGAAACTGGACTGAAAGAATATAATGCATTAATTGGGCTTAGCATACAGAAGGCAAGGGATGCTGATGACGAAGATGCTGCATTAGAGGAGATGTACAAGGGACACAAACTTTTTGAAATGATGAAAGAATCAGGTTTCAAAATTGAAGAAGAGACGTATGGGCAATTCTTGAAGTATTTGATTGATTTTGGTATGGTTCAGGAATTTTATTTCTTCTGCGATGTCATTAAAGATGGAAATCCAGATTCCCTTCCTAGATTAGCTTATTATGAAATGCAGCTATGGATTAGTCTTAACAATGGAGCAAAAATACAAGAACTTTTGCGGTCTGTCGTGGCTGATAATGCAGAAGATAAATATTCACTCCAAGGTTTGTTACTGAAGTTGCATTATTATCTGTCCAAGTGTCTGCCTATATTCTCTGTTTTTGACAGCAAAACTGATCTTTAGCAGTATGGTCTCTCGGGCCATGTTATGACTTTTGTTGATGGTGGTGGCATAGTTATTTCACAGTTGAGTTTTTCCTGCTTTTCACTTCCCCTTCTTTGCCTTTTTCACTTCTCATTTCATGCTGTTCTTTTGAAGAACTGTAGTTTCCATTTGTAAGATGGGAAGCTGGCAGTTCTTTGCAGTCCCATTGACCGGTCAGGATTTTTTGCCACATGAGCATATTCCATCTTTGCCAGCACCTAATCTCCGTTAAAAATTCAAAAAGTAATATACTCCATGCGTCCCAATTATACAGGCTTGTTGACTTTTTTGCAAAGATTAAGAAAATTATTGGAAAAGTAAATTTTATAATTAGTTTCCTAATGTACCCTCATTTAATGAATAAAAAAATGTTTCTTAATATAGAAATAAGACTATATATTTGGGATATCCCAAAAATGAAAACAAGCCTATATTTGTGGGACGGAGGGAGTAATATTTTAACTTAGGCATAAGCTGAATCTGTATGTAGATAACGAAGTTAAATGTTTTCAGGGCAATTTGTTAAAGTTGTCATTGTGGTGTTGTCCGTGTATGACATAGATAGCTATTTTCCGGCCTGAGAAACATTTTCCTTTCCTTTTTTCTCATTCCCTTTCTTGCTTTATATCTTTTACCTTGAGAGTGAGTGCATTTTTCTAATGCCAGTATTATTGTTTTGTTTCCCTTGTTTGATACTGGTGTGTCTTTGTTCACGAGGTTTGGAATCGTATATACAGATTACCGAACTATTAGATACTTCAATTTTACTCCAATAATTATTATGCTCTTGTATAACTTCATGCATGTAACTATTTTTCCACTTGAGTTTGTATCTGAGGATTTGTTGTGTTAATTACAAGTTTATACCCATGTTAGTAATTATAAGTTCATTTTCCTGCTAGATTGAAGGAGTATTCCATGTGGTCTTATAGTTTTTCATTTCATTTTGACAATTGGACTTCACAATGTTGTGGTGGGAACCTATATTCTTTTAATGTAGTTTATGTCCATGTGCTTGGATGTCATCTAATTTCTGTCAGGGATATAATTATTTCTAACCTCAAAGTTACAATATATTCTGTAGAAAACTTCTTGTTGGCATTGTGTGAAAGCGACCGCAAAAATGATTTATTGCTGCTGTTGGAAAATTTTGACATAACAAAAATCACATCAGACGAATGTAGAGTGGGTTTATTCAAGTCACTAGGGAAGTTCATGTTGGAGCCTTTTGCGGTTGATTACATTTTGACACTGAAAAGCAGTGGTAAGCGTATACTTCATTTTCCACCTTTTGATCCAGTAACTTCACAATTACTGCATTTGTTGAAGTCAATTAAATTCTTTACTGAAAGATCACTCATTCGTTTAAAGATTCTTAGATTAGTCTGGTAAGAGAACTGCTTATTCTCCATGTAAGAATTTTTTTATCAGGATTAAAAAGTTCAGAAATTTATTGGAGCTATGCCATCTTCATATTTTGTAGTTTAGTGGTTTTTTCAGTTCAATCTATCATCCTATTATAACAATTTATCAGTTACCATTTGTTATTTTGTTCTCTTACTCTGTCATTCTTTTATACTTGAAGCTGTCCATTTGAGGCATTCAGACAGAATGACTTGGTATGGGTTCAGTAAGTACACATATAGTCCTTTTAAGTGATATTGCTATTTTTCTTGTTTGAATGCAGGTGTAGAAAACATCTCAAAATTCATCTATGAATATGCAATTAGCGCACCAAATTTAGTGGTGAGGAACTTATCATGAATAGTACTGGTAATGTCCTTGAGTGCATGGTATTGAGTAACTGCTTTTTCGACGGGTTTGATCTTTCAAGAAAACAACTCTATGAAATATATACCTCACACTGGCACACACTACTGGTCCAATTATCCCAGCTTTCGACCATCTTGGGTATGTTTGCAACGACTGCACTTCACGTTCATACTGTGGTATCTAAAGTGACGCCCACGAGACAATGATTTTCAATTTTTCAATGGCACCATTATGGTACCTCTTGTCTGTGAGGTGCACAAAATAAATTAATACATGATTATCTTGTCAAAAGATACATATATAATGAGCGTAATAGCAAATTCAAGCAGGCCCCAATATAAGAATGACTGCATGGGAATATGTGCTAGTTCTTTTTTGCTTAATGTCAGATATGATTGTTGATGTACTTGGGATAGAAAGCAACTTCTCATAAGTCGGACCAGTTGAATGGGAATTGCAAAAAATAAAAATAAAAATAAAAATAAAATAAAATAAAATAAAAATAAAAAATAAAAAATCAGCAATCTAAGTATTTGTTTGGCTTCAACTGTTAACTTGTGCTGAATGGGCGAGGATTGAATGGATTTGCATCCATTATGGAAACCCAGTCTCTAGGAACAACACTGTTAGAACTTCAAATTTTAAGTTAGATTAGCATGTTGCATTTTCGTTGTTAGTCCTTTCCATTCAGCTTGTTATCTGTCGGCTGCAGTAAATATCTTTTCATAGAATCCTTTATCTTCTAAAGTCTATATAATGTTGTAGCCAACCTTATTTATTGAATAAAACAGAGATTATTTTCCTCACTTGTTAGTGTACGCAATCAATTACGACTATCCTGCGAATAACAACAGGCCAGCGATATCTTATTTGTGACAGCTATACAAATCAGAATAATGTCCTAGAAGATCTTACCTTCCATAAACTGTATGAGGAAAATCAATTAGATTCACTAAGTTACACAATCGGCTTAGATTCTAAGAGCTTTGTTGTGCATAGTTTCGGTGATACATGTGTTTACCTAATAGCTGATCAAGTCTCTATATTCATTTCACTATTGCATATCAAATGATGCACCGATTAAATGATTAATTGTTTGACATATTATTTGCTGAAATTTGCTTCTGAACAAATTAATTTATTTAATTTGGGCAATTTATATTCGGAGTTGGTCGTGGTTTTCACTTTTCAGATGCTGCAGTAGTCCCGAAGCACATGGTTTCCTAATATGTTCACTTGCACTTGCCATTTTCTTCTAATTATGCCTTGTCATTGCATATGAAAGGTTGAAGATATCATTGTCAAGTTCAAAACTTTACACGCTAAGTTGGACGTGCTTCCTACCTCCGCACAATATGAGAAGCTCGTTAGATATTCTTGTGGAGTCCTCAAGGTATGCGACATCTGTTTCTGGAAAGATATTGGATTTAATATGATCCAAATTTATTGGATTCAAGGACTGTTTCACATTTATTGAAGAGCCTGTTTGACAAACCACAAAACAGAATCACTTTTTCTTACTTCAACTGCATATTCGCAGGAGAAAGGGGAAAAAATTTCTGAAAAAAGTCATGTCTAACAAGCTCTAAAATTTAATCTTTTCTGGTTCTAAATTTCTCAACATATTGGAGATTACATTTAGAAAGTTATTAAAGTAGATGCGACCTTTATTTATTTGACATGAAGCTTGGTTTGTGACTTTGTTAGTATTTGTTGATATGTTTAAGGAAATACTGCCTATTTTAAGTAATACCATTCTAATAAGTGAATACTGGCACGTTATGGGTCCAGTATTAGTGTGGCAGATTGGAATTGGCCCTGCGGAAGTGTGTTGTCATTGGCACGGGATGTGTGAAAATGTTGTCTGCTAAAATTTTCACGGGGACTAATATCAAACTGTCATCTTGATTGGGCGCCCGCACTCATTTATAAACAGAGCATTATCATTCTTATTCTTCCTCTGACAATTAATTGATTTTTTTTATTTTTACTGTTTTGTGCGCCAAATAGCCTCCAACTCACTCTTATGGCTGCCTTGTAGGATCTAATCTCTCTTCTTGCAAGATTTCCTCTTGATGTTGAATATCTGCATTTATCCTGTGATACCATCTTTTAAATGATTCTGATAGTAGGATATGCTGCTCTACTCTTCAGGTACATGAGGCAATTGATATGGTTGACGAAATGTTTGAAGCTGGGCTAACTTTAACATTAGATACATTTCATTCCATTTTAGAAGCCTGTGACAAGAGCTATGACTATAATCTGGTATATCAGTTTCTCTTCTTTCTCTTCACTGAATGATGAGAATCAAGGTGGATGAGAACAAAGGCCAAAGAAATGAAAGAAGCATTTCTTGTTCAAATTACTTGGGTTGAAAACCAAAGTTAAATGGGAAAAACGGGCATAAAGGAAGAAGAAACTAAGGCCCATGCATGTGATCCAAACAACTGGGATGAAATGAACAACGAGGTTGGAAAGTTTGAACTCTGTAATCGCATAGGTTTTCGGTCACGATCACAGAGCTTGTTGGATTTCTTCACTTCAAGCAACTTGAACAAGAACTTGCGTCCTTGTCCTATGTGCCTTGATTCTCATCATTAAATTTTTAGATTATTCCTTTGTGGTTTAGTGGCATGATTTTTTTGTTCAATGAAGAGCTGTATGATGCATCAAAGGGTGTTTCACACAGAATATGATTGTCCTTTTAGTGAAGTGTAATTGAACTCCAAATTGAGCTGTTACCTATGTCCAGGATACTAATTGCATGTCTGGATTTAACTTTTGTTATTAGTCGCTGCTTTCAGAGAAAAAGGATTTGTGAAAAGATCAGCTTGTAAAGGTTTCCCAGGCAAAATATTCTGATTTTGTGGGATTATTATCAAACTTGCTTGTGGACTGCATGTCTATTATAACCATTAGCATCCAGTTGATTGAGGGTATGTTTGAAGTTTCATAGAGAATTTTCTTTTCTCTTTTGTTTTTTTTTTTTTTTTAATAAGAAACAGAACTTTTATTAAGAGTAAAAGTATCAAAATGGTACAACAAAGTAAGTGGATGAGAATTCCACCCAAGGAGATGAAAAACATGCATGACAGGCTAAAGACTAGTCTTAGAAAATCTAGTCCATGGTACAAAGAAAACTAGAGGGATCTAAATGAAAGAAGTAATTCTATATTTCGCTAAAAATCCCAGCTGCTCTAGCCCATAAGCCTTTGAGGAAAATTATACTATCCTAGATGTCCTCTAGAGACCGCTCCCGATCATTGAAAATCCTTTGATTTCTCTCCTTCCATATTACCCAAGTGGCAGCCAACACAATTAGTTTTCATAACTCCTTTTCCTGCTTGTCTCTCACAAAAGGCCATTTGATGAGAGTGAGATCTCCCCATTTTTTTGGTAAAGGGCTCAATTCTCCAAACATGCACAATTTTCTATCCCAAATCTCTCTAGCAATCTCACAATGGATTAGATCATGATCAATATTCTCATTACCCTTCTTACACATAATGTAATATGAGGGGATACATACAAAGAAGGTCTTTTTAGTTGTAACAAATCACAAGTATTTACTTCCCCAAAACAACCAACCAAGCAAATTCTTTGACTTTTGAGGGTATGACACCTTTCCAAATGAATTTGAATGGTGGGAAAATTGAGTCACAAGATGATTGACAAAGGGTATCGAAAAATGATTTACACAAGAAGGAGCCTGAAGGGTGATCAACCCAGATTCTTGTATCCGGATTATGTGGATGAATTTTAGCAGTTTCAAATAAGCTCAAAAGGGATGTGAATTCATCAATTTCTAGGTCCCTAAAGTTTCTAAGGAAGTCAAGATTCGACGTCGGGTTAACATGTGATGTGTGGGACACAACATTGTATATGGCTGAAGTTTTCTTAGTAGACAGAAGGAAAAGTTGGGGAAGCAACTCTTGAAGGGTTTGATCACCGACCCACTTTTCTAGCCAAAATTCCTTACCGACAACAAATTTGGTGTTTTCCATGAATTTATCCCATACTCTTGCAATGGACTTTTGTGGTGGCTGGAGAGTGGAATTAACTTCGACGTTTGCATCCCATCCATTTGCTTGAAGGCCATATTGACTAAGTATAATGGAGTGCCAAAGTGAATCCGATTCAATGGGAAAATGCCATAGCCACTTGCCCAAGAAAGCCAAGTTCTTGATATGGAGATTGCCAATCCCCAAACCACCACAATGCTTCGGTTGTGACAACTTCCCATTTAACCAAGTGGTCACTATGATCCTCACATTTTCCTTCCCAAAAAAAAAAAAAAAAAAAAAAAATTCTCTCATCATCTTTTCAATTAACTTAACCACTTTTATGGGCATTTTGAATATAGGCACGAAGTATGTAGGAATGCTTCCCAACACTGCTTGTAAGAGAACTAACCTCCCTCCTATTGAAAGACTAACTTTGTGCCAACCTTCTAGTCTTCTAGCAATCCTGTCAATCACTGGTTCCCAAAAAGAAAGCTTTCTTGGATTCCCTCTCAAAGGTAGTCCAAGATAGCTTAGTGGCCAAGCACACTTTGCACATCCCAATCTATTAGCAATGTTTTCCACCCTTTCCTCTTCTAGATTGAGACCTACCACTATGCTCTTTGCCCGTAAAGAAATGAATTTTAGATGTGTGGCTGAAAAGTAAAGGAAAAATACGAAGGATAAAAATTGTCACATCAACAAATACATCAATACGTGTAGCTGAAAATGACGCTCTAGAAAAATGATTTTCCAGACAATGTGTGTCAAACAACCTCTAAAGCATGACTTAGTACAGGCCTTAAGCCTGTATATATAGCATGCCTCGTTTTCAATGACCAGGATTTAACTCACTTTCCAAGTTTTTCCAAGCACATTGCAATTTCTTTAGATGAATGTTTAGTATTAACTTATGTTAGTTGTCTTATTGAATTTCAAATGCCTTATCAAGCATCGGTTATTGGACAGTGTTGACTTGATTTCTAATGATCCCAAGGTTCATAGGATCAAGTCAATGATTTGTTGCCATGATTTGAAGCCAAATAGTGAGACCTTCGCGATGATGACTAATCTGTTTGTGAAGATGAAAGATGTAAGTCTCGCTTTAATGCGTCATTCTTATTGTGTGGTTGCAATATTTGTATAAAATGATCCCTAACTGCCATGTTTCTCATTTTACGTGCAAGTCCAGTTTCAAGGAGCATATGCTTTGATGAATGATCTGGAAAAGATGAATTTGACACCAACCGCAAGCATGTACAATGCTGTGATGCTTGGATATTTTCGTGAGGTGCCTTGTTTTTCTTGAATGTCACTTGACCCTGTTAACCTTTTTTTCTTAGTTAATAGTTATCATTTGTGCTAAGCTCATCATTTATTGATACTCTTGAAGAATCTTGGGCTGAAGACTTTGCTATTAATATTAATTTTTCGAGAAAGTGTTTTCTATTTTTGGTTACTTCCTGAGGAGTTAGGCTATCAATAGGTCTGTGAATCGTAGGTGACATATTGCTTCAGATGAAATATATCATTTTTTTATTTTTATTTTAAAATCATAAATGAGAATACGAGTCAAAGAATCACTTTTTATTGACCTAGAGTTGCAAAAATGTTTTAGGATCTAAATCATGACGTGAGGAAGAGAAGTTTTATATTATATTCACTGAAACAAGAAAAAATTCCTTACGAAGCTGAAGTCCTTAGTAAGGAAAAGCAGTGGTATTGATGATTGAAATCCGTGCACACATTTATGTGGAAGTTACATGTTGTCCTCGTCTGAACAGCTGTATGTGCTCTAAAGCCAAAGTTGATTGAAAATGGTGTTAAATTATTCACTACAATGGTTCTGCTCTATTAAAATGTGATTTGTTATGCTTGAACTAATCTGTTGTTTGAACTAATATGTGACTGAATTCTGCAGAAAAATATTTGCAGTGGAAGATTTGTTCTCAAGCAAATGGCAAAGGCAGATGTGAAACCAGACTCTTCAACTTTTTGCCATCTTATAACCAACAGCAACTGTGAGGAGGATATAATTAAGGTTCTCCTAAGAATTGTGTCTGGCCAAATTTTCTTGGAAACATCACTAATATTTTTCGAAAATTTGCGAATGGTCATGAGCTATTTCAAAGACAAAAAATGTCATTTGAATATATCGACATGTATACCCCTTGATGAGGACAGATCAATTAAAATTAAGCACTTCTTTGCCATGCACGTGGTGCTGGTCTAAGATCTTGATGTTAATTCTCTACTAAACTATCTTTATCCTTAAAATCGTTGTCAAGATTTTACTCTGCTTTGTCCCAATTTTTCTCTTGGGGAGAGGATGGGTCCGTTTAAGCTGACAAGATACATGTTGCATTCTTTGTGGTGATTATTGGATTACAGGGCAATCAGTTTTTCTTCCATTAGAGCATCTCCAATGGGAATGTGGATTGGAGGTTTTGTGTGTGTAGTGATATGTGTGTGAGAGAGAGAAATGAGAGAAACATTATTTTAATTGAATGGTAAGAGAGAAATTTGAGAAAAAAAGCGGGAAAGGTGAAAAGAGAGAGAGAGAGAGAGAGAGAGAGAGAGAGATGATAATAAAATGGTAGTGGAAGATGTGTAGATGGATGTGTATTTGTAGACATGGCACAGGAAGCGATGGAGAAAAAGTGGGTAAAAAGTGAGTAAATAGAGAGAAAAGTGATAAAAAGGAGAGAATGAGTGGGACCCACTATTTTATGTGTCACTCTCTCACACACTATTACACCTTGACACCTTGCTGCATTGGAGGTGCTCTTAGTATGCCCTATGTATTCATGTCTGCTTTGAGTTCCATACTAACTGTTGCTAGTTGGTGTTCTGCTTGCAGTATTATAACGAAATGTGCGACTCGGGAGTTCAACCCACAAAGCTTGTTTTTATGGCCCTTATAAATGCCTATGCAAGCATGTGGTCAGTATGAAAAGGCTAAACAGGTACACCTCTTGGTGTTTCAATTAATGCTGCTTCAGTTACTTTCCTAAAAGACCCTTCGATTTTATAGTTAATTTCCCTTTTGCCAATAAATTTATGGATCTAGTTAGTAGGTGGAGATCAGGGAACCCTGCCAAGGTGCTAGCAATGTGTCTCTGCTGAATAGACAACCAATGATTTATGTGCAGGTACCATTAAATCCGAGAATACCAGCGAAGACCATAGATGACATCAAGAGTGCGCTTGTCTCAGCCCTTGCTTGCCATGGGCAGTTATCTGATGCCTTTAAAGTATATGAAGAAATTGAAGAATCCGAGTCCAGCATGAAGCCCAGGGCAACTAGATCTCTCATTGTAAGTTTGTTTGGTCTTTGTTGCTTTTTCTGTGAGAACAGTACTCATTTTTCTCAACTCGTATATTTTGAGGATCTTAATTTGTTTCTCAGGAACATATTGAGTCCAAAGGTGAATTGGATAGACTGCTCAGGCTACTCCGGGAATTAAAAGATCCATATTGGGTTGACTGCTGTTTCAGGGTCATTAAATATTGTGTTCGACATGAGCAATTAAGGTTCTCGACCCTTCATTACTTCTTTTTGTAAAATCTACTTTCATTGACATTCTTGGTTATATTGTCCCCTTTTTTTGGCTCTAGACCTATTGTTGATTTGCTACAGCAACTCAAGGATAAGTTTGACAGTGCCGAATTTGAAACAGATACTCTATTTGACGAGGTTTACTTTTTTCTTCCTTCCTCATTCAGCATGAAATCAATTTGTTCATATGCTCTAGTTTTGAGATTCTGATCTTCCTTTTCTGTTTATTGCCGATGTTCTTGCATTTAGATTTGGTAAAACTATCTCAAGAGAAGTGATTTTTGTGGAGAATGTATTAAAAATTTGAGGAAGTTAATGGCGAAATGTGGAAAATAATATTTTTCTTTTCAGTGGTGTTTGTGGTTAAAAATGAATATAAGAAGTTGTGAAAAAAGTTAATTCAAACAGGCACTTAATTGTTTGTGATCTTCTGATGTATTCAAGCATTTGATTTGACATAGGCATTTTGCATTGTTGTTGAGAAAGAGGCAACAGATATGCAATTCGCCCTGGGTTTGCTGAAAGCTATCAAGACAGAACTCGGTGTAGTACCTTCAAGGAAAAGTCTTGATTTTCTCCTTAGTGCCTGTGCACATACCAAGGATGTCAAGAGTTCTTTCCTGATCTGGAAAGAATATGAGATGGCAGGCCTTCCTTACAATGTATTGAGTTATCTCAGGTAAATACTGTTCGTTTCCAGAGGTTGTAGAATAACTTCTACTTTTTGGTAAGTGCTACCAATTTGTCTAAGCTTTTGATTTTCTTATTATTATTATTATTATTATTATTATTATTATTATTATTATTATTATTATTATTATTATTATTATTGTGGGTCTGCTTGCACCATCACCGCTATAGAGAGCAAGGCATTGGGTGATTTAATGGAACCTTTTAAATGAAATGGCAAGACAGAAAAGTTATTTTCAGTTTCCTTTTCCGATGCAACATTTTTTCTTGAGTTCTACTTGTAGATTCAGAGATCATCGTGATAGCTACATTTTTCGCTGTAGCAATTCTAGGAATTGCAAACACAAATAGGTTATCACGTCTTAGCATTATAATACTGGAGTTAACATTCTTGATGGTTCTTGTCCTGTTATCTCCTAATTCGGCCTTAAAACTGCCAAATTTTGTGCAAAGAAAATATATAACTGAGTCCAAGACAGTTCCTCCTCTTTGTGTGGGTAATCTTCCCAATACTGTCTAATTCATTATCATTGTGAACACAAGGAGTTATGGGAGTCGAGTGTTTCCAAATCCGTTTTGTGCTATCCGTCCCTCGTTATGATTTCGGACTTTCACAGTTTCTGCAAGAAACATGTCTAGTAGATCTCTTGCAGGACGCGAGATGCACAACAATTGGGTTGGAATCTTATTATTAATTTGTGGAACTTTTACGCAAGTATTCCTCAGCAAGAATATTAGTTTGGCACTGGGTGTTTTGCATAATAAGCTGGGGCTAGATTAGAGTGTAGCTAACCCTGTTCGATCAAAATACTTGTGCTCCTCCCTTCCATATAGGTTGCTATACAACTTCTGAACTTTTTTCCCTAAAGGTAACCAACTTCAAAGGAAAAAGGCATATAACACTTTCTCAGACTCTGGAGTGTGGTTGCTTATGAGCCTATGAGTTAGGCAAGTGTTGATAATCATAAATTCAGTGAAGCAGAATGCTAACTGAGTTCAATGATGTACCTGGAAATTGAAATAATACATTTTTTATTTAGGGAGTAAATTGTAATGCTCTCTTTATGTGATCTAATATTCGAGGACTTTGGAGTGGCTTGTGCAAACTGCTCAAAATCTTTTGAAAGCATCTTTTTGTGTGAAAGAGCTTTTGCCTGATGATCTTGCATGATGCTTTCTAGTCTATAGATATTAAGGGACAAATTCAGAATGCTTAGTGTTGCTCTGAAATCTTAAAAAGCATGGATTTTACTAGCTTTCTAGGTTAAAGACAACTGATGTTCTTATATTGTTTCTTCCCGTAAAATGGTTGCAGGATGTATCAGGCTCTTTTGGCTTCAGGGGACTTGAAATCTGCAACAAATATTCTCAACAAGATGCCCAAAGATGATCCTCATGTTCGTGACGTCATAAAAGCATGTCAACTGACATACAAATCAAAGGGAAAGAAGAAACTGACAATAAAGATGTTAGGAGATTTATTTTCTGCTGCTGAAAGATGAAGTATGGTGGCGTCTTTTTATCGTCGTAAAGCAGCTTTACTTATGCCAACAGCAGTTCTGGTTAGTTACCACCCCAAGTCCCTTACTTATAGGAGCATTTTCAGTGCACTGTGTGAATTGCATTAAAAGAATACCAAGTTAGTAATGCAGAGAACAAGTATCAGAAAATCATCTGACCAACAGAAATATGTGGAGTGTTGATAATTCCATCTAGTTTTAGAAGGCGGTGTAGACTGAGTAAAATTAGCAAAATTTACATTTCTCAATTGTTTCTTCATGAATAAGTAGAAAAACTCATTGGACGCCAATTTTGAGTTTGATCATGAATTGAATTGAAACATTATATATTTACTCTCACATAGATGGCCATTCAAGGAATGCACTGAAGATGCTCTAACTTCTTCATGTCCTATGGTTGAGCTGTGAGAATCGCAGGAAATATGGTAAACCAAATTTTGTTGTTCATTTATCAGAGATTAAGAAAAATATTGATTTAGAGAGTTCTGTCTGGGATATTCAAGCTGGTATTGAAGGCCGTCCGGGTTGGAAAACCCAACCCAGAAATGGATCCAGTTTTTTAGGGAGGCAAAATAAGGAGAAAATAGAAATCAGTTTGACTTTCCAGCGTCCGCAAAATGTACAAGAATTTTATACCGTATTATGAATCTGTTTTTGCTATTCTTTTTCTAATTATAGAGTTGACAAATGATATGGTAGCGAAATGTACACGAATTTTATACTGTATGATGAATTTGTTTTTGCTATTCTCGCTAATTGTAGGGTTGAGAAATGATATGGGTACTTCGGTGGGATAGGACATACTCGCTGATTACATAACTTATCATACACTAGTGTGCATTGATCACTTCTTTCTATCAAAGTTGATAGTATTAACAATATTTGATAGTATTATGAGTGCTGTAAATTTAACTAATGAAGTAAATTTAGCCAATATATGAAGGGGGAAAACCTCCACGGTAATGCTTGATTGATGATGCCTGCAATTCCAGAGCATTTATCACGGGGGAACAACTCCATGGTAATGTTGGCATACAGCTGTATTCTAGCATTACGATGGGGCTTTTCCCATGGTATTTACTAGGAGAAAATCGCCAAACCATCAAAAGTGTGAAAGCAGACATTTTCATATTTTTAGAAAAATATAGCACCTTTGAAAATGACAGGCCCTCGTTTTACTGCAAAATTCCCGATGGAAACAATCCTCTATAAACCACTTTACGACCCAGAAAATTTCATGCATTCCTGATTCCTTGTATGCATAAGTACATATCTGTAGTCTATATACACGAAAGAATTGCAAAACTATACCATTGGAACCCCTTTGGTCCCAATTCTTCTAAAGTTGCGACAGTAACAACTCTAACTAAATTTGAGTCCGTAATTGATTCATTAAGCCCTGCATATTCTCGAGTTTCTCACTCAATTGCTTAACTTTACTTATGTGTTCCACGGAGGATTCTGAAATGGTCAATTCAGACACGAGAGAGTCACAATTTCTTTGTGAATCCAAAAGTAACTCGTCAAGGGAAGCCATCAGTGTCTCCAGATCCCCACTTAATCCAGCCAAGTTGGCCAATGGACTGAACCCCACACTGCTGGCTTTACTTCCTTTGCTCAACTTTGTCGGGGTGAAAATCTCGTCAAAGCTTTCGGTTCCTATAAATGCCAAAACATGCATCATGGGATGAACTTTGACGCCATTGAAGATAGATCAATGATATTCATCATCATCATCGTTTGTCTACCACCACAGGGGTGATATCATAGGTGACGTGAATAATTGCTTTGTAATGTTAGATGTTATCTTTCAAAGTAAAATATAAGATAACGAACTGATTAGTGCCATATGACAGATGATGCATCATCACCACGTGTAAAGGAGGTTTAACACTGAAAATCAGCTGCTCACCTAGGTTACTTAGCTGATTGATTGCGGCCGAGCCAATGGAACCTTCCAATTTGAGAATACGCAGGACACCAGCAGCTATTCTACCCAGAGAATCCACCTCCGACTTGCAGAGAGCAGCAAGATATTGGAGCTCGTCCTTTGTAACAACGGCTTCAATCTATGAACAAATTTGTTTTAGTGCCTTTCTTGGAAATTAAACTGAACTGCAAACAATGAAACAAATCAACAGATAGGAAATGTCTTTACCGGACGGTCAATAGAAAATTTCAGGTTTTCCACTGTCCACTTGGCCATTGCTTCATCGATATCATCTTCGTCTTCACAACTCACTACGTCAACTCCAATGTTCACCCCCCCGTATTTGTCAAAAGTTTGTTTTTCTTTCTCAGGCAAACCATTCAGCAAAGTACCCTTTTCAACAATACCGTTGTCCTGGATTCCTTTCCGGGCCATAGGTTTTAAGATCTGCAAACGTTCCATGCCAACCTGCAAGCATTTGAAGATTATGGTGCATCAATAAAAAGTGTGCTGAAATTTTGTTAAATTGTAGTGGAATACTAGCAGGAACCACAAAAACAAAGCCAGAGAAGTCTAACCATGGTATCTCTAAATTACATATCCATACCCACTAGACCAAATTCCTCTCTAACAGAAACAAAATTATCTTGTTTAATCTTCTTCTCTCTTTGGGCCAACTCAAATAACATTTTTAACTTCAATTAAGTGAGTAGATCAGCTGGAAACTGAAGCAAAAAGGGGTGGAAAGATGATAACTTATCCATATTAGAAACAGCATTCATCAGCATGCTAAACCAATTGGTTGGTAAAAAAGTCTCCGGTCAGCAAAATAGGCGAACAAAAATCCCGCAATATCAAATCAAATGACATGTCTATGTAAGGCACAGCTGCGCTACTCAAATCTGTAAAATTAAGTGAAAACTTACAGTGACCAACTCGATGGGAGACTTCTGTTTTGAACGTGATTTTGAATTTCCATCTTTAACATGCTTCGGGTTGCTCTTAGCTTTAACAAGCATACTCTGAAATGTCGTATGCCAGGTCATCTCTTCTCTGCAAGAATCTTCGGAGTCATGAAAATGCCACCTATCTGCCATCTCGGCACCTTCTAGAGCAAATAGCCAATCCTTCAATTCTATTGACACATTCAAATCATCAGGCACGCCCAAGTGCAAGAGGCTATGGTCTTTTGCATCTTCTGACCTTCCATCTAGGGAGGAAGAACAGGAAACGAGGAAGAAAGTAAAAAATCAGATAACATGATGTAAACAGTGTGATGTAAACAGTGTGCAATAGAACAGGTATGGCATTTTAAGTGAATATTATTTTTCGTACTTGCTCGGTGCCCATCAACGACTAAAGGTGATGGCTTGAAAAGCTTTGCTAAAGGTCCTCCAGTTATCTGCTCTAACCCTTTAGTAAGACCCTCCCCTGGACCACCATCTGGCCCAAGAATTCCAAACCTATGAAGCAAAGCCTCGGTGTAATTCATTCCTCCACCAAGGCGGACACCAGCAATGCACGCTGACACATTTAAACTGTGACACTCGATATCTTGTGCACTGTATGGAATCACATGCTCCGTAGCTATGTCCAAAAATGGTATCTGAAAAGAACCGCCATTGGGTTTAAAGCTTGTTGTATTTTGCACCCAAAAGACAGCCCTTAACTGAGGGCATCCATCTCCGTCCAGATGACTATTTCTAAGAGGAGTCAAGTTGGTGCCATTTTCAATTACAAGGCTGTTGTGCCCTGTGTCTGCACAATCCACCTCAACACTATCCCATCGTAGACTGGATGAAACTGCCATGGCACCACCCAAACTTCTGTGGGTGACTTTGATAAATAAATCGTCACCCATAAAGTGAACTAAAGGCATTTCCTGAACACCAAGAGAAGAAGATTCCAAGAATCTCAGTAGAAGATCCTTCACTGCTAGACTGACAGCGGTATCACCAGGAACCTTATCAACAAGAGGTCCATTCACAGGCTCATTTCTTGCTTCCTTTAAGGGGCTATTTTTCCCTACTTCAGCTATCTTTTCACTGACTCTACCAAAATAAGCATAAAGATCTAGAATAAAGAATAGTTGCTCAACTGAAGTGTTTGACAAGTATTGTTGACAAGAAATCCCTACTCTAACAACCCCACCTGGAGGTGGGACATTTGTTAAAGGACTTCCATCTGCAGTCACCATTGCTACTTCAAGACACAGGTCTTTCATCTCAACACATCTCCATAAATTTGAAGATTTAATGAGAGAACTTCCCCCAGCAGTTGAGTCATTGGCGGTCTCCAATGACAAACTAATGAGAGAAGCTATGGCTGTCAATTTTCTCTGGCTAGCGTCAATTGGCTGGCTTTTCCAAAGACAGAAGCATGCAGGATCTTTCTCGAGGTTTAGCAACCCCAATTTTAGTGATGGCGACTGAGAGAACATTAAATCTTCAATATGAAGCATGGCACCAGAGAATGAACTTTGGAGAGGCATGTCACAACTGCTGGCAGTGTGACACGGTTTTCCTATGTCCAGAGGCACTGTAACATCTAAACCTTTAAGATTGAACAAAAACGAATTAATTGAGAAATCTGGCAAAACAGCACCAGGATTGACAACAATGCCATCAGCCAAGAAGGATGATATCCTCAGACAGGATTCTTCCTGAAGATGAATCTGAGATACAATAGCAAAGGCGTTACTTTAGACTTTATTTACATGTTGGGATCAAAATTAAAATTCTTATGTCAAGACCAACCGTTAATGGCTGACAGTCAACAACTGTTCTGGAAGCAAAAATTGGTGGGCTTGGGGATGGTAAGAGCTGAAGAGAATGGAGACTTATCAAAGGCACACCACTGCTCAATTGCCACCGTTGACCTCCCAGAGGATATATTGGAGGACAGAAGTTCTCGCCTGTAAAACAAGGGCAGAAAATATTGTTCAGTGAAGACAATATAAACCAAATCAATGACTAGAAATATGCCAAACTCACTACCAAACTTTTGGGAAATTATTTGATACCAAAGTCTGGGACGTCGGGGATATCAGCAGAAGCAGTCAGCATTGATGGTTGTATTAATGTGCATGGAGGACGTGAAAATGTATCTCTGCATTTTAATTAAAAGGTAGAAATTAACAATGATAACTCCAATGACACAAATGAAAAGGAAGTAAATGAAAACTTCATGAAAATGATGGTTTGCAGAAACCGTCCAAAAACCAAGAAAGGAAGGAAAAAAGAAAAAAAAAAACAAAAGAAAAAAGGGCTTGTTTTATACAAAATTAAATTTAAATCGTTTTCTCTTTCATAATTTTCAACCACTTGTACAATGATCTGAGAATTTACTACATCTTATTTTCTCAACTACGTCTCTAAAATCTATTTTTTCAATAATCCATATGAAACATACCCAAAATAAGGATCCTTAAAAATTTTAATTCATAGGGTCACCAACAAAATGAACAACTTTCACAGAAACCTCTTTCTACCAGGAACTGATGGCGACAGAAGCAGACTGCATAAAGTTCGTAACTTATAAAGACACCTATCTATCTAAGCAATTTTTTGGCAAGTATATGCTACTATTGGCTAAGAACTTTCGTCTCACAACATAATTTGATTTACATTTTTGAAGAAAGGTGTGTCGTCTAAGACATTGAAAAATGATATGGGAACCCAAAACAGGGAGGAGGGAAGAATCATAGTTTTTGAATCACACAGCATAATTAACATGTTGCTACAAATCAATTAATGATGCAAAAGGGACTCTGTTGTAAGACTCACATAATAAGAATAAACTAGCATGTTGAATTATTTTTACATTCCATTCAGAAGCAATCTGATTTGTTGTTTACTAAAGAAGTACATATAAAGGTGTCGTTCAGGCTCCATTGCACCCTTCATCAAATCCACAAGACATAGAATGTACAAAATTAGAATCCATAAATATAACTCCTTTTACAGTCTGGAATCAACTTGGCATGTCTCCCTGATTATATAACAGAAATACTGTCGGCAACACCGATAACCCATCTTCATTATCTCACCATATTTCCCAGCTTGTTTCTAAGCTATACCAAATCTATGAAGCATAAATTCCACTTACCTCAAAAAAAATCCTCCGACCATAACCCGAGTCAAGAATTTGGCATCTTCTCCATCAGATACACTTGTCTGCAAGCAAAAAGAGAGTTTAGAGTCTAGACTACCTCAGGCAGTGTGAAAGTAAAATTTTCTTTAAAAGGATATGCACAGGGTGATTGTGTGCAGTCATTGAACATATAGAGTTTCTTTTAAGGATCTTACCCGAGAAAAAGATAGTGATTGCATCAAGAGATCTAACTGGAACTCTGAAATTCAAACAAAACTTTTTAGGCCACCACTAGCAAATCAAACCTCGTTCATGAAAGGATATCAACCACACCATTCATATTGAATGCACAAACAACCAGAACTAGAAATGCATTCATCAGAGGGTCAAATTCAGGCATTGGTGAAAATCACTGTCCCTAACATATAAAAGTGAGGATGTGTAGAAATCTTTTGATGGACAACAATGTCAATACTTCTTTTTATTTTAGTGCATATAGCCTCAATTAAAAAAATATATTTCATATAAATAAATGGATAGTGACTTTTGAAATGATTTTGATTATTTTAATTTTTTTTTTTTTTTTATAAGAAACTGAAATGATTTTGATTATTGATGGATACTATAAAATTTCAAACGTTCTATATATAAATAAAATAAATTTATTAATCTACCTTTTATATATATATATATATATATATATATATATATATATATATATAAACTGTGTTGGTTGATCAAGGCTGAGCAACAAATTCCTTTTGATAGTTGGGTCATGGGTCATATTATAGTTTCTTAATTTTCCATTTTTACATATATTTTATTTTATAAACTGTCCGTTGTCTAAAAAGTTAACTTGAGTTGACATCATAAAATTAAATTATTAGTAATAAATGAGTAATTTGATCTTATACAAATTACTATTTCACAACGAATGTTACAATTAATAATTTACTTATTGTTATTGAGACAAACTTCAGAATGAAATTCTACCTAGAAATATATATGTATGTATGTATGCATATTTATACATATATATATATATATATATATCATAAATGATAAGAAATTATTCACCTTATAACCGTGACCACTAGTCATATAAAATTTATAAAATAATCTTACATGCATTGCATAAAAATAATCTTATGCGAGAACCAGTTTGCGAACATTTTTTTTAACCAAATAGCTCATGACAATAATATTGACAACCAGCACAGAACAACACAAAGGAGTAGACATCTGAAGAAAAAGAAACACGTCAAATGCAATTCAAGACCGGAAAACTAACCAGCATCCTTTATGCAGAGAAATATGTGATCCACCATTATCGAGACTAAAGAACGTCCAGCTGCTTCTCTAGAATGCTGAAAGAAATAGAAAATTCAATTAATAAGCAGTAAAAATAAGACAGGTACTATAGTCAGCTATAAGTGCCAATTACTGAATAAGTGACAGTTAAAAGTAGATTCGTACTTGCTGAGCATTTGGATTAACATCTCCTCGATTTAAACAGACATACAATCCCGTGAAGAATCGAAGAAGAGCCCGTAGTCCTACAGACACAATGGTACCATATAACCAAGCAATTCAAAGACCACAATGGTACCATATTACCAAACAGTAAATCTTGTCCTTGCCTGGTTCACTTAAAGCAGGACAAAGAGCTTCTGGAATATGCAGTTGCACTTCAAGCCCAAGAGGACAATTTAGTTCTGTCCTTTGAATTGTGATCTGGACATAACAGCATAAGTTTAGACACCATTATATAAAACTTTGAAAAACTCGCAAACCCAGCCAATAACAAAGTTAAAGCATTTCCTAGCAAGTCAACTCGACATCTCTCTCCACTATAAT
The DNA here is from genome assembly GCA_018223645.1 of Jasminum sambac. Classification (NCBI taxonomy): domain Eukaryota; kingdom Viridiplantae; phylum Streptophyta; class Magnoliopsida; order Lamiales; family Oleaceae; genus Jasminum; species Jasminum sambac. Next base: position 14,876,045 of record CP073642.1, read on the forward strand.
GAAAAGTTTCGTCAGCATCTACTTAAATGTTTATTTACATACATAAGCCTCTCCTGATATTCCTTCAAGGAAACGTTCTCCACCAAAGAATACTCGCTTGGCACCATCCTCATCTTTCCGATTAGACCCCTCCTGCGAGCTAGCAGAAATCGCGTCTGAGAACATATCTGGATGAGGAAGGAGGTCAATAGACAAATGCTCCCACTCAAGTTTCTGAGAACAAAAAAGTAGCCAGTTATATACCATAACCGATGTAAATACAATGATTTTTCAACTCAAATAATGGCACCTTAGCTAGATGGGCACTCAATCACACGAACTTGAAGAATATTATATAGAACCATACTAAAATTTTCCAGATGAAAGTTGGATAACCGGGTATATACATACAGTCTTTCTATAAAGCTGCTACCACATGTACCATATATAGATAAAAATAAGCAATTAACAAATGGCAATAAGGGGTAGAGAGCATCTTTACTTTGAAGACATATATGAACTTCTTGTCAGTTGAAAAGTCCCTGGCTTCCTTGAGATTAACAACCTATTGGAGGAGATAGCTGTAATAAGAAAAACATTCCAACAAAAATTGCATATGAAGAATGAGAAAGATTGTATAGAGGTTCAAGAGCATAACCTCCCAGTTTTCGTTCGTTGTATAGAGCAGAAGATTTCGAATAGTAATGGATGCCATAGGAGATGCCCTGATGAAGTGAAAAATATTAGACAACATAAACGACAGGAAAGAGGGGTGGGTAAGAAATTAGATGAGACTTGGAATGTCTATTTCAGCTCGCATTCGCTACATAACTGCCACTTACATAAGCTAAACATAGTATCCCTGCGTATGGCATGCCAAATCCTTTCATTCTGTTTATGTGGAATTTGTATAGGTCCTTGCTCTTGAACTATTAATCTTCTGTTACCTCTTTAACTAAGAAATCAAGAGACTCAACCACTTGATTACTAAATTTTATTTTTCAGTTGTCTGAGTCTCAAATGTATCATTAACTTAATTCCTCATTAAACCATGTTCCCTTTCATATCTCAGAGGTGAAAATTAACTTGTTGATTGATCATGTTCTTTTTTTTTATTCTTTTTTTGGCGTGTGTTTGGGTTGGAACATAGCTTTTTATTGATTATGACATCATCAAATAATTACAACACCTAAAGAGTGGACGAGATCTGCTAGGAAAGAAAAAGTCAGGTCATACAACAACAACAAAGCCAAGAACAAAGCAAGAAACTAATGCCCACTTGAAACTATGGTACACAAAGAAGTACTGGGGTCTATTTGAAACAAAAAAATTCTCTAAACCACCAAAGATCCGATGCTCTTGCCCATAGATCCATGAAAAATAGGATGCTATCCCATATATCCTCTATTGAGTTCTCACAATTCTAAAAAATTCTCCGATTCCTCTCTATCCACAATACCCATGTTGCATCAAAATTTTCAAAAATTGTTGATTGATCACGTTATCAGACATTCCTGCAACTCTCAAACGTACGAAAGACCTTCAGTACCAACGGACCAAACAAAGTTGGAGCCAGAAACAAAAATGACAAAGTTTTGCAAATTTCGCTGTTTCTTCAAACTTATATTAGGATATTCCAACTGCATTTTCCTTTAGGCTTTCAGCTTATATTTCATCTACTTTTTGATTCACCATTATTTCTACCATTAGAACTTTGAATCCAAGCACCACCATCAATAGGTTTTTGATGAACGTAACCACATCATTCCACCTCATGCAAAAAAACTAAAGGAAATACTATAACCTTAAAAAATATAGAAATACAGAGGATTTTGAGATGCGATGAATACTTTGAATAGCGTGGGAATTTGATACTATGTTGGAACTTGGGACGAGTAACATATTAACTTGAAAATGCCAGGACCGGTAGAAATATAATCGGAGTTAACCATATCAAAGGTGAAAATCATAGTTTTGGTCTCATAGATCATGAGATGGAACAATTATTTAGGATCTTGTAGATCATATAGGCATGGGGACCCCGCCATCTGAAATGATAAGGTCATCAAACTGATGAAAATGAGAAAAACAAAAGGAACTCTTACAAAATAATTATGATGGTAATGAAAGTTGAGATGAAGTGAACATTTAATGCTTCACTAAACACTATCTTAAAACTTAAAAAAAGATGTTTTCTTAAAACAGGGAAGTGCATTATTTGTGCCTAATTATGAGATACATAATATCAAGAGATGTACAAAATATACACATGTTAACCTCGTGGGTCCTACTATGAAATTGTAGAAGAGAGTAATCAATGGTAGAATAAAGTCTAATGCAATACTAAAACAAAACGGTTGTTATTATCCTAGGATAAATTGGTGTTAAATTCATATACTTCTGACGTCACAGTGAAGGGAAAAAGAAAATACAGAAAATATTTGGATGTGACTTTTATTGATGTAGGAAACACTTACAATAGTGCCTGAGAAGTACCATGGCAGGAGTTAAAAAGAAATGTATCAGAGATTCAATATTATAAAGGATGTGACAGGGATAGGCTAACCATATGTCCATATCTGCTCGTGATGGCAATAACCATATCTGCTCGTGATGGCAATGTAGAATTTATTTTATTATATGCTTATATGGAGATGCTCTAAATCACAGTCTACCTTGGTAACATAATAATTGACTATGATTTAGGGCTTCCAGAACAAGACCATAATTAACTAGATGAATTTTCAATAAAGCATTCCGCACCTATGACGTCACCCTAGCACTAGTAGCACATCAGTCTTCAGAGGCCTAAAAGCATGAGTTCAGGGATGCTTGTTTTGCTTGTGGAAGGACCAAAAGCCTCAGGCTTATATAGCGAAGGAACAGGCTACATCAAATTCAAGCCATTAGTCTCTTTCTTATTAGATCTGTTGAATTCTGTGCAAAGAAGATTGTGTTCTCTTCAAAATGTCCACCCCACTAACCAGAATTATGGTTCCCATTATTTCTGCAGTGCACGAGGGTTCTCCATTGGAGTTCAGGCTGTGGAGAAATTATGCTAAGAAACTAATTAGAGGAAACTTTGACAACTACTTCCCCCCCCCCCCCCCTCAATACAACATGAGCAATAACTGGTTTCAACCTTATCTTATTTAGGATGCACAGCATTTACACAGGAACTCCACAAAACAGAGCAGGTGACTTCCTACTAAATTGCAAACCAGGATTTCCTCTTATGATGACATTGGATTCTGAAAATTGACAAACTTGAGGAAATGCTCGCTGTGTCTGTTATCATATCAGGTTTGTCTTTTGCCACTAGAGGAGCAGTCTAAGATATAAATGAAGTAAGAAAGTCTTCATATTAGGAGTTTAGCATTCGCTTCTTTTTTCACAGATATGAATTAATAATATCAGAGGAAAAGCTGCTTTCATTACTAAAAATTTAGAATGTGGTCAGAAGTTTCATTACTAAAAAATTAGAATATGGTTAGAAGCTTCAACATAACAGGATTTCAGAATGAGATAGTCAGTAACAGATTGCTACCCACAAACAAATCAAAATTACATGAGACAAAAAGATGGCAAGAAAAATACCAAGTTGCTCCTCCCCGGCGTCGAACACCACCGTGTGTTTCAAGTAAAAGGTTTACAGTGTGAACTTGTACAGTCATTCCATCTGCAATCTGATCAATAGACAAGCTAAAACATGGCTTTTCGAAGCCCAAACCAGACAACTATCGTGGTTGAAAATAGGTGGAGAATGTCAAAAGCACGAGCGAGGGACCCATATGGAGATATAATGAATAAGTGGGAAGAAACAAGTGTCACTGGCTACAAAATTCAATCTGCGATATTAAATTATTAACAGATTGAAGTCCGCAAGAAGGGTATGTTTGCTACAGCTTTAATCTCTTTAACATTAAAAACAGACGTCAATTATTTTGGACATTTTTTCAGTGTACAGCCGTCAATTACTGTGGACATTGTATCACAAACTTCCATGCGGTTACAACAGAGTATAGAGATTGACCTTGTCTGCAAATCCATAGCCACTACCCTTTGGTGCACTAGTTGACGAGGAAGCACTGCAAGCAATACAATTAGAAAATGGACAATCTAACTGCTGAAAAGAACCGACCAAATCTTCATCGAGCCTACTGAATATACCTGCTTGAGCTCCGTGATGCATCTATATCATCATTTTCCTCCAAAACTAAATCAAGTCGATCGATTTGCACCACAATTGGCTCCATTTGTACATTGCTCACCGAAGGAAGCTTAAGAAAAGCAGACAAACCACTAATTTAGAACAAGTGAAATAACATAGCCAAAGCAATGATTCTATTAAATAGCTAAGAGAACTACAAACAATCCGAATCATCAGAATTCGAATTTTTTTTAAATCCCGTCCTAAATTGAAATCCCACAATTCGATTGTTTGCTCAATTAAGTTAAGGAGTTACTGACAATAATCTCAAATTTCCCGACTTTCGCAGTGGTGACATTCAGTGCCGGCGGTAATCCAAGACTGGCATGCAAAGCATCTCCATTTATATCTAGCACAAAAGATCATGAAGAAAAATCACCAAAAATATCCTCTACTTTAAAAGCCAAAAGGAGTTCTCATATTAAGCAAATGACCGCAAATTTTACCTAAATTCGAAAGCTGTACAGTACGTCCCTGCAATTTGAACTGATCTCTGCTGAATGATTTCAGCCAGTACTTAAGCGTATACTCCAAAGCTCGCGCCAAAATCGATTCCATCTTTATTAGAAAATTGTCAAGATCTGCCGGTCACCGGAAAAGAGATGCAGCGAAAATTAAACCACCTCTTAAACCTACGCCGGAGATCGCGGTGCTGTATTTAGTCCAGTGTTAAAAGCAGATCGAATTATTAAGCAATAAACATTCCGATTCCGCGAGAGAGAGAAAAAGATTTGATTGGCACGTGTGAGTGGGGTTTCAGATATTCGGCACGCATGAGGGATTCCGTGTGGCCCAGGTGTGTGGAACTTTCGGTGTACGATGATCTGATTAGTTAATTTTAAGATCTAGAGGGTTAGTGATTGGTTGTAGTTGCTAGTTATTGTGAGTGCGGAAGCAGAGGATCCTAGCCATGGTATTGGATCTCGGGATGCTGTACTGTCAGGAACTTGCGGGACGAAATGTCAGAGAGTTTTTTGTCGGGTTTTATTTTTATTTTTTTTATTTTTTAATTCAAAGTGCTTTATGAAACTTCAAGAATATAAAATTGCTAATTTCAGGCCTTACTTTTTCAATATTTCCAGATTGCCCTCAAATAATTAAGATTAAGTTTTTGTATGATTGTTTACTATTTAGAATAAAGTAGCAAATTGCTTTAGCTAAAATCTTCTGGTGCGGCCAGCAAAAATACGGCCAAACTTCAGCCAAAGATTCGACCGCCTCGAATGCTGTGGGGGTCTAGGTAGGGGCCTGTGAGAGAGGCCGAAGATTTTTACTCTTCGGCCCCTTAAACCATAACAGGGCTGATTGTTTTAAATAGCTCGTTTTAAAGAGCTCACTCAGGTGTATGATTACAGCTCATTTACCTGGGAAAGGAAAAAATGATCCAATTGCCTGGAAAATGGCTGTTTGATAGATAAAGTTTTTCCAGAAAAAAGCCACCCTTTTTTCCCTCACGTGACATGTTTTCTAGGTTTTGAAGGAATTCACTTTCCTACCTAAAGGTTGGATTTGGTTTTTAAAGAGAAAATTTGCTCTTTTTTTAATGGATAATTTGTTTTAACCATAAAAATAAGAAAAATGATCAAATTTCATAAAAAAATACAAAAATAAAGAAAACAACACTATTTTCCAACTTGCAAATTAATGCAATCAAATATGGATAACGACTATTTTCCCTCGAAAATATTTTCTCGGAATTCATTTACTCGAAAAATATTTTCCTTCCAACCATTTTTCGATTTTGTAATCAAACACACCCTTAAAATTTTTGTAGAAGTACAATATCAATTTATTTATAGTTAGATTATTTTTTATTTTTTGATCATATATGAAGTGGAGAAACAGAGATGGAGACGCCAACTTTTTCAGTTTTCAAAGAATTTTTTGAGGGGGGAGTCAGATGGAGAATGGCCAAAAGATCGAGGACTTACAGATGCTATATGTTTAACGAAATTTTTTCTTTCAAACATACATGTTCGTAAATAATTACACATTTTTAGTCTCTTTTTATTCATGCATAGTTCACCAAACAATTTCAATTATTCAGCGTCATACATTTGTATATTCATAAATATCCTATTTATGAGAACATTTATAGACAATGTGCTAGAATAATCCATGTCTTTAATTTTTGTCACATCTTCTCTTTGATCAACGTTGTGGGAAATGTTGAGAACCAATTGGTATTTCTATATGCAAAAGGAGATGGATAATGAGAAATTTCACCTTTAACGATAAGAAAAGTATTCAGTAAAATGTCTATTTTAGGGTGGACTCATCGAATATTGATTGATGTGAAAGTCATACATAAAGAGTTTTAACTATTGTTGGAAAGTATTTTCAGAATATTTTTTTAATTAATTTAGGATTTATGTTATTCTTTGTTTATTTACTTTCCTAGTTTAGATAGATTTCTCCTCTTATATTAAGAAGTGATTGTAACTTTATTTTCCACATCAATTTATTATACAATTTATTTCCATATTATATTCCAAGTTGGTATCAGAGCACAAGTTTTTAGATCTTGGTTCTCCAGCCACACGGCCATGGGCCCCTCGTCCAGTCCCCTCTAAATTTTCCAGTAAAAAAATTCTCTACCCATAATTAGGGTTTCAAGATTGGATTTGAAAATTAAAATGTCAAATTGAAAGCCCTAAAGTTGAAAATCCCAAATTGAAAACCCTAGCCACAGCCCCTTTCTTGATCTGACCCATATCCACACACCTGATCAACTAACCAACCTTACCAGTCGCCTCACCTCCTCAGTTCGACCCAGCCGCCTAAATTTCTCTGGCAGCCGACGTCCCACGCGCCCACATGTACGGTCCTTTATATCTAGGCCTAGCTTCTTCCAATGACGCATGACTTCATCAGCGGCCATCGGTTGACTCGTTTTGGCCTGTAGGATCTTCGACTAGTGTTGCTTTGATCATATCTCCTTTCATTTGTGGTGCAATCCCATATTGTTCTCGATTTGTATCACGATGGGGGATTTACTCTTCTGGGCTTGGGTTCTTGCTGTGTGTCTTGGGTATTTGGGCCAAGTTTCTTCCTTGGGTATTTGGGCCAAGTTTCTTCCTGGGTTCTTGTTGTCAGCAGTTACTAGGCTCGGTATAGCATTGGGCTATATTTTTTACTGGGCTTTAGTTTTTTTTTTTTTGTTAAGAGGTTAAGGTTCTATTAGATGTGTTATTGTGGGCTGCTATTGAAGGCTGCGGATATTTGGTGTTGGTTTTAATGTTTGATTTTGGGCTATTATATGGGTTTAAGATGGTGATTGTGACTTTTTCATTTGGAGCTTGTTTTTTGGGCTAGTGTTATGATTGGGGCCATTATTGGAGTGTTCATTATCTAATTATTTTTCAGTCCAATCTAATTATTTTTCAGTCCCTCACCTATCAAACTTTGCCAATTCAGCCCCATCTTGTTGGATTTTCATTTCAATCCCTAATGTTTCTAGAAATTTGGCAAATTGTTCGCTAAACCTTTTGGAGAATTATATTTGAGCTAATAATTCTTGCAAATGACCCTTTAGTTCATCCCGTCATTGTCCTAGATGATCTCTTTAAGGTCCCTTTTTTTAATTATGTTTTGGGATGCACTTTTGATCATGACTGCTTTTGGGGTGTTTTATGATTGGGCTTTTGTATGTGATGTTCAAACCATAAATTTCCATATTAGTGATTTATGACCTAGAACGGCCTACTCAGAGCTAAGTAACCAATCCTTCCTAGTTGACTAGCCATTTGGTGAGTTCAAAGATTTACCTGACTATCTGAGCCTCAGAGACCTCTCTCAGAACTATGCGACATTTCAATTTAGTCAGCTCAGTCATATTTGGTACTCCATGGGATCGACAAATTTTCCATTTGTAACCCTAGCTCTTCTCAGGTTGACCTAGGCTTTCCATTTGAATATGGAAGAACTAGACAACTCTCATCTATGCTAGGGGAGAACATGATTACTTGCAATTGGAAGAAAGTGAGAGCCTTTTGCTACTTGGAGTTGCAATCAAAATTGGCTACCATTTGTAGATGGAGTGCAATCAGAGTTGACAACTAGTCATAAGTAGCCGCCCATCCTACCACTCTACAATTCCACATTCCATGCATTACGTCCAAGTTGATGCTGCGTGGATACATCAATTTGAGGGAGAGTGTTGGAAAGTATTTTTAGAATTTTTTAAAATTAATTTAGGATTTATTTTTGGATGCATCAGTTTAATGAGTGATTTTAGGGTAGACTCATCGAATATTGATTGATGTGAATGTCACACATAAAGAGTTTTGACTATCAAAAGTTTTTTTGTGGTTACATGGAACTAAATTATGTATGTGTAGCACGTTTCTTTTTACGTTATGTATACGCTATAAAAAAATGTCTTTTTAGGACAAGGAACTCATTCTTTTAACATTTATTAATGAACATTTTTTTAAAAAATGGTTAATCAATTGATATTAGAAGGTGACATGCATTGCACGTGATATGGAACTTCATTTTAATTTTTTTAATTTTATTATTAATATAAATGGTTATGAAAACTAAATATTCTCAAAGCAAATATGGAAGAAATTAAAGAAACAAAAAGAATTAATTCTGAATAAAAATTTAATTGAGAATTTCACACAAATATTTTATTTTTTGAGTAAACATAAACAATATTTCATAGAATTAAAAAAATCTTTACGTAGTATTGTTATTTTTAATAAAATTTATTCTAATCAAAGAGTCGAAAAAAGAGAATCCTATTCCATCACAAAGGGAAAAAAAGAATCTTATCGTATTTAAATACACCTATTTAATAATAGCTTCCATAATTGATATTGAATAGGGATATTTTTAATAATAAAAAAATATATAGGGACAAAATTGAAACTGAATGTTTTACACTTATTCCCCCTATTACTAATTACTAATTAGTATTGTTAATAATATTTTTGAATTCAAAGAGTAAGACCTGGGTGTGAACCATATCCTCAACCCCTAATTCCACCCCCTCCCCAACCACCCACCCATCCCTACCTCCCCCATGGTCAAAATAAATGGGGATGTGAATGTTTTACATATATTCCCATTTTTATATATTAGTAATTAGTGATATATATATATATATATATATATATATATACACACACACATATACACACAAAATGGGAGGTGTGTGCGTGTGTTGCAATGTACAACACTCTATTACATGCAATATTTCATTTTAAAGTTTATACGACTTTTTAAATTAAAATTACAATGTAAAATAATATTATAATATATATTTTATTAAACATTGTATTATAAACCATTCTCCAATCTAAAATTTTCTTAACTCAAATGAAAAAGTTTATGTGAATAAAATGTAGTAAGAGTGAATTCTTAAATATAAATATGTAAATATTGTGATTAAAAAATGTGTTAAAAAATTCAGATCGGATAATCGGGTCAGACACCCGATAAGTTAGCAAATTAGATATGGATTTAACTATCAAAATTCGTCGGTTTATTGAATCTAATTAGGTCAGATAATTATAGTTATCAAATTAGATCGGATATAGACAACTCCAATTCATATCTGATCTATTTACACTTTCTACCATAGCGTCTTCACCAAACATTAATCCTCATTCTACTCAGAGGTTGAGCACAATTTGTGATCCAATAAAAAAAAAAAAAAAGGTCCGGTAAGCTGCCGTGAGGCACGAAGGGTTGGGTGACGGGAATGCACCAATTTTAGTAGAAAATAAATTGCACGAAATGTCTCTCTACATTATGAGTTGCAAATATATCCCAAGAATTTGTTACGTTTGTAGCATTGACCATTTTGATGAGCCATGTCAATACAATAGGGATAGATAGATAGTCATATGTCGAGAAATAAGCATGACAAATAGCGGGACACCGACCATGTTAGAAGAGCAGGAAAATTAACAGCACTTAGTTTCAAACTCTCAAATCCCTCTTAATCTCACGTTGTTAAGGCTACTAGTATTCACACCCGTACTATAGACAGGAAGTAATATCATTTTTATTTTTATATCAAAAGTTTGCAACGTTAAAAATCTATAGAACTTATTAATTTAATTAATAAAAGTGGCATTCCGAGGAAAATATAAATATTGTGCAGGAATGAAAATAACGATTGTTGAAGAAACTAAAATATAATAGATTTCTAATACAAATAAAAAAAATCTTTTAATTTCAAATTGAAACAAAATTTATACAAATTTTGAAATATTTTTTTATATATAACATTCGTTGTCACATTTGTCAGACTTCCATTTTTATACAGCAAAGCGTCTTCAAATTGAAGGAACTTATAACTCTAGATATTGCAACATAAAGTTGTCATTTGTCAATAATTTGATATAGGTCCTTTAAAAAAAAAATCCAACAGGAGATAATGATTATCGTTACATCTTTTGAATTAAAAATATGAATAGCTATACAATCATATATAACCAATTGGTATTATAACACTTTCAAAATCCACTGAAGAATCATGTATATCCCCAATTGATATATATTAAATAAATAATAATGAACTTCAAATAAATTTATAATTTTTCCTATTAAAATAAGAATTTGTAAAACCCAGATGGCAATCTTTATGTATCTATCTCATATTTTATTTATTTTCCACACTTAATATTTAATTGAATAAAATAATCTATAAAAAAAAATTATCTATTCATGTAAACAAATAATTGGTAAATAGATAACAGTGTGTGATCCCATATTTATTCAATAAAGAAATAGTTGTCAACTTAACTAAAAAAATTTTAAACACATGTGAATCTTATATAACAATGTGACAAATAATTTTACTTAAAAATAGCTTTAAACAATTGCTTTAAAACAAATAGGAAGATGTAATACAAAAAATTAAGAGATACGTAAAGAAACACTACTTTAGAATATTGTTGAAAGACACACAAAATCACTTACCTTTGATCCCCTCATAATACGCTTCATGTAAAAATAAAATTTAAAAGAATGAAACTTGATGAATATGAGTAATTGCACAAAATTTTAGAGGTTAAATTGAAAATGTAATAAATTCAGAAAAAAAATCACAATAAGATAAAATTAATTACTATCCAATATCCACTTAAAAGTTGGTTAGTTATCTAGTAAAACTACTTTTTTATTACAAATGTGGTATCACCTCTCTTTTATATATTATATAGATCTAGATTTTTAAGTTTTTGGTTCTATCAATTCCGTAAAGATGTTGAAACGTAAAATGCCACAGAAGATAAAAACAAAGAAATTAAATAGAATCAAAATTTTGAAAAAAATAATACATGTGTAGTGGTCTTCTATATCAATTCACAAACCAAACTAAACACGTATCTATTTCTATATGAATTCATGTTCCTCTGGTGAAGGAATGGAAAATGTAGACCACAAACTCTCATTTTGATTTTTGCTTATTAATCTATATATATTTAAAAGACAGGAAAATTGGTTTTTTTGACTATTATGTGGTCCCTATAAAGTTTTTAGAGATCTTTCATTATCCTTGATTAAGGCCTTGTTATTTTCTTTATTTCACAATAAAAAACTTTTCTCTCTCCTCTTTTCAATCACATATACATTTTCTAATACAATATTAACCACACATTTTATACAAAATAAGGTGCATATCAATCTTATTACCAAAAGAACAAGGCCTAATATATTTTGACAACGCTATAAAATTACAATCCTTGTCCTCTCAATACTCTTTGCCTATTCTTTGGTAAGTAATTGGTTTAAGCTAAAATGGTTTACTGAAAAAGTATGTGATGCACTTTTCAATGTTTAAAAAATGCATATTTCCTTATTCAAAAAAAAAAAAAAAAAAACCTTATTTAACTATGGCATGTCATATTTAAATGCTAAACTGTAACGCTCACAATCACATATTGCTTGAACATAAAAAGGAGAATCCAATTTATAAGTTAATAGACTCATCCAATTAGGCATAGAGTCTTTTGGGGTGAGCCCAAGAATAAAACTGTGCGGGTTAGATCCAAAGTGGAAAATATCATACTAAAGTAGTTTGGTCGCTAACAGATCGTACCTAATTATGCATGGTCCTCTCGGGGGCACAGCAGGTCAGATCCAGATGGATCATGACGGGGTCGAGATGATATTAGAGTCAGAGCCCAACCGGAAGTGTGGCCAAAGAAGACGTTAAGCTCCTTTAGGGGGTGATTGTAACACCCACAATTCTACATCGCTCGGACATAAGAGGATAATCCAGTTTATAAGTTAAAAGACTTATCCAACTAGGCATGATGCCTTTTGGGATAAGCCCAAAATAAAATCGTGCAAACTAGACCTAAAGCGGACAATATCATATCAAAATAGATCGATCACTAACGGATCATATCCAAATCTGTATGATACTCCCTGGGACACAGTAGGCTAAATTTGGATTGGCCATAACGTAATCGGGTCATTACATAAATAATACTAAAGAATTAAAAAAATTTTAAAATATACTGTATTATATGGTTTAATAGTTAATAAAAAAAATCTTTTTTCAAAAACTTAAATAAATGTTAGCTGTCAAAGTGAAATCATTATATGCATTAAGGCTGAGAACATTATTTTGGGAAAATAATGCCCCTCTTGTTCTTATCATCCATTTCCTATTTGTATTGTCCGTAAATATCGTTAAAGTTCTTTCCTCCTCCTCCTTTTTTTTTTTCGAGATCCTTAAAGTTCATTATTCCTATATTTTAAATTTTTCTATAATTTAATTTTCTTGAATAGCCCTTATAGAAAGGAGCTAATGATATCGAATCATGATAAACTATCCCCAAGTAATTTGAAATTTTCTACACTTTCATTTACACAAATATTATACTTTAAAATCAATGAGATTTGCCTAGTGGAAAGGGCATTCTTTTACCAGGTGATTGATGCGGGCTCGAGATATTACTCCACCCCTACAATTCCCACTTTGTATGAAAAAAAAATCAATATAAAACAAATACTTTTTCCAGTTTTCCTCCACAATTTTCGAGACGACGTTAATAGACATTGAAATATTGATTTAATGGTATTCTAGAACAATACCATTAAAATGAACATGAAAAAGAGAATCTAACAAATGACGATATTCAATACAATGAAAAATGCTTAGATAATTTTTAAGTCATAGACACAAAAATATGATATTTTTTCTTGCCGAGATTATTATTTAGGCAATGTTATTCTTCTCATTTTAATTTACTTGTTTCAAATTTGAATTTGGTTAAATCAATCGCATTTGTATATTTCGTGTAACTTATATGTACAACACAAATTTCCAATGCCTCACTTATTCTCTCTTATTTCACATAAAAATGTGAACGCTACCGAATGCTTAATTTTCCAATGCCTCACTTATTCTCTCTTATTCACATAAAAATGCGAATGCTAAATTATTAAAGTGATAGTAGATAAGGAATTTAAAAAAAGTTGTAAGAACAAAATTGTTTTAGAATGTTTTTCCACCTTAAGCAACTTGTATAGAGGGTGTTTCTATACTCATGTTAATATATTTTTACGAGAAAGAAAATTTTAAAAAAATGAATAGAAGTGAATGATGGAGATTTAATAGTAGATGTGGATCCTACAATATATGTAGATGTAATTTGTTTGACCAAATTCGAATTTTAAAAAGCAAGAGAGAATATAGATAATAGAAGAGACTTTTGAAAAGGTAATAGATAGATAATAAACCTATATAAAATACTTGACTAAAAGTATTATGTTAGTTGCATTATTTGCATTATTATTATCATACGCTTGGGGGCCAATACATTCATACAAGTAAAACTATATATCAAAAACATATTTTGTTGTATAAATTATTATAATATCATACATTTGTCAACAAATGCATTTATCTATGAGATTAACTTAGCGTCGAATCATTCAATCTCAAAATATCATTTGTTCAATAGACACAATAAATTGAACTTTTTGTGAGCTGAGTGCTAGTATATCATTTTGAGATATATATAGGTAAAATTATAATTTCTATGTCGTAATCAAAATTGAAAAAAACTATATTTTATATGCTTATTTAGTTAAGAATTTATTAATTACAACATTAATTGAAATTTAATGACAAATAAGAATCGAAAGTAAGAATCAAAAGGGATCAAGGGCTTTTCCTAGTGATTAGTAGATCTCCTTCCTTGGCAAGGTTTGAATCCCAATTAAGTGCTCTTGCCGTCCACCAGATAATTAAAAAGAACAAAAAATGGAAAGTAAGAATCAAGTAGACATTGCAAAAATTGTCAGACAGGAGTAGCGTACAATCTATTACTAGTATTAACGCTAATTTTAAAAGGATTTCTAAAATCAGTAGTAACATTTTTCTGAGACTCATCCACACAGTAAACTCGAACTCCTGTGCATTTTATATTAGAACATGTTAATACTGATACACCAATATTACCCTCGTGCGATATACGGGACGATTAAAATGATATATTTATATAAAATAATATTACAAAATAAGAAAATGAATTATTACGAATATATAATAAAAATAATGAAGTATATGTAATATTATATATTTCAATAATGATTTATAAATTTTGGTTCGAAATATTATCCTGCAAGAAAAAATATTATATTAACTATCGCAATTGATGAATTTAGGTGAGAATGGAATATTTAGATAATATACTTATTTAAACAAACAAATCTAAATAATATATTTTATGAGTTATGTATAATTGTTCAAACTTATTTGAAATACGACTAAAAATGATCTTATGGTCAGCCTATATATACGGATGAATGGCCGATATATATAGAACGACCCAAATAAAACTCAAAAGGGATTATACAATATGCTAGATTTAAAATAAATAAATAAATAAATACAACTCAACAAATCTATAAAATCCTAAAAAATATTCTTTTTCTTTTGAAAGAAATAGGACACCTCTCCTCGTTTTTATTCTATATATTATTATTATGAAAATTTTAGATATTACACAAAAATTTTCAATATTATTCTCATATATAAAACACATTTAAATAACCAAGGAATAAAAAAATTGCCAATTAAATTTAAAAGCACTTTAAAATTCAGTAGTAATTCATTCGTTTTCTTTCCATTTATGTAAAACACATTTCCGTTTAGAAAGGAAAACAACTCATATTTTTTTTATGCAAAATGCGTGCAATGCAAATAAATTTATAGTACCTACTTGGATAGCATAAATAAATCAGTGGTATGCTTGATTTCAATCATTTAGTTAAAAAAAAAAATGTAATTCCCTACGCATTAATCACATGTAGTAATAATGCCTTTTATTGTAGCGATTTAATACAATTGAATCCATTCCATTTATATACGACTTTTTTAGTCCAATCCTTGCAATGTAGAATCAAATTAGTGTATAATTAACTCATTGTCTCCGTTTTGAGAAGCTTAAGCAGTATAAAAAGGGAAAAACATAATTTCATATTAAGATTTGTTAATATCGAAAATGAGTCATTGCAATTGCAGTTCAAAATAATTATAGTAATAATGACTCATTCTTTCCTTATATAATTAAAACATCGTACAAAAATTCAATTGTATCTTAAAAAGGAAAATTGATTTTTTTTTTAATTTGAATCCGAGTGCCAGTTAGGCACTTATAAAGCCCGAATGGATACAACTTTTATCAAATTTTATCATTTTTGATCGCTTTTTACCACTTTTTTTTTACTTTTTTCTCTCTCCTAAATCAATCACATCCACATATCTCATCACATCCATAAATCTCAACCACTCACCTCCACTCATTCTCTCTCTTCTTTCACATTAAAATCCATTAAAAATCATTAAAAGTTACTCCCATTCACCTTTATAATTTTTATAGTGCCTAATTGACAGTAGAAAAATTATAATATAGAGATTAATATACATTAATTGAAATTTACGGAGAGGAATCAAGATCATTAAATAATTTTGACCATATGAACTAGATTTCATCAATTGAATTATTAATTGTAAGTATAATTTTCTCTTAAATAGTTCCAAATTTAAAAATTTTGAATTGAATCTTGCCGTTTACCAGACCTCACTGCGGTAGAATTCAGTTGACCGTGAAGAACAACCATGAAATTGCAAAATTAATTTAAAAATCATTATTTGAGAGAGAGAAAGTGGCAAAGAGAGAGAGACAGAGACGTAGAACAGAGTCGAAGACGCTTTTTAATTCCTTCCCCTCTTCGTTATCCCCATCCGTCAAAGTTTTATTTCTCTCTCTAAAACTATGCGTGCGTGCATTTGATTTTCTCTTTCTAGACATCGTCAATCTCGGAAATCATCTAACGCAATAAGAGTTCAACTTGATTTCGACTTTTCTTATTTCTGGATTCAATTTGTATATATTCATTTTATTATTATTGTTTTATTCCTGTATAAATTCTTTGATTTTTTTGAACTAGGTTTGTCTAGAGGGAGATAGACATATATCACCACAAAAAATACAGACGACAAAATAGATTTATTTAATTTTTCGGTTTATTTAGGGAAAATCGTTGTCTGTATTATCAAAATTTGTGTTATTTTAGTTGAAATGCGTTTTTCATTTATTTTTCTGTGGTGATGGTGCCATTAATGAAATGGTGAAGAGGAAAAAACCAGATGACGGTGGTGGACAAGTGTGGTTGAGCCGTACTTTGAGCTGCATGGTTTTTGATTTGTGAGCGTTAAAGCACATACATCTGTATGCTGAGGGTATCAAAATTTCGTGTGGGCTTTTGTTTTACTCGAGCTATAAAGGTTTTGATGATGTTAGTCGAGCTATAAAGGGTTATGTTCTTTATTAATTTTAACCGAGAGAAAGCTGAACAGCTGGTAGCGGCGAGATTTCGGCTGGTTAAGCGTAAGCTTTTCGGTTTGTTGTGGAAGTTTCTGGGATGAGTAACGATGGCCGGAAAATTGGCGGCGGTGATGGCTGCCAACGGGAGCCAAGACCAGGCCAAGGCAAAAATGGGATTCTTCCTACTTCATTTAAAACTCTTTCTAGCTACTTGAGGATTGTTTCTTCTGGTGCCTCCACCGTGGCATCCACAGTGAGGTCTGCTGCCTCCGCGGCTTCCAGTCTTACAGAGAGAGGATCTGAATCCATCGGTGGTCAGGTGAGACTTCAAAGCATTGTTCTTTGGTTAATTATGAGAAATTTATGCAATTCCAGCACGCTTAATTGTTATTTAGAGTTGGATGTTGTTGATCTTGATTTGAATAAATTGGTTGCTTGCTACTTGCTATTGTATGATCGAACTCGATTTGACTGGGGAAAAATGTGTTGGAGATTTTAGGTTTGAATGACTATTTTCAGATCAAGGTTGAAACTTTGCATTTTGAAGTCTTGATCTTTAGCTGCTTGTCTTCATATTTCTTCCATGGGGTTAGCGTAGAATTATAACAGCTAGTTTGTGTAAGCAACTGGGCGACATATTATTTGCGAAAATTCAGAAAGGCGCTCAGAAAGAAGATAGTGAAATATCTCTTGTTTATCATCTTATTTTGCAGTCTTTTCTGGCAATAGAAGAATAACAAATTTCTGAAAAATAAAATAAAATTTGCCAACATATTCATTTTGATATTTGACAAAACTGGTTCTGTCTCTCTCAATACCTGGATCTTTTTAATCATGTGAAAATATATTATTTTGGGTTTTTGCTGCTGAATTGGTTCTCTGTCTGTTTGTTGTACGGTAGCCCTGGAATAATATCTCACAACTTATGCATAGAATGTTTATAGGTTCAGTTATTGCGGCGTGCTGCAGAGTTGTCGTGTTCTGTTTTGGCGGTTTTATGGCTAAAGCAGTTTTCATTATTGCACTTGTACTTAAAGTTGTCGTTATTCTATTTTGTGGTTTTGTGTACTGCGGCATTGTAATCTGTATTCTGTTTCAGAATGTTTAGCGCACTGCCTTGACGGTGCATAGGGTTTTCATTATTGCACTCGTGCTTAAAGTTGTCGTTATTGTATTTTGTAGTTTTGTTTATTGCGGCATTCTTAATCTGTATTCTGTTTCAGAATGTTCAGTGCATTGTGCTGTCGGTGCATATGTCACTAGTGTTCTTGGAAAATGGTCGCATATTCACGCGTACTTTTTAGTTGTCGGTGCTACTCTTTCCCTTTTTTTTTAATACTTTTTTTTGTTTTAAGTTGTAGTCGACTAGTCGGCAGGATGAGGTAGCTGTACGTTACATGAATTTATATTTAATACAAATACTTCCTGATTTGAAATTTTGGCATTCTGCAGTTGGTTAAAATGCTGAAATACAGAACTTTCAGGTCCTTGTTCTTTATTTGTTTATTCATTTTTTTTTTTTTTTTTTTTTTTTTTTTTTTGTGTTTCTGGGAGTTCTGATCATCAGTTTGTGGGTGTTTTCATTATTAGTTTTCAATGTCTGGACAAGGTTTTGCCCATATAATCGAGTCTTTTATATTGGATTGAGGATCATAAGCTTTAGCATTTCTTGTGGCTTTTTACTTATCATTCATTTGAAACTTTACTTGGTCTGTCCGCGTGAAGTTTTGTTGACAATTATGATCTGAAATATCATTATTTCCAGTTTTCCACAAATATTCCTGCATGCTACCTTATTATTCATATCGTGTTTTGTTACTCAAAAGAGTTAGTAGTAATTTCATAGAGAGCTGACGATTTTCCCATTAGATGAATCTTCAAAACTGATACTTGTTCATTGCTTCAGTGGCATATCTTGAACTATAATCAACATAATATGATGCTTTTGTGCACTACAATTTCTAGCACTCAACTATGTGGACTTTGAAAAGGAGTACAGTTCCTCCTGCAAGGGCTCAATTTAAGTTTCTCAATCTCGAGCAAGTTCATCTTAATAACCATATGTTTCTGTTCGTGTATTCCACATCAGATATGTAAACTTTAAACCTGATAAATTTTTATTCTCCCGATTGCCAATTAAGGTTATCTGGGCTGGGTTTGACAAACTAGAAGATGAGGGAGGTGTCACCAGGCAAGTTCTCCTGCTTGGCTACGGCTATGGTTATCAGGTTTGGGATGTTGAAGAAACAGCCAATGTGCGCAACTTAGTTTCAAGGCATGATGGTCCAGTTTCATTCATGCAAATGTTACCAAAACCAATGGCATCAAAGCAGTCTGAGAATAAGATGGTGGACAATTGTCCATTGCTGATCATTTGTGCTGATGGATCCTTCTCCGGAGGTAATAACAACCAGGAGAGGTTCAGTACTCCTTATAATGGGTCGATCCAACAATGCAGTGGTTCAGTTGATGGTAGTTGTGTTCCTACTGTGGTTTGGTTTTATTCCTTGAGATATCAATCTTATATTCATCTTCTGAGGTTTAGATCAGTTGTTCATTTAGTAAGATGCAGCTCTCGAGTTGTTGCTATTTTGCAGTCGAATCAGGTATGTTTACTTATTCTTATATTCCTGAAAATGTCTTTTCCCTCTATAACCGGTGTATGCTTATTTGATTAATTGGAAATATATGATTAAGATGCCTTCTTGACAGATACACTGTTTCAATGCTGCGACATTAGAGAGAGATCATACAATTCTCATAAATCCTATTGTTATGGGAAGTTCTGGGTCAGGAAATATCGGATATGGGCCGCTTGCAGTGGGCCCCAGGTGGATGGCATATAGTGGGGGTAAAGTTACAAATTCGGATTCTGGGCGTGTGAGTCCACAACACCTTACCCCCTCGGCTAGTTTTCCAAATCCTGCTTCAAATGAAAGCCTCGTTGCACATTATGCAAAAGAGTCAAGCAGGCAACTTGCTGCTGGTATTGTGACTCTCGGGGACATGGGTTATAAGAAACTTTCAAGGTACTACTCTGAGCTGGTACCTGAAAGAAACTTGTCATCCGTGGCCGCCAGAGGGCAGGTAAATGGTGTTGCTAATGGCTTTATGCCTGGTGCAGACAATGTTGGCATGGTATGCAGTATTCTTGTCAAGTGTAAATGTTATTGTTTTTGTTCAACTGTTTGTGTGATTTTTTTTTTTGCTACCTTTGTGATTGCTGTCAAATTTCAGGTCATTGTCAGAGACACTGTTTCGAGAACTGTGGTTGCACAGTTCAGGGCACATAAAAGTCCTATCCAATCTCTATGCTTTGATCCTAGTGGCATCCTTTTAGTGACGGCTTCAGTTCAGGGTCACAATATCAATGTTTTCCGTATTGCGCATGGACATACTGGATCTTCTTCTGGCCTTTCTCATTGCCACATTTATAGGCTTCAACGTGGTTTCACAAACGCTGTAAGAGCAAGATTTTACTGTTTTTCTTTTTCTCGATCGTGTTTGTTAGCGAAAAGGAACTAAGTTGTTTTTCTATTTGGTAATGCTTTCTCAGGTCATACAGGATATAAGTTTCAGTGTTGACAGTCAATGGATTTTGATCAGTTCCTCAAGAGGAACGAGTCATCTTTTTCCTATTTCGCCTTTGGGGGGGCCAGTATCCACAGATGTTTTGTTCAGTACCAGAAACAGTGGATTGCAGGCGCTAATTCAACAGAGCCTCTGCGTGTGTGGGCCCCCAATTGTTGTTAATGCTGCTAGCAGAATTAGAAACGGAAATAGTGGATGGATAAACACAGTGAGTGGTGCTGCTGCAGTTGCAACTGGGCGCACGAGTTCTCTCTCTGGAGTAATTGCCTCTGCTTTCTACAACTGCAAAGACAGTGGTGCTTATTCTGATAACAGTACTCCTAAGGAAAAGCATTACCTGATGGTGTTTTCTCCTTCTGGTGGTGTGGTACAATATGCACTTCGTCTCTCTTCCATGGTCGATAGCACAACAACTTTGCCTGGAGCAAGTACCAGTTGTGACTCTGGCCTTGACTGTGACACAAAAATAGCAGTGGAACCAATTCGAAAGTGGAATATTTGTCAAAAGCTAAACAGGAAGCAGCGAGAAGATAATATCTATGTTGGAAAACTAAATTCAGACAGTAAAGGATTTCCAGCAAGAACTGGACACAAGAACAATGAACTTCCTCGTGTTGTGGCTACAACCACGATGGATAACATTGCTGAAGAAAGGCATCATATGTACATATCTGAAGCAGAACTACAGATGCATCAAAGTCCAGATCCACCGTGGTTGAGGCTTGAGGTACCTTATCATTCACAAAAAAGTTGACACGGTGTTTGAGTAAATGTTACTAATTGCTATTGTCGGCCAATGACATAAATTCTTTTGCAATGTTTATTGGCAGATTTATTTTCAGACAATGCTGACTGATGGCTTAAATATGGACGAGGAAGGTTCTTATAGGGGGGAGATTGAGATTGAAAAATTGCGTGTTCGCACACTTGAAATGAGGTCAAAAAACTTGGTTCCAGTTTTTGATTACCTTCAGCCTTGCATGTTTCAACAGGGGAGGTATGTTTAGATGCTTCTATCGATAGTTCTTATCTGAGGAAATTGTGTTTGGCTTGTTGCATCTGTTTGCACTGCGATCATGTATATTGTACAAGGGTTCGATGTTATATGGGTTTTGGCTACGGAAGTGTCATTTACTAAACCTGTGCTCAGGTTTTTGCCCATTTTCACTTGAATAATGGTTCTCATCTTTCAGGTTCCCTGTTATAAATAGTGGCAACAATGGCCCACTGCTATTTCAGGGGCCTGAGAATGCCTGCAGGAGCAGTTATAGCTCTCTTGACTCCACAAATAATGATGCTGAGAAACCCGGCCTGGATGATCTTCAGGTTCCAACTGAAACAAATAGTGGCTTTGTAAATACAGATGATGCCCCAGTAGTGAATACTGGGCTCGAGAATGTAAATACTACAGAAAACTCGATGATGGGTAGTCCAATTTGTGAATAATAGAGATGGCTTGAATATCATGGAGAACCATCTAATGAGGGTGATGAGTTTGATTAACGGTATTTCTCTAGATCCTCCTCATTCTGTGTTTCTCCTTTTATTGAGAAACGCAAAATCTCTTAGAGCATCTTCAATATGTATGATAAAAGGAGAAACACAAATTCTCTTAGAGCATCTTCAAGCCAAATTAGAGAACATTGTTGGAGGGTATAAAAATATATGCTTGCTATTAAACCTGAGTATTTCCTTGTTATTTGCTTAGACTACATTTTCATCGACAAATTTCTTATATCTTATACCTTTACAGGTTTAAAGATATTCTTTTATCCTCTGTGCAAGCTTTCCTTAGAAGTTAGAAGTTCCATAATGGTGGGTGGATTATGTAGAAGATTGAGAAAAATTGGGTGCTTTGGAATTTGGTTTGAAGTTTGAAGACCTTAATGTTAGTCTTTGTTCTCTGTGATGACTCTGTAAATACATACTCAGACTAAAGATGCTATAATCAGTTGTAATATGTAACTGTAAATAATAATAATTAAAAGAAAAAAGGCTAATTGTTGATGTATATTTTATTGACGCAAAAGATCCATTGTCACATGTGGGCAACTGCCCCTATGGGAGACACGTGTCCATATGTACATCTCCCCGATTGTTTTTTTCCCTGGGGGTGGGGGCGTTGCCCAGCAGGGCACATATGGACAATTTAGGTTGTCTATCTGTGGGCATTAGATCACTAGCGATTTTATTAATTGCTTTTCTGTGATTTCAAGCTCATTCATCATCTTCGTGCATAAAATACATTTTAAACTACCATTTACTATCATTCACGGATATTGCTGAGAGCCTGTTATCATACAAATTTTAATTCATTTTAATTCATTCTTTTTAAAATTTAAATTTGGTTAAACAAATCACATTCACATATCAACTGTACTTTTAAATCTCCACCATCCAATTTCAATAATTCTCTCTCTTCCTCTTGCTACTTATAAAAATACGTTTTAATTTTTGCTAATTATAAAAATACGTTTTAATTCATACGCTAATACACACTGACTTAATCGACAACTCTAATGGAATAAATGTTCATCTCTGATGGAATGAGTGTTCATCTGGATACAGTGCATATCTGCTGTAAAGCCTAGGTAATCACCTGACCATATCTATCAATGGCGACCAAGTACTTCTCTGCGCGTCGTTTCCTATCTTCATTATCCCACTCGAGTAGGTTCCACCACTCGGACTGGGCTTTTATTTCCATGATTGAGTCTTCAAATTCGGTAGCCAGAGGTAGCTTCCTTATTAGATTACAGAGAAACAACTCAACCTGTTGCAGATGCTGCCATGATTCATTATCTCTGCAAAGAGTCTCCAAGCTTTGAAGATTCTTCAATTTCAGTACTTGTAATTTAGGGGCAACATGGCCTATATCCAAATTCTGCATGGGATTTGGGAACTTGAATAGGTCTTTCAACATCTCACAGGACTCGACCCTGATCTCTTCTAAGCTAACCAAGTTTCGTCCAGTATTCTCAACAGAGAAGAGATGTTTTAGTTGGGGACAACTGAAAACATCTACAATCCTTAGTCTCAAAAACCTTAGGCCAAGATAATCCCCAAAATCTGAAATGCTTTCCAATTGACTCAAAGAATGGAGGTATATTTCCTCTAGATTTGGTAATAAGTCCAAAGGCGCAACACGTTCTCCACGAGAAGGCTTCAATGTGCTGTGAGAGTATGAAATCTTCAGAGTCCTCAAGCCGGCGAAACTTCCAAAACTGGCACTGTTTATTGATAGATTTGCAAGCATGTGATCAAGTCCCTCACAGAAACGAATCTGTACTGAAACTGCATTGAGTAGTAACCACCCAATCCATTCTTGAGAGAAAGAGAGTCGACTAAGAATCACACAGTTCTCATCATGGTCAGCTATAGTAGTGTTGCGTGTACGAGCACCTTTACCAACGAAGAATTTGAATTTTTTAACTCCACTAGACCAGTTGATATCGTTGGGGGTGAACGATGGGATGCTATCCAAGTGAACATAAAGCGCGTACAGTTTCTTGAGGCTTAGCACCTCTTCAAACGGTGCTTGTCCCTTGACTGGCTTTCCTTTGCTCCCCAGTTGTATGCAGTATCTATGAGGTTTAATATCTCCAGATTGGACAAACTGGAAATTGTTGAAGATGGAATTGTTTCTAAACATATTGTGTGAGATATGTCTAGTAGTCTCATGCCAGTCAATTTTTCCAGTCCTTTTGGTAATTGGGAGATGCAAGTGCCACTGCAATCAAGAACTTGTAGCTTAGTTAGACCCTCTAATGGGGGCAACTCTGTCAAACAGACACAATGATGGAGAAGAAGTGATCGAAGGTCACCTAGTCGAACGAGAGACGAAGGCAAGGTTCCAATCTTGCTTCCACTTAAATCCAAGATCTTTAGAGATTGAAACCCATGTAAGAATGATGTAGGAATTATCTTAAGATTATGATTACCACTTAGGAGCAAAGTTGATGCTTCTTCACATTTCACTCTGCAATCAGTAAGGCTTTCTATTTCATTATTCATCAAAGAAACTCTCTTGAGACAACTCGAAAATTCTCTCTCTGATATCCAAGTCAAGCCAATTCCAGATCGAACTAAAGATCTAAATCTATTATCTGACGAATGAACCATCCATATACAAACATCACGAACTACATCATGCATCTTTATGGTATTTGGAACCATACCCAGTTCCAACAAACAAGAATCTCTCAGGCTCTGAACAATAGCTATACCCCTATTTTCTAGTTCCTCATAGTTTAGGTTTTCATCCAGTAAACCTTCGGAAAACCATTGTCGAACAAGTTCAAACACATGAATAGTTGAATCCTCTGGATATAAACAGCAAAATAGAAAACAAGATTTGACATTCTCATCTTGCAATGAATCATAACTCCATTTTAGGGTATTAAAGACCTTATCTTCTATCCCTTTGATAAGAGGGACTGACCTTTGAAGGGCTCTCAACGCATCCTTCCAAAGTGGGACCATGGATTTCCCTCTCATAGATGCCCCAACAACAATGAGAGCCAAAGGCAACCCACCACATTCCTTGGCAACTGCCTCTGCTAAATGCCTAATATGATCTTTCTCGACTACTTCCCCTGCGTGCTGATAGAACAACTCCCACGCCTCATCCCCATTTAGGGCGTTTACTTCAATGTTGATATCTGTCAACAATTCTCTGCAAACGTCCAATGAACGAGATGTTAGTATGATCTTACTCCCAAGATGAACTTCAGGGCGTGGGATGCCTAAAAGGTCTAAATCAATTGCTTCCCAAACATCATCCAAAATGAGGAGAAATCTTTTCTCTTTCTCAAGCCTTTTGTGGAGTTTAATGCTGATTCTTTCTTCACTCTCCTCCATCTTCACCTGCAAATTCAATCTCTCAGCAATCTGTAACTGGATTCTTCTCAAGTTCGTCTCTCTGGACGACGTAACCCATATTATGACACTGAACGGTTGTGTTGAAGGCATCTTGTTGAGCTCGTTATTCAGATTCTTCACCAAAGTTGATTTCCCCACTCCACCCATACCACAAACCCCAATTCTCTTAACCTTATCGTCCATCAAAAGTTCCATTATCCTCGACAAATTCCGTGATGCTGTTTTCTGACCTATAATCGATGGACCGGGAATATGCTCAATTGCTTTCGGCCTGTCGATTGCGATCAACATATTTCCAAAAAAACTGCCAGCTTCTGTAATCTGTTTCACTTCCGTAAGCAATTTTACGAGATCTCTGCTTAATTTATAACGCAATCTGCAATTATCTCCCCTGGGTAATACATTCACTTTAGCCTCTAACTCATCGACGATTCTCAACCATTCTTCCACCTGGACTCTCGGCAAGTTCCCATGCCCCTCATTCTCGTCCAATTCTGGTCGTAAATCATCTCTGAGATACAAAAGCGATTTCATGTTCTTCTGCAGATCAATCAAGTTCTTTTGGCGCTTCAGGAAATTACGAATCCTGCTATGGATAGATCTAACTATTAGTCGACATGGTTCTGCTAGAAGTGAATTCAGAGCCGCAGCTGCAACTTCCATTGCGAGTAATTCGCGGAAGGTTGATGATTCTGCTGAATGATACACAGTGAAGATACTGCGATTGAAATGTTTGCATTGACTTGAAACCTATTTTTGCTTCACATTCACTTAAAGAAAAAAAAATAAAATAATAATAATAATAATAATAATAACAATAATAATAATAGCAATAACTAGTTTACCGTTCTTCGCCGGTAGATCGAGCGAAGCCGGTGATGGCGGAGGAGCGGCGGTGGAGGAGGAGGAAGAGAGGAGGGAAGGAGAAGAAGGAAGAGAGCGAGACAGCGAGGCAGAGAGCGAGGTAGAGGGTGAGAGAGGGAGATGAAGATGGAATGACTGACGTTCAAACAATCACGATCCTTTTTTATGTCGGGGGAGAAAAACTCGCTTTGCTTGTGATAATAATAATAATAATAATAATAATAATAATAATAATAATAATAATACTATTTTCTCTAATTATATTGACTTTCATTTATCGGAATGCCTAACGCACTAATATAAGATAAGAGTGAAATAATAGATACACAACATATATGAGCGTGTATAATATTATCGGTGACAAATAATTGGTGAAAAAACATTATTTATTTTTAGTAAGTTGAATGTCTTGGAAATTTTAATAGGTTTTGACAAATTTGACAGGGTGGGACCATTCACATCCGAAACATACCAAGGTTGTGAGAATCATTTTTTTGGATCGAATCGTTGGAGGGTTCATCCGAAGCGGATCGACGAATCGAATCATGAATCGTAAGATTCTTCTAAATAATGGCTGATAAATTAAAATAGATATAAAGCTAACGTTTTAATAACAAAACAACCATTAAAAGTCAATTCTTAGTAATAAATAGTTGGAAAATAAGTTTTAAATAACTTTTAACTACATTAAAACCAGCTCGATAAGGGAGATACAATTTAAACACAACAATCAAGCTCAAATATGAGCTCATTCATCGAAACAATTGTTTTAACCATCAAAAAGAAGAGCACGACCTTCATTAGCATTGGAATTGCCGGCTCCTAAGTATTGATGAACATCATTGTTTTGTCTTACATCCACCATGATTACTGATTAGTGAAGGATATTTCAGGTAGAAACTAAAAACAGCTAACAATCAATATAAAAATAAATCATTTTACGCATAGAGACTAAAAATGCAGAGAGTAGAACTAGGGTAGGTACAAAGAAAATGCAGAAACTAGAAACCTAAAAAGAGAACAACTCGTGGAATCTCATTTTTTTTACCATTTTTTACGATTCAAATACGAGCCCCGATTGACTTCCATTTAAAAGTATTTTAAACACTTTTTTCAACTTTTTTTTCTCTCAAATCAATCACATTCACATATCTCATCACATCAACAAATCTCAACCACTCAACTCCACTCATTCTCTCTCCTCTTTTACATTAAAAACATTTAAAAACCATTATAATATATTCCCTATCACCCTTACGATTTTTTAATTTACGATTTTTTATGATTCAAATCTCGATTTTTTATGATTCAATACGATTCAAACAGCTTCCGATCTTCCAAACAGTTCGGATCGTTTGGGCACTTTTGAATCGTAAAATCACATTGAATCGCGATTTTAGTAACCTTGAAACATACCCACTTTTTCTAAAATATTCTTTCAATTTCTTTAAAAACAGAAAAAAATTCCTTTTGGTTCGCCATTTCAGGCTGAATCAATTTATTTAAAAAGAGTTAAACATTGATGTCTGTTGTAATAATTATAAATTTGTTAATAACTTTTCTACTCTCGGAACGATGAGTCTTTACTCATAAAAACATGGGGCTCTAATATATATTTTTTATAATTTTCTCATTATTGTCTTTTTCTTGTCTTTAATTTATGACAAGTTATCAACACGAGACTCTAGCTAGCCAATTGTGCTCGGGAAATCAATAATTGTGCTCGGGAAATCAATTTGTATGTTTCAATTCAATGACAAAAAATTCTAGTGCAAGATATTCATCAATTTTCTTGTTGAGAGAAAAACAATTTGTGGCCAATTAAGTCGACTTAAAAGCTATTTTTGCATTTTGACTTAGTGATTTATTAATCGCTTCTTCGAATTCTTCTTCTTCTTCTATTATACTTGAACTCTAAATAGAATTTATCCAATATTATTGGGAGAGTTCAGATATTCTCTGTGTTATTGCAGAAGAAGTTTGGAAGGTTGGGCTAGTGTCGATTAAGAGAATGAGAATCTGAACTATCTTCTTGTTTTTAAAGAATACTGAAAAGGACTCGCAGGCAAAGGTCGGAATCAAGAATAACAAGCAAATGATTCTATGAAGCATGCGACAATGGCTACAAGAGTAATCCCTTGACACCTATTTTACTAGTTTTCCAAGTGCAAAATTATATTTTCGATAATGAACAAAAGTGATCAATAGTTTGTTTGATAAAGATTTTTCCTTTGTCATGTACAGTTATTTTTCTTAGCGAACGAAAAACCTAAAAAAAAAAAAAAAAAAAAAAAAACTCGTGTGTGAAAATAAATATAGAATAAGAGTTTTGTTAAACGAGCAGTAAATGAAACATATAAGATACTCCCTCCGTCCCACTAAGATAGACACTCACCATTTTTCACACATATTAAGAAAACATCTTAAATGTTGACACCCACCATTTTTCACACATATTAAGAAAACATCTTAAATGTTCTTGGAATTATAAGATATTCATATATTCTTCCAATTTTACCCCTATATTGAATGGTCAAAAAGTAGTGTGAACATGTTTAAATATATTGGGAGATGAAATATCTATCTTGATGTTTAGTATTCCAATTATCTTAAATAGGGGTATTTTAGTACATGGAAAATAAATTATACATTCAATAAGGAAATTGGACTATAATTTGGGACGGATAAAATAGAAATACTTGCCTATCTTAGTGGGACGGAGGGAGTACTTTTCATCACAAAAAATGAAGGTGTTTCTCTCTCTCTCTCCCCATTTTATTTTATTCTTTTTTAGGAATTAGAAATAAAGTTTTTCTCTTTTTTTTTTTATTTTTTTTTATTTTTGGGTTTGAATGAAAGTTTTTCTCATGTTAACTTCTCACCAATTCTATGCTCGCCTATGAATGGATATATAATAAAAATCTTATGCTCAGTTGGCAAATATCATTTGAACTATGTCTTCAAATATTTTTATAGAGTTGGAGACGAAATTAAGAGAAAGAAAAATTAAAAAAAAAAAAAAAAGACAGAAGAATCCTAATCAAAAGTATTGTAAAAGAAATAACACTTGGAATAAATTTTTTTATGACACTTGGAATCTTAAAAAATTAACAAAGGCCACATCGGAAGCAAATGTAAAAAAAAAAAAAAAAAAAAAAAGGTTCAAACATGATGAAATAGTATAGTATCTTAAAAGTGCATTTGGCCACGTCGTGTGATATTGCCTTTTGTACATCATCTCAAAGACACTAGCAGATTAATCGAACTTAGAAAAATTTGGAATGGAACAATAGCAAATCACAGGAGGTCCTGGATGCCCTTAAGCAAAATCTTATAGATGACGCTTGATAAATAGACCTTTTTTTAAAGACAAAATTATATACACTACTTTCAAATAAAAAAAAATTTACTAAATAAAATTTTAAAAGTTCCAATAATGATAATATAAAGTTTCTATTTGAATAAGTAACAAATGAATTTTTATTTATTAAAAAAACCCCTGCCTGTATATACTCAAAATTTGGAATCGTCGTATTTTGGAGGTCCTAAGCAGAGATTAAGATGCTCAAGACCAAGACCGGCCTTGAGGCAAATGCGAAGGAAATCTAAATTTCAAAGAGATTTGGGTGAAGATGTATGCACAATATTGTTTGAGGGCCTTTGATCAGGTACTCACGATCCCCCAAAAAAAAATTCGTGTGGGTCCCCCACCATCGGGACAGTTATGTATTATTTATCTGACCTGACGTAGGCAAATTTTTTTTTTAAATTTTTGGTCAATAACGTAGAGCCTTGTGAGGGCGCCACGTGGCGTGGGTTCTGTACCCACGTGAGTATCCGAATAAAACCAATTGTTTAAGATGTTTCCCCATGTCAAAAACATCAATTTTATCCAATCCCTTCTTAAAAGTTTTGGGTCAATGACGTGGCGCCCTTTGGGTTTAATACCCACATGGGTATCCGAACAAAACCAATTATTTGAGATGTTTCCCCATGTGAAAAAATCAATTTTATCACCTATTATAGATTTAAGAAACCTTAAATCCCAGTTTCAAAAAGAAACCTTAAATCCCGATGGGCAAAAACGGCACTTGTTGGGTTCAAAATTAAACAAATTAAAGCGTTCATCTTTTATGCTGTTGTGGTGGGAAGTCATAATCCTTGTTGTCATTTTATTCATGCCACACACCTCTGATCACCATTTAACATTAAAGTTGAACTAACTCGATATATATAATAGCATTTGGGTAAATGCTAGGATCCCCCAAGCGTCTCCATTGTACAATGTCTAGACATTGTCTATTGGAGATGATATGAAAGAGAGATAAAAAGAAAATAATTATTTTAATTGGAAAAAAAGAGAAAGAAATATAGGAAAATTGAGAAAAGAGAAAAGAGGTAGCAACAAAGTAAAAAATGATGATAAAATGATAGTGGAGAATATAGAGATGAATGTGTGATTTTAGAAGTCGCACGGGAAGCAATGAAGAAAAAATAAAGAAATAAGAATAATAAATATAGAGAAGTGGGACCGACAATTTTCATTTATCGATTTCCCTCATTTGAATGTGATACCACATAGGATGGAATGGAAGTTATGCAATGAAGATGCTCTTATTTGTGAAAGGCTTGGTAGTAAATGTGGTGACACGACCGTGTCACTGCCACATCAGATGTGGACACTAAGCATCATGTCACGAGTTGAGGAATCATGCATCGCTACAACTGTGAATAAAATGGGGAAAGATTTCTCCCTTTTTTTTTTTTTAACAATTTTATTGAAATAGAGTTGGCAATACAAGCATGTTAGATAAAATTCAGCTGAAAATCATGCTCATTTTTAACCATAGATTCTACAATAAAAAATAGATTTTCAAGTCTCTCAATGACTTTTCTTACTTTGTAAACATATATTCTTAAACTTTTATTTAAAAAAACATTTTTCCAATATAAAAAAAAATACATAAAAGGAGTCCAAATCGCTATTCCATGTATTTTTCAATCTAACTAATCAAAATAATCACGTCAAGAAATGAGACAACAGATCCGATCTCGAGCATGACCGGCCCGCGCATCAACCTAGACAAGTAAAAATTAATAATAGGACACATGTCAGAAGAGGAAATAGTCACTTTCCATTTAGAAACTCTGTTTGTTTCCAAGACCAAACTAAACTGTTCTTTTCAAAATACTTCATGTGTAGGCAAAGCGAAACACCACCAAACTCTCTCTCTCTCTCTCTAAAACACCTCTTCTTTCTCTCTCTAAACCAATTTCTTCCTCAACACAAAGTCAGTCTCAAGTCATTTTCCTCCAAACAAACCCCCTCTTCTCCTCTGGCAAATTCACCCTTTCACTCACACACACATAAGAAAAACAGAGATTTAATTTTTCCATTTTTATTTTTATATACATTCTATAAGTTGTAACCTCTATTTGAAGCAAGTTTAGGTAATCGATAGCAACTCTAAACATGCAGCAGCCTCATAACCTTCCTTTTACACCATTTTCTCACACATCAACCTCTCTCTGCATTCCCAAATAACTTTATACATATAGAGAGAGAAACAGAGAGAGTTCAATTCATTTGTAATTTTCCTGTTTGTAATATATATGCGCACACACACACACACATTACCCACATTTACAATATTTTTGTGTGTATTTACCTAATTTACGGTTCGAAAATTGAAAATAAATAAAAATGCAGCTGCATATATCGCCGAGTTTGAGGCACGTGACGGTTTTGCCTGCGAAAGGCGTAAGAGAATTCATCAAAGTGAAGATCGGATCGAGGAGGCTATCGTATCGAATGGTTTTCTATTCGCTTTTGTTCTTCACTTTTCTTCTTCGTTTTGTGTTTGTGTTAACTGCTGTTGACACCATTGAAGGGGAAACCAGGTGTTCATCACTAGGTACGTACGTACGTACTTCTTTGCGTTTCAGTTTTCAGTTTTCGATTTCGATTTTGATTTCGATTTTTGAATTTCAAGTTTTTGAGCGTGGATAGAGACGAGAGAGTTGCTAAGTTTATGATTTTCTCGATATCTTGGGCGTGTTTTACTCAAAATATCGTTTCGAATTTTATTAACAAACTTTTTCTTGTTAGAAACTAACAAATGTGAGAAAACAATATGAAACAACAAACACATCCTTAAGCACCTTAACTATCGGAAATGGATTTTTTGAGATAATATGTTGTCAATAATTTGATGTTAATATAGTATGCATGCATAGAACAATATAATTTATTTTGTTTTAAAATTAAATATGATCATGTGACACTTTCAAGTAAAGGCACAGTCGTGTGACGAAACGAGTCACGCGTCTGTTGTCTCATTTTCTGTTTCTTAAATTATTTTATTCAATCAAAATAATATTTATGCACAATCAAATATATTTAATTCAACGATATACATTGTTTCGTTGAATGTGATGTATGAGGACTATTTTAGTTCAACGGGATGTACGTGTACGGTGTGCTTTGGTTGAAACAGAGAGGCAAAAAATCAAGAGGACTGAAAATTGAACATAGATCTTAACTCATAGAAAATTTCATAAATATGGGAAGTCCCTTTTGGTTTGGATCTTTAATGTAATCAGTTATTTGTAGTAACATACAGGTAAAACAGTCCACGTGACATGGTCATGTTCAATAAGCATAGTAACAAAAATTCATTTCAAATAGAATTCCCAAGAATGTTACTATACTAGCTATTGATGCATAATCATCCATATCTCTATAAAACTATCAACAATATCAAAACTTGTTGGTATTATCAGCTAAGTTTATTCTTTTTATTTTTAATTTTTAATTTTTTTATCCATAATATTACTACGGAGAATTCTTGGTGATTTTTTTGGTGTTTAATATTTATATACTTCATTATTTTACTGTGGACAAAATTTAGTTAGTCAAACATTTTTTTCACTTATTATTAGCAACTAAAAATTATATACAGAGCCTTAAATTGTTTTCTTAATTTATTATTATTTTTCTGGGGCAACTTCAGTATTGATAAGATCCTAATTTTCTCATCAAATGTAGGTTGCTTGAGCAAAAAGTTGGGACCAAAAATTTTGGGAAGAATACCCGAATCAGCTGTAAATCTTCTTGAACTCTCTATATTTTCTCTTTACCCTTTGTTTAGAGCTTGTTTGGTAAAACGATTTGCAATTCACTTTTTCTCAAACTCATTTTCAAACACAGAACTTGCGAAAGCCAGTTTTCACTGGAAAATACTTAGACCAAACAAGCCCTTAGGTTACCCATTGAGATACCATTTTATAGTATGGAATTTGTTGAGATAACTAAAATGTCTCTGTTTCTGTTAGGTTCCTGAAGTTATATATCAAGTTTTGCAAGAACCTGTTAGCGAAAGTGAAATAAACGTAGGACAAGAAATTCCTCAAACACTGGAAGATTTTGTCGCTGAGATGAAAGATGGACAATCAGATGCTAAGACATTTGCTGTCAAGCTCAAAGCTATGGTAAGTTGGTAACCATCACAAGTCGAACTCCAATATACACTAGCTCATTATCAGTCATCATAAATGCGCAAACACACACAACAATAGATACTGTCACCCTTTATATGTAAGCAGTCATTATTGATTGACTAGATGTCTATCTGCTTATAGGTGACACTATTCGAACAAAGGACAAGAACGGCGAAAATCCAAGAATACTTATACCGCCACGTGGCATCCAGTAGTATACCCAAACAGCTACATTGCCTCGCTTTAAAACTAGCGAATGAGCACACTACTAATTCCAATGCTCGTCTCCAGCTCCCTTCAGCAGAACTTGTCCCGGCCCTTGTAGATAACTCGTTCTTCCACTTTGTGCTCGCCTCTGACAACATCCTTGCCACCTCTGTCGTGGCAGCATCTCTTGTGCAGAATTCATTGCGCCCTGAGAGAGTCGTCCTACACATAATTACAGATAAAAAGACCTACTATCCGATGCAGGCTTGGTTTTCACTACATCCTTTGACGCCTGCCATCATTGAGGTCAAAGCATTGCACCATTTTGATTGGTTGACGAAGGGGAGGGTACCCGTGTTGGAAGCTATGGAGAAAGATCAAAAGGTTCGCTCGCAATTTAGAGGAGGGTCGTCGGCCATTGTGGCAAATAACACCGAACAGCCGAAAGTCATTGCCGCCAAATTGCAGGCACTTAGTCCTAAGTACAATTCTGTGATGAATCACATCCGAATACATTTGCCAGAGGTAAGTGTCAAAGTCGAGACAAGTTCCAATAGACTCCTCACAACCTGCAAGCTATTTACATATTATACTCTCAATCTAGTGCAAGCTACTTGCACTAAATCTTATGCAAGGAACGGATGTGGCCCGTCTCGACCATAGTGTATGTTTTAAAGCAGTTGATGTGACATGCTGGATCGGAAAAATTACTAAGACTCTGAGACAAACACTTCAGATTATGGAATCGCTACCTACACATGGTGACCATTTTATTTATTAAATGTGGCCCTATGTGTATGTGCAAGAAGCGATCACTGAAAGATCGAAAAGGCTCCAAGAAAGATCTTAATTTTTTCCGCCGATCATGTCACATCAACTACTTGCACCAAATTGTGAGTGACTTGCAAAAGCCCAGTTCAGTAGATAATGTGGTCTTCTAAGGTGGGAGCACCTACAACTGCCTCACCGAAGTATCCCTCACCCCGCCCCAGTTGCATAGCTTTCTCTAAAATGGTTAACTAGCGCTAGTCTAATATGAAGATGCATTTCATTTGCAGCTATTTCCTAGTCTCAACAAGATAGTCTTCCTTGATGATGACATTGTGGTGCAAACTGACCTTTCACCTCTGTGGGACATCGACATGAATGGAAAGGTGAACGGAGCAGTAGAGACATGTAAAGGCGAGGACAAATTTGTAATGTCAAAGAAGTTCAAAAGTTATCTAAACTTTTCTCATCCTCTGATTGCCAACAATTTCGATCCTAATGAATGCGCATGGGCCTATGGCATGAACATCTTCGATCTAGATGCGTGGAGGAAAACAAACATTAGCCAGACATACCATCACTGGATTGAAGAGGTAAGCACTAAACAATTCATAGTCATATAAAATGTAAAGTTTCTTAAACACATCAATTGTTTGCTAACGATGTCTTAATATGATGTTTTTCGTCCTCTATTGCAGAACTTAAAATCAGACTTAAGTTTGTGGCAACTAGGAACTTTGCCGCCAGGTCTCATTGCTTTTCATGGACATACCTTCCCAATCGAACCCTTTTGGCACATGCTTGGATTAGGATACCAAGAAAACACGACTCTTGCTGATGCTGAAAGTGCTGGTGTAATCCACTTCAACGGTCGAGCAAAACCGTGGTTAGATATCGCGTTTCCACAACTACGACCACTGTGGACAAAGTATCTCAACTTTTCTGACAGATTCATCCAAGGATGTCATATAAGAGCATCTTAGAGCCAATTCAAAGAGGGAAACCAATCAATGCATTCCATGGTCTCACCTGTAAATGAACATATGAATCTGCACTCTCTGGGCAGATGGGGTGTAGCCACAGGCTTCAAATTTTGAGCTTTCTTACTCAATCTCTAAGTTCTTGATATTATAATCTTTCAATTTTTTGAATGTTTTTAATAATTTGTTCCCAGGTTCTTGGAGCCTTAGGCACATGAATCTAAATGTTATGTGAAATCTGCCAAATGTTAGAACCTCAGTTTCACAACATCAAGAGAATTTGAGCAGCAAAAGATTTTTTTGTTCTGCTAAGACTCTTGATTCTCATTCAGGCATTTTGACAAACAGACTGTCAGCAATTCAACATTATCATAATCAGCCATTATAATTTCTCACGTTAAACAAAAATCACTTACTTCTTTCCCCTAACATTGGACACTAAGTCCTTGAAAAACTTAGCAGACTTTGTAATGGGAGAATTCATGGCCATTAAGTTGTAAAGAACATTCTCAACTTCAATAATCGAAGGCCTCATTTTGAACGACGAAACGACTTTCATTTCCCCATCTTCTTCAACCAACACATTCCATTTCTCACCACTCAAGACACCATCTTTTACGCATTTGAATATCACACCTTTTCTGTTGCTCAAAAACCCTTTGACCTCCAACCCCGTAAATGAATAAACAACCTCGAAAGAACCCACAAACCCACTCAGTTCATCAAAATCACTCTCCTCCTCAAAGCCCCATTTCGGATTGAAGATTATTACAGGCTTTGGATAAACTTTGTCTGTAACTGTCTTCATGACTGATAATTGTGAAGGCTCTGGGGACAAAAACACAAGCACATCAGCAGAATTCAAAATCCTCGGATCTTCAAAAACTGATGATATATTAACGTTTTCAACAACAGTGTCTGAAGATTGAGACTCAAAGGCCATGTCTGCAGCTTCAGTTAGCCTTTGAGTTGTCCATGTAATGAAAATTTTGATATTTGAGCCTTTTATTCTAATGGGAATTTTGCCAAACACTTGGAGTGCAAGTTGGGTGAGTGAAGAAGGGGAATCATCTATCACTGGAATTTCAACCCGGAATCTCGGCTGCTTCACTTTCTTGATCTTTCCGGTGAGTCTCCGGTTGTTGAGAGGCTTCTCTAAGCTGGACGAGAGTGAAGTTTTTGCTTGGAGAATTGCTTCTTCTTTTGTGGTTGGAGGATTGGTGGAAGACAGAGAACATTTCAAGGATAAAGATGTCAATGAAACTCGTGATTCACACAGGATTTTGGGCTTAAAGAAGTGAAATCTAGAGTCAGTAACGTTGATTGTTTGATAATGAATTTCAAGAAATTTGCAGGCCATTTTCAATCAGTGTAAAAGTAAAAAGAGGAGCCTTTTCTCTGTAGATTTCACACTCAGAGCACGAGGAACAATTTGAGCCTCAAAAAACCAGCGAGGATGGAATAAAGTTTTTGGCAGCATTAAGACCTTGTTTGGCTAAACTTATAACTTAAAAGGAGTGCCCGTGGGCAATAATGATATACTTTAGCATTGGCAGGTGTTGTGGTGACTATAATACACCACAATATCAACCAATGTTAAAATGTTACATTGCTGTTGATCTGAATCTGAATTGCTCATAAATGTCACATATGTGCAAAATTAACTTATTTAACATTTACACAGCAAATCAAGCATAAGTCTAAACTGAAGTTTGAGAACCACAAGTAGTCAAAGTAGTTTCTGTCATTCGACAGATCCGAAGTTTGAGAATTAGAGCAAAAAAGACAGTCAAGAGAGCATAGACAAAATAATTTTAACAGTACGACGAAATCGCAAACCACGCAATCATAGGATTCTGCCAACAACTTAGGCCACTGGTGGGCGAAGCACGTGGTCCTGTGAGGTATCAACAGCTGCGGGTGGCATGAATTGCCACATGGCAACACCAGGATAACTGATGATGGGCACCAACTTGTTTCCCGTGGCTTGGGCTGGGGCAGCAAAAGCAGCAGGTATGGCATGAGGGCCAGGCATAAAGCCAGGTTGAGCATTCATGGTGTTGAGTTGTTGCTCTAGCTTCTCCTTCTCGGCCTTTAACCTTTGTTTTTCATCACGAAGATCGTTCTTCTCAGCCTACACATAGTGGAACTTTCATGAAAATTGCATTCAAAGATTGTTTTCAAAAATTAACTTTTTCTAACTGAAAAGTAACTTTTGCTACTCAGTCAAAATACGTCAACCACACATATCAAATCACCAATCTTGATGTCCTCTGGAGAGTTATTATCCCAATTTGCTGATGTGAATTGACACATAGCAATTAGGACCAACTCTTGACATGTAAAATGCACCCCCCACCCCCAGTTAGTCCACACCCGCAAAATGGAGATAATAACTCTTCCCCACGTGAGAGAATATCAAGATTGATCAAATCACTGCTTATTCATATCCATACATTTTGTGGGTCCCACTACTATCCAACCTAAAAAGTTTGTTGCCACCAACATGTAAGTTTATCTAAACATATGCATAAGTGCATAACGATTATCTATTAAGATTGGATTACAATTCACATACACATATTGATGGAGACAAGAAAAATAAGAAATATGTGTGTGGAGAAGCTTTCTTTACCTTGAGTTCTTTAATCTTCTCCTGAAGATTTGAATTCGATTCTTTTAGCTTCTGGGCATCTGCTCGTAGCTGAGTTACCACACGAACTGCATCAACCAAGATGGCAGCCTTGTCTGTTTTAGGAGGTCGTCCAGGTTCGAGAAGAGCACCCAACTCCATAAACCTAAAGAGCATGTAAAAGCAGTTATAGGGGAGGCTAAAGAGGAGGAAGATATATGCGAGATATTAGAAAACACAACAGTACTTGTCATTCAGCCTATCCCTCCGTTGTTTTTCTCTGCAAGCCTTGGAACTTGATGGCGGACATGGTTCTGCTCTAGGCCTATGTCAGTGCAAAATCGTGAGACAATAAAAAATGGAAGCCTATGCAATTTGTCGTGAGATAAGAAAACCTGACTCTGATTGTAAAATCAAAGAACTATAAACTAGAGCAATATGCATATCTGTTAAATGGTTTGCAAACTAAGATATATAAAACATGTCACGTATGCAAATTGAGAAAATGTAACTTACCGTTTCTTTGAGGCAGTTTCCTTCCGCGTATCTGATTCCCCAGACGAGCCACCAATTCCAACACTATCAAAAGATATTTTTGTGTAAACGAAAGGGTGAGGATAAGTGAAAACTAACATTTACTACCATGAAGTGAAGATGAGATAGACAGTGAATTGGTCACCAACAAAAGAAACCTTAGAACTCCAAGAAGAACTTTGAAAGATTTGAATGATGCTTATCCTTTGTATACAACTAACTAAACCTTTCTACCAAAAAAATTTACCATCAGCAGAATTTTTCCTTATATATCAACAGAAATCTTGTGTTTATCATCAAAAGGAAGGATAATAAACTCAAATGCTATGTGTTATCATAATAGAAGTCCGAACAGTTAATCTAATCACAAACAAGATATCTAACCAAGATCTGCAACTGCTATTGGAGCATTATTATCTTCTAATAACAAGTTTGCGAAAAGAAATTGATAAGCATATATCAATACCCTTGGATATATGGAATATAAGAAAGAAACAAGAAAATTATAGAATTTAGAGCTTAAACCCAACTATAACAAAGTATGAAATTGGAGAAAAAATTACAGAAATCACAAACCCAAAAAATTTCTCAATTTTCAAACTAATGGCTAAATACCATAACGAATTACATAAATAAAATGCCCATAAAATTCAATCAAAATGGAAAAAAGGAAGAAAGTACAGAAAACTTGCTAAAGAGCCACAATCCATGAGAATCACAGCATTGCAACAAATAAATTGAAAATACTACCCGACGTTAGATGAACCATTCACAGCTTGAACGGACCAAGAAAACCCGGACGGCGGAGCGGCAAAATTCCCGGCGGGGACGGGGACAGAGATATCGTCCACTTCATAGTCATAAAGCCAATTCGTGTTTTCCGGTGAAACCATTTCCAAGCAGCCGCCGGAAGAAACCCCTTCTCCGGCGTCGACACAAATCTGCAGTTAATGGAAAATTGAGTTCACGGGTGTTGAAAATTTTAGACAAGGGAATCTGTAAAATAACACCAATTCTAGGTTAATTTAATTTGATGCCAATTGGGTGATATCAAATATGGGTAAAAATATTTTTATTCCCCACAAGAACGCGCGACTGTGTGACACCGGATGAGGGCCACCTGGGCTTCCTCAATTTTAATTTTCTTTTCTTCCCCCTTTTTTACAGTAAAAATTTGACGGTAAACACATGCAAAAATTTGAAGGACAAAGGAAAAATTGATTATCAACTTTGCACCTGTTGTAAGGGGTAAAACTTTCTCTATCAACCCAAATTCAATTTCAGATATTTATTTATGTGATGAAAATAGATGGAATATATACATATTTCGATTTTTATGCAAGTTCGTAAATACAAAAAATCTTATTTCAACATCGTAATAATGAGAAAACGAATAAAATTTCAATTTCACAAAGGGTCAAAGATATGGGAAAGAGATGGCCACAAAAATATGAACCTAGCCCACCTAACGTGTTTCGGGCTGCACATTTAAGCTGACTTGTCAAGTTGCTATTGGCTGATTACCACCAGAAAAAGGGGAAAAAAAAGGAAAAAGGAAAAGAAAACATGAATGACAACAAAATGTAAAATGTAGTGATTTAGATTTTGACATATCCGAGGTTAGAATAACATATCCGAGTTTAAAATTACTATTATGATATGTCATTAAAAAGAGAATGAAAAGTCGAGTTAAAGTCACTATTTCATCACAACCAACAATGACTTTCGATCATTCGAATTCATTTAGAAAAATAGCGTTGCTATTTTTATCAATTTATTTTAGTCTTTCATTTTCGTATTTTTATATTGTCTATGTATTATAACATACGCCTTTATTTTCGTCCCAGTTGCAGGGATGTTCCAGTAGTGTGCTCCCCACCCACCCCCAGGAATGTAGTGGGCCCCCCTTGGGGGGGTTTCTTTGTTGCTGGGAGGAAATTTTTCGTTCGAGTGCAGGGACAAAAAATAAGCTCTTGTAACCTATTTAAAATAGTTTTCCATAGTTTTGGAGCATTTTTCAAATTTTGATATAATCTTTTTTTCTTAAACTGTCCCGACCCAAAATTATATCCACGTTTGAAATAAAATTTTATTGATATGAAAAAATAATTGCATCCAAATGGGGGTTTAATACCGTATCTTCCAAAGGAACTATAAAAAGAATAAAGCAATAAACCAACTCTAAACACCATTTTAAAACTCTCCCAGTGTTAGCTACTCACAATCTATCCAATCGAATAATGCCGTTAATATATCCACGAAGCTCATTACAATGAAAAAAAGAGAATTGTAAACTCATGAAAAGCTCATTACAATCGAATAATGCCTGATTACTCACCATTTCACCAGCTTCAACTGCCTTCGTAATGTATTCTAATTTCTGAACCATGTAATGTAAATCTATAAGGATATGGTTCATTAACTAATATAAATATTAATGTTCCGATCTACATGTAACTCTCATTTAAAACTTTATACGATGTTATTGTTTCTCTCTATATTGTTTTTCTTTGTTTTTGACTCCTGTCTAATTTACAATAACATTTTAAATGCTTTTTCGAGGAATTCTAAATTCATCTAGTCGTGCAAGAATTGTAAGTTAATTTAGTTTTTAATAACTTAAATTTGTAAGTAAGATCAATTTATAAGCCCACTACTCAAGAACTATACGTAATTATATAATTAGGTGATGAATGATGACATCACATTATTCCATTTTTGGGGGTGTCATGATCTCAGTCTTATGAAGATTTTTCCAAAATTTTAAATATGTAATATGAACACACAGATTCTTGAATTTTTTTAGGCGATTTCTGTTGGGATTTCTGTTGTATTGGCTAGAGTTTTGACTAAAATCATTCCAAAAATAGTGTGAAGTCCTCCCCCCCAC
The DNA here is from genome assembly GCA_018223645.1 of Jasminum sambac. Lineage (NCBI taxonomy): Eukaryota > Viridiplantae > Streptophyta > Magnoliopsida > Lamiales > Oleaceae > Jasminum > Jasminum sambac. The sequence continues at coordinate 14,917,884 of CP073642.1, forward strand.
CCCCACCCCCCCAACTTTCCCACACAAAAAAAAAACCAACAAAACATGAGACTACTGCATTTAAGAATTGTGATATTAAACAACGTCCAATACTATTTAAATTTGCTATATTTATTTAAGAACGACTTAACGAGTTCTCTTTGTGCTTTGGTTATTTTTGTGGTGATTCGATTAAATGTATTATAGTCTAATTGTGTTAATCACACATCTCGATTGCGAAGATCGAAGGGCGTTATTTTTATTTATTTAGCTTATATAATTATTCGTTATTTTTTCTTGCTTATAATTGAAATGATTACTAATCTTTGTAGTTTGTAGGTGATTCCAACACATGAGGATGATTAAGAACACTTATTTTAATATTTTATCTATTTAAGTATTTTTTTAATCTAATATATAAACTTTTGAAGTTTAGATTAGACAAATATTGGTCATGTCTGATTTTCAAAATTATAATTTTTTAGCATTTTGTCTACAAAAGATTATGACATTATCCACTAAGAATATAATATTTAAGAAATAAAAAGACTCAAGAAACAAAAAAAGAAAAGAAAAATAGCACTAAACAAGTCGACGGAGGGACTCCCTTTTCTAAATGCTTATGCATAATTTAGACTTTTTGTTTAATAAATTCTATATTCCTTTGCCAATTATTTAATCATTCTAATTAAAATTAAAAATTGGGTATTTGCGATTGGCTAATTAATGAAACCTTTTATCTTATTGATTGCTGATGCCATTTGCTTATTGTTATTATTATCTTTTTTGATATTTGTAATGACCTGATTGGCTTGCTTGACATCACTTATACTTCTTCTTCTTTTTTTTTTTTGGAAGGAGACATCACTTATACTTTGCGACTATAGTATTTCGACTAATCAAATAAAAGTTAGGTTTCAACCGGGGAAGTGAAACTACTGTGTAATGACGTTGTAATATAGTCATGCTAGGATTGGATTTTTTTTATAAATTTTATTAAATTCTTTTTAAATTCGAATTTGGTCAAACCAATCACGTTCACATATTTCGAAAACCCATATATACTGCACAAATCTATATCATTCAACTCTATCCATTTTCTCCTCCTTTATATAAAAATCCACAAACAACCATTTCAGCAAAAAATATCTAATTACTATAGTAAATTAATATTTGTCAGATATATATATATATATATATATATATATATATATATATATATATATATATATATATATATATATATATTGCTATACATCAGTACACGAGCAATTAAAGTTTCGAGATTATAAACCAATGTGTTATCAAACTTGGTCCTATATATCAACCAAAACCTGTGTGACAACATGAATCATAAATTGGGCGAGTAGCCCACTAAAAATCCAATTGGATCAAATCCAATCAAAGACTTGAGTTGACTTAAGAAACTTGAGTGACCCGAGCAACTTGCGACAAATTTTGACCTCAGGAAACTTTCAACAAAAATAATTTAAACATGGAAAACTTTTTATGTAACATTGACAGCGTAACTAAACAAGATTTTAACTTATTTTCATGTACAACATCATCGTTGAGGACAAATCAACATTTATCGTTGATTAATCCAACGACCCTTTTCTTGATTTCCACTGGATTGGCACCCACAAGCTTATCCACCACAGCCCCTTCTTTCATGAACAAAAATGTGGGCATAGCCTTAATCTCCATCTTTGAAGCTAACTCCTATTAAAATCAAACGTAATCCTCAAACAATAATACGTACTATGATTTTATGTATTAATAAGGTTGTTTATTTAGCCTTGGATTACCTTAACCTCGTCGACATCCACCCGTAGAAACAAAATATCTCGATGACTCAAGGCCAATCTACCGAAAAATGGCTTCATTGCAACCGAAGGAATGCACCACGATGCCGTAAAGTGCACCACTATGACCTGCAATTATTCATGTAATGAAAAGTTATCAGATTCAAATCTCCTTGTTTCTCATTTATGAAAATTTTGCACGTTCTAGGACTTGGATAGAATAGTGTTTAGAATTTAAGATGCACCGATATGATTTAGGGATGTTGAGCCGATTCGATAAGCTTGAGCTTAGCTCAGAAAAAACTTGGGCTCGGCTCAGCTCGTGGCTCGCTTTAAGTGGGCTACGAGCCGACCCAAGCTTTTAAAATGGGAAGCGAGCTGGCTTGGGCTCGGGCTCTGCTCGTACTTTTGCGAGTCAGACACCTCGACTCGTTAAAGCTCGTATTTTGTTAGTAATTTTGATAATAAATGTTGTAAATCTTTAACTCTTTGGTAGTTTTTATATTTAACCATCATATAAATTTCATTACTTTATTTTGTCAAGTTAAAATAATCGTCCATTTTAGAAATTTAAATGTTGAACATCAATGCTTATTCTATAAATATGGATAATTTTTATATATTTTTCAAAATTTTGAAGCTAATCCAAATTTTATATATTATTATAGAAAAAAATAGGAAATAAAAAAGAAGAAGCGAGCTGAGCCGACTCAACTCAACTTGAGCCGACGAGCTGAGCCCGGTCAAGCTCGAGCCGACGAGCTGAGCCCGAACCTTAAAGTTCGGGTCGCGAGCCGGCTTGGCTCGGCTCATAGACATCCCTAACTCATATGAATAGAATATAAATGACATAGAATTCATGTTATAACCACTATAGTAGTTCAGCATACAAAAATGATCATTATCTAACAAGACGTAACCTCTACAATCAGCATGCAGCTCCGCGTAGACTCCGCAAGTTAATAAATAGTAATAATAACAATACCATAAACATGACATGCATGCGAACTTGACATGTTTGTAGGTGTTGATAACAAAATTAAAATAAATATGTGCCTCATCTTTAACATATTAAGCTATATGCCTCGTATATGTATACTCGTGAAGGGGTCGAAAAAGGGCTAAATAGAAACTTACTGGACAGCCTTGTATTTTAGCTTGAGAAGCGTAGAAATCCCATGTTTCTTGTGAGTCTATTTTGACAACTCTAGACTTCATTATTTGCAGATGCTGTGCCATGATCTCTACTTTAGTTAGCTGTATATAGTGTACGAATTTCGATGAAAAAATTTCTTTGTTCTTTGTATTGTGTAGCATTCGGCGTGCAATTTATTCTGGGATTTTAACAGGAAGTGAAGTGGATTGAATCAAAGTAGGACCCTCTTTGAAAGGCAAGCAATTTTGATTATCTAAAATAGTGCTAATCTTATCCAATTCTGTGGGCTGTGTTAATCATGCATGATTCATTATTTTGATGATCTGTTAGATTGTATCAGAAAAAAACGAAAGACAATCAGTCGGCAACCAGTCTAATTTCTCCACGTGTCAATCATGTGAAAACGCAATATTGACCAGTCAGAAGTAGTGCTAGTAGATCAGCGATTACGTGTTATCACTGCATTGCATTGGTTCATACTGTAACGACTATTAGAATTGTCCGTTTTAGATCAGTGATTTCGTGTTATCACCGCATTGGTTTGTACTGTGGTGTTCATAATGGCTGTTAAAATCGTCAGTTTTACAATGGACTTATATGTGAACAACTGAGCGATAATTATGATTCTGGACTATAATTTTCCAAAGATAGTTATGAGCGATTGAACAATAAAAAAGTTTGTCTCACAATATGTTGCGTATAGGCCTCTGCGGTTTCTACTTCAAGACAAGATAACATTCTTAGCCACTTGATTTATATTCTGCGACAACCTAATGTTAGAGAAAAAAGAATATAATAAATAAAAAAAGAGAGATTTTTCTAAGACTACTGATATTTGCAAAATGACTAATTTGACCCCTCAAGAGGATATCCATTTGGGTGGTTACTAGTAGCCAGCAGATTCAAAGCAGATATAACCAAGAAAGCCAAAAACACCTTCACTTTAGAACTACAATGGCAATCACAGCAAATCTCAATGGAGTATTTGAGGCTCTTCCTGCCATCCCAAAGCTTCGTCTGGTCGACAAAATGCCGAAAAAATCAATAATCACTTGTTTGCTTAGCAAGAAAAAGGATGAATCTCAAGAAAACACAGTCCATATAACAAGACGATTTGCAATAGGCCTGGTTTCAACCCCAATCTTTTGGAATACAAGCACTGGAAATTCTCTTGCTGATGTCGATGGATTTTGGATTGACGGCCCTTTACCAGTACCCTCTATTAAGAATAGTAAGCTCCAAACTCTATTTTGATAATGACTTCAGTAGTTCAGTACAAGAATAAGTTACAATCTTAAAAAAGTTGCTTATAATTGTTTTTGGTTGTAGAACTCAATAATGAAGAGACAGGGACCCGTTCGTTTCTCAAGAAACGAATCTTCATAGCAGATATTGGAACTAAGTCAAGAATGCACAGATTGAAACGATATGCTTTCGATCTCTTAGCATTGGGGGATATGATAGGACAAGATACATGGAATTACATAAGAATGTACCTTAGTCTTAAGTCGACTTCCATGTACTATGATTTTGATGAAGTAATCTCTGCAGCTGCCGTTGATGATAAGAAACCTCTTACTGATCTTGCCAATCGCCTGTTTGACAATGTCGAGAAGGTAAAGTATAATCTCAACCATACATTCAAAACTATTACTAATAGCCACACGTCTCGTAAGACACACAACTACCGCTGACTCACAAGCATATTATTTTGGCAGCTGTTAGATGCAGTCAAGAAGAAGAATCTTCCACAGACGGAGTCATACTATGCAGATACAACAACAATTCTCAAGGAGGTCATGGATCGAATGCCATAAATGTGTGAAGTAACTTTAGACAAAGAATTTCATTCAGACATGTGCATCTTCAAATCAGATGTATTATAAAGATTGCATTCAATAGCATTCAACAATTTTCCACTCAATTACAAGTCACATCTTGAGTTTGAGCAACTTGGAGATAACATTAAACGTCTGAATCTATATGCCTTAGATACACACTTTCAATGACAGAAACCGGCAATTCCGTCTGTTTATCGTGATACAAAGATTGTAACTCTTTACATACAAATCAAACGCGGATGCTGTTAGAAGGGTCTCTTGTTCTATGGTTAAAAAATCAACTGCCATTGAGATACAAATAACACACTTTCCTAAATATAGAATAGTTAATTCTATCTGAAACATATTAGCCAATGCTGAGGCGAGAATCCATTGATCTGAGGTTGGTTTGGCGTCTGGGGACACCAATCTCGCAAGCATTTACACGTGCTGCAAACCGTAGGGAACAAAGTGATTCACCAACAGACGAAGGATCCGGTGAAACATTGACAAACATTAGTGTCTTCGAATCTCCACCTAAACAAGGCTGAAAGGGACAAAACAGAAAAAAGCATTAATCATTTTAATCAACAAAATTCAGTATGTTATACATTAATGATGGGGCATTATAGAAATATTAGTCCATGATAATAACCATGTAATTGTTTAACTCTTTTCTACCTGAATATTAACTTCTATTGAATCAAAGTCAAACATTAATATTAAACATACATCTCAGATCACCACAGATGATTATCCAAACATCTTGTGGTCCGCACATTATGCAACTTAAAAAATTTTAACTTTTAGCAAAACAAATGTTCAGAATTATACGCTATGGGCAACATCACCAAATGATTTGTCAACATTGTTTAATGAAGACCACCACAACAAAGTTTAATAAGCCTTATAAGCCAACTAGGCAACAAGAATTAAACTACCCCCAGGAAAGAGCTAATTGTAGCACAAACTGCATTAATCAAAGGATAATTCAAAATCAACAATTGACCTTGAACTGTTATAGGCATTGTTTGCCCAGGATGACCAAATGTTAATGCTGGTAGGCCATAAGAATTAAACTATCATTGCATCAGTGACGAATGTTACCTGGAGAAGATAGGTTAACTTAGAATTCCTAAATGGCACATGCTCCTCCTTCTTGGCCAAGGCAAATATCACATCACTTAGTGATGATAAACTCTTGTTAATAGCCTGATTGTTACCCAATGAGAGAGAGTTTACGACAAGTCTCAACTATTTGAAAAAATAAAATAAAATGATAGTTTTTCAGTCATTCTAATACCTGAGTTTCTTTTAGACGGTCCCCTGTAGAACCACTCTTGGAGAGACGCTCACTACCAGCAAGGTCAATTAGATTGAGGACACCTTGCACTTGTTGATCAGTGCCCTATTGCCAAAATGAAGGAAAATAAAATCTGTGGTCATTTTTGTTCAGAAACAAGACAAAATGGAATAATGATAACAATGCAACAGAAAGATGGCCCATATACCTCGTTAACACCCATTATTCGTAGTGTAAAGACAAAATGGCTCCTTGAAGACTGTTCATTCATTTGAGTCTTGCCAACGGATCTAAAAGTAATTGAATTCCAATTACAGACAAAACAACATATGTGCTACACTTATCCAAATTGTGCACTCCAAATAATATATGCTACAAGGTGGCTACAAGGTGGTGAGTCCACTGAAGGGTTAGACGTCTGAATTTTATGTGAAAATCAGTGTAAATATATGCTAAAAACTTTAAAGATTGCTTCCAGAGAGAATATGTGCTTGATCAACCCATAAAATGGGGTGAAAGGTTATTTTGTTACCTGCTGTGTGCTGCTCGCTCCAAAAGATATGAGACTTCCCTACTACTCCGAACATCAACAACTGTAAGATCAGAGACCTGAGTGTTTCCATTTGAATCATGTTTTATGGCATATTGCTTTCCCATGTTAGGTGTGTCAATCCCTGGTCGATTTGTTGCCAGCAAGTCTCGTATCGTTTCATTGTATATTTCAAGCATTGACACCTAAATAATGAGATAATATTAAATATTTACACGGCAGGCTAAATACGGGCAACTGGTACAGGTAAATGACAGTGGCAATGAGCCAATCAAGACACACCTGCATATCATATTTCCACCCTTGGGATTGAAGAGTTTGCCGAGTCTCAAAAACCTGTTCTAAGGATCGTGGAATCAAACCTTTCAGATCAGGTATTCCTGGCTTTCCCATCATTGTAAAAGTCTTGCCCGAACCTGTTTGGCCATAGGCAAATATACAAACCTGAGACAACAGAATCATCAGTGACCATCAAGATGTTAATGCGTCAAATCTGGACAAGCCATCATCCAGAATGATCTGAAGTCTTTATGATGTAATAACATGGTAGTTCTCTGCATCTGAAGCTCAAAACAATTGATAGGATACAAGGGAGCTGTAGAGCTAAGTCATTACCTTGTAGCCATCTAGAGCACTTTGAACAAGTTGTGATATCTCAACAAAAACATCTTCTTGGGAAGCTTCAGGGGTAAACACTTTGTCAAAAGCAAAGGAGTGCTTTTGTCCTGATAAAAATAGGAGAATCACTGAATTAGAATGTATATTTACACTCGATAGTCCAAATCCAGTGATTATATCACTTTGCAACACCATTTCAATCAGGGCCCACCATTTTGTATCAACTCAATGCCCCGTTCAGATGATTCTGTCGCTGTAGGGAATGAGATCACTTTAGCATCAGTTCCAACTGCATCATCGAACAGTAGAGGTCTCACTCTACAGAATACGCGGATATTGCCTTTTAACTCCTGAATCAATAGAGGATTCAAATTAACACAATCTCACCAATGGAAGCCATACAGTGAAGCCTAGAAATTCATAGAGGTTATGTGTGAAAAAGTTCAAAAACTTTTACCAGTATAGTGTTGTGTAACTTCTTCCGGACCTTCTCTCCTTCTACAATTTTCAATTCTGCATCAGCCAGACGATTCTGTAACTCAAGGAGGAGTGCCTTTTGTTCCTCAAACTCAAATTTTGTTTGCATTGCTGAGACATCAGTCAGCTAACAAGAATGACAGAAATAATATAAGAAGATTGTACTTGAACTGGTGTGACACATGACAAGTAAACCCATATAAAAAGTAGCATGCCCATTATTGTAAAAGCTATCAACACAAGCTTAAAATGCAAGATGGCACCTGCAATTTCTTTTCTGCAAAAGTAAGCTGCTCCTGCAATTGTCTTATTTTCTCGCTTTGAGACAAACAGGTTGACTGGAAAAAATTACATGACATTGTAAGTAAATGCATTTCCCATCGTATATTTGGAAAAGCATTACACATGAAAAACACTTGAAAAACAAACCTCCAGCTCATTTGATTTTGAAGTCAAGTTATTTAACTGTTCAAAAGATTTTCCAGTGCACTCTTTATATCTTTCTACTTCAGCTGATAGAGACTGTACTTGTGTTAACTGGCGGTCACGATCATCTCTTACTTGTTGCAAATCACCCCTCAAGCACACAACTTCATTTCCTAGTGCTTCCTTTTGTTTGATAGCCTCATCTTGCGAAGCCTTCAAATATCAAGCATTATAAACCTTCGTCAGACAGTATAAAATAGCACTAGGTACACGAGTTAGCATGACTCTTAAATCTGGCTGGTCACATTAGTAATGAGGCGTGATTAAATGGCACGCATTAAAGAAATTAATTTCTGTAAAAGATGGAACATAGATGCACTTGTAACTGTTGCATTAAGAAATCAGCAAAAATTTTTATGATGTCTCATAAAATATAATTCATAAATTCCATAAGTCACAATTTTTCCACATTGCCGCTTCAGCAAAAATCAGGTTAGCTACTGCAAATTCTGCCATTCAGTCCATACATATTCATAAAGAAGTATGGCCGCTGACAGGACCAAACTCTGACTACCCTCAAAACAAGATCCACAACTTATAATTCAATAAGAACTATCTCCTTGAAATCATAAAGGCACAAAGAAATTTAGAAATAAATCATTCCTTATCATAGGAAAACACATAATGGTTTCTCATATTAATCATGTGAGGGATGCATTACAAGAATTTAAAAGAAATGAGCATTCTGCACCAAGACAATGCAAAAGGATAACACTCACTCTAGATGAAGTTAGCTGCTCCTGCAACGATGTATAATGCCCTCTCAAAGTGCTCAGATTTTCCACAACTGCCACTTTCTCTTTCTCAACTCGCTTAAGTGCCTCATTTGTTGAAGCAAGTTCAGACTGAAGTCTACTATTATATTGCTGCAAACTTGTGTTATACTCCTGCAACCGCTTGTACATATCATTAAGTGACTGTATCTGCACAAGTCAAACAAGGGCCATGGGATTAAGTTTCAGCATGTCATTTCATAGAAACTATAATCAAACATAATTTCAGTTATTTTTCTAGTCTATTTACCTTCTGGTTGGCACTAGCACTGTCTTGTTGAGTTCTCTTCAGTTCTTCTGAAAGGGAAGCGTGCAATCTCTCTATCTCTTGTCTAGAATCTTTCTCTCTTGCCAAAGAATCCAGTGCTTCCTGATGATCGAATGAAACAGTTTAGAGCATCTATTTGGTAAGTGTAAGATATTAAGCCTACAACAGCTAATCCTTAAAATTAAGCTCCAACAAGTTCTTCAACTAGGCACTTGATTATGTCGATCAGCTCATATTTTGTTGACATATTTCAATGAACCCATAAGTATTACCTCCTTATGTACTGCTCATTTTTATCTATTTATTATAATTTAAATCTTTTGTAAACACTTCCAAAACATGCTCTAGACTTTTTGAAGTAGAGATGAATACATTTCAAGAGCCAAATCCACTATCTACATGTATTTTGTAATGAGAGAAATTAATTACTCTCAAGTCTCCATGCTCAACTCTGAAAATTTTCAGTTCTTAATATCTAAAAGATATGTACGACAAATATTTATTGGAAAAAACAAAATGAAGATTAAAAATTAAGCATTTGTGGAGTTTTACTCACTCTCTGTTATATGTACAAGATGTTTTATAAAAATTGAGGAACTTGGAGAAAATCTTAGTTGATTATTTCTTCATGGAAGCCAGATATGGTAGCGTATAAATCCATAACACTTGGTGAGCCAATGTGCATCTTACCACTTTGTCAAGTTCCTCCTTGGTGAACTTTTCTTGGAGTGCTTGAAGATTCTTTCTCAATTCCATAATGATTGAATTCAACTCTTCTTCCTTAGACTTCATCAGCGATTCTGAGAATGAGGCATAAGATTATTGCAGGTTAGAAATTCTACATATTGCACTTCCTTGTTAGCCTGAGGAACGCATGCCTAAATCAACGAATTACCCATACCCATATCATTGCATTTCTTCTCTGCTAACTCCAGTAAATTCTTCAGTTTCTCCTGTTCTGTAACAAGATTTCCTTCAAGCTGCTGGAACCACCTGATGCATTGTTTGAGCTTCTTAATGCACTCGGACATTAGCTCACTTTTTTCCTGGCAGAATATTAAGAGCTCAACACATAACACTAAAAAACACCCAGCAGAAAACTTACTCCTCACTTCATCTAATTTCAAAAGAGAAAAGACACTCAGCTGAGAAGAAAATGCAGCCCAGAGATAAACAAAACATTCAAGTTGAGACCAGAATTTATGCTTTGAATTACCTTGAAGTTAAATCTATTCTTCAATTTGAGCTTCTCATGGAGTAATGCCTCAACATCCTCCTTGGTGAACTCAATTATACCACAATCAGAACTGGCGCTGCTAGGTGGCCCGTTAGTCTGGGACACTTCTTGACCCCCATTAACTACTGAAAATGCTTGCCTGGTTGATGTTCTCGACCCAGTATTTGCCGGCATTTTCATGTTTCCTATTCTTCTTCGTTTGTCAACCGGAGCCTCGTCAGTGTACTTGCTCTGGAAAACCAAGGCAAACCCACGAAAAAAAAGAAGCAAAATAAGCATAATTACATAACAAAAACAAAATAACCTCTTCTAGTTCTCAAAGAGCAAAAGGAAAATGTTTGGCTAATTTTGTTCAACTAAAGGCGGACTAGCGCATTTCATAAAATTCAAAAAGAAGGGGACTTGTCCAAATGTTGTCTGATCCCTAGTTTTGTACTGATATTAAAAAATCCCTACTTCCTATTACATGTGCAAATCAGAAACTCATCAGTATTCAAAAGCGAAAAGGGGAGCAGGAAAATAAGTAAAATAGTTAAAAATGTAAGTGAAGGCATTACATACCTGTGATGGACTCGGAGGAGGCTTGTTCTGGTTTTTGGAGGCCATATTCTATTCAAGTGTATGTAGAGATAGAAAGAGAAAGATGATGATGGTTTCAAATTTTTGTGGGGCCATTGTTTAGTGCAACCGAAGCTAAAGCAATAGTTCCGTTGCTTGGAAATGCAGTAATCAGAAATCAGAGAAAAACACAACACGAAGAAGATGCAGGCAGTGAAAAAATTACACGCAGAAAAAGGAATTTTTAACCTAAAATGAAAAATTGGAAAGAAAACAGAGGATTCATTTTTCTAATCATATGCTAATTTTCTCGATTTGGGAATATCTGGGACTCTGTGTCGTGGATTTACTTGGTAATTCCGGTAACCGCGTGGTTAGGGTTTGTAGATCCGACTACAGACGGAGACTTGAGAGAGACAGTGAGGGCCGGGGGAGGGGAAGAGGCCATGTATTTTGAAAATTTTCGAAATGGAAACCGGCGGGATTGTGAAATATTCGTTGTAAAATTGGTTTGACCAATATGCCCCTGCCAGATTTTATTTTCCAAAATTGCTTATATGATTTCCATAATTTGTTGAATGTTATTCAGAAAATTATTTTTTCAACCATCGTTTTCATTCATCCATTATTATATAATGTGTTGCGTTGAGAACTTTTTTATATTTAAATAAATATCTGTTATTTACTTTTTAATAATATATTTAAATTATCTTTTTCAATAATCTCTATAAAATAAAACCTAGTAATATATCAATATTTGTCGAACTTTATTTGCTATCTTAATTTATTTTAAAGTGTTTTTATTCATATTGTTCAGTTGAAGTTTTCAGTGAATTAATATGTTTGATCATTCCTATTAGCTTGCTTTCAGGTCTTGTTTGATTCACAATCTAATTCAAAAAGAATTTTTTCTCATTCTTCTCAACCACACACACAATTATGTCACATTTTTTAATACATTAACTCTCATTTTTAACTATACAATTTACATGTAATGCGAGTAAAAAATATTTGTGCTACAAAAACAAGGCCTCAATTGGAAAATAGATATTCATTTGATCTCTGGTAACTAATATCTATTTTTTTCAATTCCCATGGACTAAAAAAATTAATATTCATGATATTTCAAATGACAAAAGTGAGAAAAAAATAATTAGTTGGTCAATAGAATCGTAAGATTTATAGTTGTTGCCAATTAGCACTAGGGTACGGGGACAAGAAATTCATTTTACTTGTGTCAATGTGCTCGAAGTTACTAAAAGATTGTGAGACATAAAATTAGATGACATGACTATATAAAGGAAGAGGCGACTGCAACTATATAAAATCACCTTGAGGTTTTGAATTTGTTCTCTTAGGGTTTGTTTGATAGAGATTACAGAATAAATGATTTTGAAATATATGGTTGAGAAGTAATAAAGAGAATATAAAAAATAATATAAAATAATTATTAAATTAATATAATAAGTGGTTGAAAATGATTGTAAAGAAAATTGATTATTCTAGTACTCGCAAAATGATTATTCTAAAATAAATCGAGTCCATAGAATGTTTAATTTCCAATCTTATTATTCAATTACGTGTTATTTGCATTCCAAACCAAACACCATTTGGAGGGTGTTAGCGGATGAGTTTTAATGTATTTTTACGAGTAGGAAGAGAGAGAATTAGTGGAGTTGGGTGGTGGAGATTTAAAAGTAGAGTTGATATGTGGATGTGATTTGTTTGATCAAATTTAAATTTTGAAAAGAATGCATTAAAATGAGAAAGAATGTGCATGCTAACAGGCTCTTGGTTGTTTAGTATATGATTTTTGACAGGTTTGATCGAGCACAAGCGAGTGTTCCATAATTATGAAACACTCAGATTTTAAAGCTCACACCTCCGTTTGAAATTCGGGCCAGATCCTGGAATCGGCGATGAGGAAAGCTCCGGTAATTTTTCCAAAATTTTTGTGACACTGTGTGATGCCGTGAGCCCGGTCAAACTTTTTGGCCAAATTTATAGTACCATCGCCGTGCTGATTCCAGATTTGGTCCCGGATTTTAAAACGGAGGTCGGACGGGCCTTCAAAATGGCGCGAGTGTTCCATAATTATGGAACATTCGCTTGTGCTTGAACATTTTCCTGATTTTTGAACTTGAAATTTGGCATTTTTTCAGTGATTGATAAGTGAAAGTTATGAATCTATTGTTGAGAAAAAGTTACAAGTTTCATAAAATGTATAGTTGTAAATTGCGAGTTAGTGAAAACGAACTTTGTGACCAAACAAGCTCAGGGAAAATTTTTCCCATCACACTCAACAAGGGTATGGGGCAGTTTTGGTTGGTGCATCCATTCGTTTCTTGGTGCTGTGTAGCATTTCTCAGTCCTTTTTAACAGGCATATATAGGCCATCTAAGGTCAAATTGATATATCTCAATTTCCATCCATGGACCTAATAGGCGACTGCTTTTCTGTCTTCAAGTTGGTTGATGTACACTTCTTGCCTTTTCAAGGTGGAAAATGATGGATGTTTTTATGGTTTCTTATGTGCCACAATCAATCTCCACCATTAGACAATAATGTGAACACAAATTTCAAATTTATCTTCATATTCTTATGCTATTCCTTCCATAATCTTTTGTGACAAGTGGTTGGTTATTTTCAACAATTATTGTCTCCAAAATTTCTCCCAAGGCATACATTGAAGTGCCTTACTTGAAGTACACGCAAATTTCATGTGGTAAAATACCACACTCTAATAGGGTCTCCATTTTATGGAGTAATATGGTAATTTGCTATCATATCCTATTAAGGTGTTATATTTTGGTACACAATATTTATATGTACACTAAGGGTGTGTTTGATTGGCCAAGAGTGGAAAAGAAAACATTTTCCATCTTGCAAGGAAAATATTTTTCTTGTGGGGACCTATAATTAATTTGCCATGGAAAATGCTCAATTCATACATAAAATAATTGTATATTATTTTCCATAGAAAGTATTTTTCATGAAAGATGATGCAATCAAACAATCAAGTGGAAAAATATTTTCTTTGATGAGACATTTTCATTGAAAATTTGATCAATCAAACACACTCTAAGAATAATTCTACATTGAATACTCCAAGAAACACTCGCACTTTACAATGAATACTTCCACATACTTTTAGCGTGCCATGATGTCATTATCAAGATAAAACAACTTGATATTGTCATGAAAATAATTTTTTTGGTAATTTACTCTTATAATTGATGTGACAATACTATATTTATTCGATTGTTAATGTATTTATGTCACAGAAAATGAAGATCTCACAACATTAATAAAACCAAAACTTGACACCGCTATATTACCCCGTTCACAATCTATCCTATCTAGGAAGGAGGTTATTTTTTTCGACGAGTTAATCACGAGTCACGACCATATGAAATTTTCTGCAATGGGAGAAAATTCCAAAAGTACGTCGAAACTCACCCTTGAAAAAGTCCTCATTCTTCCATGTTTCATCAAAACATTCATCAATTTCCTCTTAATTTTGCAGAAAACAATTTATCTCGCAATCTGATTCCACTGAAAAAAGCCGTGTACTTGTACAAGAATCAACTCCGAGAGAGCCAACATGACACAAAAAGCCACACGTCACAAGTAAGAATTGACAGTAAGGGTGTATGAGCAAAATTCGAGATCATTTCTTTCTTTTTGAAAAATGGACACTTCTAGAGAAGCATCATATTCTCTGTTATCTACAGCCATCCACAGATCCCCACGGAATCGATTCTCTTCCTTTTGATTTCCCGGTATAAAATGTCCCTAAATCTGCACCTCCGTTCGCACAAATTCGACTCTCCGATCGTCGATGACCAGTTGCAGACAACTGGAGATTCATTTCGAAGATCAAAATCCACAGAAATGGTGTCATCCGCTGAAAGAAGAAGCGTTTGCATCCTTCATGGCGAAGGAAAATCAGATTGTCCATAAGGTGTTTGGCGAAAGGTCTCTGTTCAGTCCACAATTGTTCGGAAAATTCTTCGATCCGTCTGATGCGTTTCCTCTATGGGAATTCGAATCTGATGTACTGCTATCGAATCTCTACAGCACCGGTAATCGCAGTGTGGATTGGTCCCAAACTGATACCGATTATTCTCTGAAAGCAGAACTACCTGGTGAGTGTTTAAGCTTGTTCGAAGAGTTTTTAGTATCGTGATCGGCTGATCGCCGTTCGCCGATGGATTCGTTGATCAGTAGATTGGAGAATTTTGTTTTAACGATGCTAATTTGTTACAACAGGATCGGGATCTAGCAGTAATACACTTCAAGTTTGCGTTGAAGGTGGTAAGATTCTTGAGATCAGTGGCCAGTTGAGGCAACACAAAGATCCGAGGAGAAAGGACTGGAGAATCGGCCATTGGTGGGAACATGGGTATGTTCGTCGGCTCGAGCTGCCGGAGAACTGCGACTGGCGAAAATTGGAGGCAAGTGTTAAAAACGACGTAGGTTTGGAGATAAGAATCCCAAAGATTGTTCCGGATGGTGATGTGCTACGTGCTAATGCCTGATTAAAACAAATTGAATTTTGTGTAGCAAATAGGACGTTAATAGATGATGGGATTCAATACGGGTATTTGATGTGGTAATGGTACACGTGACAAAATTTGGAATGGGGTAAAAATGTCTTAAATAGTAATTATTAAACGAAATTAAACGAAATTTGTAAAGGAACAAATAATGGAATTGTTAACTTAATTTGTTCGATAGTAATTTTATTTTTGTGAAATGATATTGTTTGTCTCTCAATAATATTTTCTTTATGAATGACTAATCGATAACAGATTGCCTATTTGTTCGAATCAAGCTGAATTCGATGTGACCATTTACTCAAATAGATATAAAAAACTTGCATAACAAGTTTGTAGGGCTCGGCTTCAAGATATATTCATGACCCAAAACTTATTAATTGATACTTTTATGTTTATTAATGTGATTTTGAGTTTTGATCTTCGTAAATGGAATACTAAAACCAATAAAATGAATATTATATTTTGTTTCATTTCAAAATTAAGTGGAATGATTTTATTGGATGAGACCCATAATGGTGGTCTCGACTTGGGGCCACCCCTTGCCTCATTGCCAATGTGTTTTGGTTTATAGCTCATTTTTCATTCTCACATCGGGGTGTGCATGATTGACTAATTTTTGCAATTGTCCCAAAAGGGAAAATGAAGAAAAGTAGAACAAATTTGGATTCTCTCTGCATCTCTGCCGTTTCAATTTTTAATTACGTGCCATAAAAACCAACAAGAAGAATAAAAATAGAACGATAAAAATGTTTCTACTACCAGTAAAAACAAAACATATTATCAGGATAATAGGAAAAAAAAAATAAAGAAGAAAAATCCCAAATATCAGAAACTCACGAAAAAACCAAAAAGAAAGATGGGTTGCCAAAAAACCAGTAAACCCTTGTCAGCTTTCATCCGACAAATCAACAGCATCATCCGCAATAGAAAAAATGATTACAAAATTATTGCCAAGATTTTTCTAGGTCAGCTCGACATTCTTCCATCCCATTTGTATATTAATATTTTTCCATTTAAAATTTTCAATCCCTTCTGTGGATCACGTCCTACCCAAACCCCCAAACTTTGGAATTTTTCGTTCGTCGTTTTCACCTGACGACAATTCAAGACCTGACCACAATTCAAGAATTAATACTGTGTTTTTACAATCCCATTTGTGAGCCGCTTTGGATTTGTTCAGTTTCTTGGCATTGCATTGCCTTAAACAGTGTGATTTGAATACTCTTTTGCGCTTTTGCATTGAATTCTTGGAGAGGGCCCTCAAGATTCTTGTCGAAAAGTCTGACTGGGACATTTGGGAGCTCAACATCTAGAATATTAAATAGGGTTAGTGAAAAAAATGCTGTAAAGACTTGACCTCTGAGGGTGGTTTTAAGCATTTGGGCTGTTACAAAAACAGGGATTGGATTTGGCATTTGTTTATATCTTTCAACCCTGATGACATGAAAGACGTTGGATGCAGCTGGGATGTCCATGATTCAAAAGGTGATGTGTATAAGCCTTGTTTGTTTCATGGCTTTTCTTGTTCTGCTTTCCACACTGGTGGCATTGCGTGTGGAGAACAAGTGGGAGGTTCAAGAACCTTTATTGGCTTATTTGATTGACTCAGGGGTGATCAATCAGGAGATGGTGAGCTCTTTTGCCTATTTTATTCATTGTACGTTTGCATGCTTTGCTTAAGTTTTAAGATAATTTCGTATCTTGTTCAATGGCATTGCTTATCTTAAATTTTTGGATAATTGCTTATCATGGTTGCTTAATCGTTTACGGACAAATTTAGTTGTAGGAGATGGTTGAAGATATGTTATAAGTATTGCTGTTGGTGCAAATAAACCTTAATGTGCATGTTTTTTCTAGCATCATTGTCGCTTCTCGAATAAATGGATCAATCATCTCAACTGATGTTTTGCGTATGCTTCTGTTTCAGAAAGAAATGAGACTTCATTGAATTGTTTTGAAGAACTAGAATGACATACATCATTTAGATCTTTCAGGCCAACCATGATTAGTTATTTCAGCATTCTACGGTCGGAATTAAATATAGCTTGTAGTCTCTTTATTTTCTGAGCAATATGTTAGCTATTCAGAATTGTTTTTTCAATTAAAAAGGTGTTAAATTGATCTCTCCATGAGGTTCTGTTTGTTGTATACACTTCTTATTGGTTTAGGTGTCTTCTAATACCGTCCGTACTAGTAAGAGCAGCCCTGTAATCTACATTAATGCTTATCAATACGAATGCATGTATGACACTGCAAAAGGAAATTTCTTTCCTTTCTGATGGGAACTATAATTACTGTGTCCATGAACAGCATTGACTCCAAACATTCTTTTTCTAGTCCTTTTCTTATTGCGGGTTTGCAAATGATGGTATTGGAAATTAATGGGAATGAAAGATTTTGATTATGACAGATACCATATAAAAGTTTATTCATTATATCTGACATAATATTGAGGGAGTTATTATTTCAGAGAAGATAGCCAAAACATCTTTTGGCAATTGTCTCATAAACTGATGTTCATCAGCAGTTCCCTTTGTCACATTGCTGCTCCATTGCTCGCTAGACTCCTTTGCAATCTCACTGCAAATTATTTTGATTCAGTTTTTGCATTGCAGTATGAAACTTTTATAGCATTTTTGAAGGTGAGGCTGGTTTTGGTGGATAGGTTGCACCAGCTTTTTGTGCCTTACATTGAAATTTTGTGATCATAATAGATGTAATGATAATGGAAGTTATTTTGTATCCACATTACTTACATTTCACCATTTCCCTCTCTATTAGATCTCTTTCCTAGGATTGTTAGAAAGTTAGGATATATTCTCTTTGCTATTTGGGATGTTTTTAATTTTCAAATATCCAAAACATTGAAAACTTGTTTGCTTTCATATTTTTGAAAACACATTCAATGTTTTCAGCTCTCAACTTTCTTAAACCGAAAACTCATTGCACATGTTTGGAAACAAGGAAATCTTTTTCAAGACTCAAAATGACTTTTTGGCTTTTGCCATTTGAGTGGCTTTAGTGAAAAATCTGACGAAGTTTTGAAAACATGGAAAATAAACTCTTGTTATCTAGCTTTCACTCTGCGACCCGAAAACAAAACACTGAAAATGAATTCAAAATTCAAATTTGAAAATTGAAACACGAAATTCTTGTAAATCATCATGTGAATGCAAAAGTCTCACATTTTACGTGGCAGCTATCGTTTCTATCCCATCTTACAGAGTTAGGTTTCTTTGAATAAGCTTGACTAGGATGAAAATTGAAAAATACTTGTCATGTTAGCTTTCTGCATATCTAGTATGCACATCTATAGTCTGATGGAATCCCATTACCGCAGGCTGAACTGATGTGGATAAACTGTAGGCTTGAGTTGATACATGCCAAGGAAGCTCTGCAAAATCTTGAAGTATGTGCCTTCGAGGAGTGGTCAACGAACAAGGAAATTTACAATGCTAGGTCATCCCCCGGATCAGATATTAGAAAAACTATAGACGTCTTGCATCCAGAGGTTAAGCAAATTTTGACTGACTGTTTACGAGAAAGGAATCTTATGTTTTCCATCTCTCGTGAGGAAAAAGTTACAAGGCGTGGACTAATTCAGAGGCTTGGAGCACCTGCACCAGCAGTTTCATCAAGTTCAGACTCGTTTGCCAGAGCTACTAATCTTAAGCTTTCTGGTAGCCCCGCATTGCTTCTATAGTCTTCTCTAGATTACAGTGATGATAGCTGATGTGGCAATGTCACGCCATTATTTTCAGCAATTAAATGATGTGGCAGTGCCACATCAGCGCCCAAGTAGACACTGCCATGTCAGCTGTAGTGCATATGAAGCCATGAATTATCTTGGGGAGGAGATCTGAAGGGCGTGTTTGGTTCCAAGTTTCTGAAACTGTTTTTGTACTGTGTCTGCTTCTACACGGTTTCCTAAACCACTTTTTATCCATGCATATGTTTTAATATTTTCAATAGCAAGCAAATTTGTCACTGCCACATCAGATGTAGGGTATAGGCATGAAGTCATTAATTATCGTGGGGAGGAGATCATACAAACATGTTTGGTTACAAATTTGTGAAACTGTTTCTGAACTGTTTCTGCTTTGACACAATTTTCCAAAGCACATTTTATCCATGCTTATGTTTTGATATTTTCAACACCGAGCAAATGTGTCATTCCGACATTAGCTGCATGGCATGAAGCCCTGATTTATCTTGTGAATGAGATCATAAGAGCATGTTAGTTACAAAATGTCTGCACTTTTTCTGCTTCTACAAGATTTTCTAAACGATTTTTTATCCATGCATATGTTTTAAAACCACTTTTTTTTTTTGGGGGAAACTCTTTCTCAGAAACACATAATAACATCTTGCCTGACGTATTAATGATTCAGATTTGCAGGCTGAATCCGCTGAACACGATGCTCGGGAAGACAATCATCAGAAAACTATCGTTATTGCTGTTGTTATAACTGCTGTTGTGACATTTCTTTTTTCTGCAATTCTGTTTATCTGCTGTCGCTGGTTTTATGCGACTGGTTTTGGATGGGGAAGAAATGATGAGAGCCCTCTTATCAGCCTAAGCTCAAGTGACTACTCCATAGGTAAATTTATTACTTCATATAATTTCACAATTTCCATTGTCATTTTTAGATAATCGTTCAGCTTATGACTTTCTTAATTCTTTCTTTAATTTCCAACCGTCAGCCTCTTCACAGAAGTCATCTGGTATTCGAACTTCAGTGAATGAAGAAAAGCTTCTGTTGGATAACAGATCAAGTGATAGCAAAATTAGTGGCACGTTTTATATGAAGTCTCAATCTATGAGTGATTCAAAAATTGAGATTCCAGTTGAAACAATTTCTACAGCCACTATAAGCTCGGCCGATGAGTCTGTGGAGATACCACCTCGAAACTTGGGTACCTCTGGATTGCCACTTGGAACGACAGATACTACCGAATCACCGCCAGGTAAGACAGCTCCTCCCCCACCACCACCTCCTGCACATGTACCACCAGCACCACCTGTGAAACCTCCACCTAATATACCTTGTGCCGTTCGCAGCTGGCCCTCCCCACCACCGCCTCCACCTACGACTCTGCCCACCTCCTCCTCCACCTGCTAGTATTGCACCACGTCCTCCTCCACCTGTTAGTATTGCACCACCAC
Source organism: Jasminum sambac (assembly GCA_018223645.1). NCBI lineage: Eukaryota > Viridiplantae > Streptophyta > Magnoliopsida > Lamiales > Oleaceae > Jasminum > Jasminum sambac. The sequence goes on from CP073642.1 coordinate 14,938,643, forward strand.
CACCTCCACTGGCTAGTATTGCACCACCTTCTCCTCCACCCGCTAGTCATGCTCCATCTCCTCCTCCACCTGCTCATAGTGCACCACCTCCTCCACCTGTTACTCAAGCACCACCTCCTCCTCCACCTGTTACTCACACACCGCCCCCTCCTCCACCTTCTACTCATGCACCACCTCCTCCTCCACTTGCTACTTGCCCACCTCCTCCACCTATCACCCGTGCACCACCTCCTCCTCCACCCGCTATACCTTCTGGCAACAAGGCTAGTCCTTGCCCACCACCCCCTGCTCCACCTTCTGTACCTTCTGGCATCAGGACTCATCCTCACCCTCCACCACCTCCAGGCGGTGTCTCTCCACCAAGGCCTCCTGCGATTGGCTTGAAAGCACCTCCACCGCCACCTCTTGGATCATCCTCATGGAGAGAGACAGGTGCTCCCAAAGCTAAGCTCAAGCCTTTCTTTTGGGACAAGGTTTTGGCGAACTCTAATCATTCAATGGTTTGGCATCAGATAAGATCTGGTTCATTCCAGTAAGTCCACAAATCCCCTAGTTATTAATGTCGTTCATCATTGCAAATACGAGTTTAGCTGTCTGAAAGATATGGAATATCTTTTCTTTCAGGTTCAACGAAGAGATGATAGAGACTCTATTTGGCTATAACCCTGCTGAGAAAAAGAAGAGTGAGACCAAGAAAGAGTCGTCATCTCAAGATCGTTCAAGCCAATTTGTTCAAATAATTGATTCAAAAAAGTCACAGAATCTTTCAATCCTTCTCAAAGCATTAAATGTGACAACTGAAGAAGTCTGTTTTGCACTCCAAGAAGGTAAAGCTGATCTCTTTTCCCTTTTGAGTTTGGGATACCTAGAAGCAGACTAGAAGATTACTGATGATTTAGCTGTTGGCTAGAAGGGAAATAAATCATATGAGGAGAAAGATATTAGTGTTTCTTCATGTTTGGGTAAACCTTTATTTTTCTAACGAGCTTGAATAGTGGTGGGAACCACGAGATGTGTTGATAATAATTAGTGATGGAGATGTGTGGTTAATATTTATTTTGGACTGAATAGTAGGAAGAGCCTTGTAAATGAAATTGTGATTGCAAATGATTTTGAAGAACCATGGTTTCTTGGATTATTTTCTGAATATTCAGTCATCAATATTCTGTTAACATTCTTGATTTTTGCGCTTGCTTTATGATGGGTTTACGGTCTATGAAAACCCACTAGACTTTTTAATTGAATCAGGTACTGAGCTTCCCGTGGAGTTCATTCGAACTCTTATAAAGATGGCACCAACAGGTGAAGAACAAGAAAAGCTGAGACTCTACAGTGGGGACCTTTCTCGACTTGGTACAGCTGAGCGATTTCTGAAAGTCTTGGTCGACATTCCATTCGTCTTTAAGAGACTAGAATCATTGCTCTTTATGTGCACCCTTCAGGAGGAGGCAACAATGGTAAAAGACGCATTTCGAGTCTTAGAGGTGACACAAAAATTCCTCTCTTTCCATTTATTAACATCTTCAAACAATTGTCCTAAGAATCAATCTACTTCCACAACCAATCTGTACATGAAAATGTACAAGTTACAACCCTGTAATAGAGGGTAGTCAAAAATACTATTTTGAAACCACGCCCCCCCCTCCCCCCCCCGCAAAAAAACCTTAGCATGGCTCCTCTCCTAACAGCATCTACGTGTCTGATAGGCTGCTTGTGATGAGCTTCGTAAAAGTCGCTTATTTCTCAAACTCCTCGAGGCTGTTCTCAAAACTGGAAATCGCATGAATGATGGAACATTCCGTGGTCGAGCGCAAGCGTTCAAGCTCGACACGCTTCTAAAATTATCCGATGTGAAAGGAACTGACGGAAAAACGACGCTCTTGCATTTTGTCGTGCAGGAGATAATCCGTTCGGAAGGCGTACGAGCTTCCCGAGCTGCCAAGGAGATCAAGAGCTCATCCAGCATAAAATCCGATGACTTGGTCGATGAATCTTCCCAAGATTCCGACGAACATTTCTGTACTATCGGTCTTCAGGTTGTCTCAGGTCTTGGTGGTGAGCTCGAGAATGTGAAAAAAGCCGCCGTTTTGGACGCTGACGATTTGACCGGCACAGTCGCCAAGCTCAATCAAGATCTCAAAGAATCTCGGGATTTTCTAAACAATGAAATGAAGATTGTTGGAGAAGATGAAGCGTTTCATCAGACCTTAAAGAGTTTTGTGCTTAAAGCTGAGGTTGAGATTAAGTGGTTGATTGGGGAAGAGAAGAGAATAATGGCTTTAGTGAAGAACACGGCAGATTACTTTCATGGAAAATCTGGGAAGGACGAGGGTTTGCAACTCTTTGTTGTTGTGAGGGATTTTCTTGTCATTTTAGATAAGGCGTGTGAAGAAGTGAAAAATTCGTTTAAACCTAGTAGGGTATTGAAAAAGAGGACTCGGACGAATACTACGAATATCCCCTCGACTCCTCCTCCTACTTCTCCCGATCCTCACCGGAGATTATTCCCAGCCAGGAGGGTGGATAGTTCAAGTTCGGACGATGACTTATAGTAGCTTGTACAGAACAGGTAAATGAAACTCTCCTTTTCTATCATCTCCCACCAGAAATGCCATAAATACATCAATTGGGTAATACAGAGGTATAGAGAAAGGCAATGGAGGCTACTTCAATGACGCTGGGACCTGAGAGAAAACTAACTGTGAAACACATTCAGTGCCAGCTAGAGTTGGGTATTGAATGTTGTTATCTTTTTTGAAAGCAAAAAAAAAAAAAAAAAAAAGGCTGAGATCAAAGGTGGGATCTTTTTCCTTCCTTTTCATTCTGCCTTTCAAGTCAAATATTGATGCCTCTATGATGTGATCCAATTGTTGTTAGTTGGAAATATTGTAATTTCTTGAAATGGCACTGGTTTGTAATTTATTTGACGACGATTAGATATATAGAGAGTTACAGAAGTGATGTAATGTCTATATGGATACAATTTATTGTATTTATAGGATATGTCGTCTCGACATATCTTAAGCTGATGTGTTTTATAGGTATCATAATTGCGTACTAATGTAGATACTATGTCATCATTGTATGTAATTTTGGTGATTTCAAGGCTGAATATTGGTGGAGGCAAGGTCGTTGTTGATGGGATATATAAGAAGACTGGCTATGAGTCCTATATGTGACTTAGGGGTTCCATTATATATATGTGTGTTGTTCTTAAAAGGGTGATTATTAGTAAAATGGTAATTTATTTAGGGATTGAACTGTGCACCCAAAGGTGTGCTTGATTCATATTACATAGATCTGAAGAGAGTTCTCCTTTCTCACTGTTCATGTCGTATCCCGCACAATCCAGGAAGAAGTGAAGCCATCGACAGCATGTCCCCAATTTCCTTCAGTCCCATGACGGCACGTGTAGCTTCAATCATCAGCTGCGACTCCATAAGACTCACAGCATCGCAAACGCACCGCTTATTGACGCTTCGCAACTCTTGGCAGCAATCGTGTAATTGTCCAATTGGGTTTCTAGTCGTGGATTCACGTACGCCTTGCACTGCTCGTAGCTGTTTTGAAGCGCCTCTTGCTGGCACTTGTTTCTCCTCTTCGCCGTCGTTGACTGTGGTGGCAGCGGTGGAATAATTCACGGTGAAGAGAGCCAAGAGAAGGAGAGCAGCAGCAACTGCTGGCGTAAGGTGCTTTGTCATTGTGAATCTCGGAATAGTTTGATCTCATATATATCGTCTCACATTTTAAAGTGTCACATCATTGTCGATCAGATTACTCACGAGTCACCATTTTACGGGTTTGCATGATGTTTACGTGTTGAAGGTTTGTAGATGAAAGGTGTGGTTATGTTGTGCGTTTTCCTTCCACGTACGAGAATTGCATGCAAAATGGTCTACATGTGGCAAGCATGTTACGTAATATGGAGTTGAGGTGGCTACTATAGATCTTTTTTCATTCTTGTTTTACTTATTTATTTACACCACAACAAGAGGGACTTCCAATTTAATTGTCAATAAAATAGTTAAAAAAATATATATATAGGGCTAAGATCAAACGTTGCATATCTCGTATTCCTATTAGTGACGTATTTTGAAATGTATATATATTTTATTTACAACTCATTGTTAAGATACTTCAACTTCGATCAAAAAAGCCAATAGTCAGAAAATGTGGAAAGTGAGCCATAATTAGGTTGAAGCCCAATACCGATTAATACTTTAATTAATGAGGTCCAATCCAATTAAGATACTGAATTTTAATTTCTTCATTGTTAATTGTCGCATCATTTTCAATTATTTATTTATTTGATCATCGAACAAGAATTATTTATGCAAGTGATTTGTCTAATTTACAACTTGCTCCCATGACAAATTAAAATTGTCAATTTTCTCCCCAAAGAATTAAAGAAACAAACACAGTATTATATTGTGTATATATATATATATATATATATATGCTTATTAGTTATTACAATATGGATCAATATTCACTAGCCGAATCACTTATTTCTGAATTCGATCAAAGTAACCTCAATACCTAATCATTGGACACGACACTCGTGAGATCCCACAAACAAGAGGAAGATCAGCAGCTTTCATCACCATCTCACCGCTTCCTTCTCTCATCTTCATCTGCTTCACCATAAGCCTAATAGCCTCACACGCGCACATGGACCCCACATTCTGCAACTGGTTGCAACATTCCTGCATATACTGTTGCTGCTCCTCCTCGTTTACGCCATTGTTGGTTACCATGTTCAACACTCGCGTCACGTACATCTGGCAGTACCGGAACTGGCGGCCTTGTAACCGTTGCTGGCATTGTTCGGAGTTGGGTAAAGCGACGATCTTCTCGCCGTGGGCTGTGGCTTTGGTGGTGGCTTGGTTGAATGAGAAGAGAGAGAGAAGGAGAGTGACGGCGATGGTTAATACTTTGAGGTTGAACATTGTGAAGTCCGTTGGGGAGGGATGGTGGTACGTACGGGATGAAGAGTTATATTTTAATGGTGAGTACTTTGGAGGTTTTGGATGGCGTTTACGTGTTGAACGTCTGTGCATGAAAGGTGGCGAATACTTGCTTCCACGTGTGGAGAGGATTCACAAGTGGGTACGCGGAGTTGCATGGCGTTTACGTGTTGAAGATAATTAAGTGGCTGAAACTTGTTTCCACGTATGAAACTTGCACGCAGAGGTGTCACAGGAGGCAAGAACCATGCTACATAACCATAATTTGGCTATCCATAATTGCCATAATGAAAAATCTAACATTTATACCCTTACTTACACAATCAGGTATTTTGATTTCATTAATGAAATCTAGTCTTTTGCTCTTATTATGGTCAATATGTCCATAATGTGATATATCATGGTATTTCCAATGCAACATTGTCTTGATGATCAAACTAACCGTTTTTAATGGGTTGAAGGATTTAAGTGCTAACTGTTGAAAGGTTAAAGACTACAGGTACGAGCTCAGACTCAGAAGGTTAAGGACTTGATTGTAACATACAAAGGTCAGATCTAGATTCCCTACTAAAATTTAACATTATTTTTTTACATAGGAAAAATGTTAAAACAAACAAACAAAAAGCAGAGAAACTTTGTAAGTATACATTGTTTAATTGGGAAAAATAAGTTGCGTTATAGAAATGAAGTAGACCATATATAAATTTCACATATTATACACTTGGCAATAATGGAAAATGCTACATTACTACCATAATAATTTATATAATATTAGGTGACATATTTAATAACCAACTCATCAAAAAAGTGATGTGATAGATAAAATTGCAGGATCATATTAAGTGTCTATTATGTTAACAATTATGGAATCCATTATGTTATTGTAGTATATATGATCCGGCAATAATATCCTATTTATTTTACACATTGCACTATTTTTAAATCAATCATCAATATACGTGTTAGTTACAAAGATTATCTCTTGCCTAAATAGTACATCATACAGTACTCAGGTGATGTGACATATCATGTATGGCACCACATCTTGTACATCACCTGTCAATTTGTGCACTATAATGTGCAGATTGATGACGGGATAATTTTTGTGTTAGTTATCATTAATTACGTCAATCTCTATATTTGTTATTTACTATCTATACTCCGCACTTTTCAGAAAAATCTACCACTCTTAAATTAAAATCTCATAGTCATTACTGAAAAGAATTCTTCAGATTTGAAACTTCATGACTTGTCTTAGCACACTCACTGCAAATTACTTAACACAATTCACAAGTTCTTAACAAAGTAAAAAACGCAGTACTTTATTCCTTATATTATATAATACTGCGCAAACACAACTCAGGAGTACGTTGTTGTTTTACTGATTAAACATGCAGAACTTCGGGTTGACAATGGTGAAGCCTCCATCAACGAAAAGGTTGTGTCCACTCACATATTTCGACTCATCACTTGCCAAATAGAGTGCAGCTTCAGCGACATCATCCGGCGTGAGGTGGACACCTTTGAGGTTGGAGTAAACCTGATGGCATGTCTCATCGTCCCAATTGTAGAAGATCTTCGCTTGAGGTGTCGCAACTAGGTGCGGCGACACACAGTTCACTCGAATGTTATACTTACCAAGCTCCACTGCAAGATTCTTCGCAAGCCCTGCTACACCGTGTTTTGAACTCGTGTAGGAATGCGAAGAAACGCCGCCAATTATTGAACACGTGCTAGCAGTTATGATTATGCTTCCATGGCGATTGGGGATCATCACGCGCGCAGCATGCTTAGCGCCCAAGAATGGGCCTATGACGTTAACACTCAACAGCCTTTCGAATTCAGATTTCTCGATTTCGAGAATATTGGGGTTTCTAGTACTCCCTATGCCAGCATTGTTAAACATTATATCAAGTTTCCCAAATTTAGCCACGGTTGTATCCACGGCATTTTTTACGTCATCTTCGTTAGTTACGTCACAGTGGACATAAATAGCGGACGGTCCAATTTCCGTACATACCTTCGCTCCCAACTCATCCTGGATATCCACGATCGCGACTTTAGCACCATGGTTGGCGAATAACTTTTGCGGCCGCCGCGCCAATTCCGCTAGCAGCACCAGTAATTATTGCTACCTTGCCCTCGAGCCTTCCATCTAGCGTAAGTGCGGGACTTCCCATACTTCAAAGATACTGTAAACTCGTTTACTTTTTTGGTTATATATTGACTTTTGGATGTGGCGAATTGAGGCGGTGGTGGGGGGGTTTTTATAGCGGTTTTGATGGGTTGCATGGCGTTTACGTGGCCATGGATGTTTACACGTTGAAGCTTAACATAAATGGAGACAATGGGAGAGATGACAAGTGATGGAAGATGAGAGGAATAAGGTTGAAGAAGAGTAACTCACCAAAGCAGATAAGCTTGACAGCATGGGAGTGAGCTGGTTTTACTTATAAGTCAACCTCAGTGGTTGGAAGGGATCAAGATGGCTGAAACCAGCTTCCACGTATAAAAATTGCATGTTAATTATACCACGTGTGGCAAATGGACCACCCAATTTTCCCTTATTATTATTAAATTAAATTATTATTATTAATTTTTATTTTCCTTTGGTTTTTTAGTTGGAAATTAAGCGGGTGTTAGAATGTGTGTAAAAATGAATTTTTATGTGTTTTTATATGATATATAATGCTGATAATTTGTAATGTAGCAAGTTTGTAAAGATTGATGTTGGAGATTATTTCATGGGTTAAGTGACTAAATTTTATTTTATTTGCGATTAATCTTGCAAGACCCAAGTAGGGGACACTGCGTTTGAGATTATTATTATTATTATTATTATTATTATTATTATTATTATTATTATTATTATTTTCCTTTCAACTGAAAAAGCAATCAAAATTGAACTGCAGAAACCATTTGATTTTTGCAATTAAAGAAAGTCGACCTAAATGGAAAAAAAAAAAGAAAAAGTTTTTACTCGATGTAAGATTCTTTGAGGACTCAAACCAAACAAACAAATCTCAACTCTTGTCTGAGAGGTTTGACCTAATGGTAAGACATCCATTTACCGGTTTATCATGAGTTTGAGGCATCACACCTCACCCATATAAACCCCAATTTATACTAAAAAAAAAAAAAAAAGAAAAAAAAAAGAAAGAGAAATAATCTCAACTCCTAATAACGAAAATGATATATTGATTTAGGAAATCGATGAAATCTAAGTATGACACTTTGTCAACTTATCGAAACTTTTAATTAATGTATTTTCCTTATTTTTATGTTTGGACTTTTATCTCTCTCTAGAAATATAGTAATGTGTGCCACAATTATTAACCTGAAGAAATCTATATTGTATTTCTTGATCACCTGGTAGCTAGCAAAAGCATTATGGAGCACCTTGATTTTCCAATTGCCGACTCTCCATCAAAGTCCTTCGAGAATAATTTCAGGCCCCCGTAGAAGACTATTCCATACCATGCATCGACCAACCATTCTTGAATCAATCTAGCCTGAGCGATGTTTCCATCAGGAAAATATTTCGTTTTCGAAATTTGCGCTGCTATATATGTGGATTGTGGAGTCTGGATTTTGGAGAAAACGTCATACGTACTAACTCTGTCGTTGTTCGTTTTAACACTTTTTTTTTTAACTTTTGGAATTAATTTTTGTTATTAGTGAAAATCAAACATCAATATCAACCACACATGCATTTTATATTATTATACATTATTATCTATATATTTCATAATCTCTACTACTATTTAATCTAAAATATTAATTTTCATTAATTAGTTAAAAGTTTATAACTAGAACTAGAAGTCTATAACGAACAGTGAGTCTAAATTTTTATTTTTTAAAATTCGAAAGTTGAGCTACCAACGAGTCAAGGTTTAAAGTTGTCGGTTGTTAATTGGTTGAGATGCTTTAACTGCATTTTTTTCTTCTTTTCTCTGTTTTAGTTGTTTAGATAAATTGTTAAATGCCCTTTAATTTGTTTGGTTCAAAAATTTCAGGGGAGGCCCACTCGGAATTTTTTTTTAAGAAAAAGAAAGAAAAAAATGTATCCTGATATCTAATAATTTTTTCAAGTTCATTTTAGTAAGAATCACAAATGATTTAATTATACTTCTAATTTTTATTTTTTATTTTTTAGCAACCGCTATAATTTCTTTTTATTCAACTAGCATAGCTAGGGACTGTTTCAATTTTTGTTTTATTGTCTCATTTAATTAAAATAATACACAAATTAAATCAATTCATATTTTTCATTATATTATTTCATTCAATTGAAATGCTCCACGGATTAGCTCAGCAACATCAGTGTCAGCTGTGTTTGTTTTGTCCATGATCGAAGAAAAAAACAAGAGGTGGCTTTGATATATATGAAAGTACAGACAAATCTAGATCTAGGGTTATGGTATACTAGTCATGTTCCCAAAAAAAAAAGTGGGGCCCACACGAACCCCCCACCATCAGGGGATAGTTATGTATTATTCATCTCACTTAACGTAGATTCCAAAAAATTAAAAAAATTGATCCAGGTGTGAGGGCGCCACGTCACACATGTTGGCAACTTATGTTGCCAACATGTGGGCAACTGAACACTCACCTACGGTATAGAGACAGAAGATAGATAAAGGAAAAGAATCTAAAATAGAATTAGAAGAAGATAAAACATCGGAAACGATGTAACACGAGCGTTGGTAGCATTTATGGTTCCAATGTTAGTAAATCACATGTGGTTTCATAAAAAACCATACGTGATTTTTATGTGAAAACACATGAAACACATGAAAACCACGTGTGATTTCCTGTGGAGACATATGAAACCACTTGTGGTTTATCAACACCGTACCATAAGTGATACAAACACTGGTGCTAAATCATTTCTAGATAAAATATATTGATATCACACATGTTTTATTTATTTTAATGATCCATTGGCTTTATTTATTTTTAAATATATATTCCCAACATTTTGTTCTCATTTTTGTATGCAACCTTCTACTATTTAATACTTCTTGCATCAATTAACGATTCTCGCCGAAATTTTCTTATCAACGTACAACCAACGAAAGGGGAAAAAAAATTAAGTAATTGCACTTAATTAACTATTTATTGTTTTTTTTAACTTATTTAAGATATTTAATCACTTTATTTACGAAAATTTTATATGAAATCCTTCATTGAATACAATATATGCTAGTCAATAACTATTTGAGAATGAAAAGATAATAATAATAAAAAAAGATAGGCACATAAATACCTATTAAACTTAAGGACTTGTAATCAATTAAATATGTGCTGTGATTATAAAAAAAAAAAAAAAAGTGAAGGTGACAATATTATCACAAATGCGTTTCCTCAGCATAACGAGACAAACATGAGTTGAAATAGTATATCTATACTTGGTAATAATTAAACTGCTGCATAAAAAAACGGAAAATGCTAGATGTACATAATGAGTTACATAATGGTTGACATAATTGATACATGACATGATCTTGGTGGTTGATATAAAAGTGATGTAATTAATAAAATAACAAGATCATGACATGTGTCCATTATGTTAACCATTATGTAACCACTTATGTAGACCTAGCATGGTCCTAAAAAAACTCATGTACACCTCCTTCTCAATCGTATAAACGATTTTATTTTCTTTTATTCAAAGAGGAAAAAAAAAAAAAGTACACACGACTATGTGCATAATTAAAAAGAAAAAAAGGAAAAAGGAAAAAAGGAAAGTAGTTTTGTACAAGTAGTGAACTAGTGATCTAATTTGTTAGCAGACTTATTAGCGTCATAAGGATTGAATTTTGAATTCGCTGCGCACTAAGAACATATGCTTTTTTTCTTGGCAATTCAGTACCCAAACTCGATATTTCTGTGCTGTAAGGACTCCCTCTAGCTTCCATCGTTAAGTCACCCCATGTCCTGATCACATGCTATTTCTCAAGTCCAAAATGGTCCGAAACTTTAGATATTGTTACAATCAAGTCCTAAATATTGAAAAATATATATTTTAGTTCCAAATTTAATTAAATTTGATTAAATAGTCCAAATTTTAGTTATTTTTAGTCCTAAATTTAATTAAATTAGTTGAATTAATTTGATACTGATTAAATAGTTTTTATCAAAAAATGTCAACATAGTAATATTTGTTTGTAAATATAAATAATATAACTAGTTTCCAAAATCTGCTTTAGTAGCAGAGACGCCTACATTTTGATTTTAACCTATAAAAATATAATTATTATACATATATAAAATTTTATTATGAATATAATATATTACTGTAAAAAAAAAAGAATACAAAGAATTAATCAAATCAAATCACAAAAATATAAAAAAAGAAAAATAATTCAAAAATTGTCTTTAACATTATAGACGCACATTTTAATTTTAAACAATAATTATTAATAATAAATGTGTTATTGTACCAACATAAAATTTTATTAGTAATATATTACAGTAAAAAAATACTTCGAACATAAAGAATTAATCAAATCAGATACATTTTATCAAAAAAAAGAAGAAGAAAAATCCTCCCCACCCCTTCCCCCAATACCACCGCCGGATTCTGGTGGTGGTGGTGGTTCGAAACCACCACAGTGGTAACCACTTGTAAATTGAGAGTTTAGTTTTATTTTGTAATGAGAATTGATATTTTATATTTGTCCATTAGTCTTATGTGAATTAATATTTGTATTTTTAGATATTGTAATTGATACCTTTGTACTTTTTGACCAAAATGAGTAACGCAAACATATTTTGATTTTTTTTTGAAAGAATCAAACATATTTTACTACTTTAATAAAAAAAAAATATGACGATTGTTGTAAAACCCACCGAAAGTAAGGGGGAAAGGAATAGTAATGATAGTAATGTAATGATTATGTTGTGTGAACGACTATTGTATATTTGATCGATATTTGTCAGAATACGATGTCTTTTGATATTTTTACATAAATAGGGGTCATTTGTAATGAATTCATAAAAAGCGAATCGAAATGAAAACTCTCTCGCTCACAACACGTTATCGTATGGGGCTCTACACCGAGCTTCTCCAATATCAAATTTTAATGGCTTAAATTTCCATCCGTTGTCTTCATCCTTCCACCTTCAAAGATTTATGCAAATCTACGTTTCTTTTCCTCTCACCGTCTGACTCTCTCTCTCTCTCCAATCTATATCCATCTATACCTCTATTAAAAGAAAAAGGAAATAAACCACATAACTTACCGATTCGACTTCATTTTCCGGCCAAACAAGATGATGGCGTAAACATAAAAGCGAGACCACATCGTCGAAGTCTCGGCGAGACGAGTCTATCGATATCAAATTTGACCTGAAAAGGTCACCATAAGGTGGAGAAAAACGAGCTGAAAGTCCGGTCTTCATGAAATGACGAAATCAATACAAAATCCGAGACTTTAGCTTTGATTTGCGACTAAACCAGTTGTCGTCGGCATGAAATAAGACAACCATCTTGAAGTTTTTTTCGAGACGAACATTTTGGTACCAGATTTGAGGTGAAAAGGTGGTCAGACGAAGAAGATATTGGACCCGAAATTACATGCGCAAGGAAGAAGACGAAGTCAAACTAAAACTTTGATATTTGACCAACGATTGCAAGAAAACTGGGAGGAGTTACCCAAATTGGAGACCATATCTAAGTTTCCCATAGAGAAGGGCTTCTAATGGTGGTGGTGGTGCAGCACTTTCACTTTCCGATGGACGGCACGGATGAGGCATATTCGGACTCCAGAGCAACAAGCGCAGACAGCCCGATGTTCGACTGACGACATTGTGGGAGCATCCGACGTCGGATTAAGGTAAAATTAGTGCCCTTGGAACCATGACATCCTAAGGTTTCTACAGCTATAAATTCATAAAATTGATGCTTGGTGATGATATGGCGAGGAAAAACCGACTGCCTATTTGGATTCAAATTGAAAAATGGAATTGCAGTTAATTAAGGATCGAGTATATATAATATATATATATATATATATATATATATATAATAATAATAATATATTAAATTATAACATTCGTTTTCTCGAGATATAAGGAGCATACATTATCAAAATCAAATTTTCGACTCCATTATACTTTCGATTCTTGAGATCTTTGATTTGATACCAATATTGATAAAGATATTTGGTTTTTGAAATATGTTATTATTAAACTTTCATAATTTGGAAAGTAATACCCCAACTTTGAAAAAGTTATAAAATAGTCCTGAACGCGTATTGATATTCACAAATTGAAGTGGAAATGAGATAATTTCCTAGATAGTATAATATCGCTAGAACATTTTCGACAATTTTACCTTTCATGATTTGGAGTGGATAATTTTACACGTGCGGTTGGAATGAACAATTTTCATATGGTAGGTTCTACCACCTATTGGAATCTAAATTTACATTTATTACTATAATTTCCATCACCGGTTATACCGCCTATTGAAATTTATATTTATATTTATTGCGATAATTCATACGGTAGGTTCTACCACCTATTGGGAAAAGTTAATTTCTATAATTTATGTGTTTATACTTCAAATGTGGTGGAGTTATACCACACGATTGAGTAAGTATTTTTGATGTGGTGGGTTATACCACACGATTAGAATGTATATCACCAATGTGGTTGATTAAACCCCACGATTGGTACTAAATAATAACAAACTCGATTTATATATATTCGACAAGAATGTTATATTGATATTAACCAAGAGATTTGAGCAAATGATGATATATGTGTGTTGATAAATAAAATTGCTCAAAGAATCACATGGAAGTGAAAGAAAAGAAAATATATCATGGCTAAAAATCTCATTATGAGATTAATATGTTGTGATGAATAAATCGACATGACAAGAAATGCTCTCAAAGAAGCATTTAATAAAAGAAATATTCGCTTCTCCGTCTATTGAATATTGATGGAGAAGACTGAGCAATAGGTGCCAAAAGTTACCATTGAATAAATATGTGAAAATAAAATGCCTCAATAGATCCCGGTGATGATCAAAGAAAATATACTAGTATGGTGGGATCATATGAAATAATGATATGAGATTGTATTAATATGAAAAAGCATATGTCACTTAATGTATACCGAAGGTGCAATAGACTCAATAAAACCAACATGATATCATTGCTCTAGAAGAAGCACAAAATAAATTAAAGTGGACATATTGAGAATACCAAAAGGTGGCAATAAACACTTGAAGATATTAAATACATATTGAACTTCGTAAATGAGGATGCGTCTCAGTATAAATACTCCGTAACTCTACCACCCCTAGCATCCGGTTTATAATGAAAGATCCAAAGGATCCGAACTTCTCTTTCGGCCTGAGCGATGGTCCGTGACTGACGGTTTCAACTTCCACATACTCTTGAACATATGATTGAATATTTATAAGTAGCTCAAGAACCAGATCTTGTAAATAAGTATTTTTCTGGGTGATTGAGAAATAAATTTATGTTCCACACTCGATCTAGAAATGCTAGCAAGCCATCAAAGAAATAGTTAATATTCAACAAACCTATGGGTTTGGTATGAAAGTTCCACTGCGCTATATACGCTATATTGAAAATTTCCTCCTGCAGTGTTATAGCCGCTGGAAGAACAATAAAAGCATCACTATTGCTCATCATATACATCATGCAATCGTGAATAGACGCTGTCTGTGAGCATCGATCCACATGAACCCATGATAATCTTGGATCCAACACGATTACTACCTCCAACTCGATGAAAAGGTAATACACTTGACACTCTTATTCCCCATAATTGTGCGGCCATTGCAAGACTATTTAAAAGCTTGGTATTGGTCCTTCATACGGTATATTGATATTTTGTTTCCCCAACTCTCTTACAAGTTGACCTGCCATATCTACATATTGGATATCTCCTACCAGTCTAGATCCACCGAGAACACATATGCATTTTAATCGGTGAGGTGAAGATTGATTGGCATGAAATGATTCTAAAATTCTATCGCCATTTCCATCTCCATCTCTCTTTACACTAATATCTCAACTTATGAATGAGAGATACATGAATCCTCTATTTAAAGATAAATTGTCAAACTAATAAGTGATTTTTACTATTTACCTTTTGACAAGAAAAAAGATAAAAATATCAGTGAAACAACGTACACTTTCGGGTGATTGAAATCTATATATATATATATATATATATATTTACATACATATATATATTTCGAAAAAAAAAAAACAACAAATAAAACACGATATTTACAATTATGCGAAATATATCAATATCGATTTGCTTTGAGAAAATCATGATACTAAGCTTTCTACTAAATTTACAAAGCAGATCTTTTAAAGCAAGTTTTTCGAGACTATATCGTTCTTGTTCATCTCTAAATTTGGTCTATAAGGCTATAAGCTCACCTTATGCGTGTCCATTAGGATGTGTCTCTCAAAGAGCTCATTGAATATCGCCCAAAGACTCCTTACTCAACCCATCCTTAATGAATGCTATTTTATCCTCTCGGTTTTGGACAAGTCCCCACAGATTTACATCAGTGTCACAAGTCCACCGAGCACATTTATAACATCCTCCTAACCTTTTGCTCTCCGTTTCTTGAAAAACTACTTTTACCCATTCCAGGCATGTATTTAGAAGGAATCGAAATCTCACCAGATAATCGGACCTTTGCTTCAATCAACCACCGAATATCTTGTGGTATGCTCTTATTCATTAGTATCCTTAATCTTTCGAGTCTACATAGATAAATTCTCTTTAGAATTTTGATCGGCAGTGAGGGATAGCATTTTCGAAGATTTGAGAGCGTATGATCCATTATAATACTCGGACCCTTGTTAGAGTGAATATTGTAAGTGCTCGGGTAATTTATAAACGCGTATGAGGTAAGACTCCGCGTTTTAACAGTGGCGTAACAGGAAATGTATGGGCTAAGATTCCAAGTTTAAACAGTAATGCATAATAATATCGCCGAAAGATGATGGGATATGTCGGCTGAATATGCATATGATGAAAGTAATAAATCATGTTGAGCACTATTCCGGTTCGATTGATGTAAATAATTTATTGAAATCAAGAATCGGAAGAATTATCAAATGATTGTTCTCGATGAGATTATTACTAGCCAATGATTGGGAATAAATCCCAAATATATTCGAACATATATATGGGATGATATATAGCACTCACCCTTTCATGTGGAATTTCACTATATAATATAATATGGATCACTATGTAGTCACATGTGTATATTGAAATAATTTGCTCATGATATGAGCGAGTTCCAGAATCTAATGATAAAATTAGTGAATGTATATCCCAATAATTTGAATAAGGTCAGTAAATGATTGGATATGCATGCGAGTGGGATATAATTGGAAAATATTTAAAATCCTCCAATCGATTTTCCAATATCGAAAACAAAATACAGATCGAATAAACCTCCATTAAAGTTAACATCTTTGAGTATATGTTTAAAATCATACCAATTGTAAGAGTTTGGTTATTAACATGAGGGGGAGCATTACTAGTTGAGAATGATATATGAAATGCATCACGATATGAATTTGAAATACAAAGATGCATGAAAGACTGTAACGATCTCATATACCAACTATACATGTTTTGATAAATTGACGAGCCCGAAGTATTGATATTATTTAAATAAAAGTTCCCCAAATATGTATATCAAAGCAAATGATAGAAGGTGATTTTGATAAAGGAGGCATACACTTTGAAGAGAATATAGACTCAAGTATATTGTGCAATTCTAAAAGAGGATTGATAATGAGATATCTCAATAAATTATATCATTATGGGGAAAGAAATGAAATTTGAAAGTGTCGACACGGTATGAAAATGTAGCGCTACATACGATCAACGATAATGAGGATATTGAGATATATCGAAGAATAATATTGAAATATCATGGGCTTGATAAGAAAATTGAATATAGAACTATTAATGTGGATAACATTGTTTGTAATAGTTTAAAGCAATGATATTGTTGTATGCTGTACTCTTTTCCTTGTTTGAGATTTTTATCCCAAAGGGTTTTTCCTAAATAAGGTTTTTAATGAGGCAGCCTAATCACAATTAATAGAAGATCTCGAGAGAAGATTTGGATATATATATCTCGTCTGATGAGAATGTAGATCGAGATTGTCGATTGCAAATAAGTCTTGAATATGACCGCAAGGATAAATATGATACTTATCTAAAGATTTTGATATAAGCACAAAATCACAACGTTGCACTCTTTTTCCCTTGACTAAGATTTTATCCCATTGGGTTTTCCTAGTAAGGTTTTTAACGAGGCAACGTTTATGACATATTCACACGAATAATGAGAAATTGACTCAATGAGTCTATTGGATCAAATGATAACGGAGAGATTACTTGGAATCAACTGATGATGATATTGAAATCTGTCAGCAAAAGTGAATGTATCACCTACCAAGATTCGGAACCAAATGGAGTAGCTGTACTCTTTTTCCTTCGATCAAGTTTTTCCCCATTGGGTTTTCTTGACAAGGTTTTAACGAGGCAGCACATGGATATTTCTATAAGAATGATCGTCATCAGGGGGAGCAACTTACTTTTTGGCTTAGGTTTTTTTGCCCCACGAGGTTTTCTCTTTGGCACGGTATATGATCTCTCAAGTTTTCCTACAATAAGTTTGGAAGTTTTTTCTCCTATTAGGTTTTTCTCCAAACAAGTATTAGCATACATTTGTATAACAATATTCAATTCAAGCTGAGTGTTGTAAACCCACCTAAGTTGGAAAGAATAGTAATGATAGTAATGTAATGATTATGTTGTGTGAATGACTATTGTATATTTGATCAATATTTGTAATACGATGTGCCCCAATATTTTTCTATAAATAGGGGTCATTTGTAATGAATTCATAAAAAACGAGAATTGAAATGAAAAACTCACTCGTTCACAACAACGATGAATCTTTCAAGTAATTAATCAAAGTATCTATCGTGAAGTTCCTATTTCAAATTCAATTTCACCTCAAAGAACAAACAATAAAACAATTATTATGTTAATGTAACTTTTTTATTCTAAATGTTTTCTCCATGGAATAAAAAATTAAAATGGATATTTATCGTTACCTTCTTTAAAAAAAAAATCCTTGTCATGTCCTGATTCTTTAAAAAACCATTGAGTTTCTAGATTTCGACCCAAAAAAAAAAAAAAACTCTTGTGATTGGATTCACTACAAAGAAGTTATATATTACTACTAGTAAATTACGTCAAAACCATGTATATTTGAACTGTATTATACTACTATTGTATTTTCATTTTGTTGATACTTAAAAGAAGTGGTTAACAAATATTTTGTCAGCCCACTAGTATAATAAATCTTACCTTCGCCCTTGACTGGAGGACAATCTTATCCTCCCCCATAGGGAAGACAACAAAACTCCTACCACTAGCACACAACTGACATTGGGTGTTGCCCATTGGGTGGGGGCTCTACAGAAAAACGCCACTTAAAAATAAAGGGTGGCGGTTGTTAGAAAAAACCACCACCCATTATACATTTAAAAAAATTGACTTTGGGTGGTGGTTCTTTTCAAGAACTGCCACCCTTTCTAGAATAACGGGTAGCGATTCTTAAAAAGAACCGCCACCCAAAGCGATTTTTTTTTAAATGTATAACGGGTGGCGGTTCCTTACTACAACTGCCACCCGCTGTCTAGATTAATATATATATATATATATATATATATATATATTTTAGGGTGGCCGTTTCGCAAATGAACCGCCAGCCCTTTTTTAATTATTAAAAAATACTTTTGGGTGGTGGTTCTTTGCTACAATCCTCACCATTTCCTTTAAATATTACACTTGTGCCCGAAGTAGCCATTACAACTTCTGTGTTTTCTTTATCTTTCAAAAATTTTATGAAATTTCATGGATTTTCATGACTTCAAATAAGATTTTTAAGTGTAATTTTTTCACAGATTGGAGCAGTAATTTAAGCAAGGTAAATTTCCTCTATCTATTGGTCCCAAATTCGTATATTTTTTAAATTATAATTTAACATCCCCAAATTTTAGGGTTTCTTGAAATCGGATTTTATTGCATTTTATTCACAAGTTTGAGCCACAACACATAGCAAGGTTGTCTTCTCCTGTTAATTGGTCCTAAATTTCCTTATTTTTGAGGTTAGTAAGTTAACATTCTCAAAATTCGATTTTTTTTTTTTTTTTTTGTAAATCTTGATTTTATGGTTTTTGTTTGATGTAATATACCTATATATTGTGATTTCATATTTAATGTGTTATATTTATTGTAAATCTATATTTTTGCTATATATGGATATTGTTGAATTAAATCTTGATTTATTTATATGCATGTTGTTGAATTAGAGGTATAATTTTAGTGAGATTAGTTATTAATTATTAGTTAAATAAGTAATTTTGGAGTTATGAATAATTTTTTATGGATTATAAATAATTTAAAAGAGTAATTAGAAAAAATAATAGTTAATATAATTTTTTGCGAGTTTTGGGCATACAAACTTTAAACGGCCATAACTTTTGCATACGATATCCATTTTCAGCCTATTACCCCATTTCGGAATCGTCGCGACGAAATCTACAATAGTCAGCACTATCGTTGTGACTCCACGTTTCAGGCCCATATGAGGTCGTCTAAGGCCTCAAAATGCAGTTTTTAGTTTTTCATTTCATAGTTTCGTATTTTCATTCTTCATAGCTGTTCATTTATTCATTTCGTTATTTCATTGCATAATATCTTAGGGTTATATTATTTAAGAACAAATTTTGTTGTAATTAGTGGCGATTGGCTTTGAATAAAACTTATTTTGTTCTTAGTTATTTCATTTTTAGTTACAATCCTAATCATGTGTTGGTAGTTCATAAAAAAAAGGGTGGCGGTTCTATATAAAGAACCGCCACCCTAAGTATTTTTTTGTTTAAATATAGAATTGGTGGCGGTTGTTTTTAAACAACCGCCACCAAAACAACCGCCACCTTAAATATATTTTTTTAAATATAGAATGGGTGGCGGTTGTCTAAAAAACAATCGTCACCCTTTATTTTTTGGGTGATATTTTTTGAACCGTCACCCTTTCAGTGATATTGGGTGTCGCCGTTTTGGGTAACGATCACAGAATCGCCACTCTAAATATAAAACAACCGCCACTATAATGCCCCGCCCAAGTTCGTCCCAAAAATATATACGACTACGTATATGATTCCGTATGTCAACCGTATGTGATTGCGTATATGGGGTAGAATGATGTGATGACATGCTCGAGATGATGTATATGTTTATGTTATGCTTACGGTATGTCTACAAGTATATCTGATGTCTCGAGATCCGAAACGGCCTCCACAATGAGGTAAATGGGAAATTTCAACAGAATTGGAATTACGGCCGTAAATTAATGTATTACGGCCATAAAAGTATGGTTACGGCCGTAAGGTATAAAGGTTACGGCCGTAAATGCTGAAAATGAAGAACGGCCAAAAGATGCAGAGAGTTTATTACGTAGTATGATAGTGTGATCTGACGTTATGACGTGAGGTTCGGTACCGTAAATTATGGAGTTACGATTGTAAGTGTCGAAGGATGGCATGTAGGGGATTTACAGAGAGTTGGTTACGACCGTAAGGATTGATGGTACGGCCGTAATTTTAAGTCGGCAGAAAGTGTATATAGGGTATATCTAGAAGTTTCTTGCCATTTCTTGAGGATTATTCATGTGAGCTCAGTTCAAGCACTCCCATAACACTCCCAAGATTATGCCAAAACCCTCTCCATGATCCAAATCAAGAAACAAGTGCATGTAATCCCTATGTAACCTTGATTACAAGAGAAAAGAGGGAGAAGAGAAAAGAGAGCATCGAGGTTCAAAATGACATATCTTTGAAACGAGTTTGATTTTGAGGATGATGTCTCATGAGAATTGTAGCCCATTGAGTCTACTTTCCAACAAGCTTTGAATCACCTCATTTGGACATCGGACGCAAAAGTTATGACCAAAACACTGAAGGCCGCCAGTGCAGTGTAATTTACAGCGGGGATCATACGGCCGTAACAGAAGGCCATACGGCCGTACGGATAAGTCGGCAAAGTGGGTTTTCTCGACTTTTCTTGATATTTTTGGGTATGTATTCCACTCTAATGTGTCTCTAAGGTCCATTTGACACCCAAGAACCTCTCCAAGCTCCTCAAAACCCTTGTTGAATCTTTATGTACCAATAGTGAGCTTGTGGATCTTGGTTCTACAAGAGGAAAGAAGAAGAAAGAAGAAGAGGAAGAGGAAGAGGAAGAGAAGAGGAGGTGATGAAGTGCTTGCTATGCTTGCTTATGCTTCATAAATGGTGGGTAATACTTGCTTTATATGTTTTTATGATGTAATTGCATGTTTATACTTGAACTACATAAGAAATGGAAAGGATTATGATGATTAGAGAGCTTAGAGGGATGTTAGGGTTCATTGGCTTTAGGTGATGTTTATGTTATGGTAATGCTATGTATGTGGCCAAGTAAATGATCCTCAAAGTTCAACCTGGGACATAATGGAATGATTATCATGATTATAGAACTTAGGGGCATGCTAGGATCTCTTGGTCTTGTGTTATGGTGATGACTTGATATGTTGAAGATGTGTGTGTGTTTATGTGACTTGTATGACCCTCCATGTCGTGTCTAAGCATTATGTGGCCATAAGTAGAAGAAACCTACTTATGGGATGATATATGTAATGAATAAAGAGGGTGATAAGTTTGGTATTCATGTATGGTTTTGTGGTTCAATATAAAGTATTATGTGTCTTATGTGATGAGGTTATGCGTCGTGTGCTTATATGAACCAACGTGAACATTTTGTGTATGGATATCATATGTGCGAAGGTGGTGGCATTATGTGAAGTAAGGTGTTAACGTCCAAATGCACAAATACGTGATGTTGTGTTATGAAATGTACGGGATGTTTATGCTTCACTACGCGTGTGAGGCCTTATTTTATGTCACGTATGAATGATGATGATGTGAAAGGAACGAGGCATAAAGAGGTAATGTTTATATAACCGTATCACGAGCATATGTGTGTGAACACAGTTACCAATCATGTGTTTACATATGAATGTAAACTGGCCATATGGGGAATCTAAGCCCCATTATGACGTGGTCAGTCGGGGGATCTACGCCCCGTATGTAAAGAAAAGCAGGTCTTAGGGGGATCTACGCCCCGTATGAAAGATAAGGCCTAGCTAACGAATGAACGGCGCCAAGTATTCACATGATTTGTAATTGGGGCCCAAAGTAAACGTGTGACATGCATTGCATTGCATCTATTATCCACTGAGTCTTTATGACTCATTATGTGTATACGTGCTATGTTTTGAAGGTGCTGTGCGTGGAGAGTTGGCGAAAGGTTGCTAGATGCTATGACGTGGTGTGTGATCGGGAAATGGAATTAAAAGATCTTGCTGTACGTAATGAAAACCGAAATCTTAGCTTTACGTTATATGTTTGAAAGAGAGGAATTTAGGGTTTCGTGTATAAATGAATGACGGACGCACGTCTAGTTCCATAATGTTATGAAACGAAGACAATGAAAAGAATGACGTGCACGGGCCCGAAGGTGGCCTATGTTTATGTTACGTGTACGGCGCGCTCTGATATGACGTCATTTATGACGTATACGTATGTGGAACTGGACGGAGTGTTACAGCCACCCAAGCTCGTTCTTGTACTAGTGTACACTCACTATACAGTTTGACATATAAACTTTGCATTTTCCATTATTCAAGTTTTCTAACATGAATAGGGAGAAAAACACGTGCAAAATATGCGTATCAATATTTTCGTATTTTTTAGCATAGTATATTGTAGCTCGTATTTATTAGCACAGTATATCATACTTTGTTTAACATTTTGATCATAAAATATATTTTCTTGATATGGAGTCCTTTGTTTATATTCAATACTACGATTAAGGTAGTTGAGAATAAAAACAAATTGTCTATTAAAACCAAATAAAGAAAATTAAATATAAGTATTAAATACTTTACAATTTTAGAAAGTCAAAGAGAGTAATAAAGACACATCGAAGATGAAAGAGATCCTACAAAAAAAAAAAAAAGCATCACGTGCAAAGTGCTATAGCAGCTGCAAGTCGAACCAAAACAAAATCATGCTCTCAATCTAGGATTTAAGAAGTGATCAAGATAGTTAATTAGAGAGTTGAAGAGGGTGAAGAACAGAGATAAATGCAGATATAGTGACGCAGAACGGAAGCAAGGGCTCAAGCGTCGCCCTTGGTGATAGTCTTGGAATCCACCAAATAGCAGAGCAAAGCTCAAAAAAAAGACTTTTATTATTAAACTGAATGATGAAAACGTATTACAAGGGCCTTCTTTATAACAGATGGATACCTAATTCTTGCGTAAAAAGAAACAACAAAATAGGAAAAACGAAATTATAATGGAAAAAAGGAAAATAAATAAATAATTTCCAAAATAGGAAAAGCTACGCGATTTCGAATCAAACGTGCTCTCGATGCCCAAAATCCATCGTACTCATCGCAGCAATGATCTCAGGCTCGTGGCGCCGAGCTACCCCAAATCGGTATATTATTCGTCCTAACGAGACTCGGACGCCAAATCTGCAAAATACCGGTTTTCGACTACTCTTTCGATCCAATTCTTCTTCGATCCACTCGCCATTTGATCTACATCGCCTCTTCCACCTCCGAAAGAACTAACCAGTTATTATCCTGGTAAAGCGGCTCATCATCCCGTGAAACTCATATAAGTCGGCCACGCTAAACGTGCAAGAAATCTCCATTGACGCCTGGTAAGTCAAGAATGTAAGCATTATGGCGTTAATCCGCTTGAGTATCTTGAAAGGACCATATTTCGGGTTGTAGCTTGTTATATGATCCCGCGGGAACCTTTCTTTCCTCAGAAGACCATTACGGAATCCCTTCCTGGAATTGCTTCTCACGCTCAGGCGGGTCAATCACGCGATATCGCGTGATTTGTTTGCTCTAATTTTTGTTTCACCTCTTCTCGCGACCGCCATTACTTCTCTCGCCAAGTTTTCCGCCGCTTTACTTTTGCCTTGCTCCGCGGCAACTTAACCAAATCCACAACATGGTATGGAATCAGAATACACAATGGCAAATGGTGCCCGCTCCCGCGCGGTGTAATCGCATCAATATATGCAAACTCAACCCGGCTAACGCTGTAATCCCACTGCCTAGGCTTGTCCCCACAAACACTACGAATCATATTTCCCAAAGTTCTATTTGTGACTTCCGGCTTTGCCCATCCGTCTGTGGGTGAGCAATGCTCGCCGATTGACTTTGTGTCAAATAACTTCCACAATGTAATCCGAAATGCCCCATGAATTTCGAGTCCCGATCGAGGTGATGGATCTAGGACCATGTAACCTCACCACCTCCGAAAAAGAGTTTGGCAATGTGTGACGATCCGGAGGTCTTCCTACAAGCGGCGAAATGGGCTATTTTAGAAAATCGACGACTATGACAAAAAGCGAGTCATCGCTTTCGCGTTGGGTTCATGTAGCCCCAAAACGAAGTCCATGGACAAATCTTGCCAAATCCCTTTAGGCACCGGAAGTGGCATGTATAAACTCAGTATTTTGAACTTGCCCTTGGACACCGGCAAGTATAACACTTCTTGATGATGTTACCGAGCATCTCTCTTCAAACTGGGCCAATAATATCTATCCTCTAGGCTTGCTATGGTTTTATCTCGCCCCAAGTGTCCACTCAAACCTCCACCATGCAGATCTCGGATCAACTTTTTCTTAGCGAAGAGACGGGTACACAAAGTTGGTTACCTTTGAACAAATAATCATCTCGCGATATGGAAATCGCCACTGGGTTCACCTCGCACACTTACCCCAAATGCAGCCTCAAATCCTCATCATGTGGATATAACTCCTTAAGGCAATCAAAGCCGAGCAACCTCCCTCGAGACAAAGTAATCAATAGCGGCCACGCTAAGTGCATCACCACACGGTTGATTGGCGGATTTATGCTTGATCATGAAAGGAAATTTCTGCGAGAAATGTGACCCATCCGATGTGCATTTTATTCACGTGTTTTTGGCTATTCAAATATTTCAACGCTTGATGGTCGTATGAATAACACAAATTCCTTCTCGCACCAAATAATGCTCCCATTGTTTCAATGCACGAACGCATAAAATTCACGATCATAGCTCCACTTGCCTTGTCTCACTAATCCTCCCGAAAAGTAAGCAATCGGCTTCTTCTCTTGGCGTAAAGTACGCTAACTCCCACTCCACTTGGCGTCGCACTCAACTTTCTCAAAACTGCGTAAAGCTAGAACTAGAGCAAGACATAACTTCTTTAATGAGGGCAAAACTACGTTCTTGCTCCTCACCCCACTTGAACTTACTCGTCTTTAAACAATCGGTGATTGGTCTTGTGATGGTACTAAAATTTCTAACAAAACGACGATAGAATGTTGCCGTCATGGAAACTTCGCACCTCGAGATATTGACTCAAGGGCCAATCCCGAATCGCCTTTAGTCTTCTCCTCATCCACATGTATACCATCCTCACCACAACAAAGCCCAAAAATAATAATTTATGGGTACAGTAAATTACACTTCTTCAGATTGATGTTCAATTGTTCTCATTCAAGACGCCAGAACCTTCCTTAGATGGCTCAAGTGTTCATGCTCGCTCTTGCTATAAATAAGAATGTCATCGAAATAAACGACAACAAAAGAACCAATGAAAGGGCGAAGACCCGATTCATTAACCGCATAAAGGTACTTGGGGCGTTAGGTCACCGAAGGCATCACTAGCCATTCATACAACCCATCTTTACTTTTTGAAGGCCGCTCTTCCATTCATCCCCTGGTCTTATTCAGATCGATGGTATCCGGTCAGCAAGTCAATCTTGGAAAAAGCTTGGACCTCGCCAACACATCCAACATATCTTCCAAACGAGGAATAGGAAATCAGACTCATCAAGTTATTTTGTTGATGGCTCTACTGCCTACACACATGCGCCAAGTTCGCCTTTCTTGGGTACCAATAACACCTGAACAAAGACAAGGGCTCATACTTTCGATGAAGCCCTTTCTCAACAACTCTTCAATCTGGTCTCTGCCAATTTCATTCTCCTGGGACTCATGCGATAATGTGGAAGATTGGGCAGGCTAGCACCGCACGAGGTCAATGTGATCGATGTCCCGATGGGCTAATTCATCTGAAGCTCTTCGGAAATTAATGCTTGGTACTCCTCCAATATCCGCCAGACTGCTGGGGTTTCATCTTCCTTCTCGGACACAAGAAGCCCTTTAACGATAATGGGGAACACATATTTAGAGTTCTTGACCAGGCCAATATGTCTCGCTCATTCTTTGGGAGATGGTCGAAAACTCTCGCTTTCGTTGTCTTCAAACTTAGTGATTGCTCAAGAGGGGCCATGGCATCTTGTGACTTTTCCAGGTGAAAATCACTACATTATCACGCTCTTAAAGTCGAATCCACGCTCATATTGCCACGGCCGACCCAAAGAAAATATGACACGATCCATGTCGACACGCCACACACAACGTCGTCATGGTAATGCTTCCCAATAGAGAGCGGGACCCGCAAGCTTCACTCACCTGCATAGACTGACTCTTCTC
The DNA here is from genome assembly GCA_018223645.1 of Jasminum sambac. NCBI lineage: Eukaryota > Viridiplantae > Streptophyta > Magnoliopsida > Lamiales > Oleaceae > Jasminum > Jasminum sambac. Next base: position 14,965,328 of record CP073642.1, read on the forward strand.
GCACTCCAACCAAGGGAATAAGGACTAGGGTGTTTCTCCACCTGCTAGCTTCAATAGGTGGACCCGGATTTCTCGACACAAAATTTTCGCAATCGCCGATTTATCTACTATGACTTCACAAACTTTGTCTTTGTTTATGGAACAAAGTGAGCGAAAAATGCTATTTATGTCCTCTTCCTTTGGCGATAAAGAGCCCGGCCAGAACACCAAATTCAACCGTTCCACACCCTCTTCTATTGTTGCGAACTCGGCACCCTCATATTCCTCTCATTTTCTTCCTCAACTTCCTCATCACCTTCTTCGCTTCTCGCCTCGATCAAATTAACCTGCTTACGTTCCGGGCATTCATTGGAACGATGTCCGGGTTTGCCGCATCGATAGCACTTATCAGTCATAGGTTTGACGTAAGGGTTCTCCCTTGTGGGTTGGTTTCGACTTTGGTTTCTGTAGCTTGTTTGAGGTCCCCGATACTGCTGGTTCTGCTGAATATTTGGAACGAACTGTTGGACAGCCTTTCCTTTGTCAATAGCACTCGGTTGATCTGGGAGATTTACCCGCCGGAAAGTGGTTACCTTCTTCTCGTTTTCCATTGTTTCCGCCTTCAAGGCCATGTTAATGGCGTCGTCCAGGGTCAAAATGATCTGCAACCCAATTTTCTCTTGGATGGAAGCCTTAAGCCCACAAGTAAAACGAGCAATTTTCTGGTTTTCAGTGTCTTGCAGGTCATTACGTTCGCCTAGCCTCTGAAATTCGAAAACATAGTCATACACACAACGGTTTCCTTGTTCACAGTTCAAGTACATACGATATAGAATTTGTTCGTAATCCGAGGGTAAAAACCGTCCCTGTAAAAGTTGTTTCATCTTCCTCCATGTGCGAACTTTAGCCTTACCTTGCTTAAGACGGAGGGACTGCAATTGATCCCACCACACGCCAAATGACCCTTCAAACGGAAAAGCCACCACCTTTACTAACTTCGCTCTGGCCAACTCCATTAGATCAACCTCTCAACTTCTCCTAAGCTGAAGAAATCCTCAACCTTCAACACGGAGAAATAGGGAACGCCCGCTTTTAATACGATACTCCTCATTGGTGTGGTGATTTCGCCCCATCGAGATATCCTCTTCGATGAATCCGATTCAGCAGGGGGTACTTGAGTCTCCTATTAATACCAACAGCACTGTTGTTGTTCCTGCTGTTGTCGACAACTCTATTAATCGCCGACCGTTTCTCCATCGTCACCTCGGCTTATTGCCTTATCTCCAATGACACTGTAACATCAATTGTCTCAATTCTCCAATGGGCAGCGATATCATTCTTCAAAGCGTTTAATTCCTCCTTGGTAACCACAGAGCAAACCATAAAATTTGAATTCACGATTTATAAAGGAAAAGCAATATCAAAAAGGTAACGAGACGGAGAAACCGTGCTCGATACCACTGACGCGAATCTAAGCAAGGGCTCAAGCGCTTTGGTGATAGTCTTGAATCCACCAAATAGCAGAGCAAAGCTCAAAAAAGACTTTTATTATTAAACCGAATGATGAAAACGTATTACAAGGGCCTTCTTTATAATGCATGGATACCCTAATTCTTGCGTAAAAAGAAACGAACAAAATAGGAAAAAACGAAATTATAATGGAAAAAGGAAAATAAATAAATAATTTCGAAAATAGGAAAATCAAGCGATTGTAACTAAACGCGTGCTCGATGCTCCAAAATCCATCGCACTCATTGCAAATGACGACCGTAGCGCCGAGCTACCCCAAATCAGATATTATTCGTCCTAACGGAGCTCGGACGCCAAATCTGCAAAATACGGTTTCGACTACTCTTTCGATCCAATTCTTCTTCGATCCACTCGGCCATTTGATCTACATCATATAGACGAAAGAAAAAACACACAAATGCTATTGACTTGCGTTGTTTTGGTTAAATATTTGCCGATCGGTTTTGTTTAAAATTGTAATTACAAGATGCCGTTTCTACAAAAATCTCGCTTGATAAAAGTAACTTTTCCATAGTTTATTTAAGAGAAAAATGGTGGAAAAGTATTTTTTTTTTAAATGGAAAAATTCTCAATCTTTCCTACCTTTTTACACTTGGGAATGGGTAGATGACGATGTAGATTGGGCTAAATTGTTGGCCCAAATTGCTGCCCTTGTCTGTGCACTCTCCACAAATCCAGTCCAACAACCGGTCACTTCGCCCAAATCTGAAATGACAAATTCACATAAATAGTATTAAGGGTGTAGCTAAATACACCCACAAATTTTACTAAATACATTCACCCATAAAATTCATTTCAATTTTACCCTTTTTTTGTGGTGTTCGGCTAGCACTGGCTGAATACCTTACTTGGCAGTCATTTCCGGCAGCAAGTATAGAAGAAGCTACAAGTTGCAGCTTCTTCTTACTACCATTTCCGACAGCGCTTGGTGTCGGAAATGGCAGCCAACCGTTGCTCTTTTGTTTTTATTTTTTATTTTTTTGAGATGAGGGTAGAATTGGGAGATTGGAGAAAATAGAGTGTACTCAGTAAATGGGATGAGTGCATTTAGCCTCACCCTAGTCTTAACATCGGCAATTTAACAAATACAAGATTTTCCCAAAAAAAACCGAATAGTCGAATGCAAGTTATGCGTTATTGTAATTACATTTTTTCAGTCCATATCAAGTAATTGATCCCTTTCTATTGCAATTATTAACATAAATCTCCGTTGTTGCATTTTATTTGATCAATATAATTAACCAGGTAGTAAATAATCTCTATGAGGTCTGGTATTTTTATTGTCTAAAAGGAAGTAATTACCTAGGAAATAACAATCCTAGAAATACAGAATATATTATTTTCTATATATAGGTTATATTAATATAATGTGTCAATTTCCAAAAAAAAAAAAAATAATAATAATAAATAATGGAGCATGCCGATTCATGTGATTGTGACACTTAATATAAGTACAAATTTATGGCCATCAAAAGATATACTGAAATTTACCAAAATTTAAATTTTACAATGAAATGGAAAAGTTTTTAGTGTTGTGTCGAATTCGTATTGAATTAACATAGGTGACGGTCCAACCATAAATGGGCCTTGATTTGGATGTGGCCTAATCTATCACTATCTAGTTGAATTTGCTAAAAACGACGTCATATCAGTAATCAGCAAATTAAAATATGTGGTATTCCCCTCATTCAATTAAAATTAAAAAAAAAAGCATGTAACTGGTTTGAGGAATTAAGGAAGCATCATAAAAGTTGTAACTACCATTCAACAAATCACATCTCTCCTCAGTCAAATGAAGTCACATTTGTTATTTCTCTATGAATAAATTTAGTCTCATTCAAAAAATTCAATTTTACAAACACGTGCTCGAATTTATTGGGAGATCTTTGTCATTGTCGAGTCGACAACTATAGTAATATATTTTTTTAAGTTTTTTCCTCTTGTGACTAAAATGAAACATTTACAGTATGTTTGGATAAATTTTATTTTATTTAAAAATTATTTTTTAGTTTAAACAACAGTAGAGACTAATAATACAAATGATTTTCCTACTTTACCTTTATTAATAAGTCAAAAAATTATTGGAACTAATAAAAGATTTTAAAGTTTTCAAATTAAATAGGGTATCATAATAAAAAAAAATATGAAAATTCATATACAATTAGGGACATCCCAAAAAGAAATAAAACCCTATATAATTGGGACGAACGGAGTATATACTTTTTTTTTTAAATTACAAAACATATACTTTATTTAACACAAATTGAACTTATTATTACCAACTGAGGAACAATTAATGCTATCGTATTTGAGTTGGTGTCATTCAATTTGGATTTATTATGTAAGATCCGTAGTTCATTGGAACTTTAATGAAGTATTCTTTCCTTAATAACGTGAGTACCTCCTGGAATTACTCGAATAAATATTGACTTTAGCTTAGTATTAAGGGTGATAGGCTCCACTTTTTTCAACATTTTATCACTTTTATCAACTTTTTTCTCTCTCCTAAATCAATCACATCCACATATCTCATCACATCTACAAATCTCAACCACTCACCTCCACTTATTCTCTCTCCTCTTTTACTTTAAAACACTTTAAAACACTTTTAATTTACTCCCTATCACCCTAAATATTGCACCAATCAATCAATTAATTACTATACAAACGTGTTTATATTCTGCTGAATCTTCGGGTAAACTATTCGGTACCATAGCGGCGGGTCTCAAAAATGTTTAAGCAATAATAAGTGATAATTTTGTATGTTTTGTTAAAATTAATATTTACCTTCAAAAAAGATAAAATCCTTAAAAAAAAACCTCAAATCCAACATAAAATATAAGTCGAGCACACGTCAAGGTACTTGTTCTTAATAATCTAGTTTCATTTTATTGTTAAATAAGTTAGAGTTCTGAAGAGAGAGAGAGAAAAAACCCAACCTTGGACCATTGTATTTGAAAAAATTCTAAACCAGAATTGAATGTTCTTAAAATATTGAATGTTCTTATATGCTTAATTACCGCTAGCTATTCATCCACAAGATATTAACACCAATAATCCGATGTTCACATGTGGGCTGGTGATTGACAAGTAACCACCATTCGGTGATAGTGGGGGACATGAGACATGTATTAATCATCGGGTGACTACATGTGAGAATTAGATCATTTGCTAAGATATTAAAAAATTAATTCAATAATATAAAAGTTTCGAGTAAGTAACCACTAGTGAATGACACTATCGAGTAGCATCAAATTTTTCCACGAAAAATCAAATTTTTATTGGAAAAAGAAACGAAAGCTTTTTCAAAAAAGTTAAACACAAACTTGTAAAAACTTGTTTGATGCATAATTTTTACATTTCTTTTTCCGAAACTGAATCCAAAGCAGCATTGAGAACCGCGTACATCTGCTAAACTCTCCTTTTTCTACCGCTAAATTACAAGCTGTCATTGGAGTTTGGAGTTTATTACACACAGTATTATTTACTTAATCTCCAAATTATATGCATTGGTGATTATTAACACAAAAATATTCACAAAAACAGTCAACGATTTCTCTTTATTTAGACCACATATGAATGCAGAAAGAAAATGAAAATATTGCCCACAATTGGAAGTACTCTGCCCCACAAATGCTAAAAGGCAAACTCTTGTGAGAGATAAATTACCCTGCCAGGATCCATGTTGGTACTGGTTTATAAATGCAAGCACAGAGTACATCATAGCATCTAATTAATTAATATCTCAAAAATCCTCGATGGTTGGTTCAAAAAATAATTAGATTATTCAGACTCAGACCTGTGAAGAAAATTGAATTCGAAAGTGGTGATGTGTGAGTGCATTTAAAAGCCTCGTCACTTTCTGCATTTGTTCTTCACCGTCTGTGGTCATTTCTGTCATCTTCTTCTTGGACTCGAGATTTACATTTTCTTGAAATCTCATTAATTGTTCAAGTAGAAACCTCCAAATTTGCACCATTTTTACATTTTCTTGAAAGCCCATAAATCGTTCATGTAGAAAACCTCCAAATTTGGAGTATTTCTTGATAAGGATATGATTTGTCTGTAATGCAGTTAAGGTCATCTGGTGCAATGAGTGAGTCAATGGGGGAGAAGAAGAAGAAGAAAGAGATGCCCACAGTTTGGTTTTCATTAAAGAAATCATTGCATTGTAAATCAGGGCCGTCAGATGTGTATGATCCAAAGACCAGGAAGCAACTGAGTTCGATCTTGACTAGAAAACCAAGTAGGTCTGGTTGTTCAAGGTCTATAGCAAATCTGAAAGATGTTATCCATGGAAGCAAGAGGCATTTAGAAAAGCCCCCAAGTTGTAGCCCAAGATCCATAGGGAGTAGTGAGTTTCTCAACCCAATAACCCATGAAGTGATTTTGAGTAACTCAACTTGTGAACTCAAAATCACTGGTTGTGGCGGCTTTAATGGTGATAGTGGTGGTGGCGTTGGCGGCGGCTGCGGTGGGTCAGGTTTTGTGGGTACTTTAAGGCCAGGTACTCCTGGACCTGGAGGGCACCCTACAATGCATTACTTCAACCCTTCATACAGAAATTCTGCAACTCCTGCGAGAAAGAATTCTTCTCTCTTTGATGGGGGGATTAATGGTGTTCCTTTAAAACCAAGGGCATCCCTTGATAAAGACAGTAATGGGCCATCTTCTATAGCATGCCATAAATGTGGAGAGCAGTTTGGAAAGTGGGAAGCTCTTGAATCACATCATCTTTCAAAGCATGCTGGTAAAGAAAATCTTGGATTCCTTTTATCCTTTACTTTTTCCCTTGGTTTTCTGGAACCTTTAAGCTATTAAAAAAATAAAAAAAAGGGAATCTTTCTGGTATTGGGATGTCTTAGTTATAATTCTTACTAAACATTTTAAGGCCTGTATAACCATGAAATCTTTGTTTTTCCACTGATTTTCATGTAAAAATTCGGTATAAAGGTAACTTTTTGATGATTACCTAACTGTCTCCTCTGTAATTTCCATTTCTCAGTTTGAGTCCTGTTCCCAGTTTGCGAAAAAAAAGGAAAAATAAAATAAAATTCAGGTTTACACCTTAGAAGTTCATCTATTGCATCCCTATGGCATATAATGGGTAACTAAAAGAAACTAATGCTGTAAGCCTTTATTTCCTATGTGCATGTTTGGTACTTGGTAGGGAGGATATCATTTTGTGCATGTTTGGTAAGGAGGATTCAATAGCACTAGAGAGAAGACATATGTTTCTACTCACTCGATATTCGATATGCTTTTGAGTTGCTTGCTCTTATTCTCCACAGTGACTGAACTTGTAGAAGGTGACTCATCTAGAAAAATTGTTGAAATAATCTGCCGGTCGAGCTGGCTGAAGTCAGACAACCACTGTGTTAGAATTGAAAGGGTATTAAAAGTACACAACATGCAGAAAACACTAGCTCGTTTCGAGGAATACAGAGAGACAGTGAAAGTAAAGGCAAGTAAGCTTCCTAAGAAACACCCTCGTTGCTTGGCAGATGGAAATGAGTTGTTGAGGTTCTATGGGACAACCTTAGCATGCTCTCTAGGCATGAGTGGATCCTCAAGTCTTTGCATAGCAGATAGATGCTCCGTTTGTAGAATTATCAGACAGGGCTTTTCGACCAAGAGGGAGCTCAAAGGTGGAATAGGGGTTTTCACAACTTCTACTAGTGGAAGAGCTTTTGAATCTATTGAAATTGATAAAGATGATATATCTGCAAGAAAAGCTTTAATAGTGTGTAGAGTTATTGCAGGGCGAGTTCATCGGCCTCTTGAGAACATTCAAGAAATTGCTAGCCAGACGGGGTTTGATTCATTAGCCGGTAAAGTCGGCCTCTACTCTAACATCGAGGAGCTTTATTTGCTTAATCCTAGAGCTCTTCTTCCATGTTTTGTCGTGATCTGCAAACCCTAAAGAGAAATCATCGACAAAGAGCATCTATGTTGTTGTCTAGATGGATTTTGCATAAGGTACACAGCTTTCTTAATTGTCTAGTGAAAGAATGTTAATTTTACATCAGCAATTCTAGAATCTTTGCACCTTTGATGATTGATAACAAATTGATAACATCCTCATCTATGGCTTTTGTTCTTTCCTTATTCATCGTATGCCGATTTAACTTGGTGCAATGTAACGTTTGCTGCTCCTTTCTACTTCTACCTATGTTGGGCAGCAGAAAGACGGGACCTAGAACTATGCTAAGTAGATTTCCCTTTTATTTTCCCGTGTTCTTTAAGTGGAATGAATTAACTGTACGTTATGAGGTTGGACAGTAATGGTCGGAGAAAGGCGTATTTTTCCAAGATGCAAAATCGGTATCTAGTGAAGAAGAGCCAATTGGTACACGAGAGTCACGTGGAGAGGCATGTGGTCACGAGAGTCAAGGTGACTAGGTGCAAAACTAGAGAACAAGAATGAAGAAAGAAACAAGTCATGGTCATTTTGTCTTATGCCCTATGTCTCACTATCACCATTTAATAAGAGCAAGTATATTCTCCTTTAATAGGAATATAAATTCTTAAAGATGAGGTTGCAGTTTTCTGTTTTCATTTGACATGGTCCTAGAGACAAACAAGATTAGCGACATAATGGTCCATGCCATTACTTTTGTTCATGCTCAACTTTGTGCGTCTCTGATGAGTCGATCCAAGTCGCCCAGCACGACCCGCGAGCCTGTGCTGTTGCAGGACTAGTTACTAACTAATCTTCGAAGTAAATATTGACACATATGAGTAAACTGGTTCACCTCAAGCTTTTTACTTGTATGGATATAGGGGTCTTCCATAGTAGAATTGATGTAATGTCCACATGGGTACAGAATTATTGTGTCTATGAATGCATGTCACATTGGATGATGCTGAGGTTATTACATTATGTTGAGGTGATCACATTCAATGCTGAAGTGATATGCGTCACGTGGATATAATAAGCTGTATTCACGTGAAATTAAATGATACAGATAGTCTTTAAGCTTAATAAGACTAACTATGAGGCAAATGTGGCCTATGTTTGCTTTGCAAGAGATAAGAAATGGGGTGTGGAGTTGAAGTGTACACGTTTCCACACTAATAAATGGGTGTCGACAGATGAGACTCAACTCGTAACATGTTTACTACTTTACCATGTGTGATTGTGGAGTTTCTATAAATTGTGAGTCAAATGTACAGATGATAATTAATTGCTATGGATCTTATACAACAATATACGAATAGAAAGAGTTCTTGATCACGACGTAAAACAAATGGCATAACCGATGAAGAAAGAACTAGGAAATGATAAAGTGCATGCTGACTATTTGAGGGCCTGCTTAACATAACTTTAATCAAATTGATTTTTCTTTTTCATCATATTCAATCACCTATTCGTTGATTTCTTTTTATATTTCTTTAATACAATTTCTTTAATTCTCAATCATAAAGCTGAAAATCATTTTTTTCAATGATTTCTATCAATTGTATTGTGAATATGCTTATGAAAAACAATTTTAAAAAAAAGGGGTCTGATGAACCCCGGTTCACTGTTGATTTGCCAAGACAAAGAAAGGATTTGTTCCATTCGAATTCGTATAAAAAAATATTTTAGCTTATTTTTTTATGTCCATTTTTCATCTTTTTATTAATTTTGGTTGTTTTATAAATTTTGTCATGTATTTAAACCACATTCCTTTTGTTTCCAAGCAGTTTTAGAACTTTAGAAGAATTAATATTAATAAAGATTTCAACTCCAAGGGATTGGCACAACGGTAAGGATGAACTTGAGATTGTGTGGTTAGACGCACGGTCCTAGGTTTGATTCCCTGTAGCGTAAAAACAATGCCTCATGGGCCACTTGGGTACCTCCCGGTTGAAGCGTCAGGACTTCGTGGGATCAGTGGGGGTGGAGCAGATCTCGTGGGATTAGTGTGGGGTGGGGCCCTTGATACCCTCGGTTATCCAAAAAAAATAAATAATAATAATAAAGATTTCTATTATTTGGATGATCAGTCGAAGCGTCAGGACCTCGTGGGATTAGTGGGGGTGGGGTCCCTGATACCCTTGGTTATAAAAAAAAAAAAAAAAAAAAAAAATATATATATATATATATATATATATATATATATTAGTAAAGATTTCTATTACTTGGATGATTCCAAATTCTTGTGTTTTAAAGATTTCACTTGAATTCCTGATTTGTGCTAAGTCAGATAACAAGTGAGTGTGACTTAAGCAGTGTTTTTACCTCTATCACCGTTGGATCATTAAATGATTAACACACTTGGCCCTTGCACATGCGCACACAATATTACAAGGTTTAGGAGGATCTTAACTAGGAAGCAGTTGTTAGATAGTTGGCTAATAATACAGAATTTTTAACAACTTAATAATTTACTGAGTTTCTTCCTTTTCGGGTGACAGAAAACCGTAAGCAACACACCTACTAATAGTCTCGTGTATAATGTCTTCAATTCCATACTCGAAACTAAATCCTAAATCCTTTATCTTCTTCGAAGATATCTCAGATGGGAGTGAGTCCTGCTCCTCCTCACCAACGCTGTAACATGAAATACGAAGAATCAAGAAACAAGAAAAATTTAGATCCTTTGAAAATCTTCTGATATTTATAGCTGCAGAGAGTCCAAAGAATGGCAACCTTTGTATGTTAGGAGAAGGGTACTCTTCACTGAGATATTTGACAAGATCAGATATTAAGCAACTTTGAGTACAACACATATATCGACCTTCTGCTTTATTATGCTCCATGAGAAATATATGTCCATTGCATATGTCTTCAATATGAACTAAAGCAATTGATCCCATTCTTGAGTTCACAGCAGCTAATATTGGCAATAGACTAGGATCCACTAAACAAGCCAATTCAAGTCATTATAGCCTTCTCAAGAATCTATCAAATAGACCGGTAGATGTATCTCTTCGCTCATATATCATAGAGCTTATTTTGCAAGATTGAGAAAAAAGAAACAAAATGTATGCCAAACATATAGCAAACTGACCTGTTATTGGGGACAAGAGAACTCGGATGCTTACTGGGACGGTTGGTGTGAGGAATGGGCCAGCTACAGTAGGTGTTATCACTGATATCAACTGGATACCATTTTCATTTGCAAATCGAATGGCCATTTCTTCTGTCAAAAGCTTTGAGAGTACATAAACCTATCAAAGATTTTTCTTCAAACTCAGTACATGTAAAATACTAAAACATAACCCCTTATAACACAACATTTGAAGAGGAAATAGTACCCAGCCAATTGTTTTAGTTTCTAGTACTCGTTGAACAGGTATCCTGCAAGATTCATCAACTACCGGGATGAAACTCCCAGAGTCATCTTTCGATGTCATTGTGCTGATTGATGACGTGAAAACCACTCTTTTAACGGAAGATGATTTTGAGCAAGATTTTAGGACATTTAGTGTTCCTCTAGTTGCTGGATCTATGATGTTTGTCTGTACATAACTGTCTTCAAAACAAGAAGCTAAATTTTAGGTTTTGTAATCAATGTATGGAGAACAAAGATATAATGCAAAATATATATTACCTACACTTTCTGTATCTGGTGGTGCCCCGAATTCCATCAATGCTGCAACATGAAATACACCATCACAACCTCTCACTGCTTCATCAAAGCTTCCATCTTCTTGTAAATCGGCTGTGAAGAGTCTTAGCCGATCTTTGCTCTCCCATTGATTCAATAATTGAAGTGCTTTCTCTGGCAAGTAGGAACAGAAGATGCTAGATATATGTCGTGGTGTTGTACATAGAATTCAAGAATTTGACTCATAAGAAGACAAGGCAATTCATCTGCCGTAAGTGAAACTTGCTTCTAATTGATTGGCAACAAGAAATCATATAGTTTTGAACCTAAGGGATTCGACATGTCTGACAGTGAGTAAATATGGCCTATTGACTGATTTTACTTCAGAAATGGAAGAGCAATCAATCAAATACAACTAAACACTTCCATGGAATCTGTTTGAAGATTAAACGAATCCATTTCAAAATTTCAATTTCAATTAAAACTGATGATATATACAAATACATGAAAGTAGGAGAAATTTCAACCCCTAAATTGACCAGATTAACTTTCATCATCTAGGTAAATCGCTGTCATATGGGGCCAAAATGCTGATCCAGCTCAATTAACAACTTCTCATTACTGAAACAGATTTTCTGAACTAATCTGTAGATGTAGGGACTCCGGACTAGGATCTAATTCAATCCATTATAAAAAGTGAATTCCAGTAAAATTACTTAAGTGCATTAAATGGGATTGTTTATATTAGATACAAAACAGGTGGATAAATTAATGTCAGTTAATTTTAGTTCAATCAAGCATAGCAGTGAAAAGTAGTGAAGAATGGCTGACCGGGATTGCGGGCTGTGGCATGCACTTTATAACCCTTTTGCAATAGAGACTTCACAAGCCACGATCCGATGTAACCTGTTGCTCCGGTGACACAGTACGTCTTGTTTCCGGCGCCGGCAGAAACCTCCATTTACAGAAACTTTTCTTTTCAGTGAAGTGGAGAAAGTGAAACGTGTAACACCAGGGGTTGATGGCAAGTTGCAGTTTTACCATTTACCCGTCTTACAAAATTAAATTCCAGATGGGGACTCGAAATTTTTTTTTTTTTTTTTTTAATTTTTGAATAAAGGGACTCGATTTTGTTAAATCTTCTTCTTTGGTTCATTTATTTATGCTCGACTAACCTTGTAACAAATTATAATATATTTTCGTTGGTAACATATATACGAAGTTCTATGTCATAATGCACCCTTTAGAGTATACATTTTTATATATTCTTTTTAATTTCATTCATTCTCTCTTCAATTTCACATTCACATATGTCGTGGGACCTATCTGTATTACACAAATCTCCACCATTTAATTCTATTCATTCTCTCTCATATATCACATAAAAATCCATAAAGATTCATTTTTACATATACACTAAACAAGTGATGAGTTTGATAGATTGAACTACCCCTAGTCAAATAATTTTGAGATGAAACGTCAATATGTAACACAAGTTTGCCTCACATAACGGAAGTAGAAGTTTAATGACCAAATCGAGATAAGTTAATCGCGATCAATATCTGAGTTTAGTGGAATAATTACACCGTTTAACATTCTTTAAGAAGAATGCATTAAAGTACCATCCCTAATTTAGCTATTTGGATTGTGAAGATACATTAATTGATAATGTTACTTTAAATACGAAAAAAGGGGAATGTTGAAGCATATACAATATTACAAGAAATGAGAACTAAATAGTAGAATTTGAAAGAAAATAAAGGAGGGAGAGTCAAGAACTTGTGTCTCAAGAAGCAGCAGCTACAGCTGCACCTGCTTTCTCTTTCACCGCCCGCTTCCAATTTTCTGCACTGTCGATAATTTCCCCAGTCTTTATAAGATAGCGTACACGCTTCCCATTCTCCAGTGTCTTGTGACCAACTCGGCTAGCCACATTTTGCTCTTTAGAGTAGAGCATTACATTCGAGCTGTGAATGGGAGCTTCAATCTGCACAAAGAAGGCACAATACATTATTGCATAGACCACACATCTCAAATCATTGCTAATTATTATCATGGGTCCCACCAATGTTTAACCTAAAATTTTGGTTTTAAAACCAAATAAGTGTTTTGATGAAGATAAGATGAGTTGAAGCAAAGAACCTTGATTATTTGACCTGGTGCTTTCTCTTCGGTGTTGTTCTCTTCCTTGCTCTTGATATGCTTTGTCTTCAAGTTTATGTCTTTCACTATTATGGTGCTGTTATGCTTCATTACTTGGGTAACTTCACCAGTTTTACCTTTGTCGCTTCCAGAGATGATTTTTATGGTGTCTCCAACTTTGACGTGCATTTTGTGAACTACTGGCAGACTGTTTGGCTTGCATTCTTTTCTCTCCCACCTCTTAAGCTGCAGACCATTTTCAGAAAATTTACATCACATTTCTACATGCCAACAAATGGAAATACCTTTTTTCAGCTTGTCTCCTTTTTTCATGACATAAAAATCGCGCCCAGTTGACAGCCTTTTGAGATTATAAGTTGGTCGGTCTCATAACGTGTGTGGTTAAAAAGTGGATAATATCATTTGGTCTAGTGTATTTTTCTATATCAAAGTATAGACGTGTAAATAATGCAGTCGGTCAACTAATGCAGCCGCTCACAACTTCAAATGCAAAAAATTGAAATCAATTGTCTTCGCTAGGCCTCCAATAATTATCCTTAATTACACAAGCAGATTGCTGGATGTTGAATTCTCAAGTTTTCTGGTGAACTAGAGCAATGAAAAGACGCAATTGATGAATGGACATTGGCCAGAAGAGAAGATGGAATAACAAATTAGGCATTTGTGTAGAAAAATTGAAGAAGATTGGTGAATCTTGAGGAAATGGGAGTTCGTAAACCTCCATAAGCTAGGTGATTGATCTTCCATGAGTGGCAATTTGACACCAAGATCCTTAATTGGATTTTAAAATCAGAAATCTCTAATGGTGCATTATGCGTGTTCTTTGAGAGTGATGACTACGAATTCTGGGGTTCTATTTGTATACGTGGAAGTGAGGTATTCTGAAGGAAAACACAACAGAGAAGGTAACTTTTGGGAGTAAAAGCACAGGGTTATCAACACTGATACGGGATCTCAAACTACTATTCATCCCCCCTTTATGGCAGAGGTAAAAAGTCACTCGTTCTTGAGAGTTTAGCAAAGACAAGCTCAAAAGCAGCTGAGAAAAGACCAATCCCATGCTATAGAATAGGATTTCCGTAAAAATGGAAGTTTATCAAATAATTAGTTATGCCAAATGTGATAATTGACACTGGACTCAGGGTAAGAACATCAAAAACGTTCTCAATCCCAATCCCGCTTACGAAGGGCCACCATAGTACAGTATCTCTCAGAAAGTGCTTTTCATTGCTTCGTATCACCAAAATATTTAAAAGATGCAGAAAGAAGGGCTTTTAAATTGCGCCCAGATAAAAACTTCTAGAACACTTTAGTTTCTTTTCAAGTCTAGAAACCCGTATACAAAAATGTATTGAGTACATCACTTCTATACTTATATTTATTCAATGGCAGGAGAAAATTACAAGTATGGAAAATGAAAAACCAGAGTACCAACCTTCGCTACAATGCAGATTGGCTTATTGGTTGTTTTAACCTGCAGAGCACAGCAACAAAAGACTATTATCAAATGAACTGATTCATGGTAAAACTTATTTGCTATCTATAACTCCCACTGAGTAACAGGTAAGATGTTGTGGGGCGGGGGACCCAGATTCATGGCATAATAAATGGTTAAAATGCAAAATGCAATATCCGAAACAGGAAATTCAAAATGCACCATATAGTTTAGCCCCTTAGTGATTTCCCTTTTACTTGAATGAGTTAATTCTCATTCATTCATTCATTGGATACTAAATTCACATACAAAGATAGCAAAAAGTTCAAATTGAGGGAAACTGAGCTTCCTAGTGATACATACATGAAGCGAGTAAGGCTAAGTATTATACATTCTCTATAATACTCCTCTGCAAGGCAACTCATTATTTCTGATTAATTTTCAAAATGGGAGAAAAGGCCCTTCTCTTCATATAACCCCTAATTAGGTCATTGGATTAATAATAGAGCACTAACAATCCTCGCTTTGCTTCTAAAATTGAACATTAAATTACACAATTATACAAGATGAACCCCAATTGTGAAAAACCAGCAGTACAGCAAAACAAACGAAGACCAAACTGAGAACGCAAGAATTTTAGGAGCAATTCAACGGTCACAATATGGAAATGAAAAAAGAAGACAGACGAAAATTGAAGGGCATACCAGAGGCGGATAGATAGATGGAGAAAACCGTTGGCCGAAAAAAGAGTTGGAGAGAGACAGAGATGTAAAGGAGCTCTGCAACGACGCCATTGTTGCCATTTTCTTCTTCTTCTCCTTTGTTTTGGGGTTTTTTTTTTTTTTTTTTTTCTTTTTCTTGTCTCCCTTATCTGTGAAGGGAAGATTTGGATAGCTACTGCTGCTATTACACCCAAGTGAAACGAGACGAACTGGCTAATGTGGCGTGGAGGATAAAGTCAGTAAGCAGTTGGATTTCCTCATGTGACCCACAATCCGGTTTGTTCCAGTTTGAACTAGAGTCGCTGTTTCCGATGTACTGATTTTTGAACTCGTGAGCAACTTTATTTTAGAGTTTTCAACACTCTAAAATACAGTTTTTTCTCTCTATTTTAAAGTTTCTTTTCCAATTCAATACTCTAAATATATCATATCAAAATGAACTGTGATTCTTACTTTATATTATTTTAATTCTTTATTGATTTCAATAATAAATTTTAACATTTACCTAACTATTTCATTAAATATTTTATATAATTCACCATTAAAATACGTAAAAAAATTTATTCACTAAATTAAAATACAACACACGATCAAATGAAAATATTTTTATTACATTAATTTGTCTAAACAGAATATTTCACATCCAAACAAGCCATTTCACAAATATTATTATATTAATTTAAAAATTAAAGTAAAAAATTACACAATTAATTAATTAAAATAAATAATAGTACACTAATTAATTTAAAGATATTAACAAGTATAATAACTAAATACAATACATGGAACACAAAGGGAAAGAAAAGATTTGTAATATAATTCAAAGAGCAAAACCGGAAAAATTCCATACTCTATGTTTTTGGAGTTTGCCACAGTAACACACCAAATTTGAAGTGCTATTGTAGCCAAGCCTCCAAATTTTAGAGGAATAGAGTGGGTTGGAGGGAGGCACACTCCTCCAAAATTTAGAGGAATAGAATGTGGGTTGGAGTTGCTCTAACAAACTTTCATTCGTTCATACCAGGCTACCAGCCTATTAGAGGAAGCAGCTATGGTTTGGATGCCCTTGTTTGCAATCAAATTCTAATTTGAAATCAAACTAAAGATTTTGAAAAGTGATAGAGATTCATGAAATACATGTTGATCTTATAAGATATGTAAAATGTTATTAATTTGATTAGGCCATTGACTTATGCCTCAAAGAACGAGTTCAACCACTTTTTCCCACCCCACAAATAAATACTTAATTTGATTTTTATGCAGATTAAGAAAATATTATTAAAATTATTGAAAAAATAATTTTTATTTACACTTTTTTCTAAATATATCTTTTTATTAAACAATTATACTTATTTTAATTAGTAATAATACACATTGAATAAGACATAATACAGAACTGAAGAAATTAAGGGTGCGTGCGATTGCATTTCTCGAAAACATTTTCTTTTATTTGGATTTCCTAAAAAATATTTTCTCACCTATCCCTCGATTAGATTTTCCACGAAAAATAACTCATTTTGTATATGAAAGGATTATACATGGAAAAGTTTTTCCATGAAGAATTTTCGTATCAAACAACAAAGAAAAACTTTTTCTTGATTTAACATTTTCCTAAGAAAAATTTGTCAATCAAACACACCCTAAGATCAAAAGTGAGATATCCATTTTGAGACAGATAAATAAGGGGAAAAAAAAAAGAAAAAGGGAAACAAACTCTAGACCGGGAGTATCAATCCATACTCCATGCAAAACATTAGAGAAATCAAAGCGAAGGGAAAGAGAACAGTAATTTTACATTTTATATTGACCTTAATGAGGCTGTGGTTCTATTTAGTATTTCCTGCAGAGCTGAAGATCTGTTACGGATCAAAAACTGAGTATGTTGCAAAAAGAAAATAAAAATAAAAAAATAAAAAAAAAAGAATTGAAAGAACTATCATCTAAACATCAACAGAATCAGCTGTACTGTCCACAGATTCTACACGACGATGTTCAGGAACTGGACTCCGGTGTTCGAATTGGTCAATGTTGACAAATACCTCGTCTGCTATGGCATTCAAGGATTCTTTTTGATGTTTCCTATTGTGTCTAGATTTAAGAATCCGAGAGAGCACCTGCACAGTGTCCCTCATAGACGGCCTCCTCCTTGGAGTACGGTTAACACATTTGTATGCAAGAGCAGCTACCTCATTGAGCTCTTCGATGTCAAATTTCCCATCGAGATGAGGGTCGACTAGTTCCTCCCATCCAACTTTGCCTTCCGTATTCATGGCTGCCTATCATGATGAAGTACCAATGTTACTAAACGAACAAACTACTCAATCAAAGTCGGATTTTAATATTAACTACATTACTCCACGTCCAGTGGAAGTCGTTGGCACAAAATCTTGTGCATGGAGCTAATGTGAAAGCATCACATCAGGCTGCAAGTCCAGAAGCAGCTCATGTGGCATGGCTTGGTGCTTCCACATCAGCTCCTTGCATAATATCTTGTGCAAATTACTTGCACCAGATCAAGAGTACTAACTATATATTCAACACATTTCATGGTCCCACCACTGTACAACCTAAGAAGTTACATTTCGCAAAATGAAGGTTTACCAGAAGATGTGCTAAGAAACGAGCATTTAGATCATAGTTGGCTTCAAAAGACTGGATCCCAAGAAAGAGAAAGCCGAGTCTTAAGAGCACTTACTAGTTCAACATAGTCCATGAGACCTTGGAGTGGATTTCTACCAGCAATGAGTTCAAACAGCAACACCCCATAGCTATAAACATCACTTTTCTTTGTGAATGAGCGTGTTGATATGTATTCGGGATCCAAATACCCAAACGTTCCCCGAATATTGGATACATGTTTGTCAACCATCTCTTCCCTTGAAAGCCCAAAATCAGCTACCTGCATATATTTGATGAGTGTGAAATTTCTCAGAGCACTCATTTTTAAGTACTAAAAAGTGATCCAATATACTGAATTGGGTAATCTTAGATTGTTTACTTTACAGCAAAAAAACATGTACAATCGACAGAGACATACCCTGGCTCTCATTGACTCATCCAACAATATATTGGATGATTTGATGTCCCGATGTATTACAGGAGGAACTGCCTGAAGGGAATCATAAAAGAAGCCCCAAGAAAGAAAGGAAAAACCATACAAAGTTAATGATCATATCTTGACAAGGTAAGAGAAGGGTGAAAATACATCGTAACAGTATAGCATTCACTTTTCAAGGAAAAAAAAATAATTAAAGAAGATTGAAATGCTTGAGAAAACTGAAATAGATATGGAATCCATGATCATTGCAATGCAGCAGAAGGGTGCTTTTGGAAATTACCCCATCGTGAAGATATTCCAAGCCCCTTGCTATATCAAGAGCTATTTGAACTCTGAGCTCCCACTTCAAAGGATCAAGCTTTTCATCTGTATATCATGACAAAAATGAGAATCGTGCAATTCATTACAAACGATATATAAAAGAAAACAGAAAAGGGCATAAAACAGGAAAACTAAACGGCAACTCCAATCTATAATTTTTAGTCATGGCTATGGAGCACCCTTCACAGACACTCAACAACTCTACTTATGATGTAAGGGTAGGGCCTAGCGTCAGAGAAACAGAAGATGGAGTAAATTGTTCGTTTCAAGAAAATACTTTTATTATACCAATTTTTTATGAAATAGCATAGTCAACTTACTGTACAAATGAGATGCCAAACTTCCTCTGCTCATGTAGACATATATAAGCATATTTTGGTTCTTCTCTGCGCAATATCCAACCAAATTCACAAGGTTTCTGTGATGTAACCTTCCTAATAACATAACCTGAGATGAGAGGAAAGAGTTAATGATTAGAATTTCAATCATGTAACATATTCGTTAAGAAGCTATCTAAGCTCTTTCCACTGAAGCCAATTAAAGTCTCAAAACAATGGTCGAAAACATCTCTAGGGAAAAATTGCTAACAATAGTATATTTTTTAAGCGTACAAGTAAACAGACTTCTATGTAACAGCCTACTATTCGTGGCACTCGTTAAAGAGTATTACCTCTGTTTGGAACTCTTTCTCCCCCTGCTTAGAATCAGTTGCAAGCACTTTAACAGCAACAGTCTCACCAGTGGACATCTGAGCTTTGTAAACAAGACCAAATGCCCCTTGACCTATTAATGTGGTAAAATTATAGGTCGCCTTTTGCAGGTCCCTGCTCGTTTATGACCAAAAACTAGAGTCAGATGAAAACAAATATAGGCAAAAACATAAGATACATGTTTCGAATATCACTGAACATTCAAATCTAATCCAAGTTTCAATAACGATAATCCTTGATCTTTTCCTTAGGTCCCAATGTGCACTATTCTTCAGTCTATGAAATAGTATATGCCCATAAATTAGTCATGACATACTTGGCCTAACATTTCAGCCATGAAGTCCCACCATTTACCAAAGTTATATTTTCAGGTGACAATTACAAAGAAAGTAAGAGCAGCCACATACATACTTGTAAGAGTATTCCAGTATCCCAGAAGCAGAAACAACATTGGCCTTCTTTAGTCCCCCGAGCCACAACGCCATGCCATTATGATTACTCGGCCGGGGTGACTCAGTACCAAAAGACGAGTCTGACATTATTGTACACGAATCAGCCCCATTTGCACGGATTGGAATGGTTGCAGCCCTCCTAGAACTGCTATTTCCTATCTGTGAACGCTTCCTATGGTACCTAAAGCAAAAGAATGCAATTATTGCCAAAGCCACTCCAATCACCACCCCTATCGATATCCCAATTATCAAACCAGATGATTCCTCTTTCATATCTTCTTGTTGGATTGATATATACTACCCAAGCATCTCATCCATGGAATAAACCTGTTAAACAAACAATCATATTTAGTTTATATTATGACAAAGCTATATTCCCATCAGCGACCTCGAAAATTCCAAAGAGACTAATCTTACACAAGCGTCATAACCAAAATTCAAAAGATTTCATCCGTAGATATCTATCATCAATATTGCGAACATAGATAGAAATAATTAAATCTTATTTAACGCAATAAGTACTAAAAAGAGAACTTAGGACCAAACAATGAACTACTTTTTACCTAAACAATCTAACAACAGGCAGAAGCAGAAAAAAATACTCAAAAGCTTTGAAATCTCAGAAATCAACTCAACACGAAGACAAAAGTTCAAAATAAATCAACTTCAGCAAAAGGTTGAAAGATTCATAACGCTTGGTCAAACATTCAAAGAAGTTTCTAAAACGGTAAAAGTCAAATTTATCCCAAATTGCATTGACAACAAAAAAATTAAATTAAACAAAGCAAACTCAAACAGGACCAAAGCAGAATCTACAGAAATCAAAGCAGAAGAACTCAGATCAACCTTTACACGAAAATCCAGAAAAAAAAAACTTGCTAAAAAAAAAAAAAAAAGCAACAATCACTTTTAGCAATTCAAAAAAAAAAAAAAAAACAATACAGTGTAACGGATTGAACATTAATCATCAGTCATACCTTTTCTGCGTTTGACTCGCTAAAATCTGTGTCGAAGATTAAAGTTGAGACAGTTAACGAACAAAAAGAGAAACTGAAACGTCGCGAGAAAACAGAGGAATGTGAGAAGGAGGAGAGGAAGAGTAAGGAATTTTTTGAGTGAAAAGCAAATTTTTTAATTTCTTTGCTGGCATTCACTTTTTATGAAAATTTTAAAGTCGGATTTCTTCGCCGATTTATTTTTAAGTTGAAGTAAATTGCGCGTGAAGTGTAGGAAACGGGGGAAAATGGATTTACTGAAATACCCTCACGGGGACCATGTGGCGATTTTGTTTGCAAGTGTGGCCCCCGTCTTTACACGATATTGCTGGCTGTTGGCCTTTGAGGTTTGACTCCTTTGACCAACCATTTGCTTATGGAAACGGTGTATTCACATTTGGTATGGTCATAAATAAATACTCCATCTGCCCAAATATTTATTTTTCATACAAATAAGTATTTTTCCTAATTTATTGTTATTAATGATTCTAAAAATTATTAAAACCAACAAATGACTTTAACACGTACTTATTAAATGAGGGTATAATAATAAAAGAATAAAAAAGAACTTAGATAATTGAGATAACTAAAAATGGAACAAACCCCTATATAATTGAGACGGGGGAGGTAATAATTTACAAATATGTCTCATGTATGTAACAGTTCTTGAGCATCTGTAATAGTGTAATGTTGATTTTTATTAACGTGGTAAATAGAATGAAAATGAAGTAAAAATATCTTTAATGATAGTGTAAATTGAAATTTTAATAAATATTTATATTAGTGTATATTAATAATTGATTAAAGAAGAAATAACAAAATCTTATTTATTTTTAAATGCGTCACATAAGTATTTTTGTAATATATGGAATCATATTTTCAGAATTCGCTGTAAAATTAAATTATTTTCTATTTTTATGATTTGTAAGAAGTTTAACAGTGCTCACTCCATCATACCACTATTTATTAAATATAGTAAGACATAAAATTACAGAACTTTCTTTTTCATTTTTCTTTTATTTTATTTTTTAGACGACTAAGTTATTTTTCTTACTTCGTATCACAGCCTAGCTTTCTTCTTAACTGAACATTTTCTTAGAAAATCTTCTTTTTTCCCTCATAAGAAGTTTTTGTTAGTAAACCAAGGACGTCCACCACTTTATAAACAATTTGACCATTATACCTACAAATCAATTCTAAAGGTTAACTCTATAGTCTCAATGTTTAGTGTTTACATTTGTTGATATATACAAGTTTTAAAGTATTAATTAATACTCTTGCATTTTAAAATACACTAGCTGAATAATATACTATTTATTAACAATTTCATCTGATTATCCATTATATATTTGAAAGTTCTATATTGATTGAGATCATATCGTATTATCTAAATATTGGTATAATATAGACATCACATCATTGCTAAATGTTAACATATAATATATCGATAGTCGATTGATATATTGAAACTACTTACCGATAACGGTTTGTGTTTTGCAACAATAATAACAATTTGTTACAATATGGGCAATTATGCAAAAGGAAAATTGAAATTGTCAAAAGTAATCACCAAAGCAGGATGTGATCTTTCCACATTTTTCGAGTTGCTAAAAAGGCATTTGCAAGGGTCCCTTTTATATGTGCTTATATGACATTTTGATGCCTTTCAATATGATTTTTTGATTGCTGTTTATCCTTTTTCAATCTTTAGTATTTTGTGGTAATATATTATTCTTTCATTGTGTAGATGATAATATATATATATTTGGGTACATAAATATTGTGGTTAATTTAATATTCTTTTTTTTTGAAGTACAATTTAATTCTATTGTATTAATTGCGTTTTAATTGTAATATCTGACCTAACATGTCATATATAGTTATAATTAATAGTGTTCACTTCAATAAAATGTTCAAGTACATTTTAACTACATTTTATATTCGAGATGGACCTAATAAATATCTCTGCAATGGAAATTCCTACCAATAAATTGAATTGAATGCCAATTGGGAGTTTTAGGTGGGATAGTGTCTGGAATATAAATTAACTAAATTATCCTGAAATTCTGTGGTTCGAATTGGTGGCCATGTAGCGGTATTTGGTTTGACGTTGAATGACTTATAGGTATGTACTTTCATTTTAGGGTATAAGTGGTTGGTGTTTGAGGCTAATTAGTTTGGAAAAATGTTAAATGCAGGAATTAGCTGATATTGATAACCTAATCCAATTATTTTATATAGAAACCAAAAATTATCAAAGGTCAGAAGTATATCCTAGCATATATCGAGTATTCAGTATTATTGACTACTACATGACGTTCTTAAAAATTCATTTCGATCTCACTTCAACGGCACCTAAATTTTTTTATCACGCTTTTCACTTTTCCAAACTCGTACTTCTTCTAGTTTTACACTTACGTATGCCCACTTCAACTCGTCGTGACATTACTACTTAGTTATGCTAGCTTTATATCTTTATATATATGAAAAGAAGGAGTCTCTGCATTGGGTTTTCCCGCCAAACCACCCCCCCCCCCCCCTTTTTTTTTTGCCTGCTAATCTTCCTTTTGAGATATATAGGTGTATTATGTTCCTTTTTTAGATATATAAGTGTATTATCTATTAATGGTTATCCATGGATATATATGGGAACATGTGTTCATATATATGGATATATTTATAAAGATATGTAATATATAGATGTAAATATATGTAATATATAGTATTTAAATATACGTGTATAATATATATATATATATCTATCTATCAGAAATGATTATTTTAAATATAGGTGTATAAAAAATATATAATATGGTTATTTTTTATATGTGATTTTATATGCCACAGAGATACAATGCCAATCGTGTAGGGATAATTTTGAAATGACTATAATACAGTGAAAGTATAAATATGCTGTTCCTATATTTTGGATAATTTTTTTAAAAAAATTGGGTCCTCTATTACATGATTTTCTCCAAATTTATTGATTTATCTTCCAATTAATTAAGTAAAACATGTCTCAGCGGGTGATTCTTAAATATGCCTCAAATGATGAATCGCCATCACCATACATCCCTATTTGTATAAAAATTATAAATTATTATATACTTTATTTTGTCATCATCCCAATTGATCAAAGAACACATTCCTTAATTAACTGGAGAAAATAAAAAGTATTACTAATATTAAAAATCACTAATTGAAATGTTGAAATACAAAATATAAAATATAAATTATTTAAATCATATAAATAATTTAAATCCTTTAAATTATTTTATTATATTATATTTTACAAAATATAAAATATATATTCTATGATATAATACTATAATATTTTATGATCTAATAAATTACCAGAGTTAATGTCATAAATTCCTTAATTTAATTAAGGAATTTGGAATATCTCTTAATAAATTTAATCATATATAATATAATATTTTATAATATAATATTTTATTATTTATCATATTTATAATATCATAAATGTGTTAATTTATTAATTATTATTTATAATAATTATTTGTGACAAAGAAAGCAAATCAATTAACTCAACAACTTGTTTTCAAAGAGGTGTTCCGAAATTTGTAGTCACAATAGTTGCATTGCAATTTGTAAATTATATTTTTTCTCAATTCAAAATGTCAAAATATTATGCACACTTTATCAATTTTGATTGATTTATTTATTTTTAATAATTCCACTCGCTATTAAAATTTTTTATGTATATCATTCGTGCATCGCAAGGGTGCAAAACTAATTTTAGGGTGTCATAATTAAAGTGACATATTGACCATAATAAGAGCGAAAAACTAGTTTGCTATTAATAAAATCAAAATACTTGATTGTGTAAGTATGAGTATAAATATCAAATTTTTCATTATGATAATTATGGGTAGTCAAATTATGATTATGTAACATAATTTTATATTTATTTTGAAAGGACTATAATTAATAAAATAATGTGAGTCTATGCATACACAATTAACCAATACTGAATATCAGATAAGGTTTACCAAGAGTCATAATTCTTCCATCAAATTCAGTCCACGTTACATCACCAACATTGTTTACCAAGATATATACGGGAATGTTATGTTAAATATTTAAACGCTGGGAGAAAAAATGTGAGAGAGATGTGGGTGAGGGCCCCCCGGCCCCACCGCATTCAGGGGGGGCCTGCAAGTGGGTTGTGAGTAGCTGGGAGAAATGTTGGGAGAATAACGCTGGGAATATAACATTTTCGAAGATATATATTACAAATTTTAAAATTATCAGTTGACCATTTCTTGTTATAAAAATATTAATATTCCAATCATTAATACATCAAGGCATATGCAATCAATAAATTTTATCACGAATTCCTATTCTTTGATAGTGCACATCAATAAGGGTCAGTTTGAAACGTGAAACATTACGATTGTCAAGAAGGCAACCATGTGAAGATATTGTCATCAACTAGGTTGCACGGAAACGGATACGGGACAGCGACATGAAACGGAAAACGTGATTTTCGAAAAATATAAGATACGAAACGTTATGAATCGTGATGTGGTAATTATTTATTTTTCTATATAATTTAAAATTTTAACCTCCAAAAATATTTAGTATGAAGTAGCTAATCAAGATATTAAAATCAAACAAATTTAATTAAAATTTGAAGTTCATTGTCATCAAAAAATAATTTCACTTTGTATTTTAGGTTTATTAATAATTAAAGCTAGTTGCCGAGGCGAATTTTATTTAGTTTAGGTTTTTAGTTTAATTACTTAATTAATTTTTATTTGTGAGCTATAATTAATTTTTCTTTCTTTTTTCACAAAAATTTGAATTTTAGTCGCAAAGTTTCCTAAAAGTTTCTTAAAAATTTCCATAGAGTGTCCATAAAGTTTTCATAAATTTTCGGAATTTATTAAAAAATAGGAAACTTTTTTAGAGTTTCCGAAACGTTTTCGGAGAGTTTCCGATGAGTTTCGGTTTCCGAAACGTTTCCGATACGAAACGCTTGTATTGTAGGAGTTTCCGTACATCATAGGTGATCAACATATCTTAGCACTAACATATACTTGTACAAACAAGTTATTATTTTCGTACTTATCTATCTTTTATACGAAATGAAAATCAAAATGTCTAATCATTGTATGATTGTAATCAATCGTAACGTGTCCCGAGAATGAGATGATATAAAGTAATTAAAAACATAGAGCTAAAAATGCAACCTTGTGTCAAGTATAATTTTCGACCTATTTGATTCACTACAAACATGGAATCAGATCACCAAAAATTTGCCTTTAACATTTTTTTGGTGGTAAAGAATTAGTTTCTACGGGCTTCAATCGATTCTTTCACGATTTGTAGGAATAATTAAAAATAAAGATCACGTTCTTTACTCAATACATTTCAATTTCATTTTTCTTACAAGAACTCAGTAGCATATTCCTCAAATTTGAGTTTCATGATCCCTCACACGACTCTTGTTTTTAAAACGTCAATACTGTCCAATATAATGATGTCACTAAGAATTAAGAAAAAATAATGATTCTTGATTATTTAATTAAAGGTGACGTAATATGTAGAAACAAAAATATATTGTCCGTGAAATTTTATGTTATTTATTTTGACCGTATAGCATAATTAACTGGAAAAAAAAATAAAAAATCATTGTATATAAAATACTAAGGAGACAAATCATTCAACCAATTAAAGGTAGCCATTGGAGCATCAATGACTAGAAATGAAACAAACAACATTGCATTGTGCGTTAGGATTGTAGCCCATTATTATCAGTCATCAACTTTAACTATTTTTTAATTTTCTCTTTCATTTTAATAAACAATGGGCTATATGATGGAGGTTAATTTACTTGTTGGAGAATTTACATTGACACGTCTGCATAAATCGTGACAAAATATTAGGATCAAATCATCAAATTATGAGATTTTTTTTTTAATTTTTAATTTTTTTTATTTGTTTTGTCATCGTGGATGCAGACATCTAGATAGCTGATCCAGTTTGGACGTGGAGGGAGGTCATGACCCAATACATCCAAAATCATGTGCTTCTTTGATATATAAAATTATTTTGAGAAGAAAACTATTTTTTATTTTTTATTTTTTGAATAAAATAAAAAATATTTGAAGAAAAGGTTGCGATATTACCATACCGTGTACTGATATCAATTTAAGAGTATCAAAGTGATTTAATATCAATGCAAATACAGATTTATTGCATATCTCAGCATTGGATAATATCCATCGATTGTCGAAACGGCATGTATCTCAAATAATAATCGGTGCTCACGAGGAAATTTCACCAACACTATTAGGTGCATAGAGTGTTGTCATAAATTTAGTTAAATATAAAAATATAAATTACATTTAATCTAAATTAAATTACTTATTACATTCGTCCAGTCCACTTAAGCTGTGTTAGGCTGTTAGCTCGAGCTTTATAGACGACGTGCCTTGGGTAATTCTGAAATTTGTACATCTATGTAAAGGTCAAATTAGTGAATTTCCGTTTCTTTTCTTCTGAAATCTATATCGAGGGCATAATCGTAATTTCGGATAGCAATGGGGAAGTGCACATACATGGCAGAATGTTTTGACGGGATTGCCAAACCTTTTGTTTCCCAAAGTGGCAACGGAAACGGGGGAAACGGGAAGAAAGTGTGGAAACGGCATCCCCCCTCCCGCGAGGGCCCCAAAAAAATCTCCCATTAAATAGCTTGCAAGAGGGAGAGAAAAAAAAAAATCTCTTATTAAATAGAAATTTATAAATAATTTTTAAAAGTCAGTCCACAATAAAAAATTATTTATAATCGCATATTCATAATTATATTCACACACATTTTCTAGAACTATTATTCGTTATTTTGAAAATAGTCCAAACATCACTTAGCTAGCATTCGAGTTAAAACTTTGACGGTGTGACGACCTAACCAAATCGCATGTTTTTAATGTATCGACTGTTGTACTGCTTGAAACTCCATCTCACTTTCTAGCTTTGTTTTGCACTTTATCAAACACTATTTATGTATCTGTTTTCATTTTTCTCTAAATTTTTATTGCGAGATTTGGTTGGGGTTCGGATATGTTTTTTTTTTTATTTTCTATTAATTATTTATTTTATTCAAACAAAACAATCAATATACACAATTCAACTGCACAATGTTGATTGGATGAAATAATCCAAATAACACAAAATAGAATAACAAATCTAAACTCATTTTGATGATAACTTTTGTCTAAGGGCTTCTTTGATGCAAGTTAAATCTAAATTAATTTTTCTCTTTCATCATTCGTATATTAATAATTTGACAATTCTTTTTATTTTTTAATATATTTTCTGTACTTCTCAACCAAATCTATAATTTATTTTTTCAATAATTCATATCAAACATACCCAAACATCAACTTTATTTAATTGCGTGTACATAATTGATGAAATTGTGGGTAGGGAAACATTACGGTATTTTTATTTAGTGGCTTCAATTAGCTTTGGTTTGTCGGTTCAAGGATGCTAGGCTGAGCCCTTGAGACTATATGTTTCAGGTTCGATTCCCCAAATAATAGAATCTTACTACATCCAATAGGAGATTTATACTATCCCAATAAGGGGTTTATATTACCTCTAACCCCAATAGGGGATTTACTTACCCAGTAAGCTAGGTTCTTAATTCTAATTCTCTACTCATGTTTGAACCTTGATCTTGCTCTCTACTCATGTTTCACACTTTATGTGTTATCAGGCACTATTACGGTTTCTCTTAATATTTTTTGACCTCTTTATTACTTGGTTAGGATAAAGTTGAGATCTTTTAATTGTCCTGTTTTTCATCCCATGTGCTGTCCTATTCAATCAAAATAATCCAATGGCCAATACACAGCTCTCATGTATATTAATTCAATGTGATTGGGTCTGTTAATTGTATTTGACGTCTTAGGAGAAGGGAAAAAAATTAACAAATCTGAACTGGTTTGGATTATTCTTTTGCCTAAGTCAAGCGTCAAATTTTAGTTGTTTGCACAAAATTGATGATGTTATATGCACTTTCGCTTGGGAGGAAAGAAAAATAAAACTTGTAAAGGACGTAAATATGCATTTAGATCGATCCAAGGCATGTGAATAACGAGTGGATGCACGTGCGTGCATTTGCCTATCTAATAATTAGCAACGATAATAAACTTTAATGATACATATTCCGAACATCACTTAATAATTTCTTTTTTATTATTCTCTCACCATGAAGTAAAAATCAATTTTAATGAGTAAATTAAGTAAATAGGGCAATATTTATTTTTATTTGAAAGTAAACAGGGCATTTAATCCATAAATTCCTGAAATTTGTCCATTGAAAATAGGAGGACTAACACCGTCCACACCATTGCTATGGTCATCCTCATATTGTAATTGGTTGAATGAGAACAGACATCACAAGTGATTTTAACTTGGTCTTTGAATTTGTATATCCATCTTCATCCTTGTATAGTAGATTGATGACACGTGTAAGATTGATCACCCGCTCAAGGATAGCCAATGGTATCGTCGTTAGATTGAGATGTTCTTGATTTATATCTTTCCACGCTTTTATGATCTGTTTACGAAATACAACAAATGCCTCTTCTTTTGAAACCCCATTCTGATTCATATGACAATCAACTGCCGTTATCTTCTGTTCAAACTGCATTCAATAGTAATGCAACATTAGTCAAAACACCAGGCAGCTAGTATAGTATATAATTCTTTGACCAAGATCTAACCATAAGGTGGTGATGATGATGAAACTAATAAACAAATAAAGACTGGCAATAGTATTATTTCGAGTGAGGTAGAGATAAAAACAGTGATGCATGGATGAATTGTTTTTTAACCTCTTTATACTCCATTATCAATTTCAATTTTCAATAACCAAATTAAGATTTTGTGTACATAAAACCTATTCGCGACATGCTAATGAGGTGGAAATATATATATAAGTCAAGAATTTAAATACTTACTCCGTGTCCTACAATATCGTCCATTAGTCTACAAATTACTGACGAAGCTCGTACAAGTAATGGTTCACTTGAAATCCAATCAAAGGCCTCCTTAGGTACAAACTCTGCTATACCTACCAAAGATGTTGTAGATAACATCATATAAGCACTAGTTGTTAGTGCGACTTTCATGTACTCTTCCATTGTTGGAATATATCCACTATATGTCCATTTTGCCTCTTCCAAATACCCCCAAACTAATTTTTTCATCTGCAAATAGACAAATTTAGTGGATGCATGCATCTGATATAAGTCTTATAAAATAAAACATCACACGACTTTATTGGCATTGATTAATTACCTCTTTCATTGCATAGTTAATACGGTGTGTTTGTCCAATCTTTTCCAACTCTTCTTGGATGTTGATATAAACATCTAAGAGAGACTTGTAAAAATATTTCATGTACGAAGGTAGCTGATCCATGGCATTGATATTCCAACTGCCCACACTCCACAAAAATGTGATATATATGAAATCGAACTACGTTCAAACTTTATTTTGAATTAAACAAATATTAAAACATATAAACTATTCAGATAAAAATAGCACTTTGAAACGAGAAAATATATAAATTTACCTTTCGATTGCATTGGTGAATAGCACAAGTTCATCCAAGGTCCCATAAATGTCATAGATGTCATCAATCACAGAAGTCATGACAATTACTTTGGTTAGTATTTTCCTAGCCAAAGAATATTGAGGTTCAAAGTAGACTGCTAATATCCAAAAGTAACATTCTACAATCCTATCTCTTGCAAAAGGTAACTTTTTTCCAAACTCCAAAGCATTCCACCACCTACAATTTATGTTCAAAAGTAAAATTTCATCAATTTTACTGTGGTAAAACTACGTCACGCTAAGTAAGTATAACACTGTATATACAAGTAGTATGCAAGCTAACCTTGTCATTTCGCTAATCTCGTTTTGATGCATTTTTTGCAATAAGTTGAAATCTAATATTGCGAATTTCATGAGAATGTCGTCGTGGGATTCATCTTCTTGGTATATCGATAAGAATTTCTTCACCCCTAGCCTTGTTAAAGCTTTGTGAATTTGGCATCTCCAAGGCTTCGCTTATTTCTCTAGAATTGTTCGTCATGGATTCGAGGTGAAACGTAGAGAATTTTAATGCGTCTTCAAGAATTTCTTCCCCATGTACACCATAATGTGCAGCCTCGTACATGCTTAACAATCCTTGTACATTGTTAGTCAAAGATTCCTCAAATTTTCCTTTCTGGTCCTTAAATTTGTTAAACACGTCTGCTTCAACCACAAAAAATAATAAAATAAAAAAAATAATAAAAATGATACACGCCAATTAATAAAATGATGTGAAAACTAGTTTACTGTTAAAAATTTAACTAATGTACTACCTTGTTTACATGAAAAATTCAATTGTAGGAGACAATTATTTTTACAAGAAATTGATAACAATGTTACTGGGAAAGATTGATTGATGTGGATATAATTTGTAACAACAGGAATTTGATGGGAAGTAGGAGAACGATAAATTAGATAACATGATTCACATTAATGAGAAGATCAATGAGTTTTTTGTTGAAATAGGAGGAAGAAAGCCTTTTTCCCCCTTCTCTTTAAAGGGTGACATGTTTGCATTTGTTTCCTTTGCTCGCATGTGAGGTGATGGGTACCTTAATGTACTCATAGTTGATGTGATGAGTTTTTTTTTTTTTTTTTTTTTTTTGAAGGAAACTATCTCAGTTTGAAAATCCAACATTGAGATAGAAATTTAGGCTTGTATGAAATTGTATGTGGTTTCATGTAGAAAATGAAAGGCAATAGGTATTAAAATACCCACATGTGGATACTTGATCAAGAGCATTATTTCCTAGCATTTTTTTCTTTTCTTTAGGTCATATCTTTCATTTCGCATGGTGCGATTGTGAAAATTAAATGAAAATGTTAACTTACCACATGACACATAATATCCTTGTTGTCTAAGTAGTCGAAATCGAAGAGCAATTGTACGAAGGTCCTCGAATTGTTTGTCACAACTTTCATGATAATTATCGTACATGTATTGCAGCGACTCTGTAATTTCTCTTTCAAAATGGTATTCTACCCCAAGACGTTGAATTGCATTGATGAGGTCTAATTTATGTAATGAATCATCTGGAGTAACTTGCCAATAATTTTTTCAGTTGTTCTTTTAGTCTTTGAAGTTCTAGCTCTTCATCGCTCGATATTTCCTACATTATTGGAACACACACAAAATGAACACATTGGACATTAGTAGTCACCAAATTAACAAGTGTAGAATAAAATATGTGGGTAATAAATTTTACCGTAAGTGTAGAAGTATATGCAAGAAAATAATCTTTCCAAATGCTGGGATGATATGTCACAGAACGTCGAACATCTTCAACGCCTGTATTCTTGGTATAAAAAGGAGCAGCAGATGCATTAATTTGGCTACCCATTTATATCTAAGCAAATGCTTCTGACTTTGAATGGATGTAAAATTTCTTTTTGGCGGGTATTTATAGCAACTTACATAGGAAGCGATTCTAAAATGAATAATGTCAAACTCATTTTTAGGCTTGTTCTACGTACAATAAATTTTCACTAATTTCCATTATATTTTTTTTCTCATTATTTTCAAAAACTCTCGAATAAATAAAAAATATTGTATATACAACAACCCCTAATTTGATATTTGAGTTAATATTCTCCTCACGTGAAAATTATGGCGCCGCTTTCGTTAATGAACGGTCCTAAATCCATCATATGTCAAATTCATAAGTTTGTACCTCTTTTAATTTCAAGTAGATTTAATTTGGACCACATAATTACTAGGACCACTTTTTACCACCTCATACTAATGGTGTGTATTAAAAAAAAAAAAGAATGAAGACCCAACAAGTAAAAAAAATAATGATAAAATCATTTCCAAACGCAAAGAATATGAATAAATAAAAAGTGAAAATAACGCATATCTATACTATCAAAAACAATCTCTCCACTGCTTACATATAAAAGTTTAAATATTTTTTTATGTCATATATTTTTTCCCTTTTGCTATTCAATAACACAATCATTTATCTACAATTTATCCTCAGTTCATAAAAAAATTAAATGGCATTCCTACACTTCTTATCGACACATTCATATACTCTAACAAAACAAAACAACCGCCTTGCACGTGCTGGGCATGTATTTCTGCGGATACCCCTATAAATTATACTCCCTCCATTCCACATATATACGCTTGTTTTCATTTTTTGGATGCCTCAAATATATAGACTTATTTTTTTAAAAGGTTTAATTTAGAACATTTTATTTATATATCCCTACTTAATATTTAATTATAACTATCCATTTTAAATTCAACTCATTAAATAAAGATAAATTGAAAACACGGTTTGTAAAATGTATATTTCGACTACTTTTCTTAATCTCTATGAAAAATCAAAGCCTACATATATGGGACGGAGGGAGTATGAAATTGCATCCCACAGTTGACACCAAATATAAATTAACACACATCATAATCGGAACAAAAATTATTTTGATTTATATTTGGATTCCTTATAGCAATATTACTGTTGGGGTTAAAAACCCAAATATGAGTTTTTTCAACTTTCTCCAACTTCTACCAATAAAGTTTTTTTTTTGGGGGGGTGGGGGATGGAAAAAAGGGGGTCAAATTTGGTTTTTTCCATTCGATTTTTCACTTTACATTTTTCCCCTCAGATTAGAAATGTTCTTAGAGCAAAATCAATATGGGGAAAAAACCGATTTTTTTTTTGTTGCATGCCAAATTATATAGTAATTTTAAGGACAATAATAGCAAAATTAATGCGGGGAATAAACCCATATTTGGGTTTTTCCCCCATTGCATGCCAAATAATGTAGTAATTTAGGGGGCAATATGCCAACTTTGAGGGGCTATTCTCCAAATTTGGTGTCAAATATAGAGAATAGCACCTCTCAACATGATCTACATGCTTTATAATCGACCAACAATTTAATATTACGCAGAAAATTTTAGATTTTTTTTCTCCATAATTTTTCCTCTATACATTATTTAAGAATGACTTTTTCCCCTTAACTTTTTCGCCCTTGACTTTTTTGCTCCACATTGATTTTGTTCTAAACACAAATTTGAGGGGCCAGCTATTCTCCAAATTTTGATGCCAAATTTAGAAAATAACCCCTCCCAACATGGCCCACATATTTTACTACTAACCAACACTTTAATATCATATATACAAATTTAGATTTGCCCCCTAATTTTCCCCGTGTACATTATTTGATAATAACTTTTTTCCTTTTAACTTTTTTCATCTCGCCTTTTTTTTTTCGCCATATATTGGGTTTGCTCTTATAGCATTTACCTTGGATATATTAATTCACTTGTTAAGGTGGTCTTAACTAGGACTTATCTTCATATCTATAATAAATGTGTTAGCATGCTAGTGCTAGCATGCATGGGATCTTTATGATATAGTTGCCTAGACAAAATCTAATGGAAAAATTTGATTTGTTTTACGTCTTTTACACAAGTAAATAGCATAGGGGATGAAGAAGAATTCCTTTTTAGTGGAGGTCGTGAATTGAAAAACTAATAAATCATGCGTATATTAGTTATCGATTTACAAAGAGGAAGGACGAACAGATGCTTTAAGGATTAATATAGCCCTAGAGCCTAGGGATAATGTGGATTTTGAACGTGCATTGGAAGAGAAACATACTGATGATAATTATTTTAATGAAAATAAATGAAAAGGAATATAAGAAAAAATTGGGAAGTGTAAAAAGGAGGAGACCGTTATTAACAAATTCAAAAATAATGATAAAATAATAGTAAAAAATGTATAGATAAATGTGTATTTGTAGACATGACATGAGAATTTGGGAAGAAAAAATAGGGTAAAAGTGAAGAAGGTAATTTTTAAAAATGAAAACTAAGAAAATAGGAAAGCACATGGGACCCATCTCAATTTTTGTATCGCTAGACATCTAATTTTTAAAATGTAACTTAGTATTTGATGAGTGTAACTTTGTTCACCTTCACAAAATGAGGGTTATGACGACCCTCATTATGGAATGTAGAGGGTGAATTTTGCGTCTAAATAAGTATAGTCATCATATATAATTTTTGTTATTTTGAAAGTTACCATTTTATTGATAAATAAGTAACTTATTATTAAAAATAAATAATTTTTAAGGTAGTCAAAATTATATTTCAAGGCTATGCTCATATTGAAGCTTTCAATTAATAGTGTAATACAAAATGAAAATTTTTACATTTTTCGAATTTTTAGACGAAAAACTCACATACCAAAATAAGAATGACCATAATCCTAATTTTGAGAAGTTCAAGAAATACATGCCCGTATTAGATGGCCTTTCTTTTCTTTGAAAATTGTAACATTGTTATAAAAGTATAGAAACAATAGAGAGAATTTAGAGAGAATGAATTCTAAGGAATTCTCAGGAATGAATTTCATTAATAACTGAAGCCCTATTTATAGGAAAACTTCGAATGGCACAATCGTAATTACATAATTTCATCAAGGGTATAATAGTCATTCACATATAATAATTACATCTTTTACCAAATTATTCCTCCACAAAATTATTCCTCCACCAAATTATTCCTCATAATCCATAACTACCAAATTATTCTCAATTATTCATAACACTTCAATTATTATTCATAACACTCCCCCTTGAATGACTATTAATACAAATGTCTTACGGGACCTGTTTGAGAGAAAAACCGATTGGGAAAAAACTTCCAAAGCGATTGCGGGATAGCTTGGAGTGGTTATATCTTTGTTTCATCAAATATTGCTCCTCTCGATGTCTATCGGCATATAGTATTCACGTCTTTGCCTCGTTAAAACCTTGTCAAGAAAACCCGAGTGGGAAAAACTTGATCGAAGGAAAAGAGAATGCATTGCTCCGTTTGATTTCATATCTTGAGAATCG
This sequence comes from Jasminum sambac, assembly GCA_018223645.1. Taxonomy (NCBI): domain Eukaryota; kingdom Viridiplantae; phylum Streptophyta; class Magnoliopsida; order Lamiales; family Oleaceae; genus Jasminum; species Jasminum sambac. The sequence goes on from CP073642.1 coordinate 15,001,226, forward strand.
ATATCTTTACTTACGGTAAATGATTTCAATATCATCATCGTTTGGATCTAAAGCATTAGCTCCATTATAACTTGATCCAATAGATACATCAGTATCAATTTCTCCTATCGTTCTCAATATACCATGAATATGCCTCGTTAAAACCTTATTAGGAAAAACCCGTGGGAAAAACCCTAATGAAGGAAAAATAGTACATTATTCATGTGAATACGCCTTTAAAGTTGCCTCATTAAAAACCTTGCTAGAAACCCAATGGGATAAAACCTCGCTAGGGAAAAGAGTGCAACGCGTATTTTATACAAGTATCTTTGCCAAGCATTTCAAAATCTTTCATACATTTGTATGAGTATCATATACATTGATTTTATACTCTTCGTTCATTTAGAGTGCATCAATTTTCTTACACAACTACAAAACATTCACCATGAACACATGTCTCCAAATACACAATTTAAAGCATATAAATTCATTGTAAAAACATGTAAACATATAAGTAAACCTTCATAACTAACTAACATTTAAAATATATCATTTAACATTTAATACTCACTTAATAGGTTATTTCATTCCCAGAGGCTTAGTTCACCCTTTAGGGTACTCATAAACACGGGTTTAGCTCATCCGATCCTTTAATTTCCTTTTCGGCACTACACACACGATCGGTAATTTAACTTTCATGAGCATGCAACATATAATGACCACCATGCTTATCTTTAAACTTGAGCATTAGTCATCATCATCTCATCATCTCATAAGTTAAGGATTTCACATTCACCATTTATCATCTTCAATATATCTCAATATTTTCATTATCATTGATCATATGTAGCGCTACATTTTCATATCGTGTCGACACTTTTCAATTTCATTTCTTTCCCCATATCGACATAACTTATCGAGATATCTCATTATCAATCCTCTTGTAGGATTACACAATATAGTTATGTCTATATACTCTTCAAGAGCATATGCCTCCGTTATTAAGACCATCTTTTATAATTTGCTTTGATATATATGTTTGGGGAAATCTCATAATATCAACGCTTCTGGCGTGCTAACTTATCAAAGCATCTTAATCGATATATGTGATTGTTCATAGCATCTTTTATGCATCTTTGAACTTCAAGTTCATATTTTTAATTGTGAGGATATAACATGATGCATTTCACATATCATTTTCAACCTTTAATACTCCCCTCATCTTTGAGAAAATTTAGAACACCAAAACTCATACAGTTGGTATGATTTTAATCATATATGTTCTCATCATTCCACCTTAATATGAATTTAGACCGTTTGCATTCTATTCTCGATATCGGCAATTTATTTGAGGATTTTAAATAATTTGCCATATAATATCCCACTTGTATCTGCATACTCAAATCCTTGAGGATTTATTCAAGTATTGGGATATACATTTACTAGCTTTATCATTAAATCTGAAAATCATGCTCATAACGTGAGCAAATATTTCGTAAATTTCAATCATATACACATGTGACTATCTAGTGGATCCATATCATAATATCTAGTAGTCCACATGGAGGATGAGTGGGCCCATATTTCTCATCCTTTATTCCGGATATATTTGGGATTTATTCCCAATATTGGCTAATAATGATTTCATCATTTTTCGAGAACAATCATTGAAGAATTCTTTTAATTCTTCACTTGAAATATTGATTTCAATAATTATTTAAACCGGGATGGTCATCAGGTTTTGCAAGCAGTATTATTGAACTTCTAGTTCAAGAAATTCTTATATCGATTTCACTAGTATCTCAGATAGTGCTCAACATGATTTATCATAGAAACAATTCACCGACATATTCCATCATCTTTTGGTGACATTATTGTCTACTACTGTTCAAACAGATTCTGACTCATACGCATCACATCCGACTATTATTTAATTCGAAATCGTAGCTCTTACGCTTTATTTAAAATCTGAGTCTTATTTCATCTGCGTCGTATTATTCTATAAATAAATCATCAAAATTATTGCAAAATTCATCCTAACAAGGGTCTATACATTATAATGGATCATATGCTCTCAAATCTTGAAAATACTATCCATCACTACTGATCAAAATCCTAAAAAGGATTTATCGATGTAAATTTGGAAAGATTAAGGATGCTAATGAATAAGGGTATCCCACAAGATATCCGATACTTGATTGAAGCAAAGGTTCGATTATCTGGTGAGGTTTCAATTCCTTCTAAATACATGCCTGGTATGGGTAAAAGTAGTTTTTCAAAGAAACGGAGAGCTAATGGACATGTGACACTCGATGGACATGTGTGCTCGGTGGACATGTGACACTCGATGTAAATCTGTGGGGTACTTGTCCAGAAATCGAGAAGATAAAATAGCATTCATTAAGGATGGATTGAGTAAGGAGCCTTTGGATGATATTCAACAGGCTCTTGAGACACATCCTAGTGGACACGTACAAGGTGAGCTAATGGCCTTATGGGCCAAATTCAAAGATCAACAAACGCGTTACAGTCTTGAAAAACTTACTTTAGAAGATCCTGTTTGTAAATTTAGTAGAAAAATTTAGCATAATGATTTTCCCATATTTATGTAAGAAAGCTCGGTGTAATAACAAAGATCAATATATTTCTTTTATTTGTAAATATCGTTTTCAATTTTAAGATATATATTATTTTTCAATCATTGACTATATGTCATATCACTAAAGAAAAATTTACGCCTTTTCTCTTTCATATTTGTCAAAAAGTAAATAGTGCACTCAATTATTGGTTTTAAAATTTTTCTTTAAATAGAGGATTCATATATCTCTCATGTTGAAAATATAGTGCAAAAAGAGAGATAGGAGTAGAGATGGATGTGGAGATTTTAGAATCATCTCATACAAGTCAGCTTTTACCTCGCCATATTAAAACCGTATGTATTCTTGGTGGATCTAAACTGGTAGGCCATATCCAATATGTGGATATGGCAAACCAACTCGCAAAGAGTTAGGAGACAAGAAATCAATATACTATACGGAGGAACCAACAACAAACTTTTAGCTAGACTTATAATGGCCGCACAATCATGGGGAATAAGAGTTTGAGCGTAATACCTTTCCATCTAGTTGGATCTAATACTCGAATTGGAGCTAGTTCTACCATGGGTCCAAGCAGGTTGGGGCTACAAGCGCCAATCCATCCACAACCGCATGATGTATATGATGAATAATAGTGATGCTTTCATTGTCCTTCCAGCGCTACAACACACTTTGGAGGAAATATTCAATATAGCCTCGTTGGCACAGTGGAACTTTCATGTCAAACCAATAGGTTTGTTGAATATTAATAATTTCTTTGATGGCTTACTAGCGTTTCTAGATCAGGGTGTAAATAATAAGTTTATCTCTCATTCAGCGAGAAAAATACTTATTTACGCTGAAATCTTTGTTGATGAACTACTCATCAAATTTCATGCATATGTTCAAGAATCTGTGGAAGCCCAGTCCGTCGATCACGGACCACTTTGGTGTCAGCGAAAAAGAAATTCGGATCCTTTAAATATTTCATTATGAATCCTAATGTTGATGGTGGCGAGTTACGAGTATTTATACTCTCGAGACGCATCCCTCATTTATGGATTCAAGATGTATATTCTTTTTGCATTTCTATATTTTCGAGTGTTTAATGTCATCTTTTGATATTCTCAATATGTTCCACTTCGATTTGTTTTGTACTTCTTACGGAGTAATAATAATATCATATTGGCTTTATTCAAATCTGAAATCTAGTGATTATGCTTCTTCAAGAGCATTTTATTCTCATATTAATACAATCTCATATCATCGATGAGATTACTTCATATAATTTCTCCATGCGATATATTATCTTTGATTTATCAACATGGGATCTATTGACATTTTACTTTCGTCTATTTATCCAATGGTAACTTCAAGTACCACTTGCTCAATTTTCTCCATTCATATTCGGTATATATGAAGAAGTAATTTTATTCTCATCGTCTACTTCTTCGAGAGTATGATTAGAATATTTGATCAACTACTTCTTACAGGTAGGATTCGTTATAACCAATCGTGTAGTATAACCCACCACATTGGAAATATGCACACCAATCGTGTGGTTTTACCCACCACATTGGAAATATACTCAAACTATAAAGTGCATAAATTTAAATTGCGAAATTAAATTTCCTCCAATAGGTGGTCGAACCTACCTTATGGGAATTATTGCAATAAATATAAATCTACGAATTTAAATAGCAAGAATTAAATTGCATAATATTTAACTACTTCTTGTAAGTAGGATGCACTTAGTAGAAGGTATTACCCATCACTTAGCATATAAAGTGCGTAAATATATAAAACCTTCCGTTTAGTGACGGTTTGAACCCATCATCAAGTAGGAGGTATTGCAAAGTAATTAAATTGCGATAAGTAAAGCGAGAATTAAATATTGAACTGCTTCTCACGGGAGCAAATTTGTTCTTCTGAACAAATACTCATTACTTCTACAAGAAGACACTTATCCTTCAGAATAAGTACATTATGTAATTGAACTCTTGGGAGTTACATTAATATTTCGATCTTTTAACTCAAATGGACTTCAAGCCATTTTATATAATCAATGGATTTAGAATTTCTTCATGAATATTCTATCCATTTTTCACTGTCGTCAAAATTAGGTCGGTTTTACCTAAGGGTAAAATTGTCCATTCCAATTCGCAAAGGTAAAATTGTCAAAAATATTTTATCAATGTTTTACGATTGGAAAATTATCTCCTTTCTACTTCAATTTATCAATATCAAAATATTCAATGACTATTTTGTAACTTTTTCAAAAGTTGGTGTACTGATTTGTAAATTTTGAAAGTTTGATAATAACATATTTCAAAACGAGTTATTACCCTATCAATGTTTGTGTCAAATCGAAGCTCTCGTTCAATCGAGTATAATGGAGTCGAGAAAATTTGATTTTGATAATGTATACTCCTTATATCTCGATAAAACGAATATTATAGTTTAATATATTATTATATTATAAAATCATATGATTTACCTTTTTCCCTTTCTCTAATTATTCCATGGATGAGATTTACTTGCAATCCATTTACGTGATCGGAAAATTCTTTGACTCCATTCTTCCAATTTTGGAATTTCAGACATCTCAAGCGAGTTATGTAGAATGAGGAATTGTGGGAGAAGAATATGAGCAAAGGAATTTTCAATGATGTATTTGCAAAGAGAGAGTTATTTAGGATTGATGAGGATGAATTAATTCATTGGTAATAATCCGGTTTACGATCTGAGAAGATCATCTATAAGATCTGTTGTAGAAAGCATACTTCTTTCATATTACTCGAAATTTGAGACTCGTCTTTGATAACGTGTTATAAAAGTATAAACAATGATAGAGAATTTAGAGAGAATGAATTACAAGGAATTAGGAATGAATTTCATTAATAATCAAGCGCTATTTATAGGAAAGCTTGAATAAGACAATCGTAATTACATAATTTCATCAAGGGTATAATAGTCATTCACATATAATAATTACATCTTTTACCAAATTATTCCTCCACAAAATTATTCCTCCACCAAATTATTCCTCATAATTCATAACTACCAAATTATTCTCAATTATTCATAACACTTCAATTATTATTCATAACAAACATTAATTTTTTTTTTTTTTTATGATATTATGACCGTTACGTTTGATGGAGAAAATTTTCTACAGAAATGGTTAATTCAGCTTATGCAAATATTGGTAAATTTTCCATGGAAAATTTACATGAAAAATTTATATGAGTAGAAGTCATTTTTCATTATATTGAAATGATATTTTATTTCCAATTCTAGCTGCAATCAAACACATCTTGCTCACAAAACGTCAAAGAGTGTCTTTTTTCTTACTGCTCCCCAGTACATATTTCTTGCTTGCAAGTTTCATGGAGCACAATATGTATTAAACGAAACCATAAATATGAGTAGTTTCAAAACAGAAAAAAAGAAAAAGAAAAGAAAATGTCAAAAAATGAAAGAAAGAAATTTTATTTTGTCATTTAACTACGAAATCCTTACAACCTGCCCGGTCATAATAATTAACCTGTACCACCGAAAATAACATTAGAAAATCATATTTAAATTCTGATCCAAAAATAAAAAAATGGGGAATCACGGATAATGTGTGTCTTTTGACACTTCGAAAACGTCAAAAATTCTCTCTTTTTAATTCTTGCTCTTTCCTGGTACACAGTTCCTGTTCAAGAGTTTAATTTGAAGGCTTAAAAAATGTGCCAATTCCCATGCATCACAAAATCTGTGGTTTATTGCAATTGTCTGCAGTCGTTACATCGACAGGACAATAGATTCACCACACATTATATTAGTCACCAACTTGTCGCCAGCACAACCTTAACGTATGTTTGATATGGATTATTAAAAAATTAATTTTTAAATTTCTAATTAAGAAATGAAGAAATTGTTATAAACATGTAAAAATAAATTATGGAATCATATATCAATGGTTGAAATTGATGAGAGGCAAAAATTGATTTAAATTTAATCAGTATCAAACAAACCCTGATGTGTTTGGGTAAACTTTTTTCCACAGCTAAATTTTTAGATTAATAGTGGTAAGGAATTAACCACGAGATGTGTAAATCTTTATATTATAAAAAGAGGAGTGCCACATTGGCAACAGTGCCAACGTGGCACTCATTAATATTTTTAAAAAAATCATAAAAATCAGTTTTGTGGTTAAAAAATAAAGAAAATTCTATTTTTGGAAATAAACTAACATTAATTCTATTTTTAAATATAAACATTTTTTAATGAAACATAAATTTATCATTAAATGCCATAAATAAAATTTAATAAGAAAAATTTAGTTTTGGAAAAACTTTAAATGTAATTTCATTTTTCAAATTTCTAATTAAAAACATTAAATAATATGTATTTTATTTATTTATTTTTGCAGTGTTAAAAAAATATTATAGTTTTAGATTACTTTTATTTGTAATGTGCATTGGATTATTCAAATAGCGGATTATTCTTGAATCAAATAGTGAGTGCTAAAATTTTAATTGAATTTTCACTGAATAATTTATTTATTTTTAAATAAAGAGTAATTTATTAATCTTTATCTTTATATTTTAAATTGTTATATTATCATACCATTAATCTTTATATTATAATTTGTGAAATTTCACGTAGGAAAAGATGCCAATGTGATACACATCAAATATTTTAAGAAAATTACAAAAATTCAAAAACCAACATTAATTAGTAGTAATTAAAAACATAATGAAAAAAATCAATATTTAAAACAAACATTTAATGAGAAAAATTTTATTTTGGAAAGATTTTAAATATAACTTCATTTTTTAAAGTTCTAATTCAAAATATTAAATAATAAATATTTTTGTTTTTTATTTAATTTTATCATGATGAAATTGTAGGTTTTGATAGTTTTGCTTGGTTACGTGAATTGATCTGTTTAAAAATAGTGGGTATGTTTGACATTTTTTTTCTTTTTAAAAATCAAATAGCGAGTGGTTAAAATGATAACTGGATTTATGTTGAATAATATATTTATTTTTAAGTGAAAGAGTAATTTATTAATTATTAGATTATTACAATTGAAGTGTCACGTTTGGCGGACGCCTATTGACAGTGCCAACATGATACACGATTTTTAATTTAAAAAATTAATTAATGTTTTTCGTTTTTAATACGGTTGATGTGATATGCCCACTAATTAGATTTTGCATTGCACGGTTTTTGCCTTTTCTAAGTATATAAAATTAAAAATAAAAAGTTTTTCTTTTTACAACTAACATATAGTTTACGTAAACAGAAAGAAATCAAATGAATTATGTAGATGTGGAAAGAAATCAAATGAACTATATAGATGTGGAAAATTGTGGGTATCACTACAAATTTAAGTTACATAAAATTAAGTATAGTACTTCCTATGCAATAGAGTTAAAATTAAGTAGCAATTATAGCTAATCACTAAAAGAATGCATAAAATCATAAAATTTAGAGTGCGTAATGTCAATTTCAGAAAAAAATATGTTCAACATAAATTTATTAAGTACCAACGAGAAAGGCAAGTTTTTATAATCAAAGAATTTTTATATATTATTCCCAATGGTTCATTTATAATTAATTATTCTCCATGAGCATTATTGTACAATGCTATGCATGACAATTAGAATTAAAGTAAACGTTTTGATAAACTTCTTAATTATGTGATGCATGTGAATTTTTATAATTTACAAGTGTGAATATTATAGATTTCAATAATTATTTACAATTATACAATTTCCTATGCATAAATTGCATCTATTATGTAATTCAATATTTATATTTATAATTTTATAGCAATTATTTATCATACATAAATTTAATTATTCGCGTGCATCGCACGGGTGTGATACTAGTAATAATGATAATGATATGAGATGTGTGATTTATATTGATATTTAACTTTGATTAGTAATAATAGTTGATTTTTATATTAAAAAAAATTAACACAAATTAAAGTCACGAACATAAACACCGAGGACACTAACACTCACACATTTCCCCTCCTAAACTACATCGTCCTTTTGGAAAAAAAAAAAAGAAAGAAAAGTACTGTGTGCAAAAGAATATCATTTTAAGTGATTTTAATTTTCAATGGACTTTTTAGAATTCCAAAAAAAATCTATATTGATACTCAAGGTTTTAAGTGACTTTTAAAAATCTTAGTTGAAACACACCCAAATTTTTCGAAACTAGTATCACGCCCGTGCGATGTACGGGAATAATTAAATTTATGTACAATAAATAATTGAAATAAAATTATAAATATAAATATTGAATTACATAATTATTGCTGTAATTTATGCATAGGAGATTGCATAATTATAAACAATTATTGAAATCTATAATATTGTTTATTATAGTCAATGCAAAAAATATAGAATAAATTCACAATTGTAAATTATAAAAATTCATGTGCATTGCATAATTAAAAAGTTTATAAAAAAGTGTAAATATTGCCGTGCATAACAATGCACAATAATACTCATGGAAATTAATTAATTATAAACGAACCATTGAGAATGAATATATAAAAATTCTTTGATTATCAAAACGCATCTTTCTTGTTAAACACCTTTTTTCTTTTTGAAATGGATATTACGCACTCTAAATGTTATAATTTTATGTGTTTTTTAATAATTAGCTGTAATTACTACTTAATTTTAGCTCTATTGCATAAGAAGTATTATGCTTTATTTTTTGTAACTTAAATTTGTAGTGTAATGACTAATTTTCTACATCTACGTAATTCATTTGATTTCTTTCCATTTACGTAAACTGTATATTAGTCGTAGAAAGAAAAGCTTTTTATCTTTAATTTTATTCCTTAGAAAAGGCAAAACGCGTGCAATGCAAAATCCAATTAGTGAGCATATCACATCAGCCGTATTACAAATGAAAAATATCAATTAATTTTTTTAATTAGAAACCATGTATCATGTTGGCACTGTCAATATGGCGTCCACCTAACTTGACACTTCAATTATAAGAATATATAGATTAATAAATTATTGTTTTCCTTAAAAATAAATAAATTATTCAACATAAATTTAGTTATAATTTTAACCACTCACTATTTACTTTTAAAAATAAAAAAGTAAAAAATACCCACTATTTTTGAGCAGACCAATTCACATAACAAAGCAAGACTGTCAAAACCTACAATTTTATCACGATAAAATTGAATTAAAAAATTTATTATTTAATATTTTGAATTAGAACTTTAAAAAATAAAGTTACATTTAAACTCTTTCCAAAACAAATTTTTTCTCATTAAATGTTTGTTTTAAATATTGGTTTATTTTCAATTATATTTTTACTTACCACTAATCAATGTTGGTTTATTTTCAAAACTAATTTTATAATTTTCTTAAAATATTTAATATATGCCACGTTGGCATCTTTGCCTATGTAGTACTCCACAAATTATAATATAAAGATACATAAAATTTTCTTTAAAGTCTTTAAAATGTACCCTTGTTAGAATTATCTATACCATTGTATTTTTATTTTTATTTTTTTAACAACCATAATTTTATAAAGCTATTGAGTTTTATCATGATAGGCCGTTTAATATAATATTTAAAATTGTGTGGTATTTATTTGGTAACATAAGATAATTTTAAAATATTTGTTAATTACATAATATGTCATGTTAACGGAAAATGCTAGTGGCACAATAATAATGTACAACAAGATGTACAACACACACATGCAACCTAATTGATATATAGCTACTGATTTAAAAATGATGTGATACATGGAAAAATATGATATGACAAGTGCATGTATTGTACACATATTGTACACCTCGATATACCTGTGACAAGGTCCTATCAATTATTTGGGATCGCAGGAGGCTGAGTCCTTTATTTTTTTTATTGCACCTTGGTCACGGAAATAAAATTACAAGTACCAATTAATGTGGTTTCTGTTGGGGAACTAGGACGCTGCTAATTCCGCCCAAGATCAGTGGGACACAAAAATAATATGCGACTGAGAAAATAATGGACACTAAAATAAGCACAAATATGGAACACCGAGATTTAACGTGGTTCGGTCAAACTGCCTACGTCCACGGACCCACACCAATATTTTACTATCTCAAAAGGAGGAGTACAAAAATACCACACTGTATTTTTCTCTACCTACGCAAAGGTTTTAACACTCCTCTCACTTTTATCTCTCGTGTATAGCTTCTACACTGAAGCTCTCACACTCTCTCTACACAATGGCTATTGTGTTGGTGTATTCTGGTGTGATGGTTGTGTTGTTCTGAATGCAAGATGAGAGCTCATTTTATAGGCAAAATTTCCAACAACTCTCTTCAATTGTCAACCACTCTCCATGTCATTTTTCTTCCACCGAGAAAATTTGCATGCCTTTTGCCTTCCTTTGTTGACAACTGAATTCAACGAGTCACCTAATTCTTGACTTTCTTTTTCTTCTTTGTTGGTGTTCTTGCTTCCTTTGTTGACACTAACAATCTCCCACTTGAAGATTGATTTCAATCAATCTTCACAATCTGGCTTTCACCTTGGGATATCTCATTTTGCAATGTCGTGAAAAATATGATGTGGGCCACCACCTCTGTCTTCATTGTAGAAGACCAAGCCGGCGAAACCACGCTCAATTTCTCCTTAGTTCTTGTTTTTCGTCATCATGTCGGCTGGATTCTTGCTGCCTTGAATCTTTTCAAGCTTCAACACTCCATCTTCCAAAAGTGATATGATGAAGTGATAACGGAGTCCAATATGCTTGGTTCTTGAATGAAATGCCGAATTCTTTGCCAGATGTATCGCACTCTGACTATCACTGCGCAAGACATTCTTCTCCTGTTCGAAACCCAGTGCCAACAAACCTTGTAACCATATCATCTCTTTGCTAGCCTCGATTCTTTGCCACGTAATGCATACATGGTTGATAACGCAACAATCTTCAGATCTGCGAAATCCAACTAATCGGCAGTAGCACCAATCGTAAAGACATAACCGGTAGTGCTTCTTCTGCGATCTACCTCGCCAGAAAATGCATCTACAAAACCTCGTAGTGTCACCTCGCCTCGTCTAAAGCATAAGCATTTATCAGTAGTTCCCCGCAGATATCTCAATATCCACTTTACTGCATCCCAATGCTGCTTTTCAGGATTTGCCATATATCTGCTCACAACTCCCACTGCATGAGCAATATCTGGTCTGGTACAAACCATGGCATACATCAAACTTCCAATGGCTGAGGCATATGAGATTTTAGCCATGAAGTTTCTTTCCTCATCTGTCTTAGGAGACTGGTCGTTGGATAGACGGAAATGATTACCTAATGGCGTGCTGACTGGCTTTGCACTGCTCATGTTGAATCTTTGCAGGATTTGATCAATATACTTGGCCTCCGACAACTGCAAAACATCTTTGTGCTTGTCTCTACAAATTCTCATCCCTAGAATTTGCTTTGCTTCACCCAAGTTCTTCATTTCGAATTCCGCCGATAGTTGCTTCTTCAACTTCTTGATCTCGTCCATGTCTGAGCCGGCTACTAACATGTCATCGACATAAAGTAGCAAAATGATATAGCTCGATTCGAACCGCTTGAAGTAGCAACAATGGTCGACATTACACTTCGATGTAGCCATTTTTCTCGCATAAATCAAACTTCTTGTACCTTGTTTAGGCACTTGCTTTAAGCCGTATAGGCTCTTCTTCAATTTGCATACCAGCTTCTCCTTTCCTTTCACTGAGAAGCCTTCCGGTTGCTGCATATAGATTTCCTCCTCTAAGTCACCATGGAGGAAAGCAGTTTTCACATCTAACTGCTCCAAGTGCAAGCCCTCCGCTGCAACAATGCTCAACACTGATCGAATTGTTGTCAGCTTCACACTGATCGAAAATATCTCTGTATAGTCAATTCCTTCTTTCTGCTAGAAACCTTTGACTACCAATCTCGCCTTGTATCTTTTCGAACCATCATGTTCTTCTTGGATTCTGTACACCTATTTATTGTTGAGAGCTTTCTTCCCTCTGGGCAACTCAGCTAGTTCCTACGTCTGGTTGGAGATAAGAGATTTTATCTCGTCTTTCATTGCAAGCTCCCACTTAACAGAATTTCCCACCTGACATGCCTCGTCATAGTATTCAGGTTCACCGGCGTCAGTGAGCAACATGTAGTTCATGTACTTCCGATTCGGAACATGAGGTCGACTTGACCTCCTTACAATGGGAATTGGAGCTGGAGACTGTGGTGAATCAGTCTCCGAGACGGGCTCCTCTGTCTGCGACTCTCATCTTTCTGCTTCGACATCTCGCCATGCAGGTATCATCAGGAACATATGTTGGATAAATGCGTTTGTTGTGTCATTGGTGAATTGCATTTACGTCCTTGTACATCACCTTTTCATTGAATATGACATCCCGCTTCGATGAGCTTTTTGTTCGTCATCCCAAAAGCGGTACCGAACTCGTCTCCACCATATCCAACGAAAGTACACTTTAGTGATTTGGAGTCTAACTTACTCGACATTATCACTAATGTGCACATATGCGACACAACCGAATACTTTCAAATGAGAAAGTTTCACTTCTTTCCCACTCCAAACTTCTTCAGATCCTCAGTACTCCAATGGTACCGACGGTCCACGATTAACTAGGTATGCGCCTTGTTGACGGCTTACGCCTAAAGCTTTTGGCCTGCATGTATCCTCATGCTTCTAGCTGCTCATCGCGTCCGATTCATGCGTTACGCAACTCCATTACATTGCGGTGTTCACTGGCAATGTTCGCTCCAACTTGATGCCATTTTGGTAACAAAATTTCTTGAACGTCAAATTTTCGTACTCTCCACCATTGTCAGATCTCAACTTCTTTACTCGCAAACCAGTTTCATTCTCCACCATGGCCTTCCACTTCTTGAACGCCTCGAACACATCGGATTTGTGTCTCAAGAAGTAAACCCACACCTTTCTCGAGTGGTCATCAATGAAAGTCACAAAGTATGACTTTCCGCCAATTGATGAAATTGCTGTTGGACCCCACACATCTGTGTGGACAAGTTCAAGCTTCTCTTTCTTAAGAGTTCTGCCACTTGTATTGAAACTCACCCGTTTCTACTTCCCGAAAATACAACTTTCACAAAAGTCTAAATCAATAGACTGAAGCCCTGGTAGTTTCCCTTTTGCATGCATGTACTTGAGCCCTTTCTGGCTCATATGCCCAAGTCTTTGGTGCCACAAGTTCACGTCTTTGCTATCAGCAAACTCAATTGTCATACACGCATTCGCCGTCGTGTATAGGGTGCCACTATCCTTGCCACGTGTGATTATCATGGCCCCTGGGTGATTTTCCAATTATCACCAGAGAAGCTTGTGTCACATCCTTCTCTCGACAACTGTTTGACGGAAATCAAATTTTTCCTCAATTCTGGAATATGTCTCACGTCCTTCAATTTTCATACAGATCCATTGACATTGATCTGTACTTCTCCTATGCCCACCACGCTGCAAGGATGATCGTCTCCGAGATATACTTCTCCGAAGTTTCCCGACACATAATTTGCAAAAAAATGTCGATTTGCGGTTTCATGGAAAGATCTCTAGAGTCTATTACCCAATAATCGGCCTTCTTCTCCATGGAACATATCAACGCATCATGCGTTTCTTCGGTCACGACATTGACCTCGGTCTTGTTCTCCGTTTCCTTTGGAGCTGCCCTACACTGATTTTTGTAGTGCCCAACCTGACCGCAATTCCAACATTCAACATACTTGTTGGAATTTCTATGATTTTTGGATCTCGGTCTGCCATTCCTCGACTTGCTCCGTCCACGCCCGTGCCCTCTGTTTGAACTTCTGCCTCTGCTATCTACATTGAAAGCGGCCCCGGAAGTTGAAGGCGCATCAGCGTCTCCGGATCTCCTCGGCCAAGATCATGCTCACAACGTCATCGAACTTCACTTCGACTTACGGCCGAAAGCCATCGATGGTCGTGGATCGCCATTCGGCTCTCAGGCAAGCGCCAAGAATTAATAGAGCTCGAACTTCATCACTAAAAGTGATTTCCACCGTGGTCAATTGGTCTACTACCTCATTGAATTCGTTGAGGTGTTCTCCAAATCTCCCGCTTTCCATCATCTTCATATTGAACAATTTCTTGATCAAATGAACTTTGTTTTATTCTGGCAATTTATTCATACATCTTTGGATAGAGTCGCCATGAGAGACGCCGTTGTCTTCTCATTTTTAATGTTGAAAGCGACCGACTTTGATAGGGTCAATCTAATTGCGCCGAGTGCTTTTCGATCAAGCACCTCCCACTCGTCATCTTTCTCGCCTTCTGGCTTTTCTTTCAACGGCTTATATAGATCATTCTGATACAAATAGTCCTCCATTTGCATTTTCCAATATCCAAAATTTTTGCCATCAAATTTATCAATTTTGGAAATTCTCTCGTCTGTCGCCATTACTCCAACTCGAACAAAATGTGATTTTTCGAGAAATCGTTTCTAATGTGGAAGATGGAGTCTCTGTTTGCAACCCACAGAGCATACTAAGAATTTCAAGAGATATCACGAACAAAGCTCGATACCGCTTGTTGGGGAACTAGGGACGCCAGCTAATTCGCCAGATCGGTGGGACACAAAAAATAATATCGATTGAGAAAATAATGGACACTAAAATAAGCACAAATATGGAACACCGAGATTTAACGTGGTTCGCTAAATCGCCACGCCCACGGACCCACACCAATATTTTACTATCTCAAAAGGAGAAGTACAAAATACCACATTGTATTTTTTTCTCTACCTACGCAAAGGTTTTAACACTCCTCTCACTTTTATTTCTCGTGTATAGCTTCTACACTGAAGCTCTCACACTCTCTCTACACAATGGCTATTGTGTTGGTATATTCTGGTGTGATGGTTGTGTTGTTCTGAATGCAAGATGAGAGCTCATTTTATAGGCAAAATTTCCAACAACTCTCTTCAATTGTCAACCACTCTCCATGTCATTTTTCTTCCACCGAGAAAATTTGTATGCCTTTTGCCTTCCTTTGTTGACAATTGAATTCAATGAGCCACCTAATTCTTGACTTTCTTTTTCTTCTTTGCTGGTGTTCTTGCTTCCTTTGTTGACACTAACAGTTTCTATCTCTTAAAATTAAAGATCACGAGATTTTATTTTTGGTGTTCTCTGATTATACTATTTGGATTTGTACTGGTGAGGTTCAGATCTCAAATATGTTTCAAATGACTAATTTATTGATCAATAGCCCGATAATTGAGAGTATTTGATTTCCGTGAAATGTACTTCTTATCATTGATGAGATGGGATTTAATTTGCGGTCGATAATATTTTGAAGTGATGTTGTTTTATTTGGTCATACTAAAAAAAATAGTCCTATGAATGAATAAAGCTAAGTGAGAAACTGTTCCAACGAATAAGTAATAATGAAAGGAGAACAATTCATTCAAGAGTGTGCAATAAGGTTTTCTATTTTAAAATTTTACATTTTAAAAAAATAACTTTTAAGATAAACTTACAATTATTGTTTTACGTGTTATATATGCAAGTAGTGTGTTGGGTTTCTGCTACAATTCTTACCATCCAATGAATGGTGATGTCTTTCTTACAAGAAGTATTCAACTTGCATGAAATTCATCATATTCATGCCATGGAATTAAGAGCTTCTCCAATGGTTATAGTCCATTTCTATTTATGTGGTAATTAAATAGACACATCATAGATATGCAATTCATGTGACATTGTTAACTTAAAAGTCAGTGTTGACTATTTTCTATTTTTTCCCACATGCGTGTGTAATGATTTATTTTAATATAATTTATCAAGCATGATTATTATTTTATTCATATGAGAATTTAGAGCTTGTTTTTTTGGGTAGAAATTTTATCCGTATGGTATTCCGTATAAAATATGTGGTTAATATTGTATTGAGAGATGTGTGTGGTTAAAAATATGCATGTGGTTATACGAAATTGTGTGCGGATAAAAATTATACCCAAGAGAACAAGACGTGTTTGTATGTTTTATGTGGAGTTGCAATCAAGATGGGAGTCATGCAGGAGTCACACTTGCTTTGGGGTTTTGAGCTCTATAAGGATTTCGTTCCTTAAGGTTTTCAAGCCATAATATACTCGTTTTAGAGGGTGTTAGATTGTAAGTTTTTGCAACTTTTTATAGATTTTAATATGTAATCGGAGAGCGAATGAGTGGGGTTGAGTGGTGGAAATTTGTGTAGGACAGTGGGTCTCAGAAAATATGTGGATATAATTGGTTTGATTTTAGATGAGAATGGGTTAAAACGTGTAAAAATTTGTTAAAAATTGTAAAAGAACGAGCGCTGCACTCAACTCCTTGTCTAGATGAGAAGTTTATGTCACATCAGCTTGATATTCTTCCAATGAACAACCATTAAATTAGAACATATATTTTTTTATATACACAATGTCTACTCTAACTGAATAACTGATATGTCAATCAATTTTGAGAATTCACATGACCATTAGAAGTATTCTAAAGGAGAGGTGATTTTTATTTTCAACTTACATAAATTTCATTTTCTTTGCTAACTTTCCCAATCAAACATGCTCTTAACAGCTCTATTTAGATTTATCAAAATTTCTTTTATTATTATGCTAAAGCTTATGATTTTTTTTTAGGAGAATTGTCTCAACCTAAAATCCAAGTTTAAGATAAACTTTTATTGAAATACAAGATAAGTACAAGTAAGGAATGGAGACGTAATTCCTAACATCTGAATAAAAGCGACATTACATAATTACGTTATGGTACTAGCTAGCCGAAGAAGCTAACCTATAACTATCAGTTCAAACTTCAAAATACCCAAAAACTAAATAGCATCAACGAGGAACCAAATAGTAATGGTTCTAACATTTGGCACATCAATCTTATCCAAGTAAATCAATTCTTTTTGTTAGTTTTTACTACATATTGGTGTTGCCTAATATCCGATCAATATTGCGCTAATTTCGGATATAGATTATTAAATAATTATTAACCGAAATTATATAATAATAGGCCTATTATAATTGGAATTGTATGTAGGGTTTTCTAACGGACAAAACCTATATAAACTAACGCTATTAGGTCCCTGGTGAATCATTCTACGAGAATGAAAAACACTACAAGTATCCGGTTGTCTCGCTTCAGATATTGCAATAGCATCAATGGTTAAAGGTAAGTTTTCGATCTATTTATTTCGCAATTGATCTATATGCTCTTATCGAAATTAAAGCATGTATAAATCGCTATTGTTTACAATAACTTTAACACTTTTATGATAAACAACTATATGTTTTGGTGTTATGTAATGCCCTTGACCAACTGGATATTGTTCAACTCTTTCTAAGGACGCCTGTGATAGTTGACAATTTTTTTTGAACATGATCTCCTTGTATTTCACTTTTGAAGTTTGAAATTTTATAACATTTTTAATTTTCTATTTTGAATGGCATTTTTGACAAACTTTAAACGCTTTTGGTGCGTCATTTAAGAAAAAAATATTTTTGAGAATGTCAAAGCATAAAATGCGTTTGATTAGAATTTTAAAAATCTAGGAAAAATATAAAAATGAAAAAAATTACACAAAAATTCTAAAATTTTCAAATTTTACAATTTAACCCTTGCCTTCAACCATCTCCACCGAGTTGGATATTCTTTTTTCATTCGATCCTATCAACCACCTGCATGCTACAACTATTTAAGGTCTTCCACATTTGTGTCGGCTCTGTTCTGGAATATAAAAAATAAATTTTTTTTTTGTATTTCTCATGTTTTTCCTAAATAACTTCATTTTTCTGTTAAAAGTAGAAAAGAGTGTCACAAATATTCACCAACTTTTAAATGTAATAAAATATAATAATATATTAGCATTAAATAATTCTGATTTAATTCCCACTATTTTTTTAAATAAATCACTAAACAATTTTTTACCACAATCTCAAAGCAATTGTGTTTTCTAGTCTGACCGTGTGTCGTTATAACACCGTATCATTTTAATAAACAATGAGCTATATGATCGAGGTTTACTTGTTGCAGAATTTACATTGACACGTCTGCATAAATCGTGACAAAATATTAGGATCAAATTATGAGATTTTTTTTTAAAAATTTGTTTTATGATCGTGGATGCAGACATCTAGATACCTGATCCAGTTTGGACGTGGAGGCAGGTCATGACCCAATACATCCAAAATCATGGGCTTCTTTGATATATAAACTTCTTTTAAGAAGAAAACTATTTTTTATTTTTTATTTTTTGAAAAAATAAAGAATACTAGGAGAAAAGGTTGCGATGTTACCACACTGTGTAATTATATCAATTTAAGAGTATCAAAGTGATTTAACATCAATGCAGATACAGATTTATTGCATATCTCCGTATTAGATAATACCGATCGATTGTCGAAATGATATATATCCAAATAATAATCGGTGCTCACGTGCAAATTTCACCAACACTATTAGGTGCATAGAGTGTTGTGATAAATTTAGTTACATATAATTATATAAAAATATAAATTACATTTAATCTAAATTAAATTACTTATTACATTCGTCCGGTCCACTTAAGCTGTGCTAGCTCGAGCTTAATTTATAGGACGTGCCTTGGGGAATTCTGAAATTTGTACATCTATGTAAAGGTCAAATTAGTGAATTTTCGTTTCTTTCTTGAAATCTATATCGAGGGCACAATCGTAATTTCGGATAGCCACGGAGAAGTGCACATTTGCAGAATGTTTTGATGGGATCGCCAAACCTTGTTTCCCAAATTGCTTGGAGTACACACACTTTTTGTGTGGTAAAATACCACACACTAATAGGGGTATGAGTCCCCCACATTCAGGGGGGGTATTTTGGTCATTTTGTATTTTGTGTATTAGAGTGTGGTAGTGTGTGGCAGTGCATTTGTGTGTACTTCTAGCATTTTTCGTCCCAAAGTGGGAACCGAAACGGGGAAACGGGAAGAAAGTGTGGAAACGGCATCCCCACCAACGCGCGCCCGCCCCGGAACCCGCCGCCCGGGGCCCAAAAAAATTCTCCCATTAAATAGCTTAAGAGAGAGAGAGAGACAAAAAAAAAAAAATCTCTTATTAAATATAAATTTATAAATAATTTTTAAAATTCAGTCCACAATAAAAAATTATTATAATCGCATGTTCATAATTACATTCACACATTTTATAGAACTGTTATTTGTTGTTTCGAAAATAGTCCAAACATCACTTAGCTAGCATTCGAGTTAAAAATTTTACCGCATGGCCTAACCAAATCATATGTTTTCATGCCTCAACTGTTGTACTGCTTGAAACTCCATCTCACTTTCTAGCTTTGTTTTGCACTTCATCAAACACTATTTATGTTTCTCTTTTCATTTTTCTCTAAATTTTTATTACGAGATTTGGATGGGGTTCGGATGTGTTTTTTCATTTTCTATTAATTATTTATCTTATTCAAACAAAACAATCAACATACACAATTCAAGCATACAATTTTGATTGTATAAAACAATCTAGATAACACAAAATAGCATCACAAATCTAAACTCATTTTGATGATAACTTTTGTCTAAGGGCTTCTTTGATGCAAATTAAATCTAAATTAATTTTTCTCTTTAATCGTTCGTATATTAATTTGACAATTCTTTTTATTTTTAATATATTTTATTTTCTTTACTTCTCAACCAAATCTAAAATTTATTTTTTCAATAATTCATATCAAACATACCCAAACATCAAGTTCATTCAATTGCATGTACGTAATTGATGAAATTGTGAGTAGGGGAACGTTGCCGTTATTATTATTCAGTGGCTCCAATGAGCTTTGGTTTGTCGGGTTAAGAGATGCTATGCCGAGCCCTTGAGACTATATGTTTCAGGTTCGATTTCCAAGATAAAGGAATCTTACTATCTCCAATAGGAGATTTATACTATCCCAGTAAGGGGTTTACCTACCTAGTAAGGGTTCTTAATTCTAACTCTCTACGCATGTTTGAACCTTGATCTTGCTCTCTACTCATGTTTCACACTTTATGAGTTTATCAGGCACTATTACGGTTTCTCTTAATATTTTCTGAACTCTTTATTACTCGGTTACGATAAAGTCGAGATCTTTTGTTCTATTTCCCATCCCATGTGCTGTCCTATTCAATAGAAGATGGGATCTTTTAATTGTATTTGACATCTTAGGAGAAGTGAAAAAAATAACAAATCTGAACCGGTTTGGATTATTTCTTTTGCCTAAGTCAAGCGTCAAATTTTAGTTGTTTGTACAAAAATTGATGATGTTATATGCACTTTCGCGTGGGAGGAAAGAAAACTAAACTTGTAAAGAACGCAAATATGCATTTAGATCCTAGAGCATGTGAATAACGAGTGGATGCACGTGCGTGCATTTGCCTATCTAATAAGTAGCAACGATAATAAACTTGGCCCATTTCAATCTTTATTTGGATTTTCAGGTGGACTTTTTTTTTTTGGCAACTAGCCATAATTTTGAGGCCCAAGTCATTAATTGAGCACAACCTTGAGTGCGAAACAATTCGAATCAAGTCACGTCAAATTACGTTGTGGTCAAATTTGTGAACACGCGGACATTACCGTCCATGTCATCCCGTGAGCACCTAGGGATGGCAAACGAGCCGAGCCAAGCAGCTGCTTGGCTCGGCAAAAAGGAGCTCGGGTTCAACTCGGCTTGTGATCCAATTCTTGAGCTTGGGTTGGGTTCGGACTCGTTTGTTAAATGAGCCGAGCCGAATTGTCCACGAATAGCTCGTTTTTCGCAATTTTTTTAAAAATTTTGATTAATTGATTATTATTTCTTAGAATGATAAAAGAATATATATCTTTTTTGAGAGAGAGAGAGAGAGAGAGAGAGAGAAATTGAGCAATTTACAATTTCGTTAATATATTCACTAATATTTTCAAGATCAATTTCGTTTTCGAGCTCCTCCAAATTATCGACAACTGGAATACCGTTGAGATTTCTAGCGCTAACAAATTGGCTAGACAATTGGCAATGAGAAAATTGTGAGTATGCCATTATAGAATTGGAGAAGAAAATGAATATGTGAAAATTGAAGTAGGCTATAAGTGGATAATTGACAAATTGTGAGGAAATAATAATTGAAGTAGGATATATAATTTTATGTATTGAAAATTGTTGAAAATTGAACTATTGAGCCAGATCGCGAGTCGCGAGCTAACTCGTTGGGCTTATCGATGAGCTGGTCCATGAATTCGACGAGCCGAACACGAACTGTCCATTTTTAGATTTTCCGGCTTGATCTAGGTCCAAGCTGAACCTGAACTTCAACGATTTGAGCCGAACTAGAGACACGAGCTCACGAACTGTCCAACTTGTTTGCCACCTCTATGAGCACCTTGGATTGTGCCCACCGGATGCACCTTAAAATTTTCGTTAGTTTAGTAATTTGTTGTGAGGTAACCATTTTTTCCCCTTAGTTTCTTTTCCTAAGTACCTGGTGTAATGTTCACTTATTAACTCTCGTAATTTTTAAAATTAAAATTTACTTGTGGATCACAATCTAATATTGTTCAAATGTTTTCCTATCATAATTTGATACTTTGAATTTTTTTATGATAATACATTTCAATTTTTTTATGATACATACTCTGAACATCACTTATTAATTTCTTTTTTATTAGTTTCTCCCCATGAAGTAAAAAAATCAATTTTAATGAGTAAATTAAGTAAATAGGGCAATATTTATTTTTATTTGAAAGTAAACAGGGCATTTAATCCATAAATTCCTGAAATTTGTCCTTTGAAAATAGGAGGACTAACACCGTCCACACCATTGCTATGCTCATCCTCATATTGTGATTGGTTGAATGAGAACAGACATCACAAGTGATTTTAACTTGGTCTTTGAATTTGTATATCCATCTTCATCCTTGTATAGTAGATTAATGACACGTGGAAGATTGATCACCCGCTCAAGGATAGCCAATGGTATCGTAGTTAGACTGAGATGTTCTTGATTTATATCTTTCTAAGCTTTTATGATCTGTTTACGAAATACAACAAATGCCTCTTCTTTTGAAACCCCATTCTGATTCATATAGCAATCAACTGCCGTTATCTTCTGCTCAAACTGCATACAGTAGTAATGCAACATTAGCCAAAACACTAGGTAGCTGCTATATAATTCTTTGACCAAGATCTAACCATAAGGTGGTGAAGATGATGAAACTAACAAACAAATAAAGACTGGCAATAGTATTATTTCAAGTGAGATAGAGATAAAAATAGTGATGCATGGACGAATTGTTTTTTAACCACTTTATACTCCATCATTAATTTCAAATTTCAAATTTCAATTGCCAAATTAAGATTGTATACTTAAAACCTATTCGCGACATGCTAATGAGGTGGATATATATATATATATATATAAGTCAAGAATTTAAATACTTACTTCTTGTCCTACAATGTCGTCCATTAGTCTACAAATTACTGACAAAGCTCGTACAAGTAATGGTTCACTTGAAATCCAATCAAAGGCCTCCTTAGGTACAAACTCTCCTATGCCTACCAAAGATGTTGTAGATAACATCATATAACCACTAGTTACTAGTGCGACTTTCATATACTCTTCCATTGTTGGAACATATCCACTATATGTCCATTTTGCCTCTTCCAAATACCCCCAAACTAATTTTTTCATCTGCAAATAGACAAATTTAGTGGATGCATGCATCTGATATAAGTCTTATAAAATAAAACGTCACACCACTTTATTAGAGTTGATTAATTACCTCTTTTATTGCATAGTTAATACGGTATGTTTGTCCAATCTTTTCCACCTCTTCTTGGATGTTGACATAAACATCTAAGAGAGACTTGTAAACATATTTCATGTACGAAGGTAGCCGATCCATGGCATTGATATTCCAACTGTCCACACTCCACAAAATGTGATATATATGAAATCGAACGACGGTCAAACTTTAATTTATTTTGAATTAAACAAATATTAAAATATATAAACTATTCAGATAAAAATAGCACTTTGAAACGAGAAAATATATAAATTTACCTCTCAATTGCATTGGTGAATAGCACAAGTTCATCCAGGGTCCCATAATTATCATAGATGTCATCAATAACAGAAGTCATGGCAATTACTTTTGTTAGTATTTTCCTAGCCAAAGAATATTGAGGTTCAAAGTAGACTGCTAATATCCAAAAGTAACATTCTACAATCCTATCTCTTGCAAAAGGTAACTTTTTTCCAAACTCCAAAGCATTCCTCCACCTACAATTTATGTTCAAAAGTAAAATTTCATCAATTTTACTGTGGTAAAACTGCACCACGCTAAATGAGTATAACATTGTATGTAAAAGTAGCATGCAAGCTAACCTTGTCATTTCGCTAATCTCGTTTTGATGCATTTTTTGCAATAAGTTGAAATCTAATATTGCGAATTTCATGAGAAGGTCGTCGTGGGATTCATCTTCTTGGTATATCGATAAGAATTTCTTGACCCCTAGCCTTGTTAAAGCTTTGTGAATTGGCATCTCCAAGGCTTCACTTATTTCTCTAGAATTGTTCGTCATGGATTCGAGGCGAAACGTAGAGAATTTTAATGCGTCTTCAAGAATTTCTTCCCCATGTACTCCATCATGTGCAGCCTCGTACATGCTTAACAATCCTTGTACATTGTTAGTCAAAGATTCCTCAAATTTTCCTTTCTGGTCCTTAAATTTGTTAAACACGTCTGCTTCAACCACAAATAATAATAATAATAATAATAATAATTATAAAAGTAGTAATAAAAATGATACATGCCAATTAATAAAATGATGTGAAAACTAGTTTACTGTTAAAAATTTAACTAGTATACTGCCTTGGTTACATGAAAAATTCAATTGTAGGAGACAATTGTTTTTACAAGAAATTGATAACAATGTTACTAGGAAAGATTGATTGCTGCCGATAGAATTTGTAACAACCGGAATTTGAAGGGAAGTAGGAGAACGATGAAATTAGATAACATGATTCACATTAATGAGAAGATCAATGAGTTTTTTGTTGAAATAGGAGGAAGAAAGCCTTTTTTGCCCCTTCTCTTTAAAGGGTGACATGTTTGCATTTGTTTCCTTTGCTCGCATGTGAGGCGATGGCTACCTTAATGTACTCATAGCTGATGTGATGAGTTTTTTTTTTTTTTTTTAAGGAAACTATCTCAGTTTGAAAATTCAATCTTGAGATAGAAATTTAGGCTTGTATGAAATTGTATGTGGTTTCATGTAGAAAATGAAAGGTAATAGGTATTAAGATACCCGCATGTGGATACCTCAACAAGAGCATTATTTCCTAGCATTTTTCCTTTTCTTTAGGTCATATCTTTTATTTCGCGCATGGTGCGATTCTGAAAATTAAATGAAAATGTTAACTTACCACACGATAAATCCTTGTTGTCTAAGTAGTCGAAATCGAAGAGCAATTGTACGAAGGTCCTCGAATTGTTTGCCACAACTTTCATGATAATTACCATACATGTGTTGCAGCGACTCTGTAATTTCTCTTTCAAAATGGTATTCTACCCCAAGACGTTGAATTGCATTGATGAGGTCTAATTTATGTAATGAATCATCTGGAGTAACTGCCAATAATTTTTTCACTTGTTCTTTTAGTCTTTGAAGTTCTAGCTCTTCATCGCTCGATATTTCCTACATTATTGGAACACACACAAAATGAACACATTAGACATTAGCAGTCACCAAATTAACAAGCGTAGAATAAAATATGTGGGTAATAAATTTTACCGTAAGTGTAGAAGTATATGCAAGAAAATAATCTTTCCAAATGCTAGGATGATATGTTACAGAACGTCGAACATCTTCAATGCCTGTATTCTTGGTATAAAAAGGAGCAGTAGATGCATTAATTTGGCTACATGTTACCCCTCAAATAAATATTGAGCCTTAGCAATCGGATAAAAGCTTATTGGGCCTCAACTAGGCCCACTCCACAGCTCGGCCCACCACGACCCATTTCACCTCTATATATATGTGAGTCCAATTCATTTGCAGGTATGCCTTCTCCACTTTTATAGACGAAACCCGACTTCTCCTACGCTCTCTTGAATTTTCCGGCCGTTGACTTGACCGTCGGAGTCCCCGCGGCGGCCGCCGCCGCCGTGGTCCGAGGCTCTAACGGGTTGTTACGTGTGCAGGAACGCGGGGTGGACATCGGGATACTATTTGGAGGCCATTTTTGGAGGCCGGTCGTCTCGACTCGGGAGGGCCCACCTGTGTTCATTTTTGGAGGTCAACAGTTTGGCGCCGTCTGTGAGAAATCGGCACAAAAAGCAAATGTAAACCCCAAGGTCGTGCTCGTACGCAAGTCCCAAAGATCGTGAAGAAATCGCGTCGAGATTTGCACCCCCCCTGCGGGCGCGCGTAGTGCATGGAGCATTCCTCATGTAACACTTAATTACACATTGCAGATGGGCATTCACTTATAAATTGGTCCATTCCACCTTAAGTTTCCTATGTGGGATAGCCTCCACTACACCATTCCATCACCATCCACATCTCCCTAATCTACCTATTTCGAGCAGCCCACTTCGCCGAATCATTGTGATAAATCCAGGGGGAATTAACTTATGAGCCATATACCGTTGGAAAGGTGAAGATGTTAACTTTCCATGGAATTTTATGGATCGCGATTCGGAGTTTCCCAGACAAAGATATCGCATTTTGTTTGACCACAGGTCAGTGCTGTATTTCTGCTCGAAAATGCTGTTAACAGCCTGCTTCGCCGAATTATTGCGATAAATCCAGGGGGAATTAACTTATTACCCATATACCGTTGGAAAGGTGAAGATGTTAAATTTCCATGGAATTTTACGGATCGCGATTTGGAGTTTCCTAGCAAAAGATATCACATCTGGTTTGCGCACAGGTCATTGCTGAAATTTCTGCTCGAAAATACTGTTAGCAGCCTACTTCGCTGATTTACTACGATACATCCAGAGG
This sequence comes from Jasminum sambac, assembly GCA_018223645.1. Lineage (NCBI taxonomy): Eukaryota > Viridiplantae > Streptophyta > Magnoliopsida > Lamiales > Oleaceae > Jasminum > Jasminum sambac. The sequence continues at coordinate 15,027,847 of CP073642.1, forward strand.
AAATTATCTTATGAGCCATACACCGTTGGAAAGACACGGATGTTACCTTTCCACAGAATTTTACGAATTGCAATTCGGAATTTCTTAGCAAAAGATATTGCATCTTGTTTCGAGCTGGTTCTCTGCTGAACTTTTATGCCAGAATGTTGTCCACGGTCCGCTTTGCTGAAATATGGCAACCAATCCTAAAAGAATTGGCTCATGAGGCATATACCGATGGAAATACAAGGTTGTTAACTTTCCATAGCACTTTACGGGCCACAATTCCGAGCTTCGTGGACAAAGATATTGCATTTCGCTTGCTGAAAGGTCGATGCCGAGCTTCTATGCGGAAACGGAACGAAACTCACCTCTCTCGACTGATCCAATGATCCCATGTTGAGCGGGCCTTGGTTTCCATCGCCGAGATCACCCCAACGATCTCCTGGAAGTTCTCTTAAGGCTAGTATACCTCTCCGTTATCAGTTAATGGGAATTTTGTAAAATCCGGGCTGCCTTGGTAGGAGTGACTAGTGGAGCCAAGCCTTTGTTCATGGATTCCTTTATTATTTGAGGCAAGCAATAAGCCCTCTCCACCGAGGCAATTCGTAAGCCCTCACTGTTCAGCTCTTGGTCGAGGTAATCTCTAATCCCTCATGAGTAAATATTATTCAAGTTAAGCACCAAAGTCTTATATTATACGATATTGTCTTGCTTCGGGCCTATCTTGCTTGATGTGATTTATATTCCGCTCCGGCGATGCCTCGTCCTCACGAGAAGTATATAATCCGCTTCGGCGATGCCTCGTCCTCACGAGAAGTATATATTCCACTCCGGCGATGCCTCGTATTCGCGAGAAGTTCTATTATTCCGTTATCTTTGGGCGAGCAGGCCCACACATGAAGGCGCGGCACATTTGCCCCTTCACTGCATTTCGATTATCTTTGGGCGAGCAGGCCCACGAATGAAGGCGCGGCTCCCGAGCCCTTCACTGCCTCGTTTACTATTGGGCGAGCAGGCCTAACTTCCTCGAGGCCATTACGTAAGCCCTTGTCGACTCTACTTCTCCGAGGCCATTACGTAAGCCCTCGTCGACTCTATTTCTCCGAGGCCATTACGTAAGCCCTCGTCGACTCTATTTCTCCGAGGCCATTACATAAGTCCTCGCCAACTCTACTTCTCCGAGGCCATTACATAAGCCCTCGTCCATCCTATTTCTCCGAGGCCATTACGTAAGCCCTCGTCGATCCGATTTCTCCGAGGCCATTACCTAAGTCCTCGTCAACCGGATTTCTCCGAGGCCATTGCATAAGTCCTCGTCGACCCGATTTCTCCGAGGCCATTACGTAAGCCCTCGTCAGCCCGATTTCTCCGAGGCCATTACGTAAGCCCTCGTCGATCCGATTTCTCCGAGGCCATTACCTAAGTCCTTGTCGACCCGATTTCTCCGAGGCCATTACATAAGTCTTCGTTGACCCGATTTCTCCGAGGCCATTACGTAAGCCCTCGTCAGCTCGATTTCTCCGAGGCCATTACATAAGCCCTCGTCGATCCGATTTCTCCGAGGCCATCACGTAAGCCCTTGTCAGCCCGATTTCTCCGAGGCCATTACATAACCCTCGTCGATCCGATTTCTCCCAGGCTATCACGTAAGCCCTCGTCAGCCCAATTTCTCCGAGGCCATTACGTAAGCCCTCGTCGATCCGATTTCTCCGAGGCCATTACGTAAGTCCTCGTCGATCCGATTTCTCCGAGGCCATTACGTAAGCCCTCATCCTTCCTATTTCTCCGAGGCCATTACGTAAGCCCTCGTCGATCCGATTTCTCCGAGGCCATTACATAAGTCCTAGTCGACCCGATTTCTCCGAGGCCATTACATAAGTCCTCGTCGACCCGATTTCTCCGAGGCCATTACGTAAGCCCTCGTCGATTAGATTTCTCCGAGGCCATTACGTAAGTCCTCGTCGACCCGATATCTCTGAGGCCATTACGTAAGCCCTCATCCATCCTATTTCTCTGAGGCCATTACGTAAGCCCTCGTCGATCCGATTTCTCCGAGGCCATTACGTAAGTCCTCGTCGACCCGATTTCTCCAAGGCCATTACATAAGTCCTCGTCAACCCGATTTCTCCGAGGCTATTACATAAGCCCTCGTCAGCCCGATTTCTCCGCGGCCATTACATAAGCCCTCGTCGATCCGATTTCCCCGAGGCCATTACGTAAGCCCTCATCGACCCGATTTCTCCGAGGCCATTACGTAAGTAAGTTCTCGTCGATTTGCTTTCCCCGAGGCCATTACGTAGGTCCTCGTCGACCTGATTTCTCCGAGGCCATTACGTAAGCCCTCGTCGCCATCCTTGCCTCGGCCTACAATGGACTACTCGTCCGACGCGCCTCCTTGGCCGGTATTTCGTTGTTCAATTTATCTTCCGCCTTGGCAAGTGGGTTACTCTCCTACCTACTTATCAACCCCAGAACTCGTATAAATATCAAAGACCTGGGCTTGGGGGACTCCTACAGCAGGCACTTTGCTCTCACTTATTTATCGTTGACGGCGAGAGCCCTCATCGAGCTTATTCACCAACTTCGGTTTCGCATCATCGGCTCAGCTTTGGCAAATACAGTTTCTCGACCGACTAGCCTCGCCCGATTCGACTCCGCCACGGCGATGCCTCGTCTTTACGAGAAGTCCTTATCCCGCCACGGCGATGCCTCGTAGTCACGAGAAGTCCGCCACGGCGATGCCTCGTCTTCATGAGAAGTCCTTATCCCGCCACGGCGATGCCTCGTATTCATGAGAAGTCTGCCCCGGCGATGCCTCGTAGTCACGAGAAGTCCGCCACGGCGATGCCTCGTCTTCACGAGAAGTCCTTATCCCACCACGGCAGTGCCTCGTATTCACGAGAAGTCCGCCCCGGTGATGCCTCGTAGTCACGAAAAGTCCGCGACGACGATGCCTCGTCTTCACGAGAAGTCCTTGTCCCGCCATGGCGATGCCTCGTATTCACGAGAAGTCTGCCACGGCGATGCCTCGTCTTCACGAGAAGTCCTTATCCCGCCACAGCGATGCCTCGTATTCACGAGAAGTCCGCCCCGGCGATGCCTCGTATTCACGAGAAGTCCACCCCGGCGATGCCTCGTATTCACGAGAAGTCCTTATTCCGGACTTAGGGGACTCCTACAGTGGGCACTCTGCTTCCACTCACTTATCTTTAATAGCAAGCGCTCCGAGGCCAATCGTAAGCCCTCGAGGAGTTCATTTATCGGCATCGGCAAATATGGTTCCTCAACCGACACGCCTTGCCCGACTCGGCTTCGGTAAATATGATTCCTCAACCACTCTGCCGCCTCTGTAGGCTATTGAGCGGCATTCGATGCGAAGCAATTCCTAAGCCCTCATCAACCGCAACTAATATTTTAAACTCCAATTCCGTACATAAACGAAAAAATCGGACTTGGGGGACTGATGTTACCCCTCAAATAAATATTGGGCCTTAGCAATCGGATAAAGGATTATTGGGCCTCAATTAGGCCCACTCCACAGCTCGGCCCACCACGACTCATTTCACCTCTATATATATGTGAGTCCAATTCATTTGCAGGTATGCCTTCTCCACTTGTATAGACGAAACCCGACTTCTCCTATGCTCTATTGCATTTTCTGGCCGTTGACTTGACCGTCGGAGTCCCATGACGCCATTGTCGCGGTGGTCAGGCTCTAACGAGTTGTTACGTGTCTTGAGAGCAGCGGGGTGGACATCGGGATACTGTTTGGCGGCCATTTTTGGAGGCTGGTCGTCTCGACTCGGGAGGGCCCACCGGCGTTCATTTTTGGAGGTCAAGACTACCCATTTATATCTAAGCAAATGCTTAAAATTTTATTTTTGGCGGGTATTTATAGCAACTTACATAGGAAGTGATTCTAAAATGAATAATGCCAAACTCATTTTAGGCTTGTTCTACGTACAATAAATTTTCACTAATTTCCATGATATTTTTTTCTCATTATTTTCAACAACTCTCAAATAAATAAAAAATATTGTATATACAACAACCCCTAATTTGATATTTGAGTTAATATTCTCCTCACGTGAAAATTATGGCGCCGCTTTCGTTAATGAACGGTCCTAAATCCATCATATGTCAAATTCATAAGTTTGTACCTCTTTTAATTTCAAGTAGATTTAATTTGGACCACATAATTGGACCACATAATTACTAGGACCACTTTTTACCACCTCGTACTAATGGTGTGTATTAAAAAAAAAAAAAAAAGAATGAAGACTCAACAAGTAAAAAAAATAATGATAAAATCATTTCCAAACGGAAAGAATATGAATAAATAAAAAGTGAAAATAACGCATATCTATACTATCAAAAACAATCTCTCCACTGCTTACATATAAAAGTTTCATTTTTTTTTTATTTTTATTTTATGTCATCTAGTTTTTGCCCTTTTGCTATTCAATAACACAATCATTTATCTACAATTTATCCTCAGTTCATAAAAAATTTAAATGGCACTACTACACTTCTTATCGACACGTTCATCTACTCTAAGAAACAAAACAACAGTCTTGCACGTGCTGGGCATGTATTTCTGCGAATACCCCTTCAAGTTATACTCTCTCCATCCCACATATATAGGCTTATTTTTATTTTTTGGATGTCTCAAATATATAAACTTGTTTCTTTTTTTAAAAAGTTTAATTTAGAATATTTTATTTATATGCTCATACTTAATATTTTATTATAACTATCAATTTTAAAATCTACTCATTAAATAAGGGTAAACTAAAAACACGGTTTGTAAAATGTAGATTTCTAGTACTTTTTTTAATCTTTGGGAAAAATCAAACAAGCCTACATCTATGGGACAGAGGGAACATGAAATTGCATCCCACAGTTGACACCAAATATAAACATACATCATAATCGGAACAAAAATTATTCTGATCTATATTTTGTTTCCTATATAGGAATATTAATATTGGGGTCAAAAACCCGAATATGAGTTTTTTCAACTTTCTCCAACTTCTACCAATAAAATACGGGGGGAAGGGGGGGACCCTTATAGGTTTTCCGCCATTGAGCCAAATAATGTAAGTGGTGTATTATTATTACTTTTTTTTTTGGGTGGGGTGGGTTTTTTTTGGGGGGGGGGGATGTAAAAAGTGGGTCAAATTTGGTTTTTTCCATTTGATTTCTCACTTTACGTTTTTCCCCCATATTAGAAATGTCCTTAGAGCAAAACCAATATGGGGGAAAAACCGAAATTTGTGTTTTTTTTCCTATTGCATGCCAAATTATATAGTAATTTTGAGGGCAATAAGAGCAAAATTAATGCGGGGGAATAAACCCATATTTTGGTTTTTTTCCCATTACATGCCAAATAATGTAGTAATTTAGGGGCAATAATCCAACTTTGAATGGCTATTCTCCAAATTTGGTGTCAAATATAGAGAATAGCACCTCTCAACATGACCCACATACATTATAATCGATCAAAAATTTAATGTCTTGTGGACAAATTTGGATTTTTTTCTCCATAATTTTTCCCCTGTATATTATTTGAGAATGACTTTTTCCCCTTAACTTGTTCACCCTTGACTTTCCCCCCACATTGATTTTGTTCTAAACGCAAATTTGAGGGGCTAGCTATTCTCCAAATTTTGATGCCAAATTTAGAAAATAACCCCTCCCAATGTGGCCCACATATTTTACTACTAACCAACACTTTAATGTCATATATATAAATTTAGATTTACCCCCTAATTTTTCCCGTGTACATTATGTGATAATGACTTTTTCCCTTTAAACTTTTTTCATCTCACTTTTTTTTTTTTTTTGGTTGGCCATATATTTGTTTTGCTCTTAGTGCATTTACCTTGGATATATTAATTCACTTGTTAAGACGGTCTTAACTAGGACTTATATTCATATCTATAGTGAATGTGTTAGCATATGCTAGCATGGGATCTTTATGATATATAGTTGCCTAGACAAAATCTAATGGAAAATTTTGATTTGTTTTACGTCTTTTACGGAAGCAAATAGCATGGAGGATGAAGAAGAATTCCTTTCTAGTGGAGGTCGTGAATTGAAAAACTAATGAATCATGCGTATATTAATTATCGATTTACAAAGAGGAAGCATGCACGAACATATGCTTTAAGGATTAATATAGCTCGAGTCTAGGGATCACTACACCATAGGACGGGGATTAAACCGTGACAATTGGAATTTGTCACGGTTTAAAACCGTGACAAAATCCACCGTGATCAATCGGTGGTCAAGGTTATGAAAATTTGAGGATCTGAAATTTTGGGGTGGTTCGATTAGGGTTCTTCGGCTGTTTGGCAAATTGGGGATCTGAAAATTGAGGGTGGTTCGTTTGTTTTGCTGTTTTAATTTTTTTAATTATTTACATTAGTCATGGTTTAAAATCGTGACAACTGTTGTTGCGTGTTGTCACGGTTTTAGACCGTGACTAATGCTTAAAAAACAAAAAATTCGTCACTTTTAGTCACAGTTATAAACCGTGACCAAATTCGTGCGAGTTGTCATGGTTTATAACCGTGACTATAAAAAAACTCTGTGACAATTCGCAAGAAAATTAGTCACGGTTTATAACCATGACAGCTTCGAAGTTATTTGCGTGACAAAATGGTTGTTTTGGTGTAGTGGATAATGTGGATTTTCAACATGCATTGGAAGAGAAACATATAGATGATAATTATTTTAATGAAAATAAATGAAAAAGGAATATAAGAAAAAATTGGGAAGTGTTAAAGGAGGAGGAGATGGGTATTAACAAATTCAAAAATAATGATAAAATAATAGCACAAGATGTATAGATAAATGTGTATTTGTAGACATGACATGAGAATTTGGGAAGAAAAATTAGGGTAAAAGTGAAGAAGGTAATTTCTAAAAATGAAAACTAACAAAATAGGAAAACATGTGGGACCCATCTCAATTTTTGCAACGCTAGACATCTAATTTTTAAAATGCAACACAGTGTTTGATGAGTGTAACTTTGTTCACGTCCACAAAATGAGGGTTACCCTCATTATGGAATGTAGAGGGTGAATTTTGCATCTAAATAAGTATAGTCATCATATATAATTTTTGTTATTTTGAAAGTTACTCATTTTATCGATAAATAAGTAACTTATTATTAAAAATAAATAATTTTTAAGGTAGTCAAAATTATATTTCAATGTTATGCTCATATTGAAGCTGATCAATTAATTAATAGTGTAATACAAAATGAAAATTTTTACATTTTTCGAATGTTTAGATGAAAAACTCACATACCAAAATAAAAATGACCATAATCCTAATTTTGACAGGTTCAACAAATACATGCCCGTATTAGATGGCCTTTCTTTTCTTTCAAAATTGTAACATTAAATTTTTTTTTTGATATTATGACCGTTACGTTTGATGGAGAAAATTTTCTACAGAAATGGTTAATTCAGTTTATGCAAATATTGGTAAATTTTCCATGGAAAATTTAGATGAATAGAAGTCATTGTTCATTATATTGAAATGATTTTTTATTTCCAAAGTCTCTCACACTTCCAAGGTCCAAAACGTCAGTGTCTTTTTCTTACTGTTCCCCAGTACATATTTCTTGCTCACAAGTTTCATGGAGCACAATACGCATAAAACGAAACCATAAATCTGAGTAGTTTCAAAAACAGAGAAAAAACAAAAAGAAAGAAAATAAAATGTAAAAAAACGAAAGAAAGAAATTTTATTTTATCATTTAACTGCGAAATCCTTACAACCTGCCCAGTCATAATAATTAATCGGTACCACCGAAAATAACATTAGAAAATCATATTTAAATTCTGATGCAAAAATAAAAAATGGAGAATCACACAAAATGTGTCTTTTGACACTTCGAAAACGTCAAAATTTCTCTCTTTTTCTTGCTCTATCCTGGTACACATTTCCTGTTCAAGAGTTTAATTTGAAGGCTTAAAACATGTCCCAATTCCCCACCATTGATCCCCTCCCCATGTGGGAAGACTCCCCACACCACGTGTCCCCCCTTAAGTGGGGCCCCGATTTGAGGCCTCCTTCAATCAAAGGGAGACACGTGGTGTGGAGAGTCTGACGTGGGGAGATGATCAATCCTCCCCAATTCCCATGCATCACAAAATCTGTGGTTTATTGCAATTGTCTGTGGTCGTTACATTGAAAGGACAATAGATTCACCGCACATTATATTAGTCATCAACTTGTCGCCAACACAACCTTAGCGTATGTTTTATATGGATTATTAAAAAATAATTTTTAAATTTCTAATTAAGAAGTGAAGAAATTGTTTTAAAAATGTAAAAATAAATTATCAAATCATATATCAATGGTTGAAATTGATGAGAGACAAAAATTGATTTAAATTTAATTAGTATCAAACAAACCCTGATGTGTTTGGGTAAAATTTTTTCCACAACTAAATTTTTAGATTAATAGTGGTAAGGAATTAACCACGAGATGTGTGAGCAGTAATGATAATGATGTAAGATGTGTGATTGGTATGATATTTAACTTTGACTAGTAATAATAGTTGATTTTTATATTAAAAAAAATTAACACAAAGTCACGAACATAAACATTAGGGACACTAACACTCAGACATTTCCCTCCTAAACTACATTGTCCTTTTGAAAAAAAAAAGAGAAAGAAAGAAAAGTAGTGTGTGCAAAAGAATATCATTTTTACTAGGAAAAAAGGTTGTTACAGTAGTATATAAATACCATGTGATGTTAATTTTTAATGGACTTTTTAGAAGTCCACAAAAAATCTATATTGATACTCAATGTTTTAAGTCACTTTTAAAAATCTTAATTGAAACACACCCAAATTTTTCGAAACTAGTATCACGCCCGTGCGATGCACGGGAATAATTAAATTTATATACGATAAATAATTGAAATAAAATTATAAATATAAATGTTGAATTACATAATTGCTTTAATTTATGCATAGGAGATTGCATAATTACAAACAATTATTGAAATCTATAATATTATATATTATAGTCAATGTAAAAGATATAGAGTAAATTCACAATTGTAAATTACAAAAATTTACGTGCATTGCATAATTAAAAAGTTTATAAAAAACGTGTAACTATTGCCGTGCATAACATTACTCAACAATGCTCATGGAGATTAATTAATTATTATTATAAACGAATCATTGGGAATGAATATATAAAAATTCTTTGATTATCAAAATGCATCTTTCTTGTTAGTACATATCAAATTTATATTGAACACATTTTTTCTTTCTGAAATAAACATTACACACTCTAAATGTTATAATTTTATGTGTTTTTTTAGTGATTAGCTGTAATTACTACTTAATTTTAGTTTTATTATTATATAAGAAGTATTATGCTTTATTTTCTATAACTTAAATTTGTAGTAATATAGATAATTTTCCGCATCTACGTAATTCATTTGATTTCTTTCCATTTATGTAAACTGTATGCTAGTTGTAGAAAGAAAAACTTTTTATTTTTAATTTTATACACTTAGAAAAGGCAAAATGAATGCAATGTAAAATTTAATTAGTGAGCATATCACATCAGTCGTATTACAAATAAAAACATCAATTAATTTTTTCCATTAGAAATCGTGTATTATATTGGCACTGTCAATATGGAGTCCCCCTAACTTGACACTTCAATTATGATAATATACATATTAATAAATTACTATTTTACTTAAAAATAAATAAATTATTCAACATAAACCCAGTTATAATTTGACCCACTCACTATTTAATTTTAAAAATAAAAAAGTAAAAAATGCCCACTATTTTTTAACAAACCAATATAATTCACATAACCAAGTAAGACTATCAAAATCTACAATTTTATCACGATAAAATTGAATAAAAAAATTTATTATTTAATATTTTGAATTAGAACGTTAAAAAATGAAGTTATATTTAAACTCTTTCCAAAAGAAATTTTTTCTCATTAAATGTTTGCTTTAAATATTGGTTTATTTTCAATTATATTTTTAATTACCACTAATTAATGTTGGTTTATTTTCAAAACTAATTTTATAATTTTCTTAAAATATTTAATATCTACCATGTTGGCATCTTTGCCTATGTTCCACAAATTATAATATAAAGATACATAAAATTTTCTTTAAAGTCTTTAAAATGTACCCTTGTTAGAATTATCTATACCATTGTATTTTGATTTTTATTTTTTTGACAACCATAATTTTATAAAGCTATTGAGTTTTATCATGATAGGCCGTTTAATATATATAATATTTAAAATTGTGTTGTATTTATTTGGTAACATAAGATAATTTTAAAATATTTATTAATTACATAATATGTCATGTTAACGGAAAATGCTAGTGGCATAATAATAATAATGTACAACAAGATGTACAACACACACATGCAACCTAATTGATATATAACTACTGATTTAAAATTGATGTGATATATGGAAAAATATGATCTGGCAAGTGCATATATTGTACACATATTGTACACCTCGATATACCTGTGACAAGGTCCTATATATCAATTATTTGGGATCGCAGGAGGCTGAGTCCTTTATTTTTTTTATTGCACCCTGGTCACGGAAATAAAATTACAAGTACCAATTAATGTGGTTTCTATCTCTTAAAATTAAAGATCATGAGATTTTATTTTTGGTGTTCTCTGATTATACTATTTGGATTTGGATTTGTACAGGTGAGGCTCAGATCTCAAATATGTTTCAAATGACTAATTGATTGATCAATAGCCCGATAATTGAGAGTATTTGATTTCCGTGAAATGTCCTTATCATTGATGAGATGGGATTTAATTTGCGGTCGATAATATTTTGAAGTGATGTTGTTTTATTTGGTCATACTAAAAAAACAAAAAAAAATAAAAAATAAAATTGTCCCATGAATGAATGAAGCTAAGCGAGAAACCGTTCCAACGAATAAGTAAGATGTCTGGATCATTTAATTACTCTGTTGTTGATGAGCTTTCGAATGGTAATAATGAAAGGAGAACAATTCATTCAAGAGTGTGCAATAAGGTTTTCTATTTTAAATTTTTACATTTTGAAAAATGAACTTTTAAGATAAACTCATAATTATTGTTTTACGCGTTATATAGGCAAGTAGCGTGTTGGGTTTCTGCTACAATTCTTACCATCCAATGAACGGTGATATCTTTCTTACAAGAAGTATTCAACTTGCATGAAATTCAGCATATTCATGCCATGGAATATTAATTTCTTAAGAGCATCTCCAATGGTTATAGTCTATTCCTATTTATGTCGTAATTAAATAGACAGATCACGGACATGCAATTCATGTGACATTGTTAACTTAAAAGTTAGTGTTGACTATTTTCTATTTTTTCCCACATGCATGTGTATTAATTTATTTTAATATAATTTATCAAGCATAATTATTATTTTATTCATATGAGAATTTAGTGAATTTCATCCAAAAAAAAAGAAAAAAAAGAAAAAAGAAGAAGCATGTGAATTGTTTTATGTGGAGTTGCAATCAAGATTGGAGTCATGCACGAGTCACACATGCATTGGGGGTTTCGAGCTCTAAGGATTTCGCTCCTTAGGGTTTTCAAGCCATAACCGTTTTACTCTTGCATTCAACTCCTTTGTCTAGATGAGAAGTTTTATGTCACATCAGCTTAATATTCCTCTAATCAGCAATCATTAAATTAAGAACATATATATATATATATACACATACACAATGTCTACTCCAACTGATATGTCAATCAATTTTGAGAATTCACATGACCATTAGAAATATTCTAAAGGAGATGTGGTTTTTATTTTTAGCTTGCATAGATCTCATTTTCGTTGCTAACTTTTGCAATCAAACACACTTTTAACAATTCTATTTAGATGTATCAAGATTTCTGTTATTATTATGCTAAAGTTTATGATTTTTTTTTAGGAGAATTGTCCCAACCTAAAATCCGAGTTTAAGATAAACTTTTATTGAAATATAAAAGCTAAGTACAAATAAGGAATGGAGATGTAATACCTAACATTTGAATAAAAGCAACGTCACATAATTACGTTACGGTAGCAACCGAAGAAGCTAACCTATAACTATCAGTTCAAAATACCCAGAAACTAAACAGCATCAATGAGGAACTAAATAGTAATGGTTCTAACATTTGGCACATTGATCAATCTTATCTAAGTAAATCAGTTCTTTTATGATAAAGAACTATACGTTTTGATGTTGTTATATAATGTCCTCGACCAATTGGATATAGTTCACCTCTTTCTAAGGACGTCTGTGATAGTTGACAATTTTTTATGAACCTGATCTCTTTGTATTTCAATTTTGAATTTTTAAATTTTATAGCATTTTTAATTTTCTATTTTGAATGGCATTTTTCACAAACTTTAAACGTGTTTGGTGCGTCATTTCGAGAAAAAATATTTTTGGGAATGTAAAAGTATAAAGCGCGTTTGGTTAGAATTTTAACAAGCTAGGAAAAATATAAAAATGAAAAAAAATTACATACAAATTCTAGATTTTTCAAATTTTATAATTTGACCCTCGCCTTCAACCACTATTTAAGGTCTTCCAAATTTGTGTTTGCTCTGTTATGGAATATAAAAAAATAATTTTGTTTTTGTATTTCTCATGTTTTTCCTAAATAACTTCATTTTCTGTTAAAAGTAGAAAACAGTATCACAAATATTCACCAACTTTTAAATGTAATAAAATATAATAATATATGAGCACGAAATAATTCTTATTTAATTCCTAATAATATTTTTAATAAATCATTAAACAATTTTTACCAAAATCTCAAAGCAATCGTGTTTTCTAGTTTTACTATATTTATAGCATCAATATGTCAAAATAGGCAAGATTCTAGTACTAATTTGTAAAATCTAGTGTTAGCATATTGGTGCTATAGCAACATACAAGTGTCGGTGCTAAATCAAACCCGATGGAACCAAATTGAATTCGCCCCTCTTTGCGTAAATCATTTATCGTGCAAATATCTGAGTTTATTCTCAGTGCTCTCGTCTCCATCGTACGTGTCTCCACGCTTGATTAATTAAGGGACGTTGTTGTATTTATTGAAATAAACTTAAAGTAGTTAAATTTTTTGTCTTTTATTGCACTTCAAATTCCAATTTAACTATACAAATTTTTTTATCTTTTAATGATATATATGATCTGTCAAAAAAGTTGAGTTCAACCGTTTCAAAAAAAAAAAAAAGCCAATGAAGTTTAATTTAGTTGGTTAAGAGGATTAAAGTTGATGCCCTAACACGTAGAGGTTTTAGGTTCAAATATCACCAATCATGTGTTATGCGACTTTTTCCTGCCAATTAGGCGGCTTAAACTTCTAGATTTTCTAGATTTTTTTTTTTGTGCGTTGTGCTTCAGTAGAACATATATATATCCATGAGCCATTATGCATCTATGGTGCAAAATGTAAGTTATAATCTAAAAAAAAAAAAAAAAATTCAAGAAAAAAAAAGGTGAGTTCAACACCATTTTTGAGAGATTAGATTTTCTGTTTTATAGATTTTTTATAGCTAATAAATTTGTGTAATATTGTTGAACGTTGGTGCAATGTTCACAAATCTCGAATTTTCCGCCTTGGAAGAATGAGACACATTTGTTTGGATTTGAGTTTTTCATTGTCATCATTTAAAATATGATGCTTAAAAATCAAACAGCGATAATTTTCCGCCTTAATTTTATGGTATTATTTTATAAGTAGTGGTCAGTTTTTCGAATGGAGTCAATATATTTAGAACTAGACTTTATCTTTATCTATATTTATATACTACTGCTAAAAGTATAGAAATGGTGGAAAACTTTTTTATCCATTTCTATCCTCACATATCAATTGGAATTACATGTTTGGCATGTGTCCTTGAAATTACAAATCACCTTTTTAATTTCCCATTTGAACTGTAATTATGAGCAAATTTTTAATTAAATTTTACACTAACAAAAAATAGTTTCTTTTTTAGTTTGATCATTCTCTTTTAATCAGTTTCCCGTTTTGTCATTGTTTGTATTCTTTTTGATTGTTCATTGCTTTACTTGAATTTTGACAATAGTTTCAAATATATGTGTGATGTCATTATTTAATAAAAAAATAGAGGGTTGATGCCAGTGACTAATTCTATCAAATGCTATTGAAATGAAATGCGGAAGTGTATAACTTTAAAAGCTGATGAAATCAATAAAAGGCAAATACTAAAGAATGATTTTTCCCCTTTTTTAGTCATTTTTATATATTTTTTATGAAGTTTGATTAATTATCATACAATTGAGTTAATGTATAAATATTTAAATTCAAGTAATATGTAATAATTAAGATATTTAACACATTTAACTATCACAAATTTTCATCTTTTCATGTGTATTTTAAATAATAATTTTTAACCTACGAAAATTATATCGAAGTTTATAAAAGCATGTAACATTATACTTTATTTTAAACATCTTAACGTTTTTCATAAACTAAATTTATTTGTAACGCCCCGCCAAAATCTCGTCACGATTTTAAATGATTTCGCATGTTTATCGTTTGTGCTTTTGGGAATGGGTCGTGATGATGTGAATATGTCGGGGGATGGTGTTGATGGGTATGACATGTTTAGGATGTGTTTTGGGTTGCCCCATGTATGTTGGAACTAGGTATGGTCGCCAAGAATGAGCCGGAAGAGAAATGCAGAAAATTGGGATTCTGGCCGTAATTTCGTATTCTGACCGTAAATGTGATATTTACGGCCGTAAGTCTTATGGTTACGGCCGTAAGTCAGGAGTGATGGTTAAGGGGCTGATTCTCTGCTGGTCGTGTGACCGGAAGCGCGGTCGCGTGTGCCCAGTTACGACCGTAATTTTAAGGGTTACGGCCGTAATTTTGGAATTCTGGTACTGTAACAGGAGATTTACGGCTGTAATTTTAAGTCGGCAGAAACTGTTGGATAGGGTTTATACACGTTTGCTCGGCCATTTACCCTCATTTTGACCCTAACTTCCCCAAAACTCTAGAGAACACTCTCAAAGGTGATTCCAAGGATTTTACATGAGTTTTGGCTTGAAGATCATTTAATCACTTCTAGTTGCCATCTTAGAATCAACAAGAGGAAGGGAAGAAGAAAGGAAGGGGAGAAGAAGAAGTATCCAACCAATCCATTAGCTTGCTTTCTTGCCTTTTGAGGTAGGTAGTAGATGAGTAAATATATGTGTTATCCTACATGCTATATGTTAGCTAATGTTATGATATGAAACTATGTGGAAGAAGTTATGGTATGCTATGTTAGGTGAAGAGATAGGTTATGTTATGGTAGGGTTTGCTATACTATATTATGTTGCTAGATGATATTATGTATATTATGCTATGTTACCATGGTAGATGCAAGATGAGCTATGATATGATGAAGAGCATATGAGCTAAATGGTAAGAGGGTGAAGTATGTGTAACATGAAAGTATGATCATGCATATATGGGTTGTAGATTGTGTGCTTACAATATGTATGATGTTACGGGTGGTTTAAAGCGTAAAAGAACCTTTAGACGACGGCCCACGGCGCCCCAAAGCGTAAAAGAACCTTTGGGGGACGGCCATTACGACGGCGCCGCAAAGCGTAAAAGAACCTTTTGCGGGACGGTCAATGATGTTACGGCGCCTTGTAGGCACATGATCTATAACCGGGCCCAAAGCATGAACATGACATGCATTAGCATTTGCATCTATTGCCTACTGAGTCCCCGTGGCTCATTATGTTGTATATTGATGTTTTATGTACAGGCGGTGGTGGAGGATCCTCCCGAGCGTGATGTGGGATGTGAGGAAGAAGGGGGAAACCTAAACATCCGGCGGCTGCGTTTTGTTTGTTTATATTGTACTAGTTTAAGTGAACATTGTACTAGTTTAAGTGAACAAACAAAATATGTTTTGATATGTACATAGATGTATATAAATGCTTCCGCTTTTGAAAGTATAAATGAAATATTTTTCGTTCGGGTACGAAAAGATGGGTCGTTACATTATCTCTTCCAAAATCCTTCCCATAAAAAAATAAATCAAATAATTCATACATATATAAATAAATAAATAATATATTATAAGTAAAATAAGTTTTATTTAAATTTATCTAACTTAAAAATATTTTGAAATTTATTTCAGAATTACTTGCAACACATGTTTACACGTGCTAGTATATATAAAAGAAGGAGTTGTTGATATGATTAATAAGGGTATTTGAATTATTTTAAAAATAAAAATTAACTTTTTTATATACATTTTAATAAAAAGTTAATTTTTGAAATATATATATATAATTAATTGAAGTTGAAATATCAACTTGGTGCAGTGTCATCTTGGCAGCGATTTTTTTGTTAAAAAAAATTATTTTTATTGATTTAAAAATATTAAATAAAAATATTTTTTATTTATTTTTACCATGTTAAAATGATAGTTTTAAATAAATTTTACGGGTAATGTGCATTGGGGGTGTAATAATAAAAAAATGAATTTTTTATTTAGTTCAAATTTTAATACATTTTCACAACCATTTTCTAAAACCTCTGCAAGTTATGCCCGCACAGTAAACCACAAATGGTTTACAACAAAAATCATACATATTTATGATAAACCACATGTGATTTTTTTTACAAAAATATGCGTGGGGATCTGAATATTTTCATATATTTCCATTGTCTAATTCGTAATTTTAATATTATTTTAATTGGTAATTTTAATATTATTTTAAACAGATCATAATCTTCTCGTACATCGCATAGGTGTAATACTAGTATATTTATGTCTAAATTGTTCGTTTTCCTAGAGAATGATTTTTTTTCCCATTTTTAGGTAGTATATTTTTTTTCTTATAAGCGCATAGCTAGTATTTGTGTTCTCGCTAATTGTATTATGTTCAACATATTCAAAATAAATTTATGTTAAAGGTAGACAGTATAGCTTTTTTAATTTTTTTTCCTCAATATCACAATCTTTCTAAATTAGTTAAGTCCTACGATGATAAAGTATCATTAGAAAAATGATAAAACTAGTTAAGTCCTAAGATGACAATTTGTATAACAATTTTTTATGTAATATAATGGTTTTGATCAAAATTTATAAAATACTAGTATTTTCTCCCGTGCGTTGCACGGGGAAATTTATGGCCTAAGTTATAATTTAAAATATGTGTAAAATAAAAATTATAATAATATATTTTCTTTTTTTCTGGTAAATAGCATAAGAATCAAAATAATAAAACCAAGAACTGGATCAGAAATAATGTGTGATATAATATCTTTAAGGGAGATGACGAAGCTATATAGAAGCACATTCGATCAAAAAAGTATAAAAGCACATTATTTCGTCCCCGTTTAGTTATAAATTTTTCCTTGATTTTGCGTGATTTAATGGAAGAGATATGGATGAGAGATTTAAAAAGATCATACACGATAATAACACGGATTGGAGGGATAAGGAGTGATTCTGTCAAAAGATCAAGGGTGATAATATCAGGAGATTATGCATGGGTTGAAAATTAGGTATTTGTGTTTGAGTGGGAATTTAATTCTGAAAATTATAAGATTGAGCGGGAAACTGACCTCATTTTATTAGATTATTATTATTATATTATTATTATTAGTTATATTAGGTATTTGTATTTGAGTGGGAAATATAAATAAAATATTATTTTTTAATTCTGAAAATTATAAGATTGAGCGGGAAATGGATCTCATTTTATTAATATATAGATTATTAAAATGTCTTTTAATGCTCCCCTATTCCAGAAAGATAGTCTAATATAATATTGGGTGGGGCTAAATGCACAGTGCACCCATTTAAAAAAATTAAAAAATTAAAAAGACCAAGTTGCCCATACTAAGTGCACCCATTCTTTCTTTTTTTTTTCCCTGTTCACTGTGAATGCAGCAAACAGGACTTAAAAAAATTGAAGAAAAAATGAGAATTTTTATATAATTTTTCTTTGGTAGATGCAATTTTTACTATAATTTTTTGCAGCCATTTTGACAAGTAATTTTGAAATTTCTTTTAAGTTTTTGCAACTACTTTGATGATGAATTTCGAATTTTTTTATGATACAATAATGTTATCCGGTTAGTATAATTTTTTACAACCAGTTTAATGATGAATTTCAAATTTTTTTGATTATATAGTAATTAATTTTTTCCGATTAGTGTTGAATACAATTATTAAAAAAAAAGTTTGAATTATTACAAAAATTTAAACAAAAAATGATAACAAAAATGAATGTTCACCCCAACACCCAAATGGATGTTCGCCCTAATTTGAATGTTCGCCCAATTTGGGTCAAACACCCCATGTGGGTGTTTGCCCAAAATTGGGTGAACACCCAATTTCACCCAATTTTGAGACTCAAAATTGGGTGAAATTAGGTGTTCACCGAATTTTGGGGCCAATTTGGGTGTTCACCCAATTTTGGGCGAACACCCACATGAGGTATTTGCCCCATTTAAAGCGAACACCCTTTTCGGTGTTTGGAAAGGGTGTTTGTTTTCGGGTACACAAACTCTTTTTTTTTTATTAATTACATGATGGTGGGGTAGAATTGGAATATTAGATAAAATGGGTGTAGAAAGTAAACTGGTGGGTATATTTTGCCACACCCTATACTATTTTTATCCATCCCAAAAAGATGGTCTCCTTTTCATATTTAGTATCTTTAATTTGTTATATTCTACAAATTGATGTACCTTCAACTGTCTATACTTTGAAAGTATTTTTAAACAATTATAATGTATAAGGGTATATGTGAAAAAATAATATAAAATTTAATTTTTCAACTTAACTAAATGCCATAATATGTATGAAAATAACTAATGAGCTATCGTTGTGGGACGGACAAACTATTACCTCTGTTTTGTTATTTTTGTTGTGTATTCATAAATAATATATTTTCTTATTTCGTAACATTGCTTTATATAAATATACTATTTTAATCGTCTGCGCGCATCTCACAAATGATACTAGTTGACAACTATTAGGTTTAACAATCCTAAGTTGAATAGTATTAATAAAGTAGGATTAAATCTAAATTAATTTTCCTCTTTCATTATTCGTATATTAATTTGACAATTCTTTTTATATTTTTTAATATATTTTCTTTATTTCACAACCAAATCTAAAATTTATTTTTTCAATAATTCATATCAAATATGCCTTTTAAGGCAAACATCAAGTTTATTCAATTGCGTGTACATAATAATTGATGAAACATATATGCACGTTTGCTTGTGAGGAAAGACAAATAAACCTGTGAAGAACGTAAAAATGCATTTAGATCCAATAGCATGTGAATAACAACTGGATGCACGTGCGTGCATTTGCCTGTCTAATAAGTATAAGTAGAAGCAATGATAATAAACTTGGTCCATTCAATCCTGTTTTTAGATTTTCAGGTGGGCAATTTTCGTAGTTTTGCAACTAGTCGTTATTTTGAGGCCCAACTCTTGAATTGAGAACAGCCTTCCGTGGGTTGCAATTTGAATCAAGGTGGGCCAACTCTTAAACTTTAGGCCCAAGTTGTAATTCGTAATATTTGTCCACCAAAAATAGGCTAGGAGGACAAAAACTGCCCACACCACTGCTATGGTCATCCTTATAGTGTAATTGGTTGAACGAGAACAGACATTACAAGTGGTTTTAACTTGGTTTTGGAATTTGTATATCCATCTTCATCCTTATATAATAGATCCATGACACGTGTAAGATTGATCATTCGCTCGAGGATGGCCATCGGTATCGTAGTAATACAAAGACATTCTTGATTTATATCTTTCCATGAATTTATGATATCTTTACGAAATACATCAAGCGTCCCTTCTTTTGAAACCCCCGTTTGATTCATATAGCAATCAACTGCATTTATCTTCTGTTCAAACTGCATACATGTAACATGTAGTACAATATTAGCCAAAACACTAGCTAGAATATCATTCTTTGACCAAGGGCCAATCATAGAAGATCATGATGATGATGAAGCTGATGAACAAATAAAGAATGAAGAGAGTATTATTGCAGAGTGAGGTAGAGAAAAAAGCAATGATGGATGAATTGTCTTCTAACCTCTTTGTATTCAGTGATTCAGTGATTAATTAATTTCAATTTTCAGTAATAAAATTAAGATCGTGTACATAAAATATTCTTCATTAGTGATATGTCATTTATGAGATATAAATACACAAATCAAAAGTTCAAATACTTACCCCATATCCTACTATATCGTCCATTAGTCTAGAAATTACTAACGAAGCACGTACGAGTAATGGTTCATTTGAAATCCATTCAAAGGTTTCCTTGGGTACGACCTCTTCTATACCGACCAAAGATATTTTAGATAACAACATATAGCCACAAGAAACTAGTGCGACCTTCATACTCTTCCATTTCCGGAACACAACCACTGTACGCCCATTTCGCCTCTTCAAAATAAGACCAAACTATCTTTTTCAACTGCAAATAAACAAATTTAGTAGATGCGTCTATCGTCTGAAATAATTCTTATAAAATGTCATACAACATTATTAGAGGTGATTACCTCTTTTATTGCATAGTGAATACGGTATGATTGTCCAATCTTTTCCAACTCTTGCTCGTGTACGAAGGTAGCTGGTCCATGGCATTGATATTCCAACTGTTCCAAAAAAATGTGATGTATACAAAATCGAAATATGACCAAACATTAATTATATGAACTATTGAGATAAAAAGTGCAATTTGAAACGAGAAAATAAATAAATGAGAGTTGTTGTAAGTATACTCAGATATTCACATGATAATAGGGTAAAGAGATAATTATATTCTATTTCACATTCTGTTTGAGTATGGATATATTTGTGTTTACACAAAATTTACCTTTCAATTGCATCGGTGAATAGCGCAAGTTCATCAAAGGTCCCATAATTGTCGTAGATGTCATCAATAACAGAAGTCATAGCAATTACTTTGGTTAGTATTTTCCTAGCCAAAGAATAATGAGGTTCAAAGTAGACGGACAATATCCAAAAGTAGCATTCGACAGTTCTATCTCTTGCAAATGGCAACTTTTTACAAAATTCCAAAGACTTCCACCACCTACAATTTATGTTTCAAAGTAAAATTTCATCAATTTTAACACAACAATAGATTGTGCATACAAGTAGTATATTCTAACAAGCTAACCTTGTGATTTCGCTAATCTCGCTTTGATGCATTTTTTGCAATAAGTTGAAATCTAATTGCGAATTTCATGAGAACGTTGTCGTGGGATTTATCTTCTTGGTAAATCGACAAGAATTTCTTTACCCCAAGCCTTGTTAAAGCTTTGTGAATTGGCATCTCCAAGGCTTCACTAATGTCGCTAGATCTGTCTGCCATGGATTCGAGGTGAAAAGTAGAGAACTTTAATGCTTCTTGAAGAATTTCTTCCCCGTGTACTCCATACTGTGCAGCCTCGTACATGCTCAACAATCCTCGCACATCGGTAATCAAAGATTCCTCAAATTTTCCTTCCTGGCCCTTAAACTTGTTGAACACATCTGTTTCAACCACCAAAAAAGAATAAAATAAAAAAATATAAAAAATTACACGTGCCAATAAGAATAATATGAAAGGTAGGCTATATAGGGCCAAAGCTGAGGCTCTGAGACCTAGAGGTCTTGGTTCGATTTCCCATAAAGAGGAATCTTACTGCTTCTTTTAGGAGGATTATTGTACCCCTATAAGGGGATTTAGCGTCCGATAAGGGAATTTAGTGCTCCAGAAATGGGGATTTAGTGTCCAGTAAAGGATTATATTGCCTCGATACGGGGTTTCTTTGCGCAATGTACTTTAATTATAATGTATCTATAAGCATTTTATACTGCAATACGCAGATTGTCTAAAAAAAAAAAAGATAGTAGGCTATACAGTATACCGCTTTTTTACTATGGCAACAGTAGGCGGTGACATAAGAAGTTGATAACGATGTTACTACAAATAGATTAATTGTTCAAATCATACTTAATTGCTGTGGTGGTAAAATTTGTGACAATAAGAATTCAATGGGTGGAGATAGAAGAAGAGAGTCGAACGATAAAAAGAAAAGACAAAGGGGACTATTTCAAGTGGTTAGAGCTCCCATTACCAGGTTTGAGCGATAACCTTCCGCGCGTTCCCCCAGTGCAAAATTCAATCGACTATCAATTACCAAAAGATTCAATTAAAGTATTCATTCCATTGAGAAATGGGCACAAACTACAAACTTAATAAAAAAGGTCAATCAACCAAGAAAAAGTCCAAATCAACTTTTTGATTAAAAACAAAAAAAAAAAGAAAGTCCAAATCAACTTTGCAAATGTCTGTTTGGGTTATGATTTAGCTTTTTCTTCATCGACCATCAATAACAAAATCAATTTTCTTTTCAGACTTGGAGTCTTGTACGACTGCAGTTGGTTATTTGGGTCACTAATTGTGCTTTTTATTTTTGGTTGAATGAGTTATAATTCCAGCAATGGACCATTTCCCTTTGGATATGTGTTTAGTTTATTTTATTTTATTTTATGGGTTAGAAGGAAACAAATATAATTTTTCTAGATGTCAAAGAGTGAAAAGAATTACATTGTACTAATGCTAAATATACAGGTCCTCTTCGATGTGGGGGCACAAGGCAGAGCCCTCGTTTGCCTCATAGCAAAACTAGCCCAGGTGTACACCAGCAATGTTCGAGCACTTCGGGATATTTTCCGATCACATACGATATTCATTTTGAAAATCGAGATTAGATCCAAATCCAGTACGACGAGGAGGAACTCCAGCAATTCGAAAAATTTTCTGATGGCACCGTTGGTCGCCGATTAAAGTTTTTGGCCAAATTATGGCGAAAAAACTTTGACAGACGGCCACCAGCGCCAACGATATCGCTGGAAAATTTTTTGAGTTGTTGGAGCTTCGCTTCGCCGTGCTAGTTTCAATTTTCAAAACGGAAGTCGTATGTGATCAGAAAATATCCTCAGAGTGTCATAACTACGGCACACCTAAGAATGCTTGAACATTACCATGGTGTACACACATGTTTTTAAAATTAAATGAAAAAGCAATTGTACGAAGATCGTTGTTTTGTTTGTTACAACTTTCAAGATAAGTGTGGTACATGTATTGCAACGACTCTTTAGTTTCTCTTTCAAAATTGTATCCAACCCCAAGCCGTTGAATTGCATCGATGAGGTCTAATTTATATAATGAATCATCTGGAGTTGTTGCCAGCAATTTTTTCACTTCTTCTTTTAGTCTTTGAAGTTCTCGTTCTTCATGACTCGATATTTCCTATATTGTCGGAATACACATAATGAAGTAGGTAAATATATATTCTTCTCCCCATACATGGAATAGTTATTCTCCTCACCTACTGATATGTTAACAAGTACTTGACTTGTTAAGTTGGACCCCATTATTGATGTGTTAGCCCTCAGCTGTTGATACATCAACAATGGAGAGAATAATCCTTGCTACATGAGGAAGAGAACATTATTCGAAGTAATGAACACATCAGTAGTCATCTAAGTAATATGCGTAGATTAATAAAGTGCATAACTAATTAATTTTACCGTAAGCTTAGATGTATATGCAAGAAAATAATCTTTCCAAACGCTAGGATGATATGTTACTGAGCGTCGAGCATCTTTAATGCCCATATTTTTGGTAGAAAACGGAGCAGCAGCAGCATTAATTTGGCTACCCATTTATATTTAAGCAAATGATTCTAACTTTGAATGGATGTAAAATTTCTTTCGGTGGGTATTTATAGTAGTCCTCTTACACAGAAAGCCACTTGATAAATGCTTGAATTGACAATTTTCCTCACATGGAAGTAATGGGGCTATGCTCATTTAATTAGCGATGTTGTCCTCCATGTAACCTCGTACTCTTTTATTTTTTTAATTTATTATTATTATTATTATTAGCTGTTTCACCCGTGCGTTGCACGGGAAACAAATTTTTTTAACTAATAACGATATTAATAGATATTAATAATATTAACCTAAAACCTAAAAAAATAATTAAAATAAAGAATAAACTACAACAATAAACTTAATTAATTTAACTCGAAACAATTCTATAAAAATTTCGATAGAGCTTTCCCTGTATTTCATATTAATTCATTCTGTAAATATGCAAGGAAAAACTCACCTAAATCCATACAACTTAATTTACTATTTTCTATAGAATAGTAACTTAATTAGCATTTATACTCGTGGTTTGCACCGGATAACAATTGGTAGCAGAGATTATGATAATGCCCCTGTTTGGGAATAATTTTTTCCAAAATTTTCCACTTTTTACCACTTTTTTATACATTCTTTTTTTACTGTACATCAATCACATCCACACATTTCGTCACATCCACACATTTCGTCACATCCACAAATCTCCACCATTAAATTTTACTCATTCTCTCTCCTCATTTACATTAAAAACCATTAAAAATCATTAAAAACTAACCCCTATCACCCTTAATATATAATATTTTACTCATTGCAAGATTAATCTACTAATGTAAACCCAAAATAAAATAACATTAAATGTTATAGTTATCAAAATAACCATACTAAAATAATGCTACTAACATCATAAAGCTCATGATTTTTTCTTTAAAATTATTTTACATTATATGGTATGCAATTATAAATTTTGGGAGATATCAATTATACATCAGTGTGATGTACATTATTAACAATTAATATGTAAAAAATGATTTTAAATTTTAATTATGAAATATAATCAACATAGAGATATATTATAAAAATAACAATCTAGTGAGTACAGTCCGATAGACCCTAACACCCCATTCTTGCCATATTGGGAAATACTTATCCTTGTTCCGGTCCATCCTTATTTACTCTACACCGAGCGAGGATGATATAAGAATTACAATAAGATAGGAACGTCCATTTCTAAATCGACACTGCTAGAAAATTCTCATCCCCGTCTACACCATATCATGATGGTTTAATCGAAAACTTTTATTTATACTTTTTAATATATATGTTGTTGACATTTTATTTCTTCAATAAATATCTTCTAAATATACTAAACACGTATATTAACATATTATGTATAAACTCACTAATTTAACATATTCAATATTGAATGATTGGGTATAAAATTTAAATTAATTTGGATAAAATAAATGAATTGAAATATATATGATTAATGCTTAAAATATACAATCTAATTGATAATACTTAAAAATTAAATAAAATCTCAACAGGCAAAATTCGATATAAAATAAATAATTCAAAGTAGGTAGGGTTCTTAATATTTATTTAGGAGATAAAAATTTAGATAAGTATTTAACATAGTCAAAGCCAGGTTAAAATACTCTAATGGAGTCGTATAATTCTAATAATTGATTGAGTCGATAGCCAATTATTTAGTAAGAATTCTTGGACTTATTTCCTAGTGAAAGCGATGGATTGAACGAAAGAAACATTATATAAGTATTTGTTCGAGTAGTGTCAAAATTTTTAAAAAAATCATTATGATTTGAAAACCTATTTTTGGAGCTTGTCACTTAAATCTAAGAAATATAATTAATTGTAATTAATTGTAATATAATTAATTGTAATTAATTCTTATTTTAGCTAATTATTCATAAAAATAATTTATTATTTCTAAAATAATTAATTTTTTAGCTCTAGTTTTTGGAATTGTATGAATCTAATCTAAAAATATTTTATAATTAAAAAGATATCTTGCAAGATCAAAAGATGTCTTTTATTCTTTAGGGAAAATCTTGCAACCATGAAAATCTAATTAATTTCAATAATTACTTATTTTTTAATTAATACCATTTTTCTTTTTTAGCAATATTTAATATTGCTTAATTTTCGTTCAACGAAACCATGCCAGTTTTCGCCCATTGAAACAAAGTCCAATTAAATTGTAATAGTATTATTAATTTTAATTAATCATAAAATAATTAGTTTTTATTCATTTTCATTTTTAGCTAATTATTTATGAAAAGAATTAATTATTTCTTAAATAATCATTTTAACTTCCACACTTTTAAGAATTATATGAACCTAACTTTGTTAAAATCTTGTAATTTAAAAAATATATTGCAATTTAAAAGATTTTTCCCTTTTTAGTGAAAACCCACAACAATCTAATGATTTTTTTAAAATTAATTATATTTCTCCCTTTAACAATGTAATTAATTTTGATTAGCTTTGGCAAAAGTACCAGATTTTTGTTTTTTGTTTGGGGATATTGCCTCTAAGTTATAAAGACTTTTTCTGGTGACACTTAAGTCCATTTTTTAATTTATTTGATCACTTGGGTTCTTTCCGGTGACCAGAGACGAGAAATTGAATAAAATATTATTTTTGTGTTTGATTTTGATTAAAAATTAATTTCTTGTTTTTAAAATCATTTTACTCTTTTTTATAGTTTCTAATTTAGTAATTCATTATTATTATTATTATTATTATTATTATTATTATTATTACACAAAGAGTCTAAAAAAATGTTTTAATTGAGCTTTTAGTACAAAATAGAAAAAAAATTGCTCAAATGATTCAAAATATTTTATTCTGCGTGTAGTCTATTTGGACGAATCCATCCATCTGATAGCTTTTGTAGTCGGTAATATCGTGTTAGTTGAAATATATCACGGTAAAAAATATACCGAATACAAA
Organism: Jasminum sambac; assembly: GCA_018223645.1. NCBI lineage: Eukaryota > Viridiplantae > Streptophyta > Magnoliopsida > Lamiales > Oleaceae > Jasminum > Jasminum sambac. The sequence continues at coordinate 15,054,562 of CP073642.1, forward strand.
AAATTTATCGTGTTAATAGAAATATATCACGGTAAAAACTATATCGAATACAAAAAATTATCAAATCAAAGTATCAAAATGCACACATTTTGATATTAATCAACAGATAATAATAATTGTAATTATTGTAACTACGGTAAATTCAATAAGGAATATATCATCGTAAAAATATACCAAATGTAAAGCAATAATAAAATAAAATAAAAATTTGAAAAAAACCTAACCCCTCCCCACCCCATCCGACCCCCTGCCCAATCCCCACCCACCACATTTCCCGATTACTCATTTGAGAGCCTTCCCCTCGGATTTGTAGGCATCGACGAGGTTGCGGTGCCCACAAATCGGGAGGAAACCCCCTCCGGTCGAGTAATTAAGTGGGTTGCGAATCACGACCCGTAGGTCGGATTTACGATCCATTTGGCTACTAAGCTAACTATTTCTAAAAAATTAATTATTTCCAAAATAATTTGCTTGATAGCCATAATTTTTAGAATTATATAAATCTAATTTTAAATATATCTAATAATTGAAGAGATATCTTGGAATTTAAACGATATCGATATAGATTCGATTAATTAAAAATCGATTAATGTACAATTCAGTGATTAATTAAACAAAATTGATGCTACACGTTTCTTTTAATTTTTATGTAAAAATTAAATAAATTATAATTTTTATCGCACCAAAATTGAATCTTAGAGAAATTGCTCATTTTGATTAATTATCCTTTATTAGCTAATTATTATTTTTAAAAATAGTGAATTCTTTCTAAAATTAATTAAAGGTTCCAAGCTAAGTTTTAAATTTTCATGTTACACATTTAGTTTAATTTTTATGAAAAAATTTCATGAATTGTAAGTTTTTATCATACAAAAATTAAATCTCAAAGAAATTTCTAATTTTAATTAATTTTTATTTCTTAGCTAATTATTTATAAAAATGATTGATTGTTTCTAAAATTAATTAATTGGTACAACCTTATTTTTAATTTTTTAATGCAAATTGAGATCGTAGTGGTGGCAATTTATTTGCTGTGAATTTGAATTTTTTAAAAAATAAAATTTTTATATTGACAGTATACTTATTTTAAAGCTCTCATCAAACTGAACAAAATCGAATCGTGATTTTTTTTTTTGGATTCCTAGGTAGAAAATTAAAAAACGGAGAGAAAATGATAGAGAAAATATTTAGATATTATGAGATTGGGTAAAGTAGGGTAGAAATAATCAAATAAAATCTATATACATTAATATTAATATATTAGGAAAAAAAAAAGAGTTGGATATGAAGTTGGAAAGAAAAAAAATAAAAAAAGAGTTTATTTTAAATGGGAAAACGGATTTAAGGCGATAAAAATTCTAATAAAAAACCCATTTTCTATATATAAAAATTATTCTATACATAGATAGAAAATTATATTAGGTAAATTCAATAGTCGGGAAAATTTGATGAATTATTTAGGCGCGAAAAAATGCTCTTTTTATATATACTAGCTGTTTCACACATGCGTTGCATGGGAGATAAAATTTTTAACTAATAACGTTATTGATATATGTCAATACTATTAACATAAAATCTAAAAAAAATAATTAAAATAAAGAATGAGTTACAACAATAAACTTAAAGAATTTAACTTGAAACAATTCTATGAAAATTTCAATAGAATTTTCCCTATATTTCATACTAATCCATCGTACAAATATGTAAAGAGCAACTCACGAAAATCTACACAACTTAATTTACTATTCTCCACAAAATAGTAACTTAATTAGCATTTACACCCGTGCTTTGCATGAGATGATAATTCGTGGCAGTAATTGTCATAATAGATTACATTTTACTCATTGTAAGATTAATTTACTTATGTAAACCCAAAATGAAATGACATTAAATGTTATAGTTATTAAAATAATCATACTAAAATAACTCTACTAACATTCGTGGAGCTCATAATTTTTTCTTTAAAATTATTTTACATTTTATTATATGCAATTATAAATTTTGAGAGATATTAATTATTATACATCAGTATGATGTATGTTATTAATAATTAATATGTAAATAATGATTTTTAAATTTTAATTATGAAATATAATCAGTATAAAGATATATTATAAAAATAACAATGTAGTCAGTGCAGTCCGGCATACCCTAAACTATTCTTTCCACGCTGGGAAATACTTATCCTCGTTCCGACCCATTATCATTTACTCTAGGCTGAACGCAGATGATATAAGAATTACAAACTTCCATGTCCCGTCCCCGCCCCGTTAGAAAATTCTCATCCGTGTCAATGCGCCATCGTGATAGTTTAATCCAAAACTTTTGTTTCGACATTTTATCTCTTTAATAAATATATTCTAAATATATTAAACACATATATTAACATATTAGGTATAAACTTACTAATTTAACATATTCGACATATTAAATATTGAATGATTTGATATAACATTTAAATTAATTTGGATAAGACAAATAAATTGAAATATATGTGATTAATACTTAAAATATACAATCTAACTAATTATACTTAAAAATAAAATAAAACATCAATAAGGAAAATTCAGTATAAAATAAATAATTAAAGTAAGTAGGATTCTTAATATTTATTTAGGAGACAGAAATTTAGATAAATATTTAATATAGTTGAAAGCCAATTAAAATATTCTAATTGAGCCTTATAATTTCAATAATTGATTGAGGTGATAGCCAATTATTTAATAAGAATTCTTAGATTTATTCCCCAGCGAAAACGATATATTGAATAAAAAATTATTATATAATTATTAGTTCAAGTGGTATCAAAATAAAAAACCATTACTATGTGAATACCTATTTTTGGAGCTTGTTACTTAAAAAAGAAAAAAAAAATAGAGCAGATCCTTTGAAACACCCGTAATTATATAAAAAAAAATATTAGTATTTTGTCGTCAACTGTAACTCAAAAGAAACATCACAGAAAATACAAAAACATATGAGAATTAAAAAAAAGCATATTTTCAAAAAAAATAATACTGAAAAAGTAAATAAAGTTAATTAGGGACTAATGATCACTCAATTTACTTTACAATAAGATATAATACCCTAATTGTAAGAATCTAAAATCTTATAGGCGTTAACTTAACTTTATTTTAAAATGCATAAAAAGGTAAATTAATTTCGTAAGCACATTTTTTCTTTTTGGTAATAGTCGAATTAATTTTAATTATTTTTCATTTTTTTAAATAATTATGTTTCCCCATTTTTAGCAATTTAATTAATTTTGATTAATTTTCGTCTAATAAAACTATCTCAATTTTTATCCAATGAAAATATATCCAATAAAATCTGAGAAATATAATTAATTTTAATTAATTGTAGTATAATTAATTCTAATAAAATATTTTTTTTAGCTAATTCTTTATAGAAATAATTTATTATTTCTAAATAATTAGTATTTTAACCGTAATTTTAAGAATTGTATGAATATAATTTTAAAGATATCTTACAATTAAAAAGATATCTTGCATGTAAAAAGATGTCTTTCATTTTTTAGGGAAAATCTAGCCAACCATGGAAATGTAACTAATTATAATTATTATTTATCTTTTCATTAATGTTATATTTCTGTTTTAGCAATATAATTAATTTTGATTAATTTTTTTCCAACGAAATTGTGTCAATTTTTGCCAATTGAAACCAAACCCAATTAAATTGTAACAATATTGTTAATTTTAATTAATCGTAATATAATTATTTTTAGCTAATTATTTGTGCAAAGAATTCATTATTTCTGTGTTAATCATTTTAATATCGGCCGACTTACTTTACAATAAGATGTAATACCCCAATTCTAAGAATAAAAAATCTTATAGGTGTTAACTTAACTTTATGTTAAAATACATAAAAAGATAAATTAATTTCGTAAGTATATTTTTCTTTCATGTAGCAATGTAATTAATTTTAATTATTTTTCATTTTTTGAAATAAAGTTATGTTTCTATTTTAGGAAAATTAGGAAAAATCTAGTCTACAATGCCAGTCTAATTAATTTTAATCGTTATTGATTTTTTAATTAATGTCATTTTTCTGTTTTGGAAATATAATTAATTTTTATTAATTTTCGTCCAACGAAACCATGTCAATTTTCGCCTACTAAAACCAAGTCCAATGAAATCTTAACAGTAGTATTAATTTTAATTAATTGTAATAGTATTAATTTTAATTAATTGTAATAGAATTCGTTTGAACTAATTATTATTTTTAGCTAATTATTTATGAAAGGAATTAATTATTTATAAAATAACTATTTTAATATCATCACTTTTAAGAATTGTATGAATTTAATTTTGAAGAAATCTTGTAATTTAAAAGATATATTACAATTTAAAGGTTTTTTTTTTTCATTTTTTAGGGAAAACCCCCAACAATTTAATTATTTCTTGCATTTTTTAACTTAAGTATATTTTTTCTTTTAACAATGTAATTAATGTTTATCAATCTTTGCCCACTAAACCCATGTCTAGCTAAATATAGGCAATAGAATTTATTGTTTTAATTAATAATAGTTTAAATAATCATAGTTAATTTTTGTATTTAATTTAATTATTTCTAAGAAATAATTAGTTCCAAAATAATTGGCTTGATAGCCATAATTTTAAGAATTATATGAATGCAATTTAAAAAATATCTTACAATTGAAAAGATATCTTGGAATTTAAAAGATATAAATATATATTCAATAAATTGATCTTATACAGTTATTTTAATATTTTATTTAAAAATTAAATAAATTATAATTTTTTATCCCATTAAAATGAAATTTTAGTGAAATCACTAATCTTAATTAATTTTCATTCATTATCTAATTATTATTTTAAAAATAATAAATTCTTTCTAAAATTAATAAAAGGTCCAAGTTAAGTTTTTAATTTTCATGTTACATATTTATTTTAATTTTTATGTAAAAATTTAATAAATTGTATTTTTTCATCACAAAAAAATTAAATTCTATAGAAATCGCTAATGTTAATTAACTTTTATTCTTTAGCTTATTATTTATAAAAATAATTGATTGTTTCTAAAATTGATTATTAGGTCCAACCTAATTTTTAAATTTTTTAGTACCCATTGGGGATCATAGTAGTGAATTTTGTCTCAAACTTGAGCCAGCTGCTGGTAAGTTTTTTTTTTTATTTTTGTGTAAAAATTTAATAAATCATAATTTTGTAGTGTAAAAAAATGAATCTTAGTAGGATTGTTAATTTTAATTATTTTTTGTTTCTTAGTTAATTATTTACAAAAATAATTAATTATTTCTAATCTTATTTTTTAATTTTAATGTTAAACCTTTATTCGAATTTTTATGCAAAAATTTAATCAATGGTAATTTTTTATGGCATAAAAATTAAATCTTAGTAAAAACTGTTAATTTTAAATAATTTTATTTTTTAAATACCAAAATTATTAAAAACAATCAGTTAAAAATTCATTCCAATTTTCGGAACACTCTTATATTGTTCGACACATAAATATATATTAATTGAAGATTTGATAGAAAAAATAGAAAAAAATTGAAATTTGTAATATTTGAAAGAAAAATATATAATACTTTTCCCAATAAACTAAATTACAACTAATAATAACAGAAGCTAATGGGGTAACAAATTAAATTTGTAATTTGTTATTAAAGTTTGGATGTTAAAGTGCAAAATAATGAAATATCTTATTATATTTGAATTTTACGCACAAACATCAATTAAGTGTTGTAACAAATTATCAAAATTTTTTAATCTTATTACATCAGTAGTCATTAATCTATATTAATATCAATTTATATTTAAGTTGGGTACTAATTTATATATTTGGGGTAAATTTTTATTTTTTTTAAAAATAAAAATTTATATATTGGTAGTATACTTGTTTTAAAGCTCTTATCAAGTCGAGTAAAATAGAATCACAAATTATTATATTTTATACATAAAAAAAAGAGAGGAAATGATAGAGAGAATATTTAGATATGATGAGATGGGGTAAAGTATGGTAGAAATAATTAAATAAAATCTCTATACATTAATATTAATATATTAGGGAAAAAAATAAAAGAGAGTTGGATATGGATTAAGAAAGAAAAAATAAAAAAGAGAGTTTATTTTAAGCGGGAAAATGAATTTATGATAATAAAAAATATAATAAGAAAAATGCCTCATTTTCTATATATATATAAAAAATATAAATTATTCTATATATAGATAGAAGTTTATATTAGGCAAATTCAATAGGCGGGAAAAATTAGGAATGTGTTTTGGAGGGAAAAAAGACTGTTTTTATATATATATAGATATAGATTATTATTATTATTATTATTATTATTATTATTATTATTATTATTATTATTATTATTATTATTATTATTATGTCTTCTTCTTTTACAGTAGTTTTAATCTGACCACATAACTAGGGCCTTTTATTTTTATTTTTTTAATTGCTTCCTTTGCATTAGTGACAAATTACACAACCGTTCACGTAGAACAGTGTGTCCAATGTGGAACACTGGACTTGCAAATATTTACTTTGCATTTAATATGCGTTGAACATTACTGCGCAAGGTGTTATATATTGTTACTTTCTAAATTAAAAAATTAAAAAATACGTTAATATAATAAAAAAATTAAAAAATATAGAAAAGATGAACATTATTATTGTTTTATTATTGTTATTTTTGTGATGAAATTTCTAATCCCCACTTTCGTAGTTCATCCTGACCTTAAAAATTAGGATTAATTAAGACATCCGAAATAATATAGAAAATACAAACATTATTGTTGTTGTACACTTGTATTATTATTGTATTTTCTAATCCTAATTTTGGATTAAATAAGACATCCAAAATTACGATTAGAAATTTTCTAATCCTTGCTTTCGTGGTTCAGTGCCAACAAAAATTATAACCATCCAAAATTGCCTGCCTCTTGCCTTTTTCCCCCATGAGCGATAAACTGAAATAGTCACAACTGTATAAAATTGTCGAGCTGTTAATCAAAATTAGTTATGCGTCCGTGCGATGTATCGGAATTGCAATGTTTAAAACTAAATTAAAAAACGAAAATTTTATTTTATGGACAATATAATTTCGCAGATGATGTATAATATAAATTTTAATTAATTTATCATCAAAAAAGGTATTATCATTGTAACTAATATTTTGTAATCAGGTATTATTTGTCTGGTTGAAAATGAATGTTTTTATAGTTTAAAAAACTTTAGGTAACTTATAATTATGTGAAAAAAATATAAAATATTTTATAGCCAAAAGTAATCTAATTAATTCAAAACAAATGTCCAATATATGGTGGGCTAAAATGTTCCACATTTGATGCCACATAAAATGTGGTTCCTTCATTGTTCGATAGTAACTGGTTCCCACGTCAGAGCCGGTCCTATTCTTGAGGCGAGTAAGACCGTCGCCTCAGGCGCAAAATCGAAGGGGGCGACTTTTTTTTTATACATAAAAATTTACATTATATACTAAACTGATGCCCATATTACTGAACATTGCACGGGGCACAGGGGGTGGGTACCAAGTTTTTGTTTTGTGTTGCCCTCCAACCAAGTTCGAGTCCTCCGTTGTGCACTTTTCATATTATTATTTATTATTATGTTTTTTACTTAAAATTTTATAAAAATAATATTAATTCTTTATTAGTTAGCATCATCTAATTAAGTTTGCTCAAACTTAATTATAAATAGAATTTGAAATCGTTCGTTTAGTTTTATATATGTGTGTGTCTATATATATATATACATATATATAATTTTAAAATTTCATATTATCAAACAAATTGTATGCCGAATAATTAAATCGTGTTGGTTTAGAATATAAATAAATTATAAAAGATTTTAAAAATGACATACTAAGGTGCATTTTCTAATCGTAAAAATACTCCTTTATCAATATATATAATCGATCTCAATTCGATTTGCCATCTTCATCTTCACCTTTTACTAAAATGAAGAATGAAACACATTCAAAATAGATTGTATAAATTTCATGACAATTATTTAACAACAAAAATATAATTTTTATACATATCAATAATATCATCTATGAACAAAATGTGATAAACTATAGAGATCAAACAATACTTTATGAATTTTAAAATTTTATTTTAGAATTATGAGTTGTAAGGTAAAAAGGCTAAAATTATTGAAAATTTGATTAATATTTTTCATTCTTTATCAAAATAACAAATATTTAATTTTGAAATTGTTATAAGATTATAATGTAAAATATGGCATGATAAAGATTTTTTCTATTATTGTACTATTTTTAGTTAATATTAATCTTCGTAAAACACTTACAAATTTTAGTAATTATTATTATATTTTAAGGGAGCACATTTTATGACTTTCGCCTCAGGCTCCCAAAATCACAGGACCGGCACTGTCCCACGTTGTTCCATAGTAACTGTGTCTCAATTACCGATCTTACTTTATAAGAAAAGAAGAAACAAATAAATTTAAAAAGATAGATATATATGCCAAAGAAACCGCATAGAGGCATAGAAATTGTTCTCATTGCACTACGCCATACACCATAAGCGTTCTCATATTCGGAAAATGATATGTTGATACTCATGTGGACATTTTGTGTGGACTTGTAGCATCTCTCTCATCTTATTTATAAGTATCAATTATATGTATTCAAGTTTTTGTTTCAATTCTTAGTGAAATAGGAAAAAGAAAATTATGCTAAAAAACTGTTCTCATTTTATAATAATAATAATAATAATAATAATAATAATAATAATAATAATAATAATAATAATAGTGGTGGTGGTGGTAAACGTTTTGATCTTATCATTAAAAAAATAAACATCTTATTTTTTTTAAAGGAAAAACCGTTCTCATCTTGTCATAAAAAAACACCAAGACATTGCTCTTGTGTATGAGGCGAGAGGTTCAAATCCCACTATAGACAATTATAAATTTACCAGATTCTGGTTTTAAAAAAAAAGCAACTTAGTTAATTGACATTAAAAAAATTTGGTAGGAAAATTAGTTGATGTTAGAGAATTAATGGATATGAGAGAATTAGCTTCAGAAAAAAAGAATTCGGTAGGAAAATTAATTGAGGTATAAATTCTATTGCTATTATTATTGGCTAATGATATAATATACCCACATGAGTGCCCACATGTGGGTGGATAGATGCTGCCTATACCCCCACCATTGGGGGGGGGGGGGGGACAAGTGTTGCTCATCCGTCATATATGGGCAACATATCTTTTCCGCATTATTATCATATACATAGAAAGAAACAATTTTACATCAAGAAGTTATAGCTCAATTGGCACAAAATACTATTCTTGTGTATGAGGTGGTGGTGGGTGTCGAATCCAACAAATAATAAATAACTCGCTCAAAAATATAAATTGTAGTAGCAGTGAGCAAGGTCGTATCCACAGAGATTGGTTAGATTTATTCTTTCAAAAACGAGACTAAATAAAATAAAATTGGGGGGTTTAAAAGAATGGGACTCCAAGAAATTGAAATTAAAATATTGCAATAATAAAATATAAATTGAACTGAAGTCACTTAAGGTAAATATCCAATCCAAGGTTTAATCTCCAATTGATTCATAAAAATTGATCATAGATGCAAAGATAATTCTCCTCATTAGTTCCCTAAACTGGTTATGGTTGTTGATACGATCTAACAACCTATCTCTCTTACTTATTTGATAACCAAGGTACGACCGTTGATTATTTCCCTAATCAATAAACAACCCTAGGTACGACCGTTAGGATTTAATTTATTGACAGCATTAATATCTAAGAGATGACCAATTCTAACCAACAAAAGCATACGATGAATTGTTTAAGTTAGATTGTATATTCTTACAACATAAATTGAGAACTTTGACCTAATCAATTTTGTTGTTTGCCACAATCGTTAGAAATACTAGACAATTACGGATCTAGTTTTCTAACTAACAATATGTTGAATTGACAATTAAACAACGGGCCCTTTGTGTAATCAATCAATCCACAATTTCAAGAAAAACACAAGAACATGCAAATAGAGAAAATAAAGGAGAACAATAAAAGAATATATTAGATCTCACAATTTGTTCTTGAATCAATCTTCAATCAACCTTGAATTGGAATAGAAATTTAGAATCCCATGGAGAAGAAGAAGATAATTCTAGTCTATGATATGAAGAGAGAAAAAACGTGTACTTTTGGCCAAGATATAATATGGGTTTCTTGTTGTCTTGGGCGATCCAATCCTAAAATTACCTAGGAAAAATAAGAGAGAAAATAAAAGGAAAGATTTTAGTTTCCTAATTCTAATAGAAGTCTATGATTTTTTCCTACAAAATAAAAACTAATTGCATTAAAGGTCCCTATAAAATATTCCTATTCTTTTTAGGAGTAGGAATAATTAAATAAGTCTTCTATTAGTCCACCAACTCTTCTCTTCTAAGGAGTCTTATCTCTACATTTTTATGGGAAAACCATGTTGATAAGTCGCGATCACGCTTCAAGCTTGAGGCTCTTCTAGTTGTTTTCCATTGATCTTCACTATTTCTTCAAAACTTGTAAAATTAACTTTAATTTAATTCGACTCCTTCACCTGGTCCATAAAATATAAAACACAATTAAAATCAAGGACTTAAGCAATTTTTAAATAATATAAGCGTGGAAAAATATTACGATTGTATGAAATAAATGAGTTTTATCAGGTGGGAGATTCAAATCCCACTAATAATAGTTGCTGCTGTTATATATATATAGATATATATATATATATATATATATATTTATATTTATATATATATAAAAACAGCATTTTTTCCCTCCAAAATACATTCCTAATTTTTTCCCGCTTATTGAATTTGCCTAATATAAACTTGTATCTATATATAGAATAATTTATATTTATATATATATAAAATGAGGCTTTTTTCTTATTATATTTTTTATTGTCGTAAATCCATTTTCCCGCTTAAAATAAACTCTCTTTTATTTTTTTCTTTCCTAATCCATATCTAACTCTCTTTTATTTTTTTCCCTAATATATTAATATTAATGTATAGAGATTTTATTCAATTATTTCTACCCTACTTCACCGCATCTCATAATATCTAAATATTCTCTCTATCATTTCCTCACTTTTTTTTATTTTCTGCGTATAAAACATAATAATTTGTGATTCTATTTTGCTCGACTTGATGAGAGCTTTAAAACAAGTATACTATCAATATATAAATTTTTATTTTTTAAAAAAATTAAAATTTACCCCAAATATATAAATTAGTACCCAACTTAAATATAAATTGATATTAATATAGATTAATTACTACTGATGTAATAAGATTAAAAAATTTTAATAATTTGTTACGACACTTAATTGATGTTTGTGCGTAAAATTCAAATATAATAAGATATTTCATTATTTTGCACTTTAACATCCAAACTTCAATAACAAATTACAAATTTAATTTGTTACCTCATTAACATTATTATTAGTTGTAATTTAGTTTATTGGGAAAAGTATTATATATTTTTCTTTCAAATATTACAAATTTCAATTTTTTTTCTATGTTTTCTATCAAATCTTCAATTAATATATATTTATGTGTTGAATAATATAAGGGTGTTCCGAGAATTGGAATGAATTTTTAACTGATTGTTTTTTCATAATTTTGGTATTTAAAAAATAAAATTATTTAAAATTAACAAATTTTACTAAGATTTAATTTTTATGCCACAAAAAATTACCATTGATTAAATTTTTGCATAAAAATTCAAATAAAGGTTTAACATTAAAATTAAAAAATAAGATCAGAAATAATTAATTATTTTTGTAAATAATTAACTAGGAAACAAAAAAATAATTAAAATTAACAATCCTACTAAGATTCAATTTTTTTTTACACTACAAAATTACGATTCATTAAAGTTTTATACAAAAAAAAAAACCTTACCAGTAGCTGGCTCAAGTTTGAGACAAAATTCCCTACTATGATCCCCAATGTGTGCTAAAAAATTTAAAAATTAGGTTGGACCCAATAATTAATTTTAGAAACAATCAATTATTTTTATAAATAATAAGCTAAAGAATAAAAGTTAATTAAAATTAGCGATTTCTATAAAATTTAATTTTTTGTGTGATGAAAAATTACAATTTATTAAATTTTTACATAAAAATTAAAATAAATATGTAACATGAAAATTAAAAACTTAGCTTGAACCTTTTATTAATTTTAGAAAGAATTTATTATTTTTAAAAATAATAATTAGCTAATGAATGAAAATTAATTAAAATTAGTGATTTTACTAAAATTTAATTTTCATGGGATAAAAAATTAAAATTTATTTAATTTTTAAATAAAATATTAAAATAAATGTATAAGATCAATTTATTGAATATATATTTGTATCTTTTAAATTCCAAGATATCTTTTCAATTGTAAGATATTTTTTTAATTGGATTCATATAATTCTTAAAATTATGGCTTTCAAGCCAACTATTTTGGAACATATTATTTCTTAGAAATAATTAAATTAAATACAAAAATTAACTATGATTATTTAAACTATTATTAATTAAAACAATAAATTCTATTGGCAATATTTAGCTAGACATGGGTTTAGTGGGCAAAGATTGATAAAAATTAATTACATTGTTAAAAGGAAAAATATATTTAATTTAAAAAATGAAAGAAATCATTAAATTGCTGGGGGTTTTCCCTAAAAAATGAAAAAAAAACCTTTAAATTGTAATATATCTTTTAAATTACAAGATTTCTTCAAAATTAAATCCATACAATTCTTAAAAGTGATGATATTAAAATAGTTATTTTATAAATAATTAATTCCTTTCAGAAATAATTAGCTAAAAATAATAATTAGTTAAAACGAATTCTATTACAATTAATTAAAACAAATACTATTGAAATTAATTAAAATTAATACTACTGTTAAGATTTAATTGGACTTGGTTTTAGTAGGCGAAAATTGACATGGTTTCGTTGGACGAAAATTAATAAAAATTAATTATATTTCCAAAACAGAAAAATGACATTAATTAAAAAATAAATAACGATTAAAATTAATTAGACTGCCATTGTAGATTAGATTTTTCCTAATTTTCCTAAAATAGAAACATAACTTTATTTCAAAAAATGAAAAATAATTAAAATTAATTACATTGCTACATGAAAGAAAAATATTCTTACGAAATTAATTTATCTTTTTATGTATTTTAACATGAAGTTAAGTTAACACCTATAAGATTTTTTATTCTTAGAATTGGGGTATTAAATCTTATTGTAAAGTAAGTCGGCCGATATTAAAATGATTATCACAGAAATAATGAATTCTTTTCATAAATAATTAGCTAAAAATAAAAATTAATTAAAAATAATTATATTACAATTAATTAAAATTAATAATATTGTTACAATTTAATTGGATTTTGTTTCAATTGGCAAGAATTGACACAATTTCGTTGGAAAAAATTAATCAAAATTAATTATATCGCTAAAACAGAAATATAACATTAATGAAAAGATAAATAATAATTATAATTAGTTACATTTCCATGGTTGGCTAGATTTTCTCTAAAAAATGAAAGACATCTTTTTACATGCAAGATATCTTTTTAATTGTAAAATATCTTTAAAATTATATTCATACAGTTCTTAAATTGCGGTTAAAATACTAATTATTTAGAAATAATAAATTATTTCTATAAAGAATTAGCTAAAAACAAGATTTTATTAGAATTAATTATACTACAATTAATTACAATTAATTATATTTCTCAAATTTTATTGGATATATTTTCATTGGATAAAAATTGAGATAGTTTTATTAGATGAAAATTAATCAAAATTAATTAAATTGCTAAAAATGGGGAAACATAATTATTTCAAAAAATGAAAAATAATTAAAATTAATTAGATTGTTACCGGAAAGAAAAACGTGCTTACGAAATTAAGTCCCTAATTAACTTTATTTACTTTTTCAGTATCATTTTTTTTTTAAAATATACTTTTTTTATTCTCATATGTTTTTGTATTTTCTATGATATTTCTTTTGAGTTACAGTTGACGACAAAATACTAATATTTTTTTTTTGTATAATTACGGGTGTTTCAAAGGATCTGCTCCATTTTTTTTCTTGTTTTAAGTAACAATCTCCAAAAATAGGTATTCAAATAGTAATGATTTTTTATTTTGATACTACTCGAACCAACAACTATATAATAATTTTTGGTTCAATATATCGCTTTCGCTCGGGAATAAATCTAAGAATTCTTATTAAATAATTGGCTATCACCTCAATCAATTATTGAAATTATAAGACTCAATTAGAATATTTTAATTGGTTTTCAACTATATTAAATATTTATCTAAATTTCTGTCTCCTAAATAAATATTAAGAATCCTACTTACTTTAATTATTTATTTTATATTGAATTTTCCCTGTTGATGTTTTATTTTATTTTTAAGTATAATCAGTTAGATTGTATATTTTAAGTATTAATCACATATATTTCAATTTATTTGTCTTATCCAAATTAATTTAAATGTTATATCAAATCATTCAATATTTAATATGACGAATATGTTAAATTAGTAAGTTTATACATAATATGTTAATATATGTGTTTAATAAATTTAGAATGTATTTATTAAAGAAATAAAATGTCGGAACAAAAGTTTTGGATTAAACATCACAATGGGGCATTGACACGGATAAGAATTTTCTAGCGGGGCGGGGACGTGGACGGGGCATGGAAGTTTGTAATTCTTATATCATTGCGTTCAGCCCAGAGTAAATGAAGATGGGTCGGAACGAGGATAAGTGTTTCCCAGCGTGGCAAGAACAGTTTAGGGTATGTCGGACTGTACTGGCTACATTGTTGTTTTTATAATATATCTTTATACTGATTATATTTCATAATTAAAACTTAAAAATCATTATTTACATATTAATTATTAATAACATACATCATACTAATGTATAATAATTAATATCTCTCAAAATTTATAATTGCATATAATAAAATATAAAATAATTTTAAAGAAAAAATTATGAGCTCTACGAATGTTAGTAGAGTTATTTTAGTATGGTTATTTTAATAACTATAATATTTAATGTCATTTTATTTTGGGTTTACATAAGTAGATTAATCTTACAATGAGCAAAATGTAATCTATTATAACAATTGCTGCCACGAATTATCATCCCATGCAAAGCATGGGTGTAAATGCTAATTAAATTACTATTCTATGGAGAATAGTAAATTAAGTTGTGTGGATTTTCGTGAGTTACTCCTTGCATATTTGTACGATAGATTAATATGAAATATAGGGGAAATTCTATCGAAATTTTTATAGAATTGTTTCAAGTTAAATTCTTTAAGTTTATTGTTGTAACTCATTCTTTATTTTAATTATTTTTTTAGATTTTATGTTATTATTATTAACATCCATCAATAACGATATTAGTTGAAAATTTTATCCCCGTGCAACGCACGGGTGAAACAGCTAGTAAATAAATAAATCTTAAATGTGTGATTATGAACATGGAAGCACTAATTTTCACTAATTAAAGTAATATATTCAGGGTTAAAAAGAGTTAAATTGAACACAACTAGTTTTTTTTTTAATTCTTTTTTGTCCAAAAAAATACTTTTTACAATCTGGTTAAAATCAAATATCAATATTGGTAACAAATCGCACTTTCCTGAATTAGCATAAAATTAACCTAATTTTGCGTATTATTTGAAAAATAAACAAACCCAAATACCATAAAATTAGATAAATATGAGATTTTCCTATTCCCATAACTTAAAACTTACCAAATAGATCGAATCCAATCCAATTCAATCCAACCGATAGCTTTCTCCTTCTTCTAAAAGGAAACAATTTTAAACACGCCCTATAAATACACATGCTTATAGATTCTCAATCCATTCATCTCAGCCTTTCTTCATTCTCAAGTTTAGGGTTTAATTGTTTTTCTCTCTCAGTTCCTCTTCAAACAAATTACAGACATGGACACATACGAACACAACGAAACCCCATGCAAATTCAAGAAACCGTATCGTTGTTTCCCATTCTCAAAATTCAAAAACTCCGATCAGCAATCCAACGATAAAATCATCATGCCAGTTTCTTCTCTAAACGAGTTGATGAACGGAAAAATCCCATATCCATGGCTGTTTCAGATATCTGACTACTACAATCCAGGCAAAGTTTCGCATTGCGGGGTGTTGGAGTTCACCGCCGACGAGGGCTTCATCGTGTTGCCTGATTGGATGATGGAGAACTTGGGTTTGCAAGGAGGAGAGATTATAATGCTGGAAAGCGTTAGTCTTCCGTTGGGAAAGTACATAAAATTACAACCTCATAAGACGAAATTCATCGAATTGGAAAATCCTAAGGAGGTTCTTGAGAAAAATTTGAGCAAATTTTCTTGTTTGAGTAGTGGAGATACTATAATGATCCCTCATGATGGGGAGAATTTTTACATTAATGTGTTGGAGACGAAGCCTGGGAATGGGATATGTATGATTGGGACTGATTGTGAGGTGGATTTTGCTCCTCCGTTGGATTATAAAGAGCCTGTAAAAAGGAAAAGAGTTGCAGAGGTGAAGAAGGAGGCGATGGCTGATCAAGAACAGCCGGTGTTTAGGCCGTTTACCGGAGAGGCGAGGCGGTTGGATGGTGGAAAAGTGGATAGCAGCAAGATTCGAGATCATCGCAGTGTACCGAGCTGCGCCGCGAGTCGATCAGTTGGGACGTCGACCGCTGGTGGTGGCGGAAGGGAACCTAGGGACCTTGTTTTGGTTTCTGATGGTGTTAGGAGATCATCAGATGAGTTGAAGGATGGAGTCAAAGTTGCAGAGACAAAAGTGGAAAAGTTTCAAGCTTTTACTGGCAAAAAACATGTACTAGGGTTCTCTAAGTAGTGATTTAATTGGGTTTGATGGTACTTTTCCCTTGAATTTATTTGGTATTAGTTTGTGCTTGTGGATGTTAAACTTTTCAATATTAGAAGACTTGAAATTGCATAGATGGTTGAAAAATAATACTACAGTCTTCTGATTAAGGTGACAGCAAACGAGTTCTATTAACTGGAGTAATTACTGTTACCATATGAAATATTGAGGCTGAAAGTTGAAATTTCAATTAAAAATTAGATAAGAAGTGTAGTATTAGTATCCTTCAGATAGCGGTTATTAATTACAGTATAATATTGGTACTATCGCTCTCCCGCCCACTCTGAGCAAGTGAGCATGGTAAAATGTCAACACGTGGGTGAATATCCGACACTTGTCCCCCTGATGGTGGGGCCATGTGTCAAACATTCGTCTACGTGTAGACATTTTATCATGCCCACATATAAGGATGGGCATCGGGTCAGTCGGTTGGATTGGGTTTGGACCTGACCCAAAATAGATGCGGTTTAAGTCGACTTGCCAAATGGCAAATCAAAACCCAACCAACAGTATGGTTAGATTGCCGGAAACCAACCTGACGAGTTGAGTCGGATCGATTACTCTACAAAATTAATTATATTTTTTTCAACATGATTGATTTTCGAATTGGCAATTGTCAATCCGAAAACCGATCCAACTACGTCCGACCTGAACCCACCCTAGTCAGATTAGAGATTCGGATGCCCACCCATATCCACATGTGGGCGGTAGAGAGGAAGTAACAGTATTGGATATGCTTCAATTCTTAGGTGATATAAAAATCAATGATTCTATATAACTAAACTAGGAGTCTAGAACTACGACCTACAATAAATTTTTACATGAATGAAACTTGCAAATTCCTCTTCATTTTGAAAGGTCAGGAAATATCACTTGAGAGGACATGAAAGTTTCATTCAGTACCCAATTAAACTTTTTAGAATTTTTTTCTCCACTTATTTTTTATAAGGCATCAAAAGCGCCTCCGTGGATTTGGAGGTCTCCTTCTCAATGACAAAATAATAAAAAAATAAAATTCACAAAAAAAATTCTATATGAATAATACGACTAGGAGTGGGCATTAAGTCAATCGAATTGGGTTACAACCCAATCCGAAAACCGACACAATGTAGGTCGGTTTAAAAATTTTCGGACCAACACGGAACCGCGGTTTCATGGTTCAGTTTTCAAACGGACCCGAACCGGCCTAATCTTTTCATTTTTTTTTTTTTTAAACAGCCGGTTTGCGGGTTGGAAATTTCCAACCCACAAACCAACCCGACTGGCTACCAACCCAACCCGAGTCGGGCGGGGTTGGTCAAGTTGATGCACAGCCCAAAATATTATGTGCTTTTCGTTATACTAAACAATTCGTCGCTGGGTCCTAATGTATCAAACGTCCCCGTGCTCTGATCTTTTCAAAAATTTTCATTAATAATTATAAACTTACTGATAACAAATTAACAATCACGATTAACACTACCTAGGAAAGTTCCATTCCTTTAAGAAGAAAACCACCATGTTACCAGAACTCTATGTTACAACCGAACAACATGGTAATTCAGCAGAAAATATTAACTACTCCGAGCAACATGGTAATTTCATGTTGATGCCATGGCCTGTCAAGGAAAATGGAGCTTTTTTCTTTTTCTTTGTGAATACATAGATTTCTTTGTTAACATGGTTTGGATGTCTCATAGTTCTAGCAAATAGTGATTTCATTACTATATAAATGCAACTGCTGCTAGATCTGACCAAGTGACAGGCATTTTCTTATGCGAAAAATATCCTATACCTTTTATTATTGTGGTGTTTGTGTTGGTTGCCATTATTCGATCGTCACTCTTTATGGGGAAGATGCATGAAGGAAATTATTCAAATGAGGCTGCCAAAGAATGGAGCCAATACTGAGGAAAGCGAGGAGAAAGAGAAAATACTACAATACCATCATAATAGACTAAAGGTATATTACGAATCCTCATTTCTTTTATTTTTTCTCAGAACCGTACCTTTTATAATCAAACTCCTAAATAGTTTCTCAAATATATATGCTTTGTGTAGGAAATGCAGAATACAGATGGTGTCTTTGCACTTCATGTTTACAAATCTCAATTATGTAGGAAGTAGTAGTACAAGGAGCACACTTTATTGTTTATAACTAGAAGATCCCACGTACTGTTTCCATGTAATAAATAGAGTAATAAGCCAATAAATATGGTTTCTTTTCACTTCTTCAGCGGATAAGGTACATCAATTGTTTTAATCCAGTCATTGGCACTTCGATCTTTTTATTCGTATAAATCCATCTTATTGTACAACATGCTATTTGTATTTTGAAACCCTTAAATAACATTTTCATTAGTTGGTATTTTGAAGAAGGATGTATTTACGATTGATTAGTTAACACATAATTTGAATTTAACATATTAAAATTTGACGTATGCTATACTTCTTCGACTTTGAAGGTAATTTTTCGTGTGAATTATGATTTTAGAGACGATTAACATCGAGTGTTATTTCCCACCATTCTGTGTTCTTCTTTTGACATTTCAATCGTTATTAAATTGGCCTTTTTTAGAAAGACTGCTTGTATTTCTCATGAATCATGATCCATTTATAATCCATATGTGATCATGGCTTGATTAAAGATCAGCGGCAATGCTCTTTTGCATTAACAAAATATCTTTTTATTCTTAATTCTCATCGACAATCATATCTACCTTGTCCTATTAGATTAGGTGCATAACAGACATACAAAGTTTGTGTTAATCATTAGCTAATTTATTTCATATTGTAATACATCCCAAGAGGAACATGAAGCAAGGTCTGTGTTAATTTCCTTTTGTGCGGTTACATCCGAGTCAAGTGTCAACAAACCTATGTTATGAATTTGGGTAGGTAGTTAAACTCTCTTTCTCATCAATGACAAAATGATTGATCATTGCAACGTAAATTATATGAGTACTTCCAACTCTAAAAATAATAAACTAAAATCAAGTGTCTGCTAATTGTTCATTGGATTTAAATTTCAAAGAAATAAAAAATAATTAGAGCAACCGCCAGCAATAAACTATGGTTAACATCAATTTTAGATATAGCTTATGCAATTACAACTGACAAAATTTGTAACTTGAAAGGATGGTCCAAAGTCGCAAAATAGTTTGAGTCGATTGTTAGAATTATACAAAGAGCGAAGATAAAAATAAATAAATGAATATAATATTGCACCAAAAGTATTGAAACTCCAATAATTAAGAATATCTAGATATAACACTTACATTCCGTTATGGGTGTTAACATGATGGATTTGTACAAAATATAGGAGAAATTCTGCCGAAAATTTTAAAAAATCTTTCGTATTTTAATTTTTTCTTGGACAAATTCTAAATTATATTTTGAACATATATCTCCCCGTGCAACGCACTGGTAGAAATACTAGTATATATATAAAAGAGGGTAGATGATTGAAAGCTTTTGATTTTCCTATAATACACTGTCATTTTTTTTTAAATGCACTATTTTCCCTTAACTCATACATTAAGAAAACTCTTTGTTTGTTTGTTTGTTTTTTTTTTAATTTCTCATTTTTCAATGCTTACTTTCATTCTTTTCTTTTGTAAAAAATTGACATTGCATTTAAGTCAAAAGGAAAAGTGGTGCAATAAGGTGGTTTCAAATCGACAGTCTCAACTTCAAGTTTAATAAGAGTTAACTTTTAATAATTAATTATGAATATATAGCCCACTATATCAAAACTTAAGTGCAAAAGTTTTAATATTTTCATTTTTCACAATTAACCCAATCTCTAATAT
Source organism: Jasminum sambac (assembly GCA_018223645.1). Classification (NCBI taxonomy): domain Eukaryota; kingdom Viridiplantae; phylum Streptophyta; class Magnoliopsida; order Lamiales; family Oleaceae; genus Jasminum; species Jasminum sambac. The sequence goes on from CP073642.1 coordinate 15,075,357, forward strand.
TTTATTCAATTACATTCAAAAACAATATTTTATTCAGTTGAGTCCAAGTTATCTTTTTTATTTATCAATATATTTCAATTTAGTCACTCACAATATATTTTAGTTCGATGTTCTTTTTCCTTTCAAATTAAAATTACATTAACATCCTACTTATAAAAAAAAATCAATTAAGTCATGATTTTATTACAATCTATTTTGAATCTCGTTTCTTGTGTGAAAAATAAAAATTTTAGTTTTCATTTAAATTTATCACTCTCGATCTTGTGCCCACACATGATTGGAAAATAGTCACGTATCTTTGCTTCCCACCACCAACAAGGGGTACGTGTCAATCATTCGGCCATCTGGCCACTTGATCATTTGCCTTAAATTTATTTAATTAAATTATATATATATTTTTCAGGCTATGATTCGAAATAACAATCACATTATGTAAAATAAGAAACGCAAACTTTATAATTCCTAATTCATCCTTATTAGTTGATTAAAAACTCTTCATTTTCTTATGATTTCTTTTCTTTCTTTTTATCTCTCTCACAGTCATGTTTTTATTTTGAAAAAATCGACATCAAAGTTAAGTGAATAATATGCAATATGGATGTTAAGTAAAAGGTCTCATTTTGAAATTTAATACAAGCTCACTTTCAAAAGTTAAGTATGAATATACAATTTTTTGTTGGCACTAAAGACTACGGGCAAAGTTAGTTTTTATGTTTTGCATTTTCCATTAAAAACTCAATTTATAATGTTTTGTTAAATTAAGTCTGAATTATATTTATAATTTATCAGTTTAGTCCGTAAAATCAATTTTAATATTTTTAGTTTTATATTAATATATCTACGTTATTTGGTGTTTCTATCTTTAAATTTGATTGTGTAGCATTCTATAAGAGAAGATAAAACAACAAATTAGCTTAAATGGTGCTCACTAGACTTTTAGAAATAGATGTGGTTAGTTGGAGGATAAGTGATGTAAAATAAAATTTCAAAATTTGGATGTTTTCTTTAATGTTAAGTTCTTTTAATCACTCAGGATGTAAACGATATTAGGCTCAAAGTGGTAAACATAATGAATGTAGCATTTTATTGTTCTTTGTGTATTTATTCTTAACTTAATTTATCGCAATCAATTTTTATTTTTTAAAAAGAGTTAGTCTAATATCATATGTAAAAGACGTATAGCAATACCACGTGCAAAGCACGTCTTTTTAAGTAGTTATTTCAAGTGTACAATATCTAGTAGGCCATTTTGTATGTCACAACTTTAGTATAAGAGGGTGCATTATAAGAATCTATAATATGTAATAAAGAATTTAGTAAGTTTTAATTGTAAGATTTTTTATAATATGTGATGAAAATACTAATCTAAATAATAATCTAATATTTTACTCTATTATGGCATTCTTTATGATATTTAGTATATCACGTTCTTTTGGTTCGTTAATTTTGCGAAAAATAAAGATTCGGTCACAATTCCTAAAATCTAAGGTACAAATTTGGACGTTTTGTGAAAATATTTTTTTGTATTTCAAGAACTATTGCACCGCAAGTAAGTTTTAATTGTAAATTTTCCTCAATCGTCATTATACTTTCCAAATATTGCAGCAATTTCTAAAATCCTTATGAAAAATGTCTTATTCCATATATGTTACATTTTTGAAGTTGCTAATTTAATAATTCTAGATCGACATTACTAGTATTATGTCACCAATCATGTCAAATTCTATTGCAAAGTATTATCCTAAATGTTAAGGTTCCCCTAAATACGAAGGAAAGATTTAGGATTGCTATTCAAAGAAAAATGCCTAAGCGGCTCTTAGTTGAGTTGTGTGAGGCGACGAATTTAGTACGAGAAAAGTATTTACTATATGATCTCTATTAATTTCCAACATATCAAGGTATAATTGATTTTAAAATACGGACCTCACTCATTAGCATATCAAATAATTCAGAGTTCACTAATAGCAAACACTGGATTGTAACCGATTTAAGTAATCCACTAGATAGTTAATGTTTGATTGATTCTTTACCAACGATCTTGCTACATACTAATTAATAAAATCTTGCAGTGCAGCCGAAAAATGTCAGCAACATTGGTCATTACTACTAAACTAGTGTAGCTCTCGTGCTATGCATGGAGGTTTGAAATTTTTATTATATGATTTTTTTTACAATCTACGAGATATAAAATCTCGAGAGAATTTTTGCTTTTGCAATAAAGGTGCAATTTGATATATTTGATTTGACCATAATATAAAATATTTCTCAATTTTAAACTAATGTCATAATTATAAAAGGAAAAAAATGTTGCAACTTGACTTTTAATTTTTCCATATTTCAAGTAGTGTTTACATTTTATCACTGTTTTAGAGCTTAAATTAATTTTAAAAAGATTGTCATATTGAGGAAATTTTTTTTAAAAAAATTATAACTTCTACTTTTAATATGTTAAGACAATTTTATAAATAAAACTTTTATCATTTGCTCTCATTTGTTAGCTTATATTAAACTTGGGGTCAAATTGTCTTTTATTATATTCAAAGAAGCTCATTGATAAACATAAATAGTTGCACATCCAAACACATTGACAAATTCATTTTCTTCTATAAAACAAAAAGGTTCCATAGAACTCAATTATTGAAATTTTTTTGTCACATCAAATGTTTTTCGAAAATAGTGACATCCAATGTTAATGTAACTATTTTTGAAAAACATTTGATGTTACGAAAAAATTTAAATAATTGAGTTCTATGGAGACTTATTGTTTTATAGAAGAAGAACACAAAATTTAAATAACTGTGACATCAAATGTTAATTCGACAAAAAAATATAATTTTTTTTCAATATCTTTAATATTTAATTTACACAATTAGTTAGCACTCAAGAAAAATACTTACACGAAAAAAAATACTATCTAATACTAATCACTTTAAAAGAAAAATCATTCTCTAAGAAAAGAATATATAATTTAGACATACTAATGTATGTCTCAAGCGCTTGTTTTGAAAGAAAAAAAGAGCGAAACAAAAAAATAATAATAATAATAAAAAAAAATATAAGACCCATTGATACGATTAAGATAAACCATCTATCACAAGTGGGAATGTATTTACCCCACGATCCAAATAGAGTGCGAACCTATATGAGCCCGTTTTAGACCAAATATTCTTGATTGAAATGCAAAGCCAGTATCTTCTGTATCTCTCCATCCAGACACCTAATCTTTATTATCTCAAAGTCATCAACAACCTTTAGATCACAACTTAGATACGCGCGGATTTAATCGTACGATAAATATTTGCTTAATTTAATAAAAAAATGATTAATTAACAAATTTAAATTAACAAAATTATCTGAACGCTATCGACACCAAATCTAGACAATGCATAGCCTTCCACTCGTTAACTTCCTACGTGAATAATCCACCACGTCGAGTCTAATGTTTTCATAGTACAAGCCTTTAATTAGTCGGGCTCCACACTACCTGTCCCTATGCCTCTCCACTTGTGTTTCCGGAAATTAAGGGTGCGTTCTGTTTGTCGTTTTCAACCCGTTTTCTGTTTTCTGTTTTCGAAAATATTGAAAACACGTTCTGTTCATCGTTTTCGAAATCGAGTCGAGTACTAAACCAGTCGAGTACTAAACCAGTAGGTTTCAAGAGAATACGCAGGACCCAGTTGAGTACTAAACCAGTAGCACCCTTTCGGGGTAAACCAAGAGTCAAGTTGTCACCGAGGTTCGGTGATGCACAGATCTGTCGAATCCCTCACAGGTCATCGTAGATCTGGACTGCTCTAATACCACTGTTGTGGTTTAAAGCCCAGAAAACACCAAACATACACAGTAATCGAAGGAATCGAACAAAAAATGTAAAACACAGAGAATTGTTTTTGCCAAAAAAAGGCCCGGAAGTTCCCCCACGAATGGAGTACGTCTTCCGTTGAGCATCCACTCGGGAATAGCTCTAATTCCACTAGAAAGATCAAGAATTCTCAGTTACAATGTCTCGAAAAAACTCTCGTTCACTACCACTACACAGAGCCTCAACAAGATGAGGCAAATCCTACCAGTACAAAGTATGCTAGGGTTTAAAGAGTGACAAGAAGCGAATGAGAGAAGAGACGAAAGAATAATCTGAGAATGAAATGCCCTTTCAGTTGCCTTTTATATTGCTCCAAGTAACAAACCGGCCCATTAAATCCTCAACAGTCAGCTACTGCAAATCCGGCCAAATCAAACCAAATATAACCAACCTTATTTGGATAAGATAGGCCCAAAGTGAACTGGCCCAAAGTGAGGCAAACCCAACATTTTTGTATTTCTCATGTTTTACCTAAATAACTTCATTTTTCTGTTAAAAGTAGAAATAGTATCACAAATATTCACCAACTTTCAAATGTAATAAAATATAATAATATATGAGCATGAAATAATTCTTCTTTAATTCCTAATAATATTTTTAATAAATCATTAAACAATTTTTACCAAAATCTCAAGGCAATCATGTTTTCTAGTGTTACCGTATGTTGTTATAGCATCGGTATATCAAAGTAGGCAAGATTCTAACAATGATTTGTAAAATCTAGTGTTAGCATATTGGTGCTATAGCAACATACAAGTGCTCGTGCCAAATCAAACTCCGATAGAACAAACTTGAATTTGCCCCTCTGCGCGTAAATCATTTTAATTAATGATATGATCTGTCAAAAAGTTGAATTCAACTGTTTCAAAAAAAAAAAAAAAAAGAGCCGATGAAGCTGAATTTAACTGGTTAAAAGGGTTAAAGTTGAGGCCCTAAAATTAGAGGTTTTAAGTTCAAATCTCACCAATCGCGTGTTATGCGATATTTTCCCTCCAATTGGGGCGGCTTTAACTTCGAGATTCTCTAGAATTTTTTGCATTGTGCTTCAATAGAACATGTATCTATGAGCCGCTATGCATCTATGATGCAAATTGTAAGTTTATAATCTCCAAAAGAGCGGGAAAAACTATTTAAAAACAAAGTGAGTTCAACACCATTTTTGAGAGATTAGATTTTCTGTTTATAGATTTTTTTTATTTTTTTATTTTTTTACAGCTAATAAGTTTGTGTAATATTGTTGAATGTTGGTGCAATGTTCATAAATCTCGAATTTTCGGCCTTGGAAGAATGAGATACATTTGTTTGGTTTTGAGTTTTTCATTTAAAATATGATGATTAAAAATCAAACAATGATAGTTTCTAGAATTCTTCGCGTCTGGCTCCTAGATTTTGTGCTCTTAATTTTATGCTATTTTTATTTTATAAAAAGTGGTAAGTTTTTCGAATGGAGTCAATATATTTTAGAACTAGCCTTCATCTTTATCTATATTCATATACTATTGCTAAAAGTGTAGAAATGGTGGAAAACTACTTCTTCTTTTCCATTGCTAAAAGTGTAGAAATGGTGGAAAACTACTTCTTCTTTTCCATTTATATCCTCACATATCAAGTGGAATTACATGTGTGGCATATGTCCTTGAAATTGCAAAACCACCTTTTTAATTTCCCATTTGAACTGTAATTATGAGCAAATTTTTTACTGTTTCAAATTTTACACTAACAAAAAATAGTTTCTTTTTTAGTTTGATTATCATTCTCTTTCAATCATTTTCCCGTTTTGTCATTTTTTGTATTTGTTTTTTTTTTTATTAATTGTTCATTGTTTTACTCAAATTTTGACAATAGTTTCAAATATATACATGCTGTCATTATTTAATGAAAAAATAGAGAGTTGATGTCAAATGACTAATTCTATCAAATGCTTTTGAAATGAAATGCAGAAGTGTATAACTTTAAAAGCTGATGAAATCAATAGAAGGCAAATACTAAAGAATGATTTTCCCCTGTTTTCGTCATTTTTAGTTTTTTTATGAAATTTGATTAATCATCATGCAATTGAGTTGTATAAATATTTAAATTCAAGTAATATGTAATAATTAAGATATTTAACATAGTTAATTATCACAAATTTGCATCTTTTGATGAGTATTTTAAATAATAAATTTTAACCTACGAAAATCATATTGAAATTTATAAAAGCATGTAACCTTTTAATTTATTTTAAACGTGTTAGCATTTTTTACAAATTAATTTTATCTCTTCCAAAATCTTTCCCCTGAAAAATTAAATCAAATAATTCACACATATATAAATAAATAAAAAATATATTACAAGAAAAATAAGTTTTATTTAAATTTATCTAACTTAAAAATATTTTGAACGTGCAACACGCGTTTACATGTGCTAGTATATGTAAAAGAAGGAGTTGCTGCTATAATTAATCATGTATTTTCCAACCTAAATGTACGTCATAGTTTTTTAATTAAAGTCTACTCTTTTCTTAAACGGTTCATATAAACCATGTTAATTATGGGAAGTGAGAACACGGTTCCCTAAATTTATGAAAATCGCATTCCCTAATTCTTATTATCTTTTTTATTCTTATTTTTTTGATTGATATCCATTTAAACACGATTTCATAGATGATGTTGACGTCGGATTTTTGCGGATCCTAGTCAATCAATAACTTGACCCGAAAATCAGAGGTGACCTCCAGCTCAAGCAATAGTAAATGATTAAGGTAAGAACTGAGTGCCAGATATGACTAAAATAATTGAGAGAATAAGTAATTTCCTTGTTCTTCTTGCGAAAAAGACCCCTTAAATGGAACTAACCCCTCTTATAGGCTGCGAGGGGTGACATGGCTTATTACACGGCTGACTTTGGACATGACCAGTACTTTGGGGCTTGGAGTGCACTTGGCAGTTCTAACTCAACTAGTTACAAGAGATTCGCAGTAAGTACAGCCAAAGTACCAAAGTCAACTGAAGTACATAAGCAGTTGGATGTCAGGATAACCGTTTTAACCGCTACGTTTGACTTGTCCCCAATGAGTTGGATGTGCCCGACCCGACCTGTCTCGTCGGACGGATCCGCATGGTTTGTCCTCTCGGTCGGGTCGCCTACTTCATACGTGGTCCGGGTCACGCCCGACCGTTTCTTGCGGCTCTTATTCGGTCCGATTAGGCGTGCACGCAACAATAGCCCCACAGTGGCTGGTCTAATTTGCGTTTGACCTGGCACTTGCTGGAAATAGGGCCGGATCCTCGAATACCCTACAATTGAAAGGAAATACCGAAGTAAAAATGCCCGAAAGAAAATACTGAAGTAAAAACGCCACCGGCACCGAATAAAATTAGAAAAAAACCAATTTGAGGGCTTAAACGACCTCCGATTGCCAAAAAAGGCAGGAGTTCTAAGCAAAGCTAGGAAGTTTTGTAGATCTCGTCGAGACCTTTCCGGAATGTACTCATGGACTGAAAACGGACACCGTACGCAAAAGTTATGATCATTTGAAGTTCAGCATGTCCAATTTTATTTTATTTTTATTTTTATTTTTATTTTTTTAGGCACCCGAACACCATTCCTCCAAATGGCTTATGTTAGGGCTAGGCTCTTCATTTCTACCATCTTCACCACCCGAATTCTCTCCCAAAGCTCTCTCTGCACTCTCTCTCTTGCGATTGCGTGACTTGAGCTCCAGCTCTTGCAGACATCAGTGCGGGGGGTGACTCTCCTGGCCCCGATCCTCAGTTATCAGGTAAGAGCTTCATTTCTCTCTGTCAAGTCGAATGAGTGGTTTCCCTAAAATTGAAGAAAGTGAATCATATTCTTGGGGAGTCGGGGTCGATAAGGCGGAGATGGTGAGTCCGTTGGCGGAAGGGCTTGTTGCCGCCGCCGGGTTGGGAGAGACGGCGAATTCGGCCACGTGTGGGGGTCGACCCGGGGGGCCGACCTGGCGGATCAATCCAGGCCACTAGCGCACGACCTGGTTTCGGATCCGCCCAGGTCGTGCGTTGTTGATTTTGGGGCAGATCTGCCCAGGTCACGCCCCCGTGATTCGGATTCCCCCGGGTCCTCGTCCAATTCCGGCCACGGCGGGGAGATGTTTCCTTAGATCCGTTTGTGGAGGAGGTGGTGAGTAGCGATGGATATGGGTCAGATCCGCTCGAAGAAGACGTGACAATTAATGAGGAGTCGTGCGAGGCCAGCGGCAATGAGGTAGGGAGTGAGGGTATTTGCCCTGATTCAGGTGGGACCGATCCCATCGCGCATTCCCAACCTAGCTCCTCCTTTGCTAGCGTTAACTATCCTTTGGTCGTGACCGAGCGGAATCTTACCGCGTGGCACGAACAATTCGGCTTGCCTCCTTCAGTTGTGTTCTTGCGCCCCCGACCCGACGAGAGAGCTCACATACCACGAGAAGGATGTGTAGCCGCTAATTTGCATATGCTTGAGGCGGGTCTTCGGTTTCCATTGCTACGGATTGTGACGAATTTGTTACGAAACTGGGCCATCACTCCTTCCCAAGTCTCCCCCAACGGCTGGAAGATTATTATTGGGTTTGTGTCCCTGTGGCATCGGCTCGGTTTTGGCACCCCTACCGTTGACGAGTTCAATCGCATCTACCATTTTCGGTCTGATGGTAATAGGACTGGTTGGCATTACTTGATGATCCGTCCCAAACTAGGGAGAGTTTCATTTTCGGGCCTACATGATTCGGTCCGGAGGTGGAAAGATAGGTGGTTTTGGGTATCGGGGAGTTGGATGTGTCATGACCGCCATACTGGGGAGGATATATCTGTCCCGACTAGATATAGAGACTTAAGCAAGTTTAACTCTAATGTTGTTGATTTCTTATCCGGTTTTCTCATACTTATATCCATTTCCTTGGCAGGGGAAATCTCACCGGTGAAGATTAAAGGCTTGAGGCGCAAGCTTTAGGTGGTTTGGGAGCTTGATCAACAGGAGCGGCATTACAAAGTCTTTGAGCTCACGAGGCCAACTTACCGCAAGGGCTGTCTTTAGTTCGACCGCCGCTACGCGACCACTCCTTGCCCTGTTAGAACTGACTTAAGTCTTCATTACCAGCCCTCACTTCCACCTTATATATATGTATGGTGGTCATTGTGCAGTTTTTCCTCCTCTTTTATCCCCAGGTCCTTCTAAAAAGAGAAAGAGATCCGTCGATCTAAGAGTCATGGGAAGGAGCGACTTTTTGAAAGAGGAGCGCCCCACGACGGGTGGCAAGCAGCTCCCAATGAAAACAGCCCCAACGCCACCGGCCGGAGGTTCTAAGAGGGCCTCATCAAGTTCTGCGGGTTCTTCCCCGAAGAGGTTGGCTCCGGTTAGTTCCGATTTGCTTGCCACGGCCCCGTCTGATCCCCCGCCAGCCCGCGTTCTATTGGCAGAGCTCGGACCTTCGTTCTTGGGATTGGATCATGACCGTGTTGTGGAGATGGATAAGCTAAAGGGTCAGGTCCCTAAGGCTTTGAGGGATGCACGATCTTACCTTCCTCCAGGCCCAGATGCACTCAGTAAGCTCCCCCGATCGATGAACATTGCCTTTGACTATTTTGCCCGAAGTTGGTCTACTAAGCATGAGGAGATGGCCACGAGCCTCGACATGCACACGGATCTGGCGATGGCGTCCACTCTTGCGGCCCAGCTTATGGGCTACATTTCCCATTCGAGCCAAAAGATCAGTGACTATGTGCGCCACTACAATGAGATGGTCAGCCAGGCTATTGTGGATAGGGATCACGCTCAATCATTGATAGCCGAAGTTGAGACTTTGAAGAGGAGCCTGTCCGAGAAAGAGGCGGAGGTGCAGGGTCTGAAGGAAGAACTCGCGGGGGAAAAGAAGGCCAGGGCCCGAGCTGAGAAGAAACGGCGCTTGGCGAAAGAGGAAGCCAGTTCGGCTCGTACTACTGTACTTGAGGAGTACAAGACCTCCCAGGATTACGAGATTGACTAGACTGACACCTACCTCATTGTTCTCAGGACTGCACTGAAGAAGGTCAAGGAGCATGCTCCTGAGCTTGATGTCGGCTATTTACAGGAGGAGATCGATACCACCGCAGCCGAGCAGGATGAGGCGATCGCGAAGCTTAGAGGTTTTGATGTGACCGACCAGGCAAACCAAGGCGACAAGAGGATCGAGACTACTGCCCGGACCGATGCTTAGTTTACGTTGTCGTTTATCGTTCCTGCGTATTTTGTCTTTGTTTTGGCCTTGTTCTTTGGCGGGAAGCGGGAACTTTAGTTGTGCTTTGTTCTGGATGTCTTTTGTTGTTGTCTTTTGCGGTGTAGTCGCTCGGCTCGTTTCATATGTCTTGACAGTATGCTTTATTATGATCGAATTCTAGCTTTGGTATTAAGCGTTTTGTCATGCATGGATGATCCTACTTCTCCGTTTTCACACTTGGCCGAATTTTAAGATTTTGTTTGTCTTTGGTCGGGTTCACCCCCGATCAACACGGTCTGACCTGCGTGACGGGGTGACTTAGACTTGGAAAATTTCGGAGGCTTGGGTGGGGCTCTCCGGACCGGATCTGATACCCGGCTCATTTTGTTGTTTCCTTGGTCAAGTTCAGCCCCAACCGTGCGGTCTAATTGCTCACACGTGGGATGGGGTGAATTTGACTTGGAAAATTTCGGAGGCTTGAGCTCTCCGGACTGGATCTGATGCCCGGCTCATTTTGTTTTTTCCTTGGTCAAGTTCAACCCCAACCGTGCGATCTAATTGCTCAGACGTGATGGGGTGAATTTGACTTAGAAAATTTCGGAGACTTGAGCTCTCCGGACCGGATCTGATGCCCGGCTCATTTTGTAAGTCCTTTGGTCGAGTTCGCCCCTGATCGACGCGATCTGATCTGCTCAGACGTGATGGGGTGAATTTGACTTGGAAAATTTTGGAGGCTTGAGCTCTCCGGACCGGATCTGATGCCCGGCTCATTTTGTAAGTCATTTGGTCGAAATCACCCCTGATCGGCGCGATCTGATCTGCTCAGACGTGGTGGGGTGAATTTGACTTGGAAAATTTCAGAGGCTTGGGTGGGGCTCTCCGGACCGGATTTGATGCTCGGCTCATTTTGTTGTTTCCTTGGTCAAGTTCAGCCCCAACCGTGTGGTCTAATTGCTCAGACGTGGGATAGGGTGAATTTGACTTGGAAAATTTCGGAGGCTTGAGCTCTCCGGACCGGATCTGATGCCCGGCTCATTTTGTTGTTCCCTTGGTCAAGTTCAGCCCCAACCGTGCGGTCTAATTGCTCAGACGTGATGGGGTGAATTTGACTTGGAAAATTTCGGAGGCTTGAGGTCTCCGGACCGGATCTGATGCCCGGCTCATTTTGTAGGTACGGGAGTGTTTAATATCTTCTTTATTGATGCCTCGACGGTTACAACGGCCAGATCTCAAATACAAATCGATTAGGCCTGCCACGCCAGCATGATCACAACTATCGGATGTCCTGACAAAACTACTTTCCAAAAACTACTGGAAGTACTTTTTCAAATGCTCGATGTTCCAAGGGTGCCTAAATGGCTTTCCATCTATTGTCTCAAGTTCATAGGCCCCATTTGCTAAGGCCTTGGTCACACGATACGGTCCTTCCCAGTTTGGTGAGAGACTCCCGGCCGATTGCTGTTTGCTTTGACGAGATAGCTTCTTCAACACTAGGTCCCCTTTTGAAAGCTTGCGGCCCTTGACTTTCTTGTTGTAATAATGAGAACTCCTCTGTTTGTAAACAGCGTTTTTCAGGTCCGCATCTATCCTTTTTTCTCCAAGCAGGTCTAGTGTCGAGAGTAGCGCGGAGTCGTTGTTATCCTCATCATAGTGTCCCACACGGAAGCTTGGCAAGCCGACCTCTACAGGTATGACGGCTTCGGACCCAAAAGAAAGTGAAAATGGGGTCTCTCCCATAGAATTCCTGCACGCAGTTCGATAAGAACATAGCACTCTAGGTAATTCTTCAGCCCAGGCTCCCTTTAGCTCATTGAGTCGGGTCTTCAGGGTGTGTTTGATTATCTTGTTCACCGCTTCAACCTACCCATTAGCTTGGGGATGGTTCGGTGTGGAGTATATCTTTTTGATCCATAGCCCCTCACAGAATGACCTGAACCTTGCGTTGTCGAATTGTTTTCCATTGTCGGTCACTATCGAATTCGGGATCCCGAACCGACATATAATAGACTTCCAGATAAAGTCGGTGGTCTTCTGTTCGGTTATCTTTGCGAGAGGCTCCGCCTCTGCCCACTTTGTGAAATAATCCACCGCGACAATTGCAAATTTGGTCCAGCCCCTTCCAGTCGGGAGTGGTCCGATTAGGTCAACCCCCCACTTTGCGAACGGCCAAGGGGCCATTATAGATGTCAATTCTTCAGGGGGGATCGGATCATCGGGGCGAATCTCTGGCACTTGTCACATCTCTTGACGAAGTCTATTGCGTCCTTCTTCAGGCTTGGCCAAAAATATCCCTGCCTTAAGATTTTGAAGGCGAGTTATTGCCCCCAGTGTGGTTTCCACATACACCTTCATGCACTTCACGTAAGGCATATCCCGCATCTTCTTCTGTTAAGCATCGTAGGAGTGGGAGTGAATAGCCCCGCTTGTATAGCACATCATCAATCAGAGTATATCGTGCAGATCTAATTCTTAGCTTTCGGGCCTCGCTAGGGTCCGGAGGCACCACTCCCTCCTTCAAATGTTGGATGATCTCATCCATCCAGCATGGGGCGAGATCCACATCCGTCACGGCACTTACAGTTGTCAGGGCCGACTTATCGACTAGACCAATAGGTACCGAGTCCAATCCCTCCGCCCCATCGCTTGTTGCCAGGCGTGCCAATGCGTCGGCCTGGCTATTTTGTGTTCGCGGGACTTGTCTCATCTCGGCCAACTCAAAGTGCGTCAGTTCCTGCATTACTAAACGTTGGTATGATGCCATTTTCTCGTCCTTGGCTTGATAGTTACCCAAGACCTGGTGGACGATCAGCTGCGAGTTACAATGAACCCATACTCGGTGGATTCCCATACTTCGGGCCATTCTTAAACCAGCGAGGAGCGCTTCATATTCTGCCTCGTTGTTTGTTGCGGGAAAGGAAAATCGAAGAGATTGGCAATGGTGAAACCTGTTGGGGCTAACAAGGACGATCCCTGCTCCTGAACATGCGGCGGTAGATGAGCCGTCTACGAACAGTGACCAGATCTCCAGTTCGATTTGTTCCTCTGTTATATAGGCAGGGCTGTATTCAGCTACGAAATCTGCCAGGGCTTGCCCTTTGATTGCCACCCTCGGTCGGTATTCAATGTCGAATTGCCCCAACTCGACTGACCATTTCATTAGTCTGTCGGAGGTGTCCGGCTTTTGCAATGACTGTCTGAGAGGAAAGTTAGTCAACACCTCTATTTTGTGGGCCAAGAAGTAGGGGCGGAGCTTGCGGAAAGACACGATCAAGGCATACGCCAATTTTTCCACCGCCGGGTTCCTTAGCTCCGCATCTTTCAATGATTGGCTAGCATAATAAACTGGGCGCTGTACCTCAGCTTCAGTCTTTGCTAGTACGGAGCTGACCGCGGTTTCAAATACGGCAAGATACAAGGCTAGAACATCACCGCTCTCCGGCTTTGAGAGGATTGGAGGGGACGCCAGTTGTTCCTTTAGGTTCTCAAAAGCCTTTTGGCACCGGTCCGTCCACTCGAAATTCTTCCCACCCCTGCGAGCGTCAAAGAATGGTTTGCATTTATCCGTGGACTTGGAAACAAATCTGTTCAGGGCTGCTATGCGTCCTGTGAGACTCTGCATTTCCTTCACCTTGGTCGGGGCTTTCATATCAAGCAGGGCCTGAATTTTCTCTGGATTTGTCTCGATTCCGCGCTGATTGACCATGTACCCCAAAAACTTGCCCGAGCTGACACCAAATGAACACTTTTTTGGGTTAAGCTTCATGCGATACTTTCTAAGTATGGCGAACATGTTGGATAGATGCTTGACGTGATCTGTGACCTCTAGACTTTTTACCAACATATCATCCACATACACCTCAATCGTCTTTCCGATCTGGTCTGCGAACATTGAATTCACCAATCATTGATATGTCGCCCCCGCATTTTTCAGCCCAAATGGCATCATTTTATAGCAATACAAGCCGCGGTCAGTTATGAAGGAGGTATGCTCCTCATCTTGTTCGAACATCGGGATCTGATTGTAGCCGGAGTAGGCATCCATGAAACTAAGTAGTGCATGGCCCGCTGTGGCGTCCACCATTTGGTCAATGCGGGGGAGTGGGAAACTATCCTTCGGACATGCTCTGTTCAGGTCTGTAAAATCAATGCAAACCCTCCAGCTCCCATTGCTCTTTTTAACCAGTACCGGGTTGGCTACCCATTGGGGATACTTAGCCTCTCTGATAAAACTATTCCCAAGAAGTTTGATGACTTCAGCGGCTAGAGCCTCATACCGTTCCGGGTTTAGCGAACGTCATTTTTGCTTGTGGGGCTTACAAGTTGGGTCAACACTAAGTCGATGACAAGCCAGGTGAGAAGGAATCCCTTCCATGTCAGCGTGTGTCCAGGCAAATACATCCAAATTATCCCCAAGGAAACTTATCAGCTCTGACCGAATCGGTTATGCCAGCTCCTTTCCGATTTTTAACTCTGCCTCGGGACGCTCAGGATTCGGGACTACCACTTATAGCTCCTCAACGGGGCCCGTGTAGGTGTCATTTTGTCCCAAACGTGGGTCGAGGTTGTCGGACTGGCCGCCTCCACCATCCCCGATACACGTAACGATCCCATTGGAGGCATAATTCAAACAACACTCCCTAGAAGCTCGTTGATCGCCCCTAACTATCCCCGGCCCATAAGAGGTTGGGAACTTCATCACGTAGTGATAGATCGAGGTGGCCGCCTTTAGCTGCGTGCGGGATTGGCACGCCCGAATAGCATTGTGATTAGCGGGGACGTCAACTATGACAAAGTCCGCTAAAGTCCGTCTGGTACAGCGGGGGTCGCCTAGCTCGACCATGAGTGAGATCTCACCCTTAGGAATTACATAGTCGCCAGTGAAGCCCTATAGCCTGGTCGGATGAGGACGGAGCTGTCGTGGGTCTAGGCCCATCTCAATGAACGTCCTCCAGTACAGGATATTGGCACAACTTCCATTGTCCACCAAAGTCCGATGAATTTGTACCCCACACACTGGCATTGTGATGACTAATGCGTCAGTGTGGGGCTGCACCACACCGACGTCATCATCCTCCGTAAATCCGAAAGCTTCCAGATCGTCCTGTGGGACAGAGGATCTTGCGGAGCAGACTTGGTGGCTATTATACACCTCCCGCACCAAGGTGCGCCTCTGCATTTTAGAGCCTCGCATGCATTGGCTGCCACTTATCATTCGGATCTCGCGGTGTTGGTGGTACTTGCAGGCGCCGTCCAGAGGGGTGGTTGGGCGGCTTACTTGCGATTGTTGGCCACATATTCTTTCAGTTGACCCCTGCTGATCAATTTTTCTATCTCCCACTTTAAGTCTCGACACTCGTCGGTGTCGTGTCTTGCCGATCGATGATACCGACAGTAGCGGGACTGGTCTAGTTGAGCCAAGTCTTTTTTCATCTGTCGTGGTTTAGGCAAGAGGTTCCGATCTTTGATATTCATGTAAATCACCTCCGGGCGAGCATTCAACTCGTGTGCGAATTGAGGGTTAGGCGGCTCTCGGGCCTGAAACGGTCTGAACCATTCGGGACCCCTATGGTCGTTCCTGCGGTGTGGTCCCAGGTTCTTGTGTTGTTCCTTTGGCTTATGTTGTTCTTGCGATTTGGCTGCTACCCGTTCATTCGGGTCTGAAATGGCCCCCTCAGCGTCTTCGGCTTATATGAAATTCTCAGCACGTGTCTGAAACTCATGGTATGTCTTTGGAGGGTTGATGTGCAATGACCACCAAAACTTCGTGTGCTTTATCAGACCACCCCTGACGGCCATGCGGATCGCCTCATCGCCTACTTTCTCAGTCTTGATGAGCTCCTTATTGAATCGATCCAAATAACTTTTGAGTGATTCATTCTTCCCCTGTCGAAGGTTACACAGATTGTCGGCGGACAGCTTTCGCTTACGGGACCCCATGAAGTTCATGACAAATTGAAAGGCGAACTCTGCCCAGGTCCCAACTGAGTGTTCAGGGAGTTGGCGGAGCCACTCCTGTTGTTCATTTCCTAATGTCAATGGGAAGGCCTTACACATGACGTCATCGCTTGCCCCCTGGAGCTCCATCCATGATGTGTATCTATCGATATGAGCTACCGGGTCGGTATGTCCGTCGTAACTCGGGATTTGGGGCATTTTCAACCCTTTTGGTAAGGGTACTGCATATACCTCAGGGGTGAACACGGAGTGTCTTGCAGCGCCAACATCATTTTTGCCGGATTGTTTCGCCTCCAGGTCCGCAACCCGCTTTAGAATAGTTTCAAACGCGGGGCTGTTTAATGTCAATCCTCCAGACCCCGGTAGCGGGCCTGGAGTTGGCTGATGAGCCGAGAGATGATCCGAACCCTTGGTGACGTTCGGAGTGAACTTTAGGTCGTGCCGCCCCGCCACCTTGGGGGGTGTTTGGTTGTCATTTCGAATATGAGAGGGACCCGGTGATCGCTCCCTAACTCGTTTAGGGCTGGTCGGATTGTCCAGGCCAATTCCCCCACCATGAAGTTGGCCGATGCCATCTCCTTGCTTTAAGTGCTCTGCGAGTGTCCGATTGGCCGGGATGGCCTGATACAGTCCCAGTCCATGCGGTTCGGTGTGTGCCCTCTGAATCTCAATTCGCTTTCCTGTGCCATCGACTGGCTGAATCAGGGGTTGCCCTGGGGGGTCGATCGGCCTCAAGCGGCTAAACACAGTCGTGGGGGCTTGCCTTTCAGAGTCGGGGTTTCTATCATCCCCGGTGGAGGAGCTGACAGTGTGGACGCCTTCTAGACTCAGTCGGCGGCGAACCTGAGGGTTAGCAGGGGCGTCCCGTGGTTGGGACTGCACTTCTTCGTCCAAGTCACGGTCGCGCCGCGATTACGGTTGTTCGCGGGGTTGTCTGCCTGCGTAGCTTTTCGGCGGCGCTCGGGTGGTGATCGAGCCGTTCAAGCACGGCTCCAAGCACTTGGTCATTCTGAGGGATCTCGAGTTGAAATTTGTTGGGGCGAGGGTGGCGGGCCTGAGGGTTGGCGTGTCCGCTTCGCCGAGACCATGGTTCACAGTGGGTAGGAGGGATGGAAGATGTGATAGAAGATGTGAAATGTTGTACTGCTGGTTGGGCGTTCACAAGAACGGGCCCTCCTTCTAGCGCCAATTGTTGACGTCGGATTTTTGCGGATCCTAGTCAATCAATAACTTGACCCGAAAATCAGAGGTGACCTCCAGCTCAAGCAATAGTAAATGATTTAGGTAAGAACTGAGTGCCAGATATGACTAAAATAATTGAGAGAATAAGTAATTTCCTTGTTCTTCTTGCGAAAAAGACCCCTTAAATGGAACTAACCCCTCTTATAGGCTGCGAGGGGTGACATGGCTTATTACACGGCTGACTTCGGACATGACCAGTACTTTGGGGCTTGGAGTGCACTTGGTAGTTCTAACTCAACTAGTTACAAGAGATTCGCAGTAAGTACAGCCAAAGTACCAAGGTCAACTGAAGTACATAAGTAGTTGGATGTCAGGATAACCGTTTTAACCGCTACGTTTGACTTGTCCCCAATGAGTTGGATGTGCCCGACCCGACCTGTCTTGTCGGACGGATCCGCATGGTTTGTCCTCTCGGTCGGGTCGCCCTACTTCGTACTTGGTCCGGGTCACGCCCGACCGTTTCTTGCGGCTCTTATTCCGTCCGATTAGGCGCGCACGCAACAGATGATGATCTATTTTTATCTTTTATTTATTTATTTTTGTTTTAAACAATTCAAGGTTGTATAATTGACTTATATATAAAAAAAATTTATCTATTTTTTTTATTTTCCTTTGTACAAGGTAAATGCTTGAAACATATATATTTTATGTCTAAATTATTTTTTTTACCTAGAGAATGATTTTTTTTCATTTTTAGGTAGTATTTTTTTTTCTTTCTTATAAGTGCTTATTATTTTTGTATTCTAACTAATTGTATTATGTTCAACACGTTCAAAATAAATTTATGTTAATGGTATAAATTATAGTTTTTTAATTTTTTCCTCAATATCACAATCTTTTTAAATTAGTTAAGCCCTAAAACAATGATAAAATATTATTAGAAAAATGATAAAACTAGTTAAGTCCTAAGATGACAATTTGTATAACAAATTTTTCTGTAATATAATGGTTTGGAACAAAATTTATAAAACATTATTAAAATACATTTTAATGCTCCCGCGTCCTGCAAAGATAGTCTAATATAATGTTTTTTTCCATCCCAAAAATAACGTGAAATTTAATTTTAGAACTTAATTAATTACCATAATATGTGTGAAAATAACGAGTGAACCATTTTTATAGGACGGAGACACTATTATCTCGATTTTATTATTTTTGTTGTGTATTCATAAATAATATTTCGTAACATTGCTTTATATAAATATAAATTTACCATCTTAATCATTTCCGTGCATCGCTCAAATAATACTAGTTGACAACTATTAGGTTTAACAATCCTAAGTTGAATAGTATTAATAAAGTAGGATTAAGAAATACAATATGGATATATTTTTTTTTACTTCTCAACCGAATCTAAAATTTATTTTTTCAATAATGTATATCAAACATAACCATACATCAAGTTTATTCAATTGCGTGAACATAAGTGATGAAAGATATATGCACGTTTGCTTGTGAGCAAAGACAAAAAAACGTGTGAAGAACGTAAAAATGCATTTAGATCCAATAGCATGTGAATAACAAGTGGATGCACCTGCGTGCATTTGCCTATCTAATAAGTACAAGCAATGATAATAAACTTGGTCCATTAAATCCTTTTTTGGATTTTCAGGTGGACAATTTGAATCAAGGTGGGCTAACTCTTAAACTTTAGGCCCAAGTTGTAATTTGTAATATTTGTCCACTCAAAATAGGAGGACAAAAACAGGCCACACCGTTGCCATGGTCATCCTCATAGTGTAATTGGTTGAGCGAGAATAGACATTGCGAGTGGTTTTAACTTTGTTTTCGAATTTGTATATGCATCTTCATCCTTATAGACTACATTCAGGACACGTGTAAGATTGATCACTCGCTCGAGGATGGCCATCGGTATCGTAGTAAGACAAAGACACTCTTGATTTATATCTTTCCAGGAATTTATGATATCTTTACGAAATACATCGAGCGTCTCTTCTTTTGAAACTCCCATTTGATTCATATAGCAATCAACTGCATTTATCTTCTGTTCAAACTGCATACATGTAGTACAATATTACCGAAGATACTAGCTAGATTATCATTCTTTGACCAAGATCCAATCATATAAGATCATGATGATGATGAAACCGATGAACAAATCAAGAGTTCAAATACTTACCCCGTGTCCT
Source organism: Jasminum sambac (assembly GCA_018223645.1). Taxonomy (NCBI): domain Eukaryota; kingdom Viridiplantae; phylum Streptophyta; class Magnoliopsida; order Lamiales; family Oleaceae; genus Jasminum; species Jasminum sambac. The sequence goes on from CP073642.1 coordinate 15,094,753, forward strand.
ACCATATCGCCCATTAGTCTAGAAATTGCTGCCGAAGCACGTACGAGTAATGGTTCACTTGAAATCCATTCAAAGGTTTCCTTGCGTACGATCTCTTCTATACCTACCAAAGATAGTGTAGATAGCAACATATAGCCGGAAGATACTAGTGCGACCTTCATATACTCTTCCATTTCCGGAACATATCCACTATATGCCCATTTCGCCTCTTCAAAGTAAGACCAAACTATCTTTTTCAACTGCAAATAGACAACTTTAGTAGATGCGTCTATCATCTGAAATAATTCTTATAAAATGTCATACAACTTTATTAGAGTTGATTACCTCTTTTATCGCATAGTGAATACGGTATATTTGTCCAATCTTTTCCAACTCTTGCTCGATGTTGATATAAACATCTAAAAGAGCTTTGTAGAAGTATTTCATGTACAAAGGCAGCCAGGGACGGATCCAGGAAACTAACCCAGCTAGAGCGATCGTTGATCGTCAGCGATCGTTGACTATTGACCGTTGAATTCTTTGTGCTGTTAATGCGTGTTTAATTTTGTACTTAATTAAAGTAGAAGCTGGATTAAATGTCACATTAATATTAGAATCACTACATTGAGACTTTCATTTAATCTGGTCACCTGGAAAAAGCATTTGATAATTTGCAAATCAATTAAATAACATATATAAAAATTGTTTAAAACTATAATTAAACCTTTTTTTAAAAAATAAATAAATTATAATAAAACCTTAAAACAAAATGAAGAGGAAATTAGAAATTGATAAACAAATAATCACATTTTTTCATTAAATTTCAATACTAAATTAAACTAAGCTAATTAGCTAAATCCAATGTAAAATATTAATTAACAAAAAATTATAATTATTTATTCAATTTCAATGCTAAACTAAATTAAACCAACCCAATTAACTATACAGATAAACAAAGATTAACCAGCACACTAACAAAACCGTAATTACCCTATGTGCCTAAGTCAAAAATTAACTGAAAAGTTAAAAAGAAACAAATAAATTGGAAGCTAAATTTAAACTAAACCAAATTAATTAAATTGTTTTAAAATTCAATTCAACTACAAATCAATAATGAATCATGAATAAGTGAAATAACAAACTTACAATCAACACATAAATAAATAAATATAATAATACAACACATTACACAAATGAATTTGGAACTTTCTAATTCCTCCATCGGTCAACAAAGCGCATAAGCGTAACGTGAGAAGAAGAAACACTGGTCTCTAATCTTGGGTTGGTTAAACAATTAAATTACTTAATTTGGGTTTATTGTTATTTTTTGGCCCAACTTCCTAAAAGCCCACAACTGGCCCAAAATTTGGAAAACGGATTAGAAACACAGGTCATCTTCTTCCCCTGCGACTCTGCCTGCCAACTGCATCTCGTATTTCCAAATCATTGAGTCCTTTAATTTTTCCCGACTGCCGGCAACTGAAGAGCATTTTCAACGGATCCAGCACGAGCGGCCGCGCGAGCTCGCCAAGTGCTAGATCCGTCCCTGAAGGCAGCTGGTCCATGGCATTGACATTCCAACTGTTCCACAAAAATGTGATGTATACAAAATCGAAATATGGCCAAACATTATTCTGAAATAACCAAATATATAAACTACTAAGATAAAAAGAGGAATTTGAAATGATAAAATAAATAAATGGTAATTGTTATAAGTATACTCACATATTTCACATTCTATTAGGATATGGATATGCACATTTGTGTGTGCACAAATTAAAATTTACCTTTCAATTGCATCGGTGAATAGCGTAAGTTCATCAAAGGTCCCATAATTGTCGTAGATGTCATCAATAACAGAAGTCATAGCAATTACTTTGGTTAGTATTTTCCTGGCCAATGAATATTGAGGTTCAAAGTAGACGGCCAATATCCAAAAGTAGCATTCGACAATCCTATCTCTCGCAAATGGCAACTTTTTATAGAATTCCAAAGACTTCCACCACCTACAATTTATATTCAAAAGTAAAATGTTAATCAATTTTAACATAGTATAAGTAACAGACTGTGCGTACAAGTAGCATATTCTAACAAACGAACCTTGTGATTTCGCTAATCTCGCTTTGATGCATTTTTTGCAATAAGTTGAAATCTAATATTGCGAATTTCATGAGAACGTCGTCGTGGGATTTATCTTCTTGGTAAATCGACAAGAATTTCTTTACCCCAAGCCTTGTTAAAGCTTTGTGAATTGGCATCTCCAAGGCTTCACTAATTTCTCTAGATCTGTCTGCCGTGGATTCCAGGTGAAAAGTAGAGAACTTTAATGCTTCTTGAAGAATTTCTTCCCCGTGTACTCCATACTGTGCAGCCTCGTACATGCTCAACAATCCTCGCACATCGGTAATCAAAGATTCCTCAAAATTTCCTTCCTGGCCCTTAAACTTGTTGAACACATCTGTTTCAACCACCAAAAAAGGAAAAAAATTACACGTGCCAATAAGAATAATATGAAAGGTAGGCTATATAGGGCAAAAGCTGAGGCTCTGAGACCTAGAGGTCTCAGGTTTGATTTCCCATAAAGGGGAATTTTACTGCCTCATTTTAGGAGGATTATTGTGCCCCTATAAGGGGATTTAGCGTCCAATAAGGGAATTTAGTGCCCCAGAAATGGGGATTTAGTGTCCAGTAAGAGATTATATTGCCTCGATACGGGGTTTCTTTGCGCAATGTACTTTAATTGTAATGTATCTATAAGCACTTTATACTGCAATACGCAGATTGTCAAAAAAAAAAAAAAAAAAGAGATAGTAGGCTATACAGTATTCCGCTTTTTTACTATGGCAACGGTAGGCAGTGACATAAGAAGTTGATAACTATGTTACTGCAAATAGATTAATTGTTCAAATCATACTTAATTGCTGTGGTGGTAAAATTTGTGACAATAAAAATTCAACGGGTGGAGATAGAAGAAGAGAGAGTCGAACGATGAAAAGAAAAGACAAAGGGGACTATTTCAAGTGGTTAGAGCTCCCATTACCAGGTTTGACCGATAACCTTCCGCGCGTTCCCCCAGTTGTGCAAAATTCAATCGACTATCAATTAGCAAAAGATTCAATTAAAGTACTCATTCCATTGAGAAATGGGCACAAACTACAAACTTAATAAAAAAGGTCAATCAACCCAGAAAAAGTCCAAATAAACTTTTTGAATAAAAAGAAAAAGAAAGTCCAAATCAACTTTGCAAATGTCTGTTTGGGTTATGATTTAGCTTTTTCTTCATCGACCATCAATAACAAAATCAATTTTCTTTTCAGACTTGGAGTCTTGGACGACTGCAGTTGGTTATTTGGGTCACTAAAAATTGTGCTTTTTATTTTTGGTTGAATGAGTTATAATTCCAGCGATGGACCGTTTTCCTTTGGAAATGTGTTTAGTTTATTTTATGGGTTAGAAGGAAACAAATTTTTTCTAGATGTCAAAGAATGAAAGAGAATTGCATTGTACTAAAGCTAAACATACAGGTCCTCTTCGATATGGGGGCACAAGGCGGAGCCCTCGTTTGCCTCATAGCAAAACTAGTCCAGGTGTACACCAGCAATGTTCGAGCACTCCGGAGTATTTTCCGATCACATACGATATTCATTTTGAAAATCGAGATCAGATCCAAATCCAATACGACGAGGAGGAGCTCCAGCAATTCAGAAAATTTCCCGATGGCACCGTTGGTCGCCGATTAAAGTTTTTGGCCAAATTATGGCACAAAAACTTTGACAGACGGCCACCAGCGCCAACGATGTCGCTGGAAAATTTTTTGAGTTGTTGGAGTTTCGTTTCGCCGTGCTAGTTTCAATTTTTAAAACGGAAGTCGTATGTGATCAGAAAATATCCTCAGAGTGTCATAACTACGGCACACCTAAGAATGCTTGAACATTACCATGGTGTACACACATGTTTTTAAAATTAAATGAAAAATTTCAACTTACCACATGGCACATGGTATCCTTGTTGTCTCAGTAGACGGAATCGAAGAGCAATTGTACGAAGATCGTTGTTTTGTTTGTCACAACTTTCAAGATAAGTGTGGTACATGTATTGCAACGACTCTTTAGTTTCTCTTTCAAAATGGTATCCAACCCCAAGCCGTTGAATTGCATCGATGAGGTCTAATTTATATAATGAATCATCTGGAGTTGTCAAAGATTTTTTCACTTCTTCTTTAGTCTTTGAAGTTCTCGTTTCTTCATGACTCGATATTTCCTATATTGTCGAAATACACATAATGAAGTAGGTAAATATATATTCTTCTCCCATACATTGGAATAGCTTATTCTCATCACTCATCGATATGTTAACAATCAGACTTGTTAAGTTGGACTCATTATTGATGTGTTAAATTTCACCGCTAACACATCAACAATTATGGAATAATTACGTTCTACATGAGGAAGAGAACATTATTCAAGTAATGAACACATCGTAGTCATCTAAGTAATATCGTAGATTAATAAAGTGCATAACTAATTAATTTTACCGTAAGCTTAGATGTATATGCAAGAAAATAATCTTTCCAAACGCTAGGATGATATGTTACTGAGCGTCGAGCATCTTTAATGCCCATATTTTTGGTAGAAAACGGAGCAGCAGCAGCATTAATTTGGCTACCCATTTATATTTAAGCAAATGATTCTAACTTTGAATGGATGTAAAATTTCTTTCGGTGGGTATTTATAGTAGTCCTCTTACACAGAAAGCCACTTGATAAATGCTTGAATTGACAATTTTCCTCACATGGAAGTAATGGGGCTATGCTCATTTAATTAGCGATGTTGTCCTCCATGTAACCTCGTACTCTTTTATTTTTTTAATTTATTATTATTATTATTATTATTATTATTATTATTATTATTATTATTATTATGTCTTCTTCTTTTACAGTAGTTTTAATTTGACCACATAACTAGGGCCTTTTATTTTTATTTTTTTTAATTACTTCCTTTGCATTAGTGACAAATTACACAACCGTTCACGTGGAACAGTGTGTCCAATGTGGAACACTGGACTTGCAAATATTTACTTTGCATTTAATATGCGTTGAACATTACTGCGCAAGGTGTTATATATTGTTACTTTCTAAATTAAAAAATTAATAAATACGTTAATATAATAAAAAAAATTAAAAAATATAGAAAAGATGAACATTATTATTGTTTTATTATTGTTATTTTTGTGATTAAATTTCTAATCCCCACTTTCGTAGTTCATCCTGACCTTAAAACTTAGGATTAATTAAGACATCCGAAATAATATAGAAAATACAAACATTATTGTTGTTGTACACTTGTATTATTATTGTATTTTCTAATCCTAATTGTGATTAAATAAGACATCCAAAATTAGGATTAGAAATTTTCTAATCCTTGCTTTCGTGGTTCAGTGCCAACAAAAATTATAACCATCCAAAATTGCCTGCCTCTTGCCTTTTTCCACCATGCGCGATAAACTGAAATAGTCACAACTGTATAAAATTGTCGAGCTGTTAATCAAAATTAGTTATGCGTCCGTGCAATGTATTGGAATTGCAATGTTTAAAAATAAATTAAAAAACGAAAATTTTATTTTATGGACAATATAATTTCGCAGATGATGTATAATATAAATTTTAATTAATTTATCATCAAAAAAGGTATTATCATTGTAACTAATATTTTGTAACCAGGTATTATTTGTCTGGTTGAAAATGCATAATTTTATAGTTCAAAAAACTTTAGGTAACTTATAATTATGTGAAAAAAATATAAAATATTTTATAGCCGAAAGTAATATGACCGATTCAAAACAAATGTCCAATAAAATGTGCGGCTAAAATGTTCCACGTTGGATGCCACATAAAATGTGCGGCTAAAATGTGGTTCCTTCATTGTTCGATAGTAACTGGTTCCCACGTTGTTCCATAGTAACTGTGTCTCAATTACCGATCTTATTTTATAAGAAAAGAAGAAACAAATAAATTTAAAAAGATAGATATATATGCCAAAGAAACCGCATAGACGCATAGAAATTGTTCTCATTGCACTACGCCATACACCATAAGCGCTCTCATATTCGGAAAATGATATGTTGATACTAATGTGGACATTTTGGGTGGACTTGTAGCATCTCTCTCATCTTATTTATAAGGCCTAGTGATCTGTTGCCAACATGTTGGCAACTTATGTTGCCAATATGTGTGACGTGGCGCTCACGAGTATCACGTCCTCAATTTTTTTAATTTTTTTTAATTTTTTTTTGGAATCTACGTCAAGTGAGATGAATAATACATAACTGCCCCCTGATGGTGGGGATCTCACCCGGGCTCTATTTTTTTTTCTTCCCGAAAATGGGGGTGTTGGCATCTTACGATGCCAACACGTTGGCAATGGAATGGGAGTATTCAATTCTTAGTGAAATAGGAAAAAAAATTACGCCAAAAAACTGTTCTCATTTAATAATAATAATAATAATAATAATAATAATAATAATAATAATAATAATAGTGGTGGTAGTGGTAAACGTTTTGATCTTATCATTAAAAAAATAACCGTTTTATTTTTTTTTAAAGGAAAAACCGTTCTTATCTTGTCATAAAAAATCATTCTCATATTGTCATCTTATCGTTATATAACGGTTCACAAGTAAATAAGTAAACAAATTAAAAAAGAAATAATTGATCAAAATGGGTAATTATTGTTAGTGTCAACAAAGGAAGCAAGAACACCAACAAAGAAGAAAAAGAAAGTCAAGAATGAGGGGCTTGAAGATTGGCTTGTCAAAAATTGTGGATTGAATTTGGAATCACCATAGCCAATGTCAAAGATGGAGGGTTGAAGGTTGTGCATACATCTCCAAATTTTTCCCTATAAATAGAGCTATCATTTGCATTGTAAACACACCACAATCACCACCAAAAACACCACTTGAAAGCCAAGAATACCTTCTTGTGTAGAGAGAAAGAGAGAGCTTCAGTGTAGAAGCTATACACGAGAGATAAAAGTGAGTGGAGTGTTAAAGCCTTTGCGTAGGCAGAGAAAAATCTGATGTGGTATTTTTGTGTCCTCATTTTGTGATAGTGAAATATATTGGTGTGGAGTCCGTGGGCGTGGCGGTTGGCGAACCACGTTAAATCTCGGTGTTCCATTTTTGTGCTTATTTTAGCGTCCATTATTTTCTCAGTTGCATATTATTTTTGTGTCCCACTGATCTTGGGCGGAATTAGCAGCGTCTAGTTCCCTAACAACTGGTATCAGAGCCACGTTTGTGATATCTCTTGAAATTCTTAGTATGCTCTGTGGTTGCAGCGTAGACTGATCTTCCACATCAGAAACGATTTCTCGAAAAATCACATTTTGTTCAGTGGGAGTAATGGCGACAGACGAGAGAATTTCCAAAATTGATAAATTTGATGGCAAAAATTTTGGATATTGGAAAATGCAAATGGAGGACTACTTGTATCGAAGGACCTATATAAGCCGTTGAAAGAAAAGCCAGGCGAGAAAGGCGGCGAGTGGGAGGTGCTTGATCAAGCACTCAGCGCAATTAGATTGACCCTATCAAAGTCGGTCGCTTTCAACATTAAAAATGAGAAGACAACGGCGTCTCTCATGGCAGCTCTATCCAGCATGTATGAACAGCCGTCTGCAGCAAATAAAGTTCATTTGATCAAGAAATTGTTCAATATGAAGATGATGGAAAGCGGGAGATTTGGAGAACACCTCAGCGAATTCAATGAGGTAGTAGACCAATTGACAACGGTGGAAATCACTTTTAGTGATGAAGTTCGAGCTCTATTAATTCTTGGGCAGTTGCCTGAGAGCTGGAATGGCACGATCCACGACCATCGCATGGCTTCGGCCGATAAGTCGAAATTAAAGTTCGATGGCGTTGTGAGCATGATCTTGGCGAGGAGATCCGGAGGCGATCGGATGCTGACTTCAACTTCGGGCCGCTTTCAATGTAGATAGCGAGCGTAAGTTCAAGCGAGAGGGCATGGGCGTGGGCCAGACAAGTCGAGGAATGGCGGACCGAGATCCAAAATCACATAAATTCCAACAAGTCAAAATCATTTGAATGTTGGAATTGCGGTCAGATGGGCACTACAAAAATCGGTGTAGAGGCGGCTCCAAAGGAAGCGGAGAACAAGACCGAGGTCAATGTCGTGATCAAGAAGAAGCGCGTGATGCGTTGATATGTTCCATGGAGAAGAAGGCCGACTATTGGGTAATAGACTGAGCATCGTTTCATGCCACCGCAAATCGACACTTTTTGCAAATTATGTGTCGGAAACTTCGAGAAGTATATCTCGGAGACGATCATCCTTGCGGCGTGGTGGGCATAGGAGAAATGCAGATCAATGTCAATGGATGCGTATGGAAATTGAAGGGCGTGAGACATATTCGAGTGAGGAAAAATTTGATCTCCGTCAAACAATTGTCGAGAGAAGGATGTGACACAAGCTTCTCTGGTGATAATTGGAAAATCACCAAGGGGGCCATGATAATCGCACGTGGCAAGGATAGTGGCACCCTATACACGACGGCGAATGCGTGTATGACAATCGCAGTTGCTGATAGTAAGGATGCGAACTTGTGGCACCAAAGACTTGGGCATATGAGCCAGAAAGGGCTCAAGTACATGCATGCAAAAGGGAAACTACCAGGGCTTCAGTCTATTGATTTAGACTTTTGCGAAAGTTGTATTTTGGGAAGCGGCGGGTGAGTTTCAATACAAGTGGCAGAACTCTAAAGAAAGAGAAGCTTGAACTTGTCCACACAGATGTGTGGGGTCCAACAACAGTTTCATCGATTGGCGGAAAGTCATACTTCGTGACTTTCATTGATGACCACTCGAGAAAGGTGTGGGTTTACTTCTTGAGACACAAATCCGATGTGTTCGAGGCGTTCAAGAAGTGGAAAGCCATGGTGGAGAATGAAACTGGTTTGAGAGTAAAGAAGTTGAGATCGACAATGGTGGAGAGTCACGAAAATTTGGCGTTCAAGAAATTTTGTTACCAAAATGGCATCAAGTTGGAGAGAACGTTGCAGAACACATAGCAATGAATGGAGTTGCGAGCATGAATCGGACTTTGTGAAAGAGCGAAGCATGAGAATACATGCGGGCACGCCAAAGCAGTTTTAGGCGGAAGGCGTCAACGCGGCATACCTAATTAATCGTGGACCGTCGGTACCATTGGAGTATAGGATCTGGAAGAAGTTTGGAGCGGGAAAGAAGTAGAAACTTTCTCATTTGAAAGTATTCGGTTGTGTCACATATGTGCACATTAGTGATAATGCCAGGAGTAAGTTAGACTCCAAATCACTAAAGTGTACTTTCGTTGGATATGGTGGAGACGAGTTCGGTGCAGCTTTTGGGATGACCAAAACAAAAAACTCATCGAGCCGGGATGTCATATTCAATGAAAAGGTGATGTACAAGGGCCAATGCGATTCACCCAATGACACAACAAACGATGATCCAACATATGTTGTTCGGACGACACTCGAAGGAAATGCGTCAAAGCCAGGCGGATGAGGGTCTGCCAGACGAGGAGCCCATCTCGGAGGTCTGATTCACCACAGTCTCCAGCTCAGGCCCCCATTGTGAGGAGGTCAAGTCGACCTCATGTTCGAATCGGAAGTACATGAACTACATGTTGCTCATCGACGCCGGCGAACCTGAATGTTATGACGAGGCATGTCGGGTGGGAGATTACATTAAGTGGGAGCTTGCAATGAAAGATGAGATAAAGTCTCTCATCTCCAATCGGCAGTGGGAACTAGTGAGTTGCCCGGAGGGAAGAAAGCTCTTAATAACAAATGGGTGTACTGAATCAAAGAAGAACATGATGGTTCAAAGAGGTACAAGGCAAGATTGGTAGTCAAAGGTTTCCAGCAAGAAGGAATTGATTACGAGCAGATATTTTTCGCGGTTGTGAAGTGACAACAATTCGATCGATGTTGAGCATTGTTGCGTGAGGGCTTGCACTTGGAAGCGATTAGACGTGGAAAACCGCTTTCCTCCATGGTGACTTAGAGGAGGAAATCTATATGCACGGACAGCGGAAGGCTTCTCGGTGAAAGGAAAAAGAAGGCGGTATGCAAATTGAAGAAAAGCCTATACGGCTTAAAGCAAGCGCCTGAAACGATGGTACAAGAAGTTTGACTGGATTTATGCGGAAAAATGGCTACATGAAGTGTAATGTCGACCATTGTTGCTACTTGAGCGGTTCGAGTCCAGGCTATATCATTTGCTACTTTATGTCGATGACATGTTAGTAGCCGGCTCGGACATGGGCGAGATCAAGAAGTTGAAGAAGCAACTATCGGCGGAATTGAAATGAAGGACTTGGGTGAAGCAAAGCAAATTCTAGGGATGAGAATTTGTAGAGACAAGCAAAGGGTGTTTGCGGTTGTCACGAGCCAAGTATGTTGATCAAATCCTGCAAAGGTTCAACATGAGCGATGCAAAGCCCGATCAAGGTACGCCATTAGCGAATCATTTCCGTCTATCCAACGACCAGTCTCCTAAGGCGAGAAGAGGAGAGAAACTTCATGGCTAAAATTCCATATGCCTCGGCCATTGGAAGTTTGATGTATGCCATGGTTTTGTACCAGACCAGGATATTGCTCATGCGATGGGAGTTGTGGCGGATATATGGCAAATCCTGAAAGCGACATTGGGATGCGATAAAGTGGATATTGAGATATCTACGGGGAACTACCTTGAGAAATTCTTATGCTTTAGACGCGGCGGCGAAGTGAAACTACGAGGTTTCATAGATGCGATTTTCTTGGTGAGGTAGATCGCGGAAGAAGCACTACCGTTATGTCTTTACAGTTGGTGCTCTGCGATTAGTTGGATTTCCGATCTGAGAAGATTGTTGCGTTATCAACTCTGAAGCGAAGTGCGTGGCGAATGTAGAGGCTAGCAAAGAGATGATATGGTTACAAGGTTTGTTGGCGAGTGGGTTTGAGCAGGAGAAGAATGTCTTGCTTGATGATAGTCGAGTGCGATACATCGGCAAAGAATTCGGCATTTCATTCGGTAACCAAACATATTGGACTCCAGTTATCACTTCATCGGATCACTTTTGGAAGATGGAGTATTGACGCTTGAAAGATTCAAGCGGCAAGAATCCGGTAGACATGATGACAAAGACAAGCGGTAACCAAGGAGAAACGGAGCTATGCTCGGCTTGATTGGTCTTACGCAATGAAGACAGAGGTGGTGACCCACATCATATTTTTCACGGCTACAAAATGAGATGTAGTAAGGTGAAGCCAGTTATGTGAAGACAGATTGAAATCAGTCTTCAAGTGGGAGATTGTTAGTGTCAACAAAGGAAGCAAGAACACCAACAAAGAAGAAAAAGAAAGTCAAGAATGAGGGGCTTGAAGATTGGCTTGTCAAAAATTGTGGATTGAATTTGGAATCACCATAGCCAATGTCAAAGATGGAGGGTTGAAGGTTGTGCATACATCTCCAAATTTTTCCCTATAAATAGAGCTATCATTTGCATTGTAAACACACCACAATCACCACCAAAAACACCACTTGAAAGCCAAGAATACCTTCTTGTGTAGAGAGAAAGAGAGAGCTTCAGTGTAGAAGCTATACACGAGAGATAAAAGTGAGTGGAGTGTTAAAGCGCTGCGTGGCGAGAGAAAAATACAGTGTGGTATTTTTTGTACTCCTCATTTTTGTGATAGTGAAATATATTGGTGTGGGTCCGTGGACGTAGGCAGTTTGGCCGAACCACGTTAAATCTCGGTGTTCCATTTTTGTGCTTATTTTAGCGTCCATTATTTTCTCAGTTGCATATTATTTTTGTGTCCCACTGATCTTGGGCGGAATTAGCAGCGTCTAGTTCCCTAACAATTATATTATTGGAGGTGTATAAAGTTTTTAAATTATTTTACATGCAGAGCTTATAACTCAGTTGACACCAAGCCATTACTCTTGTGTATGAGGTGGGAGGTTCAAATCCCACTACAGACAATTATAAATTTACAGATTCTGGTTATAAAAAAAAAAAAAAAAAGCAACTTAGTTAATTGACATAAAAAAAATTTGGCAGGAAAATTAGTTGATGTTAGAGAATTAATGGATATTGAGAGAATTAGCTTCAGAAAAAAGAATTCGGTAGGAAAATTAATTGAGTTATAAATTCTATTGCTATCATTATTAGGTAATGATATAATATCCACATGAGTGCCCACATGTGGGTGGATAGATGCTACCTATCCCCCTGCTCTCGTTCTGTTGCCAACACGTTGGTAACATAAGTTGCCAACACCCCCATTTTCGGGAGGAAAAAAAAGATAGAGACCGGGTGAGACCCCCCACCATCAGGGGCAGTTATGTATTATTCATCTCACTTGACGTAGATTCCAAAAAAAATTAAAAAAATATATTTCAAAAAAAAAAAATTTGGCCGGTGACGTGGCGCCCTGTGAGGGCGCCACGTCACACATGTTGGCAACATAAGTTGCCAACATATTGGCATTAGATCATTCACCCCTATCCCCCACCATGAGGGAGGACACGTGTTGCCCATCTGTCTATATGTGGGCAACATATCTTTTCCGCATTATTATCATATAAATGGAAAGAAACAATTTTACATCAAGAAGTTATCGCTCAATTGGCACAAAATACTATTCTTGTGTATGAGGTGGGAGGTTCAAATCCCACTAACAATAGTTGTAGGGTAGATGATTGAAAGCTTTTGATTTTCCTATAATACACTTTCAATCTTTTTTAAATGCATTATTTTCCCTTAACTCATACATTGCGAAAATTCTTTGTTTGTTTGTTTTTTTGTTAATTTCTTATTTTTCAATGCTTACTTTCATTCTTTTCTTTTGTAAAAAATTGAAATTGCATTTAAATCAAAAGGAAAAGTGTGCAATAAGGTGGTTTCAAATCGAGAGTCTCAACTCTAAGTTTAATAAGAGTTAACTTTCAATAATTAATTATGAATATATAGCCCACTGTATCAAAAGTTAAGTGCAAAAGTTTTAATCTTTTTCATTTTTTACAACTAACCCAATCTGACAATCTCTAATAATATTTTATTGGGTTATTTTCGCCATTACCCCAACTTTTCTGATTTGTTACAATTCTAACCCCATTCTTTTTTTTCGCCTTCCAGGGACCCCAACCTATCATAAATTATCACCACAGACCCCTGATAACGTTTTCCATCCAAATCAACCGTTAACTTTCCTTTTTTTGTCTTTTAGTGCAGGGCAAAATGGTCAAGTAAAAATCACTGAAAGGTTGGGGTCCTGTAATGAAAATATTAATAATTAACTTTAATTTAATTCTAAATCTTCCCAAATTTGATATTTTTATTTGATTTTTAATATATTTCTATTTATTCGTATTTCCACACAGTAGCATTTCTTTAGTATTAGAGACACGCACACTTTAATTTTAACAAATATTTAATAATAAATATAATTATTCTTTCAAAAAAATAATAAATATAAATATAATTATTATACTTAAATAAAATTTTATTAGAAATATATCACTGTAAAAAATATATCGAATACAAAGAATTAATAAAATCGAATCTCAAAATTTTATGAGCAATATATACTGTAAAAAAAATATATCGAATACAAAGAATTAATCAAATCAAATAAAAAATTAAAAAAAAAAAAACAAACTCACCCCACCCCACCCCACTTTACCCTCCCCCTCCCCCAAAGACCACTAGCAAACCACCAAGCGTGGTGGCTGCTATTAGTGGATTACTTAAATCGGTTACAATCCAGTGTTTGCTATTAGTGAACTCTAAATTATTTGATATGCCAATGAGTGAGGTCCGTATTGTAAAATCAATTATACCCTGATATGTTGGAAATTAATAGGGATTATATAGTAAATAGTTTTCTCGTACTAAATTCATCGCCTTCCACAACTAAACTAAGAGCTGCTTAGGTATTTTTCTTTGAATAGCAATCCTAAATCTTTCCTTCGTATTTAGGGGAACCTTAACATTTAGGATAATATTAGATTGCCATAGAATTTGACATGATTGGTGACATAATACTAGTAATGTCGATCTAGAATGATTAAATTAGCAACTTCAAAAATGTAACATATATGGAATAAGACATTTTTCATAAGGATTTTAGAAATAGCTGCAATATTTGGAAAGTATAATGATGATTATGAGGAAAATTTACAATTAAAACTTACTTGCGGTGCAATAGTTCTTGAAATACAAAAAAATATTTTCACAAAACGTCCAAATTTGTACCTTAGATTTTAGGAATTGTGACCAAATTTTTATTTTTCGCAAAATTAACGAACCAAAAGAATGTGATATACTAAATACCATAAAGAATGCCATAATAGAGTAAATGAACATAAGTAGTTGCACATCCAAACACATTGACAAATTCATTTTCTTCTATAAAACAAAAGGTTTCCATATAACTCAATTATTGAAATTTTTTCGTGACATCAAATGTTTTTCGAAAATAGTGACATCCAATGTTAATGTCGCTATTTTTGAAAAACATTTGATGTCACGAAGAAATTTAAATAATTGAGTTCTATGGAGACTTATTGTTTTATAGAAGAAAAACACAAAAATTTAAATAACTGTGACATCAAATGTTAATTCGACAAAAAAATATAAGTTTTTTTCAATATCTTTAACATTTAATTTATACAATTAGTTAGCACTCAAGAAAAATACTTAACACGAAAAAAATACTATCTAATACTAATCACTTTAAAAGAAAAATCATTCTCTAAGAAAAGAATATATAATTTAGACATACTAATATATGTCTCTAGCACTTGTCTTGAAAGAAAAAAAAGAGAGAAACAAAAAAAATAATAATAATAAAGAAATATAAGACCCATTGATACGATTAAGATAAACCATCTATCACAAGTGGGAATGTATTTACCCCACGATCCAAATAGAGTGCGAACCTATATGAGCCCGTTTTAGACCAAATATTCTTGATTGAAATGCAAAGCCAGTATCTTCTGTATCTCTCCATCCAGGCACCCAATCTCAAAGTCATCAACAACCTTTAGATCACAACTTAGATACGCGCGGATTTAATCGTACGATAAATATTTGCTTAATTTAATAAAAAATGATTAATTAACAAAATTAAATTAACAAAATTATCTGAACGCTATCGACACCAAATCTAGACAATGCATAGCCTTCCACTCGTTAACTTCTTACGTGAATAATCAGGGACGGATCCAGGAAACTAACCCAGCTAGAGCGATCGTTGATCGTCAGCGATCGTTGACTATTGACCGTTGAATTCTTTGTGCTGTTAATGCGTGTTTAATTTTGTACTTAATTAAAGTAGAAGCTGGATTAAATGTCACATTAATATTAGAATCACTACATTGAGACTTTCATTTAATCTGGTCACCTGGAAAAAGCATTTGATAATTTGCAAATCAATTAAATAACATATATAAAAATTGTTTAAAACTATAATTAAACCTTTTTTTAAAAAATAAATAAATTATAATAAAACCTTAAAACAAAATGAAGAGGAAATTAGAAATTGATAAACAAATAATCACATTTTTTCATTAAATTTCAATACTAAATTAAACTAAGCTAATTAGCTAAATCCAATGTAAAATATTAATTAACAAAAAATTATAATTATTTATTCAATTTCAATGCTAAACTAAATTAAACCAACCCAATTAACTATACAGATAAACAAAGATTAACCAGCACACTAACAAAACCGTAATTACCCTATGTGCCTAAGTCAAAAATTAACTGAAAAGTTAAAAAGAAACAAATAAATTGGAAGCTAAATTTAAACTAAACCAAATTAATTAAATTGTTTTAAAATTCAATTCAACTACAAATCAATAATGAATCATGAATAAGTGAAATAACAAACTTACAATCAACACATAAATAAATAAATATAATAATACAACACATTACACAAATGAATTTGGAACTTTCTAATTCCTCCATCGGGTCAACAAAGCGCAGAAGGCAGAACGTGAGAAGAAGAAACACTGGTCTCTAATCTTGGGTTGGTTAAACAATTAAATTACTTAATTTGGGTTTATTGTTATTTTTTGGCCCAACTTCCTAAAAG
The DNA here is from genome assembly GCA_018223645.1 of Jasminum sambac. Taxonomy (NCBI): domain Eukaryota; kingdom Viridiplantae; phylum Streptophyta; class Magnoliopsida; order Lamiales; family Oleaceae; genus Jasminum; species Jasminum sambac. Next base: position 15,110,889 of record CP073642.1, read on the forward strand.
CCCACAACTGGCCCAAAATTTGGAAAACGGATTAGAAACACAGGTCATCTTCTTCCCTGCGACTCTGCCTGCCAACTGCATCTCGTATTTCCAAATCATTGAGTCCTTTAATTTTTCCCGACTGCCGGCAACTGAAGAGCATTTTCAACGGATCCAGCACGAGCGGCCGCGCGAGCTCGCCAAGTGCTAGATCCGTCCCTGTGAATAATCCACCACGTCGTCGTCGAGTATAATGTTTTCATATTACAAGCCTTTAATTAGTCGGGCTCCACACTATCTGTCCCTATGCCTCTCCACTGGTGTTTCCGGAAATTAAAGATTCTCCAATATGGTGATGACAAAATGTGATTTGTTTTACCCGGGCAAATGGAATAGAGGATGAAGAGCGATTTTCAATGGAGGCTGTGAATTGGAAAATTAATAACCTACCCGTATATTAATTATCGATTTAATTACGAAGAAAGGATGAAGGGATACTGTAAGGAATTAAATAGAGTTCTATGCAAATGATTCAGTGCCCACATAATAGACACTTTATGGTCTCCACATATGGCCGGATGATCGATACGTATCCCTCCTGATGGTGAGGAACGGGACACATTAGGCTTCTTCTCCTCCCTGCGAGGGGAGGGATTTTCTCACAACCCCCTGGGCCCCATTGCATTCCGCCGGGGGGAGGGGGGGTGGGTTGTGAGGTGTGGGTAGGAGAAATTTTCCGCTAGTCACATGCCCATCATTCAGTCACATCACACACACTTAAACAGTATGCTAAACGTCTTCTAATTTTTCAAAGGCTAGTTGGCGCAAAACTTCCTACTTTTGTATATTATTGTCATATTATGCAAAAGATCCTTAATTCCTTATGCATTTCTATTTTTTATTTTTTTGCAATTCCATCCTCACCTTACTATTTCTTTTATAAAATTCATCATTGACACATTTCAAGAAGGGCGTTTATGTCCATTCACAGATTCAAATTAAAAAAAAAAAAAAAACACACACACCCACACACACAAATAAAGTGTCATCGCTGAAAATAAATGAAAATAAATTGCACTATTGAAAAAATAAAAATAACGATTTTTTTGCAATGTGAATTAAATTGGAATATTGTTTTCTCTATTTTAAGAAGGACGCTTTTGTCCACTCACAGTTCAAATTTTAAAGTATGCAAATAAAGTGCCAAAATAATTAATTAGTACTTTTGAAAACAAATTAAAATAATTTGCACTACTGAAGGAATAAAAATAACTATCTTTTTCCATTAATATTTGTTAATTAAGAACCTTATTTTTTCCATTTTCAGAAGGGCTTTTTTCTGACTCTATTTTCAAATTTTAAAAAAATGCAAATGAAGTTTCAAAATAATTAGTATTTTTGAAAACAAAGTAAAATAATTTGCACCGTTAAAAAATTAAAAATAACTATATTTTTCCAATAATGTTGATTAATTTGGAACATTGGTTTCATTTTCTTTCATTTTCAATTGCGAATGGACAAAAATCTCATTCTTAAAATTCAAAAAATGAAACACAAATGGGTATCAAGGATGAATTTTGCAAAAAAAATATAAAGGTGATGACAAAATTGCCAAAAAATAAAGATAGAAACCTTTTGCACAATGATATTCAAAGCCGGAAATATGGACTTTTTGTGGCAATTACGTTTTTTAAAATGTCAATTATTGAATACAACCTTAGTTCGGGGGTGTCTTTAACACTTCCAGAATGTCAAAAAGTGTTTCGTATATGGAAAAGTTTCTACTACTTTCAAAAGCACTGAGTATGGTAATCTTACTCAATAAGCACTGACTCCCTATACATAAAAGAGAATACTATTCATTGAAATGTGGCCCTTATATGTACGTTGACAGTGCTGAACACTTGATAATCTTACAGTATCATTTTTTTTTCATGTATATTATTTAAAAAGAAGGAAAATATTATTGGTACAACTAAAGTGCATAATTAGGTGTAGAATAAACACATGTAGTCTGTTTGCCGACTATTAATTCAAAGTGATGGTGGTTAGAAAAATAGAATTCTACCAAATATATACAATTATTATTTGGTGCCCGATTAGACATAGATTTATTGTGCACACTTAATACATGTTATATCAGGATTTGATATATGTTGAATAATATCAAGGTGACTACATCACACATCCAATGTTATGATAACATGTGTTAAGTTATAATAAATTCATACCCAATTGAACACTAGATCATAATTGCAAAGATACGCCTCATTGAGCCGGAGCAAAATCTTGAAAAAGAAATATATAGGCCCACCCGTGTCTTTTTCATTGTACCTGGCAGGGAACTGAAAAGAAATACTACCACCCAAGCACTCGCGGTGTCTTTTTCTTGGTGTTCCCCTAAGAAATCTCCTGTTCAAAAGATTTAAGACTTAAAACATGTTATACAGATGACACAAATTTGTGGTTTATTGCAAATCTTATTCTACGAGATATTTTGATTATGTAAAACGACAAATTGAGCTTAGTTGTCTGCGAGTGGCACTTTGGTCAGTGGTCATCCTCATTTAATGGGGGTTATCTTAACCCCGGTTAAATGGGGATAGAAGCCGTTAGGAATCCAAAGCAACTCGCCCCCATAACTGTATTTGAATATTTGAATGCCCACTAAGTGGAAAAATTTTCTAATACTCCAGGAGTATTGAAAATTCAGTACTCCTGACTAATGAAAAATGAGATAATAGAATATGAGGGCGCCTAATTATTGATTAAGTCACCCCATATATCTACTTGTTAAGTGATCCCTCCGCCAGCCCCAACCCCCCAAACCTCGGCCGGCCCTCTCTTGCTACCACCATACTCAAATAATCTTATTTCTCCTCCCCTCTTTTTCTTTTTTAATTTTTTAACAATAATTTTTTTTAAAAAAAGAAAAACTTGATTCTATTTTATTCATGTGGACGAGAGCTTTAAAACAAGTATAATGTTAATACATAAATTTTGCTCTTTTAAAAATTTGTTATTTATTGTAAATAAATAAAATTGAATTTAAACATAAACGATAGCTAATGTTAACATTACCTAATGAGATAAAATGAAAAATTAAAATAAATTTTTATTATGCCTAAAATTCTCGATAAAATTAATTATAGGCCAAATAAAATTAATATCAAATTAATCAATTCGGTGAAATTAATATGACGTTACCTTTTGTTATTTCATACTAATTTCGCAGCAACCATAAAATTTACGGACCATTTCCGCCAATTTTCCAAAAATAATGTTGAAATTGTGAAATTAAAATATTTTGGACTAAATTGCAAAAAAATTAAAATTAAAATTGTCAAAATTAAAAAGATTTGGGACTGAATTGCACATTATTAAAAGTTCAAATTATAAAATAAATGGGTGTTTTAGGTCAGGACCCGAAAGTTTAGTGTATAAAAGGGTGTTTCAAATCAGGACTCTAAAGTTTAGTGCACAAAATGACAAATTTAACGGCTGAATCGGATGGAATCCGTTAGTGGGGATTTGTAGTGAAATAAAATTAAAGATTGGGGGCTTATAGTGGCACAAAAAAAGAATGGGGTTAAAATTGTTACAAAATTGATACTTTGGGGTCCTTTTGCGAAAATAACTCTTTAGTAAAAGATGAAGTGCATGGATAATAGTGTTTGAGTGATTTGAATTATTTTTCGCATTATTATTTAAAAACACGTGTTTTGCATGTGGTATTATAACACGTCTTTTACACATGATATTGAACTAATTCTTTTTTAAAAAATAAAAATTAATTGAGATGAATTAAGTTAAGAATAAATACACAATCTCTTAAAAAAAGAATAAATACACAAAGAACAACAAAATACTGGATTCATTATGTTTACCACTTTGAGCCTAATGTAATTTACATCCTCAGTGATTAAAAGGACTTAACATTAAAGAAAGCATCCAAATTTTGAAATTTTACTTTACCTCACTTTTCCTCCAACGAACTCCATCTATGGGTAAAATGTCTAGTAAGCCCCAAAATATACTATTTAAGTTAATTTGATGATTTATCTCCTCTTATAGAATGGTGCACAATCAAATTTAAAAATGAAAACACCAAATAATGTAGATATATTAATATGAAACTAAAAGATGAAAATAAATTTTAGGGACTAAATTGATAAATTACAAATATAATTTGACTTAATTTAACAAAACATCACAAAGTGAGTTTCTAATGAAAAATGCAAAACATAAAAATTAACTTTTATTTGTAGTCTTTAGTGCCTACAGAAAATTATAATTTCATCCTTAATTTTTGACAACGAGCTCTTCAAAATAAGACCTTTTATTTACATTTACTGCAGTAAAAAAATTGATCAAATTTTATTTTTGAACACAAATTGTAGGTGGTGGAAGGCTTTGGAGTTTTGTGAAAAGTTGCCTTTTAGACGAGATAGGGTTGTGGAAGGTTACTTTTAGATGTTGGCCGTCTACTTTGAACCTCAATATTCTTTCGCTAGGAAAATACTTACCAAAGTAATCACCATGTCTTCTATTAATTGATGACATCTACGATAACTATGGGACCGTTGATGAACTTGCGCTATTCACCGATGCAATTGAAAAGTGACAAATATTATATGTACACCCAAATTTGTCCACATAACATTGAGATATTGGAATTATCATTTTATCCCCTATATTAGGGAACTATACCTCCCCATTAGTATATAAATATTGGTGTGCAGTTATAGTGTCACCTATTTATTTATTTTCCCGTTTTAAATTGTTCTTTTTATCTTAATAGTTATATATTTATTTAGTTCAAACCGAAGTTTGATCATATTTAGATTTCATATATATCACATTTTTCTGGACAGTTGGAATATCAATGCCGTGGATACGCTACCTTTGTACATGAAATATTTCTACAAATCCCTTTTAGATGTCTATGTAAGCATCGAGGAAGAGTTGGGAAAGATTGGACAAACCTATTGTATTGACTATGCAATAAAAGAGGTAATCAACTCTATTAAAGTTGACTTTCAAAAAAAAAAAAAAAAACTCTATTAAAGTTGTGTGACATTTTATAAGAATATACATCGGATGCATTAGTAAAATCAATTGTTTATTTGTAGTTGAAAAAAATAATTTGGGCATATTTGGAAGAGGCAAAATGGACGTATAGTGGATATGTTCCGATAACGGAAGAGTATATGAAAGTCCAACTAGTAACTCTCGGGTTATATGTTGTTATCTACAACTTCTTTGGCAGGTATACAAGAGCATATACCCAAGGAAGCCTTCGATTGGATTTCAAGTGAACCATTACTCGTACGTGCTTCGTCAGTGATTTGTAGACTAATGGACGACCTTGTAGGACAAGAAGTAAGTAGTGTTGGGCGTTTATACACACGCACAAATTGAACCGCAAGTGCACGGGCCGTAATCAAGTAATAAAGTGGGACTCGGTTAAGAGTCCGGATATCGATCCCACAAGGAATGGTGTTTATAGTTAAGTTACTTATTCTAGCACAAAAACACAAATAAAGAAAGGAAAATAACTAACCTAATCTATACTACGAATGCAATAAAGGAAAGCAAGTAAAATGGTCATGATAGGGAATGAAACTTGGGCCAAGAGATAGTTGGGAATCATGAGTTCATTCAACCGTAGCTCAATCAAATCATCGTCTAACCAATACAATGCTCATCTTCTATGTTAGACCAGACCTCCTCATATAGGTAGTTCCGCTCTCGCATGTCAAACTACCCCTAATCAATTGATTCAACCTACTACATCTCTGTGTTGATTGAAGATCAATCAATTGCATTAGGTTTTGTGAGAGTAGCTCAAAGGATCACCTAGGGTTAGAGGTATATTTCTATCCTCTACAAGAACCTAGGGCGGTCGTTTCCACGGTCCAAAATGTGCCCTTTCTCTCGAAGAATAACACAAATTGCAAATACATAAATTCGGTGATCAATCAAATCATGGAAATAGCCCAAAAACAACCACACATGAGATAAACAATTCAACTTCAAAACCATAAACATATCATTGATTAAAGCTAGGTTAAATTCATCAATCATCCCAACTACAATATTTAGCTCATATGATAGGAAATCATTAATACATATACAATCAATACAAAGGAAAGCAAATAAAAGAGCAAAACAAAGATTATAGACAATCTCCCTTTTGAAGAGTGAAGTCTTGTTCCTCCAAGCTATCCAACTTCTCTTGATTTCCTAGCTTCCAACACCAAACAATCAATCCCCAATCACACCCCTAACCTAAAGAAGAGAAAGAAAGAAAAGAAAAGAAGAAGAAAAGAGAAGAACAAAGCAAGAAAACCTAGCTAAACTTAACTAACCTAAGCTAAAACATGGATGATGATGATATGATATTGGGGATGAAAATGGGTGTAAAAAGTCCCCAATTCGTGTCTTTGTTGCCCAAAAGACCCTCCCAAGTGATTAGGAAGAGGGAGAAAATCGGAAAAAGCAGGGAAAAGCGATTCTGGTTACGGTGTTTTTACTACAGATTTTACCATTTTTACGGCTGTATTTCCCATTTTACGGCCGTACAATTACTTGGTATGGCTGTATTTTACTCTCTGCATGAAATTGGACAATTCTGTGATGCATTACGGCCGTAAATTATTATTTACGGCCGTACAAATAACAATTACGGCCGTAAATATTTTTCTGCATGCGCAGGCTTCAGTATTTTGGCCATAACTTTCTCTCCCGATGTCCGATTGAGCCGATTCAAGTTGCGTTGGAGACTAGACTCGATGATCTACAACTCTCTAGTTGATCATGTTTTCCAAATCAACTTGCATCTGTATCAAAAATGCTCCTCTTCCTCGGATTTCTTCTCACTTTTCGTCATTGATCTTCGTCCGGCCATATCTTTTGATCTGGAACTCGGAATTGCGATCCGTAAAAAGCTACGGACTCCAATTTCCGTGTTCTTTCATGTGAGCTCGAGACACTCGGCCGAGAAGATCTTTACTGAAATTGCACCCGAAGTCCTCCAACTTTGGAATAGTTGCATTTTAGTCATCGACTTCGGGTTTCTTTGACACTTTAAGTCCTTTTCTATCATTTTCGCCTCATATCCTCCACAATGAGGAATAGTACCTATAAACACAATAAATACACATATATAAGTAGATATCCACTCCAAATGAATGTAAAGAGATATAAATAAGTGTGCAAAATACACACTTATCAAGTAGACTAATGAGTTTTTCATATGCATATCTTAGTTTGATTACTGAAAATTAAAATTACTCGACTGAATGTAAAGAGGTTAAAAGACAATTCATCATCACTACTTTTCTCTACCTCACTTGAAATAATCCTCTCGCCTTTCTTTATTTGTTCAACAATTTCAATATTGTCAAGACCTTATGACCGGATCTTGGTCAAAGTACGTATGATGTACGACCTAGTATTTTTGCTAATGTACTGTATTACTTGTATGCAGTTTGAACAAAAGATACCAGCAGTTGATTCTTATATGAAGGAGAAGGGAGTTTCAAAAGAAGAGACGCTTGTTGTACTTCGCAGAGAGATCACAAATGCGTGGAAATATATAAATCAAGAATGTCTCTCTCTCTCTCTAACTACGATACCAATGGTGATCATCGATCGAGTGATCAATATTACACGTGTCATCGATCTACTATACAGGGAGGAAGATGCATATACAAATTCCAAAACCAAGTTAAAATCACTTGTAATATCAGTTCTCATTGAACCAGTTGCAATATGAGGATGGCCATATATAGCAACGGAATGGGCCATGTATAAGTCCTATTTTAATTTCAGTGGACAAGGTTTAGGAATTTAATAATCTTAATCAAAACCCTATTTACTGTACTTGGTTTAGGATCTTACATGGAACTGATGAGCGGGGTCAGAAGTAAATTTTTGACTGCCTTTGTGCATACTCCTAATCTTTATACTTTCTCCAGCTTTTTAAATTTCAAACTTAGTCAAACAAATCACATTCACAAATCTCATAGCGTCCATCTATATTATTAAATCTCCACCATTCAATTCTATTCGTTCTCTCTCTTCCTACTAATAATAAAAATGCATTATAATTTGTATGCAAACATGCATGCACCTAGTTATACGAGTCTAATATGCAAACACCCTGTTATATGAGTTTGGTTCTATCTCACGGCCTTTTGAATTGCCACATCCTGACAGGACTAAATTCGCGTGTGATTTTCAATGTATCTGACCGTATAGCATAATGTAAATATATGAAATTGCATGCTATGACCCAAATCTCGGTTTTTACATGTTGAAACTGTGTCCTTTCTAGCTAGAACATCAAACCTGAATATAGATCTTTTGTCAATTATTAAGCAATGAAGATGTATTAAGCATTAATATTTTGTGCCTTCACGAGAAGTCCAATCATTAGAAAATAAAAATTTGGCTTTTTTTTTCCAAGATAGTGTTGTTGTTGTTATTACTAGTTTTCACTCCCGTGCAACCGTGTAAGTTTGCGTGAAATCTAAAAAAAAATTTGTGTAGATTGATTTTTGTGGTATGAAAAATAATTTTTATACATTTTAATATAAGTCTTGAAATATTTTTTAAAAGTAACTCAATGTAATTTTTGTATAAAATGAAATAAATCCTCAAAAATATATTGCATTTCGTTGCAACCCAACTTTAAAAAATTTAGGAAAATCTTTCAGAACGAAATACAAAAATTGACAGTGTCAAATATCGATTATTAATATACAGTTCGATATTTCTTTTTTAAAATAATCAAAGATATAAGCACTGTGCAAAGGAAAGATCAAAAGTCTGAAAATCTATTACGCCAAAAATTAAAAAAAAAGGAAGTACCAGCTATACAGTTTGTTTCCATTCCTCTACTCATCATTCACTTATTAAACAAACAATAAAAATTAAGTAATAGCACCAATTTAGTCTAGCCTTACTAAAAACCTTTTTTTTCCCCTGAAATTAACTACTAAATAATTTTCAAGACTACTTCAAAATTTGGCTAAGCCTCAAAGGAACCTATGTGCAATCATTGAAAAAACCAAAGAATTGCGCTACCGCCTCTATCATTTTCTTGTTTCACCGCGACCTCTGGGATTCAATCTCAAAAAAAAAAATTATTTTTTTGATCGAAGGGGTGGTGGTTTAATTGAACAATTAACTATATATAATCTAAATTTATATTTCAATTAAGTGTAATATAGTTTGACTGGATATAAACAAACATAAAATAATGACATTTAATCATAAATAAACTATTCATCTAAAAAACTATTTTAGCAAATAGATGGTCAAATAAATAAAAGAAATCAATTATTCTACATGTCAAATTGGTAAATGATAAATTGGCAAATATAAAAGATAATCGTAACAAAGAATGCAAAGACTGCTTTGGAAATAAATTTTATGCGCATTCAATTTCTCTAGATTTGAGGAAACAATGAAACATAAACGATTTTAAACAGCTAAAACAAATTTGATTGCTATCTTCTTATTTATGAAATAATAATTCCTTTAAAAGATATTTGACGAACATGTAGCAGCACGATCCACACCAGTTTTCTTGATAAAAAAAAAGAGAGAGAACGACTTGTTCATATGCCATAATTGTCCATTTCTGCACACAACGGACTTTTGACGTCCCATGGCAACACGGATTTTTATTTATTCCGTGCATTCATAATATTATACATATAAAACTACTATTTTATATCAAAAGTAGAATCATATCTATTTTACATATACCGTTATTTAATATACATTGTTATTAGTTAGCATTATTTAATGCAAGGGTATATTTGAAAAAATACAACTAAAATTTACTTTTCCAATAATATTAATTATCATTTCTTAAACTATGTGAAAGTCAAACCAAGCCTATCTTTGTGGGACGGAGGTAGTGCTATAGATATATGTTTTATACAATCTATTAAAAACTCTAGCCTAAATTTGAAATATTTCAAGAAAGAAATAGAAACAAAGATGTTTGCAGAGAGAAATGGTGAATGTATAGACATAGAGAAATTTGCAGATAGAGATAGAGATTTTTAGACAAAAATGGTTAGTAATCTTTTGAAAGTATTCTAACACACAAAAATATTAATATAAATTAAAATTATAAGATTTAAAAATTAATTGATAGAATTGGTAAATGATATAAATTTATTAAAGATGTTATTGAATATCAAATTCAATTTAAATTATGAAATAAGACTTATTTTGTAACCAACAATTATTTTATTATTTGGTTAAATACAAAATTATTGTTAGAGCAATCAATCAAATGGTAATTATAATAGTTTAAATTCATGCTTCAATTAAATTAAAACAAAAAAGTTGTGTTGGTTCAAATGGTAAGGATATCATTACTCTAGTGATAGGTCATAGGTTCGAATCTCAAAACTATATCAATTTTTAATAAATATACCTAGTTAAAAACCACCATTTCAATAACTAATTATGTCCTAAAACCACTAATTGGGTCCTAAAACCACTGTATAAAAACCGTGCGGTATTCACCTCTTCTTTAATATATATATAGATTATTATTATTATTATTGTCATTTTATTCTATTATTATTATTATGGCATTCCTAGAAAAAATCTTCTTTTTCTCTCTCATTATTTTCAACCATTTATACAATTGCTTTACATTTTTAATATATTTTCTCCAACTTTTAATCACACATCTAACACGTTATTCAAGTAAACTATACATATTGTATAAAGAACAAGCCCTTAATATGTCACCGCAGCGTGGTCGTAAAAATAAATTCAAAAATAATGAAATTTGAATAGAATATATGAAATTGGATGTGTATATGTAGAAGCGGTGTGAGATACCATAACGAATAATGATGAAAAAATTGGGTAAAGCGAGAAATGTGATTTAATTTAAATAATAAGAAACATATGGAGACCCTCTCAAAATTAATAATGGTTTTATTTATGCTAAATAGATATTGTCCAAAAATTGACCAGTGACGATATTCTAAGGGCTTGTTTGATTTACTTTAAATTTTCTTTTAGATGAGTGGTGAGAATTGCGAAAAAATTAAAATATATATATATATATATATATATATATATATATAAATTATCAAATTAATATATTAGCTGTTAGAAAAATGAAAGGGAGAAAATAAATTCAATTTGTTGAAATTTAACACTAATAAATATCTATACTGTCATGTCAATGTAAAGACTACAGACAATTGAGTAGCACTTTGGCCACCCTCATTAGCCAGGTTATCTTAACCCCGTTAAGTGAGGGTGGAACCCGTTAGAAACCCACAAAGCAACCCAGAATCCTGTATTTGAATTGCCTACCCGACCCCCCCCACCCCCAACCCCAACTAAAATAATCTTATTTCTCTCTCCCCCGCTTTTTCCTTTTTAATTTTTTTTAAAAAAAATTTATGGATTCTATTTTATTAATTTTAACGAGAGTTTTAAAACATGTATAATATCAATATATAAATTTTTCTATTTTAAAAATTTATTATTTATTGTAAATATATAAAATCAATCTACCTTAAACATATAACTTACGTTTACATTGACTAATGAGATAAGAAAAATTAAAATAAGAATTTGTTGAAACTTAAGAGTTTGTTTGATGCAATTTATTCATAAAAATATCATTTTTTGTGACTATCATTTTCAACAGTTCATTACATTGATTTCAATTTTTTTTTTATATTCTTTAATATTTTCTCTTCACTTATTCTCAATCACATATCTTACATCATTTTTTTCTACAATCACTATCACTATCACTAATAACTAATCACTAATCACTAATATATAAAAGTACGGATAATTGGAAACTTTTGATTTCCCTATTTCGCCCTTATATAAATTTTATAATTCTTAACTTATCCTTACTCAATAATTAATTAAAAACTCTTCATTTTCCTATGATTTTCTTTTTGTTTATTTTATCTCCAACTGTCGTATTTTTATTTTGAAAAAGTCGACATCATAGTTAAGTGAGCAATATACAATATGGATCTTTGAAGAAAATGTTAAATAATGTGCATTAGCTAGATTCAATCTATCAACTTAAGTTTTTAGATCAGTGTTTCAATATGGTATTAGAACCAGGGATGGATCTCCAGGGATCTAGACTATGCTATAGTTAGGTGTAAGTCTGGGATTAGTACTGAATTGTTCACCAATTATTACAAAGTGTAGTTAGGTGCGGTGGCCAGATGAGAGGTTGTATAAGCATTAGGTTCCCTGTTCGAAACTCAACTAATGTAAGCAATGATTCTTTCGTAGTTTTTCTTATTTTAAACAATTGCTTCTTGATTTGGTAATTTTTATTTCAAAAATTTTGGAAAATTTTCAATTAAAAAAATGTTATTTTTATATAATCCTACATTGTTAAAAAAGTTATGTAATGTTATCTTCGCGTATATATTATTTTAAAATAAAACATCAAATTTTGTGAAAATTTTGCTATAATTATTAGCATGCATGTGGGTGGATGTTGAACTAGGCTAAATTACAACTGTTATAAAAAACGAAACAAAACCAATTTTGTAAACCAAATCAATTTATAGTTATCATACACCAAAAAAATCAAATCAAATTTTTATATAATGCTAGTGTGCTTCTATTTTGCAAAATCAATCCAATAAATCGTAATTTTTAATAAAATTATGTAAATAAGTTCTATAGGGGAAAAAAAGGAAAAAAAATCTTGGCCGCTACCCCGCCCAACTCTCTTACAAACTTTTCTCAAGTTCAGTTAGGTCCTATAACAAATCCTAGATCTGTCACTGCTTCAAATATTAATTTTTAATTTGTTAATCTATTAGTTTAGCTTGTTAACGTATTATTTTACTTTTGTTACTGTGATATGTTATTTTATACACACCGTACGTATTTTATGAAACATGCATTATGTTTGCACGTAAAAGATCTCATGTCAACCTGTTGGCAGCATAAGCTTCCAATAGGGTAAGCTGCCAACAGGGTGACGCGGTGCCCTATCATCGGCAAATTAAAAAAAAAATTAGCATCTACATTAAGTGAAATGAATAATGCATAACTGTCTCCTGATGGTGATGGGGTTCATGTGGGCCCCACATTTTTTCTCCAAAAATGGGGGTGTTGGCATAATCTCCTACCAACACTGTTGGTAGGAGATCATGAGTGTATGTTTGCAAAGTACGTAAAATTTGTTATAGTTTTCTTTTTCGAACTGGGTGGAGTAATGTTTACTTAATAGTACTTTTCACAATTTTGAAACTGAATTTTACTTATGAATCACAAACTAATCTTCTTCAAATGTCTTGGTATCATAATTTGATACTCTGAATTAATTTTTTATAATATACTTTTCAAAATTTTTATGATACATTGTACTCTTCATCACATATATTAAATAAATTTTATTATTTTCTCGCCACCATGAAGTAAACATCAATTTTAATGAGTAAACCAAGTACAGTACACAGGGTTTTGATTAAGATTATTAAATTGAATTCCTAAACCTTGCCGACTGAAATTAAAATAGGACTTATACATGCGGCCCATTCCGTTGCTCTATGTGGCCATCCTCATATTGCAACTGGTTCAATGAGAACTGATGTTACAAGTGATTTTAACTTAGTATTGGAATTTGTATATGCATCTTCCTCCTGGTATAGTAGATCGATGACACGTGTAATATTGATCACTCGATCGATGATCACCTTTGGTATCGTAGTTAGAGAGAGACATTCTTGATTTATATCTTTCCACGCATTTATGATCTCTTTGCGAAGTACAGAAAGCGTCTCTTCTTTTGAAACTCCCTTCTCCTTCATATAAGAATCAACTGCCGTTATCTTTTTTTCAAACTGCATACAAGTAATACAGTACATTAGCAAAAATACTAGGTCGTACATCGATCATACGTACTTTGACCAAGATCCGGTCATAAGGTCTTGACATGCAATATTGAAATTGTTGAACAAATAAAGAAAGGCGAGAGGATTATTTCAAGCGAGGTAGAGAAAAGTAGTGACGATGAATTGTCTTTTAATCTCTTTACATTCAGTGTGAGTAATTTTAATTTTCAGTAATCAAACTAAGATACACATATGAAAAACTCATTGCTGATATGCTAATGAGGTAGAAATATATGAGTGAAGAATTCAAATACTTACTTCTTGTCCTACAAGGTCGTCACTTAGTCTACAAATCACTGACGAAGCACGTACGAGTAATGGTTCACTTGAAATCCAATCAAAGGCTTCCTTGGGTATATGCTCTTGTATACCTACCAAAGCAGTTGTAGATAACAGCATATAACCGGCAGTTACTAGTCCAACTTTCATATACTCTTCCATTGTCGGAACATATCCACTATACGTCCATTTTGCCTCTTCCAAATATGCCCAAACTAATTTTTTCAACTACAAATAAACAATTGATTTTAGTAATGCATCCGATATATGTTCTTACAAAATGTCACACGACTTTAATAGAGTTGATTACCTCTTTTATTGCATAGTCAATACGATATGTTTGTCCAATCTTTCCCAACTCTTCCTCGATGCTTACATGGACATCTAAAAGGGATTTGTAGAAATATTTCATGTACAAAGGTAGCGTATCCACAGCATTGATATTCCAACTGTCCAGAAAAATGTGATGTATATGAAATCTAAATATGATCAAACTTTATTTTGAACTAAATAAATATATAACTATTAAGATAAAAAGAGCAATTTGAAACGGGAAAATAAATAAATAGGCGACACTATAAGTACACACAAATATTTATATACTAATGGAGAGGTATAGTTCCTTAATATAGGGGATAAAATGATAATTCCAATATCTTAATGTTATGTGGACAAATTTGGGTATACATATAATATTTGTCACCTTTCAATTGCATCGGTGAATAGCACAAGTTCATCAAGGGTCCCATAGTTATCGTAGATGTCATCAATAATAGAAGTCATGGCTATTACTTTGGTCAGTATTTTCCTAGCCAAAGAATATTGAGGTTCAAAGTAGACGGCCAATATCCAAAAGTAGCCTTCCACAACCCTATCTCTGGTAAAAGGCAACTTTTCACACAACTCCAAAGCCTTCCACCACCTACAATTTATGTTCAAAAATAAAATTTGATCAATTTTACTGCAGTAAATGTTGAAGAAAATGTTAAATAATGATATTAATGTGCATTAGATTCAATCTATCAACTTAAGTTTTTAGATCAGTAGTTCAATATGGAATTAGAACATATTTTCCAAATTTTGACACATGATCCATATAACACTGTGTACTGTGTAGCGGTAGTATATTCCAACAAGCTAACCTGGTAATTTCGTTAATCTCACGTTGATGCATTTTTTGCAATAAGTTGAAATCCAATATTGCGAATTTCAACAGAACATTGTCATGGGATTTATCTTCTTGGTAAATAGGTAAGAATTTCTTCATCTCGACCCTCGTTAAAGATTTGTGAATTGGCATCTCCAAGGCTGCACTAATTTCTCTAGAATTGGTCGTCATGGATTCGAGGTGAAAAGTAGAGAATTTTAATGCTTCTTCAAGAATTTCTTCGCCATGTACTCCATACTGTGAAGCCTCGTACATGCTTAATAATCCTCGTACATTGCTGACCAGAGATTCCTCAAATTTTCCTTCTTGGTCCTTAAATTTGTTGAACACGACTGCTTCAACAAGAAAACAAATGATACGTGCCAATAAAATTATGATGTGAAAACTAGTTTGCTGTTAGAAATTTAACAACTATACTGTTTTTTAACAATCAAATTCGATCTTAATTAGGACATTATTTTTTACAAGAAATTGATAACAATGTTCCTGGGAAAAAATTAAACTGCCTGAATTATGTATCTATTGTGGTGGTAGAATTTGTAACAACAAAAATTCAACCGATGAAAAGGATAAGAAATAGGAGTTGAACGATGAAATTAGATCACATTAACGCGAAGATCAATGAGTTTTTTGGTGAAATATGAGGAAGAAAGCTCCTTTTTGGGGGGGGGGGGGGAGAGAGAGAGAGAGAGAGACTTATGCTTGCATTGTTTTTCCTTGCACAAAAGACTCCCTATCAACAAATTTTTTTTTCCCGTCCATGGTGCGTGCATTGGCGTGGATACATACACTGGAAATTGGATGAAAATTTTAACTTACCACATGGAACATAGTATCCTTGTTGTCTAAGTAGTCGGAATCGAAGGGCAATTGTGTGAAGGTCCTCGTTTTGCTTGTCACCACTTTCATGATAAGTGTCGTACATGTATTGCAATGACTCTTTAATTTCTCTCTCAAAATGATATCGAATCCCAAGACGTTGAATTGCATCGATGAGGTCTAATTTATGTACTGAATCATCTGGAGTAACTGTTAACAATTTTTTCACTTCGTCTTTTAGTCTTTCAAGTTCTTGCTCCTCATGGCTCGATATTTCCTACATTATTGGATGTACACACGTAATAAACACATTACAAATCACCTAATTCACACGGGAGAATAAAGTAAATAGCTAATTAATTTTACCGTAAGCGTGGAAGTATATGCAAGAAAATAATCTTTCCAAACACTGGGATGAAATGTTACAGAGCGTCGAGCAACTTCAATGCCCACATTTTTGGAAGAAAAAGCAGCAGCAGATGCATAAACTTGGCTGCCCATTTATATCTAATCAAATGCTTCTAACAAAACTTCGAATGGATGTAAAATTTCTTTTGGCGGGTATTTATAGTATCTTACATAGACAGTTATGTTCTGTTGTGGGCCCCCACCAACCCCCACCATTAGAGAGTATGTGTTATTTATCCGACCCAACGTGGATATTATAAAAAAAAAAATTAAGCTAACATGGCGCCGCTACAGGGCACCACGTCAGCGTGGGTAACATAAGATCGTTTCCCACTTTGGGAACAGATCAAATTCGCTTAAATAGAAGTGATCCTGTTGGTTTCCAAATTTTAATTCGCTGTCTTTTGAATTTGAATTTGATCAAACCAGTCAGGTCTACGTAACTCACAGGTCTTACATGTACTACACAAAATTGAGCCCCTTAACGTGCTCAAATATGACATGGCAACATGTGTCATCATGATTTGACTTACTGTTTGTGGATTAAATAATAATGACACATGTTGCCACGCCATGATTTAGACACATTAAGGTTCCCAATTTAGGCAATGGATCAAAAATTATTCGATAGACTGGTTCTAGATATTGGGTTTAAAATTTGCCTATATATGTTAATTATAGATGTTAATAAAATTGGACAAATAAATGTACGTTTTATCATTTTTATGACACAATAATTTTTAATTAAAAAATTAATAGTGATCAACTGTTAAATCATTTTTCTTGAATAACCAATCTTTCAATTGAGTGTTTACATAAACATACTATGAACCAATTCAATCAATCAATTTTAAGTTTCATGACTAAAATGACAAAATGAAATTAATATCGTTGTCTACCTGTTAATTAGTTTATTGTTATCAAAATAACTTAATTAATTAGTAATTAATAATTTTAATTGAAATTTAATAATGTTTAGTTTCACATATCCAATTTGATCAATAAAAATCATTAAAAAGAAACAAAATATGAGTCAAAATAATAATTAAAAAAATAATAAAAAAAGAATTGCAATTTTGGAAGGAAAAGTATCATTTGCTTCACTTTTAAAAAAAATTATAATTTTTTGAAAATTAGTATTAATTAGAAAGTATTCAAGTGCACAAAAAATATAAATTATAATAATAATTATAATAATATAAAATTAGTAAATGATGTAAAGATCATACGAAAAATAAATTGAACTTAAATTACTATATAAGAATTATTTTTTATAACCAACAATTAGTCGGTCGACTGGTTCCAAATATTAGGTTTAAAATTTGTCTATATACGTTAATTATAGATGTTAATAAAATTGAATAATAAATGTATATTTTATCATTTTTATGACATAATAATTTTTAATTAAAAAATTAATAGTGATCAATTGTACTTTATAATCATTTTTCTTGAATAATCAATCTATCAATTGAGCTTTTAAGAAAACATACAATGAACCAATTCAATAAACCAATTTCAGATTTCACGATTAAAATGATAAAATAAAGTTAATATCGGCATCTACCTATTAATTGGTTTATTTTTATCAAAATAATTTAATTAATTAGTAACTAATGATTTTAATTGAAATTTCGAAATTTAGGAATGTTTGATGAATCAAAATCTTTAAAAAGAAACCCAAGAAAAGTCAAAATAAAAATAAATTAAAAAAAAATGAATTGCATTGAATAAAAAAAAAATTAAAAAAATTGCATTGCACATGTGCAATTGACAATTGCACATTGCACAATGTGTAATTGTCAATTGAACATTGCACAATGTGCAATTGTCAATTGAACGTGCAATGTGAAATTAATGCCACGACATTGAGAAATTAATGCCGCGGCATTAAGCAATGTGCAAGGCCTCACATATCTTCATGTGTGGCATGAAGAAATAAAAATAAATAAATAATTACTCCCACTGTTCCATTTTGATAAGTATATTTATTTTTTCACACAAATTAATAAGATACAATTATTATAGGTGGGAATGCAAACTTTTTCTGTAATATATTTCTAAAATACCCTATCCATAAATAAATATGCTAACAAACTACCTAATAAATAAGGATATTTAAGTCAAGTAAAATATAAATTAGATTCTTACTTTAAAAACTTGCATATAATTTGGAACATCCAAAAATAGAAAGCATACATACTATAACTGACGTTGGAAGCTCTTATAGCACTATAACTATATTTGAATTGATTTGTGTATCATTATCATCACAGTTCATGATGATCATAAGCTTTTTAATTTATTTAGTATTATAAAATGTAAGTGTTTTCATATTTACACCCTCGTGCATTGCACGAAGATCACCAACATTAACCAAAAAAATTTCACATTGGCTAAGTAAATTGTCGAAATAGCATACACTGAGTCCATGTAGAAAAAGAGTAATTATCATGTAAAAATACCAATATTTTTAAACCCCGCCCCGATTATCGACCTTACTGACGACTAAGTCAAGGATTAGAAGTTTGATCCATAATCGATCCGGTGATTAAAATAATATTAAATAAATGAACAAAATACAAAAATTTCATAAAATTTCAACAAATAAAAAGAAAATACAAAAATTCGGGTCAAACACGGTCCCGGGTCGCACGGTTCAATCGAATTTTCCTGTAAACCAGGGTCCTTGATCAGTTTTGACCAATCCGAGTTTTAAGCGTCACACGGCCCGGCTTTTGCACTGGTCGGGGGTCTCCCGATCACACCAACCGGGTGTTAAAAAATGAAAAATACAATACTTATGACATAACTAAGATTGAATGGTTGATATTACTTTTACTAAGCAATTTTCTTATATCATGACATTTCTAACGATTTTTATAATTAGCTGAAATTACAGAAAGAAATTATTTTAATAAACATAAGATTAAATCATTATTAATTAAGAATATACAGCCATCTACTTAAATAAGAACTACGATAACGATCAAATATTGTACATCAAATAAAAAAAAAACAAAATTTAGGTACAACATTTTAAGTCAAACATTTTTCTAATATTTTATCCTTTCAAATAGATAAGAAGCTTATTTGCCACTAAATAAAAGTTAATCCAATTTAATTTTTACAATGATTTTTTTCTAATCTCTACAATGAAAATAAGGGTGTGTTTGATTGGAAAAGATGGAAAGGAAATTGTTTTCCATGTAACATGGAAAACAAAAACCACCCCACCCCCAAGGAAATTATTTTCCGTGGAATTAGCAAAAAATAAGCTTAAAATGCTTGTACCATGGAATTTAAATTCAATTTTCATTTTTGTATTAAACACAAAATGGAAAAATTTTCATGGAAAATATTTTCCTTTTCCACCCAATTCCATGCAATCAAACACACCCTAAATGTAAATTATTGTTAGTAAATAAAAGCTAATTATGCTCACAATTATATGTAACATATGATTTTCTTTTTCTAAAAAAAGAAAGAAAATATGCAGTATAAATGTTAAGTAATTAATTTTAGTGAAAAAAAAATAATTTAGAAATAAAAATAATTTATAAATAATTTCAGTTATGCTGTTGCCGATACCTACCCATAAAGGTGGAAATAAATAGTTACACTATTTTAAAAAATTATTAAAAAATATGTTAAGTATTTATCTTTTAATTATTAAACGTACTATTTTAGCTAAACATGTAACAGCTAATCAATTATAGTTTAGTTAATTAATTAATTAATTATGGACTTGTGTGTGTTAGCGGATGGATTTTAATATATTTTGATGAGTAGGAAGAGAGAGAATGGGTGGAGTTGGGTGGTGGAGATTTAATAAGTGGAGAAATATATAGATGTGATTTGTTTGACCAAATTTAAAATTTGAAAAAAATATCTTAAAATGCATTAAAAAAGGAGATGCTAACACCCTCTTAAGTTAATAGTACTAAATATATATATATAATTAAAAGAGCCACTTAAGAAAAGTGCTTAGGTGACAGTGTCACCTTTGGCATGATTGGTTTTTAAGGATTAAATGATTTTATTATCTAATTTATTATACTTTCCTTATTTGGTGCTATTTTCCTTATTTTTTTTATATGTATTCTAATTTTTGAATTAATTTATATAATTTTTTAAATTCTTTTACATTTAGTGGTGTATGCATAAATGAAAATGTGATAAGAGATTAAAGTTACAACTTACAATATCTATTAAATTAATTTAGAAAATGAGAATTAACATTTTCTATATATCTCCTTCTTATTAACAAAAATTGAAGTGCCAATGATGCAGTGCCATATAAGTAGTGGTTTTCCATTTTAGAAAAAAAATATTTTTACATATTTAAAAAATTATATAAAAAGACACTTTTTTATTTTTCCATGTTAAAATGGTAGGTTCACATAGTTTTCACAAGTAATGTTCATTGAGTAGTTCAAATATTAGATAATATTTTTTAAGATCAAAGTGAGTAGTTAAATAATTAAATTTATAATGAATAATTAATTAATTAAAAAAGAAATAGAAAATGATAACTTTCATGTCTCATTTCATTATGCCGCAAACCATTTAAAAAATAATTGTTAAAATTATCATATAATCATCTCTTCATTTTTTGAAAAAAAAAACCTACAAGTATCAAAATTTAATTTATTTTTTTTTATATTTAGTATCGCATGCATTAGTGATTTTTAAAATTTTTTCTCAATTATTCTATACAAATTTTTATAATAAAAAATTAATCTGTAGAGTTTCATTCATAAATATTTTATATAGAGATCTTATCATTTCAGGCAATATACAATCCACATCGTACAAATTCTCCAAAACCTAATATTCAAAAATCAGAGTTCAAAAATATCGTGGTTTAATTACTTGAATGATGTTGATGATAAAAATTTTGAAAAAAAATTTAATAGGAGTGTTTCTTTTTGCTCAAATAAATCTTGCCTAAATTTTGATCCCAAATTTTTTTCTTACAAGATATTGGTTCAAATCAAAATTTATAAACCATTTTTGAAATCTATTTTATTATATATGTTTTGTTATTTTTTTTGTATTAATATTATTTTACGTAAATAAACCATCTTAATCATCCCATGCATCACACAGGGGAAATGCCGGTAAAATATTATTTTATTCTTTAAAACTTTAATCTAAACCAAGGAAATTGAGAAGGAAAGAATAAAAGAACAATTTGAAGAGCTATTTGAACTCTGAGCTCCCACTTCAAAGGATCAAGCTTTTCATCTGTATATCATGACAAAAATGAGAATCGTTCAATTAATTACAAACGATATATAAAAGAAAACAGAAAAGGGCATAAAACAGGAAAACTAAACGGCAACTCCAATCTATAATTTTTAGTCATGGCTATGGAGCACCTTCACAGACAGTCAACAACTCTACTTAACCATGATGTAAGGGTAGGGCCTAGCATCAGAGAAACAGAAGATGGAGTAAATTGTTCGTTTCAAGAATTATACCAATTTTTTATGAAATAGCATAGTCAACTTTACTGTACAAATGAGATGCCAAACTTCCTCTGCTCATGTAGACATATATAAGCATATTTTGGTTCTTCTCTGCGCAATATCCAACCAAATTCACAAGGTTTCTGTGATGTAACCTTCCTAATAACATAACCTGAGATGAGAGGAAAGAGTTACTGATTAGAATTTCAATCATGTAACATATTCGTTAAGAAGCTATCTAAGCTCTTTCCACTGAAGCCAATTAAAGTCTCAAAACAATGGTCGAAAACATCTCTAGGGAAAAATTGCTAACAATAGTATATTTTTTAAGCGTACAAGTAAACAGACTTCTATGTAACAGCCTACTATTCATTGCACTCGTTAAGGAGTATTACCTCTGTTTGGAACTCTTTCTCCCCAGCAACAGTCTCACCAGTGGACATCTGAGCTTTGTAAACAAGACCAAATGCCCCTTGACCTATTAATGTGGTAAAATTATGGGCATTTGACCAATAACTACACTTATGGAGAAAATTTGCCTACTAAATCATGCACATCTCTTTTTTTACCATAACTCATCTTTTACACAATAAGACAAAAATAGAATTTAAAAATCACAAATTTACAATAATGCCACTCTACTAAATAAACATCTAAATTTACAATAGTGCCACTTTAATAAAATAAACATTCAAATTTACAACAATGCCACTCTAATAAAATAAATATTCAAATTTGCAACAATGCCACTCTAATAAAATAAATATTCAAATTTACAATAATGTCACTCTAATAAAATAAACACAATTTTCTCTCTTCAAATTATCATCGCAAGTAATCTTGCTCAACATTCAACTTTTCATTTCCTCATTTTCGACTTTCTCACTCTACGCACTTTCTCTCTCTGATTACCACCACAGGTAATCTCAACCAATATTCAAGTTTTCTCTTTCTCCATCTCCGACTTTCTCTTTCTACGCACTTTATCTCTCAAGATTACCACCCAAGTAATCTTGATCAACATTCAACTTCTCCATTTCCCTATCTCCCACTTTCTCTCTCTATGTGCTTTCTCTCTCCAGATTACCTCACCAGATAATCATGTTACCGCCACAAACAATCTCGTTCAACATTCAACTTTTCATTTCCCACATCTTCGACTTTCTCTATCTGCCCATTTTTCTCTCCAAATTACCGCCACATGCGATCTCGATCAACATTTAACTTCTCCATTTTCTTCGTAACTGACTTTCTCTCTACACTCTCTCTCTCCAAATTATCACCACAAATCTCAATCAATTAACATTCAACTTCTCCATTTCCTCGTCTTTCACTTTCTCTCTCTATACATTTTCTCTCTCCAGATTACCTCACCATATAATCAGATTACCACCACAAGTAATCTCAATCAATATTCAAATTCTCCCTCATGTCTATAATTTTATCTGTCTACGCACTTTCTCCCTCCAGATTACCTAGTCAGATAATGATATTACAATCACAAGTAATCTGGATTAACATCCAATTTATCCCTTCATGTCTCCAACTTTCTCTCTACATACTTTCTCTCTTCAAATCACCTTGCCATGTAACTAGATTGCTACCACAAGTAATCTCGATCAACATTCAACTTCTCTATTCCCATCTCCGACTTTCTTTCTCTATGCATATTCTCTCTCTAGATTAACTCGTCGGGTAATCTCATTACCACCACAAGTAATTTCGATCAACAATCAACTTCGCATTTCACGTCTCCGACTTTCTCCCTCTCTGCACTTTCTTTTCTAGATTACTTCGGCAGGTAATCAGATTACCTACCACTAAAATCCAAGCATTCACTTGATGTGTTGATCTTTCTATGTTGGAAATACTATGACTACTCTAATATTATTACATATCCCGATAATATTATTACCTGTAACAGTAATAATATTACATGCCCGAATAATCATAATTAGAATACTAAATCTACAAAGAATTATTTAATTTCTCTTCCATCAATTTCAAACAACTATGTTTTGTCTTAATAATCTCATTTTGAAATATTTGATTTCACTAATAAAATTCATAGACAAACTAACTAACTAAACACTAGCTAGTCGGTGCTTGAATTTGAATATGAAAAGTGATTTCTTTAACATGTGTATTATTAAATAATTTCAACTTTCATCTCAAACCATAGATTGTAAAAATTAGTATGTAAACCTAAAGTTAAATCTTAAATGTCCCATACTAACTAAATAAACTACCACCAATATCACACCAAATAATAATAATAATAAAAAAATAAAAACTATAACCAACATCACAATAAAAATAGAATATTGCCTATCCCTATAATTATATTGCATACCATTGCAATAACATTATGCACCCTAGTAATGATAATGGAGAGAGAAAGCGAGAGACGATGAAAACGAGAAGTTGAATATTTTTAAGATTATCTGGAGTGGTAATCTGGAGAGAAAAATTGAGATACCAGTGAAGCGAGAAATTGGATATTTATCGAGATTATCAGGTAGGTAATGTATATTACTTGTTGTAGTAATCCATATTACTTGGGAATGTAATATTTGTACGTCCACTGATATTTATGAATTGTTACCAAGAGTATTAAATAAAGTATAAATTTATCCTTATGCTTGAAATATTTTTTTGTATCATGACGATAAATTTATTTATGTTATCTTAGATATTGTATTTATAGATGAATTTCATAAATATAGAAGAAAACAACGAAAAAGATGAGCAAAAAGGAAAAAAGTGTAAAAAAATTTAAAAATTTGAGGATCAAAATGAAACAATTCGAAAGATAGAGGACCTTGGGTGCAAATATTTTGGGCTATTTTTGAAATAAAATTAAAAAATTAAGGACTAAAATGTAGAATTTGGAAGTTGGGGGACCTCTTATGTAATTTAAAAGATAAAGAGAAAATAAAAGTGTGGAAAAAGAAATATGGGGGTAAAAAAGTCTATAAATACCTAAAAAGAGTAATTGGTAAAATCACTTTTTATAAATTGTAGTTAGTGGTTAAGAAATAAGATATATTGATTTAGTAAGCAAAGACCAACTTTGACCTGTAGTTATTGGACATTTTCTCTTTATTTTTTATCCTCTTCTTCCACAGTAGTTTTAATTTGACCACATAACTAGGGCCTTTTTTTTTTTTTTTAAATAATTACTTCCTTTGCATTACTGACAAATTACACAACCGTTCACGTAGAACAGTGCGTCCAATGTGGAACACTGGACTTGTAAATATCTACTTTGCATTTAATATGCGTTGAACAGTACTATCTTTCAACATTCGCAAGGTGTTATATATCGTTACTTTCTAAATTAAAAAATTAATAAATACGTTAATAGAATAAAAAATAAAAATAATATAGAAAAGATGAACGTAATTATTGTTTTATTATTGTTATTTTTGTAATTAAATTTCTAATCCCCACTTTCGTGGTTCATCCTGACCTTAAAAATTAGGATTAATTAAGACATCCGAAATAATATAGAAAATACAAACATTATTGTTGTTGTACACTTGTATTATTATTGTATTTTCTAATCCTAATTTTGGATTAAATAAGACATCCAAAATTAGGATTAGAAATTTTCTAATCCTACTTTCGTGGTTCAGTGCTAACAAAAATTATAACCATCCAAAATTGCCTGCCTCTTGCGTTTTTCCACCATGAGCGATAAAATGAAATAGTCACAACTGTATAAAATTGTCGAGCTGTTAATCAAAATTAGTTATGCATCCATGCTATGTATCGGAATTGCAATGATAAAAACTAAATTAAAAAAGCGAAAAATCTATTTTCGACAATATAATTTTTCGCAGATGACGTATAATATAAATTTTAATTAATTTATCATTAAAAAAAGGTATTATCGTTGTAACTAATATTTTGTAACCAGGTATTATTTGTCTGGTTGAAAATGAGTGTTTTTATAGTTCAAAAAACTTTAGGTAACTTATAATTATGTGAAAAAAATATAAAATATTTTATAGCCGAAAGTAATCTAACTGATTCAAAACAAATGTCCAATATATGGTGCGGCTAAAATGTTCCACATTGGATGCCACATAAAATGTGGTTCCTTCATTGTTCGATAGTAACTGGTTCCCATGTTGTTCCATAGTAACTGCGTCTCAATTACCGATCTTACTTTATAAGAAAAGAAGAAACAAATAAATTTAAAAAGATAGATATATATGCCAAAGAAACCGCATAGAAATTGTTCTCATTGCACTACACCATACACCATAAGCATTCTCATATTCGGAAAATGATATGTTGATACTAATGTGGACATTTTGTGTGGACTTGTAGCATCTCTCTCATCTTATTTATAACTATCAATTATATGTATTCAAGTTTTTGTTTCAATTCTTAGTGAAATAGGAAAAAAAATAATGCCAAAAAACTGTTCTCATTTCATAATAATAATAATAATAATAATAATAATAATAATAATAATAATAATAATAATAATAATTAAAAATATCACCGTTTTATTTTTTTTAAAGGAAAAACCGTTCTCATCTTGTCATAAAAAATCATTCTCATATCATCATCTTATCGTTATATAACCGTTCACAAGTAAATAAGTAAACAAATTAAAAAAGAAATAACTGATCAAAATGGGTGGTTATATTATTGGAGGTGTATAAAATTTTTAAATTGTTAAATAAATTATTTTACATGCAGAGCTTCTAACTCAGTTGACACCAAGACATTACTCTTGTGTATGAGGTGGGAGGTTCAAATCCCACAAATAATAGTTGTTGCTATTTTATATATATATATATATATATATATATATATATATATATATATATTAAAGAAGGTAGATGATTGAAAGCTTTTGATTTTCCTATAATACACTTTCATTTTTTTTAAATGCATTATTTTCCCTTAACTCATACATTAAGAAAGCTCTTTGGAAAACTCTTTGTGGCTTTTTTTTTTTTTTATTTCTCATTTTTCAATGCTTACTTTCATTCTTTTCTTTTGCAAAAAATTGAAATTGCATTTAAGTCAAAAGGAAAAGTGTGCAATAAGGTGGTTTCAAATCGATAGTCTCAACTTTAAGTTTAATAAGAGTTAATATTCATATTCAATGATTAATTGTGAATATATAGCCCACTGTATCAAAAGTTAAGTGCAAAAGTTTTAATATTTTCATTTTTCATTTTTTACAACTAACCCAATCTCTAATATTTTATTCAATTACATTCAAAAACAATATTTTATTCAGTTGAGTCCAAGTTATCTTTTTTATTTATCAATATATTTCAATTTAGTCACTCACAATATATTTTAGTTCGATGTTCTTTTTCCTTTCAAATTAAAATTACATTCACATCCTACTTAAAAACAAATCAATTAAGTCATGATTTTATTACAATCTATTCTGGATCCCGTTTCCTGTGTGAAAAATAAAAATTTTAGTTTTTCATTTAAATTCATCACTCTTGATCTGGTGCCCACATGTGATTGGATAATAGTCACATATCTTCTCTTCCCACCACCAACACGTCAATCATTCGGCCATTTGGCCACTTGATCATTTGCCTTCAATTTATTTAATTAAATTATATATATTTTTCAGGCTACGATTCGAAATAACAATCACATTATGTAAAATAAGAAACACACACTTTATAATTCCTAATTCATCCTTATTAGTTGTTTAAAAACTCTTCATTTTCTTATGCATGATTTCTTTTCTTTCTTTTTATCTCTCTCACAATCATATTTTTATTTTGAAAAAATCAACATCAAAGTTAAGTGAATAATATGCAATATGGATGTTAAGTAAAAGGTCTCATTTTGAAATTTAATACAACCTCACTTTCAAAAGTTAAGTATGAATATACAATTTTTCGTTGGCACTAAAGACTACGGGCAAAGTTAGGTTTTATGTTTTGCATTTTCCATTAAAAACTCAATTTATAATGTTTTGTTAAATTAAGTCTGAATTATATTTATAATAATTTATCAGTTTAGTCCGTAAAATCAATTTTAATCTTTTTAGTTTTATATTAATATATCTACGTTATTTGGTGTTTTTATCTTTAAATTTGATTGTGTAGCATTCTATAAGAGGAGATAAAACAACAAATTAGCTTAAATGGTGCTCACTAGACTTTTAGAAATAGATGTGGTTAGTTGGAGGATAAGTGATGTAAAATAAAATTTCAAAATTTGGATGTTTTCTTTAATGTTAAGTTCTTTTAATTAATCACTCAGGATGTAAACGATATTAGCCTCAAAGTGGTAAACATAATGAATCCATTATTTTATTGTTCTTTGTGTATTTATTCTTAACTTAATTTATCGCAATCAATTTTTATTTTTTAAAAAGAGTTAGTCCAATATCATATGTAAAAGACGTACTGCAACACCACATGCAAAGCACATGTTTTTAACTAGTTATTTCAAGTGTACAATATCTAGTAGGCCATTTTGTATGTCAAAACTTTAGTATAAGAGGGTGCATTATAAGAATCTATAATATGTAATAAAGAATTTAGTAAGTTTTAATTGGAAAATTTTTTATAATATGTGATGAAAATACTAATCTAAATAATATTCTAAATATTTTACTCTATTATTACATTCTTTATGCATTTAGTATATCACATTCATTTGGTTCGTTAATTTTGTGAAAAATAAAAATTCGGTCACAATTCCTAAAATCTAAGGTACAAATTTGGACGTTTTGTGAAAATACTTTTTTGTATTTCAAGAACTATTGCACCAGAAGTAAGTTTTAATTGTAAATTTTCCTCATAATCATCATTATACTTTCCAAATATTGCAGCAATTTCTAAAATTCTTCTGAAAAATGTCTTATTCCATATATGTTACATTTTTGAAGTTGCTAATTTAATAATTCTAGATTGACATTATCAGTATTATGTCACAATCATATCAAATTCTATGGCAATCTAGTATTATCCTAAATGTTAAGGTTCCCCTAAATATGAAGGAAAGATTTGGGATTGCTATTCAAAGAAAAATACCTAAGTGGCTCTTAGTTGATTTGTGCAAGGCGATGAATTTAGTATGAGAAAAGTATTTACTGTATGATCTCTATTAATTTCAAACATATCAGGGTATAATTGATTGTACAATACAGACCTCACTCATTAGCATATCAAATAATTCAGAGTTCACTAATGGCAAACACTAGATTGTAACCGATTTAAGTAATCCACTAGATAGTTAATGTTTGATTGATTCTTTACCAACGAAGCTACATACTAATTAATAAAATCTTGCAATGCAGCCGAAAAAGTCTGCAGTGTTGGTCATTACTACTAAACTAGTGTAGCTCTTGTGTTGTGCATGGTAGGTTTGACGAAATTTTTATTATATGAACTTTTTTACAATCTACGAGATATAAAATCTGAAGAGAATTTTTGCTTTTGCAATAAAGGTGCAATTTGATATATTTGATTTAACCATAACACAAAATATTTCTCAATTTTAAACTAATGTCATAATTATAAAAGGAAAAAAAATGTTGCAACTTGACTTTTAATTTTTCCATATTTCAAGTAGTGTTTACATTTTATGACTGTTTTAGAACTTAAATTAATTTTAAAATGATTTCATATTCAGGAAAAATTAAAAAAATAAATTATAACTTCTACTTTTAATGTGTTAAGATAATTTTATAGATAAAACTTTTATCATTTGCTCTCATTTGTTAGCTTATATTAAACTTGGGGTCAAATTGTCTTTTATTATATTCAAAGAAGCTCATTGATGAACATAAATAGTTGCACATCCAAACACATTGACAAATTCATTTTCTTCTATAAAACAAAAAGTTTCCATAAAACTCAATTATTGAAATTTTTTCGTTGCATGAAATGTTTTTCAAAAATAGTGACATCCAATGTTAATGTCACTATTTTTGAAAAACAGTTGATGTCACGAAAAAATTTAAATAATTGAGTTCTATGGAGACTTATTGTTTTATAGAAGAAAAACACAAAATTTAAATAACTATGACATCAAATGTTAATTAGATAAAAAAATATAATTTTTTTAATATCTTTATCATTTAATTTACACAATTAGTTAGCCTCAAGAAAAATACTTACGCGAAAAAAAATACAATCTAATACTAATCACTTTAAAAGAAAAATCATTCTCTAAGAAAAGAATATATAATTTAGACATACTAATATATGTCTCAAGCGCTTGTCTTGAAAGAAAAAAAGAGCGAAACAAAATAATAATAATAATAATAATAATCTATATCTATATCTATATATATATATATAGAAAAGCAGGGAAATTCCAGCCTATTTTTTAATTAGATTAATTAGTTTTCCCACCTAAAATAAAGTCCTTTTTTTTCTTTTAATTTTTTTCCTTTTTAATAATTAATAATAATAATTAATCTCAAACAATCAATTAACTAATCATTATTTATATTGAATCTTATCCTCACCAAAATTAGATATTTTCAGATCTCCACTGATTTTAACTTATCTTCTGTATATTTTTTGCCTTTTGATTTTTTCCTTTTTTATTAAGTTATAATCAATCCTAACAAAAAAATTAATAAATTATTATTTATATTAAATGCTAAATATTAAATCTAGATTTTGTTTCCTTGCATAAGTATTGATAATTATTATTTTATTATATCTTTATAATCTGAATCTAAAGATTTATATTTATATATAGAATAAGAGACTTTTTATAAATAATTAACTATGAGACGGAAATTAATTCTTAAGAAAATAAAATTAATTAAAATTAATAAATTTGTTAATATTTGATTATTGTGTGATATAAAATTAGCATTCATTAAATTTTTACACAAAATTAAAAGAAAAGTATAACATTAAAATTAAAAATTTGATTCGATCCACTAATTAATTTTTTAAATAATTAATTATTTTATCAATGTTTAAAAACCAAACCGGTCAGCAAATCCGAGAAGGCAACGGTTAAAGGGTCAAAGGGTTGGTGTAATGACCCGTCCGGAATCGGGCTACGGGACCGTGATTCTTCCATTTCCCACACACATCCGCACACATCATTCTCGGTTGGATTCTCCACTCTCCACGTAACTGCATCATGAACACATAAACGTACACATAATGAGTCACGAGGACTCAGTGAGCAATAGATGCAATGCAATGCATGAATGCACGTGTAACATTCTTTTCTTCCTTTCTTTGGGCCCTAGTTGCGAATCATGTGAGTACGTCATCATAACATAACATTGGCCGTCCCCCAAAGGCTTGTCTCACTCTTTGGGGTGCCGTAGGCCGTCGTCTAAAGGCTTGTCTCGCTCTTTAGACCGCCCGTAACATCATAAGCCGTCCCCCAAGGCTTGTCTCACTCTTGGGGCGCTACATTCGTCATAAACACATGATACGCAACTACATTCTTTCACATACGTCATGCTTCGTGTAATACATCATTCATGTTTCACCTAGTAATCGTACTTATAACATTCTTGGGCATTACATAGCGTACTTTCTCATGAACTTCGTCTTATCATTACATATCACATAACTTCATCATGTCATTGCATATAACATTACATTCATCATCATAACACGTCACGTAATCATTCACTTGGTATTTGTTCACATTTCCTAGCTTTCATATCATTCTAGCATTTTACATGGTTAATCATCACATATCTCATGTACTCCTTCATATCTACCACATAATAACACTCAACATGCTAAATTCACATTATAATATCATAGACTTTCACATAACATCATATAGTTTCATATAATTCATACATCAAGCATATCATGACCATATCATGCATTTTATCTCATCCCCTATACATAAACTCATAGAAAACATGCCATCTCTATACATCAACATGAAATACATCTATTACTCACCTCATGTAGAAGAAGTCTACATGAGGAATCATAGGTTACATATGAATTACATGGACTATATGCTTGATATGGGAAGGTTGAGGAAATAACATATGCTCATGAGGGTCTTGAGAGAGCTTTGGGAGCTTTGGAACCGAGTTTGGGTGTGTAAATGTCAAGAAATGGCGAGAATCTTCTACAATACCATTTCTGCCGACTTAAAATTACGGCCGTAATTTTGACATTTACGGTCGTAACCCTTGAATTACGGCCGTAACCCAAAATACTTACGGCTGTAACCCTGCCTCTGCAATTCCATCTCTTCCCCTGTTCTGATCTTACGGCCATATCTTCGTGCCTTATGGCCGTAACTCCTCTAATACGGCCGTCTCTCTGAATAATACTATCGTAATTTGCTCTCTGAAACTTTTGGCACTTTTCCACTGTTACACTTTTATGGCCGTAACCTTAGACCCTTACGGCCGTAACCTTACTTTTACGGCCGTAAGCCTGACATTTACGGCCGTAATTTCCGTTCTGCTGAAATTTCCCATTTTCATCATTTTGACGGCCGTTTCAACTCCCGACATGTCTCATACATTCCCAAACATTTCATGAACACATCATACACATATACATTATGTCGGGTCGACTTTGAGCGGGGCGTTACAGTTGGACCGGGTTAAACCGTTTTTAATTAAAAAAATTAAAAAATAAATTAAAACAAATAAAATAAAATCTATATATATAGAAAAGTAGGGAAATTTCAGCCTATTTTTTAATTAGATTAATTAGTTTTCCCACCTAAAATAAAGTCCTTTTTTGTCTATTAATTTTTTTTTTTTTAATAATTAATCTCAAACAATCAATTAACTAATCATTATTTATATTGAATCTTATCCTCACCAAAATTAGATATTTTCAGATCTCCACTGATTTTAACTTATATTCTGTAAATTTTTTTCCTTTTGATTTTTTCCTTTTTTATTAAATTATAATCAATCCTAACAAAAAAATTAATAAATTATTATTTATATTAAATGCTAAATATTAAATCTAGATTTTATTTCTGTGCATAAGTATTGATAATTATTATTTTATTATATCGTTATAATCTGAATCTAAAGATTTATATTTATATATAGAATAAGAGACTTTTTATAAATAATTAACTACGAGACGGAAATAAATTCTTTAGAAAATAAAATTAATTAAAATTAATAAATTCATTAATATTTGATTATTGTGTGATACAAAATTAGCATTCATTAAATTTTTACACAAAATTAAAAGAAAAGTATAACATTAAAATAAAAAATTTGATTCAATCCACTAATTAATTTTTTAAATAATTAATTATTTTTATCAATGTTTAAAAACCAAACCGGTCAGCAAATCCGAGAAGGCAACAGTTCAAGGGTCAAAGGGTTGGACCGGGTTAAACCGTTTTTAATTAAAAAAAATAAAAAATAAATTAGAACCAATAAAATAAAAAATATAAAAACCGGTTGAATCATTACCGGGTCACTGGTTAAACCGGTTGAACTGGTCGATTGATCGGTTTTTTATTAGTTTTCTAATAGCCCGATTTAAAACTATAACTGGATCTAATTTTGGACCGGTAGATGGTTGAACCAGCCGGTCCAGTCTAATTTTTCAAACATTGATTTTGATAAATAATTAGCTAAGAAATGAAAATTAATCTAAATTAGCAATTTCGCTAAGATTTAAATTTTGTGTGATACAAAATTAAAAGTCACTAAAATTTTACATAAAAATTAAAAGGAACTTGTAACGTGATGAGATCGGTCCCTTTACTTAGTTTTAGAAATAATTAATTATTTTCAAAAATAAAATTAGCTAAAAAAATGAAAATTAATTAAAATTAGTAAGTTTTTACGACTTCATTTTGATGTGATAAAAAATTACAATTCATCAAATTTGTACACAAAAATTAAAAGCAACATGTAATATTGATTTTTTTAATTGCTCATTGAGTTATAAAATTAATCTAATATTTTTAATTGATTGAATCTATATCTATATCTTTCAAATTACAGATATCCTTTAGTGGAAATAA
This sequence comes from Jasminum sambac, assembly GCA_018223645.1. Taxonomy (NCBI): domain Eukaryota; kingdom Viridiplantae; phylum Streptophyta; class Magnoliopsida; order Lamiales; family Oleaceae; genus Jasminum; species Jasminum sambac. Next base: position 15,144,917 of record CP073642.1, read on the forward strand.
TTAAAAGAAAACGGGTTTTAATATTGCATTTCAACAGTTATGACACGCCCCGCACCAAATTATCTCTAATAACTTGACACGTGGCGTGCACCAACGATGGATGACAACTACGTGCTGGATCCATCGCTAAGGCAAACTGTAACTGCTTGATTTTACCTTAATTTGAATAATAAGAAAATATTTTGCGAAAAAATTGACAGAGTTTCCTCTGTATTTTGGATATATCCATCATGTAAGAGATTTATTCCAAGCTCCAGACACGCAACCCAACATTTGCACAAATCTCATTTCAAATCAAGAATATTGAAACCTTTAGAAACAAGCCCAACCACCATAATTCAATATCAGTGTCATTTTCCAAAACTCAAATGAGAACGATGTCGAAAAGAATTAATGAATAACTAATGAATAAACCAATAGATCTCTTCTTAAAAACCCTTTCTCAAATGAATGCGAGGTTTCAACTAAACGCTAGTAAATGAATGAATAAATAAAATGAACCTACTAGCTAAATGGAAAAGTGGTAGTGGTGGTCAACAAAAAGTATCCAGTTTCTCACGCCAACTCAGCTCTCGGATAAGAGAAACATTAGAAAATACGCTGAGTTTTGTAACCCAAAGTTGAGTGGATAAGCTTCACAAATATATGTAGTTTTCACCTAAAATATCTTCATAAAAATCTCTTTATCCAAACACATAAATAGCATAAATAATTGGAAACCATCGAGATAATACTAATAGTCAAATTATTCTAATCAACAAACATCGATTATACCTGCTTCAAACGGATTTTGTTTTCTAAAACTGACTCAGAACTACAAATAATTTATCAAAAATAACATCAAAGCACCAACGAGCAACAACACACTTGTGTAGAATACTCTCAATACACGTGGTGTGTCACTCAAAAGTCTGTTTTGTCTAAATATCTCGTCATACGCGCGCAGAGGAAGCCCCAAAGGCCAAACACCCCCGTACACGGCCCAAAGCCTATATGTGTAATACGAAAGTGGGTCCCAAAGACCTCACAGATTCGTCATACACTGTGGAACACATCACGGCGTAGAGCGGGTAAAGCTAACGAGGTACTTTATGATGGTTTTAAAAGAATATTCACTTGATCTTTTGAAAAGAAAACACTTCTTCATAAAATCCACGATCTTCCTTAAATATTTATTTATAATAGCATATCGTAATAATCAAAAAGGACATTAGAATTTAAAACATGTTAGTTTATGAAAAATATAATTTTCCACTCACAAAACTACGAATCGCTTCTAGTTCTACTGTAGGCTTTCCCAATCGCCTCGCCACCACCGGAATAATAACAATGCTCTAATTAAAATCTACACACTTGGTTTACCAACCCAAGGCCTATCCACATTCAATACTACGCTCAGAACATTCCTAACCAATCCCTAATTACTCCATTCCATTACCTCATTCATCTTCTTTATCGATTTCACAATATTTCATGCCATTGGAACCACCCAATGGAATCACAAAATAAATCCCCAAATTTTCAACATTTAGGTAAGGTGGGTTCCAATCCACTTCATCACCCACTACTTAATTACCATCAATTCCACTTCAAAATAATTAATTATGGCCAAATAACATCTTAATAACACCCAATCTATCCAAAATAATGATAAATTTAATCCCCAATATCTAGTGGTAAAACCCTAGCATTAATTTCACTATCTCAAAGTATATATCACTTTGAATTCGTGAAGATAAAATTGAAGAAATTCACTTACCATAAAACCTCCATCTTTGATTCGGCTGCGTTTGGTCCCGAGTTTCCATTTTCATTCAATTTTCATCCATTTTGACTCCTTTTGATTCTTTCAGTGACCCTAAACACCACAATAAAGGAAAAACACATAAAACGGAACATATAACACTAATAAAACACACAAATACGTAAAATAGAAGAGTTATTTAAGTGCTTTTCTAGCACTTATCATCTTTTCTTTTTCTTTTCTTCCTTTTTCTCGCGATTGGCTCTCTGGTTTCTTTCGTTGCCGTCAACTATTCAAAATGCCCCATTGTGGCTTGTTTTGTTTGTATTGCATATATATATTGAATTTTGCAAGCAAGGTCCCTCTCTTTTATTTACTTAATACAAGTTGGTCCTCCTAAGCTAATATTGCATCACTAACCCACAATTTTCTAATTAACTCAATTAAGTCCACAAAATTTCTATAGACCAAATTAAATTCCTTTAAAACCTTGACTTTGACCCACAATTAATGGCTTTGACCAAGTAGTAGCTGAAATTTAATTAAATGAAAATTCGGGTCGTAACAACCTTACCTCCTTAAGAAGAATTTCGTCCTCGAAATTCAGCCAGCTACTGTCTGAAGAGGTGAGGGTACTTAGTGCGCATTTGCTCCTCATTCTCCCAAGTAGCTTCTTCCACTGGATGATTCTTCCACGATACCTGAACTAGATTGGCGACCACCTTATTGTTTTTGATCTGTTGTCTTCTACCAAGTATTCGATCAGGTTCCTCATCGTATGTCAAATTCTCCCTCACTTCAACTGGTTGTGCCTCTAAGATATGAGATGGGTCCGAAATGTACTTGCGAAGCATGGAAACATGAAAGACATCATGAATCCTAGATAGCTCACTTGGTAGAGCCAAGCGATAAGCGACTGGGCCAATTTCCTCAATGATCTCGTAAGGCCCTATATAACGTGGGCTTAGCTTTCCTCGTCTACCAAATCTCAAAACGCCTTTCCATGGAGATAGACGTAGAAATACCTTATCCCCAACCACGAACTTAAGATCCCTCATGCGTTTATCTGCATAGCTCTTCTGTCTGTCCTGAGCCGCCTTCAATCTTTCTCTAATTATTGCTACATTCTCTGAAGTGAGTTGGACCAACTCAGGCCCCATTAACTCTCGTTCTCCCACTTCACTCCAGTAAACTGGAGTTCTACATTTTCTACCATATAAAGCTTGAAAAGGAGCCATTCCTATGCTGGAATGGTAGCTGTTATTGTAGGCGAACTCCATCAATGCTAAGTGATTATCCCAACTTCCTTTAAATTCAAGGGCGCAAGCTCGAAGCATATCTTCCAAAGTTTGTATGGTTCGCTCGACCACCATCCGCTTATGCGGGTGAAATGCGTGATCGAGGTGTTGTTTAGTGCCCAAAGCACCCTGTAGTTTCGGCCAGAACTTAGATGTAAACCTGGAATCTCTATCTGAAATAATAGAGACTGGAACTCCGTATAGACACACTATCTCATCCACATACAACTTAGCCAATTTACTTAAAGGATCAATTTCTTTAATCGGAAAAAACCTGGCAGTCTTTGTCAACCAATCAACAATCACCCAAACTCCATCATTTCCACGTTGCGTACGAGGAAGGCTAAACAAAAAATCCATAGTAATGTGTTCCCATTTCCACTCCGAATGGGCAAAGGTCGTAGTAATCCAAATTGCCTTTTTGACGATCCGCTTTACTGGCCGACAAACTAAACATTTTGACACAAACTTGGCTATCTCTTTCTTCATGCCTAACCACCAGTAATGATCTTTCAATGTGTGATACATCTTAGTACTGCCTGGGTGCATAGCATAAGCCGAACTGTGCGCTTCTTCTAAAATCTCCCTCTTCAATTCTTCAGTGTTAGGCACACATAATCTGTTCCCCATAACTAAAGCACCATCATCTGTGATTGCATAATCTTTTCGTAATCCGAGATCGACCTCTTCCTTCAATTTCTTAAGTGACAAATCCCGAAATTGTGCTTCCTTAACCTTAGCAACCAAGGTAGGTCTCACATGGAAGCTAGCTAATATCCCTCCTGTTGGAGTTGTGGACAATTCGGTATTCAACTTCTTGAACTCACCAATCAACAAGGCTACCATTTCGTTAGCCTGTGATGAGGAACTAGTCTTTCTACTCAAAGCGTCTGCCACTACATTCGCTTTTCCTGGATGATAGTCGATCTTACAATCGTAGTCTTTAATCAGCTCGAGCCATCTCCTCTGTCTCAAATTCAACTCTTTCTGATCAAAGATGTATTTTAAACTCTTATGATCCGTGTAAATCTGGCACTTCTCGCCATAAAGGTAATGCCTCCAAATTTTAAGAGCTAAAACCACTGCAGCCAATTCTAGGTCATGGGTTGGGTAATTCAACTCATGTTTCTTCAATTGTCTTGAAGCGTAAGCTATAACCTTCCCATTCTGCATTAAAACGCAACCTAGACCTTGTCGGGAAGCATCACTGTATATCACAAACTCTTCACCTGGAGATGGAAGTGTTAGTATCGGTGCAGATGACAACCTAGCCTTCAACTCTAAGAAGCTATTCTTGCACCGTTCTGTCCAGATAAATTTAGCATCCTTTCGACTCAAACTGGTCAAGGGAAGAGCTATTCGAGAAAACCCTTCTATAAATCAACGGTAATAACCTGCTAGCCCAAGAAAACTCCGAACTTCTGAAGCATTAGTAGGGCGTTCCCATTTTAGAACTGCTTCAGTCTTCACGGGGTCTACGTAAATGCCTTCTGCTGAGATTACATGACCCAAGAATACTACTTTGTCAAGCCAAAATTCACACTTACTGAACTTGGCATATAGCTGCTTGTCCCGCATAACCTGCAAAATAATCTTCAAGTGCTCGGTATGCTCATCACGACTGCGAGAATAGATTAGGATATCATCTATAAAGACGATCACAAATCTGTCAAGATACGGTTGGAGAACTCTGTTCATAAGATCCATAAATACCGCTGGAGCATTGGTTAATCCAAATGGCATGACTAAGAATTCATAGTGGCCATATCGAGACCTGAAAGCCGTCTTTGATATGTCCGTCTCTCTGATCTTAAGCTGATGGTACCCTGAACGTAAATCAATCTTCGAGAATACCGTAGCATCTCTGAGCTGATCAAACAAGTCATCGATTCGGGGTAAGGGATATTTGTTGCGAATAGTGACCTTATTCAGTTACCTGTAGTCAATACACAATCTCATGGTGCCGTCTTTCTTTTTCACAAATAAAACAGGCGCTCCCCAGGGAGATACGCTGGGCCTGATGAAACCCTTATCAACCAAATCTTGCAACTGAGCTTTTAATTCCTTAAGTTCTTTAGGAGCCATCCGATACGGTGCCTGTGAAATAGGTGTTGTCCCTGGTACTAGATCAATTGTGAATTCCACTTCCCTGTCTGGTGGTAAGCCTGGAAGATCCTCTCGAAATACATCGAAAAAATCTTGCACAATTGGAATATCCTCTAGTTTTAATTCGGTGATCTGGGTGTCTATCACATGAGCCAGATACGCTTGGCAACCTTTCCTAAGCAATCTTCCAGCATCCAGTGCAGATATAACACAAGATGATAAAACCCTACGTTCCCTATACAGAATAATCTTAGGTTCTCCCGGCTTCTCAAACACAACTCTCTTGCGATAGCAGTCAATTGTGGCATGGTTCTTAGCTAGAAAGTCCATGCCAAGAATAACATCAAACTCACAAATTTCAAGAGGAACTAGGTTTGCTTTTAATTCCTGATCATTCACCTTAATAACACAATCCCTATACCAACTGTCAGCTACTAGTGACACCCCGACTGGAGTTGTCACCACCAAAAGTGTATCTAAGGGCTCTAACATATGGTCAGCATAAATAGTAAATGCATGTGAAACAAATGAATGGGTAGCACCAGAATCAATCAATGTATGAGCATTCTTACAAAAAATGGACAACGTACCCATAATAACGTCAGGGGACTCCTCGGCCTCCTGCTGAGTCACAGCAAAAACCTTTCCTTGAGTTCTTGGACGTCCACCCTGGCTTACCTGCTTACTACCACTACTATTAGTAAATGTAGGTTGTGCTACACTCGACGACCTGTAATTACCAGTACCGGACCCCTCTGGCCTTGTTTTACACTATTAGCACCCGATTGTGAAGATACGACGTGTGAAGCACTTCCCACCTGGGAATTTGGGCAATTAAAACTTAAGTGTCCCGCTTGCCCACGATAACAAACACCAGCCCCTTTAAGGCATTCTCCTGACGGAACCTCCCACAAGTGCATCGCTGCGGATATGTACCCGCACGAAATCTATCATGTCATCCCGAGTTAGTACCTCGAGAATATGATCGACCACCACTAGGTTGTTGCACCGAGGCTTGGCTCGCCTCAACTCGATTAGGCCCAAAACTCGTGACCTAGACTTGAAGTTGCTAGTATGAGTGACACCTGGCCAAAAACTCGCCTATTCTTCTTAGGACATCCATGAGGGTTGGTTGATTGATTATTGGGGCTTTGGTACCTTGTCGCTTTCTCCTCGACTATTTCCTTTAGCAATGTACTTTTCAATCCTCATAGCTGTCTCCACAAGTGCATTGAAATTTCCATGACCTTGATTTGTGACTGATTGTGCAATGTCTCCCCGTAGCCCTTCTTCAAACCTCCTACACTGGTCACTCTCCGCTGGTACCAAATTTCTAGCGTATTTCAATAGCTCCATAAATTTCTTATGATATTGAGCAACCGTCATAGACCCCTGGACCAACTTCAAACATTCACTGCTTATCGCTTGAATGATTGAGGGTAAAAGCTTAGAAAAGTCAGTCTTGAAAGCCTCCCAACTAACAGCATTCGGATCAGCTTGCCTAGCTTCGAAAGAATCCCACCAATCAGCAGCTGAACCCTTCAATAAAAATGAAGCAATGAGGACTTTCTTATCTTGAGGACATTCCATGATCCTGAATATACGCTCGGTGCTCCTCATCAAAGCGTCTGCATCGGCCGGATCATCTGTACCTTCAAATTCTTTTGCTCCCAATTTAAGTGCCTTCTCGATATTTGTTTCTTGTTCACATTTTGGTAAAATGGAAGCAAGAGCTGAAGCGAGCTGAGCCGTTAAGTTTGTATTCGGGGCTGTATTTTCGTGTTCATTTCTAGTTGGAGCCATATCCACTTGTGCAGGCCCATCACGGGACTGATCAACAGACTCATCTACTATTCCCTCTTGCCTAACATCCCCTTCAGGAATGTGTTGAGCATGAGATCGTGCCTGACTGCTAGTTGTTGCACCACCACATGCCATGATGCTCTACAAAATGATATGAAATTATAAGAAATGCGCAATGCAACTTTCATTGAGCTGGAGAAGAACACGTGATGCAATCCTAGACCCTAGACCATGCTCTGATACCAATTGACACGCCCCGCACCAAATTATCTCTAATAACTTGACACGTGGCGTGCGCCAACGATGGATGACAACTACGTGCCGGATCCATCGCTAAGGCAAACTGTAACTGCTTGATTTTACCTTAATTTGAATAATAAGAAAATATTTTGCGAAAAAATTGACAGAGTTTCCTCTGTATTTTGGACATATCCATCCTGTAAGAGATTTATTCCAAGCTCCAGACACGCAACCCAACATTTGCACAAATCTCATTTCAAATCAAGAATATTGAAACCTTTAGAAACAAGCCCAACCACCATAATTCAATATCAGTGTCACTTTCCAAAACTCAAATGAGAACGATGTCGAAAAGAATTAATGAATAACTAATGAATAAACCAATAGATCTCTTCTTAAAAACCCTTTCTCAAATGAATGCGAGGTTTCAACTAAACGCTAGTAAATGAATGAATAAATAAATGAACCTACTAGCTAAATGGAAAAGTAATGGTAGTGGTGGTCAACAGGCGATCCAAGCTCACGCTCAACTGCTTCCTGATAAGAGAAACATTAGGAAAATACGTGAGTTTTGTAACCCAGTGAGTGGATAAGTTCACAAATATATATAGTTTTCCAGCTAAAATGTCTTCATAAAAATCTCTTTATCCAAACACATAAATAGCATAAATAATTGGAAACCATCGAGATAATACTAATAACTGAAATTATTCTAACTGAACAAACACTGATTATACCGTTTCAAACGGATTTTGTTTTCTAAAACTCAGATTCAGAACTCACAAATAATTTCTTGAAAAATAACATCAAAAGCACGAACGAGCAACAACACACTTGTGTAGAATACTCTCAATACACGTGGTGTGTCGCTCAAAAGTCTGTTCTGTCTAAATATCTAGTCATACGCGCGCAGAGTAAGCCCCAAAGGCCAAACACCCCCGTACACGGCCCAAAGCCTATGTGTGTACGAAAGTGGGTCCCAAAGACCTCTGTAATTCTGGTCATACACTGTGGAACACATCACGATAGTGTAGAGCGGGTAAAGCTAACGAGATACTTTATGATAGTTTTAAAAGAATATTCACTTGATCTTTTGAAAAGAAAACACTTCTTAATAAAATCCACGATCTTCTGAAATATTTATTTATAATAGCATATCGTAATAATTTGAAAAAGGACATTAGAATTTAAAACATGTTAGTTTATGAAAAATATAATTTTCCACTCACAAAACTACGAACTGCTTCTAGTTCAGCTGGTAGGCTTTCCCAATCGTCTCGTCACCACCTGAAATAATAACAATGCTCTAATTAAAATCTACACACTTGGTTTACCAACCCAAGGCCTATCCACATTCAATACTACGCTGTAACATTCCTAACCAATCCCTAATTACTCCATTCCATTACCTCATTCCTCTTCTTTTATCGATTTCATAATATTTCATGCCATTGGAACCACCCAATGGAATCACAAAATAAATCCCCAAATTTTCAACATTTAGGTAAGGTGGGTTCCAATCCACTTCATCACCCACTACTTAATTACCATCAATTCCACTTCAAAATAATTAATTATGGCCAAATAACATCTTAATAACACCCAATCAATCCAAAATAATGATAAATTTCGAATCCCCAATATCTAATGGTAAAACCCTAGCATTAATTTCACTATTTACCTTGAATTCCATAAGATAAAATTGAAGAAATTCACTTACCACGCAAAACCACAATGAATCCAAGCTTTCTCCCTTCCTTTTTCCTTTTTCTTTTCTTTTTCTTTTCTTCCTTTTTCTCGGGATTGGCTCTCTTGTTTCTTTCGTTGCCGTCAACTATTCAAAATGCCCCATTGTGGCTTGTTTTGTTTGTATTGCATATATATATTGAATTTTGCAAGCAAGGTCCCTCTTTTTATTTACTTAATACAAGTTGGTCCTCCTAAGCTAATATTGCATCACTAACCCACAATTTTCTAATTAACTCAATTAAGTCCATAAACTTTCTATAGACCAAATTAAATTCCTTTAAAACCTTGACTTTGACCCACAATTAATGGCTTTGACCAAGTAGTAGCTGAAATTTAATTAAATGAAAATTCGGGTCGTAACAAGTTATATCTTTTAAACGAATTTTAGATTAGTTTGGATGGTTTTGTTATTGAATTTGATTAGTAGTCAATCTGCTTTGAGAACTATTATTATATTTCAACAGTTTATATCGAATTTGAGTTATAGTTCTCATTAATTTTATAGTGTTCACATAATTTGTTACAATTAGAAAGTTCTATACACTTTATAATTATTTCCAGTAAATTCATTTGTAATGAAACTATTCTTTTTTACAAGTATAAAACAAATTAAAATATGAATCAACTCAATCCGATGAAGTGCTCCCGGTAAGTTGTTGCAACAATTATTCTTTCTTCAAAGTGATAACTTATTTTTTCTCTCTTTTTTTCTCATTCATTTCTTATATCATTAGGTTGAGACGAAACAATTTTTAAAATAGTAAGGGTAAATTTTTGAATTGATCATACTTTCTTCATAAGATTAAATTTTTCTCTTGGATCATTTATTTTTTGTGCCCACATAGAAAATGCTTTTCAAAAGTGAAAGAGTTCCAATCAAAAGAGTGTTGGACTCACGCTATTAAAATTTTTACTTTTTTTATTTTTTATATGATCAATTTTTTAAACCATTAATAGGAGTCGATATAATATTTTGGATTGTTTAGGTAAGTCGATGGATTGATTGTACTTTCCTTATAATATTAATTTTTTCCTTGGATCATTTGATTTTTATACCAATATGTTCATTGTGAATTATACTTATTTTGTATGGTTGATTAATATTTTTAGTTTAGATAATTCATTGTAATTGTAAAAATCCAATATACTTTACAATTTTTTCCAATAGATTAATTTGTAATACAACTATTACTGTTTTCAAGTATAAAATAAATTAAAATATTAATTGACCCAATTCGATAGATTATTTTTGGAAACTTTGAAACAATTATTTCTTTCTTCACACTGGCAAATTGTTTTCTCTTTTTTTTATTAAGTTTTATGCCATCGGGATGGGACAACATGATTTTTTAAATATTAAAAGTAAATCTGTTGATCGACCATACTTTCTTGGCACTATTAAATTTTTTTCGTAGATCATTTATTTTTTTGCCTACATGGAAAATGCTTTCAGCAATGAAAGATAGTTTCAATTAAAAGAGTGCCAAACTCACTTCGTGTGAAAAAAATGATTATAGTTTCTTCACAATAATAAATTTTTTTATTTTTTTTGTATTGTCAATTTTTTCCACCATTAGAACGAGCCGACACAATATTTTAAACTGTTAAGATAAATCCATTGATTGATTGTACTTTTTTCACGCTATTAATTTTTTTTGCCTTAGATCATTTAGTTTTTATGCAAATATGTTCATTGTTAAAATTAATTATACTTTTTGTATGGTTAATTAAAAATTTTAATTCACATAATTCGTCACAATTGCAAAAGTCCAATAAATGTTTTAATTTTTTTGCAGTGGAGGGTGTTCGCATTACTATTTTAATGCATTTTAATAAAAAAAATTTCAAATTTCAAATTTGGTCAAACAAATCACATTTATATCTCTCAACTCATTAAATCTCCACCATCCAACTCCACTCATTCTTTCTCTTCATACTCATAAAAATACATTAAAATTCATCCGCTAACACACTCTTTGCAATGCAATAATTACTATTTACAAGTATAAAATAAATTAAAATATGAATTGACCTATTTTCATGGATTATTTGCAATAAATTGTTAAAATAATTATTATTTCTTCGTAATGATAAATTTTTTTTGTATCATTAATTTTTTATACGTTTTAGTTGAGTCGACACAATTTTTAAATTGTAAAGGTGAATTCATTGATTGATTGTACTTTCTTCGCACTTTTTTTCTCCCTGGAATGTTTATTTTTTGTGCCAAAATATTCACATATTAACTTAGTAAATTAGTGTCTCATTGGTCCAATTGACATTTCAATCATTAATCAATGTTATTAATTACACAACATTGACGTATAAAAGTTAAGAGTATGAATTGTGTTCTTATTCTAATTGTATCATAATGAACTGTTGAATGAATATATATGAAAAAAATGAGAGATTTAAAACTAAAAGTACATATTTATTGAGTTAAATTACCAAAGATTAGATTTAAAATTGTAATTATCTTATGAGTACTTACACCATCATCTTTGTAATGGATCGATTTGGAATGAGATAAATTACATTATATTTCATTATTTTGATTTTAATTCATATAGAGTTAGTATAATTTTAAAGTATGAATCAAACCATAATAAGGTAGAGAAATAGGCTTTTAGGTGATTATTAGTTGTTTTTATATTCTAATTCTTATGATAATGCAATATACAATCAATATATATGGAAAAAAATAGATGTTGCAAAATTTATCCCCTGCACAGCACACAGGTGGAACAGCTAAGGTTTGAATAAGAATGGTATGTTGCAATCTCGAGGGTGACGCATAGGAATGGTTTAAAGTTTGTGATATATGATAACGATGGTCGTCCAACTACCATGACCACAAATGTCGTCTATAAAGAATTGTTTAAACTTATAGTTTCATACTTACTAATCGCATTAGGTACATTGTTAACTTTATTTATTTTTTTACACAAATCATTTATGTCATTCATGGTTTAATATATGTGAAGTGAATGATTGTATTTATATATTATTGTGTTTGTACTCTTATATTTATTTAGGTATAATGTTCACTCTTAAAAAAAATTTAGGTATAATGTTCCCGTTACAAATATGGCGGAGTTATACAAATTGATTATATGTACCATTTATGCATTAGGAGATCCCGTACCCACACCGGAAAAAATTCGTATGGCCACATCGGCCCCCATCATTAGGGGACAGTTATGTATTATTCTTCTAATCTAATGCAGATACTGAAAAAAATTGTAAAACAATTTGGGTGACGTGGGGTCCTCACGCCACTTGGCGTGGGTACCATCCCGACGTGGGGAACAAGGCATCGGCGTATACATTAGTGACACTGTGTTTCAAAAAGGTAACTCAACGTACTTAGCGGTCGAAAATTACACTTTTAGTGAGTTTTATTGATTATATCTTAAATATAATGTTATTTCTGATATTTTTGTAGATTTTTTATACTAAAGCGCCAATATTTGTGTGTAAAAGTAATGTTAGAGATGTTCCGTTCATCTAAAATTTATTTATTATTTTAATATAGTTCAATTGTATATGTAACACCGCATGTCAACTTACGTATATTTATGAATTATTTTATAAAATTAATTATTTTACTCCACAATAAGTGAATTGAATATTTTAAATTGTAATCAATACTTATTATTGACAATTATTGAGTTTTGTTTTGCAGTGGAGGGACTCGAACGCCATCATGCTCAATGTGCCAATTAGAATGTTTGATTTAATGAGAATGAGCTTAAGTGTTATGTTATTACGTTTTTTTTTTAATTATTTGCAATTTAAATATTTTACTGCTTGCTTATGATTGAACAAAAGAAAATAATAATGATAAGTTAGAGTGGTACATTTTAATTTCAGGGTTAATTTATTTAACCCTATTCCTGAGTCCTAAATTTTAAAATCCAATATTACATCTAGTATTCTTAACCTAAGATAAAATTTTCTTATTGGACCCAAATATACCTAAAGACCTAAGGGTGGAGGCCCAATTAGAGTTCATGATATAAAACCCAACTAAACAACCCAAAGACTCATATTATGAATCACGTTTGCCCTCTATCTCACAATCTCTCTCATGCCTCAACTTCGTCCATCTCACGGCTTCCTTGAACAACCTCGCATCTTCTCTCTTCTTGTATCCTCAATTTGCTTCTACTAAGGTAATATCCTCTTGTTGTCTAATTCTATCCTAGAATAGTTTTGCTAGGGTTAATACTTGAAGTTTATGGATTAATTGAAACTTTGACGATTGGAGAAAAGTAAGTTATTTGATTCTTCAAACTGTGATTTTTCCAGCTTCTGCCCTTTTCTTTGAAATCCCATAACTTTTGCTCTAAGTTGATTTTATGGATGATTCAAATTGGAAAACGACCCCCTATGAGTTATATATCATCTAGAACTGGTTTGGTATCATTTGGAGCCCTGTAGAAGATTTTATGATACTTCTCGTGAGACTGTGCAAATTCCACCCGAGAACAGGGTTTTGCCCGATTAAAAATGGTTTTGACGCTCTAAATGTGCTTATAATGAGATAATTTTAAAGTACGTTAAACTTCCAAGAGTCTTCCACCTTTGATATGAATTTCATGATTTTATGACGTCGTTTCCTATTTAAAATGATTTTTCAAAGTTTGCTGCCCCGAACAGAAACCTTTCCAGCTTCTCTGGTTAGAGTGGATCTTGAATAGAGTGAAAGATTTAGTGTGATTTTATGTCTTGTGCTTGAGTCCTTATTGTTGGAAATATATGGGCATGATGTGATGATGCATGTAGGATTAAGACTAGCCAATGTTTCACTAAGCCATTAAAGTGTTTGATGAGTTGCTTGAAACAAAAACAAAAAAAACAAATGTATTGTGTAAAGTGTGATTTTTCTCAGTTTCTGCACTTAACTTTGAAATGCCATAACTTTTAGCATAAAGGGTATTTCTTGGTGATTCAAAGTCGGAAAGTGATCGTCTATGAGTTATCTATCATTTGAAATTGATTTGACATCATTTGGTGACATGTAGAGGTTTTTATCACATGTCAGTAAGCATGGGCAGGTTGTACTCGAGAATAGGGTTTTTTCCCATATCAAAAATTGTTTGATGCTGTAAACGTAATTCCCATGAGCTAATTTTTAGGTATGATGAATATGCATGAGTTTTCTAACGTCTGCATAAACTTTAGAATTTTATGATATCGTTTGCTATTTTAAATAATTCTATAAACCAGAATATCTTTCATAGTTTCTGTGGTTAATTAGAGTTGAAAACTTACTGTGGCTTCTACAATCAAAATTTAGAGGTGATTTTAATCAATGAGGTATCTCTATGAGTTAGTTATTGAACCAAATTGGAATTATGTGACTTCATGCTTTAATTTGTGGGTTATGCCAATTCTTGTTGGGATTGACGGATTAACTTGAATTCAATATGGTAATTCTTTAGAAAGCATATCGTTAATGTTCTTATTATTGTTCTAGGACTTATTACGTGTGTAAATACATGTATATGGAGTGGTGACGAATAACCTAAGATGGTATAGTAATGTATCGCAGTTATAAGATAACGTCCTAGGAATAATTGACGTTAAACTAAATGATGACGAATTAGGATCGTTGGCACGTTGATTCGTGAGCGGCTAAGGACACCTCCACTTGCTTCGCAAAGTAAATTGCTATGGATTTTAGGTAAGTAAACTTTACGTAGTTGCATATAAGATGAATGGGTTAAGGTAAGTTGATGTGCTTATGTGGCCTCTTTGCAATGATGTATGATTTTAGCACTATTTGTTTTATGTTGTATAAGCATTATACATGCTAAGCAATGATCAAACATGCATAAACATTAAACCATTGCATCCATAAGCAAGTTTGGTTAATGGTTTGAAAGAATAACGTTTCGGTTGAAAAGTGCAAGTTTTGAAAGAAAGTTATCTCAAGTTTTAAGAAAGAATGGGTGTACCTCTACGTCATGAAAGGGGTGAGTGGGAAATGGAGCGCGGGGGACCGGTGTACCCGACCAAAAGTAATGTGAAAGCGAAAGAAATGTGAAAGTGAAAGTAATGAAAGTTTTACCGCTTTGCGGTACCTACCGGTAGAATGTTTTCTGATTCCAACTAAGAATGGCCCACTGCGTCTGATTGGTTAGAGGATACACCAAGTGAGCTCACGATTGAAATGAAGTATTTTTTAAAGAAGTGAAATATTTTGAAAGGAAATGGAAGGATTTGAATGATTTTCGAAGTGTTAAAGAAAGTGGGATACAATAAATTGAAAATGCATTCAATGCATTACACATCATAAGCATACATCATGTGCATGGGGTTTACTTACTGAGCTTTAGCTCACACGTATACTTTTTCCTACTTTATAGGTGATGAAAGCTAAATGGTCGAGGAGATCGCTTGGAGGCAGACACAGACAGTACTCTTTTTTTTTTTTTTAATCTGAAAGTTAGCAAACATGTTTATTGGTTGAGATGAGTTGCTCATCAT
This sequence comes from Jasminum sambac, assembly GCA_018223645.1. Classification (NCBI taxonomy): domain Eukaryota; kingdom Viridiplantae; phylum Streptophyta; class Magnoliopsida; order Lamiales; family Oleaceae; genus Jasminum; species Jasminum sambac. The sequence goes on from CP073642.1 coordinate 15,160,352, forward strand.
TTTAAACTAATCGACCAGATGAAAGTATTTTCATTTTTGGACAAAAGATTTGTATTTATGATTCTTTTAATTTCTCAATTTGAGGATTTTGGAAAACTATTTTATTCCTTTCTTGAAAACTTCTATGAGGATGGTGATTCTTCTAACAGGCCGATTATGTTAAATTTGTAGAAAAAAGACTATCAAAATTTCTGTAGGTTTTATTAAATGAGAAAATAAATATGTCGTAAGTTAATTTATCTATTCCGCATTTTAAAGTGAAGTAACCGATGATGCTTTCAGGTCTAGGTTTCTAGATTTGGGGTGTTACAGTATAATAACACAAATTTTTATATTCTATGTGATAATTATAGATGTGACTTATATTTTGAGTGCATTAATCCTTTTTGTTAAAATATAAAGATGTTTCTATTTTTTGTCTTGTGTGTTATTGTTGACTATTATTGATGGTGCTATGTTTGGATTGCTTTAATTGTTGATGTCTTTAAAAGTATTACTACCTCTGTCCCAAAATTATAGCCATTTTCTTATCTTCACACAGATTGAGAAAAATGCAATTAATGGTATTGGAAAAGTACAATTCAAGATTATTTTCCTAATATACCCTCTCATTTATTAGATGTTTTATTTTAACTACACTATTTTTATGATAACAAAGTGTATTAAATGATGGGATAAAATACAAGCAATATTTTAACTATATTTTTAAAAGGAATGTGACCTATATTTTGGGACGGACGAAAAATGAATAGTAGACTATATTTTTAGGACGAAGCTAGTATAAGTTAAATTTGTGTTTTTTGGTGAGTCTTCCCCCAATTGTTTGCAGGATGAACCAGTACAAAATAGAGGGAAACTCTATCGAAATTTTCCAAGAATTATTTCATTAGTTATATTAATTAAGTTTATTATTGCGACTCATTATTTTTTTTTCTTATGTTTATATGACCAACACATATTAATATTGTTATTAGTTAAAAAGTTATGCCCATGTGCAATGCACGGGTAAAACAGCTAGCAATAAACAAATATAAGACCCATTGATACGATTAAGATAAACCATCTATCACAAGTGGGAATGTATTTACCCCACGATCCAAATAGAGTGCGAACCTATATGGCCTGTTTTAGACCAAATATTATATTCTTGATTGAAATGCAAAGCTAGTATCTTCTGTATCTCTCCATCCAGTAAAAATGATCCCCTCCCCACATGGGGAGGTTTCCCACGCCTACATGGCCCCCCTGATTGGAGGGGCGCCCCTCTAATCACACTGGTACAAAAAAGGGAATAGGTGGCGGTTGTAAAGGGGAACGGGTGGCGGTTGTACAAACGCCACCCAAACAGGCGACACCCAATGTCCGAAGAAAGGGTGGCGGTTGTAAAAATGCCACCCAAACTAATTAATTTATATATTTTTTTTATTTTATAAAACAATGGGTGGCGGTTCTTTATCAAAGAACCGCCACCCATTCTCCACTCTTTTATTTTTTAATACACTTTGGGTACAACTAGAACCGCCACCTAATTTTTTTTTTAATTTTTCTATTGGCTGCACAAAAATTGGAAGTGCGATCTTATTGGGTTCTTGAAATATTGATCCACAAAGGTCAATTCGCAGTAAACAAAGATAGGCAATACCAAAGCAACAATATACAAAGATAAAAAGAAATGAGGATCTATACAAAGAACATATACGAAAACATAAACTCGCAAATAAGAACATAAACTCAAAAATGGTAAACCAAAGCAACTTGTAGATGGTAAATGCTCAAATAAAAAAAATATACAAAGAACATAAACTCGCAGATCTGTACATAAATGCGTAGATCTATATAACAACAATAAATGAGGATCTATACATTAAAAATATTGTAAGAACATAAACTTACAGATCTGTATAACAACAATAAATACAAATCGAAAAAGGAAAAAGAAAACTTATAAACTTGTTGATTCTAGCTAAACTCGTTGACCCATTTGCAGATCTGTAAATCCATTAATCCTTGATTCCCACTCAAAATTCTTCGTTGCAGCTCGTAGATCTGTAAAACCATTCATCAACTTCCACTCAAAATTCTTCGTTGCAGCTGGTCGTCGGATCCGAGAGAAAGAAAGTGTTTGCATTTGATGTCTCCAGAGAAAGAAAGTGAGAGAGAGAGAGACGGAAAGAGAGAGAAGAGAGAGGAAGTGTAGAGATAATGAGTTATGCTCGAGAAAGTTAGAGAGAGAGAGAAAGGAAAGTGTAAATATGATAATGTGTAATCGGTGAAGAAATATATTAGATATTGGGTGGCGGTTGTACAATAAGAACCGCCACCCGTTATCTAAAATATGATTTTGAAATTAAAAATAACTTATTTTTAACAATAGGTGGCGGTTCTTGTTAAGAACCGCCACCCGTTATTCAAGGAATAGATGGCGGTTCTAGTCAAAAATCGCCACCTATCGTTAAAAATAATTTATTTATTTATTTTAAATACATTTTGGGTGACGGTTTTTTGTAACAACCGCCACCCAATACTCGTTTTCTAACTACCGTATTGCCACTGACAATTTTGAGTGACGCCAAGAAGTCTATGTCTTGCGTCGAGGGAGGCGTGTAGGCGTGAGGCATAAATGTGGGGAGGGGATCGTTCCTCCTCCATCCAGACACCTAATCTTTATTATCTCAAAGTCATTAACAACCTTTAGATCACAACTTAGATATGCACGGATTTAATCGTACGATAAATATTTGCTTAATTTAATGAAAATGGATTAATTAACAAAATTAAATTAACAAAATTATCTGAACGCTATCGACACGAAATCTAGACAATGCATAGCTTTCCACTCGTTAACTTCTTACGTGAATAATCCACCACGTCTTCGTCGAGTATAATGTTTTCATATTACAAGCCTTTAATTAGTCGGGCTCCACACTACCTGTCCCTATGCCTCTCCAATGGTGTTTCCGGAAATTAAGATTCTCCAATATGGTGATGACAAAATGTGATTTGTTTTACCCGGGCAAATGGAATAGAGGATGAAGAGCGATTTTCAATGGACGCTGTGAATTGGAAAAATAATAACCTACGACTATATTAATTATCGATTTAATTACGAAGAAAGGATGATGAGATATTGTAAGGAATTAAACAGAGTTCTACACACATGATCCATTTTATGGTCCCCACATATGGTACGGCGATCGACACGTATCCCTCCCTTGAACAGTATGCTAAACGTCTTCTTATTTTTCAGAGGCTAATTGGTGCTACTAAACGTCTTCTAATTTTCCAAAGGCTAATTGGTGCAAACCATCGTACTTTTGGATCTTATTATCATATTATGCAAAAGATCTTTATGCATTTTTTATTTTTTTGCAATTTCATACTCACCTTAATATTTCTTTTATAAAATTCATCATTGACACATTTCAAGAAGGGTGTTTATGTCCACACACAGATTCAAATTCAAAAAAAAAAACAAATAAAGTCTAATAATTGTGGAAAATAAATGAAAATAATTTGCACTATTAAAAAAATAAAAATAACTATTTTTTTCGTAATGTTTTAATTAATTTGGAACATTGTTTTCTCTATTTTAAGGACCCTTTTGTCCACTCATAGTTCAAAATTTAAAGTATGCAAATAAAGTGCCAAAATAATTAACTAGTACTTTTGAAAACAAATTAAAATAATTTGCACTACTGAAGGAATAAAAATAACTATCTTTTTCCATTAATATGTGTTACTTAAGAACCTTATTTTCTCCATTTTCAGAAGGGCTTTTTTTTCCACTTTATTTTCAAATTTTTGAAAAATGCAAATGAAATTTCAAAATAATTAGTATTTTTGAAAACAAAGTAAAATAATTTGCACGTTAAAAAATTAAAAATAACTATATTTTTCAATAATGTTAATTAATTTGGAACGTTGGTTTCATTTTCTTTGATTTTCAATCGTGAATGGACAAAAATCTCATTCTTAAAATACAGAAAATGAAGCACAAATGGTGATAAGTGCTAGAAAAGCACTTAAATAACTCTTCTATTTTACGTGTTTGTGTGTTTTATTAGTGTTATATGTCACTTTTTATGTGCTTTTCCTTTATTGTGGTGTTTAGGGTCACAAAAGAATCAAAAGGAGTCAAAAAGGATGAAAATCGAATGAAAATGGAAACTCGGGACCAAAATGCAAGCAAATCAAAGATGGAGGGCCTCCGATGCAATTTTATGAAAAGTTTTTTTCACAATTTTTATTGTGCCAATGTCGAAGAACATCAAAAGAGGATTCCCAAACTTTTTCCGGATCCCAAATCAGAGTTTCCTAGTGAAAGTTATGGCCGTTTGAAGAAAAGGACTAAAAACGTCAATTTCCAGAACTATGGGGGAACCAAAGTGTAACTTTTCAAAAGTTTGGGGACCAAAGTGAATCTTTTCAAAAAGTTGGAGGACCGAAATGTAATTTTTCAAGGACCAAAATAAACAAAATTAAAAAGTTGAAGAACTTGGTGTGCAAATATCGGGTGACTCGAGTGACTCGAGTCACGACAGCCATGACTCGAGTTAGCGCCGCAAGTGACTCGAGTCACGCCTGATCATGCCTGATCACACCCGCAGCCACTCGAGCCAGCGCCGCAATGCTCCCAGCTCTCCCCATTCCGCGCGCGCGTGACTCCAGTCACCCTCGGCGAGAATCGCTGCCGCCGCATGCGTGACTCGGAAGTCACGAGTCACCTATTCAGATTGCGGCCAGCCGACACCAACTTGATTCCAACGTGATTTTTACATGCTTTTTGACTTCTTTGAGATAAAACAAATTTAGCACACCATAATAATCTCATGGAAGGTCACTTTTATAATTTTTTAATATTTTTTGTTATAGTATTTTGCCTATAAATAGAGGCATTTCCAAACTTGAAACACACAACTTTGAAGAGAGAATTAGATTGTGATTCTCTCCAACTTTCTCCTCAATAAAATTCTCTTCATCATTTGTTCTTAGTTCTACCTTGAAAGCTCTTAGTTTCTCATATTCCGGCGGAAGTAAAAACCTAAATTTAGGTTCGAATAATCAATCGACGACACTTCGGCCGTGAATATGATTAGCGTAGCATTTCTTCGCTAGTTTTTCTCTTTCTTTTATTTTTCATGTTTGAGAAAGATAATTTCTCATATATTGCAGTGGTGATACACGGCGATTACGCCGTTGAAAGTATTTAACCCGCGTATATGAGTAATTAAACTTCTCTATTTATTTACTAGCATTTATTTACTTGTTTTCTATATTTTGTGTATTACTTGTGATAGTGAAGTATAATCTATCATATCGCAATGGTGATACAAAAGTATGAAACCCGCGAATATGAGTAGTTAGACTTCTCTATCTAGTTCGAGGGGGACGTTGTGTTCAATTAACATGTTATTATCTTTTCTAATTCTTCAGTTACGTTTTATCTATTCTTCCACTTCAATTTGTTGATCTGTTATGCTTGTAAACCCGTTTTTGAGTTTATGTGATTATTGCATTCACCTTGACCAATTGAATCAATTAATCTCTAAATTCAAGTTACATGCTAGGATTGGAACTTTTGATCCGTAATTATCATTAGATCCAATCCAAAGTAGCAAATGAATATCGTGTATGTTTATTAACAAATCAACTTAGATGCATTAATTCAAGTTTGTGAAATTGATCATCTAATTCAACTCATTCTTCTCGTTCATTTCACACTAGCATTGCATTAAATCTTAAGAACTTGTTTAGAATTATCCAATAGTTAGATAAGTTAAAGAACTCACTTTAATTTAATACACATAAGGAAGAATTCGTTTATCAGATCGTATTGATTAATTGGAGTTGATAAATTGGAGAAGGAATAGTAACACGTTGCATGGAAAAGATTAACACGAGTTATTGACACAACCGAACCCGAGAACTAGATATATCTTCAATTGTTTCATTTCATCTCTTTTATTGTCATTTTATTTTCGAATTTCATTCAACTTCACAAAACTTCCCCTTCTATATTAATTGATAAAAACAATTACATTAAACACCGTTCCTTTTGGGTTCGATCCTTACTTACCACTTCTACATTAATCTGTAGTTTTAAAACCAAGTAAGGAAATAAAATAAATTTTGGTGTACTGCGACAATCACGCCCAAATGGGTATCAAGGGTGAATTTTGTAAGAAATATAAAGGTGATGATGAAATTGCCAAAAAATAAAGGTAGAGACCTTTTGTACAATGATATTCAAAGCCAAAAATACGGACTTTTGTGGAAATTGCCTTTTTTACAACGTCAATCATTGAATACGTCCTTAGTTCGGGGTGTCTTTTATACTTCCAGAATGTCAAAAAGTGTCTTGTATGTGGAAAAATTTCTACTACTTTCAAGAGCACTGAGTATGGTAATCTTACTCGATAAGCACCGGCTTCCTGTGCATAAAAGAAAATACTATTCATTCAAATGCGGCCTTTATATGTACGTCAACATACCGACACTATAAAAAATTGGACTTTTATGGGCGGCCAGTCGTCCCTATAGCTTTGTCCCTATTACCAAAATTTTTTTCATGTATGTTATTAAAAAGAAGGAAAATATTATTGATACAACTAAAATGTATAATAAGGTGTAGAATTAACACATATAGTCTGTTTGACGACTATTAATTTAAAGCGATGGTGGATAGAGAAATAGAATTCTATCAAATATATGCAATCATTATCTAATGCCGGATTAGGCATAGGCTTATTGTGCACACTTAATATATATTATCTCAGAATTAGATAGATGTTGAATAATGTCAAGGTGACTATATCACACATCTAATGCTATGATAATATGTGTTAAGTAGATATAATAAGCTCGTGCCCAATTAGACGCTTGATCATAATTGCAAATATATATAGTGTACACCTGATTGAGCCCCAGCAAAATCTTGAAAAAGAAATATCCAAGCCCATTTCATTGTACCTGGCATGGAACTGAAAAGAAATACTATCCAAGCACGCGTCGTGTCTTAAGACTTAAAACATGTTATACACATGACATAAATTTGTGGTTTATTGCAAATTTTATTCTACGAGATATTTTGCTTATGCAAAAGGACAAATTAAGCTTAATTGTCTACGGGTGGCACTTTGATCATCCTCATTTAACGGGGGTTAAGATAACCCCCATTAAATGAGGGTAGAAGCTATTAGGAAGCCAAAGCAGCTCACCCCCATAGCAGTATTTGAACATTTGAATGCCTAAGCAATTCCCTCCGCGCGCCCCCACCTTCCCGGCTGCCTCTCTCTTGCTATTACTCGACTCAAATAATCTTATTTCTCTCCCCTCCCCCATCCCCCATCTTTTTTTAAAAAATTTTTTAAGAACAATTTTATTTTTGAAAAAGAAAAACTTGATTTTATTTTATTCATGTGGACGAGAGCTTTAAAACAAGTATAATATTAATATACAAAATTTTCTTTTTAAAAAATTTATTATTTATTGTAAATAAATAAAATCGAACTTAAACATAAATGGTAGCTAATGTTAACATTAACTAATGAGACGAAAAGAAAAATTAAAATAAAATTTTGTTGAAACTTAAGAGTTTGTATGATACAATTTATTCATAAAAAATCATTTTCACCGGTATCATTGTCAACTACTCATTACATTGATTTCACATGGCTTTTCTTTTTTTTTTTTCTTGTATTCTTTACTATCTTCTCGTTACCTAGTCTCAATCGCATATCTAAAAATCTTTTTTTTTTTTTATAATTTCTATAAAACTTCCATTTAATTGATCTTTTTTGTGTGCAAAAATGATTGATACACATCCCTTCCTCCTCTTTCTCCCGCAAACATACATACAGATACTTTTATTTTTCGGAGTATATTTACTGGTTATCATAATCTCATCTTCTTTATTAATTCTTTCTTTTCTCTTTTGCCTTTTTTTTTTTGAGAAAATTCTGTTTTTTTTAACTTTTTATTCATATGTAGAAAGTCAAGTTTTGCTTGTATTTATTTTGTGTAATTATACCAAAACTTCAAGTTAACTATGACGTATAATTATTAATGTATGAATTATTATTTTTTAAAATTAAGTATTTATTAAAATTTTGCTGACATATCATCATAGATTAAAACTACAATTTTTTATTTTTTATTTTTTTGCTGCCTTTAAATGATTCATTGTCTTCGAGAGTAAATGTAACAACGATTCCATTTTATATGACACCTTTTTCTACCAAAAAGGGCTACATATGAAATTTTTCATCTTTTTAATTTATATATATTCCATTTTATGTTAATATAAATAATAACTAATATTAACATAGATTAATGAGATAAAAGAATTTAAGCATAAATCTTCATTCATTTATAGCTAGGTAATCAACACTCAAGTAGAACCCAATAACTTTCATGAAAATGTATCTCATCCTGCACAAAAAAGATCCATTAAAGGGATGTCTAATAGATATTATAATAACAAATGATGTTAGATATGTGATTGAGAATAAGTGAAGAGAAAATATATATTAAAGAATATAAAAACTTTTTTTGAAGAGAATATATATTAAAGAATATATATTAATTAGTCGGGCTCGACACTACCTGTCCCTATGCCTCTCCACTAGTGTTTCCGGAAATTAAGGGGGCTGTATTTAATTTAGATTTATAAGGATTTTGATAGACTTTTACTCCCTCCGTCCCGCTAAGATAGGCAAATATTCTTATTTTGTCCGTCCCAAATTATAGTCCAATTTCCTTATTAAATGTATAATTTATTTTCCATGTACTAAAATACCCCTATTTAAGATAATTGGAATACTAAACATCAAAATAAATATTTCATCTCCCAAGATATTTAAACATATTCACACTACTTTTTGACCATTCAATATAGGGGTAAAATTGGAAGAATATATGAATATCTTATAATTCCAAGAACATTTAAGATGTTTTCTTAGTATGTGTGAAAAATGGTGGGTGCCTATCTTAGTGGGACGGAGGGAGTAAATTGAATGATTTTCATGGAATTTAATGGACTTTTATTGATTTTTGATAGGCTTTCACGGATTTCCACAGAATTCATAAAAATCTTCAATGGATTTGGAAGGATTTTTATTTCAAAACTTTTACTGGATTTCTTTGGAAGTCATTTGACAATATATATTTTTGTTTCATAAAATAAATAAATATTATAAAACTTATTGAGATTAGAATTTTATTATTTTTTCTCATTAAATTATTATTGCTTTAAAAACTGAAATTAGTAATAATTAATTATTGTCTATACAATATTTTTATAAAAAAATAATAATTTTATAACTACAAAAATACATGACTATTATAAACAGAGATTTCACAATATTTTCATATAATTTAACTCGAAAAACTAAGAAACTATCATATGTTTAATTAGTATATCAAAATATATATCAAATTATTAAACCAAGGAGTAGATATAAAATATTTAATTATAAATTTTAAAACTTTTTACAAACTTTTGTAAATAATTTTCTTTTTCGTGAAAAGTTGAACAAAAAGAAGATAAAAATATTATAAGAATATTTTTACATCATTCTTATTGTGAAATTAAGAAAAACCCAAAAATAAAAATAAAAATAAAGAAGAAAAAGTAATGAAAGATTGGTAGTGGAGGCGGTGGCAGTGATGTGAGGGTGGTGGCGGCGGAGATGGCAGTGCCATTGGAGGGATTTTGAATACTTCATAATTTCATAGGATTTTAAAAAGTCATCATTTAATACCTCATGATTTTGATGGACTTTTAAAAAATCCATAAAAATCTATATTTAATATCTTAATATTTTAATTGACTTTCAGAAATCTCAATTGAATACACCCTAACTTTTCCACATCCATCAAATTCTTTGAAAGTCTTTAAAATTCATTTAAAATCTCAATTGAATACACCCCCCCAAGATTCTCCAATATGGTGATGACAAAATGTGATTTGTTTTACCCGAGCAAATGGAATGGAGGATGAAGAGCGATTTTCAATGGAGGCTATGAATTGGAAAAATAATAACCTACGCGTATATTAATTATCTATTTAATTACGAAGAAAGGATGAAGAGATACTGTAAGGAATTAAATAGAGTTCTACGCAAATGATTCATTGCCCACATAATAGACACTTTATGGTCCCCACATATAGCGTGATAATCGATACGTATCCCTCCTGATGGTGAGGAACGGGACATGTTAGGCTTCTTCTCCTCCCTGTGCAGGGAGGGATTTTATCACAACCCCCCGGGCCCCATTGCTATGATAACATGTGTTAAGTTGACATAATAAATTCATACCCAATCGGACATTAGATCATAATTGCAAAGATACACCTCATTGAGCCCGAGCAAAATCTTGAAAAAGAAATATCTAGGCCCACCCGTGTCTTTTTCATTGTACCTGGCAGGGAGCTGAAAAGAAATACTACCACCCAAGCACTCGCGGTGTCTTTCTCTTGGTGTTCCCCTAAGAAATCTCCTGTTCAAAAGATTTAAGGCTTAGGGGTTGTTTGATTGGTGATAAAAGTTATCCGTGCGGTATTCTGTGTAAAATGTGTGGTTAATATTGCATTGAAAAGTGTGTATGTGATTGAAAAGATGAGAGAGAAGAGTGTGTGATAAAATTATATTGAATAGAACAAGGCCTTAAAACACGTTATACAGATGACACAAATTTGTGGTTTATTGCAAATCTTATTCTACGAGATATTTTGATTATGTAAAATGACAAATTGAGCTTTTGTCTGCGAGTGGCACTTTGGTCAGTGGTCACCCTCATTTAATGGGGGTTATCTTAACCCCCGTTAAATGGGGATAGAAGCCCTTAGGTATCCGAAGCAACTCGCCCCCATAAATGTATTTGAATATTTGAGTGCCCACTAAGTGATTGCTCCGCCAACCCTAACCCCCCACCCCCCGGGCCGGCCCTCTCTTGCTACCACCCTACTCAAATAATCTTATTTCTCTCTCCCCCTCTTTTTCAATTTTTTAACAATAATTTTTTTTACAAAAGAAAAACTTAATTCTATTTTATGCATGTGGACGAGATCCTTAAAACAAGTATGATATTAATACATAAATTTTACTCTTTTAAAATTTTGTTATTTATTGTAAACAAATAAAATCAAACTTAAACATAAACGGTAGCTAATGTTAACATTAACTAATGAGATAAAATGAAAAATTAAAATAAAATTTTATTATGCCTAAAATTGGCGATAAAATTAATTATACGCCAAATAAAATTAATATCAAATTAATCAATTCGGCAAAATTAATATGACGTTACCTTTTGTTACTTCATACTAATTTCGCAACAACCGTAAAATTTACGGACCATTCCCGCCAATTTTCCAAAAATAATGTTGAAATTATGAAATTAAAATATTTCGGGCTAAATTGCAAAAGAATTAAAATTAAAATTGTCAAAATTACAAAGATTTGGGACTAAATTGCACATTATTAAAAGTTCAAATTATAAAATGAAAGGGTGTTTTAGGTCAGGACGCGAAAGTTTAGTATATAAAAGGGTGTTTCAAATCAAGACCCCAAAGTTTAGTGCACAAAAGGACAAATTTAACGGTCGAATCGAATGGAATCCATTAGTGGGGGTTTGTAGTGAAACAAAATTAAAGATTCGGGGCTTGTAGTGGCACAAAAAAAAGGAGGTTGGAATTGTTACAAAATTGATACTTTTGGGTCCTTTTGGGAAAATAACCATTTAGTAAAAGATAAAGTGTGTGGATAATAGTGTTTGAGTGATTTGAATTATTTTTTGCATTATTATTTAAAAACACGTGTTTTGCATGTGGTATTATAACACGTCTTTTACACATGATATTGAACTAATTCTTTTTTAAAAAATAAAAATTAATTGTGATGAATTAAGTTAAGAATAAATACACAATCTCTTCAAAAAAAAAAAAAGAATAAATACACAAAGAACAACAAAATACTGGATTCATTATGTTTACCACTTTGAGCCTAATGTAATTTACATCCTCAGTGATTAAAAGAACTTAACATTAAAGAAAGCATCCAAATTTTGAAATTTTATTTTACCTCACTTTTCCTCCAACTAACTCAATCAATGGCTAAAATGTCTAGTGAGCCCCAAAATATAATATTTAAGTTAATTTGTTGATTTATCTCATCTTATAGAATGGTGCACAATCAAATTTAAAAATGGAAACACCAAATAATGTAGATATATTAATATGAAACTAAAAGATTAAAATAAATTTTAGGGACTAAATTGATAAATTACAAATATAATTTGACTTAATTTAACAAAACATCACAAAGTGAGTTTCTAATGAAAAATGCAAAACATAAAAATTAACTTTTATTTGTAGTCTTTAGTGCCTACAAAAAATTGTAATTTCATCCTTAATTTTTGGCAACGAGCTCTTCAAAATAAGACCTTTTATTTAAGATCCATATTGTATATTGTTCACTTAACTATGATGTCGACTTTTTCAAAATAAAAATACGACAGTTGGAGATAAAAATAAACAAAAGAAAATCGTAGGAAAATGAAGAGTTTTTAATTAACTAGTTTTGAGTACGTGCTTCGCACGTTGTATAAAGGGATGATTTTTTTAGTCATAAATTTTTAAGTTTCGACTTTAAATTTTTTCTAAAAAAATATAAAATTAAACTAACATAGTATTAGTAACTTATACATGCAAGCTAAATAACACTTTGACCATTTTATACTCTAAGTAAAAATATTAATATCTCAATTGTCTCACAAGTTAGTCCAAACATCTAATCTTAAAAAAAATCCAATAAAATTAGTCACATATATCTGAGTTGATTTAATATGAATATATGACCAATCCAATTTTAAAACTATAAAAACATGATATCTCAAGTAGAAAATTATGAACGATGTTATAGAAAAAAATTATCAATATACGTTTTTAACTTATACACATTGAATAAAAATGCATTATATATTGAAATATTTGTAGTTTAATCAAATTAAAGTAATTTTAAACATCGCTCAAAAATTAGTTAGGTAATTATATTTTTTAATTATTGGATTACAAAAATATTTGTGATATAATTTTAAATCAAAAGATTATCATTCAACTATATGACTTTGTAAAAGATTCTTATTTTTTTGAAAAAAATAAATATTAATAATTATTTTAGGTCATATACATTGAATAAAATAAAAATATATTAAAATATTTGTAGTTTAATTTTTACAATGTAATATGAAAAGTCATTAATTAATTATTTATATAAATGTATTTCTTTAATAAGGGCATTTTGAACTAAATAAAATATAGGTGGGGACATTATTGGAAATCAAAAGATTTCCACACATCCCCACTTTTTAATATAGTAAAGATTATTGAGTAAGGATGAGTTAAGAATTATAAAAATTATATAAGGGCGAAATAGGGAAATCAAAAGTTTCTAATTATCCACACTTTTATATATTAGTGATAGTGATTAGTTATTAGTGGTAGTGATAGGATGAGTTAAGAATTATAAAAATTATATAAGGGCGAAATAGGGAAATCAAAAGTTTCTAATTATCCACACTTTTATATATTAGTGATAGTGATTAGTTATTAGTGGTAGTGATAGTGATAGTGATTATAGAAAAAAAAATGATGTAAGATATGTGATTGAGAATAAGTGAAGAGAAAATATTAAAGAATATAAAAAAAATTGAAATCAATGTAATAAACTGCTGAAAATGATAGTCACAAAAAATGATGTTTTTATGAATAAATTGCATCAAACAAACTCTTAAGTTTCAACAAATTCTTATTTTAATTTTTCTTATCTCATTAGTCATTAGTCAATCTAGGGGTTGTTTGATTGGGGATAAAAGTTATCCGCGCGGTATTCCGTGTAAAATGTGTGATTAATATTGTATTGAAAAATATGTATGTGATTGAAAAGAGGAGAGAGAAGAGTGTGAGATAAAAATTATCCTGGACAGAACAAGGCTTAAATGTAAGTTATATGTTTAAGGTAGATTGATTTTATATATTTACAATGAATAATAAATTTTTAAAATAGAAAATTTTGTATATTGATATTATACGTGTTTTAAAACTCTCGTTAAAATTAATAAAATAGAATCCATAATTTTTTTTAAAAAAAATTAAAAAGGAAAAAGAGGGGGAGAGAGAAATAAGATTATTTTAGTGGGAGGGTCGGGTAGGCAATTCAAATACAGGATTCTGGGCTGTTTTGTGGGTTTCTAACGGGTTGTACCCTCCACTTAATGGGGGTTCAGATAACGTGGTCAATGAGGGGCCAAAGTGCTACTCAATTGTCTGAAGTCTTTACATTGACATGACAATATAGATATTTATTAGTGTTAAATTTCAACAAATTGAATTTATTTTCTCCCTCTCATTTTTCTAACAGCTAATATATTAATTTGATAATTTTTATATATACATATATATATATATATTTAATTTTTTCCGCAATTCTCAACCACTCATCTAAAAGAAAATTAAAGTAAATCAAACAAGCCCTTAGAATATCGTCACTGGTCAATTTTTGGGCAATATCTATTTAGCAGAAATAAAACCATTATTAATTTTGAGAGGGTCTCCACATGTTTCTTATTATTTAAATCACATTTCTTGCTTTACCCAATTTTTTCATCATTATTCCTTATGGTATCTCACACCGCTTCTACATATACACATCCAATTTCATATATTCTATTCAAATTCCATTATTTTTGAATTTATTTTTACGACCACGCTACGGTGACATATTAAGGGCTTGTTCTTTATACAATATGTATAGTTTAGATGTGTAATTAAAAGTTGGAGAAAATATATTAAAAATATAAAGCAATTGTATAAATGGTTAAAAATAATGAGAGAGAAAAAGAAGATTTTTCTAGGAATGCCATAATAGAATAAAATGACAATAATAATAATAATAATAATAATAATAATAATAATAATAATAATAATAATAATAATAATAGTATCTGGGGAAAAAAAGGCAGATTTTTTATTTTTTAATGATTGGACTTCTCGTGAAGGCACAAAACATTAATGCTTAATGTATCTTCATTGCTTAATAATTGGCAAAAAATCTATATTCAGGTTTGATGTTCTAGCTAGAAAGGACACAGTTTCAACATGTAAAAACTGAGATTTGGGTCATAGCATGCAATTTCATATACTTACATTATACTATACGGTCAGATACATTGAAAGTCATACGCGAATTTAGTCCTGTGAGGATGTGGCAATTCAAAAGGCCGTGAGATAAAACCAAACTCATATAACGGGGTGCATGTTTGCATATTAGACTCATATAACAAGGTGCATGTTTGCATACAATTTATAATGTATTTTCATTATTAGTAGGAAGAGAGATAATGAGTAGAGCTGAACGGTAGAAATTTAATAGTATATGTGAACCCTACGAAATATATAGATGTGATTTGTTCGATTAAATTCAAAATTTAAAAAGCAAGAGAAAGTATAAGTATTAGGAGTATGCACACAGGTAGTCAACAATTGACTCTTGACCCCGCTCATCAGTTCCATCATCCATCCGTGACAAGCATTGTTGTGAATCATTGTTGGTTTACAGATATTTTTTGAAATTTCAGCTTTTCTCTTCAAATATTAATTTTTAATTTGTTAATCTATTAGTTTAGTTTGTTAATGTATTATTTTACTTTTGTTACGGTGATATGTTATTTTGTAAACACCGTACGTATTTTATGAAACATGCATTATGTTTGCAAAGTACGTAAAATTTGCTATAGTTTTCTTTTTCGAATTAGGTGGAGTAATGTTTACTTAATAGTACTTTTCACAATTTTGAAATTGAATTTTACTTATGAATCATGTTAAGATAAGTAGGATTATTTATTTTATTTTACTCATAAGGGTAGAGTAGTCATTTTGTCTTTCTGTCCTTAGTCTATATATAGTCTAGTTGTGTTTAGGGTTAAAAACAATTCTTGTATTGTAAAGCACCACGTTTCTGTGAATGAAAACCCTAATTCTATTTTGCTCTTGAATTCTCTTCTTGGTTGATATTGTTTAACATGGTATCAGAGCAAGACGTTAGGGGAGGAATTGTAATCTCAACGGCAGTTCTTGCGGTTTATTGGAGATCGCAGATCGTATAGCATCTCCCAGTTCGGTTAAGTTTTCTGTCTCGTTTCTAGTACAGCTTCTCCTTCAATTTTGTATCTCGTTTTGTTGCTTTTGTTATCCAATTTTCATTGCCATTGATCATGGCTACTGAAAGAGATGATTCGCTTCAATCTGTTGGTGTGAGATTAGATGGCAAGAATTATTCGTATTGGACTTATGTGATGAGAAACTTTCTCAAAAGCAAAAAGGTAAGGGGATATGTGAGTGGTACTTCTGTGAAACCTGCAGCTACCGCGGAGAATTTTGCTGCGTTGATAGATGTGTGGGAAACACACAATGCTAAGATTATTACTTGGATTAATAATTCTGTTGAGCATTCTATAGGGATGCAGTTGGCAAAATATGAGACAGCAAAGGAGGTTTGGGATCATCTGCAGAGGTTATATACGTAGTCTAATTTTGCAAAGCAATATCAATTGGAAATTGACATACGAGCTCTCCAGCATAATAATATGAGCATGCAAGAGTTCTATTCTGCTATCACCAACCTTTGGGACGAATTGGCTCTTACGGAATCAGATGAATTGAAAGCAGTTGATGCCTATATTGCTCGTAGGGAGCAGCAGCGGTTGGTGCAGTTTCTAATGGCCATTCGCAATGAATTTGAAGGACTCAGGGGTTCGATTTTGCATCGGTCTCCACTTTCATCTGTTGACTCAGTTGTTAGTGAGTTGTTGGCTGAAGTGGTCCGCCTAAAGACTAACTCTGAAAAAGCAATTACTTCGTCTCCTAGTCATTCCGTATTGGCAGCCCCTTCTAAGCCACCATCCAATAATGAGAATAAGCCGTATGTAAGGGTGCTTTTGATGAGTGCAGTTTCTGTAAGAAGAAAGGTCATTGGAAGGCTCAGTGTCCTAAGTTGAGACAGCTGAATGAATCCCAGCAGCAGTCTCAAGGTTGGAAGCCTGGCAATCAGTCACAATCGTGTAAACCACCTCCTGGTCCTGGTTACAAATCCCCACAGCCAAATACTGCAGCAGTAGTTTCTCCTAATCCATTCATTGATCTAAGTACCATGGCTGAACAATTTCAGAGGTTCTTCTCCTTGCAGACCACAAGCTATGTCTGCCTCTTCCTCAGTAGGTCATTTCCCCCATAATTCCTCAGGTATGTCATCTTCTGTATGGGTCTTGGGATTCTGGTGCTTCACATCATATGACTCCACATTCTTCATCTTTTACTTCTGTATCTCCTTCGCCCTCGATTCGTGTTATGACTGATGATGGCACTCCTAACATGTCTCTTCCTAATGTTTATCATATTCCAAAACTCACGTTGAATCTTGCTTCTGTCGGTCAATTGTGTGATTTTGGTAATATAGTCACATTTCCTATTCTTCTTTTTACGTGCAGGACCTACAGTCTCAGAAGCTGATTGGGACAGGCTGTAGAAAAGGGGGGACTATATGTTCTGGATGAGTTGAAAGTGCCAGTTGCAGCTGCTACTAGTGTCAATTTGTCTTCTTTTCGTTTGAGTCATTCTTCTTCTAGTTTTTATTTATGGCATTCGCGTCTTAGTCATGTTTTGTCTTCTCGTTTGAGGTTTTCAGCTTCCACGGGGGCCTTAGGAAATTTGCAACCCCATGATATTTCTGATTGTAGTGGATGTAATCTGACAAAATTTTCAGCCCTACCTTTTAATGGTAGTATTTCTATTGTTTCTTCTCCTTTTGATTTGATTCATTCTGATATATAGGGGCCTGTTCCTATTCCCACTAAAGGAGGATCTCGCTATTATGTTTCCTTTATTGATGATCATACTCGTTATTGTTGGGTTTATTTAATGAAACAACGTTCTGAATTCTTTGAGATATATCAAGCATTTCGAGCTCTTCTCAAAACTCAACATTCAGCTGTTATCAAATGTTTTTGGTATGATTTGGGTGGGGAATACGCCTCCAACAAATTCTATGGCTTGCTTGCCTTAGATGGAACTATCCACCAAACTTCGTGTACGGATACTCCTGAGCAAAATGGTGTGGCTGAAAGGAAACATAAGCATATTGTTAAGATTGCTCGGTCTCTGTTGTTATCCGCTTCGGTTCCTGGTGGTTTTTGGGGTGAAGTCGTGCTTACTGTTGTAACCTTAGTTAACATTATTCTTTCTTCTCATCTTTCCTGTATCTCTCATTTTGAAAAATTGTATGGACGTGCCCTAGATTACTCTTTCTTTAGAGTTTTTGGTTGTACTTGTTTCGTTCTTCGCCCTTATATAGAACGCAACAAGTTGTCATCCCGATCCGCTCTATATGTCTTTCTTTGTTATGGTCCTGGTCAAAAGGGATATAGATGTTATGATCCGGTTACTCAGAAACATTATGTGTCTCGTCATGTCACTTTCCTTGAACATATACCTTTCTTTTCGATTCCATCCACTACTCATGACTTCACTAGACCAGATCTCATTTGTATTGATCCATTTTCTGAGGATTCTGATATTCCATCGTCATAGGCTTCCAGCAATACAGATAATCCCACTCGTCTCGTCTGTCCATTACCTCGGCATTATACTCGATGGGTTTGCACTGATGGCTCTGCAGCTATTGAAGTTCCCTCTCCTTCTATGGCCTCTCAAGATCCTCCTGAGACTGTGGATCCCCCTCTACGTTGATCCTCATGCATTCGTAAGTCCATACAGTTACTTGATTTCATTTATTCTTGTTATTCTTCATCTTTTACCTCCTTTTTAGCTTCTATTCATCGTCTCTCTGAGCCTTCTTCCTATAAGGAGGCAATTTTCGATCCATGTTGGCAGCAAGCTATGGATGAGGAACTTTCTGCATTGCATAAGATATGTAGTTGGGGTATAGTTCCTCTACCTCCTGGTAAGAGTGTTGTTGGTTGTCGTTGGGTCTATAAGATAAAGACTAATTCTGATGGATCTATTGAGATGTATAAAGCTAGGTTGGTTGCAAAAGGATATTCTCAGCAGTATGGCATGGATTTTGAGGAGACTTTTGCTATTGTTGCTAAGATGACTACTATTCGTACTCTTATTGTTGTAGCTTCGGTTCGACAGTGGTCTATCTCTCAGCTTGATGTCAAAAATGCCTTCTTGAATGGAGATCTTCAAGAAGAGGTTTATATGGAACCCCCTCCCAGTGTTCTACATGATTTTGGTTATTTTTGTAGGCTCAAGAAGGCGTTATATGGTCTCAAACAAGCACCTCGTGCTTGGTTTGAGAAATTCTCTGTTGTCATCTCTTCGCTTGACTTTACTTCTAGTAGTCATGATTCCGTTCTCTTTGTTAAGGTCGCTGAAGCAGGTCGTATCATTCTTCTCTTATATGTTGACGACATGATTATTACTGATGATGACGTTGATGGCATTTCAGTTTTGAAGAAAGAGTTAGTTCGACGATTTGATATGAAAGATCTAGGTTCTCTACGGCGCTTCTTGGACATTGAGGTAGGCTACTCGCGCAGAGGTTATCTTCTTTCTCAATCAAAATATGTTGCAGATATTCTTGAGAGAGCCAAACTTACTGACAATAAGACTGTTGATACTCCAATTGAGGTTAACGTAAAGTATTCTTCTTCTGATGGTATACCATTGTCAGACCCTACTTTGTACCGTACAATTGTTGGAAGTTTGGCTTATCTCACTATTGCCCGTCCAGATATTGCATATGCTGTTCAGGTTGTTAGTCAGTTTGTTGCCTCTCCCACTACAGTTCATTGGGCAGCAGTTGTTCGTATTTTACGGTATCTTCGTGGCACAGTCTTTCAAAGCCTTCTACTATCGTCCACCTCTTCCTTGGAGCTGCGTGCATACTCTGATGCTGATCATGGTAGTGATCCCGTAGATCGCAAGTCTATTACTGGTTTTTGTATCTTTTTGGGTGATTCTTTGATCTCTTGGAAGAGTAAGAAACAATCTATTGTTTCTCAGTCATCGACTGAAGCAGAATATCGTGCTATAACGTCTACTACCAAGGAGATTGTTTGGCTATGTTGGTTACTTGCAGATGTAGGAGTTCTTCTTGAACGTCCCACTCATATGTATTGTGACAACAAGAGTGCTGTTCTGATTGCTCACAACTCCATTTTCCATGAATGAACAAAGCACATTGAGATTGATTGTCACCTCACACGTCATCATCTCAAGCATGGCGCCATCACCTTGCCTTTTGTTTCTTCTTCTATGCAGATTGCAGATTTCTTTACCAAGTCGCATTTTATTTCCCACTTTCGTTTTTTGTTTGGCAAACTCTCGATACTTGTTGCAGCCACATCGTGAGTTTGAGGGGGAGTGTTAAGATAAGTAAGATTATTTATTTTATTTTACTCATATGGGTAGAGTAGTCGTTTTATCTTTCTATCCTTAGTCTATATATAGTCTAGTTGTGTTTAGGATTAAAGACAATTCTTGCATTGTAAAGCACCACGTTTTTGTGAATGGAAACCCTAATTCTATTTTGCTCTTGCATTCTCTTGTTGGTTGAGATTGTTTAACAAATCACAATCTAATCCTCTTCAAATGTCTTGGTATCATAATTTGATACTCTGAATTATTTTTTTATAATATACTTTTGAAAATTTTTATGATACATAGTACTCTTCATCACATATTAAATAAATTTTATTATTTTCTCGCCACCATGAAGTAAACATCAATTTTAATGAGTAAACCAAGTACAGTAAACAAGGTTTTGATTAAGATTATTAAATTCCTAAACCTTGGTCACTGAAATTAAAATAGGACTTATACATGCAGCCCATTCCATTGCTATATATGGCCATCCTCATATTGCAACTGGTTCAATGAGAACTGATTTTACAAGTGATTTTAACTTGGTTTTGGAATTTGTATATGCATCTTCCTCCGTGTATAGTAGATCGATGACACGTGTAATATTCATCACTCGATCGATGATCGCCATTGGTATCGTAGTTAGAGAGAGACATTCTTGATTTATATCTTTCCACGCATTTGTGATCTCTTTGCGAAGTACAACAAGCGTCTCTTCTTTTGAAACTCCCTTCTCTTTCACATAACAATCAACTGCTGTTATCTTTTGTTCAAACTGCATACAAGTAATACAGTACATTAGCAAAAATACTAGCTCGTACATCATACGTAGTTTGACAAAGATCCGGTCATAAGGTCTTGACAATATTGAAATTGTTGAACAAATAAAGAAAGGCGAGAGGATTATTTCAAGTGAGGTAGAGAAAAGTAGTGACGATGAATTATCTTTTAATCTCTTTACATTCAGTGTGAGTAATTTTAATTTTCAGTAATCAAACTAAGATACGCATATGACAAGCTCATTACTGATATGCTAATGAGGTAGAAATATATGAGTGAAGAATTCAAATACTTACTTCTTGTCCGACAAGGTCGTCCATTAGTCTACAAATCACTGATGAAGCACGTACGAGTAATGGTTCACTTGAAATCCAATCAAAGACATCCTTGGGTATATGCTCTTGTATACCTACCAAAGCAGTTGTAGATAACAGCATATAACCGGCAGTTACTAGTTCAACTTTCATATACTCTTCCATTGTTGGAACATATCCACTATACGTCCATTTTGCCTCTTCCAAATATGCCCAAACTAATTTTTTCAACTACAAATAAACAATTGATTTTAGTAATGCATCCGATATATCTTCTTACAAAATGTCACACAACTTTAATAGAGTTGATTACCTCTTTTATTGCATAGTCAATACGATAGGTTTGTCCTATCTTTCCCAACTCTTCCTCGATGCTTACATAGACATCTAAAAGGGATTTGTAGAAATATTTCATGTATGAAGGTAGCATATCCATGGCATTGATACTCCAACTGTCCAGAAAAATGTGATGTATATGAAATCTAAATATGATCAAACTTTAGTTTGAACTAAATAAATATATAACTATTAAGATAAAAAGAGCAATTTGAAAAGGGAAAATAAATAAATAAATAGGCTACACTATAACTACACAAAAATATTTATATACTAATGGAGAGGTAGAGTTCCCTAATATGGGGGATAAAATGATGATTCCAATATCTCAGTGTTATTGGACAAATTTTGGTGTACATATAATATTTGTCACCTTTCAATTGCATCGGTGAATAGCACAAGTTCATCGATGGTCCCATAGTTATCGTAGATGTCATCAATAACAGAAGACATGGCCATTACTTTGGTCAGTATTTTCCTAGCCAAAGAATATTGAGGTTCAAAGTAGACGGCCAATATCCAAAAGTAGGCTTCCACAACCCTATCTCTTGTAAAAGGCAACTTTTCACAAAACTCCAAAGCCTTCCACCACCTACAATTTATGTTCAAAAATAAAATTTGATCAATTTTACTGCAGTAAATGTTGAAGAAAATGTTAAATAATGTGCATTAGATTCAATCTATCAACTTAAATTTTTAGATCAGTGGTTCAATATGGTATTAGAACATATTTTCCAAATTTTGACACATGATCCATATAACACTGTGTTGTGTAGCGGTAGTATATTCCAACAAGCTAACCTTGTAATTTCGTTAATCTCACGTTGATGCATTTTTTGCAATAAGTTGAAATCCAATATTGCGAATTTCAACGGAACATCGTCATGGGATTTATCTTCTTGGTAAATCGATAAGAATTTCTTCATCTCGACCCTCGTTAAAGATTTGTGAATTGGCATCTCCAAGGCTGCACTAATTTCTCTAGAATTGTTCGTCATGGATTCGAGGTGAAAAGTAGAGAACTTTAATGCTTCTTCAAGAATTTCTTCGCCATGTACTCCATACTGTGCAGCCTCGTACATGCTTAACAATCCTCGTACATTGCTGACCAGAGATTCCTCAAATTTTCCTTCTTGGTCCTTAAATTTGTTGAACACGACTGCTTCAACAAGAAAACAAATGATACGTGCCAATAAAATTATGATGTGAAAACTAGTTTGCCGTTAGAAATATAACAACTATACTGTTTTTTAACAGTCAAATTCGATCTTAATTAGGACATAATTTTTTACAAGAAATTGATAACAATGTTCCTGGGAAAAAATTAAACTGCCTGAATTATGTATCTATTGTGGTGGTAGAATTTGTAACAACAAAAATTCAACCGATGAAAAGGATAAGAAATGGGAGTTGAACGATGAAATTAGATCACATTAACGCGAAGATCAATGAGTTTTTTGGTGAAATATGAGGAAGAAAGCTCCTTTTGTTGGGGGGGAGGAAGAGACTTATGCTTGCATTGTTTTTCCTTCCTTGCACAAAAGACTCCCTATCAACAAATTTTTTTTTCCCGTCCATGGTGCGTGCATTGGCGTGGATACATACACTGAAAATTGGATGAAAATTTTAACTTACCACATGGAACGTAGTATCCTTGTTGTCTAAGTAGTCGGAATCGAAGGGCAATTGTGTGAAGGTCCTCGTTTTGCTTGTCACAACTTTCATGATAAGTGTCGTACATGTATTGCAATGACTCTTTAATTTCTCTCTCAAAATGATATCGAATCCCAAGACGTTGAATTGCATCGATGAGGTCTAATTTATGTACTGAATCATCTGGAGTAACTGTCAACAATTTTTTCACTTCTTCTTTTAGTCTTTCAAGTTCTTGCTCTTCGTGGCTCGATATTTCCTACATTATTGGATGTACACACGTAATAAACACACTACAAATCACCTAATTCACACGGGAGAATAAAGTAAATAGCTAATTAATTTTACCGTAAGCGTGGAAGTATATGCAAGAAAATATTCTTTCCAAACACTAGGATGAAATGTTACAGAGCGTCGAGCAACTTCAATGCCCACATTTTTGGAAGAAAAAGCAGCAGCAGATGCATAAACTTGGCTGCCCATTTATATCTAATCAAATGCTTCTAACAAAACTTCGAATGGATGTAAAAATTCTTTTGGCGGGTATTTATAGTATCTTACATAGACAGTTATATTCCGTTGTGGGCCCCCCACCATTAGGGGGTATGTGTTATTCATCCGACCCAACGTGGATATTATAAAAAAAAATTAAGCGGATATGGTGCCTCTGCACGACGCCACATCAGCGTGGGTAACATAAGATCTGCAGTTCCCACATTGGGAACAGATCAAATCCGCTTACATAGAAGCGATCCCGATAGTTTCCAAACTTTAATTCATTGTTTTTTGAATTTGAATTTGATCAAACTAATCAGGTCTACATATCTCGTGGGTCTTATTTGTACTACACATAATAATAATAATAATAATAATAATAATAATAATAATAATAATAATAATAATAATGATGATGATGATGATGATGCTGATGATGATGATGGAGCCGTGCTCGACAATAATGAACGGTCCGAGCTATTCATCCAGATGTTTGTACCTTTTAATGTCGCAAAGGTTTTAATTTGAACAATATAATTAGGACCACATTTTTATTACTCCCTTTGCGATAATGAGCAATTACGCATCCATTCATGTCACACGGCGAATCTAATGTGGAACTTGTAAATATTTACTCATGATATGTGCAAGCGCATGTAAATGCCAGACATATACAGGAATCCTCGATGCTAGACATATCCAGATGTAAAGATTTTGAATTTTTCAGCATCCGTTCCACTGGTTTTGTTCGGTTGATCATTTTCAGCTTCGTCCATCAAATTTCAAACATCCATAACTTTTTGCCATACAACTTCGGCAACCAGGGGCCGGTATTTCACACGGGAATGTGCCGACGATTTCGCTGGCTGCCAATTTTTCGTCGGCTGCTGGCGGCACAGGGTGGGTGGGTAGACCACGGTGGGTATTTTTCCAATTATTATTATTATTTGACATTTTTTGTTTCATTGGTGAATTTTTTACTAATTTTTTTTTTATGTTAACAACAGTATTAAACTACAAATTAATGAAGACATATAATAACAATATTAATATTAAATAATTTATTGAAATTAAAATTTCTGTGTAGAGTGTAAATTTTTATATTTACAGCATTAGCACAGACAAGTACTAATTATTAACTAATTTTGACGAAAATTATTTAATTATGAAGAAATTAGTTTAATAAAATTATGCATCAAAATTGAAATAGGTAGAAAGTACCTTAAAGTTAAAATTGTACCATTTAAGCAAATTTTAGACTAATAATGGACTTTTATGGATGTGGAATTTTGGTGTGAAATTTTGATGATTTAAGGGACTTGAGGGTGATTTTCATACCAGCACTTAAATTACAAAATAAGAACCTCATCATTATTTTTTTATAAAATGAGTAAAATAAATGTTAATATAACAAAATACCTTTAATTTATTAATTTTTTTTAAAAAAAATTAACTAATGATCAAATGGATAGAATAGTGAATTATGGATCAACGTCACCAATGTTTCAAAGGTCCAGGGTCTATCAGCTCAAAAAAAATAAAAAGTTAGGAACAAAAGTGCAAATGATTGTAAAGAAATTCACAGTTTACCCTTTATAAGATTATCCTGGCATTATTAGAAATCAAGTGCAATTTACCATCTTTTGACCAATTAATATATTATATTTGCAAACTAATAAAGATATATGAGTCGCTAATAAACAAGCAAAAAATTTATGATTTTCAGAAAATTAGTATTAATTAGAAAGTATTCAGGTGCAAAAAAAAAATTATAATAATATAAAATTAGTAAGTGATGTAAAGGTCATATGAAAAATAATTTGTACTTAAATTACTATGTAAGAATTATTTTGCAACCACCAATTATAGTTTTCATCCAGTACTCAAATTGAGCACCTTAACGTGTCCAAATATGACGTAGCAATATTTGTCATCATGATTTGGCATACTGTTTGTGGATTAAATAATAATGACACAAGCTGCCACACCATGATTTGGGCACGTTAAGGTGCCCAATTTGGGCACTGGATTAAAAATTATTCGATACACTGGTTCTAGATATTGGGTTTAAAATTTACCTATATATGTTAATTATAGATGTTAATAAAATTGAACAAATAAATGTATGTTTTATCATATTTATGACACAATAATTTTTAATTAAAAAATTAATAGTGATCAACCGTTAAATCATTTTTGTTGAATAACCAATCTTTCAATTGAGTGTTTACATAAACATACCATGAACCAAATCAATCAATCAATTTTAGTTTTCATGATTAAAATGACAAAATGAAATTAATATCGTTGTCTACCTGTTAATTAGTTTATTGTTATCAAAATAACTTAATTAATTAGTAATTAATAATTTTAATTGATATTTAGTAATGTTTAGTTTCACATAACCAATTTGATCAATCAAAATCATTAAAAAGAAACCAAATATGAGTCAAAGTAATAATTAAAAAATAAAAAAAGAATTGCAATTTTAGAAGGAAAAGTATCATTTGCTTCTCTTTTCAAAAAAAAATTATAATTTTTGAAAATTAGTATTAATTAGAAAGTATTCAAGTGCACAAAAAATATAAATTATAATAATAATAATAATAATATAAAATTAGTAAATGATGTAAAGGTCATACAAAAAATAAATTGAACTTAAATTACTATATAAGAATTATTTTTTATAACCAACAATTAGTCGGTCGACTGGTTCCAAATATTGGGTTTAAAATTTGCCTATATATGTTAATTATAGAAGGTAATAAAATTGAAAAGTAAATGTATATTTTATCATTTTTATGACATAATAATTTTTAATTAAAAAATTAATAGTGATCAACTGTACTTTATAATCATTTTTCTTGAATAATCAATCTATCAATTGAGCGCTTAAGAAAACATACAATGAACCAATTCAATAAACCAATTTCAGATTTCATGACTAAAATGATAAAACAAAGTTAATATTGTCATCTACCTATTAATTGGTTTATTTTTATCAAAATAATTTAATTAATTAGTAACTAATGATTTTAATAGAAATTTCGAAATTTAGGAATGTTTAGTTTTACATAATCAATTTGATGAATCAAAATCTTTAGAAAGAAACCCAAGAAAAGTCAAATTTAAAAAATAAAGAATTAAAAAAAAAGGAATTGCATTGAATAAAAAAATAATAATTAAAAAATTGCATTGCACATGTACAATTGACAATTGCACATTGCACATTGCACAATGTGCAATTGACAATTGCACATTGCACAATGTGCAATTGTCAATTGAATGTGCAATGTGAAATTAGCGGGTGTTAATGTATGTGTAAAAATGGGTTTTTATGTAATATAGGAGACAGAATGAGTGGAGTTGAATGGTAGAGATTTGTGTAGTATAGGTAAGTCCACGAGATATATGGATGTGAAATATGAGAGAGAATTAGTGGGGTTGAAAAGAATGTGTGAAAATGTGTAAAAATACGTAGAAGAATATGCACCTAATGCCACGACATTGAGAAATTAATGCCGCGGCATTAAGCAATGTGCAAGGCCTCACATATCTTCACGTGTGGCATTAAGAAATAAAAAAAATGAATAATTACTCCCTCCATTCCATTTTGATAAGTATATTTATTTTTCACACAAATCAATAAGATAATTATTATAGGTGGGAATGCAAATTTTTTCTGTAATATATTTCTAAAATACCCTATCCATAAATACATATGCTAACAAATTACCTGATAAATATGGGTATTTAAGTAAAGTAAAATATAAATTAGATTCATACTTTAAAAACTTGCCTATAATTTGGAATAGCCAAAAATAGAAAACATGCATACTATCACTGACGTTGGAAGCTCTTATAGCACTATAATTGTATTTGAATTGATTTGTGTATCATTATCATCACAGTTCATGATGATCATAAGCTTTTTAATTTATTTAGTATTATAAAATGTAAGTGTTTTCATATTTACACACTCGTGCGTGCATGAAGATCACCAACATTTACCAAAACAATTTCACGTTGGCTAAGTAAATTGTCGAAATAGCATGCACTGAGTTCATGTAAAAAAAAGAGTAATTATCATGTAAAAATACCAATATTTTTAAACCCGGCCCGATCGTCGACCTTACTGACGACTAAGTCAAGGATTGGAAGTTTGATCCATAATCGATCCGGTGATTAAAATAATATTAAATAAATGAACAAAATACAAAGATTTCATAAAATTTCAACAAATAAAAAGAAAATACAAAAATCCGGGTCAAACACGGTCCCGGTCGCACGGTTCAATTGAATTTTCTTGTAAACCAAGGTCCTAGATCAATTTTGACCAATCCAGGTTTTAAGCGTCACACGGCCCAGCTTTTGGCCGGGTCGGGGGTCCCCCGATCACACCGGCCGGGTTTCAAAAAAAATGAAAAATACAATACTTATGACATAACTAAGATTGAATGGCTAATGTTACTTTCACTAAGAAATTTTCTTATATCATGACATTTATAACGATTTTTATAATTGGCTAAAATTACAGCAAGAAATTATTTTAATGAACGTAAGATTAAATCATTAGTAATTAAGAATGTACGGCCATCTACTTAAATAAGAACTATGATAAATATCAAATATTGTACATCAAATAAAAAAATAAGAAAATTTAGGTACAACATTTTAAGTCAAACATCTTTCTAATATTTTATCCTTTCAAATAGATAAGAAGCTTATTTGCCACTAAATAAATGATTTTTTTCTAATCTCTACAATGAAAATAAATGTAAATCATTGTTAGTAAATAAAAGCTAATTATGCTCACAAATATATGTAATATATGATTTTTTTTCTAAAAACAGAAAGAAAATATACAGTATAAATATTAAGTAATTAATTTTAGTGAAACAAAAAATAATTTAGAAATGAAAATAATTTATAAATAATTTCAGTTATGTTGTTGCCGATTCCTACCCATAAAGGTGGAAATAAATAGTTACACTGTTTTAAAAAATTATTAAAATATACATTAAGTATTTATCTTTTAATTATTAAACATACTATTTTAGCTAAACATGTAACAGTTGATCAATTACAGTTTAGTTAATTAATTAATTAATTAATTAATTAATTATGGCTTAAGTTAATAGTACTAACTATATATAAAATTAAAAAGCCACTTAAGCAAAATGTTTAGGTGGCAGTGCCACGTTTGGCATAATTGGTTTTTAAGGATTAAATACTTTTATTATCTAATTTATTATACTTTTCTTATTTGGTGTTATTTTTCTTATTTTTTATACGTATTCTAACTTTTAAATTAATTTATATAATTCTTTAATTCTTTTATATTTAGTGGTGTATGCATAAATGAAAATGTTATAAGAGATTAAAGTTATAATTTACAGTATCTATTAAATTAATTTAGAAAATGAGAATTAACATTTTATATATATCTCCTTCTTATTAACAAAAATTGAAGTGCCAATGATGTAGTGCCATGTAAGCAGTGGTTTTCTATTTTAGAAAAAAATATTTTTACATATTTACAAAATTATATAAAAAGACTCTTTTTTATTTTTCCATGTTAAAATGGTAGTTTCACATAATTTTCATAAGTAATATTCAATCAAAATGAGTAGTTAAATAATTAAATTTATAATGAATAATTAATATATTGGAAAAGAAATAGAAAATGATAACTTTCATATCTCATTTCATTATGCCAAAAACCACTTAAAAAATAATTGTTAAAATTATCATATAATCATCTCTTCATGTTTTGAAAAAAAAAAAACCTACAAGTATCAAAATTTAAAATTTGTTTTATATTTAGTATCGCATGAATTAGTATTTTTTAAATTTTTTCTCAATTATTTTGTACAAATTTTTGTAACAAAAAATCAATATGTAGAGTTTCATTGATAAATATTTTGTATAGAGATCTTATCATTTCAGACAATATACAATCCACATCGTACAAATTCTCCAAAATCTAATATTGAAAAATCGGAGTTCAAAAATATCGTGGTTTAATTACTTGAAAGATGTTGATGATAAAAATTTTGAAAAAAATTAATAGGAGAGTTTCTTTATGCTCAAATAAATCTTGTCTAAATTTTGATCCCAAATTTTTGTTATTACCTAGAATCGTCAATTAGAACAATTGATATGATATTTTTTCTTACAAGATATTGGTTCAAATCAAAATTTATAAACCATTTTTGAAATCTACATTATTATATATGTTTTGTTATTTTTTATTAATTATTTTACGTAAATAAGCGATCTTAATCATTCAATGCATCGCAAAAGGGAAATGCCGGTAAAATATTATTTTATTATTTAAAACTTTAATCTAAACCAAGGAAATTGAGAAGGAAAGAATAAAGGAACAATTTGAAGAAATTTTAGAGAGTGGTAAATGAGAAACATGGTGGTGAAATAGTGAAACGGAATTATGAAGTATGAAAGTTGAAAACCCCATGTTGGTAACCAACTACAATTACTTCCAACTAACATCACATTATTCCAATTCAAAATTTCACCATAATACAACATTTTTAAAATAAGCAAGTTTGTAATACAAAATTTCAGCATGAGTGTAAAATATCATTTTAAAAAAATTTCACAAACTGTAATCCTTGAAAAAAATATTATAATTCTCGATTCTTGAATAAAATACCCATTCAACGTTATTTAATACATACTAAAATAATAAATGTTTTTATATTAGTTTTTATTTTTAATATTTTTTGATTATATATATAAGTATATATGTATATGTATATGTATATTTATATACAATATATATATATATATATATATATATATATTATAATTGGATTAATTTTTTTAAAAAATATCAATTAGATAATGAAGATAAAGTTATATTTGGATATTCAAAAAATATAATTCAGTAGAAGATATTAAAAAAAGATAATATTTTCACAATCGTATTTATTATTACTAGTATCACGCCCGTGCGATGCACGAGAATAATTAAATTTATGTACGATAAATAATTGATATAAAATTATAAATATAAATATTGAATTACATAACTGATGTAATTTATGTATATGATATTGCATAATTATAAAAAATTATTAAAATCTATAATATTGTATATTATAGTCAATGCAAAAATTACAGAGTAAATTCATAATTATAAATTATAAAAATTCATATGCATCACATAATTAAAAATTTTATCAAAACATGTAACTTTAATTCTAATTACCGTGCCTAACATTCTACAACAATGCTCGTTGAGATTAATTAATTGTAAATGAATAATTGAGAATGAATATATAAAAAAATTTTGATTATCAAAACGTGTCTTTCTCGTTGGTACATATCAAATTTATATTAAACACCTTTTTTCTTTCTGAAATGGACATTATGCATTCTAAATTTTATGATTTTATGCGTTCTTTTAGTGATTAGCTGTAATTGCTACTTAATTTTAGCTCTATTGTATATGAAGTATTATGCTTAATTTTATGTAATTTAAATTGTAGTAACACCAATAATTTTCCACATCTACATAATTCATTTAATTTCTTTTCATTTACGTAAGCTATATGTTAATTGTAAAATGAAAAACTTTTTATTTGTAATTTTATATACTTAGAAAAGGAAAAAATATGAAATGAAAAATTCAGTTAAAGAGTATATCACATCAGCCGTATTAAAAACAAAAGACATCATTTAATTTTTTTAATTAGAAATAATATATCATGTTGGCACTGCTAATAAGGCGTTCGCCAAATGTGACACTTCAATTATAATAATATAAAGATTAATAAATTATTATTTTACTTAAAAATAAATAAATTATTCAACATAAATCCAATTACAATTTTAACCACTCACTATTTGATTTTAAAAAATAAAAAAGTAAAAAATTCTTACTATTTTTGAATAGACCAATTCATTTAACCAAGAAAACTATTAAAACCTACAATTTTATCACAATAAAATTAAATAAAAAATAAAAAATATTTATTATTTAATATTTTGAATTAGAACTTTAAAAAATGAAGTTATATATAAAGTCTTTCCAAAATAATTTTCTTCGTGTTAGATGTTTGTTTTAGATATTAGTTTATTTTCAATTATATTTTTAAGTACTACTAATTAATGTTGGTTTATTTTCAAAACTAATTTTATAATTTTCTTAAAATATTTAATGTGTGTCACATTTGCATCTTTGTTTACGTAGCACTTCACAAATTATAATATAAAGATTAATGGTATGATAATATAACAACTCAAAATATAAAGATAAAGAGTAATAAATTACTTTTTACTTAAAAATAAATAAATTATTCAGTGCAAATTCAATTATAATTTTAGCACTCAATATTTTATTTAAGAATAATCCACTATTTGAATAATTTAATGCACATTACAAATCAAAACTATCTAAAATTATAATATTTTTTAACACGGTGAAAATAAAATACTTATTATTTAATGTTTTTAATTAGAAATTTGAAAAATGAAATGACATTTAAAGTTTTTCCAAAACTATTTTTTTCTTATTAAATTTTATTTATCACATTTAATAATAAATTTATGTTTCATTAAAAAATAAGTATATTGAAAGAATTTTTCCTATTTAAAACTACCAATTAATATTGGTTCATTTCCAAAAATAGAATTTCCTTTTTTTTTAACTAGAAAATTGATTTTTATGTATTTTTTTAAAATATTAATGAGTGCCATGTTGGCACTATTGCCAACGTGGCACTCCTCTTTTTATAATATAAAGATTATTATTATTATTATTATTATTTTGGGAGAACTATCCTAACTCAAAAATCCAAATATAGGATAGAGTTATATTAAAATGCAAAATTTGCATAGGAATGGGGACGTAATACCAAAACCTTCCCATAAATCATTACTAAATCATCGAAGGATCCATACAAGCTAGAGCTTAGTATTTTGATCCTAATGTTTGGGAATTGAATCTTATCTAAATAGGGAATACTAGTAATGAGTCCAATGAGGCTTCCAGGTTCAAAGAGCTTAAAATGGTTGACAGATCTAGTGCCCCAGTTTAGCAAAGTAATCAGCAGCAAAATTAGTCTTATGCCAAATATGATTAAATTGAAGGTCCATTCCATGAGAAAGTCGTCTAATTCTATCAATAACATATTGTAAGCACCAAAGGCCATCGGATGAGTTATTACAAAGGCTAATAAGCACAGTAGAGTTGGATTCAACAAGGATCTTCGTATAGACTCTATCCTTCAAGATGTTAAGACCAATTTCCATCGCTTTTTCTTCAGCAGCAAGAATACCACAACATCTATAGTTCTTAGAAAAATTTTAAGTTAATTAAATTTTTAAGTTAATTAAATTTTTAACTAAAATCAAAAGTGTGTTGTATATTTTTAACTAATTAAATATAACACATATAGAGATATATCTTGCACTGTTGTTTGCTTACATAATTTTAAGTTAATTAAATTTTTAACTAAAAATGTATTTTTTAATTAAGTTAAAATAATTAAAATAATTTGGGTTATTTTTTTGAAAATATTAATTAAATTTTTATTTTCACCATTTTAAAAATTATATTCCTGAAATGACAATAGGTAATATTCATAGTTTAAATGGACATGTATCATAGATTAAAAAACAGTTTATGTATTGCCACAACAAATATATGATTGGGGGAACCTCATTTAAAATATAAGAGAAAACTTTTGATTTTAGAAAATTATATAAATAAAAACAATAGAAATCACATTTGGGATATGATATTTTAGTTTCATTAAATTAAATTTTGATCCAAAATATTCTGTTCATCCTTAAAATCATCTAATATAATAATTGATATGACTTTTTTCTGATAAGATAATGACTTGGGTCAAAATTTATAATCTAAAATATTATATATATATATATATATATATATATATATATATATTGTTATTTTTATTATGTATTCATATTAGGGTGTGTTTGATTCGCTTAAACTTTTCCTGGAAAACTCGTTTTCCAGCCGTTTTTTCCATACGAGGGTGTTTGATTCGCTTTTTTCCTGGAAAACGCTTTTCCGTGCATAAGCGCTTAAAGACAAAAGTATAGTTTTCCGCGAAAAACTCAATCCGGAAAGGTAGTAATCGCTTTCCGCGAATTCGCTTTCCTGAAAGGAATCAAACACACCCTTAATGTATTTTTTCATTACATAATATTATTTTATATAAATATATTATTATTCTAATCGTCCCGTGCATCCAGTACTAGTTGTGTATAAAGTTGAGGATAGTATTCGCATGTTTCCTAAGGAAGAAAGAAAAGTAAATAAACTTCCAGGGATGCATTTAGACACAATGGCAAGTGGATAACAAGTAGAGGCCAGTGAGTCAAGTTGACTGTCTAGTAAGTAGTAAAGTGATAAACTTGGCCCAATTAAGTTTTCTTTGCATTCTCAGAGGCCCAAGTCATGAATTGAGGGCCACCTCGAGTGGGGAACAAATCAAGTTGGGCTAACTCTTAAAGTTAGGCCCAATTCACAATTTTCAAAGGGAAATTTTGATGAATACAGAGAGTTAACTATCTACCTTTGATAAAATTTTAATTTTTTATTTAAAGGTCAACTTATAATTATATTGAAAAAATATAAATAATAAATTATCATTAAACTTAAACTTTAATGATTTTCATTGTTTAATTAATCATACCAGAATGTAATTCCAATAACAAGTTACAACGTGGTCACAATTGTGAACGCCTCCTTCGACATGCCGCTGTTGCGACAAAACAATCACGACTGCAACCCCACCACCATGCCTCCAGGACCGCAACCAATGCCCTCTTTAAACGCAACTTCTTTCATCGACTCAATTCGACTGTCTTCAACCTCGATCTTCATAGTCATCAATCCAAACACTAGCGGAGCTACGTTATGGCGAGTGCGGTCCAATGACCGCACTGAATTTTTCCTTCTCTGGTAAGAAAGATTAATTCACCACCTTCTTTTGGCCCGAAATCTAAGTAGTGGCCCATTAACCCATAAAGTCCAATCTTAGGAAAATGACATGTCAAGAATTAAGGATCAGTTTTAAGTCCGAAGACAATGAGCTTCGTCCCTAACTCCTTGTACGACTACCACCAATTGAATCGACCACGAGCATCGATGAATTCAAAAAGATTTTTTATTATATGAATTAATGTACACTGATTTTAGGATTTGAAATTTGGAGTCAATGTTATAGATTTGTTTAGTAAGTGATGTGAAATAGTGTTTACTATCTTTTTCTAATTGTTGTTTGCTTATCACGATGTGAAACAGTGACAACAACATTGAAATAAAATAGTATCATTATTTATGTAAAGACAGATATAATTTTCAAGATTGAAAACAAAGTAATTGTATAACGTTTTTCAAAGTACAAAAACTCATAAAGTACTATTGTAAAAAAAGTCTTTTTTTATACTTACTTTTGTGTAGTTGACTAGTTACTCAACCTTTATGTTACTAGTGCTATTAACTTTTGTTCGGATCGTACTGAACAAATTTCTTGAGTACGCAATTGAATCCAAATTTAAAATGATAATTATATTTATTGTAGTTATACCAAAAACACATGGCAATAATAACCTTTAACCACTACTATTAACTGCGATCACCAATCATGGTCAAAAAGTATGACCGCGAGAATTAGTTGTAACAACCATCTCCAAATTGCTTACACAACCTCGAAACAACTACTACAACAACCAAACATACCACAATGCACGACACGACTAGGAAACTATCAAGAACTTCAAATGATTCTGATTTACATAAAGAAAGTTGGATATTATTGTCAAAAACTCCCTAATTAATATGCACCGGTTTTGTTTCGATACCCAGCGTGGGTATGTACCCACGCCACATGACGCCACTACGTGGTGCCACGTCACCCCTCCAAAATTTTTTTATTTATTTTTATTTTTATTTTTTGTATCTACGTTAAATTAAACAAATAATACATAACTGCCTCCTCATGCTCACCCAACCCTTTACGAATTTTTTTCTCCACTTGTGGGTATCGTAACGTACCCACAAGTGGGTACCAGAACATTACCCTAATATGCGCTTTCCTTTTTTTTGTTTTTAATTGATTTATTTATATGTTTTTATTCAGACTTTACTCCTTTAAACTTGTATTGCAAGCCGCCATTGGATGCCGAATGTAACGCGTCGAAAGATTGGCGAATCTACCTAAAGTTTTTTAAAGAGTTCCACGACTTAATTTTTTATTGGTTGTAATCTAATGTTCTTATCTTGTTAAAAATAAAAACAAATTAAAAAAAGTGCAACCATTTGCAACTTAATCAGTGCTCATTTGCACAAGCACAATCATAAAAGTAAGAGAATTTGATCTGATTCGTTTACACTTGGTCTTCTTTATAATAATTTATTATTACTTCAGATGCGAATGATCATAGTCCTCGTGGTTTATGATAGCCACTCCCTTTTCAACTATAATTGAATTCTAGAATCCAGGCCCAGTTAGGGGTGGGTCAAACTAGGCCTTGGACTCTATTTAAAA
The DNA here is from genome assembly GCA_018223645.1 of Jasminum sambac. Classification (NCBI taxonomy): domain Eukaryota; kingdom Viridiplantae; phylum Streptophyta; class Magnoliopsida; order Lamiales; family Oleaceae; genus Jasminum; species Jasminum sambac. The sequence goes on from CP073642.1 coordinate 15,196,924, forward strand.
AAATACAAAGAAAATTGATAAAAAGTAAAATTTTTTTAATGTAGCCTAATAAAATTAATAGTCGACACAGTCAATTTTAAGTTCCTGGCTTCGCTCCTATCTAGAATTTGATTATTCTGTAGTAGATGATTTCATTTGATATATATTTAAGTAAAAAAATTTTGCAACAAGTAGTAAATATGATAAATTATTGATTCAAAAAATATGATAAATTATTAAAATAATATTTTGTATTCATGTTTTCAATTTTCATGAAATGTTGCCACGTGTTTGCAACTATCAATACTGTGTAAGAAGTCCAAAGCCTGCGTTGACTTATGCCAATGTGTGATTATTCGATCCAAATATTTAAGCGCCTGTTTTCCTACTCATTTTTACATATTTTTACACATTTTTACACTATCCATTTCAGAGACCTACCTTGTACTACACAAATCTCCACCATTCAATTCCACTTTTTCTCTCTCCTATAACACATAAAAATACATAAAAACACACACCCTAACACGCGCTAAATCACGTTTTTACGATTAATTCACACCATGCTCAAATTTATGTTACGAATCGATTAATAATTAGGCTATGTCATTAACACCGACGGATCTCACTACTACTTGTCATATTCTGTATCGCCATGCCCATCACTAACCTAAGTAAAACAAAAGTGATCATAAAAAAATTATTAGCCCCAAGCTATTAGAAAGTGACTTATCACTCGGTACCATTATTATCATTCCTTGTTATTTGTGGAAAAAATTTTAGCTTGTAGAGAACCTACTTATATACATGTGATCTTTTATTTGTAAGTGATAATAATCGCAGAGTGACTCACAGAGTTCGCATTTACTGTTTCAATTCGTCTCTTCTTACTCTATCATCTAATCAAAATGACAAACGTATACAACCAGATATATTAATTTAATAATGTGGCTATTTTGATTATATGAAACAACGAACTAAGAAAAAAGAATTGAGAGAATAGATTTGGACTTAATCTTTTTTTTTTTTTGTTATTTATAACTTTGTAGATCGAACGTTCATTTCTTACCCTTTGGACCCGCACAATATATTTATGATTGAAAAAGAAATTCGATTCATGAACAAAGATGAAATCCCTCACATCACACGTCGATAAACCTACTTTCCAATTTGATGAAAAGTACTGCAAATGATGGTTTAGTAACTCATTGCCTCATCTTTATGATCTTTCCTTCATTACATGTAAAGTTGAAGCACTCACGGAAACAAAGGACCTTTGGGAATATTAACCTTTTAATTAATAAGGATTGTTGGTTCATGCATCAACCCTACTTTCATTTGCATCAACAATATGGAGTAATAATAAATTAAGAAGCCCTTGTCCCCTAATTATACTTGACTACTTAAGTACAAGTTGATCATAACAATTAAGATGAAACAAAACTTTAATTGTCATTTAGTGACCGTAATGTGCACGAGCTAAAGATTGAAAATGAATTGCTGTAGAGATCATTACGTTTATTGGTCGGGACATGATAATTTGTAATAGAAAATCTTTAGAATGCTTACATCATTTCGATAATGGAGTGGAAATAATCCATTTTATTTTGGGATTTTCCTATATTAAGTTAATTATTAGCTATAGTCATCCATCATTACAATTGAGAAAAAAGGGATTACAACCAACGCGTGCAATATTAGCAATTATTAATTAACAAACTCGTAAAGTATCACTTTTTAACAATAAAATCCCTAACTAATAAACTCGTAAAATACCACTACTAACAATATATAATGAATATTGTTATAAAATTAAAGTAAAAAATACCTTAAATGCTACATGAGAATAGAGAGGAAATATATTGAAACTTTCTTCCTTACTTCTTCATTCATCGATTAAGTGAATTGAGAGTCTGTTTATAGGACCATCAGTGTAGAATCAAAACAAAAATGATGAGTCATATTACAATAATTATCGATCGAGTTGTACTGATTATTCAAGAATTATTTTCATCCTCACATGATTTAACAGTCGTTCACATCTCATTCACAATAATGCATCCAACTTTTGAATTATTTATAACACTCCCCTTGAATAGTATTTATACAATAAAGTTGATTGTGGGGTGCCCATGTGTTGCCTTTCGTTAAAACCTTGTCGGGGAAAACCCAGGTGGGATAAAACGTCGAAGGAAAAAGAAATAACCGCGCTTCCACGATGTTCTACGGGAGTATAAATATCTTCCTGCCATTAAAACCTTGTCGGGAAAACCCGATGGGATAAAACGTCGAAGGAAAAAAGTCTGACTACTCCCCCTCATAATGACATTGTTCAAGGTCCTTAAGTCGCCTCATGCCAATTTGGTACACCAATTTTCTAAAGGTTGATGTTAGTAACGCGCTTTGTGAACAAATCCGCTAAATTGTCAAATTGAGCCGAATTTGTTGAACATCAATTTCACCACTTTTACGAAGGTCATGTGTATAAAAGAATTTTGGAGAGATATGCTTCGTTCTATCTCCCTTGATGTAACCTTTGTTGAGTTGTGTGATCTGGTGCATTATCCTCATACAATGTCTGATTGATTTTCTTTTATTGAGGATAGCCCACATGATGTTTGTATATGATGAGTCATATTCCTTAACCGCATACATTCACTTGTCTCATGAATTGCAATGAGTTCGGCATTATTTGATGATGTTGCGCTCAAAGTTTGTTTGTAGATTTCCAAGATATAGCGGTTCCTCCATAGTAAATACATATCTGTTTGGGACTTGCCTTTATGGGGATCGATAAGTATCTTTGCGTCTGCATATCCAACTAAAGTAGATCGAAATTATGTGAATAAAATAAACCTAAATGGGGCGTACCTCTTAGATAGCGGAGAATGTGTTTAATACCATTCCAATGTCTTTTGGTAGGTGTATGACTATATCTTGCCAGAGATTTACTGAGAAAAGCTATGTCCTGGTGCAATTTGTCGGATAATGTAATGCTCCAATTGCACTAAGATCACGGTACTCTGGACCAAGGATTTCTTCCCCATCTTGGTGGTGGAGCATCCCTTTCAACATCAAGTGTTGAGCGACCATAGGTGATGTTAGGGGTGTGCTTTATCCATACCAAATCGTTTCAAAACCTTTTACGTATATGAAGATTGATGAACAAAAACTCATGCAGGAAATGTTCAATTTGTAAACCTAGACAAAATTTGGTTTTGCCTAAATCTTTCATCTCAAATTAGTTTTCAAGTACTTCTTTGCTTCATTAATCTCTTGAGGAGTTCCAATGAGATTTAAATCATCAACATAAATGCTATGATTGCAAATCCAGCATCCAGTTTTCTTTATGAGAACACAAGGACAAATGTCATCATTTTTGTATCCTCTTTTTAACAGGTAATTACTTAAGCAATTGAACCACATTCTTAGGATTGCTTCAAACCATATAGTGATCTTTGCAATTTAATTGATAACACATTATTTGGGCATGCACTAAGTGCTTACAGCACTTTATTCCTTCGGGAATTCTCATATATATCCTTTGTCAAGTGAACCATATAAATATCTGGATTACTACATCCATAAGGCATGTAAAGAAGTTTTTTATTACTGACCGGACTTATCAAAAATCTAAAAGTAATAGCATCCGTTACGGAGAATCGTTTCTTCATAGTCAATTCCTGGTCTTTGAGAGAATCCTTGCTACAAGCCTTGCTTTATACCTTGTAATTTCGTTCTTCTCATTTCTCTTTCTTACGAAAACCCATTTGTATCCTACGGGGATTACATTTTTTGGTGTTTGAACTACGAGTCCGAATACTTGGCGTTTATACAAAATTTAATTAGCTGTATGGCTTCCCTTCCATTTGGCCAATCATTTCTATTTACGGCAATCTTTATGATTGTGGTTCGGAATCCTCACTTTGCACAATTTCTGGCAACATTAAAGGAGAATATATCATCTACAGCAGTGCTTTCCGTTCCCATAAGTTATTAGATAGTAAATAATCTATTGATATCTCATGGTTTTTCGAATACTTACAGTTCTGCGGGAACCTCAATCTTCTTGGATGCTTACGGTTCTTTTGGAACTTTAAATATTTTATTTGATTGATCAATCGTTTTATCATTATACTGCGGTATTCTTTTGTTGGTTTTGTCTTGTACCTTCTCTTTCTAGATGCAGAATCCTTGGAACCAAGCGTCGGAAACCACCTTCGTATTTTAGATTCATTTGTTTTATGTAACGAGGTTGTCTGCTTGAGGACATCAATTTTCTTGGTGTATTCTCTCTGGTATATGCGACAGTGACTTTCCTTATATTCCTACAAATGCATCAGGCGGTTCATATGCAGTTCTTTGCAAATGAATAAGATTTTCAATTTCTCTCTCACATTTATTGTAGCCGGGGATCAAAGTAGGCTAGAGTCTTCTCATTCAGAAAGTTCATTTTTCTTTTCAGGATGTAGTTTTGTACCCCCAGGTGTTGGAAAATTCATTTCATTAAAATGACAATCATTAAAGCATGCATTAAATAGATCACTGTTAAAAGGTTCTAGGTACACGATGATTGACGGTGAATTAAACCAACATAAATTCCAAGCCTTAGGGACCCATTTTGATACTTATTTGTGGGGTGCAATTGGTACTGTACTTCACAACCAAAAATTCGAAGATGAGAAACATTAGGTTCTTGACCAAATGCTAATTGTAAAGGGAGTATTGATGATATGCGATTGGTTAGTGCAGAGGCGTATCAATGCCCTTGACATGTAATATAGCATGTCCCCAAGTAGAAGTTGGGAGTTTTGACCTCATAAGCATGAGGCCTAGCAATAAATTGGAGGCGTTTAATAAATGATTACCTGTAATCCATTTTGTGTATGGACATGAAGCAACGAATATTCAACTTCAATTCCCATATTGTGCAATAATCATCAAATGCTTTTGATCTAAATTCACTGACATTATCAAATCGAATGGGTGGATCGAATAATCAGGAAATGAACTGCGCGAATTTTATAATTTGGGCTAATAGTTTAGCAAATGCATAGTTTCTAGTTGAAAGTAGGCAAACATGTGACCATCTAGTAGATGCATCAGCTAAGACCAGGAAAATAATGAAATGGTCCACAAGGTGGGTGTATAGGTCCTAAATATCACTGTGAATTCTTTTGAGAAAAGTTGGCGATTCAACATTTACCTTTGTTTTAGAGGGTCGATGACTAATTTACCTTGTGAACAAGCTTCACATGGACACTCATTTGGTAAAATAGTCTTAAGGTTCTTAAAGGATGTCCATGTGAGCTTTTAATTATTCGTTGCATCATAGTCGCTCCTGGGTGCCCAAATCTATCATGCCAAAGTTTAAGAACCTTTGAGTTAATAAATTTTGGTTTTATGATGTTGTTAGACTCAATCGTTCTTATGAATGTATAATACATTCCAAATGGAAGCGATGGAAGTTTTTCTTTAATCGCTTATGCCCAGATAGAAATGAGTTTATGTAAAGATATTCTTTATTATTTTCTTCCATTGTTTCAATGTGATATCCATTTTTATGATATCCTTAAAACTAAGCAAATTTCTTACCGATTTGCTAGAATAAAGTGCATCATCTATATTCAATTGTGTATCATTTGGCGTGATAATACGAGCTCTTCCTGAGCCTTCAATAATATTTGATGCACCAGAAATTGTATAGACATAATTTTCGTATTGTCAAATCCAAGAAAAACTTCTTATCTTGTAAAATAGTATGTAGTTGCGCTATCACCTAGGCAAATATCTTGGCAATTTGTCATGGTCTACAAAAGAAATTTAAAATATAAAATTCATACCAGCTTAACAAACAACAATTACATATAACACTTAATGGAAAATAACAATACAAATATAAAGATAACAATTCCACACTTATCACACAAAAGCATTATAGAAAAATATTTCACACATAATACACCATAAATATAATAATACTTCATTAGAGAATTATTTAATCGATATTTTCCATCAAACTTCCAATGTTTGTATGATTCTGCGGGATCTGGGAAAAAGTCGAGTATCAAAATGAGTTCCATTGACTCGTCATCCCAATCAAGAAAATTGGTTTCAACTTTTTCTTTTCCTTTCTCTTTTCCCTTGGTCGAAGTTTATATATAAGTCCACCAAATGCTTTGGTGTACGACATGTACGGACCAATGCCCGTGGTATTCCACATCGATAGCATCTGTCATTCACGCTTTTATCAAATGAATCATTTCCATTATTTTTTCCGAAATTTGAACTGCTATTGTGTTCGATTCGCCATTATATCGTGAAATGAGCTTTTCCATTATCATGTTGGAATTCACGTCTAAACCCTCGCCCACGCCCACGTGGCCCACGCCCACGCCCACGCGGGCCCACGCCCACGCCCACGCCCACGTCCGTAATTATTTTTCCTAACGCTGCATTTACCTCAGGCCATATAGTTCCATTTGTTTACGGTATCACCGCGGATCCCGCCGACGATCCCATGGTTTTTCATGAGTAGTTCATTATTTTGTTACGCTACTAATAAGCAAGATACAAAGTTCCGAATACGCTTGAAATCTACGCCTCGATCATCGCGCTGCAGAGCACGCTCGAGGCATGAAATGTTGAAAAGTCTTTTCTAACATATCTTGCTCGAATTTCTTCACCACGTAAAGTAATTGAGCGTATTCTCAATAATTGAATTGTAATCTTTACAGATTTAAAATCTTGCGGCGCAAGTGCATCCACCGATATCCGCATTGGGCAGACGACTCTTTGGTGATCGAATCGTCCCTTTAAATTTTTCCACGTAACGTATGGATCTTTGATCGTGAGGTATTCTACCATCGAGATGCATGTAGGTGTCGTCGAAGGAAAATTAACTGTTACGATCCTCGCTGGGATCTTTCATTTCCTTCGATTATTGTTTCACCTAACCCTTTTGAGATCAAGTGAATCTCAAGATCAAGTGTCCATGATGAATAATTATCACCAGAAATATCAAGAGCGACAAAATCAAGTTTTGCGTTTACATTTTCAAAAATTTAGATGAGCTAGTATATTTTGTTTTGAAATTTGAATTAGTACTCACAACAATAACAAAATAAAATTTCTTGTAAAAAATCGTGATTATCTTGTAATAATTAGGTTTACGATACAGAGGTCATCTATAAGATGAATCAGAAGATATTCCCTTTACTACAAGAGTGAGCTCAGTGTAGAGACTCGTCGATAATGTGTTATAAAATCAAAGTAAAAAAATACCTTAAATGCCATGCTATAGAATAGGAAATATATTCAACTTTCTTCCTTCTTCTTCATTCATCAATTCATGAATCGGCGCTCATTTATAGGCCATCAAGTGTAATCAAAACAAAAACGATGAGTCGTATTACACATAATTATCAATCGTTGTGCATGATTATTCATGAATTATTTTCATCCTCACGATTTCATACTATTCACATCTCATTCACAATAACGATCCAACTTTTGAATTATTTATAACAAATATTGATTTTTTTTTTGTTCTGTTTTGAATAGGAGAATATTGATTATTATCACGTTTCAACTAATTTTAAAAATGTGTTTTCTTTTCAAAGGAGGTTAATAACTCGATTTATTTGATAATATTTATTTGTAACTGCATTAATTACAACTATGGCATTAAATTATGTTAATGTTAATCTTAATCTGCATCTTTACGTTTTCTAATTTAATTGAAAACACGTGGAGTGTGAACATGTAATGTGAACATCAATTATTGCTTTAAATAATTTAAGACATGTGATTTATTTATTACTAAGCATAGATTTATTTAAAGCAATTGCTCAGACATGTCTCGTTATTAAATACGTACTATGTTTTACTAGTATTTAAGACGAAATTTGAATAGGGGGTGCCAGGTCATTCGTACGGTCTTCGGAGTTTCAAAGGAAGAAGGGAGAGTCAGTCGTACCGCGTTGCCACGTCAGGTCAAATTGGTCAAAATCGAAGACAATCTAACCCGACGTGTCAATAACTGTCGATTGCTAATTGGCTGGGCCGTTACTGCCGTCAACTAAGTAAGTGCTTGCGTCATGCAGTCGTAATTTCTCGGCCCGACAAGTTCGCTGTCAGTATTTTCCCAGCTCATACTGTCAATTTGTGGTGTGTATTTGTGCATTCTCATCCTTCGAGCGTGCTACTACAACAATTAATTAATTAATACTTTTTACAATTTAGAAAATAATATTTTTCCACTTAGTGAAGATTTTCACACGGATTCCCAGCCCGCACGTATAAAATCCACTTATGTTCTGTCAAATATAACTCGACATTTAAAAAATAATAATAATTAATTTTTATTAATAAAAATGCATTATTCACCGATATATGAATAAATAAAACTAACCAACATCAAAAGTAGACTAAATTTTAGTATGAATAAATAAGAAAAATGAGATTGTTTTATGCATGTTTGATCAGGTGCACCCGCTAGTGCAATTGTATGACGCCAGCTCCTAATCAAACTCACTATTTTGTGATATGGATGGAATATCCACTATCCACTATGATATTAAATATGATCATAGAAAATTTTATCCATTACGGAGTAAAATAAAATATACGTATATTTATTTTCAGCCTTCAACGAAAAAGCCCTTCTCTACTCTTCTTTCATGAAAATGCTCACCAACATTCTATTTAATTTTGTAAACATTTCAAGTTTTGTAATCTAATTTAAACATTAAAGCCTCATTTCTCTTCTCTCCATCTATTGAATTTTTGCTTCCTTGGCTTTTATCGGCATAGCAGTTTCACTGTTTTGATCATTAATTTGTTACTAAGTAATGTTATTATAGATTCTTTGCAAAAATTGTCTTCTATAGTAAAAAAGTACACTAGCAAATAAAAATTAAAGTTAAATTTCATGAATAAAATAAGATGACTAACGATCATAACAAAAAGGGGTATACTTTCTTCTTTTTCTTTTTCTTTTGCTTTTTCTTTTTCTTTTTTTTATCACCCATCAAGTTATAATCTTGCATTATATCAAAATCATGAAAAATGAAATAACAAAGTTCAAGTCAACACACATAATTAAATTTCTACCCTTCATATGAGTAATATAAAACATTTATGCAAACATGGGTACCTATCCAATAATTGAAAAAAATTTAAAATATATATTATATAGTGAGTCTTGTTTTGTTCCTCATGTGGATATAAATATTTATGCAAACATGGGTCCCATCGGCTCGCCACCATTAAGGGGGTATGTTTCATTATTCCGACTCAATGTGAATAAAAAAAAAATTAAGGATGATATGATGCTACTATAGGGCACCATATCAACGTGGTTATGTACCAATATGTGTACCAAATCAAAAGCCATTATATGGTACTACTATAAGTTTGCGATTATATAGTACTACTATAATTTTTGAGGTTTCATTGGCATCTCAACACTCCGACCGAAAGCGCGTGAATCCCTCGTCCCCTCCACTGGCCAAAAGGCAAAAGTTGAAATTTTAGCAGCGTTGAACGTGTGGCCGGAGAGACGACTAACGGTTATATAACGTTAACACTGCGTCGCCGTTAATCATACTTCTCCCACTCACTATTATTTTATATATATATAGACAAACATCTTTTCACTTAAATTGTTTCAATTCTTTGAAGATACTCAATTTCAAAGAGAGGAAAAACACAAGTCAATCAAAAATCGGAGACTTAGAAACTTCACAATTGAATATATTCGCAGTTGACAATTATCAGGTAACTCCGTTTTCAATCTGGTTTTCGCTTGCTTGCATTGAAAAATTGATGGTTTTCCAACTGCTTTTGACGGTTTCTCTTTGTTAACAAATGAGAAATGAAGAGAGTTAGTGATATGAAGATGAAATTCATGCTAATTTGAACTCATTGTGGGAGTTTCTTTATATATTCAGTATGTGCTTGTTCTGTTCGACGAATTGCCTAGCTGGGTTCTTTTTGAAGTTTCAATGAATCAATAACCAGTTCTGCCAAATCTTTGTTTTGTTTATCAGAATTGGGAACAGAGACATTCTGTTGCGAGTTTTGATCAGTTGCTCTAGCATGACCTTCTCCTGGACACTGATGTTGATGAAGCTTTTATAAGTACTCGTTGTGTGAAGAGGTTTTAGTCAGCAATCACAATCTAGTTCAAATCAATAGAATTTGAAATAATTGATATCAAACTTCTGTCTCACAAGACGAATAAAATTGATGGATCTGTCTTTAGAATTGAGTTTCTGCTTAAACTTTGTGCATGATAATCATATGAATGTCATTACTTCAAAATTCGTAGGCAGGCGTAAGAAGTAAAGATAAATTCATTTATCAAATTCGCTTTAATTGCATCTTTCTTCTTGATGAGAAAAGGGAAATGTTTAGTTTGTAATATATCTTTTCTATTCATACAGGTTGTTTTCTTGTTGAAGATATAGCGCACAGACGAACACTTGATCAACCTGCCAAAGTTGGTTTGAGAAACTTCATTTCATAAAACAGTGAGTGCTATCCCCGTAGGATGGACGCCCATTTTTTTGGATATAGCGTTGCAGGTGGAGACTTGTCATATTCTTCTTATCCGGTCGGTTCCTCAATACCCACTAGGCTGTTTGGATCAGTAAAATTCGATACAAGAAACTCACCCAATTCATCTTTCTTTACGCACTTCGACCACGATAGATTTACCACTTACAGTGACATTCAAGAACAGCAAAGTTCGACTGATAATCTTTCTGATGTCACTTATTCCAATTCTTCAATGGATTATAGCAACTATTTTAAGCAATTAAGCCCGTCTCCTGTTTACCCTCAGGATAATCTACTCCATCATTCTGACGTACCTTCTTATCTTCAGATCACAAATCACAACCAGAACGTAAAACATGCTCTGCAAGAGCTTGAGACTGTTCTTATGGGACCAGATTATGATGACGAAGTGACAACCTCAGAGCCTTCAGAACTGCAGGGATCATCTTATAGTCAATCTGAGTCGCCTTATATTTCCCGGTTTAGCAACTTCGGTGATGAAATGTATGCGATGGAGGATTTGACATTGAAGAGTAACCCTAACCCACCGAGTAACCTTAAACACTTGCTGATTGTTTGTGCTAGAGCTCTTTATGAGAACAAAATGGTTGAATTTGAGAGACTTGTTGGACACGCTCGTGCTGCTGTGTCTATTACTGGAGAGCCAATTCAGCGCCTAGGTGCTTATCTGGTCGAAGGGCTGGTAGCAAGAAAAGAATCCTCTGGGACCCACATTTACCGGGCGTTGAATTGTAAAGAACCGGAAAGCAAGGACTTGCTTTCTTACATGCATATTCTTTATGAAATATGTCCTTATTTGAAATTTGGTTACATGGCTGCAAATGGTGCTATAGCTGAGGCATGTAGAAATGAGGATCGTATTCACATCATAGACTTCCAGATTGCCCAAGGTACTCAGTGGATGACTCTGTTACAAGCACTTGCAGCTCGACCTGGAGGGGCCCCACACGTGCGAATTACTGGAGTTGACGACCCAGTTTCAAAATACGCACGGGGAGATAGTCTTGCCTTAGTTGGGAGACGTTTGGCTGCAATTTCCGAGAAATTTAACATACCGGTTGAGTTTCACGCTATTCCTGTTTTTGCCCCTGAAGTCACAAAAGCCATGCTCGATGTTCGTCCGGGAGAGGCTCTAGCAGTCAACTTCCCTTTGCAGCTCCACCACACCCCAGACGAGAGCGTTGATGTTTCCAATCCTAGAGACGAGCTTCTGAGGATGGTGAAGTCACTTTCTCCTAAAGTTGTCACTCTGGTCGAGCAAGAATCAAATACAAACACAACACCTTTTGTTTCGAGGTTTATTGAAACTCTAGACTACTATTTAGCTATATTTGAGTCTATAGATGTTACTATGCCTAGAGACAGGAAGGAGAGGATTAATGTTGAGCAGCATTGTTTGGCTAGAGATATTGTCAACATTATAGCCTGTGAAGGCAAGGAGAGAGTTGAGCGTCACGAGCTTCTTGGCAAGTGGAGATTGAGGTTTATGATGGCAGGTTTTAGCCAATATCCTCTGAGTTCTTATGTTAACTCGGTGATTAGAGGTTTGTTAAGGTCTTACTCGGAGCATTTTACGTTGGTGGAAACCGATGGGGGGATGTTATTGGGGTGGAAGGAGAGGAATTTGGTGTCTGCATCTGCTTGGCACTGAAAAAATGGCGACGATGATGTTGTAATTGTAGAAATACCTTTAGTTGATGACTTCGCCCCGTGTTTTCGAGCTTCGAAAACTCTTTGTTATCAGCCTATAGGAAAATTTGCATGATATAATGTGTAAGAGCTATCAATCTTGATTGTACAATTATATGCTAAGTTAATTCTTATTGGTTTGAGTTGAGCCTGGACTTGCGATTTAAATTTATGTCTCCCTTACCGTATGTGGGCAGTTTTGATTGGATGAGATAGTTAGAGACAGGAATTAGAACAAAAGATGTAGGCTCGACTAAGTTGGAGTGAGAAAGAATTAAGGTTGCCTTACATTGATGGTCAATAAATATTTGCAACAAGAATTACCACATGAATTTCAAGAGAAGTGATCGATATTCACACAAGGCACAATTTTTCATGTAAGGAGATAGTTCAAAATAGAATAATAGATTAATAGACTTTAAAATTATCAATAATATGTTTGAGTGTTGATTTAACATTTACATAGACATACTTCTTTCAACAACACCAAATAAAATTATATATATATATATATGTTATAAAAGTATAGAAACAATAGAGAGAATTTAGAGAGAATGAATTCTACAAGGAATTCTCAGGAATGAATTTCATTAATAACTGAAACCCTATTTATAGGAAAACTTCGAATGGCACAATCGTAATTACATAATTTCATCAAGGGTATAATAGTCATTCACATATAATAATTACATCTTTTACCAAATTATTCCTCCACCAAATTATTCCTCCACCAAATTATTCCTCATAATTCATAACCACCAAATTATTCTCAATTATTCATAACACTTCAATTATTATTCATAACACTCCCCCTTGAATGACTATTAATACAAATGTCTTCTGGACCTGTTTGGAGAAAAACCCAGTGGGAAAAAAACTTCCAAACCGATTCAAGCAGGATGGCTTAGAGTGGTTATATATCGCTTCATCAAAACATTGCTCCCGATGTCTATCAACAGATATGAGTATTCACGTCTTTGCCTCGTTAAAACCTTGTCAAGAAAACCCAGTGGGAAAAAAACTTAATCGAAGGAAAAAGAGATACCGCTCCGCTCGATTTCATATCTTGAGAATCGATATCTTTACTTCAGTAAATGATTTCAATATCATCATCGTTTGGATCTAAAGCATTAGCTCCATTATAACTTGATCCAATAGATACACTGCATCAATTTCTCCTATCGTTCTCAATATACCATGAATATCGCCTGCTAAAACCTTATTAGGAAAAACCCAAGGGAAAAACCCTAATGAAGGAAAAGAGTACATTATTCATGTGAATACGCCTTTAAAGTTGCCTCATTAAAAACCTTGCTAGGAAAACCCAATGGGATAAAACCTCGATCGAGGGAAAAAGAGTGCAGCAGCGTATTTTATACAATTATCTTGCAAGCATTTCAAAATCTTTCATACATTTGTATGAGTATCATATACATTGGTTTTATACTCTTCGCTCAATTAGAGTGCATCAATTTTCAGTACACAACTACAAAACATTCACCATGAACACATGTCTCCAAACACACAATTTAAAGCATATAAATTCATAGTAAAAACATGTAAACATATAAGTAAACCTTCATAACTAACTAACACTTAAAATATATCATTTAACATTTAATACTCACTTAATAGGTTATTTCATTCCCAGAGCTTAGCTCACCCTTTAGTACTCATAAACACGGTTTAGCTCATCCGATCCTTTAATTTCCTTTCTGCATTACACACACGATCGGTAATTTAACTTTCATGAGCATGCAACATATAATGACCACCATGCTTATCTTTAAACTTGAGCATTAGTCATCATCATCTCATCATCTCATAAGTTAAGGATTTCACATTCACCATTTATCATCTTCAATATATCTCAATATTTTCATTATCATTGATCATATGTAGCGCTACATTTTCATATCGTGTATCGACACTTTTCAATTTCATTTCTTTCCCCATATCGACATAACTTATCGAGATATCTCATTATCAATCCTCTTGTAGGATTATACAATATAGTTATGTCTATATACTCTTCAAGAGTATATGCCTCCGTTATTAAGACCATCTTTTATAATTTGCTTTGATATAGATGATTGGGGAAATATCAACGCTCATGCTAACTTATCAAAGCATCGTAGTGATATATGTGATTGTTCATAGCCTTTCATGCATCTTTGAACTTCAAGTTCAGTATTTCAATTTCGAGGATATAACATGATGCATTTCACATATTTTTTCAACCTTTAATACTCCCTCTCATGAGAAAATTTAGAACACCAAAACTCATCTGCTTGGTATGATTTTAATCATATATGTTCTCATCATTCAACCTTAATATGGGAATTTAGACCGTTTGCATTCTATTCTCGATATCGGCAATTTATTTGAGGACTTTAAATAATTTGCCATATAATATCCCACTTGTATCGCATACTCAAATCCTTCGATTTATTCAAGTATTGGGATATACATTTACTAGCTTTATCATTAAATCTGAAAATCATGCTCATACCGTGAGCAAATATTTCAGAATTTCAAATTATAAATCATATACACATGTGACTATCTAGTGGATCCATATCATAATATCTAGTAGTCCACATGGAGGATGAGTGGGCCCATATTTCTCATCCTTTATTCCAGATATATTTGAGATTTATTTCAATATTGGCTAGTAATGATTTCATCATTTATCGAGAACAATCATTGAAGAATTCTTTTAATTCTTCACTTGAAATATTGATTTCAATAATTATTTAAACCGATGGTCATCCGTTTTGCAAACGAGTATTATTGAACTTAGTTCAAGAAATTCTTATATCGATTTCACTAGCATCTGTATAGTGCTCAATATGATTTATCATAGAAACAATTCACCGACATATTCCATCATCTTTTAGTGACATTATTGTCTACCACTATTCAAACACGGAGTTACAGCTCATACGCATCACATCCTGGCTATTATTTAATTCAAATCGTAGCTCTTACGCTTCATATTATTTATTTAAAATCTGAGTCTTATTTCATACGCCGTATTATTCTATAAATAAATCATCAAAATTATTGCAAAATTCATCCTAACAAGGGTCTATACATTGTAATGGATCATATGCTCTCAAATCTTGAAAATACTATCCATCACTCTGATCAAAATCCTAAAAAGGATTTATCGATGTAATTTGGAAAGATTAAGGATGCTAATGAATAAGGGTATCCCACAAGATATCCGATGCTTGATTGAAGCAAAGGTTCGATTATCTCGGTGAGGTTTCAATTCCTTCTAAATACATGCCTGGTATGGGTAAAAGTAGTTTTTCAAAGAAACGGAGAGCAAAAGATTAGGAGGATGCTACAAATGTGCTCGGTGGACATGTGACACTCGATGTAAATCAGGGTACTTGTCCGTAAATCGAGAAGATAAAATAGCATTCATTAAGGATGGATTGAGTAAGGAGCCTTTGGATGATATTCAACAGGCTCTTGAGACACATCCTAGTGGACACGCATACAAGGTGAGCTAATGGCCTTATGGGCCAAATTCAAAGATCAACAAACGCTACATAGCCTTGAAAAACTTACTTTAGAAGATCCTTGTTTGTAAATTTAGTAGAAAATTTTAGTATAATAATTTTCTCATATTAATATAAGGAAGCTCGTAATAACTAAGATCAATGTTTTTCTTGTAATTGTAAATATTGTTTTTCGATTTTAAGATATATATATGTATATATATATTATTTTTCAATCACCGACAGATATATGTCATTTTCACTTTAAAAATTTCTGCATTTTTTCTCTTTCATATTTGTCAAAAAGTAAATAGTGCACTCAATTATTGGTTTGAAAATTTATCTTTAAATAAAGGGATTCATATATCTCTCATGTTCATACATTAAAAGTATAGTGCAAAAAAAAAAGAGAGTAGAGATGGATATGGAGATTTTAGAATCATCTCATACAAGTCAGTCTTTACCTCTTGATTAAAACCATATGTATTCTTGGTGGATCTAGTGCAGGCCATATCCAATATGTGGATATGGCAAACCGACTCGTAAAAGAGTTAGGGAGACAAGAAATCAATATACTATACGGAGGAACCAACAACAAACTTTTAGCTAGACTTATAATGGCCGCACAATCATGGGGAATAAGAGTTTCGAGTGTAATACCTTTCCATCTAGTTGGATCTAATACTCGAATTGGAGCCAATTCTACCATGGGTCCAGCAGGGTTGGGGCTACAAGCGCAATCCATCCACAACTGCATGATGTATATGATGAATAATAGTGATGCTTTCATTGTCCTTCCAGGCGGCTACAACACACTGGAGGAAATATTCAATATAGCCTCGTTGACACAGTGGAATTTTCATGTCAAACCAATAGGTTTGTTGAATATTAATAATTTCTTTGATGGCTTACTAGCGTTTCTAGATCAGGGTGTAAATAATAAGTTTATTTCATTCAAATGAGAAAAATACTTATCTCTCTGTATCTTGTTGATGAACTACTCATCAAATTTCATGCATATGTTCAAGAATCTGTGGAAGCCCAGGTCCGTCAGTCACAGACCACTGGTGTCAAGCGAAAAAGAAATTCGGATCCTTTAAATATTTCATTATGAATCCTAAAATTGATGGTGGCGAGTTACTTGAGTATTTATACTCTCGAGACGCATCCCTCATTTATGGATTCAATATGTATTTTCTTTGCATTTCTATATTTTCGAGTGTTTAATGCCATCTTTTGATATTCTCAATATGTTCCACTTCGACTGTTTTGTACTTCTTCTGGAGTAATAATAATATCATATTGGCTTTATTCAAATACAGAAATCTAGTGATTATGCTTCTTCAAGAGCATTTTATTCTCATATTAATACAATCTCATATCATCGATGAGATTACTTCATATAATTTCTCAATGCGATATATTTTCTTTGATTTATCAACATGGGATCTATTGAGCATTTTATTTTCATCTATTTATCCAATGGTGACTTCAAGTACCACTTACTCAATTTTCTCCATTAATATTCGGTATATATATGGGGAAGTAATTTTATTCTCATCGCCTACTACTTGAGGAGTATGATTAGAATATTTGATCAACTACTTCTTACAGGTAGATTCGTTATAACCAATCGTGTAGTATAACCCACCACATTGAAATATGCACACCAATCGTGGTGGTATTACCCACCACATTGGAAATATACTCAAACTATAAAGTGCATAAATTTAAATTGCAGAAATTAAATTTCCTCCAATAGGTATTTAACCTACCTTATGGGAATTATTGCAATAAATATAAATCTACTAATTTAAATAGCAAGAATTAAATTGCATAATATTTAACTACTTCTTCAGAGTAGGATCTGCCAGTAGAAGGTATTACCCATCACTTAGCATATAAAGTCAGAAATATATAAAACCTTCCGCTTAGTGACGGTTGAACCCATCATCAAGTAGGAGGTATTGCATAATTAAATTGCAAGAAATAAAGTGAATTAAATATTGAATCGCTATACGGAGCAAATTTGTTCTTCTGTAACAAATACTCATTACTTCTACAAGAGCACATTTATCCTTCTAGAATAAGTATATTATGTAATTGAACTCTTCGAGAGTTACATTAATATTTTGATCTATTAACTCAAATGGACTTTAGGTCGTAATTAATGGATTTAGAATTTCTTCATGAATATTCTATCCATTTTTCACTGTCGTCAAAATTAGGTCGGTTTTATCCTAAGGGTAAAATTGTCCATTCCAATTGTAAAATTGTCAAAAATATTTTATCAATGTTTTACGATTGAAAATTATCTCCTTTCTACTTCAATTTATCAATATCAAAATATTCAAAGACTATTTTGTAACTTTTTCAAAAGTTAGTGTACTGATTTGTAAATTTTGAAAGTTTGATAATAACATATTTCAAAACGAGTTATTATCAATATTGGTGTCAAATCGAAGCTCTCGTTAAATCGGTATAATGGAGTCGAGAAAATTTGATTTTGATAATGTATGCTCCTTATATCTCGATAAAGCGAATGTTATAGTTTAATATATTATTATATTATAAAATCATACGATTTACCTTTTCCCTTTTCTAATTATTCCATGGATGAGATTTACTTGCAATGTATTTACGTGATCGGAAAATTCTTTGACTCCATTCTTCCAATTTTGGGATTTCAGACATCTCAAAGCGAGGTTGTGTAGAATGAGGAATTGTGGGAGAAGAATATGAGCAAGGAATTTTCAATGATGTATTTGCAGAAGAGTTATTTAGGATTGATGAGGGAATTAATTCATTGGTAATAATCCAGGTTTAAATCTGTAAGATCATCTATAAAGATCTGTTGTAGAAAGATACTTCTTTCATATTACTCAAAGGGTTAGAGACTCGTCTTGATAACGCTGTTATAAAAAGATGTAAACAATAGAGAGAATTTAGAGAGAATGAATTACAATTCTCAGGGAATTTGAATTTCATTAATAACTGAAACCCTATTTATAGGAAACTGAATTAAGACAATCGTAATTACATAATTTCATCATGAGGGTATAATACTATTCACATATAATAATTACATCTTTTACCAAATTATTCCTCCACCAAATTATTCCTCATAATTCATAACCACCAAATTATTCTCAATTATTCATAACACTTCAATTATTATTCATAACAATATATATATATATATATATATATATATATATATATATATATATATATATATAAGATGTTTCACTGAAGCAGCCGAAGAAAGAGGATAAGAATCTGGTGCATCCCCATCTGCTGCATCAAAAGCCGATTCATTAACTGAAGCATAAACAGAGGCTGTCTAAAGTGTCCTTTAATAGGACCCTATTAGGGTTACCATAACTCGAGTTATAAGCATGAAACTCCCTCATGAAAGGAGTTCTAATTGAATCTCCTTTCGGCAAAAAGATGCTTACGTATTGTATCCATATGGCATCACTTCGACATGATGTTATCGTCTCACCATCTACATTGCAAGTATTCTCACCAAATCAACTGTTTTTTTTTTGTAAGACGTGGACTGTTCACCATAAATATACTCTCCCAATTGCTCGACCCATCCCACATGGTACTCGAGGTTTGCGTTTATTAATGGGTAAGTACTTGTCAAAGCAAGGGAAATATGGTATATTTGTAAGTTGTAACCAATAAGTTATCTAAAATTGAAGGGTTTTTAATTAAAAATGTATGGAGTCCCAAGATTATATCTTACGCTTTTATATAAGCAGCAACTTGGCTGGTTGACACGATGGATTTGTCATTTTCAATTACAGTAATCCAAGGATGATGACAATGTGGTCTCCTTAATTTGATGTAAAATATACAGTAATATTCATATTAGGTCTCTCATTTCGTGTCTCGTTCTATTCAATCCAAAACAATCAATCTTATTACTTAGGTAAACTATTTTCATTGGATAAAAGCATCTTTCATTGGAGACATGGATTGTGGGTGTATATTAGAGGAGAGAGATAGAGATGAAATAATTATTTTAATTGAAGATTAGAAGATGTGTAGAGAAAAAATAGGGAAATGTGAAAATAGGAAGAGATGTAGAAATAAATTTAAAAATAATAATAAAATAATAGTGAAAAATATAAAGTTGAATGTGGAAATGTAGAAGTAACACATCAATTTAAGATGAAAATTGACGAAAAAGTATGGTAAGAATATTTTTAATGTGATGGTGGAAAATATAGGAGAAAAAGAGAAATGCAAAAACAAGGGAAAAAAAGCTGAAGGAATGACCAAATTTGACCATTCCTTTGGCTTTTTTCCCCCAAATCTAACGTGATATGGGTTTTTAGCCTTTAGGCCTATTTGGTAGGGTGGCACCGATCATCATCGGTTTTGGCCAAAATCGAAACCGACCCGATTGGTCGGTTTGGAAAATTTGAACCTAATCGAACCGCCGGTTCGGTTCGGTTAAACCAACCACAATTCGGTTCGCCTGTCGGTTTGGTCGGTTTTCATTGTTTTTTTTCGGTTTTTTCGGTTTTTTTTTTTTTACAAACCGATCGGTTTTCGGGTTGGTTTTTTCAACCCAACCATCGATCACAACTCGAACCGACCCAAACCGACTCGGGTTGGTTTGGGTTGATTTGGGTTGGCGTTACATGGTTTGCGGTTTAAATGCCCACTCCTACTATTTGGTATCGTAAAAGAAAGGGTAAAAACCCAAATTTAGGTTTTAAAAAGAGAAAAATAAAAAAAAAATGTGGGATATATCTATAATTTTGTCTCTCTCTCTAACATCTAGGCATCTATAGAGATTGCAAATGGAAGGGAGCAATGGAGATGCTTTATAAGACAGTGAAAAGATATAAAATTGACTATTATTTTGATTAAATGAGATAGTTAAGTGATAGAAAATGTGACAGCACATCTGGAATCAAACTATGTAAGGTAGGATAGTAGACAAAATATTCGTACCCACTTATGAATTACAGATCAATTTTGCTATAAATATGTGCCTAGCGAAAATCTTACATTCATACAAGTCGATCGAAGTTAGAAGAATTTGCTTTGTTCAAATTCTAAGAGTAGACTACACAAATGGATATCCAAATCCATACATCAACTACTCCGATTTCCACCAAAACTACTAGCCTCGAGGATGCTCGCCGCTCCGTGACATATCATCCTACCGTTTGGGGAGACTATTTCCTCTCATATACTTCTAATCTTACGGTAAAACTTTTTAAGCATTTATTCAATGTTAAATAAGTGAAACATATAATCGTGTTAACAAGTTACATCGTTTTCTTCACTTGAGTAGGATATACCGTCGAAGATGAGCAAAAAGTCAAATACTAAAAGAAGAAGTAAAGAAGTTGCTAGCAGCTACTTCAAATGATTCATCTCACAAACTAGACCTCATTGATGCAATTCAACGTCTTGGAGTTGGTTACCATTTTGAAACCGATATTGAAGAATCTCTAAAACATGTCCACGACACTTATAATAAGAGTTGCAATAAACAAGACGATGACCTCCATATCATTTCTCTTCGATTTCGATTACTTAGACAACAAGGACACTATGTCTCTTGTGGTACGTAATTTATATGTAGGTAGTCAGCATTTTACCACCAGCGTACGTAGTTTATATACTTGTGCTTGACACGTTTTCAAACTTTTGTGGATTGAATTAGATGTGTTTGAAAAGTTCAAGGACCACGAAGGAAAATTCGACAAAGAGTTGATTAGCGATGTACAAGGATTGTTAAGCTTGTACGAGGCTGCACACTTCAGAGTACATGATGAGGAGATTCTAGAAGAAGCATTGAAGTTTTCTACCGCTCGCCTCAAATCCATGATGCACCATGCAAGCATTAATGACTCTCTCTCTCGACGAGTTAGCAAAGCTTTGGAGATGCCAATTCGTCGAACTTTGACAAGGGTTGGAGCGAAAAGATTCTTATCCATTTACCAAGAATCACATGACGACGTGCTTTTAAATTTTGCGAAATTAGACTTCAACATATTGCAAAAATTGCACCAAAAGGAGCTAAGTGAAATTACAAGGTTAGATTAATTAGCCTCTTTGCGAAGTTTCATTTCTTGCACTATACGAAAGAATCTATAGTACTCTAATTATCAGCCTAGAGCCCTAGACGTGCATGTTATGTGTGGATAATCAATATTTGTTTATCAGAAAAATTTCAATATTTCGAAGTTCTTAGAAATTTTGAAAGAGTTTCTTGTAATATTTTGTAGGTGGTGGAAGGATATCGGGTTTGGAGAAAAATTTTCTTTTGCTCGAGATAGGATTGCGGAGTGCTACTTTTGGATATTATCCGTCTACCATGAGCCCCAATATTCTCTTGCTAGAAAATTCTCGACCAAAGTAGTTGCTATGACTTCTATCATTGATGACATCTTTGATGTCTATGGGACGCTAAATGAACTTGAACTTTTCACCAATGCAATTCAAAGGTTTATATCTTAATGTCTCATACGATATTTGTTTATTTTGAAACTTAGTTCTCATTTGATGGAGTTAGTTTGATCGAAAAAGACTGTCTTTCAGTTGGTAATTGTTATTTTTATGAAATTAATGCGAGATGACAAAAATGTCATCTCCTTAATGCTTTGGATATATTTACTTGTGCAGGTGGAATATTAGTGCCATAGATCAATTACCAGAATACATGAAATATTTCTACAAATCTCTTTTAAACGTTTATGTCGAAGCCGAGGAAGAATTAGGAAATATAAGAAAATCAACTCATCTTCACTATGCAATAAACAAGGTAATTGATTTCAATAAAGTTGTTTAACATTAACCGAAATTACATCCAATATTTTATACATGTCTAATCGAAATTATAATTCACAGATGAAAAAATTAGTGCAAGCATATCTTGACGAGACAAAATGGACATATAACGGATATGTTCCAACTCTAGAAGAGTACATGAAAGTAGCACTAATAACGACTGCTTACACTATGATATCTACGGCATGTTTGGTAGGGATGAGAGATCACGCAACTAAGGAAGCCCTCGATTGGATTACAGGCGAACCTTTATTAGTATGTTCTACATCTGTAATCTGTAGACTAATGGACGACATAGTTGGATATAAGGTAAGAAATTTTCATTTCCCAGATTGTAACTCATTACTATCTGTACATTCGGTGAGAATTACAATTATTTTTCTTTCATTACAATCTTATGAGTCTCCATGCAGATTGAGCCGAAAATTACAGCAATTGGATGTTACATGAAGGAGAAAGGGGCATCGGAAGAAGAGGCAATTGATGAATTAGAATCACAAATTACAGCCGCATGGAAAGATGTAACTCAAGAATGTCTCATTACAAATGTAGTACCCATGACTGTTCTCATTCGAGTAGTCAATCTTGCAAGCTTCATTGATCTGTTGTACAAGGATGAAGATGGCTACACGAATTCGAAAACCAAATTCAAAGGTTTGATAACGGCGATTCTCGTTCAGCCCGTGACAAGTACAATCGAATGAATTGCTTGGAAAATTCATCGTACACAAATAAATTGTAATTCAATGTTACATGAATGTATGTAATAATGATTTTGAGTACTGGGGTGCTGAGTCTCTGTACCCTATATGGGTGTGTTGTGTGTGTCCTTTGAAAAAAAAATGCATCTAGTGGTTAAAATTCGATTGCGGTTTGATTTTTAAATGTTTTCAATAATGATATTAATGCGTGTGTTGAAATTAATGTGTTTTCAAGTGAACTTTTAGCTTCTAGATTGTGTAATTGGTGCAGAACATCATTATTTTTAGTCAACATTGTGCAATTTGTATCCATCTTTTATTTCTTGGCATGAAAACATTTTTTGACAAATAATACATCTTTGTAGGGCATTTTGATATGTTGCCAACACGTTGGCAGCTGTTGACGTGGCACGTCACAAGGCAAAAAAAAAATTTTTTTTTTTAATTTTTTTTTTTTGGAATCTATGTTAAATGAGATGAATAATACATAACTGTCCCCTGATGGTGGTGGGCCTCACCCAGGCCCCATAATTTTTTTTCCCCCCAAAATGGGGGTGTTGGCACTATGTTGGCAACATAGTGTTGGCAACAGATCAAGACTAATCTTTGTAGTTGCATTCATTTAACTCAATGTTAACGGAATTAACTGTCAACTCAATGTTTATCGGGATATTTGACTTAAGGGTAAAATTGCAATTTTATTTGTTCATATCAAATAAAATCTTTTACATAGTTCTATATTTATCTAATTTTCAATCGAAACTCTTCTTCTCAAATCAATGGTCAGAGTTTGGTCGAAGAAAAATATACTCGTCTAAAGGTGATATTTTACTATGTCGCAAAATTCACTTGACGAGTATTCGTCTAACAAACTACCCAGTTTCTTCATGTATTTCCCCTTTCCTAATAATCATTGTGGAAAGCATCAATCATGATAGTGTAATAGGTTATGGATTGATAGAGATTTTGGCTTAGTTTATCAGTCTAAACCAAATTTTTTCTATCATTATAATAATATACATTAATAATCAAATGCTAATAATTAGCAACTTATGTGACTAATGATTGACACGTGCCCCCAACCATTAGGGGGTGGTGTAACGTGTCAATTATTGACCAACATCTTAGCATTTGATCTTTTCTGCATTATAATATTAATCGAATTTAATGTACCACCAGAT
The DNA here is from genome assembly GCA_018223645.1 of Jasminum sambac. Taxonomy (NCBI): domain Eukaryota; kingdom Viridiplantae; phylum Streptophyta; class Magnoliopsida; order Lamiales; family Oleaceae; genus Jasminum; species Jasminum sambac. Next base: position 15,221,392 of record CP073642.1, read on the forward strand.
CACAATTATTTGAGTTCACATCCATTATTTTCTTTCCTTTCCTTTTCCTGTCCCTTCTCTTCTCTGCCCATTACCAACCACGGAAAAAATGTAATGGGATCTCTCTTCTTTATTTAGGGGTGTGTTTGATTTAACCTTTTTTTTTTTTTACGAAAACTTATTTGCCAGCTTTTTTTTCACCCTTGGCTGTTTGATTGTACTTTTTTCAATTTCTATTCTTTTCCTTATTTGTAAGGAAAATGTTTTCCTTGAGGAGATAATTTTTATTTTTCGGGAAAAGTTTGACTCTTTTTTTTTAATAAATAATTTACTTTAATTATAAAGATAAGGAAAATGATCAAATTTCATTAAAAAAACACAAAAATAATGAAAATAACATCATTTTCTAACTTTCAAATTAATCAAATCAAACATCTACAACTACTATTTTCCCTAAAAATCTTTTCTAAATTTATTTACCAAAAAATATTTTCCTTCCAACCATTTTTCAAGTTTGCAATCAAACACACCCCAAGAGTTGTTTGGTAAGAATTATTCACGAGAGAGAGAGAGAGAGAGAGGGAGGGGGCAGGGGAAGAATCAATGTGTGAAGGTAGCCTTCGGTAAGGAGAGCTGACGAAACAAAATGATATCTACGTCTTCCTTTTTTTATTATTGACCTTTTTATCTTCTTTTTATTTTTTTATTTTTATTTTTTTCCCCTCTTCGCTCCACGGTTTCCTGTTTATTTTCCCCTCCCCTACTCTCTAGTAAAAGTCTTTCCTCCAATACTGTTTCTATCATCATTTTAATCATGCACTATTGATTTGACAAATTTATTTATATTTTAAAATAGTTTTCTTTATTTTTTAACCATATATCTAATTTCTTTGTATAATCTCAGTCTAGAATACCCAAAGCCTCAGGATGTATTCTTGCAAATGCATTTACTTTGCTGTAAAATGAGCTAGGCATCTATTTAACGTTAACAGGTTCTTCTACTTTCTTGAGTGTAGAGGCATAGCTGCATCGAGTGACAATCATACCTATATGACATTTTAAATTTCTTTCACAGTTTCATTTTATATATGTAGATTTTTCAAAAATTTTTATTTAATATATATGTAAATTTATATTCAAGTCGCCTCGCAATATTTTTCGAGTTCTATACCGAATATCGGTAATGATCTCCTCCCCACAGTGGGGAGGAGATTATGCCCACAAATACACATGCCCCTGATTGGTGGGTAATATATACACGTGTAAAAACATCAAGTATCCGAAGAAGTTGCTATGATGCTATCCAATTTCTATGTAATATCCCAATAAGAATTAAGTGTCTGAGGCCCAAAACCTTGTGGTGTAACTGATGTGCCTTATTTGTGACAATTGGGCCAGACTTATCCATTGACGGTGAATCTGATTATTAGGCATCCCACTTGTTTTAACTGTTGAATATATTGCTGTCGGTTTCAAGTTACAACCGTTCGATCCAAGTCGTTAATCTGGACATTTTTGTTTCTTTACTGTTTAATCTCTTTGTAAGAATCTTGAAAAAGTGGCGTTGTGAGGACAGTCGAATTCTCTTGGCGAGGTTCTACAAATTGCAGTTTGAAGTTGTGAATCAATAGTTATAAGCGCTTAACCAACAACGATTCAAACCACAATGAATCCATTTGTTCTTATACCTGCTCATGTTCAAATCTCTCCTATGGTGTCTTATTAGAGTACCATGGCAAACTGGGGTATGAACGCTATAATCGTCAGAATGGACAATAGATGCTTGACAATTATTCAACTATACATCTAATATCATATTTATGTCTAATATCATATGGGTAGGAAAGATAACACATTTCCAAAACCAGTGAGTCGCCTATCTTCGGCTAAATCGATATGACAGTATCACATTAGTTAGTTACGTAAGCTAGAGGATAAATGAACCTTGCTCGAATTTGAAGTCATCTTTCCTTATACTTCAACATTCCGAGTAAACAAATCAACAATTTGGTGGGTTTTTTTTATGGTTTTATGGGGGCCCTACTTGTACAAACTCTTTTACAAACAGTGAAATCAAACAATCCTCTCGTGAGAATAAATCATCACAAATATCATATAAAAACAAACCAGAATTGAGCTTATGATAATAGATCAATTAGTATGCATTACGTTGCATATCTTGATCTCAACAAGACTTACTTGAGGGTTCTCCTTCAAACGATCCACTATATACAGCGTGATAAATACATTGTTGCTTTGTTGCTGTATATATTGTTTGAATACGTGTTTGTAAGCGCATTTACAAGTAGCAAAGCCCATGATTCAGTTTGTGTGTGTATATCAAAGCCATTGAAGAAGAGAAGAAGAACAAGATGAATTTTACAAATATTATATCGAACAATTGCTTTATATGTATTTGTTCCATATATACACACAGTTTATTCTTCCATTAATCTAGAGAAATAAGAAAGGAGTTGGGGAAAACGTAGGCAACGTCACCGGAACTGAAGCTCGCCTGCAAATAATCAAATCATCGGCTCAATAATCCACAATCGATAATCCAGATAACTATGAACGTAATTGAAGCAAAGGGGAAAAGTTAATTACCGTATATCATTGCGATGAGAATGACGTGTACGATCTCTCTGGGTAACAGATGCACCGCCGCTCTTCCTCTGAATACTCCGCAGCGGCTGCGGCGGAGGCGGTTGTAGAGTGTACTTTTCCGGCGAGACGTTATCCTCTGATATTGACGAAAGCGAGGGCTGCCAATCGACAGCCCCACTCCGCCTCTCCGCGGCGGACCTTCCTCGCTTCCGCCCTGCCAGCAGGCGATTTTCCGGCGGCACCAGCAACGTTGACTCCTCCGGCGTCTTCTGCTGCCGCCGAGCACCAGATCCACTACGTCCAGATCCACAACACAAGAAAAACTTCATAATTACACACAAAACACGCACTACCGAAAAAGATCTGGAACAACTGAACAACCTGTGAATCTGTGACTAATCCTATTCTCTATGAAAAATGGCGATCAGTGTTAATTGAATAGAGATAGGCGCCATCGATTAGATGAAGCCATCAGATTATTCGTTTCTCCTGGAGTGCGTGTTTCATGTGTGTTTTTCTTCTTTTGGGAATCATTGCGCAGTTTGTGATGCGGTGGTGGTGTTATAGATCCTGGATTGGCATTTTCAGTTTCAACCAGATGTATATTTGTCATTATCATATTGATCGAAGTTAATGCGCCACCGAATCGCAATTATTTTAGGTGTTAATCGAGTTTACTTTCTTTGATTAATGGAGGTCCCACTAACAGCCGGCGGCGAAAACGGGTCAATGGTAATGGAATCTCTTTCTTACTCTTTGGGCGTTTGAGAACGTCCCCAAAGGTGCAAATTGTAGCATCCACGCCACTGTTTAATTTTTCTTTGCGTATGTAGCCATGTTGGGGATTGGGAAAAGTTTTGATAGTCTTGACTGCTAGAACCAATACTCTAGTCAAATGGTACTAATTACTTATGCAGATAATCAGGATTTGGTTGAGATTGTTGAGTATTTAATTTCAGAAGGCAAATAGTCAAAAAGAAAAAAAATGTTATGACCATGGAATTGAGTTGTTACCACTAGGAGTGGGCAAAAAAAACCAACAAAGCTGTTAAACCGACTGAATCGGGTTGGTTTGATTCTGTTTTTTCCGAAACTAGTTCGGTTTCTACTAAACCGAAAAACCGATTGGTTAAAAAAAAAACAAATTGGAGACTTCCAAGCCAAAAACGGTGGACCGAAAACCGACCCGATTGCATCGATGTCCACCACTAATTACCTCTCATTAAAAACATTGTATCGCAATACAGTGTTTTTTTGGGGTGAAATCGAGCTACTTTGTGATCTCGTCTTGCCATTCATAAGCATAAACATCGAGACGCTTTTGAGTAACAAGTGTTTTGAAGTATATATGATAATGGGAATTACGAAAAAAATAATAAGAAGAAGAAGAATATAGACTGAAAAACATCCCCAATGGAAATGTAGATTGGACAATTTATATAATCCATGTACATATATAGGTAGAAAGCATGAAATAGAACACACTCTTTACTTTGCTATGCTTTACACATTTATATTATATATTGTACTTCATTTTGTTTATTTTTACACTTGTTTAAACTCATAAAAATTCAATTTTTGAATTTTTCTGTTTATTTAAATTTTATAGTCTTTGAACCTTGATCAAAATACGTCAATATTCCCTTGGGATTCATCGTGTAAACAATTGGTAGTTAACTATTCACTTGTCAAAGGTAAATTGGCTGAGGACCTGAGTGTTGCGTTTTTAATAGTTTGAAGATCACAATTGCAATATTTCTGTACGGTCATGGATATAATAATACTATTTAATTTAATATTACTTAATATATAATAATAATATAATGATATTTTCCAGAAAAAAATAATAATAATAACAATATATATCTATTGAAAGAGAGGGTTTTGATGGGATTAGCCCAGCTACCACGACACATGTTGACTCTCACTCCTTCTGCGTCGTCTCTCAAATCCCAAGCCAATCAAAAGTTGGATTCGTTCTAAGACGTGGAGTCGTGGATTCTTGAATGTGTCAATCTTAACAATGATCTCATATGATAAAAAAAATTATCAAAAGAGAGAAGAAAATATAAAATTAGAACTAAATTCATTACTTTATGAACGAGTTCATTAAAGGCTTATTTATACATGGCATGGAGAGTCTTGGGAAAAAAAAAAAAGGTAAGTGATTTAAGAAAATATATTTGTCGAACAATAAAAAAATAAGTTGAAAAAATATGCAAAATTTTGATAAACGAATTTGATAAATGATTTCTTTTTTAATTAAACACTTTGATAAATTATTTTAATTCAAAAATAATAATAATAAAAGATTTAGGGTACGACATTAAAGACACGACTGTTTTCCATTTCTTTTCTTTGCCCATCTTAACATAGAAACTTGAAAATATAACAATATTTTGTTACAAATCACACTACGTAAAAAACTGTAGGAGTCACCTTGACTGATAGGATATATTCTATTAGCATCTTTTAGAATTTCTAGTCATCTAGGTAGATGAACAACTCTTGAGAAATGTTTATAATTCTTCTTTGCAAAAATATTGGATATTTTAAAAATAACTTTGTACAATATCCAGTAAGACAAACATGGATTATTATTTTAAATTAATCTCCACCATCCATCTTGACTAACGTTATAAATTGAAGGTATTGATTCATTATTAAGCATCCGCGCATCCTTAGATGAACAATTCTTGAGACATGTTTATAATTCCCCTTTATAAAAATCTTTGATATTTTATAAATAACTTTGTACAATGTTTACAAGATAAATATGGACTGAAATAAATTCCCATGAAATTAATTTCAAAATCAGACATCATTTGGGCCGGGTTGTCAGACTTTCACTTCAGACATCATTTGGGCCGGGTTGTCAGACTTTCACTGTGTTGCTGGTTGTCGCTAGTGACATTCATCTTACTAGGCAATTGGGCTTCATACTGGATCTAAAAACTACCAATTAACTTGATCAGCGGGCTGGGCCAGAAGATTAACCTAGAGAGTATGCTTTTTATTAGCCCGTTAACCAATCAACTTTTTCACTTTTCAGTTTTCACTATTTTTTAAAAGTTTTTTTTATACATTCTTACTTTACCCTAAATCAACCACATCCATATATCTCATCACATCCACAAATCTCAACCACTCAACCCCACTCATTCTCTATCCTCTTTTACATTAAAAACCTTTAAAAACCATTATAATCTATTCCCTATCACTCTTATATTAAACTTTGCTAAATTAGACTATTTACTCAAGATCCAACTTCAACAAACCCAAACCCAAAAGGCACTACCATACTATAAAAATTCCTATATTACATCTGTTGACACACAATCACCAATCTTGCATATGCAGTAGGCAAACCACATGAACTCAACTCCATCAAGATATGGAAAAAGGAGTAGCTAATAGACTCAACCCAACAGCATACTGACTAAATGACCATTTGCAAAACATAAATCATTGAAAGCCAACGAAAAGGCAACAAAATGAGGGCCAAGGCCAATACAGCATATATCATAACAAAATCCAGTAGATCTTTAACATATAATAGTCTTATCACGAAGACAAAGACAGCAAAAATTTAAAAACCAATAACCTTTTATCATTAATCTAATCTAAGCCTTATCAGCTTTAGAAGCAGTAGCAGCAGCTTGACCACGCAGACGACCAGTCCTCCTAGCTGCAATAAGACCAACCTTCTGACCAGGTGGTGCATCACGACGAACAGTACTTGCGTGACCAATATGCTGGTGGTTACCACCACCATGGGGATGCTCCACTGGGTTCATGGCCACACCACGAACCTTGGGCCAGGAGTTCCTCTTTACTCTGAACTTGTGATAAGCATTACCAGCCTTCAACATTGGTTTCTCTGTACGCCCTCCTCCGGCGACCTGGCCAATCATCGCACGACAGCCACTGGGGACGATCTTCTTTGCTCCAGATGGAAGCTTAATCCTATCAAGCAACACAACTAGTCAACCTTCAAATTCACAAGTTACTTGTAAGTAGAAAAAAAGTTAGTTTTTAAACTACTAAACATGTATATGACATAATTTTCAGTCAAATGACAATAGGATCATCCTTTCTTGGTTATCATAATATGAGTAAGTGAATTTGTTTCATCTAAAAAATAAAAAAATTTATACAATTCGGCCATCCATGTTGCCTGACAAGGTGTATTATTAACTTTCAAATAAAAAAAAATAAAAATAAGCATTTAGACTTATAGTAGATTCAATAGTAATGAGGCCGCCTCCACCAATAGCAACTACTTTATTAGCAAAATCACCATCCTGGACAAGAAATTATGCGTGAGAGCTCATCTCAATTCAATAGAATAACAAGAAACGGTCTCATGCAACACTGAAATCATCAAAACCACCATATCTGAGCACCAGATAGTTAAATCGACGGACAATAAACCCAATACTGTTAGCAATTTTCTAAAATTTCACAACACTGTAACTGAAGAAACACTCTGTTTATTAGAGACATATGTCCAAGTAATGCTACTAAGATTACAGTAGATGAAAGGATGCATAAAAGACCAAGACTATAAAGTATCAATTTTGGACAGCTCATAAACATATCATATCATCAAATTACATCCAAAAACATGTTCAGAAATGATTAGATTTGATATCATCAAAGTTCAGATCTGAAAAATGATCATTCAAATTTCCAGCTTCTACAAACATACAATGACATTCAAATTCATCTCGGAAGCCATAAATTAGATCAGTTTAATACTTGCTAGCACAAAGGCAATTTATAAAGAAAGCAGAGTAAATATTCAGGAAACAAACCTAGATGTTCCATTGTCAGGATTGTGTGAGATAACAATAGCATAATCACCAGAAGCCCTAGCGAAAACCCCACGGTCACCAACATGATGCTCGACGTTGCAAACAACAGCACCTTCGGGGATTTGTCTAAGGGGCAAAACATTTCCAACCACCAGATTAGCCTTCTTACCACAGTACAGAAACTGACCCGTGTAAATCCCCTCGGCGGCAACGAACAGTTCCTTCTGGTGCTGGTAGCGGAAGGGGTGGCGGAAGGTAACCTTGGCGAGCGGCGCACCTCGGCCGGGATCGTGGATTATCTCAGTCACCACTCCTTTGAGGTAGCCGTTGCGCTCGCCGAAGTCGAGGGAGCGGAACCTCGCCGGACCCTTGCGGTGGTGGGTGTGGGACTTGAAAACCGATCCAGCTCCCTTACGCTGCGCACGGATTACACGACCCATTTTCCGTTTCTCTGCTGGTTTGAGAGGAAGGAAACGGCGAGGGGAAGCGAGGAAGTAAGAGGCAAGAAGAGGAAGATAGGGTATTACATAGGTGGATTAGAACTGGGTTGTCAATGAAGGAGGCCCATAACAAAAGCCCATTATAACGAAAGGAAGGCCCAATATCTTGCTAACTTTTTATTTTTTAAAATTTTTAATTTTTTTTAAGGATATCTTTCCAACTATTTGAAAATAAATAAAACACCGTTAAACAAGAAAGAAAGAAAGAAATAAAGAAAGAAAATAAGTAAAATAAAAATAAGGGTAATGGACATAATGAAAATATTAAGTTCAATATATTAGTAGATGACATAATAATATATACACAATATGATGAATGTTGATTTAAAAATAATATAATATGTAAAAATATAAGATAATACCTTGCATAGTATGTAAAATGTCATTGCTATATTGACATGTCATTTGTTCAAAGGCATAAAATCTCCTTACCTATAGATGTGCTACTCTATTTTTTGTTCATCTCAACATAGAAATTTAGAAATATAACGATATTTTATTACAAATCACTGTATATAGAAGATCAAGGAGTCCCCTTAACCGATACGATATATTCTATTAGCATCTTCTAGAATTTCTAGACCTCTAGGTACGTATATGAACAACTCTTGAGAAATGTTTAGAATTATTCTTTATAAAAATCTTTAACATTTTAAAATAACTTTATACAATATCCAATAAGACAAACATGGATTATTATTTTAAATTAATCTCCATCATCCATCTTGAGTAACAATATAAATTGACGATATTGATTCATAGGTAAGCCTCCATGCATCGTTAGATGAACAATTCTCGAGACATGTTTACTATTCCCCTTTATAAAAATCTTTGATATTTTGTATATAAATAGACTTTGTACAATATTTGCAAGATAAATATGGACCGATATATTAAATTAATCTCTACCATCCATCCCTATCCCGTGACAATATAAATTGAAAGTATTCATATGTATATTCATGCATAGTTAGTGATGGCAATGAATAAACATGTATTTTGAAACCATATTGATATACCAATACTCAAGGACAGAGCGAGCAAACCAAACCTTTAAGGGTGAAGTCCCATAAAAATGGACTCAACCGATTTCAACCAAATTAGGGGTGCGATGTTGACAAAATCACAAAATTTCTAATTCATGAGTCCTAATAACAATATTCCTATGAAATTCTTTTCATTTGCATTTTCTTTTCAAAATATAGTGCTGTTGAGTTTGCCCTACAAGATTACCATGAAATTCATGGAATAAATTCCTAGAAGAATGGTAGACATGAAAAAAGCGATTCCGAAAAGTGAACAATAGCAACACAATACGGGATTGAATCGGGATATGAGACTAACAGTGGGAGCAATAAGTTTAGGACAAATAAGATTGTTGTAGGAATCCTTGGAATAATTTGCAACCAATGGGCTAAGGGTTTTAGAGTTTATTACTTTTATTTTGGAGGATTTTGTTGAAGATGTTATGAAGAAGAACTTCTATGAGTTGAACTGAATGTTGTTTGAGGTCAAAAGAGTCGAACCTAAGGATGAAATTAGCAGTAGTGCAATGGTTATAACAGGAGATAAGGCGGTGGAAAATTACCCCAATAATATCTTAAGATTTGAGTATTCCCACTCTAAATATGTTGATCTTATGGTAATCGTTATGGAAGTGGAAGTGGCACTGATGCTGGTGGGTACCCCATCAGAGGATATGGTGAGCTTCGTAATGGACTTGCTTCGATTGGGCCTAGGAGTCCTTGGAATACTTATGTGGTCGGAATTCGGACAAGCTTGTTACCTTGTGGTAGTCTAACTCCTATCTATCCTCCGTTCTTAAATGGCAATGTTGTGGTAATGGGCTTTGCCAACAATTGATATATAATAATGACATTTTAGGTACTGGATTCAATGCAAATTCACTCTAACTTGGTAACACGGCAACTCAAGGTATAGCCGAGCTGATGCTTAGTCAAACTAACATGGGTAATGTAGATGATAACTCTTTTATTGTGGTCAAACGTTGGAAGTTCCACTAATGTATGGATCCAAGAACATAATGATGATTGATGAGCAATTAAGTATGAGACAGTTGACGATTCTAGTTGACTGCCTATGGATATTAACGGGTTAGTAGGTTTTAATATCGCCAAGGGATTTTTTTGGGAAAAAAGGAAAAATATCGTCAAGGTTGGGTTTGGGATAGGGTTCGACTCCATGTTATTATTCAGTTTTCCTTTCATCATGAGTATTCTCAATTGTTATACAAATTTGGCGTGCATTGTGTCATTTTTAGTGTCTAGTTCGCAGAATCAAGGTTCAGACTATTTTAGTGGAATTCCTTAATTTTTAGTAAAAAATAAATAAAAATCAGGAGTTAATTAGATTTATAATATCTCAAAATATATAAACTTGAAGTGTCAATTAGGCAAAGTGCCATATTGGCGTGCTACGTTAGCAAAACACCACATATAGACCACTTGCAAACTATTACATCAACGTGAGCATATTAATATGCCCATAAATGGGTAAGAAATGGAAATCTTGGTATCATAATGGAGATCGCTAATTTGAAGGAAACCAATAGCAAACCGAACATAAGATTCCACTTCAAAATTTTTACGTGCATGTCACAGAAAGTACTGTAATTCTCTTTTTAACTGAACTTCTAGCAAATTGATGTGACAATAATAGTATTTAATATTCACATTTTTTATATCAAATTAATTCTTGTACTTTATCGGTAATGTTAAATTAAGAGCGCTGGGAAACGCTGTGAGAAAAAATGTGAGAGAGATGTGGGCGCGGGCCCCCACCGCATTCAGGGGGGTGCAAGTGAGCTATGAGACGCTGGGAGAAATGCTGGGAGAATAAAGTTGGGAACATAACATTTTCGTGTACTTTATACATGAATAATGATTTGCTTCTTCCATGTAGCCTGTAGGGAGGATAAGTCGTGTTACAATATATTGACATGATACTGTCACCTTATTTCCAAAATGACATATTAATGTATCCCATCTCAAATGACTTTGATATATAGATATGAAACATAAATAATGGATCATGGATCACGGATCACGGATCACGGATCATCATTTGATGACCTGAGATATTGGGTATTTTTGAAATGAATAAAGAAAAGATAAGGAATAGCGATATAATGCGTCTATTGGATTAAAGAGTTGCAATCTTTTAAATTTGGTAGTTATGGTAAAGTTGGTTGGTTTGAAAAATTGCAATGTTTGGAAATTGTTTGGCACCTTTAGGCTTCAAAAGGTATCTATTCTGATAATATACCATGGTTAAGAAAAGATACATCATTTCCTATAAATAGGAACCATTTACATGGTTTGGATTCATCCCGAAATTAAGAAAAACTTCCAACATTTTCCATTATTTTCTCTTGTATTAAACCTTCATCTTTTGTGCATTAAACCATATTCTCAAGATTCTATTCTACAGATTGGACTTGAGAATCTCTTGTGTTGGTAGTTCTCAAGTTCCGGGTGTTTTGGTTTGGTGTGGAATTGTGCATATTCGACGCCAAATATCCTATGATTCCATTGTATCTTGGAGGCCTATTTGGATCCCAGTATATACTTTAAGTGGAACAAATAGAGTCTTAAGGAATCGTGATCAAGTTCGAGTATTAGCAGCATTTCATTCAAGTATGTTTGCATCAAAGAGGTCATGGAAAGGAAGAAGACTTGAGCTTTCGAACTTGGTGGTGATTAGATCATTGAGTTACAACATGAGATGGATTAGGAAAATTAGCTTGAAAAGGGAAACAGTCTACATGAGATGGATTAGGAAAATTAGCTTGAAAAGGGAAACGATCTCAGTCAAATGTTTTTTTTTTTTTTTTTTTTTTTTTTTGTGTAATCTCAATCCAATGTTGTTTTGCAGTTTTACCATATCAATGCCAACTGACAAGGGCGGACTAGAGAGAGAGGTCAGAGATAGAGTTTGTAATCATTAAAGTGGATCGATGTATGGTATTATCTTTACCCACTTGAAAATGATGTTATAAGAAAAGTACACTACAGACTAAAGAGCGCTGAACACAACCAAAAAATTAAATAACAACACAGTAAGGTAAAGTAGATGTGTAAAAATAAATAATAATAAATTAACAAGAAAAAGAAAAAGCAAATAAAAATGATGAGGTGACAAGCAATTTCACTGAAATAATAAATAAATAAATAAATAAAATCAATGGGAAGATTGTACGTCCAACTTATCAAGTATTGCCATCTTACCGTTGGAAATAAATTCTAAACGCTAATTTATTGAATAATTGTATTACTATTGGACAGCAAATCCAACACTTTCAGAATAAGATTGGTCCATCGAAACTTCTGTCATGAGGCACAACTCAAAGCTGCAATTAACGAACAAAACCTTTTTGATCTTTTCCAATACCATACAACAAACTACCAAACAAACCATGCTAATGAGCAGAAGTTACATTCTGCTATTTCTTGAAATATAACAAAAATCCAAAATAAGAAGATTCGAATAATAGATTCTAAATCTTGACTACAAAATGGATACCCTTTATCAAGTTCTCTGCACCACAATTTTCTTCATTTTCTTCAAATTTCTCTGTGGACATGAAAAAGGAATTCTTTAGATACCCAAGAAGAACTATCTTCACAGCTCAATTACCAAAATAATAGATAAAAATTTCTGTAAATTAGGCTGATATAACAATTGCAGTATATTACGTATGCCACAGTATTAATTATTCTTAGCTTTATCAGGCCCACGAGAGGGAAAATTGGCAAACAAGGCAACCACCAAGAACTTCTGCAAACAACATTAACAGGAAGAGGATAACACTCAAATCAAAAGCTCCCGTGCCCCGGTTAATACTTAATAGAATAGCTATAAACAGTCACACGATATTTAAAATATTAACTGTAAATTTTGAGGGTAAGAATTGTACTTGTTAAACTTGATGTTAACGGTATAAAAATACAAACTTTACATTTATCAAAACAAGTGAAATTTTATCAGGAATGGTTGATAGATAACTGGAGGCCCAAATCTCAAGCTGGGATATGCGATATCAGCAATTCTGTGATTATGAGGAATATCAAAATATCTACAAGAGCTTTATTTTTAAAGAGAATCTTAGTCCTTAGAAATAACATCTTCAAATTTAAAAATTGAAATATTTTATCCATTCCGAATTTCCAACAATACTTTTATTGTGACTTCATATTACATTTTTCAATATTCACTCATTGTTCACCCAATCACCCCTCTAATCTTATTTTGTATAAATGTTTTTAATAACCAAGTGAAATACCATTGACAAAAATATACAAGAACTATTTTAATAATAATCAAAATACAGTATTGAAACTGATTAGATGTATTTAATAACAGAAAGTGAGTTTGGACTTTAAATGTAGACTGCCAAACCACACAGTCTAAAAGAAAATGTTAAAGTGAAAAGATTGTTGGAGCTCATGTTAGGAGGACCATTGTTGGAGCTCCTTTTAGGAGGATGACTTTTTAAACTAAATAGCATCTGTAACACGAATGAGTCTGTTGGAAGATGCTCTTATATCATCTAAAGTATTCGTTTTTTTTTTTGCGCAAAGGCTCTCAACTGATCGAGTAGTCTTGCGAGTTAGTGCAGAAGGAGTTGATGTAGCGGCCATTGTGTGAGGATTTTCACTCGCTTTGGGGTGGGTGATCACTTTCAGTGGTGAAGCGCCCAGGCAAGTCTCATTTATCTTTGATCTAGATCACACGATTTCCTTCACGACGCCTGTAGGTAGGCGGTGAGGGCCGGTTGGGGTGTCCGGAATTACACCTTTTGGTACCAAGTATTCGTTTTTTCAATTCATACAAAATGGAAAAAAAAAAAAAAAAAAAAAAGGAACAACCGAAGTGACATATTTTTCTTTATAACAAAAATGGAAGAATTGACAAACATTATAGTGTCTGGAAATCCAGTTAGCCTACACTACTTGAAGTGGACAATCAGTAGCCTAGTCTACCCACATACCAATTGTACAGTTAGTATTTTTATGCAGTTAGTACCAAGTTTAACAAGTACAATTCTTACCCTCAAAATTCTATGGCCCAAACAGCTATGAAACTATCCTACTCTTAGCCAATTGGAAGTTACTAATTCAAAATTAACAAATCGCAAGCTGCTCAAAAGAAAGTAAAGATGTTAGAATTACCAAACCATTACAAATTTAGCCACCCTTTTCTTTCCTGCAACTGTGAAAAGCATCTACGTACAACTGCCTAGTTATTGAGACAGGATAAATTAAAAAAAAAAATCTGGGAAAAGTGGGGAAATAATATTGTGAAACACAGACGAGCTCTCTTTCTTGACAATATTGAACGCTGCAAAACCTTTAAAGTAGGGGCATTTTCCACCCCAAATAAGTTTGAGAACACACACAAGCTCCTTGCAAAAATTAAAACTTTCAAAATATCAATGAGATGAAAATTAGGCAAATCCTTCATAGGAACTAAAATACTTCGACACAATGATTTTTTTTACTCTACTGTATTAAAATCTAAGTAAATAATAAGCAGATTAGAGGGCAAACGAAACTAAATAAACCCACAATTAAAACCAGCATAATTTTACATTCGTAGATGTAGAGAAATCATAGGTACATAGTTATAAAAGAACAAAAAAGAGCTAATGGATCGGAACTGGAACCAAAAGAAAAAAAAACCCTTGATCAAAAGCCCTAATTATAATCCCGAGCTTACTGAGAGAGGGAGAACGAAGATCTGGGTAATTTCAGAGCGATCGAGATGAGCAAATAAAATGGTGCTTTATGGTTAGTCTATATAAGCATAACCAACTATAGAGTCACTGAAATCTTTCTTTTGACGATATTGTGATGGGCTGCTGTAACTGCGCTCACTCGAGTGTCTCATTCGCCTATGTTCCCTTCATAATAATAATAATAATAATAATAATAATAATAATAATAATAATGTCACTACGTTTCGAACGCGAAACAAATATTGTTCAATGAATCATGTTAGCAAGAGCCAAAACTAACCGCAGAAAGATACAAACAACTAATATTAGAGATTATCGTATAGGAGGAGAGGGAGCAGCCATTTAGCAAATGTGCTTTATCCAGAAAAAAGAAATTTTCATAGGAGATGTATCTATTCTATTGATTCCTTCGGCCGCATTACCAAATTTGAGTCAGCAGCATGAACCTGCTTCTTGGTTCTAATTGGCAACTAATTTTCTTTATCCAAAAGGTCAAAAACATCGAGCATGTTGACGTCATACCAAAAATCCACAAAATAAGGAATTAATTTTTTGGTCCTGATATCTCTAGGTAATATTAATGTGAACTTCTACTACTCTGAGAATACCAAGATGTCGAGAACAATGAAACTCTTTCACAAAAAAGCGAGCCCTGTCTGGATGAAATCTAGATTTTTTCAATTCCCCGAAGTTAGATGACGTAATAATTCATATGATTACAGAATATAATTGCGCAATATGGGATAAATTTCCTACAACATTAAGCAAAATCTGGGAAAAAGTGAATCAATTGTGTAATTTCGTGCTACCTCATTGGATTTCACAGAAATCTAGCGTCCCTGTTTTAACGAGCATCAGAGAAAGGGAATTACGGCTGCCATCGAAAACACTGCTGAAATAGGAAAATAATTCCACCAGAAGTTTGATTACATTAGCTGGCTAAGCCGAGAAAAATCGCAGATCAACATTACTGGCTAAAGGAGGAAAACTTACCTATCTTCGTCTGAAAGAAATGAAGTCCTCAAAACAATGAATTAGGACAAGATAATGGTAGATCGAAGATAGATGTAGCTCCGCTGAAGCTCTAGTAGCCAGCCACGAAGATCTGAGAAGCTCGTAGAGAGAGAAATGAGCGCAGTTTACCAGAGAGAGGAAGCCAAGAAAGTGAAATGAAACCGTAGGTCGGATGAGGCTCAAGAACAAGAAGACGGGTCATCGTGGGCCGGTCGAACTCAGAATAGTTGCTGGAACCTGGGATGGACAAAAGCGGGAATGTTATGTTAAAGCGAGGAAGAGAAAAAATGTGAGAGATGATGCAGTGGGCCGCGGCGTTCGAGTGCCTAGTGGGTTGTGAGTGGGAGAAATCTTTGGGAGAATAACGCTGGGAATATAACATTTTCGTTGACAAAGATACACGAACATCAAATAACTAAAATATTTTTTTAAAAAAATAATCAAAACATTATGACCACCTAATAAACCACCGGAAAGTAGGACGAATTGAGAATAGTTGTCAGAACGTGGGATCGATAAACAGACACATGAGTGAACGATATCACAGTTTAAAAAAAGCACAAAAAAAAGACACCTGGGCGTGGATTGAGACAAGGTGATCCACTTTCTCGCTACTTATTTATTATATGTGCGGAAGATCTATCTTCTCTTCTTCGTAAAGCTGAAAATAGGGGGTTGATCCATGGTGTTCGTGTTTGTAAGGGTGCACCATCGGTATCTCATCTCTCATTCGTTAGTGGCAGACAAACAAAAAGAAAGAAGAAAAAGAAAGTCAAGGATTAGGTGAGTTAGGTGGATGGAATGCATGCATTGTTTGACAATCGTGTGAGGATTAGGTGGCTCATTGAATTCAATTGTCAACAAAGGAAGGCAAAAGGCATGCAAATTTTCTCGGTGGAAGAAAAATGACATGGAGAGTGGTTGACAATTGAAGAGAGTTGTTGGAAATTTTTCCTATAAATAGCTTACCTTTGCATTGGAAATTAACACCAACACAACACCAATCGAGAGAAAAATAGAGAGATCTTGTGTAGAGAGAGCGGTGTAGAAGTTATCTGAGAGATAAAAGTGAGTGGAGTGATAAAACCTGCGTAGGTAGAAAATACGGTAGTATTTTTGTCTCCTCCTTTTGAGATAGTGAAATATATTGGTGTGGGTCAGTGGGCGTAGGCGGTTTAAGTGACCACGTTAAATCTCGGTGTTCCATATTTGTGTTTATTTTAGCGTCCATTTTTTCTCAGCGTTATTGTATTTGATCTTGGCGATCTTAAGCGTAGCGCAGTTCACATCATTTGCCAATGATAGCTTTTATTTCATTCGTGCATCAATTGATGAGTGTAGAATCAGGAAGCAGACGATGGTTACTTATGAGGAAGCATCCGGCCAAGCTATTAACTTTAATAAATTTGGAATCTTTTTCAGCAAGAACATTGCTCCAGAGCTACAAATGGGGATTTTTTCCATTCTTGGAATCTCTTCACCATTTGACACTGAACGATATTTGGGCATGCCTGCGCTTATAGGAAGGAAGAAAAAATCAGTATTTGGCTTTATCAAAGATAAACTTTGGCAGAGGATTCTTTCATGGAGAACTAAGTCGTTATCGAAAGCCGGTCGAGAAGTGTTGATCAAGGCGGTTGCTCAAGCTTTACCGACTCATATTATGAGTTCTTTTCTTCTTCGTAGCAGTCTTGCTAATGAGCTACAAAAGATTGTGAATTCATTTTGGCGAGGCACTAAAAAGAATGGTGATAGAAGCATTCAATGGATGTGTTGGGAAAAGCTTTGTGTTTGGAAGGAAGATGGGGGTTTAGGTTTCCATAATCTTCGTGAATTCAATCTCGCCATGCTTGTGAAACAATGTTGGAATATTTTAACCAACCCCGACACTTTGATTAGTCATATTTTCAAAGCCAAATATTTTCCAAAGGGGACGTTTCTTAGTGCTCAATTGGGGCATAATCCTAGTTTCACATGGAGAAGTGTCTGAAGTTCCCGGGATTTGATCGAGCATGGATTTCAATGGAGAATTCGAGACAGTAAAGCTATCAATATATGGTCCGAACCATGGCTGCGGGATCCCTTGGGGTTACATGTTCAAACACCCATGGCCATTTATCTTAAAGATTTAACTATGAATGATCTCATGATTGAAGGGAGATGTGCTTGGGATGTTGACTTTCTTAGGGACATCTTTGATGAGAAGGACATTGACGCAATTATGAGCATCCCTCTTTTGCGTGGGCCTCAAAGTGATGTCCGACTCTGGCAATTTAGTTCGAATGGTCCATATACCGTCAAATCGGCATATAGGGCTACTATATACTCTGCCTTTGTTGAGCTAGGTGTATGGACGGATATTTGGAGGTTATTGATTCCGCTTAAGGTACATCATTTTCTAGGGAGAGAAGGCCGGGATTGTTTGCCCAATAGAAGTAAACTACAAGATTGGGGTGTTGACATTCCTACTACTTGTGTCTTTTGCTCTCACCATATAGAGAGCTCTTGACACCTTTTCTTTACTTGTGACTTTGCTAGAAGATGTTGGAGAGAAGTTGATTTGTTAGCTGAACTTGAATCTTATGTAGTTGATGAGGGAAATGTTCGAGAATAGCTCTTTAAATGCCATACCCAGTTGGATCAATGCAAACACAGCTCTTTTTTTTTTTTTTTTTATGATGACCCAGGTATCCGGACTTGCGTCCGACTAAATCCTGGGGAGAGCGGCCTTCCCCCCTGATTCGCTCCCCGGTAAATCTGGATGCGGATACAGCCTATACACACTTGGGCCGGACTTTTGGAATGTGGACCGACTCCTTTTGGACCTTGCGTTACACCGAGGTGATAGGCGCTACAGGACCTCCGGAGAAGCGACAAAGGACACCAGCTCTTTGCCTCCGCTGGGATTCGAACCCCCGATACTCCGTATGTTACCCCTCATGCTTTACCGCTGCACCATGCCCGTGGGGGCTCAAACGCAGCTCTTTTGCTATGCTATTGTGGAGTTTATGGCGGGCCAGAAATGATGAATTGTGGAATAATCACTTCCTCTCACCAGTGCAAATTTGTTAGTGTATATGTAAAAGAAGATTTTTATGGATTTTGATATGATATATGAAAGAAAATGAGTGGAGTTGAATTGTGGAGATTTGTATGGTACAAATAAATCCCACGAGATATGTGGATGTAAAATAGGAGAGTGAATGAGTGGAGTTGAAAATAGCACCTTCCCCCTCTATCATCGTACTTGTGTTGTATTGATGCATCGTTATGCAATGATCATAATGGGGTTGGGTAGGGTATGGTTATTAGAGATGATTCAAGTTCGTTTGTTGCTAGCTGAATGGTGCATGTAGCATGGAAGATTCCAGTGAAAGATGCTGAAGCATGGGGGTTATACCATGGCATTGATTGGGCTGCTTCAATGGGATTTTAGAAGGTTTGTTTTGAATTGAATGCCAAGATTGTGTGTGATGCTGTTAATGGGCACTTCGGGGATGCTACGGAGTTTGGAATCATTATAGATCGATGCAAAGATATTCTTCATGATAGGCAAAATTGCTCGGTTTGTCACATTTGACGACAAGTCAACGGTCCCGCTCATGCCTTAACTTGGGAGGCTTGTGTTGATGCTCGCTTCATTACCTTTGTTGATATTCCGAATTGTATTATTAGGCTTTGTTTTTTACACAATAAATTTCATCTATTTCAACATACTTTTCTCTCCCTCATCTTTTTCAACAACTCAAATATTGACTTGATAATTTATTTATATTTTTAATATATTTTCTTCAATTTTCAATTGCACATCCAACACAAATTTCGAGTAAACTCAAATTATTTTCAAAAGAACAAAGCCTCAATTCTCTATTTTTGGTTTGTAATGATCATATTCGGTAATGAAATTTCCAATTCAAAAAATAAATAAATAAATAATAATAATAATAATAATAATAAATAAATAAATAATGCATTTTAATCTATACTTTTCGATTCAAGAATTGATATATAATTCTTTTAAACAGTTTAATTAAAAATATTTGATAGCGATTCTGCAAGCAGTTCTCTCGTGCATCACATCACCGATATCTAGATTTCGTGAAATCGATTACAAGCGTTTCTTTCGTGCATCGCTGATACCTAACAACATAGTAACGAAATGATCATTTCCTAACAATAATAAAAAATTTTGCAAGCCGATGAAAAAGGTACCAAAATGAGGGCCCATAACAAAATCCAGTACATCCTCAACATATAATAGTCTGTCTGATCACGACGAAACAACAAGAAAGACAGCAAAAAGTTAAAAACCGATAACATTTCATCATTAATCTATCTAAGCCTTATCAGCTTTAGAAGCAGTAGCAGCAGCTTGACCACGCAGACGACCAGTCCTCCTAGCTGCAATAAGACCAACCTTTTGACCAGGTGGTGCATCACGACGAACAGTACTTGCGTGACCAATATGCTGGTGGTTACCACCACCATGGGGATGCTCCACTGGGTTCATGGCCACACCACGCACCTTGGGCCAGGAGTTCCTCTTTACTCTGAACTTGTGATAAGCATTACCAGCCTTCAACATTGGTTTCTCAGTACGCCCTCCTCCAGCGACCTGGCCAATCATCGCACGACAGCCACTGGGGACGATCTTCTTTGCCCCAGATGGAAGCTTAATCCTGTCGACCAAAACAACTTGTCAACTCCAGAATTCACAAGTTAGTTGAGCAAAAGTTAGTTTTCAAACCACTAAACATGTACATGGGCATAAGTTTCGAGTCAAATTATAATAGGATCATTCATTGTTGGCAGTCATGGTATGAGTAAGTAAATGTGTTTCATCTGAAAAAACATCACAATTTTATACAATTTGGCTAACTATATTAACTCTCTGTAAAATTATTCGTTATGGCTGAAAAAGATAAATGTTATGGGAGACTCAATAGTCACAGGGCATGGAGGTATATAAGCCTCCTCAACTAACACCATCTACTTTATTAACAAAAGCATAATTTTGGGCAAACAGGTTATGCAGGAGAGTCCATCTCCAATTCAATAGAATAATTCATCAAAAAGACAGCTATAGATCATCAGATAGTTAAATCCACAGATAATAAACTGTAGCTGAAGCAATACTGTCTCCTAGATTCATTCATCTATATACTGCAACTATGATTACGGTATAAGGAAGGAGCGCTAAACAAATCACATCATCATATTACATACAAAAACAGGTTAACACATGAAAATACTTCAAATTCCAGATCTGCGAGATGATAATTCTACTTTCCAGCTTCTACAAACACACCACCTCATTTAAATTCATTTCCAAAACCACAAACTAGATCAGTTCAATATTTGCAAGCACAAAAGCAATTTACAAGCAGAGAGAAAATATTTAGGAAGCATATACCTAGAAGTTCCATTGTCAAGATTGTGTGAGATGACAATAGCATAATCACCAGAAGCCCTAGCGAAAACCCCACGGTCACCAACATGATGCTCGACGTTGCACACAACAGCTCCTTCCGGGATTTGTCTAAGGGGCAAAACATTTCCAACAACCAAATTAGCCTTCTTACCACAGTACAGAAACTGACCGGTGTAAATCCCCTCGGCCGCGACGAACAGTTCCTTCTGGTGCTGGTAACGGAAGGGGTGGCGGAAGGTGACCTTGGCGAGTGGTGCACCTCGGCCGGGATCGTGGATTATCTCAGTCACCACTCCCTTGAGGTAGCCGTTGCGCTCGCCGAAGTCGAGGGAACGGAACCTCGCCGGACCCTTGCGGTGGTGGGTGTGGGACCTGAAAACGGATCCAGCTCCCTTACGCTGTGCACGGATTACACGACCCATTTTCGGTTTCTCTGCTGGTTTGAGAGGAACGAGACGGCGAGGAAATAGGGAAATGAGAGAGCAGAGGAGGATGCTAGGGTTTTACACAGGTGGATTAGAACTGGGTTGTAAATGAAGGAGGCCCATGATAGGAAGACCATCGTAGCGAAATGAAGGCCCAGTATCTTGGCAACTTATTGAGAAAATAATAGTCATAAGTGTTATAAAATCAAAGTAAAAAAATACCTTAAATGCTACAAGAGAATAGAGAGGAAATATATTGAACTTTCTTCCTTCTTCTTCATTCATCAATTCATTTAACTGAGCGCTTTATTTATGTAAATTGTAGAATCAAAACAAAATGATGATATATTACAATAATTATCAATCGAGTTGTCATAATTATTCATGAATTATTTTCATCCTCATACGATTTCATACTATTCACATCTCATTCACAATAATGCATCCAACTTTTGAATTATTTATAACATACAACGCATTATTTATACAATAAAGCTGATCATGTGGGTGCTATTGTTTAAAAACCTTCTTTTGTGAAACCTGATGGGATAAAACCGATCGAAGGAAAAGAGTACAACCGCTTCCTGATGTTACTAATGAGTATAAATATCTTTGCCTCATTAAAACCTCGTCGAAAAACCCAACGATAAAAAAACTCGATCGGAAGGAAAAAGAAGATGCCTACTCCCCTCATAATGACATTGTTCAAGGTCCTTAAGTCGCCTCATGCCAATTTGGTACACCAATTTTCTAAAGGTTGATGTTAGTAACGCCTTTGTGAACAAATCCGCTAAATTGTCAATTGAACGGCAATTTGTTGAACATCAATTTCACCACTTTTGAAGGTCATGTGTATAAAAGAATTTTGGAGAGATATGCTTCGCTCTATCTCCTCGATGTAACCTTTGTTGAGTTGTGTGATGCAAGTCGCATTATCCTCATACAATACATGATTTTTCTTTTATCGAGGATAGCCCACATGATGTTTGTATATGATGAGTCATATTCCTTAACCACATACATTCCCGACTTGTCTCATGAATTGCAATGAGTTCAAGATTATTTGATGATGTTACTCAAAGTT
This sequence comes from Jasminum sambac, assembly GCA_018223645.1. NCBI lineage: Eukaryota > Viridiplantae > Streptophyta > Magnoliopsida > Lamiales > Oleaceae > Jasminum > Jasminum sambac. The sequence continues at coordinate 15,244,006 of CP073642.1, forward strand.
TGTTTTGTAGATTTCCAAGATATAGCAGTCTCCACGCCGTAAATACATATCTGCTTTGGGACTCGCTTTATGGGGATCTGATAAGTATCCTCGCCTGCATATCCAACTAAAGTAGATCGAGAATTATGTGCGAATAAAATAAACCTAAATCGACGCCTCTTAGATAGCGGAGAATGTGTTTAATACCATTCCAATGTCTTTTGATAGGTGTATGACTATATCTTGCCAGAGATTTCTGAAAAAGCTATGTCCTGTCGAAAGTGCAATTTGTCGATAATGTAATGCTCCAATTGCACTAAGATACTCAGACTTTGACCAAGGATTTCTTCCCCATCTTCAGGTGGTCTAACGTCCTTTCAACATCAAGTGTTCGAACGACCATAGGTGATGTTAGAGGGTGTGCTTTATCCATACCAAATCGCTTCAAAACCTTTTCAAGATTATATGAAGATTGATGAACAAAAACTTCCTGGAAATGTTCAATCAGAAACCCAGACAAAATTTGGTTTTGCCTAAATCTTTCATCTCAAATTCAGCTTTTCAAGTACTTTACCCGCTTCATTAATCTCTTCAGAGTTCCAATGAGATTTAAATCATCAACATAGATCGCTATGATTGCAAATCCAAAGATCCGTTTCTTTATGAAGACACAAGGACAAATGTCATCATTTTTGTATCCCTTTTGAGCAGGTAATTACTTAAGCAATTGAACCACATTCTTCCTGGGATTGCTTCAAACCATATAGTGATCTTTGCAATTTAATTGATAACACATTATTTGGGCATGCACTAAGTGCTCGGCACTTTTATTCCTCTGAATTCTCATATATATATCAACACAAGTGAACCATATAAATATCTTGATTACTACATCCATAAGACGCATGTCAAGTTTTTACATTACGATGCGACTTATCAAAAAATCTAAAAGTAACAGCATCCATTACTAGGAGAATACGCTTCTTCATAGTCAATTCCTGGTCTTTGAGAGAATCCTCAAGCTGACAAGCCTTGCTTTATACCTTGTAATTTCGTTTTCTCATTTCTCTTTCTTACGAAAACCCATTTTGTATCCTACGTGATTACATTTTTGGTGTTTGAACTACAGTCCGAATACTTCGTTTATACAAGAATTTAATTCACCTGTATGGCTTCCTTCCATTTTCGCCAATCATTTCTATTTCGGCAATCTTTAACCAGATTGTGGCTCGTAATCCTCACTTTGCACAATTTTACCTGCAACATTAAAGGAGAATATATCATCTAAATAAGGCTTTCCGCTCCTAGTTATTAGATAGTAAATAATCTATTTGATATCTCATGGTTTTCGAATACTTCGCCCAGTTGAACCTCAATCTTCTTGGATGCTTCCGGTTCTTTTGGAACTTTAAATATTTTATTTGATTGATCAATCGCTTTTATCATTACTCGCAATTATTCTTTTGTTGGTTTGTCTTGTACTCTTCTTTCTAGGTAATGTAATCCTCTGAACCAATCGGGTCGACTAACCGCGATTTTAGATTCATTTGTCAGAATAAAGTTGTCCTGGGACATCAATTTTTGCCTGTATTCTCTACCAGATATGCGACGGTGACTTTCCTTGTATTCACAATGCATCGAGTTCATATGCGATTCTTTGCAAATGAATAAGATTTTCAATTTCTCTCTCACATTTATTGCTTGTGATCAAAGTGAGCTATAGTCTTCTCATTCCAGGAAAGTTCATTTTTCTTTCAGATGTAGTTTTGTACCCCCAAAGGTTGGAAAATTCATTTCATTAAAATGACAATCATTAAAGCATGCATTAAATAGATCACCATTAAAGGTTCTAGGTGACTACTTGATTGTGATGAATTAAACCCAACATAAATTCCAAGCTCGTTGGGGACCCATTTTGCAGACGTGAGGTGCAATTAATTGTGATTTACAACCAAAAATTCAAGATGAGAAACATTAGGTTCTTGACCAAATGCTAATTGTAAAGGGAGTATTGATGATATGCGTTGGTCCAGACGTATCAATGCCGCAAAGATGTAATATAGCATGTCCCCAAGTAGAAGTTGGGAGTTTTGACCTCATAAGCATAGGCCTAGCAATAAATTGAGGCGTTTAATAAATGATTCTCGCTAATCCATTTTGTGTATGGACATGAGCAACAGAATATTCAACTTCAATTCCCTATAGGCGTGCAATAATCATCAAATGCTTTTTGATCTAAATTACCAAAGATTATCAAATCAGATAATGGACCGGATCGAATAATCGGGGAAATGAACTCGCCAATTTTATAATTTGGGCTAATAGTTTAGCAAATGCATCGTTTCTAGTTGAAAGTAGGCAAACATGTGACCATACATCTAGTAGATGCATCAACTAAGACCAGAAAATAACGAAATGGTCCCACGCAGGTGGGTGTATAGGTCCACAAATATCACCTTGAATTCTTTTCTTAAAAGTTGGGCGATTCAACATTTACCTTTGTTTTAGAGGGTGGATGACTAAATTTACCTTGTGAACAAGCTTCACATGGACACTCATTTGGTAAAATAGTCTTAAGGTTCTTAAAAAGGATGTCCATGTGAGCTTTTAATTATTCGTTGCATCATAGTCGTTCTCGGGTGCCCAAATCTATCATGCCAAAGTTTAAGAACCTTTGAGTCAATAAATTTTGGTTTTATGATGTTGTTAGACTCAATCGTTATGAATGTATAATACATTCCAGATAGGCGATGGAAGTTTTTCTTTAATGCTTATGCCCAGATAGAAATGAGTTTATGTAAAGATATTCTTTATTATTTTCTTCCATTGTTTTCAATGTGATATCCATTTTTGCGGATATCCTTAAAACTAAGCAAATTTCTTCCTGGATTTGCTAGAATAAAGTGCATCATCTATATTCAATTGTGTATCATTTGGCAGATAATACGAGCTCTACAGGAGCCTTCAATAATATTTGATGCAGAAATTGTATAGACATAATTTTCTCAGATTGTCAAATCCAAGAAAAAAACTTCTTATCTTGTAAAATAGTATGCTTGAATTGCGCTATCACCTAGGCAAATATCTTGGCAATTTGTCATGGTCTAAAAAGAAATTTAAAATATAAAATTCATACCAGTTAACAAACAACAATTACATATAACACTTAATGGAAAATAACAATACAAATATAAAGATAACAATTCCACACTTATCACACAAAAGCATTATAGAAAAATATTTCACACATAATACACCATAAATATAATAATACTTCATTAGAGAATTATTTAATCGATATTTTCCATCAAACTTCCAATGTTTGTATGATCTCATGGGATCTGGGAAAAAAGTCGTGAGTATCAAATGAGTTCCATTGACTCCGCTATCCCAATCAAGAAAAATTGGTTTCAACTTTTTCTTTTCCTTTTCTTTTCCCTTGGTCGAAGTTTATATATAAGTCCACCAAATGCTTTGGTGTACGACATGTAATGACCAATGCCCGTGTATTCCACATCGATAGCATCCGCTGCCATTTCGCTTTTATCAAATGAATCATTTCCATTATTTTTTCCAAATTTGAACTCGCTATTATGTTGCCGATTCTCGCCATTATATCGTAAATGAGCTTTTCCATTATCATGTTGGAATTCACGTCTAAACCTCGCCCACGCCACGCGGGCCCACGCCCACGCCCACGCGTGGCCCACGCCCACGCCCACGCCCACGTCCGTAATTATTTTTCAACGTTGCATTTCTACCTCGGCCATATAGTTCCATTTGTTTCATCACCGTGGATCACCGTTGGGCGTATCCCATGGTTTTTCATGAGTAGTTCATTATTTTGTTCTACGCTACTAATAAGCAAGATACAAGTTCAGAATCGTTTGAAATCTCACGCTCTCGATATCGCCTGCAGAGCACGTTCGAGCATGGAATGTTGAAAAGTCTTTTCTAACATATCTTGCTCGTAATTTCTTCACCACAAAAGTAATTCAACGTATTCAATAATTAATTGTAATCTTTTACAGATTTAAAATCTTGCGCGCAAGTGCATCCATCGATATCGGCGCTCGCGTGGACGGCAATATTTGGTGATCGAATCGTCTTTAAATTTTTCCACGTAACATATGGATCTTTGATCGTGAAGGTATTCTACCATCGAGATGCATGTAGGTGTCGTCGAAGGAAAATTAACGCTGCCAGATCCTCGCTTGGGATCTTTCATTTCGCTTCGATTATTGTTTCACCTAACCCTTTTGAGATCAAGTGAATCTCAAGCATCAAGTGTCCATGATGAATAATTATCACCAGAATATCAAGAGGCGTAATCAAGTTTTGCAGTTTACATTTTCAAAAATTTAGATGAGCTAGTATATTTTGTTTTGAAATTTGAATTAGTACTAGTCAAGACAACAATAACAAAATAAAATTTCTTCAGAAAAATCGTGATTATCTTGTAATAATTGGGTTTACGTCAGAGTGGCCATCTATAAGATTTAATCAGAAGAGATATTCCTTTTTACTACAAGAGTGAGCTACAGTGTAGAGACTCGCTTTACGATGACGTGTTATAAAATCAAAGTAAAAAAATACCTTAAATGCTGCCATAAAGGAATGAGAGGAAATATATTAACTTTCTTCCTTCTTTCTTCATTCATCAATTCATTTGAATTGAGGTCCATTTATGTAATTCAGTGTAGAATCAAAACAAAAATGATGAAATATATTACATAATTATCAATCAAGTTGTATAATTATTAAGCATGAATTATTTTCATCCTCACATGATTTCATAGTCATTCACATCTCATTCACAATAATCATCCAACTTTCAATTATTTATAACAATAAGTATAATATATATAAAATAGGAAAATGTTAAATCACCAAAAAAAAAAAAAAAAAGTAAAATAATACTATAAAATAGTCCGCAATTTGACATAATATAGAGTAACATATGTAGTAGTCATTGATCCAAGAGTTAAGCAATGAGAAGAATAAAAAGATCATGACAAATGTCTATTGTATCAACTAATATATAGATTCTACTATATATTAATTGTTGTAACAGAATAATCCATTAAAATGCAATTAGCACAAAGAAAATGCTGAGTTAACAAATTATATAATATAATGGATGACATAATACTAGACGAGTCATATAATGTCTGTTTGATTTAAAAGTCAAGCTCATGCATTCTACTATATATTAATTGTTGTAACAGAATAATCCATTAAAATGCAATTAGCACAAAGAAAATGCTGAGTTAACAAATTATATAATATAATGGATGACATAATACTAGACGAGTCATATAATGTCTGTTTGATTTAAAAGTCATGCTCATGCGATTGTTAAAAATATAAGTTAATATCAAGTGTATAGTATTTAAATTTCTATGCCCTCGATGTAACAATATAGCATTGTCGATTGACACAAAATCCCCCTACTTATGAATGTGCTCGTGTGAATTGTCCCTACTTTATGTTTTGACAGATTCATCCTTACATTTTATCACTCATATATCTCTATTAAACTCTCATGTAAAAGAGAAATATTACTTGAGTAATGAACATAATAATTATAATTAATATATATAATGTGTTAAAATTTTATGAAATAATAATGATAATAATAGCATGTCATTTTATAACATTTTAATTTTAATTAAACTATTATTGTGTTGACAATCATGTGTGTTCGTGTAGGTATTATTCAAATGAAGTACTTCCTGAATTGCGAGACCCATTTGGTCAGTTTTTTTTTTTTTTTTTTTTTTTTTTTTTTTGGTGAAATTTGCACCACAAAATTTTTGAAGGTTCCATTTAAAGTCAACAATAAATGAAATTAGTAAACCCCCTTGAAAATAAAGAAGGAGATTGAGAAGGATGGATGTGTCCTCACAAACACATGTAAAAACAATTTCTATATCTCTCTATATAAAATTTTCTTTGATTTAATCCAAACTTGATAATCTAAAATATGACATGTTTTTTAATATCTAAATAATGTTCAACTTATCTTATTGTAATAAGAACACATCAAATATAATATGTATATCAAAGTCGATCAAATTACATCATATATATATATATATATATATATATATATATATATATATATATTATATTCCCTAATTCAATATGGATGCGTTCTTGTGCCATTTTGTCACAATAAACTCAAAATGCTTCTACACTATAAAGTGGACGCATCCTTATCCAGTTCCAAGGGTTTCAATTCATTTATTCTTTTGTTTCTTAAAAAAATATGAAGAAAATATTATATTTTTTTTCTAAAACTCATTGTAAACTATTTGATTCATATTATTCATAGATTTATTTTTAATTTTCAATTACATAGCTATGTTATAAAATCAATATTCCTTTAGAAGCATTTATTTATACAAAGAAGTACCAAGAGGTTGTTTGACAAAGTCCTCTTGGAGAATGTCTAATTAAAAATCAAAATATAAAAAACGTAAAAATAGTAATTTTTTTAATTAAAAAAGTTACAAGTAAATATTATAAAAATAATAACAATTATTATTAGTTTTATTGAACCAAGTGTAATATATCATATATTTATATTTGCACAAAAAATATTAAATAGTATTATTTTTATTGACCCAAAAGGATTCCAAAACATTTTGTGACTTATCTTCTATTGCATATTCGAATTCTTGCTTATCCGTTAATACAATCCAGAAACCATTACTTGTAGATGAAACATCATAAAGAATATATTACTAGACTACGCAAGTTGTAACGCCCCGATTTTTAAATATCGAAGGGTTACTAAATTAGCCTTTAATTAATTGAAATGAGGAAATTGATGATAATTTTTTTTCTTCTCAATAATAATAATAATAAAAATAATAATCATAATACAATAGTAATCGCAATAATAATAATAGTATTAAGGATAACAATGATAAGGTTCAAAATCCCCGTACCTAGATGAAATAATATTGGTCAATTTGAAAATCAATATTCGTTTCTAAACAATTAAAACTCTAATCCATATCTGGAGCTCAAAAATAATATACTACTAAGTTTTTGAACAATTTTCTAATAAAAAGAAAAATAGTTTAACATAATAATTAAGTGGATGGTGTCGCCTCGTCTCGCGCCCTTGGGGACTCATAATCTGAAAAAGAGTTCAAAACATTTTGGGGTGAGTATAACGTTGTTATACTCGATTAGGGCCATGATAGAAAAACATTTCACCATATCACATATCAGCACATGAAATTACAACTAGAGAGCAATTAAAGCTATAGAAAAGTCAGTGTTGGAAACTCCGAGTCAACGTGGGGAAAGTCGCTATGACTATCGAATGGTCCTTAACCATTCCGTAGAAGAGATGGTACTTAACACCATCACATGCATCATCATGTAAATACCACAAATTATAATAACACGTAAAGAACATGATATGGATTTTTAAAGTAAATAATTGCTTTCAAAAATAAAAACATTTGCAAGAAGTAAAATAATTTTGCATAAAGTAAAACCATTTTGCATAAAATAAACCCCACCTCAATCCTTTGTTCTTGTAAATTCCTCGTAATTTGAGTGGTGTGATGGTAAGCGCCTCTCACGGACTTTTCACGTCGTCTAGTAAAAGAAATTAAATATAACTTCAATAATTAATTCTTAAAATTGAAGTTTAATAATTTATTCGGGTCTTATAGAATCTCATTTAAAAGTTTTAGGGCCCAAAGATATCTTTTTAAAAGTTACTTTGAGCTTAATTGGAAGATAGGTATTGATTTGAGGGTGGAAAATGAAGTAATCAGTCAGCTAGGATTAATTGGAAACTCAATTGAAACTTTAAGGGTTGAAATTGAACTTTTAAAAACTTAATTTGGGACTTGATTGAAGGAAATCGTGATTTAGGGATTTGTTTTGAAGCTAAATAGAAACTTAGGGACTTCAATTGTAGATCATATAAATTCAATTGAAGTCACTTCAAGTAAAATCATGATTTTGAGGACTGTTCTAAACTATCGAAAGAAAACATACTACTAAGGGACCAATTTAAATTGAATTTGGAACTTGGAGGATTTAAATTATAAGCTCCCAATATAAAGGTAAAAGATGGGATTTGTTCATACGTATATACACAAGCACACATGCAGATGAGAAAAGGGATAGAGTGAGGAGAGAAGAAGGAAGTCCGATGGTAAGACCGCCACTTCAGCGGAAATCGACAACTGCGGAAAAGCCACTTCCCTGGACGGGGATTGCGTCTTTGTTGTCGAGGGCGTTGTTATATGGCGAAAGGGAAGAAGAATGCGGTACTCATCAAGTTTTAGTTTGCAAAATTAGGCGAAAATCGAAGGTTTCGGCCAAAAATCGTCAATTAGATCGGGTTATAGGATCTGAATCTGCTCGATTCTGCCGGTTTGGTGATTATGGAAAGAAATTGAAGATTGAAAACAAGAAACATGGCCGGGTACTATTCACGCTCCCGGAGTACTGTTCACGGGTTACTATTCACGAAGTCGTTTTTTTTTTGAATTCGATCAAAGGATGGGGATGAAGAATGAATTTCGTATTGAATATTCAATTGGCCGAATTCATGTGAGCAGAAGAGTTGTTTCCCCTTTTTTTGTCATTTGCAGCATGTAAATGCAAATATATAGCTAAAGGATAAGTATTAATTGTGTTTAGAGTAGTAGCACAATGTTGAGATGATTATTGTATGTTACTTGCGTGATTGAGTGAAGAATTAGGGTTGATTGTGAAAATCGTTTGAATCAAATTGCTTGGGTGAAACCGAGTGTTTTGTGAACATATATAGCGGCGTGTGTGTAAGTGGTTTTCAGTAGGGAAACAAATGGAAGGAAAACAATTAGCAATTGAGGAAAAGCTTCAATATGATAGAGAAAGCTAGTTACCTTCTTGTGGAATATAAAAATCTGAGATGGAAGGAATTCTTGAGAAGCGGCGTGGTGAAACTAATGCAAAGGCGCTTTTGAAATCGTGAGAAAAGCAGTAGAGAGTTTTCCTCTGATTCTTGAAGTTATAGGCTTAGAGATGGAGTTTGGTGTTTGCTAGTGGTGGATAGCATTGACTTTATAGGAGTTAGAGAGGAGAGGCGTGAGTTGTGGAAACACGGTGGAGGAGAAGTCCTCTCAAATAAAAATTCACGTATCGAGACTTAAAGTGGGTTGGCCCAAAAGGAGATATGGTGGGCTTGAAACCCGATTAATTATGATGGCCCGTAATAAAATTTGAGCCGATTAAATTATTAAATTGGATTTTATTTTGTTAGATGAGCGCTAAACGTAAATTCTTTAAATTAAAATGGAGACACCGTAACGACATCGGGTAATTCTTTAAATATTAAAATTGAACGTGGTCGTTACACAAGTATACAACAAAAGATGTCTTATATGATGTGTCAACATTTTGCAAAACAATCAATAATTAAAAATTATTTCATTTCAAGAGATTTTGATATTTCATATGTAAGGCTCATTTTATATTTAAAAAAATATAATAATCTTGTTTACCGTTAGGATTTATGGTCATGACAATTAATTTGTACAATAATTAATATATCACTAAAGTCAATTAGAAATACTTAATTAATTATTCTGAATACTATTTGAAATGCAATGCTATATATGTTACAAGATATGTCGCTCTATGCCTCTATCATCATATGAGGGTCAAATTGTCCTTTTACTTGCCTTATCTCATAGTACATAAAATTGTACATATAACAATCTTCGATATTACAGTAGCTAAAAATTTGATTTGATGATTTTTCTTGGCATAAATTCGATATTAGATAATCTTTTTATATTAACAAAAGAAAATTTAAATTGGACAATCTTCTGTCTAGATAACCTAGCCACTCATACGGTGTAATATAACCATTATAGATATATCATTACCTGTGCCCTGCAGCATGCCAACACTCCAAAATTTTGGGGAAAAAAATTGTGGGTCTACACGAATCTCCTATTATTAAGGGACTGTTATGTATTATTCACCTTACTTAATATAAAAATTAAAAAATAAATTTTTTTGTAAAAAAAAATTTTTAATTACGTGACATTATGTGAAGGACCCACATCACGTGGCAGGAGAGCAGGGACCATCATCACCATTACTCTTATTTTTAGGCCTTATTTGATTGGGGTTTTAGTTGTTCCGCGCGGTATTCCGTGTAAAAATGTGTGGTTAATATTATTTTGGGAAATGTGTGTGTGGTTAAAAATGAGTATGAGGTATACAAAATTGCGTGCGAATTTGGTTAACACCAAATAGAACAAGCCCTTAAATTGGCTGTATAAGTCGTCGCCGTAATTGACACAAGACGCCACCACGAGTCAACTCGGCAGTTTCTGTACCTATCTGCTCCATTATAACGTGTCGCCAAAGTTTAGCAGCTAATCTCTTTTCTTCTACCTTGCTTCTTTATATTTCCCCTTTTTTCCTCCAATTTTCTTGGCTTTAATTGCAATCCTTTTCGCCTTCAACACTAAGCCAGTTTTAGCTGTTCTATTCCATTGTTAATCGTCTTTATAAACCCATTACGATAATCAGATTGCCCATTGATTTAGAAACTCAAAACTGGATTTCTTCCAAATTGAATCAATCATAAATGGCAATCATTTCAGCTCTCTTCTGTTTAATATGTTTGTTTGGTAAAATAGAGGGTATTAGCCGGGCCGATTTTCCAAATGGGTTTGTTTTTGGAACTGCTTCATCGGCCTACCAAGTATTATATTCATTTATTTATTATTAATTTTATTTTACTCTTTGGCATCTGTGGTTTTATATATGTGCATTTTCTGGGCAACAGTTTGAAGGAGCTGTAAATGAAGGGAATAAAGGAGATAGTATATGGGATAAATTCACAAGGAAACCAGGTTTGATTAATTGTTCTACTTTTGTCATCTTCTTCAGACTTTAAGGCGCGTTTGTTATAGAATTATGGACAGTCATTTCAACTCTTACTTTTCTTTCTTATGTTTGATTTCTGCTGTTGAATTAGGAAAAATATTGGATTTCAGCAATGCAAACACAGCTGTTGATCAATATCATCGGTTCAAGGTACCTATTTGCACCAACCAACACTAATCATACACAATTCTGATAAAATTTTGGTACTCCTAGAGTACTCAGTACTTCTGGAGTTCTGGTCAATAGTACTATTCATCTAGGTGTAGGGCCCACATTAATTATTGAATTGTGGTCTCCTGTATGTAAGCGGACACAGACAGTGCTTATTGATTAGGACTACCTAAAGTGCGAGTCTTGGGTATTCTGAGAGTCCTAGAATTTTTTTGAGCTTTTAGGGTGTGTCGGTTTTTCTTACCAAATTCTATGCATAGGCTAGAAGTTACGTGTACTTAAAGGATGTGTAACTTTGGAGAACTGAAGATAATAGCCAAAAACGGAGGACAAAAGGATAAGAACATCTACATATAGGCATCAGAACATCTTTGTTGGCACAGTATCATGTATCAAATAAAAACATGAGTTGATTGAATTCAAGAATTTTGTTTTTTCACACTAATTGGGATGGATATATTAACTTCAAATGGCAGGATGACATAGACTTAATGAAGGACTTGGGCATGGATGCTTATAGATTCTCTATCTCATGGTCAAGAATCTTCCCAAGTACGATAGCATAGCTATCTTTCTTCATAATCAATTTTCCCGTAATCATTTCATGCCTCACGAGACTTTAGTATGTGCTTATTGACAGACGGAACAGGGGAATCAAATCCTGAAGGAATACAATACTACAATGATCTTATAAATGCTTTGATTGATAAAGGTTAGCTAATGAATGAAATTTATACTACAGCAATCTAACATATGCATTTGCTTGTCGTCGGGCAAATTTTCTATTGGATGGTTACTTATTAGATTGAACAGCACTGGGGTCCACCAAATGTGCAGATAAATAACAACTAGTAGTTTGAATTTTTGATTGAAACTAAAGTTGGTAGAAGTTTATTTTTACCAGGAATTGAGCCCTGTGCAACTTTGTATCACTGGGATCTCCCACAAATGCTTGAAGATAGATACGGAGGATTTTTGAGCCATCAAGTAATGTACGCACATGCATTAATTAAGCATGCCATGGTCTAATTACCTTTAAGAGAGGTCAAATATTGAAGTTTAATGAATGAATGTCTATCTTTTCTACAGCAATGATTTTCAAGAATATGCTTTTACCTGTTTCAAAGCATTTGGGGATAGAGTTAAAAACTGGATTACATTCAATGAGCCTTATGGGATTGCAATCCAAGGTTATGATTATGGGATTCAAGCTCCCGGGAGATGTTCTATCCTGGGACATTTGTTCTGTAAGAAAGGAAAATCGTCGGTCGAGCCTTATATAGTAGCTCATAATATTTTGTTGGCTCATGCTGCTGTTTACCACAGTTACCACTGCAATTTCAAGGTAAGAAAAAAAAAGTGTTTTCCACTGGTAATTATGATAATTAAGGGAATGGTAAAGATTGGTTTTACCAGGAAAGCCAAGGAGGTAAAGTCGGGATTGCGTTAGATTCTAAGTGGTATGTGCCAATATCCGAGGCTGATGAGGACAAAGATGCTGCTCAAAGAGCAATGGATTTCGGGCTCGGATGGTAAATCCTTATTTCTGGTTAAATTACTATGTAAGATAAAATCATGATTGGTGAAATTTTAGCAAGTCAAATTGTGTGACTGGGATTAAGTGAATCAGGTTTCTTGATCCACTTCTCCTTGGGAATTATCCTCTTTCAATGCAGAAGTTGGTGAGTGAACGGCTTCCAGTGATCACTGCCGAGGCATCGCAGAGAATCAAAGGGTCCTTAGATTTTGTTGGGATAAATCATTACACCACAATTTACGCCCGTAATGACAGAATTAGGATCCGAAAAATTGTATTACGAGATGCCATATCTGATGCTGCTGTAATTACCACCTGTAAGATACCAAAAATGCCCTTTCTTTCACACTAACATCAAAGATTCATCAAGATTGGTATTAATGTGGGTGGTTTTCGGCCTGCTGTTGTCTGTCATTCTAGCATCAAAGCACGGAATTCCTATTGGAGAAAGAGTACGTCCTCAGTTCTCAAAAAGGGCAAAATTGGAAATCAATGTTCGTATTTCTAAGTTTTGAAGAAATTTGTCCTTCTCAGGGTGCTTCTCATTGGTTACACATAGTCCCGTGGGGCATTCGGAAGTTAGCAAACTACATTAAAGATAAGTACGGAAATCCACCCGTAATTATAACCGAAAACGGTAAGTTTTTTTGGCCTACATTATAACTAAACTACGTGCAATTGATAATTCTCCTCCTTTGTTTCGTGATGATCAGGTATCGATGATTCTAATAGGCCTCATATAGCATTAAAAAAGGCTTTGCAGGATCATAGGAGGATAGATTATCACAGAGACTATCTCTCAAACCTTTCTGCTGCTATCAGGTAAATATCATTTAACCTTATCTGCTTTCTCGTTTCTAGGGGAGAAGCTTCAGTTGGGCAGTCACACAACGTCAATGCACCATCCCTCATGCTGACATGGACGCACCCCATTCGGTGCCCTCATCCCACAGCGGGGTGCTGACATGGACGCACCCCATTCGGTGCCCTCAATGAAGCTTTTCTCATCGTTAGCTGCATTATGGAAAAGATTTAAGGCTATACTAAATGCAGACAAGACAAATGCGACATACAAGGTTATTTTGTTTGGTCATTGCTCGACAACTGGGAATGGAACCTAGGATATACTGTTCGATTTGGATTGTACTATGTGGATTTCAAGAACAACCTCACAAGAATACCGAAGTCCTCAGTCAATTGGTTCAAGAACATGTTAGGATCAAAAAGAGAACTTGGCCTACAATGTAGATCTAAAAACCAATGTATAGAATCTATGAACACAATAGTGAATGGTTCATATTCTACAGATGTAGTTCCTTCTTGTAAGTAAACAAAGGCAAAGATGAATGTATAATATTTGATACATCTGATTATTTTTCTCTGGTCCTAAAATCTGAATTACGTTCAATTTGGCCCCCATATTTTCTTGGAGAGTTCAAACAACTCCTTTATGCCGGTCATTGTCAAATTCAGGGTGAAGACCCTTCTCCATCACAACACTTTCGAACTTGGCCTGCAATGCCAATACTCTGAATTTGAATTGCTGAGCAGAAAATTGAAATTCGACTTGAGTGTGCCTCTTCATGAACTGGTACAACGGATAAGTCTTGGGGAAATACCCAGTGTCTGATTGATACAAAAGCATGGCCTTCAAGGTTTCGAGATTTCGAAGATAATCGTGATCATAACATTTCTCAATTAACATGGAAGTGATTCTCTCGACTTCTTCAGGATTGGTTTCTTCTTCTTCTTCTTCAGTAAGAAGTCCTTCTTGTTCTGTAGGGAAGGATGTATCTTCTCTTGTAGAAAGCTGCATTTCTGGTTGTGTTTGATCATCTTCTTGCAGCTGTTGTTGTTGTTCTTCATTTTCTGCTTCTTCGAAGAGTGTAGCTTCTTGATGATCATCATCAACATTTTCCTGATTATCTCCATCATCTTCGTTGGGATTTTCCATTTTCTTGATCTTCTGGTGTTTCGTTTTCTGGTATAGATTCCTCTGCATTGTGATCTTGATTCATGTTATGAGTACTCTGATCTTGTTCTGCATTATCATCTTCATCATCATCACCATCACCATCTTCTGAGGGCTGTCTTTCCCTTTTGAGTCCAGAAATTGTGGGATTCACTTTATCATCTTCATCTACTTTTTGATCATCATCACCATCATTTTCTTGATCCTCTTGTGGCTGTTGTTGTTCTTCATTCTCTGCTTCTTCGAAGGGTGTAGGTTCTTGATGATCATCGTCATTTTCCTGATTATCCCTATCATCTTCGTTGGGTTTTTCAGTTTCATCTGCATTGTGATCTTGATTCAGGTTATCAGTAATCGGACAGTGCTCGGAAGGAGAAGATGATGAACCAGGCTTTTCTCGCACCATTTTAGAGAGAGAGAGAGAGAGAGAGAGAGAGGGATTAAATCGCAACGTTTAAGTCATTATTATAGAGCCGTGGATTAAATCCCAACTTTGAAGTCGTTAATTAGGGTCATATTCTGGTAGTCTCACTGTAATAGTTCGAGATGAGCACAACGAATTCTTGCATTTCCCTTTTATTTATTTATTTTCTTAAATGGTAATAAAATAAATAAATTAAATGAAAATAATAAATTTATCAATTATCACTCATCACCACATGGAATTAATAGCGTTACGGTTTTTCTTGATTTAAGGCCATTCTATAAAGTCCATTGTAGTCTTATTAATGTACATAATATTTGTTGAGTTGATGATTTTTCCTTTATTTCATAATACAATTAATCAATATACGTTATTCATAAATTAATTATAAGTGCATAAAGTGGGATCTTGAACATAATAAAATCGAACATTTTTTTCAAAGATACTCAAAAGATCAAATTAAAGCAAATTTGTTCGTATACATTTCAGATTCTTGAATTGAAACTACAATTTAATGGTTAATCTTTTTAACAGTTTTCAGTAAAATGAATCAATCAACTCAATCTAAAAAATGCTTAAAATCTGGATAAATATGTCCATAGAGTTGATGAACGCGATAGTGAACATATTCAACACATGGGGTTCCTTGTAGGTAAAAATGAATGTATAGTGCTTGATAAGTGGATTATTTTTCCCCTGGTCCTCAAATCTGAATTACCTTCTGTTTGGCCCCCACAATTTCCTTGGAGAGTTTAACAACTCCCTATACCCTATGCCTATCAATTATCATAATTAAATTCATGGCGAAGACCCTTCTCTATCGCAAAACTCTGGAACTTGGCCCGCAATGCCAATCCTTTGAGGTTGAATGTCTCATCCAAAACTTTAATTTCAACTTTAGTACGATTGTCCTTCAAATCACGCAACTGATAAATCCTTTGTTGTGAATCGCTACCTTAAAGATTTCGAGATTTTGAAAATAATTGATTCAATCAGGATGGAAACAAATTTTCCTCTTTAAGATTCTTTTGTCCTACTTCTTCTTCAAGTATGATTGAATAACATTTCGTATACGATCGTGGTACCATTTAAGGAAGGATATATATTATTCCATTTAATGATTTATTTATGTCAAAGTTGTAGCACACCTAGCTATAAGAGTATCGTGGGGGTTCTCGATGAATTTGTGAATTTCTCAAGTGGGTTCATGTATAGCATTGTTGATTTATTGCTAACATAATTTCTTTTTCTACTTGCCAAATTTCAATTCAATAAGCACACTAGCAAGTCGCAACAAAGCCAAGTAGACTAATACGAACCCAGGATTGCAAAGTGCCATGTTGAGAACTCCTCCCCTCAAGCCCGAGGATTCGGAGGTAATTGTTCTTTCAACTAGTCTTTGGGGCGCATTAATTCTTCCTATCTGCTAATAATAATGCATATTAAATAGGAGCATAGAAAATTAAAAAATTTCACAAGTGGATTATAATTTGTGACGGATAAAAAATGTTAGAGTGTAATGTGTTTTGATTATGAAATGTCACTTTTGTTCTATTCCCCATGTGGGCATGTACCCACGCCCACGTGGGAAAGTCTAGTGATGCCACGTCACCAGACCAAATTTTTTTTTTAAAATTAAAATTCTTTTATCTACATTAACTTAAATGAATAATACATAATTGCTCCCCGATCGTGGGGGGCCTCACCCGATTTCTATGAATTTTTTCCCCCGATTGTGGGTACCATAAGGTACCCACAGTGGGGAATAGAATATAACTGTATGAAATGTATATATGCATTGGAGGATTTGTTCAAGCACCCACTGTGGGTACCGTATGGTACCCACAGTGGGCACGGGTGGCGCCACGTCATCACACCGAAAATTTTTTTATTTTATTTTATTTTATTTGAATTTTTTTTGAAATCTACGTTAAGTTAGACGAATAATACATAACTGCCCCCTGATGGTGGGGGTCTCACCCGACCCCTATGATTTTTTTTCCCGACTGTGGGTACCGTAAGGTACCCACAGTGGGTACCAAATCAGAACTGTATACATTGGTATCCTTATGATAAAGTTTCATTCTTGTATGTCTGGATTGGCGGCTCAGGCTTTTCCTACTTGATGAAAGTAACTTGGAAAATGAACTTGGACTTTGTTGCGACAGTTGCCGAGAAGCAGCTAAGAGCTAGCTATCATTTGTGTTAAGTGACATTGTGATAAATTTTTTTTTAATTTTTATTTTATTTTATTGGTTAGGTATCTCAATGTATCAAATTGAATGAATTGCCTTTTATAGATGTGCAAGATTAAAGCCCTGTGATATTGTATGACAGGCTTTATAGGAGATGCCTTTTATTTTATTTTATTGGTTAGGTATCTCAATGTATCAAATTGATAAATCTTACAAGTGTTATGATCAGTATTTGTTATTTCTCTTAACTAATTAATTAATTAATTAAAAAGCAACATAGAAATTAAAGTAAAATGTTTTAAATGAAAAGAACAAAATAGGTAAGTCAATAGCACATAATAATTATCACTTATTAACTAAATAAGTAAATCTAAGACCTCAGCATTTTAGAGATACGTTTATTCATGAATTATTAAGTGTGTGAAGTGGGATCTTGAACATAATAAAATCGATCATTTTTAGAGATCATTCAAAAGATCAAAGGAAATTTATTCATATCCATTTCGGATAATTCTTGAATTGAAACTACAATTAAATGCCTTATCTTCTTAACATTTTTCAGTAACATGAACCAATCAAACTCAATCTGAAAAACTAATTACCCTAAAATCTGGATAAATCTGTCAATAGAACTGATGAATTGGCACATATTCAACACAATAAAGTTTCCTTCTTGCAAGTAAACAAAGGCAAAGATGAATGTAAAATGCTTGATAAGTGGATTATTTTTCCTCTGGTCCTAAAATCTGAATGACCTTCTGTTTGGACCCCATATTTCCTTGGAGAGTCTAAACAACTCCTTGTGCCTGTCATTATCAAATTCATGGTGAAGACCCTTCTCTAACACAACACTCTGAAACTTGGCTTGCATTGCCAATACTTTGAGGTTGAATCCACCATCAGAAATTTTAATTTCAACTTTAGTATGATTCTCCAAGAAATCACGCAACTGAGAAAGATTGGGGAAATCCCCTGTTCTTGATTGATACGCAAGCATGGCAGTCAAGATTTCAAGATTTCGACGATAATTGATATCATAGCACTTGTCAATCATCTCGGAAACCATTTTCTCTTCTTCTGGTGGCGGGAGTGGTCGTGCGTATAATCGTATAAGTTGTCGTGTTTGATTCTGTTCCATTTTAAGCAAGGATATATATTCTCTTGTAGGCAAATCAGTTTCAGTAGAGTGCTGCTCCTGTTGGGGCATTAATTCAGAATCTTGATCTTGTGGGCCATCATCATCATCATCATCATCTTCTTCTTCTTCATTAGTAGAGCTGTGTAGTGATTGTTCTAGGGGAGATGAAGGGGAGATGGAACCTTCAATTTCAAATTCTGCTTCAATGTAGTCTTCTGAGTCTTCATCGTCATCTTCTTGTTGTTGATCATCATCATCGTTGCCATCTTCTTGTTGATGGTGATCATCATCGCGATTTTCTTGATTGGCTTCAGAATCTTGATGTTCTTCGGTTTGTGGGTCATCTTCATCCGAATTGTTAGTACTCATCTCTGTTGACTTCCCAAGAGATTTTGATTTGCAGAGAATCAGTATTTTTGGAATGCAGAGAGAGAGAGAGAGAGAGAGAGAGAGAGATGTTTAGGCCATAGGTGAATATATATTCCCCCAGCTACTTATACCTTGCTCCGAAGCTCAAACTGAAATTAGTTTGAAATGTGATCATCTAGGACGCTGCACAGCAATTGGTAAAACCCTTTTTATTTATTTATTTTTCAAGTTAAACAGATTTGAATTAAACTGATTTTCATTACATACACACAGTACGAGTGATTTTCTGGTAACCACTTATTCTACTCATCGTCGGGAAAAAAAATTCGTAGAGGTCGGGTGAGGTCCCCACCATCAGAAGATATTTATGTATTATTCATCTAATTTAACATAGATACCAAAAAAATTTTTTTTTTTAATTTTTGAGTTGATGATATGACGCCACCAGAAGCCGCCACGTGGTGTGGGTACCAAACCCACATGGGTGTCTGATCATTAACAGAGCAGTACTATTAAAAAAAGAAGTTTAATTTTCCACTATTTTTTGTGATCTTTCTAATTAATTACTTTTCAAATACAATTTTCTCAAAAAATTATTTTCTTTATAAGTTTTGTCATATACACTCATGATTTAATTTGAGACATACATATATATGCTTGTGTTGTATGTACAATCAGTAATAGGTAATTTATAAACGTGCATGCATGCACAAAAATTCATTACATTTGTTGATGCTAAAATTACTTACATTGATTGATTGATGACACGAACATAAAACTAAAAAAAAAAGGTTCTAATATTAATAATGCAACATTCCAATTTTAAAAGAAAGATTTCATAATTAGATGTTTTAATCGACAAGGGTGGCAGACTGGCAGCAAGCAGCTCAGCTAAAATTTCTACAAGTATTTTTAGGGTGATTGGGAGTGTTTTTTAATGGTTTTTAATGTAAAGGAGGAGAGAGAATGAGTGGAATTTAATGGTGGAGATTTGTGGATGTGATATGTGGATATGATTGATTTAAAGTAAAGAAAGAATGTATAAAAAAGTAGAAAAATTTTGAAAAATTAAGTGTCAATCATGCTTTAAACGGCAACAAGCTAGTGTCACATACAAATTCCACTTGTACACCCATTCCTACACTTTTCTTTTATCTACTTCATTTATTCATTTTATTTTTGTTTATAACAGATAAAGAGTAAATTTGTGAAGTTGTTAGTCTTTATAACATGAATTGATGTAAATAATATTTAGCGCGTGGAAAAGAATGACCTATTTGTTGTGAATAATTAAAATTAAATACCAAAATTATGAAGGTTAAAGATTAATTGAACAATATCAGTGAAACTTAGGGTCATCTTGTGCCAATTACCCACCATAATTAACTACGAGTTAAGATGCATTATTATATATAACTCAACACTCAACGGCTAAAGAAGGAAATATGTTAATTAATGAAGAAAAATTGTAGTTCACCATATATCAAATAATAATTAATATGGCACGGCTAAACACAAGTAAAATGTTTGTCGAGATAAAGATTCAATATGACAAATTAACATATTAGCTGATTCGTTTCTGATAGCGTTAGCTTTATTGCTCTTGTATGCATGCATGCTCACGAGTCTTTTACACTCATGAATGTGATGACTCAAAATTTCAAATTAATTTTTTTAAAAAATATAATGAAAACCATATATAACATATATAGATAATAAATTAATTAGGGATCAAACACCACCATAAAACAATACGCGTGCGAGTTCTTAAATGTTGTAAAATATAATAAAACATTACAATGAGGACAATTGCTATTACCATATTTACACACATTCTTTGAGATGAACGTCGTATTACAAAATTTTAAGAGCGTAAGAGTGACTCCATGAATGTTATACGACTAACTCTATAGACTTACTGCAAATGCTACTTGTACACTAATTCCTACACCTTTCTTTGACCTATATATAAGAGATGTTAAATTCTTTTAAATCAAGATAAACAATCAGTATATACGTCCTATTTTTGCAAGAATCGAAATAATAATGATATCATCACACGTCATGTAGGCATGAGTGTAAATATAGTTACAATGTGATCCATTAATTGGAACAAACATTTACTAAAGTCTACTGCACCATATACGTTTATATGAAAGCACAAACATTTCGTTACAATATAGCATTGAGCATTGAAAGTGATGACTAATCTTGAATTGAAAAGCCATTAATTTGCTCATATGCATTATGTTCAGATTCTTAAAATGAAACTACAATTGAATACCTAATCTTATTAACATTTTTCAGTAGAATGAATCAATCAACTAATTAACCTCAAGAACAAACCCTAAATTCAGAATTATTTCTTGCAGAGAGAGATCAAACAACACCTGATGATAGTACTTGGGATTATCGAATTGAGGCTAATCGTCATCATCTTCTTGATCATCATGATCATCTTCTTCTTCAGCAGCAGAGTCGCCTGAGCCATGTGATTGTTCTTGTTCGTCATTGCCTTGCTCTTCTTCTGCTTGCTGTTGCATATCATCTTCATCATCTTCTTGCTCTTCCATGCCATCTTCTTCTTCAGCAGCAGAGTTGCCTGAGCCGTGTGATTGTTCTTGTTCGTCATCGCCTTGCTCTTCTTCTGCTTGCTGTTGCATATCATCTTCATCATCTTCTTGCTCTTCCATGTCATCTTCATCATCTGCTTGCTGCTCCATATCTTCTTGAAAAGCTTCTTGTTCTTCTGGATCTTCATCATCATCATCTTCTTGCTGTTCCATACCATCTTCATCATCTACTTGCTGCTCCATATCTTCTTGAGGATCTTCTTGTTCTTCTGGATCTTCATCATCATCATCTTCTTGCTGTTCCATATCATCTTCATCATCTACTTGCTGCTCCATATCTTCTTGAGGATCTTCTTGTTCTTCTGGATCTTCATCATCCTCTTGCTGTTCCATATCATCTTCATCATCTACTAGTTGTTCCATATTCTCTTGAAGATCTTCTTGTTCTTCTGGATATTCATCATCATCTGCTTGTTGATAATCATTTTCACCCACATTTTCTTGATTGTCTTCTTCAGCTTGCTGTTGATCATTATCGCCATTTTCTTGATTAGGTTGGGCCCCCCATATTCTATTGGCGAGATCAAAAAATTCTGCAACCCTGGGATTATCGAATTGAGGATCAAGACCCAGGTTTTCAACAATTGTGTGATAATGGGCCTCCAATGCCAATGCTCTGTTCTCCACTTCGTCAGCTGGAAAGTTAACTCCAACTTGATCGTTGATGAACCGATACAACTCAAGAAAACTGGGGAACCGCCCGTTGTTTAATCGATACACAATGATGGACTTCAAGATTAAAATGTTTAGATTAATGTAATCGTGATCAAGATCTTCATCATCATGTAATTGTTGATCTTGATGTTGTTGTGCTGGTTCTTCTTCCTCATTGTGTGGGTTCTGTTGTTCATCTCCTTGTTCGTTATCTTGTTCCGCATTATCATCATCATCTTGATCTTGTTGTTGATTTTCTGGTTCTTGGTCGTGATCCTCATCTTGATGTTGTTGTGCTGGTTCTTCTTCCTCGTTGTGTGGGTTCTGTTGTTCATCTCCTTGTTCGTTATCGTGTTCTGCATTATCATCATCTTCTTGATCTTGTTGTTGATTTTCTGGTTCTTCGTCGTGATCCTCATCTTGTTCTGCTGCATTATCATCCTCTGCATCATGGAGCTGCTCTATATGTTCTTGATCTTCATGTTGATCGTCTGGTTCTTGGTGGTGATCTTCATCTTGTTCTACTGCATTATCATCCTCTGCATCATGGAGCTGCTCTGTATCTTCTTGATCTTCATGTGGATCGTCTGGTTCTTGGTGGTGATCGTCTGGTTCTTGGTGGTGATCTTCATCTTGTTCTGCTGCATTATCATCCTCTGCATCATGGAGCTGCTCTGTATCTTCTGGATCTTCATGTTGATCGTCTGGTTCTTGGTGGTGATCTTCATCTTGTTCTGCGTTATCATCCCCTGCATCATCGAGCTGCTCTGGATCTTCTTCTGGTTCTGCATCACCATCGCCATCTTCAGAGGATTCTCTTTTCCTTTTGTGGCCAGAAACTGAGGGACTATCTTCAACTCCTACATTTGCCTGATGATCATCACCATGATCCTCATTTTCTTGATTGGGAGGCTGTTGTTGGGGCACTTCAGTATCTTGATCATCTTGTTGATCATGAGTTTGTGGGTCATCTTCATCTGGATTGTCTTCATTGGAATTGTGAGTACTCATCTTGAGTTTGCAAGAGATTTAGCGGAGAGATGCAGTATTTCCTGTGAGTTGTGAGTGAGAGAGAGATACTGATGAATAAATCCCCTATTTATAGCTCCCCAAGTCCCAACTGAAAATTTGAAAACCTGTTGCAGTTGTAGTATGCGCACGCACAACCCATTAAAAATAAAACCAAAAAAAAAAAAAAGAAATAGCCGGGGGTGGTTGGGGGTGGGGGTGGGGGTGGAAAAAAAGGTAAACTTTTCACCTTTTTTTGGTTGAAATTTCTTATTATTTAAATTAACATTTTCTCAAAAAATTATTTTTCTTTTTGATAAGTTTGGTCATGTACATGCTCCTAATAATTTGACATAAATAAGTGTTATAGACTTATATATACAATCACTAATAATCACTAATAGGAAAGTGTGATATATTTTCGAAAATTAATTTCCTTGACCGCACAAATGTGTGAAAAAAAGAAAAAAAAATGATGGCACTATGAGTACTATTTATTAACAATATATACAACGTATTTATGACATCAGAATTTTAAAAGAAAGTTTTCATAAAAATAGATATTTGCATCAATGAGGTAGCTATGGCAACAAGTATAGCATGGGCATATGATTAATTATTTAATATTACATATGTTACTATACTTTCCCAGAAACACAATAAGGGAAATTGAAACAAAATATTGATCATATATACCTTTTAGACATATGTGCAAATTATTCATTCATTCATAGTAACGTAGTTTTAAAATCTTGTCATTTTCAATTATTAAATAAATAGGCAATTTCTTTGCGTAAAATATTATTTATATCAATATTCTCGTCTAAAGCATAAAGCCTAGTAAAATCACAAATATGTATGTATAAAATAAAAAGAAGATTAGTCTCATATATATATGTCTTTAATTCTCCGAAAATTAATGAGATTCATTTGCAATTTAAAATAATATTTTAAAAATTTTTTCCCTAATATATATGTATCTTCATTATCTTTATTTTATTCATTTGCTTACAAAAGATAATAATAAATTTCTCATTTTATTAGGCTTTGTGACAGGAAATTGACGTAAAGGATGTTTAGCCCAAAAAAAAAAAAAAAAAAAAATCTATTTAAAGACGAAAATGTTAAAATTTTAAAGGTAAAACACAAATTGCATAATATGAGAGTCTTGAACTTATTGACTATTACCCGACATAAGCTACAAGTTAAAATCTATTACCCATACCAGATAATGAACCAATTAACTCTACACCACTATGAAACACTACACAAGTTTGTAAATGCTGTAAAATATAGTAAAAATATTAGAATGAGGTTAATTGCTATCACCATGGCTACACTAATATGTGAACTTTCATCATTATTCTCTGCAACAATTAATCGCCTGAAACTAATTAGCCTCTAAAACCAACTACTTCATCAGCAATTCCTTTAGTCAGCATCACCGGCATTGCCTTCAAGACTGTCAACATCACACGGTTCGGATTCATCGTTATGAGCAGTTCCTCCGGGTATGGCATCGGGCATCGAAAGCGGTGGTGGTGGAAGCCGAGGTGGCTGTGAAAGTGGTGATGGTGGAAGCGGAGGGCGGCCGAGGACCGGTAATCCCCCTCTTGATGCTGGTGGAAGCTGAGGACGGTAGACGAATCTCGAGGGTATTTGTCCCAGCGGTGGTGGTTGTGGTGGAAGTGGATAATCAAGAAGGAAAACAAATCTCACGGGTGGTGGTGGTAGCGGTACTGGTGGTGGTGGCGGGGATGGAAGGAAAAACTCATGACGCCGGCCGTAGACAAATCTCATCAGGGGTATTCCTGGCGGCGATGTTGGTGAAGGTGGCGGAGGTGGCGGTGGTGGTGGAGTATTTTGATCATCCGCATTATCATCATCATCTACTCGCTGGTGATCATCATCATTTTTGCCATCTCCTTCTTGATGATGATCGCCAACATTTTCTTGATCGGCTTCTTGTTGATTCTAGAAATGATATATGCAGAAAGTGAGTTAGGAAATAGTTTAGGAAATGATGATTATTTTTACCAAACCGCCCTTAAATGCTTTATTTTGAAATTTCAAAATAAAGCATTTAAGGACAATTTGATCAAAATACTTCCATTCCCTAAGCTATTTCCTGACCCACTCCCTGCCCATATCATCATTCTGTTGATTAAGAGGAATTTCAGAATCTTGATCTTGTACAGTTTGTGGGCCATCTTCATCTACATTAATATCTTCATCGCTATTATTAGCACTCTCTTGAGGCTCAAGAAATTCTGCAGAGATTATTTTCAGAATGGAGAGGAGAGGAAAGAAGAAAAATTTTTGAGGAATTGTATCCTATTTGAAATCAATTGCAGCCAAAACCATCGCGGATCTTGGTTTTTTAAAAAAAACCCCCAAAACTATTTCATAGAGTACAATGCAGTCCCTTTAAATACAAAGAGCTAGCTAACTGACTCCCAACAAATTAACAAATTGATATCTAAAGCTACCATTTTGTATAACCACCGAATTAACTATCAAGAAAGATATTTCTCTAACCACATTTTTATATTGTCATATATAGATCTCAAACTTCGTGACGGTGCCACTTTGATTTCCCACTCCATTGTACTAGTTTGATTTCCACTATTTTGGGTAAAAATTTTGTAGATACATTGAAAATATGAGTATATATATAATTACCCAAAAAAAAAAAAAATCCTAGTTGTGTACGTTCAGTTGAAGATACTCATTAAAGAAAAAGGCGAAAATTAGTCTTTTCCTACTTAGATCTATATATTTCATTGAAACAAATATTTTGGAACAAACAAATATTAATATAAATATATCTATTCAAAATTCATTGATAAATATCTTGTCTCTCGCTCTCTATGATTATGCTTCGGGACATTCCATGTAATTTTTACACATCACTTAGGAATACATTTTCCGCATTAAAAAAAAAAAAAAAGAGCCTAGCTAGAAAATTAAGTTATTCATCTATTAGTCATTGCCTTAATTATATCATTATAGTTTCTTCAATTCATTTAGGGAGTGTTTCATTATAGGTGATCTAATCAATGTATGTATAACATTCGCTAAGTTTTTTTTTTTTTTCATGCCAAATATATTGTTACATGTATTATATCATCATGTTGAGAAGCGACCCGAACTTCTTATAAGGAAATTTTAACCAATGTGTCGCTAAGCTGTTACTCAAAATTTATTTAAAACCCGCGTCGCCCGTCTACAGTTAAGATTATATAAATATATCAATATATAAATTAAATCAAATATTACATCCTTTATTTATATAAAAAAAAATAATATTATCCCAATAGCTAATTTTATCTTTATTAGTCTCATATAATTACTGCCTCGTATCACTTTGGGGACTTAATTTCCAATATCTTTCGCTCTTGTGAATGGAAGTCAATAATCCCGTGATAAATACAAACGAAGTCATTCATGAGTCTTCTTATTCTACTTTGACCAACTGTCTCAACATCAAGAACTCTTGAGCCTCCGACTCCTCTCTTTCCCCACCCTATAAGTTCACACAAACACAAGTCATCGGCATTACTGACACCCTCAAATTGCTACAACCATTGACTCACGCCACCCATCACCATCCTCAACTCATCAACTCACGACCAACATTCATCACCCCGTAGTCGGCATCCTATAGCCACCGCGTTGGTCAATTTCAGCCGGAGTAATTTCTCGACTTGTACATATCAACCCACCCCCGGCCACCATTGCTCAAATTCCAAGTAGGGAGCGTTATGCTTGATACATTGAAACCAAAACCATTGCCGAGTCGACAACTCGACTCGAGAACTATGTAGCCACCACCTTCATCGTCCACCGCCACCACACAGCACCATCACCACGACCGTACAGCACCACCATCGTCACCTTCATGCATCCACACACACAGCCGACTCACGACGACAAAAGGAAACTCACGCACCCACGCACATAAGTATGTATATATATATACCGATGCATATATATATGTATATTCACCCTTAGATTAACAACTAGACCCCAACAATCTATCGGTAGGAATAAAACTTGGGAGAGGAATCAGGTTTTGGAAATTAGCTTGCACGTTTGAAATCCTCTTTCTTCTTCCTTTTTCGTATGAACAGAGAGAGAGCCAGGGACGAAAGCTTCTGCAATACAATTCTAAAATTGGGGATTTATTTAGGATATTGCATAATAAATCCTCCTTCTTTATAGAGCTTTATTAGTTGGCCCAATCTCATTTTTTTCCTTCTAAAGCTAGTCCCTGATCCCAAGTTTCACTTTTAATCAAAGTTAGTCCCTATATTTTTAATATCTTACTTTTACAAATAATCCCAAAAGCCAAGATTTTCCATTGGGCCAATTACATCCCCCACTCTATTTTATTTTATCCAATATTAATTGGTTTCATTCATAATTTGTATTATTACGCATTATTTTACTAAATTTTATTTTAATGGTAAGTTTATTTTATTTAGCTTAATCCTATTATATCATAGTATGTTTTTTTACTTAATTTATTATAATGCTCAACTTATTTTATTTAACTTTATGAGGATTATTTAAGTTTATTTCACTTAACTTTAATTAAATTAAAAATCCTTATTTTGTTTATTTCATTCTATTTTTAAGTTAGCTCTATTAAAGGATTATCTAATTTTCATTTAACTCTATTTAAATTAAATTTTATTTTATTTTATTATTTACTTATTTTCATTATGTAAAACTAAAATAGTTTCCAAGACTAATAGAATCCCAAATTCATTCATTTATTTTATAAACTCAATATCTAGCACTAATGTAATAATTTCTTTTAATTGTAGGCAATGTGCAAGATTTAGAGAATTAAAGGTTTTTATAACTTACGCTCAATTCGAGGGTTAAGGTAGACTCTATCTACAAAATTACTTTTCCCCTAAAATTATGCATTAATAGTTGTTTGTGTTATATATCGGCATGTATGATTGTATTCATGAGTTACTTGTAATTATGAGCATGAGTTTACTTGCTTATTATAAGCATGAGTTTACTTTGCTTTATTATAAGCATGAGGTTTGCTTGCTTTTATAAGCATGAGTTATGAAGTTTTGCTTGAATATCATGATTATGTGCCCCACTTGTGATATCAAATGATTATTATTCAATAGTCTCTTGAGTATTTAAAATACTCATATTTTTCCACCTTATTTAATCTTATGCATTATGGAGTCGGCAATGGGGCTAATGGCGTGGCATGAGCGTAATAAAAATAGAACTAGTTCAAATAAGAAATTTTCAGTAGCATTTTAGGTTTTATTTTCTTTATTATTTTCATCATTAAATTTTGTTCGAGTTGGTTCTCCTATTTTTAAAACATTGTTTATTGGAGGTTTCTTTTGCAAATAAAGATTTGACATTTATATCCGACTAGTTTTCCGCGCCTTGTATTTAAAAGTTAGGTTTGAGAGAAATAATGTGGCGTCCCGGGTATTAGAATTCGAGGCGTTACATTGAGATTAATCATTTTTTCACAGATATTCAAAAGATCAAAGTATACATCGATCAAAAGAAATTTGTTCATGCATGTGCATTTCAGATTCTCGAATTCAAACTACAATTGAAAGCCTAATCTCCTAAACATTTTTCAGTAAAAAGAATCAATCGACTCAACCTCAAGAACAAACCCTAAAATCAGAATTTGTACTTGCTACTCGGCCCCCCATATTTTGTTGGAGAGTTCAGACAACTCCTTATACTTTGGACCCCATAATTCCTTGGAGAGTTCAAACAACTGCTTATATTTGGGATTATCAAATTCATGGCTAAGACCCTTGTGCATCACAATTAGGCGAAACTTGGCCTCCAATGCCCTTAGCCTTACTTTGATCTCCAATTCTTCGACCGAAAGTTCAACTTGGCCTCCATTAATGCCCTTATCCAGCTTGATGAACTCACACAACTCAGCATTGTTATCATAGCATTTCTCGATCATGGGGAAGTTGGTGTTGTTGGATTGATGCTCAATCATGTTCTTCAAGATGTTAACGTCTCGAGGGCCATTGTTATCGTAGCATCTCTCAATTGCTGTTGAATAGTCCATCATCTTGCCTTCAAGACCATCTTTTATTTCTTCATCATCTTCATCATCATCTACTTGCCGCTCCATATCTTGTTGATCTTGTGGTTCTTTGTAGTCAAGTACTGCAGAGGTTTCTCTTCCACTTTTGTGGGCAGAGTGTGGGGAGCTCTCTTCTTTTTTATTCGTAGGCTTCTGATCTTGCGGGATTTGAGAATCTTGATCTTGTACAGATTCATGTGGGTCATCTTCATTGGAATTGTGAGTAGTACTCATCTCTGAGATCCCAAGAAATTGAGAGAGAGAGAGAGAGAGAGAGATGCTAATTAATTAGGCCTGGATCCCCTATTTATATATTGCTGTCTCCTAACTGAATCTTGAAATGCCGTTACAGGCCGCAGCCAAAAAGTCCATTTAAAAAAAAAAAAAAGTTTTTGTCGTCACAATTTAATTTGACATATGCATATATACGACTAATGAGCACGTGCAAAACAGTACAAGATAAATCATATATATGTACACATATTTGAAGTAATAACACTGTTTAATTTGCACTTTATTAGAGCAATTGATGAAAATGTAGAGCAAAGAATGATCATATTGGTATTATGTCGATGACCGACCTCTATATATAGTAAATAAAGTAGTAAAATTTATTAATAAACAAAAATGCTAATTAGTTTATTAATTTTTACTTTATTAATAATATCGTAAAATATATTATTATTAATAATCAAAATGTTAATTAAATGCTTAGTGTATATATAGGGATATTAGTGTAAAATTAAAAAATAAATAAGCGCGTCAAAGGAAATCAAAAGTTTCCCCCTTATTCTCCCTATATATATATATATATATATATATATATATATATATATATATATATGTGTGTGTGTGTGTATGAATGACTGAATGTATATTATATTGTTGAACATATATATAATTATGCACTGGCCACTAATATAAAAGTATGAATGTGCAAATATTAACTTGACATACCTGTGCGATCAACTAGGTATATGCCTGGGTGAAACCCAGGTCTGGCCGGTGCGATCACACCCTGGCCAAACTCATCATTGTAATTTTCTAAATTTTTTAGGGTCTGCATATTGCAACTCTTTTTCAACTGATGTGATTTTCTTTGTGATATTTTGTGACTTTGGTGCCGACGTCACAAGAAGTCACAAAAAATACAAATTAAAAAAGATCGCAAGCATATTTGAAAGTCACCAAAAAAGGGAAAAAAGAAATCACATCGGCTTTTGAAAATCGAATGGGCGATGGCTTTGAGGTAAAATGGACTATCTCCGGTTAGAAATTTGGCCGTCACCCAATAAAAAATATGGTCTCTTGCCTAGTTTCGCCATGCGATTGCATGGAGCGATGACTTTCAGATGTTCAATTTAACATCATAACAATAACAGTAATAAAAGGAATAAAAAGTTTAGAAGATCTAATTATCCGAGGTATAAAATGGCAACTAGTGTCGCTAGCATATACATATAAGTAAAAAGGTAATTGGGGCCGGAAAAAATCCTTACATTGACCATACTGTGAAAAAAAAAATGGTATGTTTGAGGTTCAGCATGCCAAAATTTATTTGCACAATACAGGTAAAACAAAGAGACGTTTTGTGCCAATGAGCAGACACAAAACTACTAGTTAAAATCCATTATGACTCATCATATATTTCACTAAAATACTTCCCTGCCTTTCTCAACGCATTTGGTAGCTCTCAAACTTCGATTTTATGTCACCACTTTGTTCTCCTACTCTACTCACAAGATAAAAAATGGCAATCATTGATAAGTTGATAGATCAAAATTCATTATAAATATCTTATCCATGGCGATCTGATCAACGTATCATATTCCATAATTAAGTTGATTTTAATTTCCTATATTTGATAATACGGTTAATCAACATGTATTAATAACGGAACCTTCAATTTGAATTGACATTTTTTTCACAGATATTCAAAAAATAAAAAAGAAATTTATTCACATACATTTCATGAGATTCTTGTAATTGAAACTACATTTGAATGCCTAATATCTGCTTAACATTTTGCACTAAAATGAATCAATCAACTAAGCAACCTCAAGAACAATGCCCAAAGATTTAGAATAGAATGCTCCAAGAAATTCAAAAACTAAGTAACCACAAGAACTAACAAACTCTAAACTGCAACAAAAAGAACAAACCCTAACATCAGAAATATTACTTCCTATTCGGATTTCGGCCCCCATATTTTCTTGGAAAGTTCAAACAACTCCTTAGACTTAGGATCATCAAATTCATGGCTATGACCCTTCTCTGTTGCAATCAACTGGAACTTGGCCTCCAATGCCCTAACCCGTAGTTTGATCTCCAAATCTGCATCAGAAGAAGCTTCAACTGTAGTTGACGTAGCAATGCGATTCTTGATGAATTCATTCAGCTGAGGAATATTGGGGAAGTTCGTGTTGCTTGATTGATGATCAATCATGGTCTTCAAGATTTTAATGTCTCGAAGGTCATTGTTATCATAGCAGTTCTCGATCACCGTTGGATTGCCTTGATCAAGAACATTCTCTGTTTCATCGTCGTCAATAATGATGATTTCTTTTCCTTTATCGCTTTGTGATGATCCAAGTGGAGGAGTATTTTGATGATCTTGAGGTTGTTGGTGGTGATCTTCCGAGGTTTTTGGCCCCCATATTTTCTTAGAGAGTTCAAACAAGTCCTTAGACTTTTGATCTTCAAATTCATGATTAAGACCCTTGTGCGATTCAATTAAGCGGAATTTGGTCTTCAATGCCTTTAGCCTTAGTTTCATCTGCAAATCCACACTAGAAGTTTCAACTGTAGATTTTGTATTCAAACTCTTCATGAATTGATACAACTGAGGAGTATGCGGGTAGTTATCTGATTGATTCCTAATGAGGGCCTTCAAGAGTTTAATGTCTCCATTGTCACTCTTATCATAGCAACGCTCAATCACCGTTGGATCCATTAATATCTTGTCTTCAAGATCATCATCATCTTGAGAGGATTGTCTTTTCCTTTTGTCACCAGAACGTGGGGAGTAATCGTCTTCATCATCAATTATTATGATTGGCTGATCTTCATGTTGATGGTGATGAACACTGACACTTTCTTGATTGGGTTCTTCTTGTTGATTCAGAGCTGGGTGTTGTTGCGGCATTTCAGAATCTTGATCTTGTAGATGAGTTTGTGGGTTATCTTCATTAGTGCTCATCTTTGCCTTCTCAAGAAGTTTTGATTAATTTGCAGAGATAAAGTAATTTTTCGAATGCAGAGAGAGAGAGAGAGAGAGAGAGAGAGAGAGAGAGAGAGAGAGAGAGAGAGAGAGAGAGAGAGAGAGAGAAGGGAAGAGAGAGATGTTTAGTGCAGATGATTAATCATCCACTATTTATAGGTAGTTCCTAACTGAATCTTGAAATCCCGTTGCAGGCTTTTTTTTTTTTTTTTTTTTGTAAAATATCAATTTCATTTTTTGTAAAGCTTCTGTTTCAAAGATTGATTTTTCATCACATACACGCGGACTGCAAAACTATGATTTTTCACCATATTATTATTATTATTATTTTGAGAACTTTCGTACTATTTAAATACACATATTTTAAAAATTATTTTAATTTATTTGTAAGTTTTGTCATAACACTCATAATTTAATTTGACGTACACAAATATATAGAGCATTAATGAGCATCATGATATGTTGTAACATGTATAAAAAATAAATTTTGTAAAATAACTGATATAACTTCTAAAATTACAATGCAAAATTTATTGATTATTACGTACTTAGGTTGAAATTATTTTTAATAAATATACATTGTTGAACATATACAATCACTAATTACGTACTAGGTAGGCCGCCAATTTTTGTCATGTTAATTTTCTGAATTTATTGGTGTTTATGGCTCTCTTTTCACCTGATTTGAACTTTTTTTTTTTATGTTAGCATTCTTTGTACTAATATAACAAGAAAAAAAAAGTCACCAACATATATATTCGAAAAAGGTCACACGAAAAAATTTTAAAAATGGCTTTTAAAATCGGTTACATGTACAACGGACCATCCCTCATTCCAAAATTTGGCTCTCACCAATCAATGCCTCACCCACACAAAATCCGAGCTCTCCCTTTGGTTTGGCCCATGCTTGATGCCACTATAATTAAGGAGTGATCGCACGATCGAGTTGTATTTGTCATATGTTTATTTCAATTAATTTTACTGCATAAATATTAAAAATAGTAGAAAGTTAAGAACTGTTGGGTATAATTATTCGAAGTATAAAATGGCTACAAATATTAATATTAATATATTATGTTCTCCTCAAAAACATAGAAAGGTAATTGGAGCAAATAAAATGTTCGTACCTTTCGATCATATGAATATTTTTAAAATCTTGGCATTTTGACTTACAATTTCTTTGCGTTAAACATCATTTATTACGTCAATTACCTCTTCTAAAAATTAGTAAAATGACAATACAATTATCTTTTAGGAAAAAATCAAATAAATCGATCAATTATTTTTATAATAAATATTAATATCAAACTTTTAGCCTCAAATATGCATTTAATTTTAAAAAATATGCATATAAGGGGGTGATATGATTTTATTTTTTATGATTTTTTAATAAATTTTTATGTAAAAGATGAGAAAGAATTAGTAGAGTTGAATGTTGAATATTTGTGTAGTATATGTAAGTCCCATAAGATATGTGAATGTGATTGGTTTGATAAAAAAATGAATAAAAATAGATAAAAATGTACACAAAAAGTTGTAAAATTTCTATTCTATCACCCCACTAAATTTCTCAAAAAAAGAGCTGGAGCTTCATTTGCATTTTAGAAAAAGCTTTTGAAACTCTTATTGTAATATATATATATATATATATATATATATATATATATATATATATATATATATATGTTACAATATATATACACACATATATATAAGTGTGTGTGTTTTTATATTTTATTTTTACTTTATTAATTATTTTATTTTTGTTTTTAATTAGAAGATAAGGGTAAATTTATCATTTTAGTAAGCTTTATAAGAGGAAATTGAAGTAAATGATATTTAGTGCGAACCAATGGTCTATTTGAAGATTAAAATATCAAAATTGATTTGCACAATACTGTATTTAAAAAAAAAATTGATTTGCACAGTACTGGTGATAAAATATAGGAACATTTTGCGCCAAGTATAGCCAACACAAAACTACTAGTTAACAATTAAAAGAAATTATATAGCCAGCAACGACTAAAGAAATAAATATGTTAATGAAGAAAAAATATTTTCTCACCCTGTTATAACCATGCTTTGGGGACATCGATCCTATGTACTTTTTGCACATCGCATAGGAATACCTTTAATTGTCATTGCAATAAGGGTTGTACCCTATAAATCGATCAATTCCCACCATGAAACAATATATCACTACAAGAAATTAGACATTTACTTAGGGGCCCCTTTCTCGTCCTTATAATTTCGTGCATGTAGAATAATAGTAGTAACGTTGGCCCATAAGCGGAGCTATGGGGGGGCAAGGGGGGGAGTCGCCCCGACATGACATGACATGTCGCTCCATTTATCACCCTACAAAATTGCCATCCAAAAATTTTTCCCTTTAATGGTTTGTGTTGAAAATTTTTTGGTCCCCACAAATAAAAATTCCTAACTCCGCTGGTGGACGCCGCTATTATTGCTTTACAAGCATAAATATATCGCTGTTATTACTACATAAGTACGAGGCTCTATGGACTATTACCGCCCCTAAAAGTCTCATTTCTTTTTTTCTTTTTCAATCGAAAAGTCCTACTGCTAGTAGTGATAGTTTCTTGATTTAGGGAATGTTTCTCTAAAGACCATGCATGATGATTCGATCGATGCATAATATTTGAAAATTTTATTTTTCATGTGTTTCTTAGCGTGTGTTCGTGTGTACTTATTTTTGTCTAAAATTTGGCTAAAAGTAGAGTGTAGTGGTGGGGACCACGAGATGTGTGGATAATAATGAGTGATGATGTGAAATGTGTGGTTGATATTGATGTTTGACTTTGACTTTTAGTAGTAGGTAATTTTTAGGTGAAAATAAATGGAAACGAACACACGCTTAATATGGTTAATCACGCGTTATTGGATCTATAATATAAATTGACTATTTTTCCAGATGTAATCAAAAGAGCAAAATATCAAAAGCAACTTATTCAAGTACATTATTCAGATTCTTGAAGTCAAACTACGATCGAATGCCTAATTATATCCTAAACAAATTTTCGGTAAAATGAATCAATCAACTAAACCCTAAATTCAGAGTCACTCTCTATTGATCGGCCCTTGTATTTTGTGGGAGAAATATTGAAGCCACTCCTGATTCTTGTGTTAGGTGGGAGGTAAGAAAAAATGGTCAAGAATTATGGCTTTTGGAAATTGGCCAAATATTTTCGAAGTCAAAAGGATTAGGTGCAAGTTTTTCTTCCATATTTGCCCCCCAATTTTGCCTATAAATTGAGCTCCATTTTGCATTGTTACACACCACAACATCCATCTTACCACCAAACAATACAGAGTATCTTGTGTAGAGAGAGAGCTTCAGTGTAGAAGCTATACACGAGAGATAAAAGTGAGTGGAGTGATAAAGCCTTTGAGTTGGCAGAGAAAATACAGTGTAGTATTTTTGCACTCTCCTTTGAGATAGTGAAATATATTGGTGTGGGTGAGGCGTGGCGGTTGGCGTAAATAACCCACGTTAAATCTCGTGTTCCATATTTATGCTTATTTTAGTGTCCATTATTTTCTCAGTCAGATATTTTTTTGTGTCCCCACTTGATCTTTGGCGGAATTAGCGCGTCTAATTCCCAACAATGATATCGAGCTTTGTTTGTGATATCTCTTGAAATTCTTAGTATGCTGCGTAGTTGCGGCATAGGATCTTCCACATCGAAGCGATTTCTCGAAAATCACATTTTGTTCGAGTGGGAGTAATGGCGTGACGAGAAGAATTTCCAAATTGAGAAATTTGATGGCAAAAATTTTGGATATTGGAAAATGCAAATGGAGGACTATTTGTATCGAAGGACCTATATAAGCCATTGAAAGAAAAGCCGTATATGGCGAAAAAGGACGAGTGGGAGGTGCTTGATCAAAAGCACTTGGCGCAATTAGATTGACCTTATCAAAAGTCGGTCGCTTTCCAACATTAAAAATGAGAAGACAGCAGCGTCTCATATGGCGACTCTATCGACAAAGATATGAACAGTCTGCGGCAAATAAAGTTCATTTGATCAAGAAATTGTTCAATATGAAGATGATGGAAAGCGGAGATTTGGTGAACACCTCAATGAATTCAATGAGGTAGTAGACCAATTGACCACTTGTGAAATCACTTTTAGTGATGAAATTCGAGCTCTATTAATTCTTGGGCATTGCCTGAGAGTTGGAATGGCACGATCCACCATCGTAACTCGGTAGTCAGGTAAGTCGAAATTGAAGTTCGATGGCGTTGTGAGCATGATCTTGGCGAGGAGATCCTGGAAACTGATCGGATGCGCTTCAACTTCAGGGCCGCTTTCAATGTAGATAGCGGGCGGAAGTTCAAAGCAGAGAACACGTGGCGCGGAGCAAGTCAAGGAACGGTAGACCGAGATCCAAAATCACATAAATTCCAACAAGTCAAAGTGCGTTGAATGTTGGAATTGCGGTCAGTTAGGCACTACAAAAAATCGATTAGGGCGACTCAAAGGAAACGGAGAACAAGGCATCGAGGTCAATGTCGCGGACCGAAGAAGCTGCGTGATGCGTTGATATGCTCCATGGAGAAGAAGTCGACTATTGGGTAATAGACTGGAGCATCGTTCCATGCCACCGCCATAAATCGACACTTTTTTCAAATTATGTGTCGAAACTTGAAGTATATCTCGAGAGCGATCATCCTTGCGGCGTGGTGGGCATAGGAGAAATGCAGATCAATGTCAATGGACTGTATGGAAATTGAAGGGCGTGAGACATATTCCGAGTTGAGGAAAATTTGATCTCAGTCAAACGCTTGTCGAGAAGAAGGATGTGACACAAGCTTCTCTGGTGATAATTGGAAAATCACCAAGGGGGCCATGATAATCGCGTAGCAAGGATAGTGGCACCCTATACACGCACTGCCATGCGTGTATGACAATCGCGATTCTTGATAGCAAGGATGCTAACTTGTGGCACCAAAGACTTGGGCATATGAGCGAAAGGGCTCAAGCATGCATGCAAAAGGGAAACTACCAGGCTTGATCCTATTGATTTAGACTTTGTGAAAGTTGTATTTTCGGGAAGCAGCGGGTGAGTTTCAATACAAGTGGCGGTAACTCTAAAGAAAGAGAAGCTTGAACTTGTCCCACGGATGTGTGAGGTCCATGAGCCAGTTTCATCGATTGGCGGAAAGTCATACTTAGTGACTTTCATTGATGACCACTCGAAAGGTGTGGGTTTACTTCTTGAGACACAAATCCGATGTGTTGGCGTTCAAGAAGTGGAAGGCCATGGTGGAAAATGAACCGGTTTCGCGAGTAAAGAAGTTGAGATCGACAATGGTGGAGAGTCGAAAATTTGGCGTTCAAGAAATTTTGTTACCAAATGGCATCAAGTTGAGAGAAACGTTGCGGGAACACCGCCAGAGAATGGAGTGCGAGCATGAATCGGACGTTGACGAAAGAGCGAGCATGAGGATACATGTTTACCGCTCAAAGCGATTTTAGGCGGAGCGTCAATACGGCGCATACCTAGTTAATCGTGGACCGTCAGTACCATTGGAGTACTGAGGATACCTGGGGAAGTTTGGAAGCGGAAAAAGTGAAACTTTCTCATTTGAAAGTATTTGGTTGTGTCGCGTATGTGCACATTAGTGATAATGCCAGGAGTAAGTTAGACTCAAATCACTAAAGTGTACTTTCGTTGGATAGTGAGACGAGTTCGGTACCGCTTTTGGGATGACGGAACAAAAAGCTCATCGAAGCCGGGATGTCATATTCAATGAAAAGGTGATGTACAAGGGCAATGCGATGCGATCAATGACACAATCCACGATGATCCAACATATGTTGTTCCAGGCAGCACTCCGGAAGGAAATGCGTCGCCAGGCATGGATGAAGTGGGCAGCAGAAGGAGCCCATCTCGGAGGGTTGATTCACCCGCAGTCTCAGCTCAACCCCCATTGTGAGGAGGTCAAGTCGACCTCATGTTCAATCGGAAGTACATGAACTACATGTTGCTCAGCGGCGGTGAACCTCAGAATGCTATGGCGAGGCATGTCGGTGGGAGATTCGATGGGAGCTTGCAATGAAAGATGAAATAAAGTCTCTCATCTCCAACCAGGCGTGGGAACTAGCTAAGTTGCCGGAGGAAGAAAGCTCTCAACAATAAATGGGTGTCTGAGAATCAAGAAGAACATGATGGTTCGAAAAGGTATAAAGCGAGATTGGTAGTCAAAGGTTTCCCGGCAAAAAGAAGGAATTGACTATCTGAGAGATATTTTCACTTGATTGTGAAAGTCGATAACAATTCGATCGATGTTGAGCATTGTTGCGGCGGAGGGCTTGCACGCAGGCGGTTGACGTGGCGCTTTCCTCCATGGTGATTTAGAGGAGAAATCTATATGCGACTTAGGAAGGCTTCTCAAAGTGAAAGGAAAAGAGAAGGCTGGTATGCAAATTGAAAGAAGAGCCTATACGGCTTAAAGCAAGCGCCAGAACAGTGGTACAAGAAGTTTGACGGATTTATGCGAGAAAAATGGCTACCACGAAGTGTAATGTCGACCATTGTTGCTACTTGAGGCGGTTAGTCGGCTATATCATTTTGCTACTTTATGTCGATGACATGTTAGTAGTCGCTTTCGGACGTGGATGAGATGAAGAAGTTGAAGAAGCAACTACTCGGTGGAATTTGAAATGAAGGACTTTGGGTGAAAAGCAAATTCTAGGGATGAGAATTTGTAGAGACAAGCAAAAGGGTGTTTCTGCTTGTCACAGCCAAGTATGTTGATCAAATCTGCAAAGGTTCAACATGGCGGTGCAAAGCGGTCAATACGCCATTAGCGAATCATTTCCGTCTATCCAACGACCAGTCTCTAAGGCCAGAAGGAGAGAAACTTCATGGCTAAAATTCCATATGCCTCGGCCATTGGAAGTTTGATGTATGCCATGGTTTGTACTGGACGAGATATTGCTCATGCGATGGGAGTTCTGCGGCGGATATATGGCAAATCCTGAAGCGACATTGGGATGCGATAAAGTGGATATTGAGATATCTACGGGGAACTGCGATAAATGCTTATGCTTTAGGCGAGGCGAAGTGACACTACGAGGTTTCGTGAATGCAGATTTCTTTGGTGAGGTAGATCGCGGAAGAAGCACTACCTGCTTATATCTTCACGGTTGGTGCTCTGCGCAGCTTAGTTGGATTTCGCAGATACGTAAGATTGTTGCATTATCAACTTCTGAAGCGCATTAGCGATCGAGGCTAGCAAAGAGATGATATGGTTACAAGGTTTGTTGTTGGCGGGTGGGTTGAAAGCGAGAGAAGAATGTCTTGCCGCGGTGAGTCAGTCACGATACATCGGCAAAGAATTCGGCATTTCATTCGTAACCAAACATATTGGACTCAGTTATCACTTCATCGCGATCACTTTTGGAAGATGGAGTATTGACGCTGAAAGATTCAAAGCGGCAAGAATCCAGCGACATGATGACAAAGCAAGAACTAACGAGGCGGGTATGCTCGACCGGCTGGTCTTCTAATGAAAAGCAGGTGGTGACCCACATCGTATTTTTCACGCAAAATGAGATATCCCAAGGTGAAGATGATGTGAAGATTGATTAAAATCGTCTTCAAGTGGTGGAGGTTAGGTGGGAGGTAAGAAAAAATGGTCAAGTATGACATGGAAATTAGTAGGAAATATTTTGAAAGTCAAAGGATTAGGTGCAAGTTTTTCTTCCATATTTGCCCCCAATTTTGCCTATAAATTGAGCTCCATTTTGCATTGTTACACACCACAACATCCATCTTACCACCAAACAACACACAGTATCTTGTGTAGAGAGAACTTGATGTAGAAGTATCTATACGAGAGATAAAAGTGAGTGGAGTGATAAAGCCTTTGAGTAAATGCGGAAAATCTGCAGTGTAGTATTTTGTACTCCTCCTTTTGAGATAGTGAAATATATTGGTGTGGGACGTCGTGGGCGTTGGCCGAACCAGCGTTAAATCTGAGTGTTATATTTATCTTATTTTAGTGTCCATTATTTTCTGGTCGCGTATATTTTTTTTACATATCGATCTTGGCGAATTAGCGTCTAATTCCCCAACATCTTGATGAACTCATACATTTCACGAGTACTGGGGAAGTCAGCATTTTTTAATCGATACGCAAACAGGGCCTTCAAGATTTCAGCGTCATCGTTATCACAGCAATTCTCAATCACAGTGGACATCATTATCTTGGCTTCTTCTTCAGTAATTACCTTCTCTGTTGCATCTTTAACGATTGCTTTTCCTTTGTCGTCATCACCGCCATTTTCTTGATCTTCTTCTCCTTCTTCTACTTGTTGACTCAGAGGCTTTTCTTGAAGCAGTTCAGAATCTTGATGTTCTTGTACAGTAGCAGTTGGTGGTTCATCTCCTTCATCTTGTACAGTAGTTTGTGGTTCATCTTCGTTGGAATTGTTGGTACTCGTCTTTGCCTTCCCAAGAAATTTCAATTTGAAGGTATCACACACTATTTTTCGAATGCAGAAGAGAGCGAGGGCGAGTGAGAGAAAGATGTATTTGCAGGCCATCAGAGAGAGAGAGAGAGAGAGAGAGAGAGAGAGAGATGTTTAGGGCATTGATGAGTGAATAATCCCCTATTTATAGATTGCAAGCTGAATCTTGAAATCCACTTGCAAGCTGTAACCAACTAATTATTGCCGAAATTAAACTACTTTTCTTAATTACACTACTTATTTATGGTATATTTGATTCACAACAAATTTAGTATAAATTTTATTTACTCGAACTGCGTGTAAATTGTGTGGTTAAAAATAAGAGATAGTATATTAAAAAATATAAAATAATTATATGTGTGGTTGAAAAAAAGAGAGAATTTTTTTTTTTGAAATTGTGTTGTGTAGAACAAGCTCTTAGTTATTTTCGCTATAAAAATGCAACGAATAAATTAATTACGTACGTTGACACAAACATAAAAGTCAATAAAATTTTGCTTGCACTATTTTTTATGTTTTAATAATATAACTTA
Source organism: Jasminum sambac (assembly GCA_018223645.1). Taxonomy (NCBI): domain Eukaryota; kingdom Viridiplantae; phylum Streptophyta; class Magnoliopsida; order Lamiales; family Oleaceae; genus Jasminum; species Jasminum sambac. The sequence goes on from CP073642.1 coordinate 15,285,372, forward strand.
AGATATACTACCTCCGTCCCAAAAATATAGTCCCTTCCCAAAATATAGTCCACATTCTTTTTAAAGATATAGTTAAAATATTATTGGTCTTTTATACCCTCATTTAATGTACATTATTATCATCAAAATAAAATAATTAAAATAAAATATCTAATAAATGAGAGGGCATATTAATTAGGAAAATAATCTTGAATTTTTCTTTTTCAATACCATTAATTGTATTTTTCTTAATCTTTGTGAAAATAGAAATGGGCTATATTTATAGGACGGAGGTAGTATTAGATTCTTAAAAGAAAGTTTCGTGATGCTTGAAAAAATGATGTAAGGATATGTGTGATTGATATATAGTTAAAGAAAATGTACTGAAAAATTATGAAAATTTTTGTCAAATGACGTTGAAAATAATGACTTTGGAGAGGCTCTTTTTTTTTTTTTTTTTTTTTAAATTTATAGTGTATTATGTATGTTAGATTTTACACCAGATTCTCCAAAAACGTAAAACTATGTTGTTTTATGCCAAGAAATTAAAAAAGAAAAATAACAATACAATAATTCTCCAAAAACATATTATATATATAACTTAAGAAAACATTTTATTAAATTAAAAAAAGAAATAACAATATACTAATAAGATCTCAAGCGCCACTTAATTTTAAACGCTACACAAGTTCGTATAATGTATATTGTAAGATCCGGTGAAATATAAGAATTGGTAGCAAAGTTACAAAAGAGCAAAAGAAAGGATGTAGCTTCACCAAAAAATACAAAAACGTACTCCTAAGCAATATTATATTTTAATTTATAAAAAAAATTGACATCTTACATACGTTATAAAATTCTGACACCTCGTAAGATTCTTACAAAACTTTAAGAGTCGAGACGTTGAATGCATGCATGGACGAAATTTTAAGAGTCGAGACGTCGAAATGCATGAACGAAACTTTAAGAATCAAATCCCAAACTCTATTACAACCTTTAATAGAACATATCCTAAAAACTCATTCACTTATGTTGATATCACAATCTCTAACATTACAATCTTTATTACAAGAAACCCTAAAAACACAATTTCAGATATTGACATCACCAATCAGGTTCAAAGTCCCATATACCTTTGGACAGGTTAAACATTTCTCTAGAATACGTTGTATCAAACACATGATTTTCGCCATTCTCTTCAATAATTTTCTCTAACTTAGCTTGTAAAACCAAGTACTTAATCGCCAATTCCTCCTCTGTAATGTTCAATTTAGGGAGCCATTTCTTGAGGAAAGCATGCAGTTCTTCGTTGTCTGGAAAAACACCCGTGTTCGATCGGTAGACGAGAATTGCCTTCAAGACTTCAATGTCACGATCGTCGGAGTCGTCGTAATGATCAGTTCCCCCGGATTGTTCGACTAGGGTTCTAAGGGTTCTCCTGTCGAGCATCGCATTAGGATCATGATCATCTTCGTCCTCATATGCGATCGATTTCCCATGTGTGTCGATAACTTGTTCTTGTTCTTCTTCTTGGATCATTTCTTCGGATGATGGGTCATCGGGAAAATCGTCGCCTTGTTCATCAAGAGAATCTGTGGTGGAATCTTGCGGTGGTGGTGGGGGTGGTGGTGACGGCGACCGTGGAGGATGGATGATTAATCTTGGTGATGATGAAAACTCAAGTGGTGATGATTCAAACAGAGGTGGTGATGATTCAAACAGAGGTGGTGGTGGTGGTGACGGCGACCGTGGAGGACGGATGATTAATCTTGGTGATGATGGAAACTGAAGTGGTGATGATTCAAACAGAGGTGGTGATGATTCAAACAGAGGTGGTGATGACTCGAACAGAGGCAGTGATGATTCAAACAGAGGGGTCGATGATGAAAACCGAGGAAGATTAATGGGGAGAAATAGCCTGGATGGTCCTTCTCCGAACGGTGATATCAAACGTGGTGGTGGTGTAAACGGAGGGAAGACTAATCTTCTCTGCTCCGGTGGTTGTGTTGGCGGTGGTGCTTGATTGTTTTGACCAGCATTATCATCCACGTCGACCAGCTCCATATCTCTTGGTTCTTGATCGGAAATTGGAAGTGGCGGTCGTGAAAGTGGGGAAGGTGGAAGGGGAGGGCGGCCGGGGATTGGAAATGATCCTCGTGATGCTGGTGGAAGCCTTAGCTGAGGGCCGTAGACAAGTCTCGGGCGTTGTGGGGGTGGTGGCGATGGTTGTGGTGGCGGTTGAGGCGGAATGATACGCAAGACTAATCTTGAACGTGTTATTGGTTGTGGTGATGGGGGTGGTGGATATGGTGGGATTCCTGCTCGCGGCGGTGATGGTGGTGAAGGTGGCGGAAGTAGTGGTGGTGGAATGTTTTGAATATCTGCATTATCATCTTCGGAGTCTTCTTCTCTTTCTCTTTTAACGCCAGAAAGTGAGGAGCTCCCTGGAGCAGTTGTTACGGTTGCCCCTTGATCGCCGCCGCCAGTTTCTTGATCGCCGGCATTAGTTTCTTGTTGGGGCATTTCAGAATCTTGATCTTGTACAGTAGTTTGTGGGTCATCTTCATTGACCTTCATATCTTCGTCATTGGGATTACTAGTATTCATCTCTGACTTCACCAAGAAAATTTGATTTGCAGAGAAACAGAATTTTTTGAATGCGAGAGAGAGAGAGAGAGGGATTTCCCTTCAGCCAAACAGACATATACAGTGCGTGTTTGACGATTTTTATTTCTTTATTTATTTTTATTTTTTTATACATTATTAGTCGATATTTTGAGAATTAACTTTTTCATGTCATACAAAAATATTAAATTTTCTCTATTCAAAAAACAAAAAAAAATCTAAATATATCAATAGAATCATGTATAATAAATAAAATTATTAGAAGTACAATCAATTGAAAGGTTTAACCGATGTGATTAATTTTTTGTATCGGCTTATTCATAATGTGTAAGAAAGGCATAGTTATGTTTTATGTACTCCAAAATAACCTAACTCATAAAATCAAGTTAATTATATTCATTTTAATGTCAAATCATAACTCTTTTGCAACTAACTTAATTACCTAGTCCACAAGGGTGCGAAAAAGTTATTTACAACTTTGATTAATAGTCATGAGAAAAGTAACAATTAATCACATGTAATCCTACTTTAATCACAAAAAAAATAAAAAATAAAAATTATTACGTCTATTTATCTTGCAAGAAAATATTTAGATATGTTTAGAAGGAATTTGATAAAATTGGGCACGGAATAAAGAAAGTTTAGGGCTTGTTCTATACGTAATCAAATTCCACTAATTTTCATTAACTTTTTCTTTTTTATCGTTTTTAACAACTCATATATACAATTATTTTATATTTTTAATACATTTTTTTAATTTTCAACCATACAATATTTAATACATCGTTCGAGTAAATCAAATACATTGTGGATAGAACAAGCCTTAAAGAATAATTTACGTACATGAATTAGATGGTTGAACCAACTAGCTTATGGCTCATCTAGGAATGTTGAAGATAAGGATAGGGTTGTAAATTCCACATAAAGGGCAGAATTTTCTTTTTGTAAATATGAATAATTCTGTTAGATCCAATTGTTGTATATTGTTACAGATTCCTTTTCCTAAGTTGTTATTATTTTGTTAAGGCGTATATATAATTGTAACATTTTCATTATTCAGATTAAGCAATAAGATTTGCTCTTCATATTCCTTTACTTTCTTTCTCTCTCTACTATTTTACTCTCGTTCTTTGGGACCCCTAGAAACACAATCAGGAACTATTTTTTTTTCTGAAGTATAAAATGGCAACAAATATAATGTAGATTACATACATAAATTGATCTATGTTTGATTGAGATTATCGAAAAAGGTATTTTAAATGTGTGATTGATAAGTAAAAGAAAAATGTATTAAAAATTTAATGACTATAGAAAAATGTATCAAAAATTTAATGACTATAGAAAATTTTATTTTTAAAAAAGAATTAATTGTATTAAACAATAGCCTTTAACATTGGGATTATTGCTAGTACTCATCTTTAACCGTAACTTTTCCAGGACATCTTGATTTGCAGAGAGAGAAAACTTTGAAGCAGAAATTTTTGAATGCGAAGAGAGAGAGAGAGAGAGAGATTCCACTACAGCCAAACACATATATATAGTGCACGCCTTTTTGACAAATTTTTCTCTTACACTATTTCATTTTTAACAAAAATATTAAAATTTTTAGAGAGAGAAAACGCATAGAGAAAACACATTTTAATATTTTGTAGCAATTTCTTTTAGGATCAATTCATGTGCATCATTTTATAATTTTGTGTTCAATTTGAATACAACCTCATTCTTTCCACGTCTAGTCAATTTTTTCTCTTGTAAAATATGTTAAATCATATAATTAACTTACTACAAATTGAGATTTATTTCAAATGTTATTATATACAAACATTGATAATCGTTATGAAATTAATATCTCTAATTATCTAGTATCATCAACATATTCAATTCTAAACAAACCAATGGTATGGTTTATTATTGTGTGAATAGTACTAAGTTGAGCAGTCGCTTTAAAATTTGAAAATTAATTGAAAATAACTCACATACATCATTGTAATTAGTAATACTATCGGATATATATGAGTTGAACGTAACAAAATTGGTATCTTAAATTTGTCTATTAATTTATTGTATTGGCTTATTCGAAATGTATATATATAAATGCACAGTTTATGTTTTATGTACTTCAAGATATAACCTAACTCATAAAACCAAGTCCTACTAATATTACTGTAAAATCATTACTCTTTGGCAGCTACGGTAGTACTTTAAATAATCATCACAAAAATAACAATACACGTGATTTATAAATAGTAATCTTCCTCATTTTGCTCGAAACATTTTATATAAATTTGACTAACATAATTATACTTTACTCCCCCTCCCCCAAAAAAAAAGGGTTTGTTACATCCGTTTATCTTGCAAAAAGATATTTAGACATGTTTGAAAAGAATCCGATCGAATGGGCAATTTGGGCCTTTTAAAGAGAATAAAACAAAGTTTGTTACATCAGTTTATCTTGCAAAAAAAAAATATCTAGACATTTTTAAAAAGAATCCAAATGGACAATTTGGGCCTTTTAAAGAGACAGTTCGGATGGAATGTGGGGTGGATGACTTAGTAAAAACCATTTAAAAGAGATAATTTTCATAAGTTAGATGGCTCATGTACCAACTAGATTATGGCTTATCTAAGAACTAATTTGTTTAATTGTTGAATAATAAGTATGAAATGGCAACAAGTATAACGTACAACAAATATAAAACTACAAGTAAAAATCCATTATCCATCAATGACTAATGTAAGAAATATATTGATAGAGCCCAAAAAAAAAAAAAAAATTGTTCATCACCATATATGAAAGGCAAATAAAAATAATAATGTTAATATATGGAAGCAAGACCTATGTGGGCCATTATGTTAGTTGATTCATTGCCAACAGTGCTAAAATTGCATGCTCGGAGTTTTTTACTGTTTTATAATTAATTGGTTGACACAAAATTTCAACTAACCAAACATATACCAATAATAATGAATTAATTAGAGATCAAAAATAGGATGTAAATTCACCCAAAAAAAACAAAAAAATCCAAAGCAATATTATATTCTAATTTCTTTAAACTCTCTTTACACTGTAGCTATACTTTGGGCAAGAATCGAACAATGCTAAGGAACCAACAGTTTCTAAACCCTAATGTTGCAGTCTTCATTAGAACAAACCCTAAAAATCTGCTTAATTTCTAATATATATTGATATCAAAATCAAACTAGCCCCCAGTACTGTCCCACATACCTTTAAAGAGGGCAAACTAACATATCTTTAGAATATATTGCATCAAATGCATGATTTTCACCAGTACGTACTCTCTTCGATCAATTTCCGTCTTTCAATTCGTCGGATTCCGCCATGGGAAGGGCGAGAAAAGGGAGAAAGGTTGTTGTTGTGGCTGCTGTTGTACAAGATCAAATACATGTTCTTGTTCTTGTTCTTGTTCACCATGAAGTCGCACTATGGCCACTGGGTCTTGTGGTGGCAGATTCCACCACCGCCTGCCCCTGAAAAGGGAGTATTGTTGTTGTTCTTCACCATGGGCCACTGGGTCTTGTGGTGGCGGTTGAGGACCGATTACTCCCACGGATTGTCGGCCTTGTGGCAGTGGTGGATGTAATCCTGTGCTGGTGGCTGTTGGTCGTTGTGGCAGCAGTTGTAGTGATGAACGTGGACGTAGTAGACCTTCTGGTCTGACGAATGGAAATGGTTGTGCACGATCAAATGCATGTTCTTGTTCTTGTTCTTGTTCACCATGAGGTCGCACAATGGCCACTGGGTCTTGTGGTGGCGGATTCCACCATCGTCTGCCCGAGAAAAGGGAGTATAGTTGTTGTTCTCGTTCTTGTTCAGCATGTGGTGGCACAGTGGCCACTGGGTCTTGTGGTGGCGGTGGAGGACCGATTACTCCCACGGATTGTCGGCCTTGTGGCGGTGGAGGCCCAATTACTCCCACCAATTGTTGGCCTTGTGGCGGTGGTGGACGTAATCCGGTGCTGGTGGCTGTTGGTCCTTGGGGCAGCAGTTGCAGTGGTGGTGGTGGTGTACGCCAGAAAGCACCCGTTTGCCGTGTTAGGGAAAGTGGAAAGTACTGTTGAAGTGGATAGAGTAATATCATGGCGAATCCTCTTCGCGGTGGTGGTATTGAAAGTGACGGCGGTTGAAGCAGATATTGCAATATCAAGTCGGGTCCGTCGGCTGGCCATGTTAGAAAAAGTTGTACTTGTGGAAGCGGATAGTATATTATCATGGCCAATTCTTCTGGTGGCGGTGGTAGGAAAAGTGGTATTGGAGGTGGCGGAGAGAGAACTGCCACGGCGAAGCCTTCTACTGGTCGTTGTAGGTCAAGTGGTAGTGGGGGCAGAATCCGACGGAATGAGATGGTGACTGCTGGTCCTTCTGGCGGCGGTGGTGGTATGGAGAATTGTAATTGTGGAAGAGGATAGAGTAATAGCACGGCGGCGTCTTCTTCTGCATTGGGATTGACAGTACTCATCTTTAACTTTTCAAGAAATCTTGATTTGCAGAGAAACAGTATTTTTTGAATGGGAACAGAGAGAGGGATTGGGCTGCAGCCAAACAGATATATATAGTGCTTCTTTGACGGGGAAAAAAAATTAACATTTTATATTTTTTACACTTACTTTTTATTACATGATCTGCAAATTAAAAATGTTTAAATTTCCAAACCAACATTCAAAAAAAAAAAAAAATTTCCAAACCAAAAATTAAACAGAAAGATATATGTATAAATTTTGATATTTGTTTGACTTTAGATGACAACCAATTTATGTGAAAGAGATCTTTGAGGTGATAGTATAATAACAGTGTAAAATAGTCAGTCGATTTGTCCAATTCAACTATTCGGTATGACTTCAAATTTATTGCCAAAAAATATCTTAACGAAATTATGTGCATGTGCACAACAGAAATGTGTTAATTTAGTGATGTTTATAAATTTAATTGAATGAAATAATTTAGAGATAGGAATTGAGACGAAAGATCGGGACTTATATTCACAATAGTAATTAGTATGAAAGGGTGAAAGTAGATGTTAAAGGGAAGAGATTGTTTTTAATCACCAATATTTTATCGATAAGGAAAAGAGAAAAGAAAAAAAGAGTAGAATGACCGTCTACTTTCACATAAAAATTATAGAATAAAGCTTGTGGTGCACACAAATGTGTACGACACCCAATAAGGTGTGACATAAAATGGCTATAATGCCCCCCTTGAAAGTGAGGGACACACAGCCTATTAGAATGTGATAATTGTGTGGTGCACATTTGTGTGTACCGAACATTTCCCAAAATTATATTTCAACCTTCTTGATGTTAAATGGTTATTTTATTCGAAATTTGACTACAAGATGGGTCAAATGGAGAGTTTTGTTAATCGACGGACCTATTGCGCCAATATCCTAAACGTTTGGGACCCTATGTGCAGAAATTTAGAAGTTTGGGTCATATGCATCAGTTTGTCTTTAATTTGAATACAACCTCACTCCATTCACCCCTAGTCAATTTTTCCTCAGGTAAAATATATAATTAAATCATATAACTTATAGTATATAATGAAGTTTATTTTAAATATCGTAAAACAAATTAGCATTAAATTTTCAAACTTGAAGATAATATTTTTGACATCATTGTAAGTAGTATCGGATTCTGAATTGAACAAAATCGATATAAGTTTATCAATTAATTTTTTGTATCTGCTTATTCGTAATGTGTTGGAAAATGCATAGTTATGTTTTATATATATACTTCAAGATAACCTAACTCCTAAAATCAAGTTATATTCATTTTAATGTCAATTCATAACTCTTTCGCAGGTAACTTACGTATTAATTCCTATTCAAAAAAAAAAAAAAAACTTACGTATTAATCCACAAGAGTGTCAAAAAGTTATTTACATCTTGGATTAATAGTCATTAGAAAAGTGCCATGATATGTGATTTATAGACATTAATCTTCCTCATTTGCACCAAAAATTATATAAATCGAATTAAAAATTAACTTTGTTGCTTGATGAACATATATAATTCTAGCTACTTAATTTAATCACAAAAACAAATTTGTTTATCTTGCAAGAAAATATTTAGACATGTTTAGAAAGAATTCGATCAAATTGGCAATGGAATAAAAACAGTTTAAAGAATAATTTGGGTATGTTTGGTAAGCTAAATCAAGAGCCTATAAGTTCATATTAATTAAATAAGCTCTGTTTGATTGGAAGAGTTTATTTAAAAAGCTCGAATTTATTTGAAAATTCCTTTATTAGCTTTTCAAATAAACTCATGAGGTTTTCACTTTTTATTCCATTTTTTACCGTTATTATTTTTTAAAAATATATTTTAAATATATTCTTTTATATAATTTTCTATTTATGAGCCAACTTATCAATAATTTTGTCAAATCCTTTTATTTCTATCAATTAATTTATCAGCTATTAGTTATAAATTATAAGCTATCAGTTCTTAATTATCTTATCAACTAAGCTAGCTTATCAATAATAAATAAGCTTATCAATTAATTCTACCAAACATATACTATTACATGAATTAGATGGTTGAACCAACTAGATTATGGCTTGTCTAGGAATGTTGAAGATAAGCATAGGGTTGTAAATTCCAAATAAAGGGCAGAATAGTCTTTTTAATAAATATGAATAATATTCTGTTAGATCCACTTGTATATTGTTACAGATTCCTTTCCCTTAGTTGTTATTATTTTAATTTGTTAATGCGTTTATATAATTGTAACACTTTCATTGTTCAGATTAAGCAATGAGATTTGCTCTTCATATTCAATTCCTTTACTTTCTCTCTCTCTAGTGCATGCCTTTGTGACGAATTTTTCTCTTGCACTTTTTCATTTTTAACAAAAATATTAAAATTTTTAGAGAGAGCATGTCAATTATATATGTGAACTAGACTCACGTATTATTATTATTATTATAAAGAAACACAATCCACTGAACAGTTTAACAGACGTGATTATATTAAACTATTAAGCATGTTATACAAATAGATTATTATTATTATTATTATTATTATTATTATTATTATTATTATTATTATTATTATACGAAGAAACACAATCCATTGAACAGTTTAACGGACGTGATTATATTAAAGCATTAAGCACGTTACACAAATAGAGAAGCACATTTTAATATTTTGTAGCAATCTCTTTTAGGATCAATTCATGTGCATCATTTTCTGTTCAATTTGAATATAACCTCAATATTCTTTCCACATCTAGTCAATTTTTTCTCTTGTAAAATATGTTAAATCATATAACTGACACTATAAAAAACAGGACTTTTAGGGGAGATAGTCGTCCTTGTAGTCTCGTACTTGTAAAGTAATATCAGTAACATACTCGTATTTAAAGAGTAATAACAGCGGTGTCGCTCCTATTACTCTATAGGCGTGAGGTTATAGTTAGGGACGACATGACCATCCATAAAAATCAAGTTTCTTTGTAGGGTGACTACATATTGAGATTTATTTCAATTCTTATATATAAACATTGATAATCTTTATGAAATTAATATCTCTAACATAATTATCAAGTATCAACATATTCAATTCTAAACAAACCAATGGTTTATTATTGTGTGAATAGTACTAAGTTGAGCATTCGCTTTAAAATTTGAAAATTAATTGAAGATAACTCACAGACATCATTGTAATTAGTAATTACTATCGATTGGATATATATGAGTTGAACAAATTGGTATCTTGAATTTGTCTATTAATTTATTGTATTGGCTTATTCGAAATGTATATATAAATGCATTGTTTATGTTTTTATGTACTTCAAGATAACTATTATATTGTCAATTAATTTTTTGTATTGACTTGTTCGAACTTTATATATAGGAAATGCATAGTTATGTTTTATGTACGTCAAGATATAATTACCTAACTCATAAAACCAAGTCCTATTAATACTAATGTCAAATCATATCATAACTCTTTGCAGCTAATATATGTGCGGTATATATAGCCCGTCAGCCAACAACTCCTTTCACTTTTTACTATTTTTTATAACTTTTTTATCCATTCTTTCTTTACCCTAATAATCTATTAGGGTACCATTTTTAAATATTTTAAACACTTTTTATCAGTTTTTTATCAATTCTTTCTTTACTCTAAATCAATCACATCCACATATTTCATCACATCCACAAATCTCAACCACTTACCTTCACTCATTCTCTCTCATCTTTTACATTAAAAACCTTTAAAACCCTTTATAAACTACTCCCTATCACCCTTTGAATCAATAACATCCACAAAATCTCAACCACTCAACTCCACTCATTCTCTCTCCTCTTTTACATTAAAAATTTTAAAAAATCATTATAATCTATTCCCTATCACCCTTATAGTTCACTCGAGTGCGAAAGGGCTATTTGCATCTTTGAATAATCATGACAAAAATAACATTACATGTGATTTATAAATAATAATCTTCCTCATTTTGCTCAAAAAATTATATAAATTTGACGAACATTATTCTACTTTAGTCACCAAAGAGAAAAAGAGAGAGAGAGAAAGAAAAAGAAAACAAAGTTTGTTACATTTGTTTATCTTGCAAAAATAATATTTAGACATCTTTAAAAAGAATCCGAATTGGCAATTTGGGATTTTTAAAGAAACAGTTCGGGTTGAATGTGGGGTAAATGACTTAGTAAAAACCATCTAAAAGATAATTTTCATAAATTAGATGGCTCATGTACCAACTAGATTATGGCTCATCTAGGAACCAATTTGTTTAATTTCTAAAGTATGAAATGGCAACAACTACACAACGTACGATAAATATAAAACTACAAGTGAAAATCCATTATCCATTAATGACTAATTAATGTAAGAAATATATTGATAGATCCAAAAAAGAAAAAAAAGGCTATACTTTAATTGGTAAAAATTATTATATTCTAATTTCTTTAAACTCTTTTTACATTGTAGCTATACTTTGGGCAAAATTATTACTAATACATTATGTGAATCGAACAAATGCTAAGCAATTTGGACACTGAGTCTTACACAAAACTTCGAGAGTCTTGAATAAGTCGAACAATGCCAAGCAACCAACAGTTTCTAAACCCTAATGTTGCAATCTTCATTAGAACAAACCCTAAAAATCTGCTTAATTTCTAATATATATTGATAACAAAATCAAACTAGTCCCCAGTACTGTCCCACATACCTTTAAAGAGGGCAAACTAACATTTCTTTAGAATATATTGAATCATATGCATGATTTTCACCAGTACGTACTCTCTTCGATCAATTTCCATCTTTCAATTCGTCGGATTCCGCCATGGGAAGTGCGAGAAATGGGAGAAAGGTTGTTGTTGTGGCTGCTGTTGTACACGATCAAATGCATTTTCTTGTTCTTGTTCTTGTTCACCATGAGGTCGCACAATGGCCACTGGGTCTTGTAGTGGCGGATTCCACCATCGTCTGCCCCCGAAAAGGGAGTATTGTTGTTGTTCTTCACCATGAGCCACTGGGTCTTGTGGTGGCGGTTGAGGACCGATTACTCCCACAGAGTGTCGTCGGCCTCGTGGCGTTGGCGGACCAATTACTCCCACGGATTGTCGACCTTATTGCCGTGGAGGACCGATTACTCCCACGGATTGTCGGCCTTGTGGCGGTGGTGGATGTAATCCTGTGCTGGTGGCCGTTGGTCCTTGTGGCAGCAGTTGTAGTGATGAACGTGGACGTAGTAGACCTTCTGGTGTGACGATTTGTGCAGGCGGATAGAGTAATATCAAGGTGTATCCACGTGGTGGGGGTGAGATATCGAGCGGTGGTGGTTGATCTGAAAAGAAACGCATTTCTCGTGCTGCTGGTGGCGGCGGAATATTTAGTAAAATCGTAATGGTGGATTTGAATATTCTAATAGGTACGAGACATCTTCTTGTGGCTGCCCTTGTAGAAAAAATGGTGGCGGATACATGAATATCATGGAGCATCCTTGTCGTGGCGGTTGTAGGCGAAGTGGTGGCCGTGGAAGCCAAGTGATGAATTCTTGTGGCGGTGGCTGCCGTAGCCGGTGAATTACAAATCGTTCCCATGGAAGGAGTATCTGTTGGGGAACTAGGCGCTGCTAATTCCGCCCAAGATCAGTGGGACGAATAAATGCGACTGAGAAAAATAATGGACGCTAAAATAAGCACAAAATAAAACACCGAGATTTAACGTGGTTCGGCCAAACTGCCTACGTCCACGGACCCACACCAATATATTTCACTATCACAAAAGGAGGAGTACAAAAATACTACACTGTATTTTCTCTGCCTACGCAAAGGCTTTATCACTCCACTCACTTTTATCTCTCGTGTATAGCTTCTACACTGAAGCTCTCACACTCTCTCTACACAATAGCTATTGTGTTGATGTATTCTGGTGTGTTATTGAAGCTGCAAACATGCCTCGTATTTATAGGGAAAAATTTGGAGATGTATGCACAACCTTCAACCCTCCATTTTTGACTAGCCTCCATCTTTGATTTGAATTATGGTGATTCCAAATTCAATCCACAATCTTTGACATTGTTTTTTCTTCTTTGGTGTCCTTCCTTTGTTGACATTAACAATCTTCCCACTTGAAGATCGATTTTAATCTGCCTTCACAACTGCTTCACCTTAGGACATCTCATTTTGTAGCCGTGAAAAATATGATGTGGGTCACCACCTCTGTCTTCATTGCGTAAGACCAATCAAGTGAGCATAGCTCCGCTTCTCCTTAGTTCTTGTCTTTGTCATCATGTCGGCCGGATTCTTCTTGCCGCTTGAATCTTTTCAGCGTCAATACTCCATCTTCCAAAAGTGATCCGATGAAGTGATAACTGAGTCCAATATGTTTGGTTCGAATGAAATGCCGAATTCTTTGCCGATGTATCGCACTCGACTATCACTGCAAGCAAGAAGACATTCTTCTCCTGCTCAAAACCCACCGCCAACAAACCTTGTAACCATATCATTTCTTTGCTAGCCTCGATTCTTGCCACGCACTCGCTCGTAGTTGATAATGCAACAATCTTCAAGATCTGCGAAATCCAACTAATCGGCAGAGCACCAATCAGAAGACATAACCTGTAGTGCTTCTTCCGCGATCTACCTCACCAAAGCAAAATTTGCATCTACGAAACCTCGTAGTGTCACCTCGCCTTGTCTAAAACATAAGCATTTATCAGTAGTTCCCCGTAGATATCTCAATATCCACTTTACTGCATCCCAATGCTGCTTTCCAAGATTTGCCATATATCTGCTCACAACTCCCACTGCATGAGCAATATCTGGTCTGGTACAAATCATGGCATACATCAAACTTCCAATGGCCGAGGCATATGGAATTTTAGCCATGAAGTTTCTCTCCTCTTCTGTCTTAGGAGACTGGTCGTTGGATAGACGGAAATGATTCGCTAATGGCGTCGGTCGACCGCTTTGCTCGCTCATGTTGAACCTTTGCAGGATTTGATCAACATACTTGGCTCGTGACAACCGCAAAACACCCTTTGCTTGTCTCTACAAATTCTCATCCCTAGAATTTGCTTTGCTTCTCCCAAATCCTTCATTTCAAATTCCACCGATAGTTGCTTCTTCAACTTCTTGATCTCGTCCATGTCCGAGCCTGCTACTAACATGTCATCGACATAAAGTAGCAAAATGATATAGCCGACTCGAACCGCTTTGAAGTAGCAACAATGGTCGATTACACTTCATGTAGCCATTTTTCCGCATAAATCCATCAAATTTCTTGTACCACTCGACAGGCGCTTGCTTTAAGCCGTATAGGCTTTTCTTCAATTTGCATACCGCCTTCTCCTTTCCTTTCACCGAGAAGCCTTCCGCTGTCGTGCATATAGATTTCCTCCTCTAAGTCACCATGGAGGAAAGCGGGTTTTCCGCGTCTAAGCTTGCTCCAAGTGCAAGCCCTCCGCTGCAACAATGCTCAACACTGATCGAATTGTTGTCAGCTTCACAACTGGCGAAAATATCTCTGTGTAATCAATTCCTTCTTTCTGTTGGAAACCTTTGACTACCAATCTCGCCTTGTACCTCTTTGAACCATCATGTTCTTCTTTGATTCTGTACACCCATTTGTTATTAAGAGCTTTCTTCCCTCTGGGCAACTCAGCTAGTTCCCACGTCTGGTTGGAGATGAGAGACTTTATCTCATCTTTCATTGCAAGCTCCCACTTAACAGAATCTCCCACCTGACATGCCTCGTCATAGCATTCAGGTTCACCGGCGTCAGTGAGCAACATGTAGTTCATGTACTTCCGATTCGGAACATGAGGTCGACTTGACCTCCTCACAATGGGGGTCGGAGCTGGAGACTGTGGTGAATCAGCCTCCGAGATGGGCTCCTCTGTCTGCAGACTCTCATCTGTCTGCTTTGACGTACTTCCTTCTGGAGTGTCGTCCGAACAACATATGTTGGATCGTCATTTGTTGTGTCATTGGACTGCATTGCATTTCTGTCCTTGTACATTGCCTTTTCATTGAATATGACATCCCGGCTTCTGATGAGTTTTTTGTTCTGGTCATCCCAAAAGCGGTACCCGAACTCGTCTCCACCATATCCAACAAAAGTACACTTTAGTGATTTGGAGTCTAACTTACTCCTGGCATTGTCACTAATGTGCACATACGCCGACACAACCAAATACTTTCAAATGAGAAAGTTTCACTTCTTTCCCGCTCCAAACTTCTTCCCAGATCCTCAGACTCCAATGGTACCGACGGTCCACGATTAACTAGGTATGCCGCCGTATTGATGACTTCCGCCTAAAATCGCGGCAGCCATGTATCCTCATGCTTCTGGCTCTTTCTGTCAACGTCCGATTCATGCGTTCTGCAACTCCATTCTGTTGCGGTGTTCCTGGCAATGTTCGCTCCAGTTTGATGCCATTTTGGTAACAAAATTTCTTGAACGCCAAATCTTCGTACTCTCCACCATTGTCAGATCTCAACTTCTTTACTCGCAAACCGCTTCATTCTCCACCATGGCCTTCCACTTCTTGAACGCCTCGAACACATCGGATTTGTGTCTCAAGAAGTAAACCCACACCTTTCTCAGTGGTCATCAATGAAAGTCAATGGCATGACTTTCCGCCAATCGATGAAACTGCTGTTGGACCCCACACATCTGTGTGGACAAGTTCAAGCTTCTCTTTCTTTAGAGTTCTGCCACTTGTATTGAAACCCACCCGTTTCTGCTTCCCGAAAATACAACTTTCGCAAAGTCTAAATCAATAGATCAAGCCCTGGTAGTTTCCTTTGCATGCATGTACTTGAGCCCTTCTCGCTCATATGCCCAAGTCTTTGGTGCCACAAGTTCGCATCCTTACTATCAAGAATCGCGATTGTCATACACGATTCGCCAAGTCGCGTGGTATAGGGTGCCACTATCCTTGCCACGCGGCGATTATCATGGCTCCCCCTGGTGATTTTCCAATTATCACCAGAGAAGCTTGTGTCACATCCTTCTCTCGACAATTGTTTGACGGAGATCAAATTTTTCCTCAATTCTGGAATATGTCTCACGTCCTTCAATTTCCATACAGATCCATTGACATTGATCTGCATTTCTCCTATGCCCACCACGCAAGGATGATCGTCTCCGAGATATACTTCTCCGAAGTTTCCGACACATAATTTGCAAAAAAGTGTCGATTTGCGGTGGCATGGAACGATGCTCCAGAGTCTATTACCCAATAGTCGGCCTTCCTCTCCATGGAGCATATCAAAGCATCACGTGTTTCTTCTGGTCACGACATTGACCTCGGTCTTGTTCTCCGCTTCTTTTGAGTCGCCTACACCGATTTTTGTAGTGCCCAACTCGACCGCAATTCCAACATTCAATGCACTTGTTGGAATTTCGTGATTTTTGGATCTCGATGCCGCCATTCCTCGACTTGCTCGGCCCACGCGCGTTCTCTCGCTTGAACTTACGCCTCTGCTATCTACATTGAAAGCGGCCGGAAGTTGAAGTCGCATCCGACCGCCTCCGGATCTCCTCGCCAAGATCATGCTCACAACGCCATCGAACTTCAATTCGACTTTCCTACGAAGCTATCGATGGTCGTGGATCGCATTCCAGCTCTCGTGCAATCGCCAAGAATTAATAGAGCTCGAACTTCATCACTAAAAGTGATTTCCACCGTTGTCAATTGGTCTACTACCTCATTGAATTCGTTGAGGTGTTCTCCAAATCTCCCGCTTTCCATCATCTTCATATTGAACAATTTCTTGATCAAATGAACTTTATTTGCTGCAGACGGCTGTTCATACATGCTGGATAGAGCTGCCATGAGAGACGCCGTTGTCTTCTCATTTTTAATGTTGAAAGCGACCGACTTTGATAGGGTCAATCTAATTGGCGCCAGTGCTTTTCGATCAAGCACCTCCCACTCGTCGCCTTTCTCGCCCTGGCTTTTCTTTCAACGGCTTATATAGGTCCTTCTGATACAAATAGTCCTCCATTTGCATTTTCCAATATCCAAAATTTTTGCCATCAAATTTATCAATTTTGGAAATTCTCTCGTCTGTCGCCATTACTCCCACTCGAACAAAATGTGATTTTTCGAGAAATCGTTTCTGATGTGGAAGATCAGCCACGCCGCAACCACGAGCATACTAAGAATTTCAAGAGATATCACAAACAAAGCTCTGATACCAGTTGTTGGGGAACTAGCGCTGCTAATTCCGCCCAAGATCAGTGGGACGAATAAATGCGACTGAGAAAAATAATGGACGCTAAAATAAGCACAAAATAAAACACCGAGATTTAACGTGGTTCGGCCAAACTGCCTACGTCCACGGACCCACACCAATATATTTCACTATCACAAAAGGAGTGAGTACAAAAATACTACATCAGATTTTCTCTGCCACGCAGCGCTTTTATCACTCCACTCACTTTTATCTCTCGCAGATACTTTCTACACCGCTCTCACACTCTCTCTACACAATAGCTATTGTGTTGATGTATTCTGGTGTGTTATTGAAGCTGCAAACATGCCTCGTATTTATAGGGAAAAATTTGGAGATGTATGCACAACCTTCAACCCTCCATTTTTGACTAGCCTCCATCTTTGATTTGAATTATGGTGATTCCAAATTCAATCCACAATCTTTGACATTGTTTTTTCTTCTTTGGTGTCCTTCCTTTGTTGACATTAACAGTATCCTCACGGCGGAGTCTCCTTCATTGCGATTATTGCTAATATATACTGATCTTTAACTCTGACCTCCCAAGAATTAGGAATCTTGATTTGCAGAGAGAGAAATCTTGATTTGCAGAGAAATTTACAGTTTTTTTGAATGCGAAGAAAGAAAGAGAGGGGGATTCCACTGCAGCCAAACGGATTTATATAGTGGCTGTTTAATTGACTGAATTTTTTCTTAAAATAAATAAAATTAAAATTATTATTATTTAACGAACAACGATCCTTTGAACGGTTTAACTGATAACTGAAGTGATTAATTAAAATACCAGGCCCCCCTTTTATTTTTTAAAAATAACCCCCCCCCCCCCCCGGGGCCCAAACTCAATAAATTCTTGTTGCATACTTTTAATTCTAATGTATACCTCTTTATCTTTTCGACGTTTCAAATAAATGATTCATTACATATTACACGAAGAACTCATTATTTCTTTAAATAGGAAACGTTATATGCACATTTTAATTTGATCAGATAACAATGAAAACTGGTATATTATTTTTTTTATCTTTAATTATATTCTACACCTTGGTCTATGATGTGTATTTCTCTTTATTCCTAACATCTATGATGTATCATTTTCGGCATTATTTCCATGTACAAAGAAAACGAATTAAATTATAGACCAACTTGACAAGGTTTCCAGCTATATCAATGTAATAACTATTCCTTGGCAAACATACTCAACGCTCCAACTCTACATTCAATAATAATATATTTTCTCATGGCCCATATATCGAGGTGTTTCAATGAAAATAACCAAGGTATTGATAGAAGAAGAATGCGAATATAAAAAATTGAATGGACAATTAGCAAATTAAAAATATTGTATACAACAAAGGTTTACTCTAATATATATCATATTTACATTCATTATTGCCACAATATTTTCGCATCTAAAGTGTTAGCAAATAACTCATGATTCAATTATTTTTTTTCTATGTCCATAATTTATTTGTTTAATTTTTCATAAATTTTTACTAGCATACCTATTTATTACTCTCTCCGTCTCAAAAAATAGTCTTATAGTTATTTTCACACAAATTAAGAAAATGGTAATTAACTCAGTTGAAATATTAAATTTTACCTTATTTTTTCATATATACCCTTTTATATCATTAATTGTTATGTATTGGTAATTGAGGTGAAATAATAATAAAGTATATTAATGAGAGATATCTATAGAAATGAAAAATTAAAAGTATATTCAATATGGAAAGTGGATTATCTTTTTAAACGAACGAAAATAATAACCAAACCTATATTTGTGGCACGGGGGGTGTATATGACTATCATATCCCTCACTTTTACATACAACATGCAAAAGACAATAATTAATTTTCCATTGTGTGATTAATACTAAGAAAAACCTGATGAAGAGCATTAGCATTAAAATAGAAATTTGAAGGTATCATTGTAATTGCAATCGGGTTTCTAAAATATTGCACAAAATTGATAAAATTTGCAATTTTTTGTATTGACTTAATTATTCAAAATGTTTAAGAGGAGTTATATTTTATGTACTTCAAGGCATGAGCTTGTTTGATTCACATTAAATTTTATCAAATTAATTAAAATTATCTTTTTTGTTCATCATTTTTAATCATTCATACATTGGTTTGATAATTTTTTTGTGACTAAAGTATTCTATAGGCTGGAGAAACAAAGAAAGGACATTTTCATTTCAAAAAAAAAAAAAAAGAAGAAGAAGAAGAAAAAAGGGCATTTTAATATTTTGTAGCATTTCTTCTTTTTTTAGGATCAATTCATATGCATCACTTATTCATTTTGTCTTCAATTTGAACATTATTATAACTTCGTTTCCCCATCTCAAAGTTGAATAAAATTGGTATCTTAAAGTTTGTCAATTATTCCATCCGTCCCATATATATAGTTTGTCAATTATTCCATCCGTACCATATATAGGTTTATTTAATTTTTCACGAAAATTAAGAAAAGTATTGAAAATATGTATTTTACAAACTTGTTCTTAATTTTCTTTTATTTAAGAAGAAAAGGTATTAATAAGAGATATCTATGTATTATTAGTATTATCATCATCATCATTCATCCATATTGGAGTTAGTGCGTTATACAGACGATGATTTTATATGTTGTGATCATTTTTCATTTCGAATATTTGGCGCAATTAACTTTTCCATTAAATTACTCTCCGTTTGGATTTATGAGTTGAACAACGTTATATCATCATTGATGGTTGTCTTTTTCATAATTGCAAGTAAATGGTACGTCATGGAATTGATTCTATGGCTAAGTTCTTCACGGATTTTGGTTATATATGTCCAACAAGAAGAGTTGAGATTTCCTGCAAAGTTGAAAGGTTTTCTCCTCCCAATATACCGCATGCATTTGGGTGCTGGCGGCCTTAATTTACTGAGGATATTTATATCAAAACTTCTTGTGGATCATCTAAGCCTAGAAGCTCAGATTTGTGGTCAGATGTTTTTATTCAGCCAAAAAAATGAAAATAAGACTATGTAGATGGGCGGAGGAGTAATTTTATTTTTTAGTTGACTTATTCAAAATGTGTAAGAGGACATAGTTATATTTTATGTAGTACTTCCAAGACATGGGGTATGATTGTTCTATTCACATTAAATTTTATCAAATTAATTAAATTTATTTAATTCACATATGTTTGATAGAGATTATTAGAGAAAAAATGATTTTCAAAAGGCCTAATTGATTAAAAAAAAATAGTAAAAACATAAAAAGGTTATCAGTGTGAAATGACTGCCGAGAAGCTTAACGTTTTCTTAATTGCATTAAAGCCCTTAATATCATGTTATACTAGTTAGATTTTAATTATACTTTACCCAAAAATATAAAACTACAAATTAAAATCCATTATCCATAACTAATGACTAATGCAAGAAATATATTGATTGAAAAAGAAAGAGGAAAAAAAACTATTGCCAGTTAGCCATTGTCTGTAGAGTTAATTAGTTTCATTCAAATTGCATGTTTTGAGTTTTTTTTTCTCTGTTAATTGGGTTGACATAAATTAAATTTCAAATAACTTAAGAGAGATACATTATAAAAAGTTAACATAACATAGGACGTAATTTCACAATAAATAAATAAAACTAAAATAATAAATGAAAAATTGCAAAAAATCTTAAGCAATATTAGTCTAATGTTTTAATTAAACAGTACTTCACACTGGCTAGCTAGGCAACGAAATTCCTAACCCTAATTTTACAATCTTTGATTAGAACAAACACTAAAAACCCATTTTCTTTTTTCTTCAACTGGGTCCCATTTTACAACATGTCGTATCAAAATATCAGATACCATTCTTTTCAACAATGCCTCTAAAACCAAGTACCGGATCTGCAATTCCTCCTATGTAATTTCAACTTTACTCAATTTCTTGATCAAGAAATCATGCATGCCGTGATGCAGATCTCTGTCGAACGGAAATATCTTGTCCTTGCTCTTCAAGAAAATGAAAGATTCCTTGAGGGAGCTGACTGGCCATTGAGTCTTCCGGCGGAGGCGGCGGCAGTGGTGGTGGTGGTGGTGTACGAAAGAGAACACTCGTTTGCGGTGTTAGGAAAAGTGGAAACTTTTGAAGTGGATAGAGTAATATCATGGCGAATCCTCTTAGCGGTGGCGGTATTAAAAGTGGCGGCGGTTCAAGAAGATAGGGCAGTATCAAGGCTGGTCCGTTGGGTGGCGGCGGTAGAACAAGTTGTACTTGTGGAAGCGGATAGTGTATTACCATGGCGAATCCTTCTGGTGGCGGTGCTAATCTTTCTAGCCGCTGTGGCAGGAAAAGTGGTAGTGGAGGTGGCGGATAGAGAACTGCCATGGCGAAGCCTTCTATTGGTCGTTGCAGGTAAAGTGGTGGTGGCGGCAGAATCCGACGGAATGAGATGCTGATTGCTGGTCCTTCTGGCGGCTGTGGTATGGAGAATTGTAATTGTGGAAGCGGATAGAGTAACAGCATGGCGGCGTCTTCTTCTGCATTGGGATTGATAGTACTCATCTTTAACTTTTCAAGAAATCTTGATTTGCAGAGAGAGAGAGAGAGAGAGAGAAATCTTGATTCGCAGAGAAACAGTATTTTTTGAATGTGAACAGAGAGAGGGATTGGGGTGCAGCCAAACAAATATATATAGCCCCTGTTTGACGGGGAAAAAAAAATAACATTATATATTTTTTATTTTTATACCTACTTTTTATTGCATGAACTGCAAACATGTTTAAATTTCCAAACCAAAAATTAAAAAGAAAGATATATGTATAAATTTTGATATTTGTTTGACTTCAGTTGACGACCAATTTATGTGAAAGAGATCTTTGAGGTGATAGTATAATGATCGTGTAAAATAGTTAGTCGATTTGTCAAATTCAACTATTCAATATGATTTCAAATCTACTATCAAAAAATATCTTGAGGAAATTATGCACATGTACAGAATAGAAATGTGTTAATTTAGTGATGTTGATAATTTTAATTGAATGAAATAATTTAGAGATAGGAATTGAGATGAAAGATCGGGGCTTATATTCACAATAGTAACTAGTATGAAAGGGTGAAAGTAGATGTTAAAAAGGAAGAGATTGTTTTTCTTTTTAATCACTAATAGTTGAAAATGTTTTTTTCGATAAGAAAACAAAAGACGGTCTATTTTCACATATTTATTATTCGTCCGTCCCATATATAAAGGTTTGTTTTTCTTTTTCGGATATCCCAAATATATAATTTTATTTCTATATTAAAGAGTATTTTTTATGTATTTACCAAAATAACCTTATTTAATTTGCTTAGTTATATAGGGGTGTTAGGGAACGCTTTTTAAAGTTTTTTACCACTTTTTTATTTATTATTTTTTATCCTAAATTAATAACATCCACATATCACATCACATCCACAAATCTCCACCATTCAACTCTACTCATTCTCTTTCCTCTTTTACATTAAAAACTATTAAAAACCAATCACTATCACCATCTAATCATTATTTTTAAATAGTGCTCATTACATAAAGGTAGATTAAGAAATTAGTTACAAAATATATTTTTTAATAATTTTTTAATCTTTGTGAGAAAATTAATAAACCTATATAATTGAGATGAGGGAGTATATTTCATATTCTTCATTTTCAGTGGTTATTTTATTCGAAATTTGACTATTAAACGGGTCAAATGTAGAGTTTTTTTTTTTTTTGTTTGAGAAAAAATGTAGAGTTTTGTTAATCGACGGACCTATTGGGCCAACAGCCTAAAGGTTTGGGATGTGCGGAAAAATTAAAAGTTTGGCACGCGACCGTCGTAACATAACAGGTTCAGTGGTGATTATACAATTTACCAAAATAATATTCTCCCACATGCCTAATTCATCAGTTTCAAGGAAAAATCGAAAATTGAATAGAATTTTCCGGCCAAATCTCATTTTGACTATTGAGGTTAGTTATTTCATATGTAAAGGATTACAATTTCCTTTTGTCTTCTCAAATTTTTTTTAGAGTTTCAATTGGATGATCAAGGTCAAAGTTTGAGTTGCAGATTCAATTTTCTGGTAATATTAACAGGTCTGATTGTAGAGCAAATGAGATGCTGATTTAGGTTTACTATGTGGGGTAGAATGCCCTTTGAATGTTATCTGGATTTACCGGTGCGATGCAATTAGAGCTAAATAAATTTTGCAGATAATTTTGTGAAATTTTGGAGTAAACTGCTTGAATTTTATCGATGTGATCATGAATTACTGCGTTTGAGTACAAAGCAACACAATTAATAGGAAGACGGTTTAGTTTAGTATTGATGGTTTTTAACGCTGTGAATTAACTATGCAAAATTGAGGAACAATCTAGACTGGAGAGATGAATTTGTCATGCCCTTTTCTCCGATTTTTCTATCTCGTGTTCCAGTGACTTCTACTCGACTTCTTCATCTCCAAATTTGGAAGGAAGGTAGAATCAGATCTATTTATTTTTATAAAAATGGGGTGTATATGTTATGTTCTTCGTTGATGTGAATGAATGAACTTCTTAGCATTTGTTTTTTGTTTTGGAAAATTTTTGTTTCTTCAAGGTAAAGTTCCTGCAGCAAAAATTGGGTCTGGTTTTATACTTATCTCAAATCTAACATGTGGTGAATTTTTGAAGTTGACGCATTCAATCTCTGCCACCGTATACTTTTTCCCATGTGCTTGCACGGTTAGGAATTAGGATCACAGGGTGAGAGATCTTTTACTCTTAACTGCGACTAGATGAAGAAGTTGCTGTCTCTACTAATGTTCCCTTGTGACCAGAAGAACGGACTTGGTATTTATTTATTTTTAATCTATACAACGTGCACTAGTTTACAAGAAATGAACAAGTTATGGGGAGCATCACCTGAACATGAGGGTGATCGTATTTCTGCAAAAGAATAGTTCTTGGGGTGGATCCTCAGAATGATCTAAGGATTTGATTGTACTGTTCCTACCTGCCATAGCATTTTGGAAAGTATCGCATCTCCCATCATGAACAAGACTTGTCAATAATAGGAAGAAGCCATTAAAAATAATCTTGGATCTATGGTTTTCAAGAGGATAAAAAAGTAAGGTTTTTGTTAAAAAGTGGATTGTGGAAAGGTGACTAATGTTCGTTAAGATGCTCTGATTATTTTTATCTTTTGGGTTCCCTCTTTAGACATCTGTCTTTCTGATCTGTTTCTGTTAGCCATTTAAGCCACTTTCTCTTGGCTTAGTGCATTGTTGCATATGTATATTTCAAGCATGCTTGCTCATGATCTATCGGAAGTTGTGGACACTGTAGCAATGGTAACAGTCTTATATGTGAGCACGTTTAGTTCTCACGCAACAATTATTCGTCGGGATTTGTTCTCCGTTGCAACTGCAGGCTTCAATACATTTGAAACATATGATTCTCTTGTTGTATAATTGTTTAAATCATCATGAAAAATATAATTTGTTATTCTTATCACAATCTCATATGTCGCACTCCCATTGAATTTGTAGGTTATGCAACTAATGTTGTGTTCAGCAGACACTCATATTTTCGTTGGGTTTTAATACATTTGCATTAACTGGTACCATACCTCATTGACTCTTGGTTATCTAAATATATTGTCCAAAGATGGCATCTGATAAAGGTTATATATCTTTTTCCACATTTGTCCTGATGACCTTTAAATATAAATCTTAACATCGAACTTTTTCATCTGATGTCACTTCATTCTTTCGTCTCACAATCTATTTGTTTCACAGGAGTAGCTATTGTTCTTATGGGTGTCAGTGGTGCTGGAAAATCGTGAGTTTTACAATTGATCTAACATGGTTCTTATTTTTATCATCATCACAATTTAGTTGCTCAACCCAACTTGCTAATGAATTAGTTGCTTAACCCTGAATTAATAACAACAATTTAGTTCCTCTTTTAGATGATTTATTTTGACTGCTAGCCTCTTTGCTTCCATGTGTGTATTTTGCAATTTAATTCAAATTTTACAGCTAATTAGTCTGTTACTAGTATGTGATGGTATTTGATCCTGTTTTTTCTTCTGCAGAACAGTAGGCGCAATGCTGGCAAAAGAGATCAATGGACGCTTCGTTGATGCTGATGATTACCACCCACAGTCAAACAAAGGTAGGATTTACGTTAGAAGTTCGTATTTTCATCAGCTAGACATGGGAATTACTATTATGGACGTCCCCAATCTATGCTTATTGTAGAGTACTTGTGCTCCTACCATATGTTTTATCTTGTTCACATCCTTTCAGATTTATCATTCTGACAAGAAAATAGATTGGAGCCATCCAAGTTTAACCCAAGTGCTACAAAACTGAGAGTGTGTGGACCTAGTTGCCAAGAAACATAGGTTACGACCCTAAAGTGCTACATTGTGCATAGATTGGGGATCGCAACTCTATTCATCCAGCTAGATATATAGCATCATGATATGTGTAACACAGATAAGATGCAGAATGGGATCCCTCTTTCAGATGAAGATCGCATCCCTTGGCTCGAAACTTTACATGATATTCTTAGGGTTGGCTTATTGAATGGCGAAACCCTAATCCTCGGATGTTCTGCTTTGCAAAAGCACTACAGAGAAATTCTTAGATCAGCTGACCCAGATTATATACCTGCTTCATATGCATGTAGAATAAAGTTTGTTCTGTTGGATGTTCGAGCTGAGGTGCTTGCTGCTCGACTAGAGAAAAGAGCTGCCAAGGGGAATCATTTCATGCCCGCTAAGCTCTTGCAATCGCAATTAGCATTGCTTCAGATCGAGGATGTCGAAGGGATAATGAAAGTGGATGCTTCAGGAGACCCTCAAGCCATTGTCAGCGGTATACAAGCTCTAATATGAATTAGTAACAAAATTTATCACAACTAGTTAGAAACACTATTGGTTTTACTATATAGAGATACATTTTCTTGATGCAAAAAATAAAAGTGTATAGGTAAAAGAAGTACAAAACATTTTGATGGTTGAATGAATGAATCAATAATCAACGGCAGTCCTTACAATTTGGATTGCTGCAAGAAGCCTTATAAGGCTTAGGGATTCACCAACGAAATTGAAATGTTTTCTTTGAGATATCAAACAATTCTTGACGAAAGGGTCTGTCAAAAGATGGATTCTCACCCCTCTACTTCACAATCTGCAAAAACTTACTCAGTAATATCACATACTTTATCTCGAATGCCTTTTTACAAATTTCAAATGCACCTAACCACTTGAACAAAACCTTTGTGGGAGGATGCTTTCCATCATTGAGATGTCAGTAGTAAACTATTGCCCTCAACATCGCCTTGTCCCGTTGATCACTATCATCATACTGGGTAAAACCACCAGATTCGTCAATAACACAACAAATAGTTTTTCCGTCTATTGTATCATCAGGATCTGTTCCATCTTCGTCTATCCTCTTCCTTTTTCTGTCTATGAACTCTCCTACCATAGGGGGAGTTAGTGGTGGTGGTGTAGTAGGTGCAAACAGCTCTTGTTCAGCCATATGGCCTTGATGGGGAACCTGAATAGGCACTTGATCTACATTATGACCTCCATGGGGAACCTGAATAGGCTCTTGATCTGCATTGTGACCTCCTTGGGGAACCTGAATAGGCTCTTGATCTGCATTATGACCTCCGTGGGGAAGCTCAAATTGAAAAAAATCAGTAAGCACATGTTCTTGTACTTGATTTTCATGTTCTTGTTCTTGAATTACTGGTTCTTCTACTTCATCTACTTGATCTGCATTATGACCTTCATGGGGATGCTGAAGCCGGAAAAAATCAATGAGCACAATTTCTTGTACTTGATTATGACCTTTTTGTGCTTGAATTTATTGAATTACTGGTTATTCTACTTCTTCTACTTGATCTGCAATATGACCTCCATGCGGATGCTGAAGTTGTAAAAAGTTGATAAGCACGTGTTCTTGTCTTTGATTTTCCCATTCTTGTTCTTGAATTACTGATTGTTCTATTTCATCTACGTGCTCTGCATTAAGTTGAAAAAAGTCAATAGGCACCTGTTCTTGTACTTCTTCTTCATCCTCATTCATTTCTTGATTTTCTTCTTCTTGTTCTTCCACTTCATCTTCATTGATTTCTTGATTTGCATGTTCTTGAATTGCTGGTTCATCTACTTGATTGATTTCTGGGTTTTCATGTTCTTTTTCTTTGATTACTGGTTCTTCTACTTCATCTTCGTTCATTTCTTGAACTTCCTGTTCTTGAATTAGTGGTTCTTCTATATCACCTTCCTTCATTTCTTGATTTTCCTCATCTTCTTCAATTGGATCATCTTCATCATGATCATCTTCAGAGCATTCTCTTTTCCTTTTATGGTCGGAATGTGGGGAGTTATATTCTGTTGATACAGTTGCTTGCTCATCATCGTGGTCATTTTCTCAATCAGCCTCTTCTATTTCTTGATGCAGACGCTGTTTCCTGGGGCATTTCAGAACCTTCATCTTGCACAGTTTGTGTGGGCTCATCTTTATCTGCATTATCTTCTTTGGGATTATTAGTACTCATCTCTGACTTGCCAAGAAAATTTGATTTGCGGAGAAACAGTATGTTTTGAATGGATGCAGGGAAGGGGAGAGAGTATTTTCTGAAGTTGATGGTAGTAGACAGGTCTCCCCAATTCGACTGTACACAGTAGCGTGAAAAGTGAAAGTGCAAGGGGAAATAGACGCAGTCAATGATGTTAATGAATTGAGTCAACTCCGTTTTAACCCGACATGCAACTCAAAATGACCAAATCCGATTCTAGCGCCAAGTCTTTTGACCATTCGGCTTGAGCCCCAGCTGGCCTGTTTAGTTCGGCAAGCCGAAAGCAGGCCAGCAGGGAGGCTCGCTATTCCAATTTGAATTCCCAGCCTCGGCTAAGCTTTATCACCAACCTTTGGCTTGTGAATATTTACCATTGGATTTTAAAGTTATTTAAAAAAAATTAAAAAGAAAAAAAAAAAGTTAGGGCCGACTTACCTTGATATATGAACTTCAATTTTGAGAGCCAAGCCGAGCTGCGGCCATGATCTCCAACTTAGCTTAGCTCGTCTCTTCTCATTGACTCTGCAACTATAACACAACCTCTTGGAAAGTTTGAGCCTCCAAGTACTACTGTTTGCTCACACAAAGAACGCAACCAAAAAGCTAAACTGATTCATACAATCGTGATAAAGATAAAGTTTCAGAGAGGAGTGTACTTATTGTTGGAAATCGCCTGAGAAAATACAAAATTGCCTTCATGAAGTACGAATCAACAAGAAATACACTGAGTAGCAATAATAAAATACTTGAGGAAAATCTGAAGTAAAAAAATTGAAAATTAGAGAACTATGTTCTTTGTTTAGAGTATTTGATGACTTGATTCTTCTCTTTTATATGTTTGGAACAGTTTCCTTATATAACTCTTCTGGGTTTAATTGTCATTTAACACCTCCATCATTGTCGTGACGTAACACTAACTGTCTTGGCATCTACGTTCATTTTCTCCTTGGTTGCCCTACGTTGATCTTCCTTCTTGCGCGACTTTAGGTTAGCACCTCTGACTCTGAGCATGTTCTCCCTCATGCTTTGCTCCTAACTTCAATGATTTTGGGCTTTGGTCTCTTCATGTTGGGCCTACTTGTTTCTGGATTCTCCTTCAAACTTGCTTGTTTTCATTGGGTTTTAGATTTGGGCCGCCATTTATTGCATTTTGAATTTTCTCATGGGCCGGATATTTTCTGTGTCAATTCTACAAATTAAAAGTTTGGTGTTTTTTAATTATATACACATTTCTCCAAATCACTTCTCTTGTACTCCACTTAATTTATAAATAGGTACTATGTAAATTGGTGTATATAAAATTACTCTCCAAACATGTTAATATTAATACTGTCACTATTAAAAATTAAGATGACTAATTAGGATTAATATTCTAATTATACTTATTTTAACTTTAAAACATAGTTTTGATGATCTTATGCAACATTATTAATTGTGGAAGATTATTTTCAGTTGTATCTATCATTTGTTACTTTCTGCCATTGCTGACAAATTGTTGGGCCCTTCAACTAACCTGAATGGGCCTGGATGGAGGCCCGACAAGCAAACAAGAGGATATCGCTCACGTGTGCGTGGCCTTGTTTTAAAGTTTTAACGGAAAGGTCAACATTGCTCTCCTGACCCACGCGGCCACACGGGCAGACGCATAATGTCTTGTCAGCTGAGACACGTGTGAGGTGACATTTCAGAAATTTAACAATTGCCACCGTAGAGTACGGGCCTCCTCAGGCAAATGGGACAATTACACGTGGGCTTTGGCCCAATTCCGGAAAATACGCTTACGTGTTGGGCTGAGGTTCGCATCAGATGATAGGAAAGTTCTTGGATAATAGTCCCAATAAATATATGAATATAATTTATTCAAATTTAAATGTAAATGAATACTCCCGTTCCGTTGTCAATTTATTGGCGTCATAAGACGTCAACACCCCCATTTTTGGGGGGGGGGAGGGGGGGAAGATAGGGGCCGGGTGAGACCTCCCACCATCAGGGGGTAGTTATGTATTATTCATCTCATTTAACATAGATTCTAAAAAAAAAAAAAATAGGTGGCGTGACGTGGCGCATGAGGCGACGTATGTCACCCTTATTGGCTATGTTCTTAAACAGAGTTATTAGAGTGATCTGTAAATGAATTAAATAATAAGGACTAAGTAGATATTTTTAGAAATATACATCATTTTCTTTCAAAATATGAACATTAACGATATGGCATTTAGCATTAACTAAAATTTTCCCCTCACCAATTGAGCACCCAATATTTGATTTAGTTGCATCCCATTGAGCCTCTCAACATTTGATTTAGTCATCTATCATTTTTTTTTTTAATTTAAGTCATCTATCTTGAGTTTAATCAGTCTATATGTCCTTATATGCACACCAATTAATCGTGATAAAAGAAAAAAGATGAATGATGAAGCAAAAAAAATCTATAATCGACTTTACAGTAATAGTTATCCAAATCGTTTGCTGAACGGGTGAACATGGTCTATTAGCTAGCAAAATTTAACAATATCCACTAATTATTTATCTGTATAGATTATCATAAACTTTAGAGTGACATTGGTGTCACTCTCATGCTTGGGTAGATTGTCTGAAAAAGCCAAAACTAACTCTCTCAATCAAACAAAAAAGTTTTTGCATTTTAATCTTTCAATCACCGTCGAACTCCATTATAGTGGAGACCATTTATGATGGAAGAATGTGGTGATTTGTTAATCTTCTCATCATAATTATCTTGGAGTACTTTGGCATATTGGAATCCCAATCTGTCCAACTTATCGGGACAATTTGCAAGAAAATTCGGGATGTCCGAAGTTATTCAATGATGGAATTGAGATGACGTGGATACTAAATAGCATCATAACTCAATAACTAATTTTCTCAACTATCTTAATAATTAAACCTAGATAATGTAATTTTAAAAGTTATGATTTGAAAACTGAAAAACAGAATATATGATTGACACTTGCACTTTGTGTCCTTGTGCATCTGAACTCAATCAATTTTAGATGTCTTTATATATATATCGATAAAGTGGAAAGTGTTAAGAGTCGTGGACATAAGTGAGCCAAAAAAACACTAAAAGGTTAGTTGTACCATAACCTTGCACATTGAGTATGTTCTTGTTCAATTTTAAATATGTTTTCGTTAGAATGAGAGTGTTTCCATTTTTTTCTCTTTATTTTTATGGCTGTTTTTTTTGAAGACATTTGTTCATGGGCTAATAAAGCAAATAGCCATTTCTTTTTCTATTTTTCTCCCTTACTAAAGCTAAATAACTTCTCTCTCCCATCTCCTTTCTCCCCTTGTATAAAAGAAACTAAATCGCTTTGTTATTTTCCCAAAAACCTTTTTTTTTTTTTTTTTTATCGAGGGCAAAGGGGTGGGAGATGGGGTTCAACCAGGACCTTTCCCGACAATCCCGCCAAAAACTAATTTGGACCCATTTAAATTTTTATTTTTTAATTTTTTTTATACAAAGAGGACATATGAGAGGTGAGGAGTGGGTGTGGTTCAAACTCGAGATCTCTCCCTATCTTAGAACGTGAACATTCAACACCTTCCGGCAAGACCCATTTATGAATTAAATAAGAAGGCTCAAATTTTAATTTCAGTCTGATTTTAATGAAATAACCATTTTAATAAAATTATTATTTCATTATTGAAAATTATGATTTTCACAACTTATTGATTTGCATAATAAAATAAACAATATTAATTTTAAAAAATAGGACAATGTTGGTTAAACAAATAATTAAATGATTTATGATCTCAATCTGTTGCCCATATGTGAACACGTTACGGTGCTTATACATGGGCGAATGGTTGTCACGTGCTTTCCCCCACTATCAGGAGGACACATATGATGCATCTGTCTATCTGTGGGTACTATAAACACCATTGCATACCCATATATATGGAACAGATCAAAATTGTAATTCTATAATTGTGGACACAAAGATGTTTACATAGAGATGTGTAAGCGAATAGAATATATATATATATATATATATATTTTTATTCCACCTTAGGGTGTGAAAAATTATAGATGCCATTGTGAATTGGATTGAAATGACCAATTAACACATGGGTAATATTTAACAGTTAATGGGTCCCCCGAAAAAGGTTAAACCCGGTCCGAATATTTATCCCGGATTTTCTTCATCCCCCTTGTAATCATTTCTAATAGGAATCTGTCAGTCTAATTTTCTGGGCAGTTCTTGATAAGATACTTCAATGGAGTGCTGTGATTTTTACTACTTTACTTTCTCCTTTTCCTTTGGTCCTTTTATGTTTTGATTCGAAAATTATCTACTTAAAAGTCATTCGTTTTATAACTTTTTACTTTGAAGGCAATGTGAAGTTTGCCGATAGGCAATACGCAACATTATATATATTATTCACTGTCAGGTATTCTTTATACTATCGAGTAATATTTATATTTTTGTCAATAATATTGATTAAATTAGTGGTGATATGATAATTTTGTAACATTAATTTGTAATGTGATATATGTTTTCTACAGCGACAGAAACATCACCAAAACTAACGAATGATAAAATAATATTAATAAATTATTCAACAAAAATACTAATATTGATAAAGAATCAATTTGTTCCAAAATAAAGAAATAAGACAAATTTAAATGACTTTGTGTAACAGTCTCTTGCAGCACAGCTGCTGTACGGCGTACTACTGTGTACAACTAACCAAAAAATTTCACTGTATCAAAATTGAATAATTTTGGTGTGAAGAATATATATCACAGGTAACAGGTTTCTCCTTGTGTAGCTGTCGGTGTGTTTGATTTGTGTACCTGCAAAACATGTTTTAGTTTTGCTTCTTTCTGCTGCAACATTTCTGCTTCTTATGTTGCATATTTCATGATTTCATCATTATCTTACCCGTCCTTCACTGCAAAGATTCATATTTCAGTCAAAGATTCACTGACTGTTTGGTAACAAATTTTGTGGTTTTATGATTTAATGTGTAGCTTGAGAGTTGGTGAAAGTTAAAAATTGATGAAAATGGGATTAAAAAATACTTCCTCCGTCCCATTTTGATAGGCTTGTTTTCCTTTTTCATCCGTCCCAAAATATAAGCTACTTTCCTTATTGGTATAAATTTAATTTCTTCATTTCCTAATCTACCCCTATTTATTATGCATAGTTATTAATAAAAGTAAGTTGTCATATTTAATATAGGGGTATATTGAGAAATATACAAGTAAAATTTACCTTTCCAATAAATATTAATTTCAAATTCTTAATCCGTGTGAAAGTCAAACCATGCCTATCAAAATGGGACGGAAGGAGTATTTCCTAAAAAGACATGTCAAAAAAGTTTTCATTCTTATATTGTATTTATTGTAGAGTCGACCCCGAAATGTCGAAAGGTTATTTTTTATTTTAAATTCAATTTTTATGTCTTTTGTGTTGTATAACTGCATAGAAAGTTTTATTTGAGCTTTAAGTGGTTTCATTATTATATTATTATTACTTATACATACAGATTTAGACGCTATTGTTTCATAACATCCATATCATGGAAAATCAAGTCTTCAAAACATCGTTCATGATATTGGAATCAACAACATAATTGTCCCAAAAAAGTCAAATACAAGAAACCACACTCAAGAATTAAATATTAATATTATTATAACTTAAAAGAGGACAACACTAAACTTCCACTTTTAAATGATGCTACGAGGAAAATTTGGGTGTGTTTGTTTTGATTGTTTTTACTTTTTCACTTGAAATTCAATTTATACCACTTCAGATAAATTCAAACATCAATATCGATGATATATTTTATATTATTAATTATTTATTACTATTCTCACATTTTATTATTCTCAGTAATAGTCAATTTAAAGAATTAATTACTGTTAAAAAGTTTTACTCAAAGACACACTAAATAATCGTGCTCAAACCTAGCTAAGCTAGGTCATTTTGGCATTTTAGGATTTGGAAATGATAAAATGAAACTAGTGTCCATTAAAATGTCTCTAATTGAAAAATAAAATCGACAATTTTAGCAGCTTATCCATCTCCATATGGGTCCCCTAGTTTCTTATGGCAACTATTAATTTGGACTTTAATTATTTTTTAATATAAACCAATTCACTGGAAAACCAATTGATAATTACTTTTAACAACACCAATTGACTAGAGATGAGTTGTAAAATATTGCCACTACAAATGAGCTTAACTTCGAAAGTCTTTAATTAATTGAAAACAATAATGACACTTACAAATAGTGTGTTTTCTCATAGTCTGCGTCTCTTGGGAAAGTAATGAGACGAGAAAAAGAGTAATTTGTAGATTTACAGCTTCGATTAGAGTTGGAGTTGATTACATGAATTAATTAATTGACATTATAAATACCGTTAAAGATCGATTGTGAATAATATTATAATTTTGAGAAAATAAGCAATTTGACCTCGACTGAGCTAAACTGCTATTTGCGACTAGGATTTGCTTTGTTTACCGTTGACGTATCAAGTACCTATCTCATGAGAGTTCAATGGGCAGAATTTCTGGCTAGAAACAAGGAAGAAACTCCCACAAAAATCAAAATATATGTGTCAAGATTTTGCAACATACACAGCTGGCAAAATGAAACAAAGAGCCTTCCTTCAAATAGGAACTTCTTTTTCACATGCCTACACATTACTCATTCAGATTCTACATAATAATTAATTAAAAAGAAAAAGAAAAATAAAAAAAGAGACAACATTAAAATGATTAGTTAACTTAACCTAAAAACATTTCACTCTTTTGGGGGACACAAAGGTCACTAAACACTAATCAATATTGATCCATTGCTTATGGCCAGGGGTCCATTTGGGGCACTTTGGACTAAAATAGCAAGACACAA
Source organism: Jasminum sambac (assembly GCA_018223645.1). Lineage (NCBI taxonomy): Eukaryota > Viridiplantae > Streptophyta > Magnoliopsida > Lamiales > Oleaceae > Jasminum > Jasminum sambac. The sequence goes on from CP073642.1 coordinate 15,320,142, forward strand.
CCCTTGAGTTCAAGAGCTCCACAATTGGCGCAAATTTCACACAGCGCGGGGTTTTGTACTGATTTATGGACGCTCCCAAGCTGATCGCATAGTCCATAAGCTTATCGAACGTCCCACTTTCCACAATTCTAATCTCGAGGGGCCCAATTGACTTGTCTGAGACACGCCCTTGGCGGTACACACTGTTGAGAGACTCTTCCACAGTGAGACAACAATCTTCGAAAACAGATGGTGGGACTGGGGTCGACCCATTCACTATCAACTCCCAGTATAGCACGTAATGTCCTGGAATCGCTGTGGTGTCAGCATAACTTGTGTACTCAATTAGACGTGCATCAAATGGCATTAGATGGATAATGGCATTTTTTATAGCGGTCTGTAGCTCGACCTCGTCAGTCTTGTCAGAGTCAATGCTGAGAACCACATTCTTCCGGCATATGAAGTTGAATTGTGGGGCCTTGTTCTTGAATCCCGCCACTCGAAGTACATCTCCAACTTTGTATCGATAAAGCCCTACACACACCCAAAAAAAAAAAAAAAAGTCTCTTTTTAAAAATTTCGATGAAAGTAAAACAGAGGACTTCAAAAAATTCAGTTTTTTACCAGCATAAGTGGTGACAACAAGTTCATAATCTTGTCCAAGCTTGACATCAACCAAGTCAACCAATTCTTGTTGTTCTTTCTCAGAGAGGGATTTTGACCTGGGAGGAGAAATGGCACCACCGTGATCTCTGTGCACCGGCAAGAACTCAAAGTAACCCATGGTAGGGATGAGGGTATAAGCCACGTCACTAGGTTTACAGAGTGGATTAAGATTGACCCCAAAATAGCACTCAGAAGAAGCATACATAGTACAAACAAGAGGGAGGCCATTGCTGTAATAATCAAGAGTTGGTATATACTGTGACATTGTCCCTGTAACTATAACATCAACATACTTAGTATTAGGCCATAACCTTGTAATAATCCCCTGCCAAGATTGTCTCCCACATTCTTGTTTAACAAAACCCGCCAATTCCGGGTCGGGTTTCAGGATCCTCATCACAGCTTCTCTCACAGATGGGTCAGTGATTTGGGGGTTTAATGTCCCTGTTCTGATATCATGGGCTAGAAGGGCCCAATGTTTTTCCAAGAACCGGATGGCCCGAATAAAGCCCGAGGCGAAAACTGCCCCGACCCGGAGAACCTCGTCGTGTTGACAAAGCCCACAAAGCATTTGAGAATACATGCTCTGGTAAGAATCAGAGCAGAGAATGGTTTCATTTGGGCTTGTGTAGTTTGTGTAAGGATCGTAAGGTCTTTGTTTGAAATGAGAGCTTTTGTAATAACTGGTTAAAACAGGGCGAGCAATTAGGTCACCTGGGGTTTTTGATTCAGATTTTATGAACAAGAAATACATCCCTTTTCCTTTGTCTAAATCTGGTACGAATTGGCTCATCACTGGCATTAATAAACTGTAAAGCAATGATCTTCTCTCCAGTTCTTCATCAATGGTGGGCATCAGCTTTCTCTCTCCTCCTGATGTCCCTGAGCTGCATTCAAGAATCAAGAAATTATTATTAGACCTTAAAATTGCAGACAATTTTAAGAATGTTTTGAATCCTTACACGAAAAAGTTAAAAACCCACCTGGTTAAAAACTCTGAAATGGGGTGAGAAGAGAGAATGTGGGATTTATCGCCATTGGCGATGCGATTGATATCAAGCTGAATGTCTTCATAGGTGATGACAGGGATGAGTTTCTTGAAGGTTTCTTGATCAGTTTCCCCTTTGAGGCCATTTCTTTTTAGGTATTCGACGTTGGCATTTCTTGATAGTATTTCAGAAAGAACTCTCTTTTGAACATCATCGGCCTTTTTAGTCACATCTTCGATGAAATCAAGAATCTTCTTGTTGTTAGCTTCCACACTGTATAAGGAATGCTCTTTTGGTGCTTCAGGCATGGTTATCAAACAGTTAAAAGATTGTTAGAGAGAAAGAGATAACAGAGAGAGGAATGAGAAAGGGAGAGATTGATATGGCTTGTGGGGGGAGAGGAAGAGAGAAGAGAGGTTTATATAGAGGAGGATTTACAGTGATGGGTGGGGCCCACCTTGTAAAGTTTCGTCCCCCAAAAAGAAAAAAGAAAAAATAAATAAGGAAAAAGAAAAAAGAAGGAAGGAAATGGATGGGTTTGATTACATACATGGGGATTAATATGGTGGAATTTTTGTTTCCCAATGATTCACAGAGACAGAGAACTTTCGTGCTTGATATAATTTGCCTCAAACATTTTCAGCACTGAAGTGTACAATGTACTGCTTCTTAAACATGACATTCACAACCCTAATTTCTTTGAATTTTTTGGAAACTCTTTTATGCTTGCAACGAATAAGTGTGTAAGTATGTGTGAATGTACGTATCAAGGTATAGGACTCTTTAGTCATTTTAGATGTTGAGTTCTAAGGACAAACCCTAATGATCTAGATCTACAAGAACACACATTATATGCCTACTTATATTATGAGTGTTCATTCATGTTCCTTTATATAGTGACAGCTGTTTTGCGAGTTTTATTTCTTGGTGACAGGTGTGAGATTCTTTTTTCACTTTAATGCTTCTCTTGATTGTAACCGATGGTTGCTTTGAAGTTCTCGTGCATTACATGATGCCCTGTGAAAAAATTGTTGAAATATTGATGTAATTGTACCAAGGTTGTGTTGAACATGTGATGGCCCGTAAAAGCTTTCTGTAATGCTCTCGTATATTGTGGGGGTTCTTTCGTATACAACCGACAACTTTTATATCAACTTAATTTATTGCTTGATGACACAAATATTCTATTAATATCCACTTTAAAAGTTCTAATTCTAAAGTTGCAACGTATGTTTCTCTAAAAAATTTTGACTGATGAGTTACATTGATGATCAATAAAGATGGTTGCAAATTCAAATATGAATTCTACATTGAACATGTGAGGATCATATGTGGTATTCTCATAACACTTGCGGATATCCTTTGTTGATGCCCTTTTGTATGCTTACAATTTAACACTTCTGAAACTTGCAACGACGTATTTTACTTTTGATTCTCGTGTCACTTTAATCCTCCCATGACCAGATGACTAATAAAAATAGTTTAAAATTTAAATTGAAATTCTGTTAATTTCGTCTAAACATTTGACCGTCATAAAATCACTCCATAATGCTTGTTTTATTAAATTTGCATAATTTTGATAAAAATGAAACATTTATAATTTTATATCCTCAATTCCTCTAATGGAATAAGGTGATGATTTCTCCGCATTTCAATTTTTCATTTTGAATTTATTTATAGCTTTTTTATTCTTTCTTGTGCGTGGAGGAAAGATACTTAGTTGTGTGTTTTTCACGTTCTCAATATTTTGATTTATTTTCATTAAAAATACTCAAAACAGCCCACAATTGCTTTGAGTTTTTTGTTTATAACTTTTTTTCCCCTTTTCTTTATTTTTTTAATTTCAAGTTTTTTTTTTCTTTTTTTGGGAATACAAGGCGAGGATCGTAAGAGATGGGGTGGTATTTCAAACTCGTGTTAGATACCCCATAAGGAAGCGCCATTTCTACTACGCCAACTCCCTTTTTAATAACGTGGAGGATTTTTTTTTTTCATTTATATATATACGAGGAGGAAATAGGAAATGGGGAGATGTACCCATTTCGAATTCGCAACCGTCCACCCAAAAGCATCTCAATAGCTAATTTATTAGCAATTTAATAGAAAGAATAGTGTTAAATTAAGATTATTATAATTATTATAAAATTGGACTTCCACGTATTAGATTTGTCCAAATGCGTTAAAGCTTAATTTTGATCCAATTCCTAGCTGATAGGTTTGATTGCATTGAGATATTTTACTAGGATAGATGATAGGAATTTTTTTTTTTTTGGGGAAAAAGTTTGTATTTTCTATATATAGGATAGGAAGTTTGGCATTAAATCCCCTAGTAAATTTTAATATATCAATAAAATTTTATTTCCTATTTTAGATTTTTGAGTCGGGATATTTTGCCAAAAATTATTGCTATTAAGTCTCCTAGTAAATTTTAATATATCAATAAAATTTTATTTTGAACTTAAATTTTTGAGTTGGAATATTTCGTCAATAATAATAACAACTATTATTATTATTATTATTATTATTATTATTATTATTATTATTATTATTATTATAGTTGTCGTCGTCGCTATTATTATTGTTGTTGTTGAACAGTTTTGAAGTGTAAATTGACAATAAGAATCTGCCGGTGACAAATGTTTGCTTGAAAATTGTTATCATGACAAAGAAAATTAACATTATAATTTTCTGTTGAACTAAGTTGATCAAGCTACAGATCATTACAAAATTTGATCTTCTCTAATCATTTATTACTATTACGAGTATGAAATTGACTTTACGAAACTACTTAATGAGATTTGAAATTTGCTAACATATATGACAAATAATTTGGTTTGAATTTCACCTAAAACATGCCGCAGTTTACCTAAAAAAGGAAAAATACAATATACCTCAATGACTAAAATCTGAAAACCTCATTTAATTTACACCTATCTTAATTCATGCCTATGCCTAAGTTTGGTTTTACCACTTTGCATATTTTGTAATTTTACTTCGCGCTGCTTAGGTTCATATATAAAAGTGCAAAATCTGAAATTGCCGTTTAATCAAACTTTGCGATTTTATGAACAATGATCAACGTTGTGTAAAAGAATCATACTCTCACCGTCTTATTCATCATACTGACGACCATCGTGTTCATGTAGGGAGTAGGATGGTGTTATTGTAAAAGAATTTTAAATTTAGAGTATAGTCTACATTAATTCCGATCCACAATAAAAAAGAGTTTTTATCCAATATATCCTACATAAAAAAAAAAAAAAAATCATCAAGAAACGTGGGAAATCGTTTTATCTTTAGTCAACAGTCACGTTTACCGTAAATTTTCTATGCAAGACCCAATAAATACTCCTTCTTATCGAATTTTCATATGAGTTCGGGTCGAATTAGAAATCTAAATTGCGATTACGTTTTACTATCAACGATTATTGTTGTAAAAATATTAAATGATAACCATATCTTACGATAATCCATACAAGAATGAGAATATTATTGACTTTTTGCTCGAATTGGAACATTGACTCAATTCTACCTACCATGCACACATTTATCTGACGTGCAAGCTATTGTTTATTTATTGATATTCTTTTTACAGAAAAGTCTAACTTGCATTAATTTTTCATAACGGCAACAATAAAGATTGGTCGGCCCAGTTAAAAATTAGTTTCAAACTTTAAAAATCCACTTACTAGGTATAGCTTGATTTGGTAGGTGGTGTACGCACAAAAATTTCTAACTTGATTAAATAGTCTACAAATTTCGCAATAATTATTAGGTAAACAGGGATTTCTACATGTTCCTAATTTGAAGCACTAAAATACTATCTACTAGCTCTCTGAGCAAGTTTCTCTTTCCAAGTGTTGGGAAGAGAAGAAAATCCCAGCAAGAAACAAAATCCCACCCCCCGGACGGGCCCCCTACATTCAGGGAGACTGTGTATACTGGATGAAAGTTGGAAGAAAAATTACTGGGAAGAGAACATTACCATACTAGCTCTAATGGATATGTTAAATTTATCTAGTTGCATAGATAAAAAGATAGATGTTAGTTGACACATCAATATATTAAATTTAATTAATATTTAACACCTATAATGAACATATTAAATTTGGCTATCAAAAATCATCTGTCAATATTTTGGTAGACAAAAAAAAGCAATTAAAGTTATAATAAAAGAAAAAATATTTTTTAGGCATAAATGTGTCATGGCACATGTTAAAGTGCAAGATAAAATTAACAAAAAAGTTAACATGTGATAAAAAAAATCGTTTAACATGTATATTAACACATCCATTGTAGATACAAAATTTGATATTTAACTAATTTATGACCTTTAACATTTGATTTAATACATCCATTGTGGATGCTCTAATACTGTATACTTATTGAAATTGACCAATTAATCAGAGTCTCTTTATTATACTACACGTAAAAGTATCACGACTACTAGGGGCCATAAAATTATTGAGTCATGAATTTCTACTTCCAGAATGATGTCTATGAGGTAAGGCTTCACAAGGCACGAATCATGACAAGATACATCATATATGGCAAGGTCGAGCCTCAAATCTTGCCAAGGCTCGTACGTCAAAAGATTACTTTTTTTTATTATTATTATTATTTCAATTATTCTAGACTAATAAAATAAATAAAACTGACACATACCAAAAAACTTTATACAAATTTCTACATATTTTTCAATTATTATTATTCAATAAAAGTCTAGTTTTAATTCATTGAAACCTACAAATACAATATTTAATGCTACTTCCGTCCCATAAAAATAATCCAATTTTTCTGTTTCATCTGTCCCAAAATATAAATCACATTCTTGTTGAAGATATAGTTAGAATATTAATTCTCTTTTATGTGCCTAATTAATATATATTGTTATTTACAAAATAGATTAATTTGGAGTAGAATATCTAATAAATGAGAATATCTAATAAATAAGATATAATGGCATATTAAGAAAACAATATAAAGTTTTACTTTTTCAATACTCTAATATTTATATTCCTAGTTTAGGTCAATCTCTCTTGTATATATGCCGATGTAACTCTTCATTGTGACTAATAGAAAAATACTTTTCCCTCGTTCTCTTTAAAACCAACGTAACCAAATAATGTACTTTAACAAAATAAGCTAGAAACATTGCCGCTTTAGCAAAATAAGACATAAACATAACATAACATAATGATAATCTTTATCAAGTTTCAATTCAAAGCTGTTTTCCCCCTACCTACTAGGCATGACATTTTCAGTCCAACCTTCAGTTGGTCTGATTATCTTTGTTGTTTTCAAACTATTTTTTATTTTAATTTTCCAAAATAGAGAAAATGTGTTCTATTTCACATTTTTAAGAACGTGTGTTGAAAATCAAAATTAAAAAAAAAAGTGAAGAAAATTGAAAATGAAAAATAGAGTTGTTGTGGACTTTTTCTAGTTTAAAAGTTAAAAATTAGCCGAAACACATTTTCGGATTTCAAACTTCATTTTAAAGTACATTCAAAACCCAATTTTTATTTCAATCAACATTTTAATTTTTTGCCACTACTGTTTGTCACCACCATCATGACGGCGCTGCAGTCTCTGCCACCACCACTACGGTGGCACAACCATCCCTACCATAGTGCTCGCAGGCCCCCGATGAGGAAAAGTTCAGATTCGTACGCCGCTAAACAAGATTTGATTCGCCGACGGGTGAACCAAATTGTTTGCGGGTCACATTTTGGTTGGCTAGCCATTAACAACGAATCAACCAAGTGTTTTCCATCAATGGGAACAAGATTTGGTTGGCAACTAGTCTGTTTCGGGATTAATGGTGAATCTAGTTCGCGGCCTGATTGCAAACTAGGTTCGTTGGTGCGTGTTAACGAGAGAGAAAGGGTCAGGGGATGGTGGTGTGGGGTGAGTTGTTGGGGCAAGTTGAAGATGATAACTAAATTGTATTATTTAATAAAGTTTACCACAATTACATAATTTTTATTGTACCAAGTTTTCATTTTTAAAAAATTTCAAGTCAAAAGCGTTTTCTAATTTTTCTCTGTTCGGAAATAATTTTTGAAAATAATGAGTAAACATATTTCCAATTTTCTAGAAACAAATGCTCAAAACACAAAATAAAATAAAAACTAAAAACTAAAACTCAAAGAGAATATAGCTTAAGCTTTTGAGCTCGTTTTAGAATAGTGATATTGGATGATAAGATTAATAAAAAAGTGATCTAATATCCACAGCAATGCAATTTGTTATACATACGAGATAGGTGTCATCTCGATATTCAATGATACTGAAGCGATTACACTATGTGCGAGGTAATTATACATCCAATAGCATTGTAATCACTTTTGCTCAATGCCAACTAGTTGGTACTTTATGATGACAATATGCTATGAATGATCGACACGTGTCCAAACCTGCACCTAGGTGGGGGAGTAGGTGACGTCCATCAACAGCATGTTGGCATCATAAAATGTCAACTAGTTGTCATTAGAGCGTGAGACGCATGGTAATATGTTATCCTGATTTTGTAATGAAAATGTTCAAAATCCACCGGTGGTTCCTTAATTACGAAACCACCGGGCCATTTTAAGGGCCTATCGGACTTCTGTTTTGAACTGCGGGACTAGATTTATAATCAGTACGATGAGGAGGAGTTCCAACAATTTTGAAAATTTTCCGGCGACACCATGACGACCGATCAAAGTTTTTGCAACAATTTTAGGCATTATATAAGCATGTGAACATTATATAAGCAATTGTCAACCCAATTCAAAAATGTTATATGAAGGCACTAAAGATGCAGGTAAGGTGATAACCCCAAGTGGGACGCTTAGTGCTTTGTGTAGTGAGGATTTTTGGGAGGCTTTATATGAATCAAGAATGTGTCCATGTACTATAAATGTGGGGATGTGGGGATGTGGGAGACACACACAGTAATGCAAATCTTTGACCGTTGACTTTTTATCACAGATACTTTTTGTTTTTACATTTTTAACATCTCGATAAATGTTTATGGAATTTTTTAGCAAATGTTCCGATGAGAGACTTTCTGTGTCTCACCTAACCCCATCTGATATTGGGGTACTTTCTTAGACTTCTTCACTAATGAATAACTTACGATCTTCTGAGATGAATGTTGGTGGAGTGATTTGATATTTTAATAGATATTGAAATTCCATTATGATTGCGTAGTGAAAATTAATTTTTAATTATATTATAATAATTACTTAACACAAATACAACTAAAGTTCTATTGTCAAATGTAAAACTATATATAGAGGCATATGATCGGAATAAATGTGTTGACACACTAAAATACTCGACCCAATAAAATGACACATTGAATAATTGAATAAGATATAATAATCATTTTGAGTTAGTAGTCTCGACAATATTCGTTTTTTTTAAGATGGAATTCTTAAGTATTCACAAGTTCATACATTCAAACTGAATCAAATAAAATTTGGTATTTTGTGTTTCTTGCTAATTGTTATGTCCCCTGTTCCAATTATATAAACTTCTTGACATTTTCATAAAGATTAAGAAAAGTTATTGGAAAATTAAAATTTGTAATTAGTTTTCTAATTTACCCTCATTTAATGAGCACTATTAAAAAAAATACTCCCTCCGTCCCACTAAAATAGGCACCCACCATTTTTCACACATATTAAGAAAACATCTTAAATGTTCTTGGAATTATAAGATATTCATATATTCTTCCAATTTTACCCCTATATTGAATGGTCAAAAAGTAGTGTGAACATGTTTAAATATCTTGGGAGATGAAATATCTATCTTCATGTTTAGTATTCCAATTATCTTAAATAGAGGTATTTTAGTACATGAAAAATAAATTATACATTCAATAAAGAAATTGGACTATAATTTGGAACGGATAAAATAGGAATATTTGTCTATCTTAGTGGGACGGAGGGAGTAATGATTATTAACTAAGCAAATTAAATAAGGTTGTTTTAGTAAATGAACAAAAAATACTCCTTAGAAATAAGACTATATTTGAGACATAAAAAAAAGCATATATATGTGGAACGGAGAAAATATCATTATTTCTTAATTTGCTGCTCTTTCCGTTTTGAAATACGAGGCCAGATTTAGAATCCGCATGGTGAAGGGGAGCTCCAACAATTTATAAAATTTCCCGGCAATACCATAGCGACCTATCAAAGTTTTGACTATAATTTTGGTCCAAATTATGGCCAAAACTTTAACCGGTCACTACAGTATCGTCGGAAAATTTTCCAAATTACTTAAGCTTCCCCTTGTTGTACTACTTCTAGATCTAATTTCGAATTTCAAAACAAATATCATACGGGGCCAGATAACGCATCGATGGTTCCGTAAGTGCGAAACCATTGATTTTACTTGATCATCTTTGCCGTGCCAATTAAGGCTCTTAATGCCTATTTGAACGTAGTCAAATGTGATAGAATAGGGATTGCTGAAATCATTGTGTTACATTATTTATTCTTTTGCATAAATTCTAATCTTACTCGAGCTCCAACCCTCAATCTTGTCTGAATGTTTCGATGCAAGATAATTAAATAAGCAACCTTTTTTTTTTTTTGGCTTATTAAATAAGCAAGACACTTGGTTCACATGCACATATTTAATACTCGCCGGTCTCATAAAAATAGTCTAGTACTCTCTCCGTCTCATTAAGATAGACACCCACCGTTTTTCACACATGTTAAGAAAACATCTTAAATGTTCTTGGAATTATAAGATATTTATATATTCTTCCAATTTTACCCTTATATTGAATGGTTAAAAAGTAGTGTGAACATGTTTAAATATCTTGGGAGATGAAATATCTATCTTAATGTTTAGTATTCCAATTATCTTAAATAGGGGTATTTTTGGAAAATAAATTATACATTCAATAAGGAAATTGGACTATAATTTGAGACGGACAAAATAGGAATACTTGCCTATTTTAGTGGGACGGAGGGAGTATACTACTCCCTCTGTCCCAATTATACCGTCTATTTTGTCTTTTCACAAGAATTAAGAATATGTTGGAAAGGTAAATCTTGTGAATTGTGCTCATAATTTACCCTTATTAAATGATTAATTTTAAAATTAATAATTATTATTATAGCATTAAATAAGTGCATGTTTGTAAAGTAACATCAAAGAAAGCTTCGTAATATAGAAACAAAATCATATAATTGGGATAAACGAAAAAGGAAAGATGAATCATACTCCCTCCGTCCCACAAAGATAGTCCTATTTTCCATTTTAGTTCCCAAAATATAGTCTCATTTCTATATTTAATTTTTTAGTTTTCTCATATGCCCTTATTTAATGTGAATCGTAATCAACATACAAGAACTATTAAAATGAAATAACAAATAAATGTAAGGGTATATTAGGAATTATGTTCTAAAGTATTACTTTTCCAAGAATATCAATTGATCTTCCTTAATTTATGTGAAAGTTAAAGTGAGACTATCTTTATGGGACAGAGGAAATATCATCCACACGGAGGGAGTATATTTTTGTTGATTTCAAAAAGATAGTCCACTTATCATATTTAGTATGTCTTTAATTTTTCATTTCCACATTTGTCCCTAATTAATGTAGCTTCAACTATTTATTTATGTATTGAATGAAAGTTGAAAGTATTTTCAAAAAATTATGATACACAAGGGTATATATGAAAAAATAATATAAAATTTAATGTTTCGACTTTCTCCCTCCACCCCGCTGAGATAGGTACCGACAAATTCTCACACGGATTAAGAAAATACCTTTTTTTTGGAGAAAGAAAACACACTATATATTGTTGGCATTGTAAACTATTTCTATATTCTTCCTATTTTACTCTTACATTGAATGGAAAAAAAAATAGTGTGGACATATTTAGTATTTTTGAGAGATATTCCCTCCATCCCGTAAATATAGTCTCATTTTCATTTTCACAAAAATTAAAAAAGAATTCTTGGAAAAGTAATATTTATGAACATTTTATCTAATATACTATTTCAAATATTTATTATTCCACTTAATTATTCTTATATGTTAATAAAAATGTACATTAAATAGGGACATAAAAGACAGTTAACAAATTAATTAAGGAAGTGAAACTATAATTTGGGACGATAAAAAAAGGAAAATTGAACTATTTTTGCGGGACAGAGGGAGTAGAATACTCTCTCCCTCCCATAAAGATAGACCGAGTTTGACTTTGATAAGGATTAAGAAACGTATAATTAATATTACTGAAACGTAAAGTTTAGTTATATTTTTTCAAATATGCCCTTATATTAAATGATGATAATATATTTTCATTAATAACAATGCTTATTAAATAGGAGCATGATACGAAAAATAAAGAAATTCAATAGATATAAATAAAAAGTGGATTATATTTTAGGACGAACAGAAAAGGAAAATGAGTCTATCTTTGTGGGACGAAGAGAGTAGCTAGTTTGATGTTTAGTATTTCAACAATATTAAATAGGAATATTTTAGGGAATCAAAAAATAAATTATACTCCCAGTATAGAAATTAAACTATAATTTGGAACAAATAAAAATGGAAAATAAGCCTATTTAGTAGGATAGAGGGAGAAATTGACTGCCATTTTTATAATATATATGAAAATAATCTTTGTGGGACCAATGGAGGATATATAAATAAGTATTATTGATTGAATTAACAATAATATGGTATTTCAATGAGTAATAATGTTTATAAATAAGTCTTTTTCAAAATATATATTTATTTCATCACCAAATGTGCCAACAATAAAAGGTGAAAAAATAATTAGATGCTTAATTAAGAGATATAACAATCTCACATGATAAAATTCATAGATGTTGTGGAAATTTCACCATATGTCCTTGACCTTTCAACTTTTATAAAAGGGAAGTGTTGTTCCATAATTAATTGTCAATTACAAATTACGACTCTCATACAAACACATCTTGTGTCAATTCAACAAAGATTTACACAACTTTAACATGCCTAGCATGTACACGATTTCATAACTACTCCGAAGGGTTGGAGACATATTTGTTAATTTTTAGATATCAGAGGTCAAGTCACCTAGAAGATTAATAATGCAATTTCTCCTTAATATCGTTGGAATATCTGTACTAACATGGATATGGATAGAGAGAGTTGAAATTTATTATTTCATTTTCTATTTTCTTTGCTCTGATATTCAATCATAATAACCCACATGCATAACCAATTTCAAAGGTGAAAATTATATTCTAATTAAATGAGATAGTTAAGAAAATATAAAGTAGAGTTATACACTTGGATTTGTTAATTGACTTCTTTAACCCTGATTAATGCAAGTAAGAGACCAAATTATGTGGTCCCTGATTTTGTGTTTCCATTGGAGTGTGTCAAAGAGGATAAATAATTCCAGCCTAATAATAACATTAAATTAATTAAATACTAAGTTTTTGTAGCCGAATCGTTAAGGTAGGATCCTGCCTTAAAATGTGCCGTTATGGTCATGCCCAACATTTGAAACTACCTAGATTAGACTCGTACTTGATTGGCTATTTGTGCTACAAATTAGTGCAATTTGTGTGGTCCATTTTGTACACGCCTTTTCATAGCACTCTATAACTTTCACATATTTTTTATTTTTCGTAAGGTGCATTCTAATTTCCGGACATGATGGTACGACTATTGACCATTGAGGTACGTCAAAGACTCGAAGTTTTATCTTCATTTTATATTTGATTGTGCTTTTTAATGATAACTATCTTAAATCTTGTTTTACCCAATTTAAAATTTTATTTACTAGAATGCAAAGAGTTTCAAACACCATCGATGGTGTTTTAATTATGGAATGCTCGGGCCATTTTGATGGCTTGTTCGACCTCCGTTTTGAAATCCGGGACCAGATCTAAAATCAGCACAGTGAGAGTGAGTTCAAAGAATTTTTCGAATTTTTTCCCGCGACTCCGTAGTGGCCGTGACCGCCGATCTAATTTTAACAATATTTTTGGTCCAAAAATATTGTCAAAACTTTGACCGGCGGTCACGGCCACTACGGAGTCGCCGAAAAAAATTCGGAAAATTCCTGGAACTCACTCTCGCCGTGCTGATTCTAGATTTGGTCCCAGATTTCAAAATGGAGGTCGAACGGACCATCAAAATGGCCCGAGCGTTCCGTAAGATACGGAACGCTCGATGGTACCGGAAAAGGGCTGGAATAGAATGGTTGGAAATTTTGATAGAAAAAAAGTTAATGAAAGTTAATATATACAGAACAAGGCTTAGATATCTAAGTTATACGGATAAATTATTAATTATTTATATATTTTATGACATTTACAAATACTATTTACTCATTCACAACTCTAGGATATATCAAGTCTTTACTCTTTGAAAGGGCATGGAATTTGAAAAGGAAATGGTGGTGGTCTTACCTAGCAAGAAACATGGGTTAATTTATTTAAGGAAAATTATAATTTTCTTTAATTTCAATTGGATACCTCATACCTGTATTTAAATTTTGTTCCATCAGGTAGCTATACCTTAATTTAATTTACATCAAGGGTTTTTTTCTTATACTTTTTTGACATTGTCGATTGGGCCATCGTTCGTTTTCTTATTTAGAATGCATATTTCATATGTCATAACGACAATTATTTGAAAGCTCTTCGAGTACCTTTTCTTTCTTTTTTTTTTGACAATCTTCAAGTACCTTTTAAGATGACCAAAGTCCAACTTTTTTTGCCTTGTTCAGGTTGGTGGGGTGGGAGAAGGGGGAAAGGAGGGGAGGATGTAGAAATATTTGATAGCTGAATCTTACATATACAGTTTAAATAAATGAATACTTTTTATAATTGATAATTTTGAACCATTTTTAATAGTTTGTCACAAATTATTAGATGAATTGTGGTTCCAACAATAGAATACCTAAAAATGCAAGGGGGGTCAAATACTATGTAATGAGGTTGAACTCGAATATACAAAAGCAACAGAATTGGGAAAGCTTTCCTTTCATTATCTTGTTCATCATCTTCTACAAATTATCTCCAAGTTTCATCCTTAGTTAACACCTTTGTTCTTTAATTTCTATATGGTGCTAGAGGTAGTTTAGAGTTAGAAAAGATGGCTCAGTTCTCCGACGGTAAATTGAAAATTTGATTATTGTTTTCTGTTTAAATTTTAATTCCGTAAAAAAAAAAAAACATATATCAGAGACAAAGAGTCAAAGACCTATAAGTAACGACTCAAATATCAAATATTTCAACATTCATATTATACTAGTATATGCTACTTGACGATTGCTAACATCTAACTCATAAAGTGTGATTTTGTAATCAGGATACGTTATTTCAGAATGATTATGACCTAGCTTCAATTCAGAGGCGGCCCGAGTTATAGGCGGAGTAGGCAACCGCCTAGGACCCCCAAAAAAATTTAGAATATCCGATTTTTTCCATTTTTTTCTTGTATAATATAAAGGCCCGATACCCAAATTTGATGACATCCATTAAAGAAGACATGGAAATAAGTTTATATTAAGAATTTGATTATGGATTTTGTATTTAAAATTGCTAGAAGAGTAAATTTAATATGAAATATAGTAGATTTTCTATTGTCTTTTATAATTTTAAAATTTTTTTTATTCGTTATATATAAATTTAATTATAGTATTGATAGGGTCCCAAAAAAATTTTCGTCTACGGCCCTTGGAATCTCTGGCCGCCACTGGCTTCGAATTTCAACAGCTGTCAGCACTGGAAGGTAGTAGTACTAACTTGTAGTAACTACTGAAATTCAAATAAGCAATTTATAGTAATAGGTACAGGTGGAATAGAAGCTCAGAGATTACTGGTCAAAATTCTATGAGCATCTTTAATGGGTAGTGATGTTAAGGGATGATGTGGAGGAGAGAGATAGAGAGAAGATGATTAGGTGGATTGAAAAGAGAATAGAGGATGTGTAGTGTAAAAGAGAGGGAAAAGTGAAAAAGTAGGAGAGATGAAGAAATAAATTCAAAAATAATAATAAAATAATAGTGGAGGATGTGAAGTTGAGCTTCTAGATGTAGAGGTGACACGGGAATTTATGGTGAAAAAGTGGGAAAAAAGTAGGGAAAGTGAGAAAAAGAGAAAAAAATGGGGGACTCGTAATTTTTTTGTGTGTCTCTATCTCTCCCCCACGTAAACAAAAATAGAGAATGTGGGGAAGTTATGCAATGGAGATGCTCTCTGTAGCAATAATGTTGAAAGTTATGACTAGAGCTTCGTCATCACCTATATACAACGTTGCTCATTCCGCTGCTCAAAAACATTCAGAAAATCTCCCATTTTACCGTCCAAAATATTCAAAAAAATAAATAATTAATAGAAAATCTTTTACGCTTTCGTCACTCTATCTTCTATCAATACGGTCGTATGCCTAACTCATTTGATGATTCTGTTCAAACAGTTTCATGTTCACTGCAACCATCACTTAGTGCTAAGTAAGCTACAGTTTTCATAGTTGTATACTGCGAAAGTGGACGCTCGATTATCCTCAAGTACAAATGGTGAAAGGCAAAATCTCCCTTAAGGAAACTATGTACAACATAGGCCTTAATTCGCCGTTATAACTATTTCTAGTTGTTCATAATCTAATATAGTTTTCATTGTAAGTTTGGAGTTTATATTTCTAGTTCTCAACACAAAGTAGTTTACATTTTTTGTTTAAATTTCTAATATTTTCTTACAATATCATTCAGCTTATGTTGGTTTTAATTTTTTTCATTTAAATATTAATTTCTATCTCTATATCGAATATCAATATATATCAGTTATTAGCAAATCTTATATCATTGCTAATTATTTCTTACACAAGAGATCTTGTGTATGATTAATTTCACTACCGTTCAACTTTAAAAGTTAGGTTTTTTTTTTTTCAAAATAACCGTCCATTTGAACACATTATCAATTCATACAATTCTTTCGTCATTTCACAAGTTGCCATGCCTTATTTGTCTTAAACATGCACTAAAGTCATGAAAACGATCTGACATCTTCGATAAGATAACATCTTAATGTTTCTAAATATTTTTTATATGCCAATGAAATATGTGGTTAAGATCTAACAATTCAAATATTATCCGCAATTATAATGTACGTTTGAAATTGACATTTAATCAATAAAAAGTATTTTTAAACAAGACTTATTTTTCCTTCATACATGTGCACGCAATCTAGCTAGTATCGGAAGTGCTTGTTTGGCAAGTGTTGTTTTCGATCGAAAATATTTTTTGAAAAATTTCTTAAGACATACCACTTCACAATTTAATCATGTCTAGACACACAACAAATAGGGGCACAAGAATACAAGTAACGACTTTGAATATGCTTTACTGTTTGATTCTAATACATGTTTTGGAATTTGATTGCCATGTCTTGTTACTATCGGATTGTTGCGTTAATGATCTTTCTTCTAAATCCACACTACCTTTAAGGTATGTTTGGTAGAATTAGCCGATAAGCTAATTTATAACTGATAAGCCATCTTATAGCTAATAAGCTAATTGAGAATTGATAGTTTATAACTTATAGCTGATAACTGATAAGTTAGTTGATATAAAAAAAAATGTTTGGCAAATAACTGATAAACTGGCTTATAAATAGAAAATTATATAAAAAGACATGTTTAAAATCTATTTCTAGAAAGTTGTTGGGATAAAAAATAGAATAAAAAGTGAAAACTCATGAGCTTATTTGAAAAACTAGTAAAAAAAAGTTTTTCAAATAAGTTCGAACTTTTCAAATAAATTCTTCTCATCAAACAACGCTTATTTAATAAGTAGGAGCTAATAAGCTCCTAAATAAATTATCAATTATCTTATTTAACTTACCAAACATACCCTTGGAAACAATATATTTTTAAAGTTTGATTCAGACATAAAAATTATAGTATATACCCAATATTTGACTATTTTATCCTCATCCTAATTTGCACAGTTTCTATATAGACTTTGACATATTTGGTATGTATATATATATATATATATCCAAAATGAGGAATGGGGCTATCTGATCATCTTCATGCTATGTGCCATCTTTTTTCTTGCCGACTGGCTGCTGATTATGCGGATTCTGCATGCACTGATCTTTATCCCCTTACTCTTCATGCGCACTGAGCTTGTCGGTAATTGCTCCAAATGTTAGGGACAACGTTTTTTCCAATGTTTTCACACCTGACCCAGCCAACGGTCCGGAAAAGGGACTGGGTCAAGGATCAGAGGGTCAACCCGGGGTCGACTCGGGGTCGACCCGGTGAGTATAAAAAACCAATTAAAAATATCATAAAAATTTTAAAAAATCAAAAAACAAATCACCACTTCATAAAATTCATTTTAAACATTGTCTTCAATTCAAAACCAACAACTAGCAATGTAGCACCATCCAAAATTGAAAAACAATGCATAACACAACACAATCCCAAGTCCAAAATATCAACAACGTCAAGCACTAATGAGCAACAACTTTACATTCAGAAAAAAAAAGGCCACAACATTGAAAATCAAAATTCATTCTAAAAAAACATGACCTATGAAACCCGGTACCGGGTCAATGGGTTAGCAAAAACCTGGCGAGGTCAGCCGATTTTTACCCAAGTCCATCACAACCGGGTTTCTATAGTTTCGAGACCTGGCTTTTGAGGCGGATCGCTGGTTTTACGGTTGACCTAGCCGGACCGGGCCCGGTCCTATAACATTGGTTTTTTCCCATCACTCATTTTTCCCAATTAATTAATTACTGTGAGGAAAAAATTAGATGGACATCTCAAATCGAAAGGGAACATATATCCCGCAATACATGGAGGTGTCTATATAGCATTTTTGTTAATTATATTATGAAGTTTAATTCTCTGTTCGGAAATCGATTTGCCACCAGTACAAACAAATGAACAAACACAGCTAGCATAGATGATGACACGAGTATGTATGTTTTACATATCACATTATTTGAAAACATCAAAAATTAAAAAATAATAAAATCAACAACAATACATTTTGTTTGTCCAAATCCCTATTTAATTTCTCCAAGAGTCCCTCGTACCATGAAGTTTAGAGAAATTAAAAGCTGAGAAATTAGGGTAAACTTCTCCAACTTTGTACAAGCTGGGAGTGATTTAGTCTTGCACCTAAAATCTTTGAAAGTTTATCAAATTGATCTAATTAATGGCCACGTAATTATGGGTTTACTGTGTCCACGAGACACACACATATATATATATATATCACTTACATATGATCTAATGCGAAAATGACATATGTTTCATTGGTATAATAAATTCGTATTCATGCAAATATTAAATCAATTCGATTTCAATTTTTTCAAACGTATATGACTTGTGACTTGTGTATATGGAGTGTGTAATATCTAGACTTGTCAATAAGAAAGTTAAAATTAGACGCAACATTGTATTAATTGGATAAAGATATATGTAGAGATGTCATGTGGTTTGACAAGCTTGTCATCCAACTTTTTAGTCACCAATATAATTGGAAATCACATACATGTGATATTCATCAACTGTTTAGTCACATGGTATTAGATTCATAGGTTTCAACACATAAGTGGGAGCCTAATGATCACCTGCACACTGTGTGGGCAGGGAGCATGCCTATATGGCGACGTGCCGCGCGTGGGGGTGCCACGTCGCCCAAAAAATTTTTTTTAAAAAAAATTTTTTTTGGAATCTACATTAAGTAATATGAATAATACATAACAGCCCCTTGATGGCGGGGGGCTCATGTAGGCCCCATATTTTTTTTCCTTCAAAATTCACCATGTGTGGGCATGCTCCATGCCCACAAAGTGGGCAGGAGATCATTTCTGATAAGGACCATGCTACAATGCCATAATAAATATCATAATGGTTGATATAATGGATATGTGGCATGATCCTACAATTTCAACTACTCCATCACTTTTAGATGGACGGTTATTAAATATGCCAACAACCATTATGTCAACCATTATGATATTCATTATGGTAGTCTAGCATTTCCCTTCTGATAAATGGGAATCAAATTACACTTTCCACAATGAAGTAAAAAATCCACCCACTAATCTTTTTAAGATAAAGATTAGTGTATCTTTTTTACTTAGCTCACCTTGAACACTCATAAATGAAAATTGAAATGTTACTTTGCTTCTTAATAATATTTTACTATTTCTCAATTTAAACCCTACATTATTTGTACTTATAAAATATTTTAATTTTGAGTCCAAATTTATTATTCATTTCTCATTTCATAGATAGATCGTCGAATCCATTCAAAATATATAGGCCACATTAACAACCAAGTATTCATTTCATAATGTTGATTATTTTGTTTGGATGGAACATCATAATACATAAGAAATCTAGATACCATATTTGGACTCTTTAATCTAATGAAACTTTCAAAAAAAATCATTTCTACCTAATTATATATTAAGATCTAGCTACTTCAACTCGGCGTAATTGTAAGTAGCAACATCAATGAAAAAATATATAGTTCAAGATCTTAATTATTTATTTATCAATTAACACAACTAACCATAAATAACGGTGATAGGATTGATTTTTTTTTTTACGGATTTTTATGTAAAAAAGGGATAAAGAATGAGTGGAGTTGAATGATGAGAATTTGTATAGTACATATAGGTTCCACGAGATATGTGGATGTGATTGATTTGATTAAAAGAAAGAATGGATAAAAATATATAAAAAAAGTAAAAAAAAAAAAAAAAAAAAAAAAGGGTTGTAAAACTGCCTGGCTATCACAACCGTAGCTTGCATTTCAAATAGAGATAATTGTGGTTTTGGAGCGTTCTAGCTAGATTTTGTATATCTAGTAGAGTTACTAGAGTACTCGATGATTGTTCATATTTTAAGAACACTAATATATATATATATATATATATATATATATATATATATATATATATATATATATATAATAACTTAGACGTGTCAATGGAGCTACCTCTTGAAATGAATAACAATGATTCCAAGATCATAGGACTCCGTTTTTAAGAATATATACGACTGATTCTTAAGTTTTTCGACCAGCAACATTGTTGCTGCAACTTGCCTGCTTGCTTTTTACAAGATGATTACCACTTAAAAGCCCTACATAGGTTATGCTTAAATTGTAATCATACCTGCCATTAGGTCCATTTTCATATAACACATATCGAAAAAAAACAATAAGAGGTAACGTTCTGTATGCGTTGCCATTTTTATTTTTGAGTTTATTTTGAATGCAATTAGCTATTTTCAGGGTGTGATTTTCAGCATCATGCCATATTTTTACATGGAAAACGTGCTTGCCATTTTTAGTTGGATATGACAATGTGTTTAATATTTTGAAAAATTGAAAACAGCGTGACACAACAAAGAAAATAAATCCTAAACTTTTGAGCATATATGATTTAATTCATCAATATATATGAATCACAGTTATGAAGTATTGCAATATTGGTTTGTACTATGTACGTTGCTAATATTAGCACATGTGCATACACCACAATACCTACCAATATCGAATTGCAACATAATAACTTTCAGTGGACATTGATGATAAATAACATTATTCATGGTACGTTTAATATCCTATACCTTGCATGAATCTTTGTAAAGAAAAAGTTCCTAGATAGGAGTAGGAAACAAAACAATATTATAAAGGCATAATGAATTTGTTGGATTTCCAAATCTAAGTATATTACGTTATATAGGTAGATGAATTTGGAAAGCAAAAAGGGAAGACCAACCAAATGTCTATCCTTATTGGTGGCAAAAAATCACTAGATACTAGCAATAAAATGAGTTTGTCCCTCACTTCAATTGCAAGAGTTAGAATATTTTTTCCTAGGGATAACATTAAGTATATGTTAAATAAGCCAAAATGTTCACAATTATGGTCTAGCAATGTTGAAAGAACACAATTCCATAATTATTACAGGGTTGAAAACATGACAAGATGGATCAAAAGTGAGAATAAATTACTATACTTTCTTATCTTCTTCACCTTTCAATTTTGTTTTATTTTTATTTTTTTTGAAAATTAATTTTGTTTGATTTAAAAGGATTAAAAATGTTCATTCTTAATCCCCATGATTGGATTCCCTTAGAGCAAGATTAATGTTGGTCAGTTTTTCCACCCAACAAAGTCAAATAATGTATAAAATTAAGAGGGGGGAGGGGGGCAAGTTCCCCCCCTCCCCCCTTATATATATATTTTTATAGAATTCACCTTACTATTGAACTAACAGGTGAAAGTTATGTGAAATTCTTGTTAGAAAATTTAATTGATTACATTTATTTCCTTATTAAGTAGTAGAAAAATGCATTTTTTGAAATAAAAAATACGACATTATACAAAAATAAAATAATATAGTATCTTCAATTTTGAAGCTAAAAAATGTATATATCTAAAATTAAATAAAAATAGAAAATCAAAATTATAATTATTTTCTCTCCAATTAATGACCATTAATTGTCAATTGGAATAATAATGCATCCACATTTCAATAAATTTGAAGTAGCATGCCGAAAATACTAAGCTCAAAATTTCCCCCTATCCATTATTTCAAAATATTTTTTCCTCTAATTTTTTTTCTCTTAGGGTGTATTTGATTGCAAAGACGGAAAATGATTGAAATGAAAATATTTTCCGAGTAAATGAATTTCGGGAAAAAGTTTTCCAAGGAAAATGGTAGTTGTAGATATTTGATTGGATTAATTTGAAAGTTGGAAAATAGTGTTGTTTTCCTTATTTTCGTACATTTTTCATGAACTTTGATCATTTTCCTTATCTTATGGTTAAAGCAAATTATACATAAAAAAAAATAAAAAATAGGCAAACTTTTTTCAGGAAACAAAAACTACATCCCCCAAGAAAAATATTTTCTCCAAAATAAAGAAAAGTGTTAATTTCTAGAAAAATTAGAAAATATTTTTCAAAAAAAAAATAATCAAACAACCAACTAAGAAAAAAAATTAAAAAATAATTTTTTCCTCCAAAAAATCAGGTAAATCAAACACACCCTTATGTTTTTTACCATCAAACATTAATCTTGGTCTTAGTTGGTATAATGTTGTTATCGTGGTATTTAGACCTAGTCGCCTAGCGACCTTTATAGGGCTTTGCCGTTTTTTCATGGAGGTAAAGACACTTTTGAGATATCTCTTCATGTCCCCGGTTTGGAAAGCCGGTGGGGGCCATTTGAGGAGTGACACCCGCTTGACCACCAAACAAACCCACAAAAGGTCTTATCTTTTTGGGCACGAGGAATGAATTTGGTACACCATTTTTATGTGTGGAAGACCATGTGGATATTTACAAGAGGCAATCAATGTCCTATTGTTTTTGCGACGCAGCAGGGTTGATTTAATGTTTATGTAAATACGATTTATTGTATTTACAAGATGGATATATAATTTGACATTAGGTAATATAATTAACATTGTTGTCATTTAATATTAATGTCATATGTATATTATAAGTAGAATAAGATCATTAATTCAATTCCTAATTCTTATATTTGTAACAGGTAAGAAAATATATATCGTCCACCATATTATATATGTGGTTGTCGACTAAAAGATAAATTGGTGTTCTCCCTCAATTATTCATATTTCATTTGAGTTTGTCACATAGGATGATGAACTAAATACTTCTACACACAAAGGGGTATGAGAACGATCTTAATTTGTCATGACTTTATGTGTTTATAAATTGTTTTTTAATTGGAGAAAATTGTTGTCACGTTGATATAGTGTTTAGCATTGCTTGAACCACGAGTCTCCAAACTTCATCATTTCCTCTTTTTCTTCCTTACTTCAATACTAAAATTGCAATCTTCTATATTGTCTTATTCTTCGTCGGAGATTTTTGTCGAGTAACACTATCTATAATGTACAAATAAGTTCATACATAGGGGTTACATTTGCATGAATTAATCATCAATTTGTCTGAAGTGAGATAAATTTATCGATCCATCATTATTATCTCAGAATTGAGAAAAAGGGCTACCGTTGGCCTTAGCTGTGAACAAGGAAAGTTGTGGACTCAAAAGGGTAAATTTACAAATGTTTAGAGACTAAGCCACTTGGTAGAAAGAGTTGGGTGTGACTAAACCATGTAATATGGGGAACACATTCATGCAGAATTTGAAAGAAGTGAAAGATGTAATACATGTATAGACATATAGCATATATGAACCTATTTCTTCCTTTATTCTAGCTCAAAGACTGCCATATTTCCCATTATAAACAGCTGTAAAAAGCATTGGTGGAGATTCTAAATTGGAAATTGTTGTCTTGTCTGTATAGTGCTTTGAAATTTCAACAAATAATTTTTATTTACGTACTACTTAAATATTTTTTCTTTTACTTTCTAATTATATTAAATGGGATAGTATTTGTAGTACACACGAAGTACAGAGTTTTAGGTACCATTAAGTACAAATTAATAATTCATAGAGGGTATAACTAATTAAAAAATGTAGTCTTTTATGTGGATGTGGTTGATACTAATTGACCTGAAGAAATATACGGTATGATCTAGAAATACAAGAAACTCTTCCGTCTAATGGATAGTTGTATATGGGATCATAGGGAAACTGTGATCAAGTGAAAAATAGGTGAAGAGAAGATAAATTTTGAGGAAGAACAAAGAGTGGAGCTACCCCTCAAAGGAGAACCTGGTCTGCTTGTCGTCCCTATAGTCTCGTGCCTAGAGAATATTAGGAACGACATGAGCATGTTGCTCACAATACCCTCTAGACACGAGATTATAGGAATAACAAACTGCCCTTAAAGGTTCAGTTTCTTATAGTGACCATTTTGACATAAAAATTGATGTACAGTAAAGAGAGGGAGAATGATGAAAAGTTATTATAAAATATTTTTATAATAGTCAAATTAATTCCAGCATAACATCCCAACGCTGATTCAACTTTCTAATTTTGTGGTGTGACGCAAGTGATGAGTGTTAGACATTGTGGTGTTACAATGATGACGGTTTTTGACGTGGTGGTATAAGGTATATGACAAGTTTCCATTTAGCGATTCAACCAATGGCGAAGTTAGAAAGTTTGCTTAATAGACGAAAAAAATATTGTAACGACGAATTACATGTATATCTATATCATATTTTAAATGAAATTCTAAAATTTATATATGAAATTTTTAAAAAAATTTAAATGTTGCACAGGAAAATCTCCATCCCATGCCGCTCGAGCTCTACCTATGAGTGCAACATAGGTCTATGACACTATGTTGCGTATTTATCAAATTTTCCTATAAAGTAGGATTGGATGCAGCTGAGGCTGAGAGTTGAACGAAATTGGAAGTGGAGCTGACCAGTTTAATGGGCTTCATACAGAAGATCCTTTTAAACAAGCAGTGCACTTCTTAGTCCGAAATTGGGTCCATCTTCTGGGCCAGGCTCGACCACTTCATGCTGGAAAAGTGGGTTTATTAGACAACTAGGCCATAAGTAGGCCGAATTATTCCATGCATACATAATTGGACCTCAACATCTATTCGCCAAAAGATTAGAAGCTCACACTAAAAAGGGATATCGACCAAAAGAATCATGAGAGGTGCACAATCAATATGTACGATTTGGTGTACAATTCTTTAATAGAGAGTTAGACTCACCAATACAAACGACTAAATTGGAATTTTTCATGACCCTCCTATAGAGGGTTTACAAATTAATTGTATACCTTATATTATTCTAAGAAAAATATCGACAAACAAGAAAAAAGTCATAAAATATACTTAAAATGACAACGAGCTCTAAAAAGTAACAAACAAAAAAATCAAAAAAAAATCACACGCAAATAAAAAAGTCACATTATATACTTAAAAAAGTAATAAATAATTTTAAAAGTCACATTAGAAAAATCACAAAGGATTTTAGAAAAGTGACAATGTGTTTAAACAGTTATAAACGATTTTAAAAGTGAAACATAAAGGTCACAAAAATAATAGAAAAAAATCAAAAAATGGGCTTAAAAAATGTACACACAAGAAAGTCACGGAAAATGAAGAAAATAGACAGGGGAGCTATTTGGACCATCAAGCAAGTATTTTTCAAAAAAAAAAAAAAACTATTGTTTTTCCAATTTCGAAATTTAAGCCGCTTATTTTTCTCAATTAAAAATATAGACAGCTTGTTTGATGAAATTAATTGAGAAGAAAAATGAATTTCAAAGAAAGCTTTAGATAAAAGTAAAAATTACAAGAGAATGTTGCAAAATATGTAATAAATAAGTGTGTGAGAAAAAAGCGATTTTTATTTAAACTAGTATTACCCCCGTGCGTTGCACGGGATAATTAAAATGATATATTTACATAAAATAATATTATAAAATAAGACAATAATTTGGTGCGAAATATTATTTTATAAGAAAAAATATTATATCAATTATCGTAATTGGTGATTTTGGGAAAATTTCGATAACATATTTTTTGAACAAAGAAAAAAAAGCTAAATACTATATTTTATGAGTCATACATAACTATTCAAATACGATTAGCAATGATCTTATAATTGGTCTACAGATACGTATATAAATTTTGTGAATATTGAATTGATTTTATATCATATTTAGCTCAAATTGAATTATGAATATTGAACGGATTTTGTACATTAAGTAAATAAAAAAATATTTTTCTCATTTACATTTTTAAATAAATGAAAATTATTTTTTTAAATAGCAAATCGCTGCCAACCTAGCACTATATCAAGTTGACACTATAATTCAAAAACTAAAAAATATATAAAAAAATTAAAATATAATATTAAAAAAATTAAA
This sequence comes from Jasminum sambac, assembly GCA_018223645.1. Lineage (NCBI taxonomy): Eukaryota > Viridiplantae > Streptophyta > Magnoliopsida > Lamiales > Oleaceae > Jasminum > Jasminum sambac. Next base: position 15,346,606 of record CP073642.1, read on the forward strand.
ATGTATATTAAAAAAGTTAATTATCATTTTTAAAAATATTTAAATTGATATTGCAGTTTGTAACTTTAATATCTTATCACATTTTCATTAATGCTTGCATTTTTTTTGTTTAGTTTCAATTATATACATAATTGAAAAATTAAAATTTATATAAAAAATTAAAATAAGGAAAAAATACTAAATAAAGAAAATAAATTAAATTAAATAAGAAAAATAAAATAATAAAGTGTGTATTTAATATTTATTTCCAAAATAAGATTTTTCTTTTTTACTTTTAAGTAATTAAATGAGTGCCAACTTGGCACTACCAACATGGCGCAGTGCCTAGTTGGCACTCCTCTTATTATTATATTAAGACTTTGTCGAACACGATCTGAAAAAAGATAAAAAGAAAATGAAGGCCTGAGATTGTTATTCAAACAATTTTTAATTCTCGCTATTATTTAAATTAAAAATAATAATTTTTTAGATAAATATAAGCTTACTCGAGTAAAAACAATCAATGCAAAACTTGAAGATAGCACCGAAAATTTTCAATGTTGCCTCATTTTAACGTTAAGAACATAATTTGTTAAAAAAAAATTGAATAATAACGAAAATCATAAAATGAGAGCTAATAATTGGTAGGGATTTTATATGCATAATTAATATTCAAATTTGATCTTACTTATACAGTAAACTTTTAGATAGACGAAAAGGTTAAAACAAACACGGGGTTAATTTTCAGACTTGCGGACTATTCATTTCAGGGCGGATTTCTTGATGGGAATACAAGGCCTTGGAATCTTTGGGCTTTACCAAAGCAGAATAATACTTGTCTGGATCAGGCCCAGGATTTTCTGGGGCTTGAATCTTGCGGAAATAGCATAAGTGAATACGCATGTTAGGCCCAACAAGTTGTGATCCATCGGCCCAGTGAGTTCAAGAGTTGGTAGTTGACTGTTGAAAAAAGATAGACGGAATTACGTGGAATGCCCAAAGAAAAAAATCCTAAAATTCTTCAGCTCCTTATTTATTTCATAAAATATTACAGAAAAACCCTAACCCCAATTTTAGTCTTCTCTCTCTGACTCTCCGCTAGTGCCACCACCACCACTTCCTACTAGCCCAGCCACGGCTACCGCCGCCTCCTCCCACCACAGCCGTGGTTGCGACCACTAGTAGCTTGTTGGTGGTGGTCGCTCAACCACCGGCAAGCATTTTGCCACGACCACCATAATAGTGGTCTACTATCGACCACTTGCCCGGTGAATTAAGAATAGGGAAAAGGTGTGGTAGCAGCAGTAGTGGTGCCAACTAATTTTGCCATAATTTATTAATTTAATTGTGAAATTGTTAATTCAATTTTCCAAATTTGTTAAGTTATTACTTGAATTGATAAATAAATTGTTACAATAGCTTTTTTTTTTTTTTTTTTTGGAAATAATTAGATGTAGTAAGTAAATGTGGAATTAATTTTGTTTTTTTGTAACCCATATAAAAAGCCCAAAAAGATATATACAACATCCTCATACTTGCCTAGACCAAGCCCAAGACCTTCTAGGGCTTGAGTCGTTTGGAAATAGCATAAGTGAATACTAATGTTAGGCTCAACATGTGATCCGTCACGCCAGTGCGTTCGAGAGTTGGTAGTTGACAGTTGAAAAAAGATATATACCTTTTTTTTCTTAATTACAAGAGGGAGTATAGGGAAAGGGCATATGTTGAACTCTTGACTAAGGGATGCGAAAGATCGATCCAAATGTTACAGGACTACATGGGTCTTGGTAAAAATAAAATAGAATAAAATAAAAATCTATACCTATGAAAGAGATAACCTTTTAAAAAAATATTTGAAGTTAGGATTCATAGGGGTGGAATGATATTTCGAATTCGGATCAAATGCCAATGAAGATGTACCTTTTTCACTGAAACAAGCATCTTTATACACATAACCAATTATTTTACGAGCAATGCTATTTTAATATATTTGTAACGCAATAGTTTTTTTCCCCTTTTCAAAAACAAATTAAAGCTATCAAAAAAATTAAAAAAGAAAAATCAATAAAAAATCATCACGTCATAAAATTCGTTTTTGATGGTACAAGTGATTGATGGGATAATTACGGTTACTGATTTGGTTGTAACATGAGTCGATTGATAGGCGATATCGGCCGACAAATCAGCTCCACGGCCAACGGAACATTGGAATCACCGACTAAAGGCAACTAGCTGTCAAGGACGCCACCTTGGCTCACTCTAAAATACTCACAGCTCACTATAAATAAGACGGATTTGATTCATTATTACACAACTCACTCATTCTCAATATCTAGAAAGGGAAAATTCAATGGAGCAATCGAGATATTTCTCTCTCTAATCTCTAACGTCTATCTCCCAATTCTTTTTTGATGGATCTACAACCATTAATTTTTAGCATTGTTTGCGATTCAAAACCTACAGTAGTTAGTCAATTAGAAAAGTTGCGGAAATGCTAAAGCATTGAAAACAACAGACAGTACATAGTAAATTGCGAAATTGAGTATGGATGGAAAATTACATGGAAAAGGCACGAGACTGCTGGTTCTTGAAGAAATAAAGAGATAGAAAGACCTAAAATGAAAATGCAGTAACATGGGTACGGGCTTGAAGTTACTTGACTCATTTTCATACTCTCCCCGTTTCACAAATATAGTCACGTATATTATTTTTATCCGTTCAAAAAAAAAAAGTGCACTTACTGCATTTAATATATCTTTGATTTTCCATTTCCACATAAGCCCTTAATTAATGTACCTTCAACTACCTATGTATTAAATATATTTTCAAACAATTAATGACACATATGAGTATCTATGGAAAAATAAGTAAAACTTAATGTTCCAATTTAATTAACTACTCCCTTCATCCCACTAAGATAGACACCTATTATTTTTCACACATATTAAAGAAACATCTTAAATATTGTTGTAATTACAAAATATTTCTATATTATTCCTAGTTTATCCTTACATTAATTGACAAAATAGTAGTGTGAACAATGTTAATATCTTTATGAGATAGGATAGCTAGTTGATTTTTAATATTCCAATAATATTAAATAAGGGTACTTTAGCTAATTAGAAAATAAACCATATTTTCAATTAGGAAAGTGAACTATAATTCGGGACAAACGAAAATGGAATACAAGCCTATCTTAATAAGACAAGGGGAGTACTATTTTCTTAATATATGTGAAAATAACTAATAGACTATCTTTTTGAGATAGAGTGAGAATATTAAATGATGATAACATGCTTTTACAAATAATAATACATATTAAATAAGAGTATAATATCCATTAAAAAAAAGAGTATAATACAAAACATGAAGAAATTAAATAGATATAAATAGAATATGATCTATATTTTTGGACGGATAAAAAATGATAATAAGGCTATCTTTCTGGGATGGATGGATTATTATTTTTGGAAAAAAAAAACCAAGAAAAACATATCAAATAACTTGACCCTTGAAATCTGTAAAATTCGGTACTAGGTCGCGGGGTCAGCGAGAAACCAGTTGGTTGGCGGGTTTTTACCCGGGTCTATCTCAATTTGGTTTTTACAATTTCGTGCCTCGAACTTTGGTCTGGATCACAATTTTTACATTTGGCTCGACCAAGCAGGGCCTGGTCCTATAACACGGATCATGATAGAGACATCTCACTCCACATAATTTTAATACAACATATTTTTATTACCAATCATGTCAATTATTATGTTCAAGTTGAATTATTCTTATTATAGTAAAATACTTTCCAAGTAAGAATCACCACAAGAATTTTATACTTTCCTTACAAAATATTTTTGCAGGGAAAGGCTCTTATTTGTGATGAAAGATCTTTCCGGATCAAAAAAATTTGTGGCCTAAACATTGAAGGGAAAGGTATTAGAAGCCGAAAATTTTTTGTTGCCTAATTGTTTTCCCACAAAATATTTGGAGATGAATACAATTTGTTACGTCAGTTTTCTCTCAACAAAATTATTAGTTTATCGAACTTACTTTCAACCATGACACCAGTTTCGTGGGAGGAGAAATTAAAATATTTTAAATATTTTATTTTTATTTATATTATTGTATGAAAATGTGAAAATCCTTTGTCAAAAGCTAAAATTTTCCTTCAAATTTCGTGTAGGGGGAAGGTATAAATTTTTGTGGGCACTAATTCTTCGACTTTAGAAATATTGGATCAACTCATTTGCCAACAAATCTCTCTCTCTCTCTGAGGGCGGGGTGGGGGGTGGGGGTGGGGAGAGGGGTTGGAATGTAAACTTTGGGTAAAAATCTCAATTCGTGACGAAGAAATTATAAGAAAACCCATATTCTTACCAAATTATTATTATTTATTTATTTATTTAGGGATAGGTAAATTTTGTCTATGAATCGTAATGTCGGTGTAAAAATCATAGTGAAAACTATATGCTTGTGAAATAATTTTTTTGTGGAAGAAAAGTAAATTTTGACAGTCTTAATTTTTTTTTGAAAAAATTGTAGGGAAAAATTATATGCATTCAAAATCATTTTCTACAGGGAAAGGTGCACTTTAGCCACAAATCTTAATTTATTTACGGAAAAATTGTTGGGAAAACTAAAAATTCTTGTAGTGAATGAAAAATTAAAAAAAAAAAAAATCATAACACAATTAAGCTACTATGTGAAGTGTCAAAACCTAAAATGAAATATCGCAATCATTACTATCTCATTTTATGACACGTGTCATAAGTATAACCTTGTGTATAAATATGTGTGTAATAGAAAAGCGGCCCGAGGGTATAAAATATAAAGCAATTGCCTCGAGCATCTTTGGTGATGGTAGATATATAATTCGGATATTCTCAATTGATTTGTTAAGGCTCGATTCAGGACGATTGGGATTCACCCTACTTCGACATTTCTGAAAATCTCGGTTCTTGATTATCAGAGATCGATCGTTTACTTACTCGATCGCCGAATTAATCCACTTTCTTCACAAATGCCTATACGACTATTTTTGGTCAGTCATTATTCTAAAATACTCCCTCCATTCCAATTATAAAGGCATGTTTAATTTTACATGGATTAAGAGTCATGTTGAATAAGTAAATAATACAAATAATTTTTCAATTTTACCCTTATTAATGAGCAAAAAAATTGTCAAAACTATCAAAAGACTTTAAAATGTGCAAATTATTAAGGGTATAATAATAAATAAATGTGAAAATACCTATACAATTGTTAAGGATTAGAAATCATTTTCTATGTTCTCTCTCTCTTCTTTTTTTTCTTTTTTCTTTTTTCTTTTTTCTTTTTTTTTTTGGTTTTCCCTTTTCATTTTTTTCCTTTTCCTTTGACATGAATCTAGAATTACTTTTCTAATAATAATAATAATAATAATAATAATAATAATAATAATAATAATAATAATAATAATAATAATGCTGAGGCAATCACTGAATTATCACCGGCTGAGAATTTATGACGCGTAATTAGAAAATGGTCAATTAATAATCGAGGAAGAAAATGGCATTTTCGTCACAGGACACGTGCCCACTAGTCCAAATTATTGTTTACTCAATTACTTGTCACACTTGATTATGGTGCCTACATTTTTTTATATCTTCAACCCTTTGAAGTTCAACGTAGTCAATGATAAAAGCACGTTTTACTTCAAACCACAAAACAAAAGTAATACATTTAAGTTGACTATATGAATTTCACTGTCTATAATTATGAATTCTAAGCAGAAAGTATTCATGAGCATATCACTTAACGCATCCGTATCAATTTAAGCCATTACTATTGATTAATATCTTATATAACGTTTATTTTTGTCTCATTTACCGTGTACGACTTGTTACTAATGTGATTAAAGATTCTTCTTCCTTAAGCACCAATTGATGTCTTGGTCAGTATAATCTTGTGGCAACCGGCATCCGCCATTCCTCGTTTTTGGGTCCTAACTTCTAAGACGACAAGTCTTTGTGAGCAACTATCACAGCATCTCTATTGCTCTTGTGCATTATGGATGTCAAGTTAGAAAAGAGCAACTATCACAGCATCTCTATTGCTCTTGTGCATTATGGATGTCAAGTTAGAAAAGACAGTGGACACAACTTTGTAGGTGGGTCCCGCATTTTTTTTCTTTTTCTTTAATTACTTCTCTCTCATTTTACTCGCTTTTTGTTATTATTTTGAATTTATTTATACATCTCCCTTAATTTTTCACTTTTCCTTCTCTTTTTCATTACACATCGTTTATTTTCTATTCAATTACAATAATCATCTTTTTTCTATCTCTCTCCAACAAATCATCTCCCCAATTTACATTCCCAGTGGAGATGCTATCAATTACCTCCATGGAACAAATGTTACTTTAGCTGTACTCGAAATACCAATAAATATCATGTTGTACACCAATACAAAGGTTTTGACTAACAAATGGCCTGTCATTAAGTCAAAAGGGAAAAGAGGGTTAGTCAACCCGAGAAATCATTCCAGTTGACTATGCGAAGTCGTTTCAAATTAATCTATTTTATGGGATAAGATTATTTCAATTGTTTATATTCTTAAAACTGCAATCATTTCACTTGATGCTATTAGAGCACTCCAACGGCCTTTCAATTTTATATAAAATATGAGACACATTACTAACTGACATTGTATTTTGAAAAAATAATTTCCAGTGGTAAATGGCATGTACAATATGATGCTAACATAGCAAGATTGAAAATGGATAATATCAAGAATAATATCGAGTTTTAGAAAGAATATTAGATATGACGAGTCATCATAAATATTTAATTATTTATTTATATATAATCTTATCTCATCTTTTCTGTAAATATTTTCACCACTAATAGAGAACTAACTATACCACCTATTTCATCGAACAATGTCAATTTTTAAAAAAATTGAAATAGACGTCTTTCAATTAGTGAGCCACATAGGATCGATAAAATTAACATTGTCCATTGCAGATGCTCTTATATTTTTCTATTTATCGAATCACTTTTAAATTAATGAAATCATTATCAAAATTGCTTATTATTGTGTCAATCTCTATATTTTTATTATGTTTAATTACTTAATATTTTTCAATTTTCGAAGCATAAAATTAGTCCCTACCTCTCTCTATCTCGTTGCAAACTTGCGAAACTGTAGTCTAATCTTTGTAGCTTTAAAACTTGTACTGTGGAACTCATGATTAATCGTGATAAAGGTAAAGACCCTCTTGAACTTCTCTCTAACTCATTTTTTAATATGCTCTAAAAAAAAACTATTTCTCAATGATCAAAATTTTGTTTATCTTTCTGATACTTCTAAGTAACTAACAGGGCCAGGTGTGTGTTTTACTCAATTTTCTCATTGACATTTTTACATGGAGTCGAATTAACGGAGTTGAAATTGAAATCAATGGGCGAGAGAAAAGACTATGCTAGTTGTATAATTTATACAATTAAATAACGTGTCATGATCCGCTCCGCTCAAAAGAAAAGAAAAGACAAAAAAAAAAAAAAAAAAAAAATTGGAGAAGAAGGTGTCATGATAATGCAAAGTGAGACATCACCACCATCAAGAATGGTCAAGAATGGTCCTAAACATAGGCCGTATAGCCTAGGGCTCCCAAGAAAGTGAGCCAGCCCAGAGGCACCAACCAAAAGGCCAATAGTTATTTAACTTTTGGACTTAGGGTGTGTTTGATTGCAAATCCAGAAAATGCATCCAAATAATCAAATATACGATAATTATTTGAAAAAATTGTATAATTAACCTGAAGACATTTACAAACATGACGTGGTTTCTGATATCAATGAGCAAGAGTTGTTTTAACAATTCAAAGTTATATGACATTTACCAATTAAAGGAAAAGGACCATTGATGCGTTATACATCTGAAAGAAGATGGATTTTTGTTTTCCTTGTATCAAAAAAAATAAAAAATAAAAAATTATATACCAATTACGGTTGCTTTTGTAGAGGGGATTGCTTCTCAATTTGAAGTTGAGAAAATCTTAGTTTTGGTCAATAATGTCTCAAGAGATGTTAAACGGATTAACAATAATGTCCATTGAAAATCGCGCTTTAGAATATATTGATTGCAATAGCTTCGTCCGATTTTTCAATATGTTAAGATGCCACAAGACTTAGCATAAAATGAACTTTTCTTTTTTGTTTAACCGCTGGGTCAATCTCTTGATCCGAATGAAATTGAAATTGTTTATATTCTTAAAACTGCAATCATTTCACTTGATGCTATTAGAGCACTCCAACGGCCTTTCAATTTTATATAAAATATGAGACACATTACTAACTGACATTGTATTTTGAAAAAATAATTTCCAGTGGTAAATGGCATGTACAATATGATGCTAACATAGCAAGATTGAAAATGGATAATATCAAGAATAATATCGAGTTTTAGAAAGAATATTAGATATGACGAGTCATCATAAATATTTAATTATTTATTTATATATAATCTTATCTCATCTTTTCTGTAAATATTTTCACCACTAATAGAGAACTAACTATACCACCTATTTCATCGAACAATGTCAATTTTTAAAAAAATTGAAATAGACGTCTTTCAATTAGTGAGCCACATAGGATCGATAAAATTAACATTGTCCATTGCAGATGCTCTTATATTTTTCTATTTATCGAATCACTTTTAAATTAATGAAATCATTATCAAAATTGCTTATTATTGTGTCAATCTCTATATTTTTATTATGTTTAATTACTTAATATTTTTCAATTTTCGAAGCATAAAATTAGTCCCTACCTCTCTCTATCTCGTTGCAAACTTGCGAAACTGTAGTCTAATCTTTGTAGCTTTAAAACTTGTACTGTGGAACTCATGATTAATCGTGATAAAGGTAAAGACCCTCTTGAACTTCTCTCTAACTCATTTTTTAATATGCTCTAAAAAAAAAACTATTTCTCAATGATCAAAATTTTGTTTATCTTTCTGATACTTCTAAGTAACTAACAGGGCCAGGTGTGTGTTTTACTCAATTTTCTCATTGACATTTTTACATGGAGTCAGAATTAACGGAGTTGAAATTGAAATCAATGGGCGAGAGAAAAAGACTATGCTAGTTGTATAATTTATACAATTAAATAACGTGTCATGATCCGCTCCGCTTCAAAAGAAAAGAAAAGACAAAAAAAAAAAAAAAAAATTGGAGAAGAAGGTGTCATGATAATGCAAAGTGAGACATCACCACCATCAAGAATGGTCAAGAATGGTCCTAAACATAGGCCGTATAGCCTAGGGCTCCCAAGAAAGTGAGCCAGCCCAGAGGCACCAACCAAAAGGCCAATAGTTATTTAACTTTTGGACTTAGGGTGTGTTTGATTGCAAATCTAGAAAATGCATCCAAATAATCAAATATACGATAATTATTTGAAAAAATTGTATAATTAACCTGAAGACATTTACAAACATGACGTGGTTTCTGATATCAATGAGCAAGAGTTGTTTTAACAATTCAAAGTTATATGACATTTACCAATTAAAGGAAAAGGACCATTGATGCGTTATACATCTGAAAGAAGATGGATTTTTGTTTTCCTTGTATCAAAAAAAATAAAAAATAAAAAATTATATACCAATTACGGTTGCTTTTGTAGAGGGGATTGCTTCTCAATTTGAAGTTGAGAAAATCTTAGTTTTGGTCAATAATGTCTCAAGAGATGTTAAACGGATTAACAATAATGTCCATTGAAAATCGCGCTTTAGAATATATTGATTGCAATAGCTTCGTCCGATTTTTCAATATGTTAAGATGCCACAAGACTTAGCATAAAATGAACTTTTCTTTTTTATTTAACCGCTGGGTCAATCTCTTAATCCGAATGAAATTGAAATTGAAATTTTATAGAATTGTAATTTTCAATTTTTATTAAAGGTCTCTAATTCTCAAGGCCGGCACTGCCCATTATCTTATATATTTATACCAAATTATGACATTTTATATAATTATATAACTAATTGTAGGCTATAATTATCGAGGGAAAAAAATTAGGTGGAGAAGAAGAAAGTCATCGATTTCACAATGTGACCCACTGAGTCTTGACTCGGACCCCATATGATCAGAATTGTACTAGTATTTTCCTGAGGTCATCACTTCATGTTGAAAAATTAGCAAATCTGTCGAGTTTGTCATTTTGTGCACCTCATGCTGATGCAATATTTACATATATTATTTCCGCTTTTTTCACACTTGACCATTTTACTGAAAAATAAACAATATGGCTCCTAAAAACTATTTTTGGATTGTATATATCATTAATGACAGTTAAGAAATAATTAATTAGCTTTAACACAATTATTTTAATTTGTTGATCCACCAAACACAAAATCTATGGTCATGTTACTAATGTTGGCTTATTTGTGAACATATTAATAAATCAAGACAAATTAGCCAACAATTAAGGGTTTTTGAGGGGTGACCCAATGAAATGAGTAGAGACAGTTTTAAGAATTTGATTCACGCTCAAGTTATCTTTATGTTCTCTATAATTATTAATTATTGGACGTGTGGGATTAAACCTAGTATGCAACGAATTTAGCAGCATGATTTCCTGCATAATGACATACCTAAATTACAATAACGTTAATACCATGTATCGTAAATGCTTATTAGTTCAGCGCGCGGTACTGTAATATTACTGTAATCATTAATGTTATCTCGTGTATTAGTCTCACTGAACAGACACCATACCAACCACTACAACCCACAACATAACGTTGATCCATCATAAAAGTATTGAACACCTGATAGTCACAACCCGTTGATTCACGCGAATGAGATTGTTTTTGTTTAAACTTATTTTTACTTAAAGATTAAATTTTACTGTTTAGTCAAAATCAAATATCAATAGTAAATTAATCACAGTCTCATACATTTCATATCATTTTCGTAGTACAGCAATGATCTAGTGCCATCATGTGCAGTAGCTTACGGCGTTCTGCGGCTCGTTACTCCGTTTTAAAAGCTGGGCCAGATCTAGAATCGAGGAAGCTTCAATTTTTAAATTTTCCTGACACCGTGTGTAGTGGTGGCCAAAGTTTGGCCCAAAAACATGGCCAAAGCATGGCCAAAATATGGCCAAACTTTGATCGGCCACCACTACCACACCTGTCAGCTTTAAAATTTTAAAAATTACCTGAGCCTTCCTCGCAGACGATTCTGTAGATCCATCTAATTTTAAAACTATATTAACGAGCCAGAAAATACCCACTAAGACCGTAGTTATGGTGTCATGATGGCAAGAGTCATTAATTAGTATTCCTCATATCCCATTATTTCACTATTAATCTATTTAAATTTTTAATTTTTGATAAAATAAAAATTTATCTGAATTGACGGTATATCATAGAAGATAGAACACCACCCACCTAACCCACACCACCTTGGGGTAGATATTTCTTCATAAAAGTTGAGGGGAGGAAATGAGGTGGTAAAGTTGTCACCTAGAAAACATGATAAGGAAACAAAATGAAAATGATGTTAGTGATATGAAATCATTAGAGCTTAGGAATGTTTGGGTGTGCTTATTACGGACCGTCATTTTCGGGCTCTGACTCTTATACACTACTGTATCCGCACGCTTCGTTGCCGCGTGGACCCCACGCGTTGACTCTTCTCATTTTCTTCTCAAAACTATTAATTAAAAAATAAATTAAAAAAGTCAAAATAGCGGATCACCACAACCATCGGCCCATCACCGCCTGCCGGCTGCCGCCAACCCTTCTCCACTCACTTTCTTCTTTTGCACTATATTATTATTATTTTTACTTATTTAATTATTTATTGGTAGAAATTGACTGGACTCTTTTGATTTTATTATTGAGAAAATAATTCTAACTTCGTTTATTTGTTGTCATAAAATTATAGAAATATTAGAATTTCATAAAGGTGGTGACTTTGTCGACATACCAACATTTAGGTTTGTAGAATTCTACATAGCTAGATTCTTAAATTGAATGATTAATTGGCTAACTTATTCTTTTGTACTTCATATGTACATATAGAATAGAAAATATAGAGGTTTCTTCATTTTTTTTTTTACAATACTTATTTTTTGAAAGAATTTTGGGTACCCAATTTGTATACGGTTGCTATATATCATCACTTATTATTGTACATTTTTGCTGGGAATTAAATATGAATTGAGTATGCAACATTCCTTTGTATTCTATTTTAATTGAAAGGTGATTTTCGTTGACTTCGTAGATCTAAAAAATCTTTGCCTTTTTCTCTATTATATGTTTCTACCGGCATATTTTGTTCAAGCTAATTCAAACTTGTGTTCTTGATAGATTAGCGTGTGTTAGGGTATGTGTTTTTATGCGTTTTTATATGTTTTGATGTGATATAGGAGAGAGAAAAAGTGGAATTGAATGGTGGAGATTTGTGTAGTACAGGTAGGTCCCACGAGATTTGTGTGTAAAAATGAATAGGAGAACGGGGTATAATTCATTTCAACTAGAAATTAGGCACTTAGCTAAGCATGTACGTAATTCCTTCATACGTGGAATGACTAACTAAAATAAGTAATTGTTTCATTCGTCCATGTCCTATATATATGGACCTGCCACATGAGAAGATTGGTTAGAAACGATTAGTTTTGATCCAGTGCCCAAATCATAATATGACATCGATCATGAATAATTGCTGTTTGTGGATTAAATCATGATGTGAAATTCTGCCACATTACGATTTGGGCATAGAATTATAGTTACCATAATCTTACCTGCTATTGTTAAGAGATTGATTCTGTTAATTGCAATAAAATAAAATCGAACTTACCAAACTCAATTTAGCTACTACCTGGTTCAACAAAATTATGAGTAATGTTACTATGATATTGGGCAAGTGGTCCTTCAGAATAAATGAATGTAGACATTTAGCACAAGTTGCATGAGGAGGATTGATCATTGATGACAAATTGAAATGCAAGTAGTTCATATTTATAGTTTGTCTCCAACTTCGGGGGGGCTTCTTATTTGATTTAGATCATAGAAACTGGTGGTGTTAGTCATTGATTTTGACTCTCCCATTATATAAGAAATGGAAACTTTATTTTATGCTCATTAATTTGAGGGAAATCTTTATTTATTTGCTGCTTTATATTAAAATTAATTCAATAATAATTATTTTTTTTGAAGCGCAATATATAATAATTAATAGGAGTACATAATCTTATAAAATGAGATATCACCATTATTCTATCTTCTCATGTGATTCTAACATCAGAATTATCCAACTCTTAATTCCATCCTTTTGAAAAGACACAACTTGATAATTTTTTTTTTTAGTTGTCTCTTACCATTAGTTTCAGGTAGAGATTTCATCCAAAAAAATTATATTTTTCTCATTTTTCCCTATTCCCTCTTTTTTTCTTTTTTATTGCAAAAATTTTTCAAAAAAAAAAAAAAAGCATTCATCTTAGAAAAATCGTCTATTAAAATGAGTTATATATATAGCGTTATTACTGTATGCATCTCTCTCTCTCCCCCTCCCCTCCTATATTTGTGTACATATGTGTATATATGCTTTATCAGTCCTAATTTTGTGCAAGCAATTAATATGAGCAAACGGCTTGAAAAATGGGGCTTGGGATAAAGATTTACTATCCACAAACCAAATAGCTAGGTAACTTCGAGATATAGAATCTTGACTAACGAATAGGTTGACCATTAAAATAGAGAAAAATCCAAGTTAAGGGCGCTGTCTTTCTTTCACTACATTGGTCTTTCTCGCAAGTCAACCGACCGCAGTCCAAAACATGAGATAACAATTAAATTTGTAGGTCAAATTGAGTCCAATTACATAAGTATTATTATTGACTTTATTCCTACGAACTTCATCTAAATTGCTTACAGTATATAGCTATTTGTACCTAGTGCAAAGTGTCCAAATTCCATATGAAAAGATATTTTTATTATAGTATTTTCAAATTTAATTACAGGATTTTGATATCTGATAAACGTAGGTGTAACTAATTTGCAATTCTGGGTAAAATTTTGTGGGTTGTTTGCAAATAGAAATTGTTGTGGGCGTGACGTGGAAATTTTGTCTTGTAGCATCAATGGTATATTGACTAGACAGTTTCCAAGAAAGCATATTTGTCAAGTATTCAATTAATTTACTTGTCTCATTGGCTAATTCTTCAAAGGATTGCTTAATTAATTAATTAAATCCTTCCCTTTCAATTGTCTAATCACCCTTAAAAAAGTCAACCATGAATTCTGGTCATTAATTTCTCAGATTTAACACTATAAATACTCATATGCAGCAAACCGGTTTAACTTCATGTTGGTGAAAAATTTTTAGTTAAAAAAATTCCGCTCAATAACCTAATTAAGAAGAGAGGCAGCTTGCACAGAATAAGCATCTTTGAATCAAGAAAAGAGAGAACCCTACTTTTAGTACTCAAAAAGTAGCAGTTCGATTTTCAAGCTCAACTATGGCAGATGAATTTCAGCTAGGAGGTGGAGCTAATTGGTGGGATACTTCAAGAAACAGATTTGATCAAACTGAATCATCAGCTCAAAAATCTTCGGTCCCTACGACATTAAATAGCATCGCAAGCTTCGGATGGACGCCGGAGATGGTGGCTGATGACAAAACACGTTCGTCACCAATGGACACTGCCGCCACCGCGGCCAGTGGTGGTGGCGGCGGTGGGGGATTATTGGCTGTCGATCCCAATATGCATATGATGGCTTTAGGGCTTTCTTCTCAAGCTATGGATTGGAACCACTCCCTATTGTAGGTCTTCGATTCTCATATGCGCAGTAATTACTTTTTTTACAGTTCGGCACAGAAAGATTCTGTTTTAATGGCTATAAATTTTTGTTAAGAAAGCTCTCTTGACAACTCCTCAAAAAACATAAAAATTACTTTTCACAACCAAATTTTTGGTTGTCAAAGGTAAAATTTAAATTTCTCTTGCATGAATGAAATATGTTTGATTTGTTGAACAGCCACGGCGAAAAAAGCGAGAACAGTTTTCGTTCGATGCTACAAGAAGATTTGAGCAATTCAAGCAACAATTTTCAGCAAGAAACTGGGCAATCTTCTTCTCAAGATCAATGGAGGGAGAAATTATTTTCCGAAAATTCCGATGATTCTAATATGAACAATTACAAGCAAATGAACAGGGTTTTTTCATTAGATGTTGCTCCACAGTTTAGTGCCAAAGATAGCTCTGGCGAGAGCAGTACAATTACATCCCAGCAGGGTCTAGCCACCGGCGCCAGTTTTCCGGTGGACTCCTCCACGTATGGTGGTCTTCTGTTGTCGGAAAATCAGCCTCCGGTGAACTTTCCTTATTCAATGAATTATGGATCAAACAGTGCTAGTAATGAACAATTTATGCCCTCTTGGAATAAATTTCCTCAGACATTATTAAGGTCTCCAAAACAGCCTCCTGGCAATATACATTTCACAAATAAAACTCCATTTTGGAATGCGTCTGATGATGTTCGACCGAGCTTTTTTTCGTCCCTTCCTACGCCCTCCTTGGACGAAAAACCAAAGGTAATATTAAATTGTATTAATCTTGCTAGGGTTTTCTTGTTCTTGTTCTTGTTCTTGTTCTTGTTTAGGACATATAGTTTAATTAATTTTTTTATCTTTCTTTTTTTCCTTCCCTTAGAATCTATCGGAAGTTCGAGATTTGGTAACAACGTCGTCGACAGAAAACAAGCACACAGGCATCGACGAAAAGACCAAGAAGTGAAACGCCATCATCTCAACCAGCTTTTAAGGTATGCAATTAGAATGAGTTTAATAAAATTACTTTTACTTAATTCAGAAAAAAGTTGGATTATAAGTAATTTTGATTATAATTATTCTTGATAATTAGGTAAGAAAAGAGAAGATGGGAGACAGAATAACTGCACTACAACAATTAGTTTCACCTTTCGGAAAGGTAAATATAAATATATAAATATTTTTAACCATTAATTCGAAAATTTATTAATTTTCTTTGAGTTCTTAGTTGAAAATGACACTAATTATTTCATCTCATGCTTCAGACCGATACGGCTTCCGTGCTTTCGGAAGTTATCACATGCATAACATTTTTGCACGAACAAGTCGGGGTATAAGTCTAGCTATTATGAATCATAGAATTTTTTGCGATCGATTGAGTCGATAAAAATCGAGGATTTTTACCAATTAATTCTTGTTCTCGTGTGTGTATAATGTTAGGTTTTAAGTAATCCGTACATGAAAAGTGGAGCTCCAGTACAACCCCAGCAGGTAAACATTATTTTCTTGCATCATATTATTAACACCATTATGATTAAAATTTGGAAACCGTAAAACTTTCTCTTTACGTTTCAATTTTAACTTTTGGAGCGGAGAGAGAAGAACATAATTTCTTTTCTCCATTTTTTTACATTTTGACATAATTTGATAAAAAAATATATTCAAAATTTGTTTTGAGTTTTCGAAAATATACATGAATGTAAACAAGCATTCAGTGTTCTGAAAAATTGAAAACTCAAAACAACAAAGACAACAGTCTATTTTAAGTATTCTTGATGTTTTCAATCATGTAATCTTGTTTGTTTACATCATCTTCCTCGGTTTTTCAGAATTCAGATAAATCAAAGGTTTCTGATCAAGGACCACGACAAGATCTTCGAAGTCGAGGGCTATGTTTAGTACCGATATCAAGCACTTATCCGGTGACTCATGAAACAACGGCGGATTTTTGGACACCAACGTTCGGAGGAAATTTTCGATGAAATAAAATGATGATCAGCATAAGATCAAGACAATCTTAACACATAAAGAGAGACGGAGACAGACAGACAGACAGGCATGGAACCTAATTAATTTTATGAAACAGATATTTCATATTTATTTCAAACCCTAGCTAGTTAGCAAAGACTAGGAAATATTGATAAGATAGGAAAACTTGGTGGACCTCAAGACTTTGTACCCAAAAAAAGAAATGCAAAAAGTAAAAATTAATATATATATATATATATATATATATATATATATATATATATTGGAAAATGATAAAGGAAAAAAGTATATGCCCCCAGTTGAAAAGATGGAACAGTGTTGGGCCAGCTACAGGCAAAATGATGCACCTTTGGATACTATTAGGGACCATTGTATGCAAATATAGTTTTGTAATAATTGAAGAATTATGATTAATGTTAAATTAATTGTTTAGCCATAGAGGAAACATTAATTTTTGTAAATTAATTAGCAGAAAGGGAATGGATAAAGGAGCTTTTGTAGCAGGCCTGTATCTGTTGTTATATAAAGCTGGCAATTAACTTTAAGTTTTGAAAGAAAATGAAAGGAATAATTGAATTCCAGAATAGGATCATATCATTTGATTGGAAATTTCACTTTTGAATTGTTTATATGTTTGGAATATGTTAGTGGAAGTCAGAAGGTGGACCTATGCCCCTCTACCCTACCCTCACCCCCCCCACCCCCACCCCCACCCCCACCGGGGGTGATTGAGGAGGAGTATGACGTTGGGGTGACTGGTTTTGCAAACATTTAAAAATCAATCTGTAATAATAGCTTTTTTTATCCTAAATCATTTTATGACTGTTAATAAGTGACGTAACGTTTGAAAATATAAATTTTCATTGCTTATAGTCTTTCTCAATTCTCACCCTTGTCCTTTCTTACCCTCATCAAGCATCATTCATCACCCTCACCCCAAAACATGTACACGCAATGGTTAATTTTGGGTATATATTTACCTAACCTACGTGTATATTTTCTAAGTTACGTTGAATGAGAAAGGAAATAGGACATAAATATTATGAGAAGTAGCTATCATCCAATGCCTTTGTGCCTTTGATCGAATGGTCACATTGAAGTGCTTCTATTGGAAGGCAAAGGAGAATTTGCCTGATATCATCACTTTGTGACTTTATTTTCTCTGAAACAAACTTGAGAAGATATGTAATCCATTTCTTTTGCATCTCCTATTTGTTAATTTTCAAAGAATTGAATGGTCCCCATTCATAAACTTTTTGCAATAATTCTTGAGAGATTTCTTGTTAATTAATGAAATATGCTATATGCTCTAATAAAAAACTTCAAGATGTTTCCTTTCCCTTGAAAATGTGAATTTTTGGAGTCTTGAATATATTCTATTTAATTCAACCACACTCTCGAAACTACTATTTATTATTATCCAAACAATAAGTTTGTAATCCCCACCTACTAGTATGTACTCAAACCCAAAAAAAAAAAAAAAAAGGAAGTTTACATCTAACATCATATATGTTTTAAAATATTAATTAGTTTCTATTTATTGAGTCCCATTGAAGACTTGATCATTTGCAAGATTAATTAAAAGAGCCACAAGAGAGAGTGTGTGCATATATACATGTACTTTGGATAATCATATGATTAGCCAAGAAAAGAATTAAACATGTGGGGCAGTATATATAAATTCCAAATTCAAAATAATCAATTAATAACTTCCAAAAACAAGTGATGAATTTTGAAAAAATTGCTCGGACTTATTATTAAAGGGAAAATGTTATAATAACGTTAATTTGCGTTCAATAATTATGAAACTGAAGTCAGTATAAGACAATGGACCGGTTGTCCTCATCCTTGGTTCATGATGTACTTGCTTTTGATGCTATTAATGAATAAGTCCACTTTCTTTCAAAAAAAAAAAAGTCAATATAAAATAATACCAAGATATAAGTAATTGTTGAAGGTAATTGAGACGGCAGCGTTTTGATCTAATGTTTACATTGTCATGGCTTATTATCAGACAATGCTGAGCCTTTTGTTAATTGTTATCCTCGCATCAAGTTAAGATTTGTAATGTCATTTTCTATTTTCTAGTTGTCTTATCTAATTAGAACATGCAGTTCTTTTATATATTTAAATTAATATATTTAGTTATATTTTGAATATTCCATAAAACGTCTAAAAAGACACGAAATGAGTGTATATATTTAAACTCTTTGGTATCGAGCTATTTTTCGCGGGACAATCAATCTTGTTTAATTAATTAGTGCAGTACTGCTGAAGAATTGTTTAATATATAGTATTGTCTTCTAAATATGGACGCGAATATATTTTATGCTAATTAAAATTGTATTATGTGTAATCCATATATGACCAAAAAGGACCTTATTTTGTTGGGGGTGAAAACTAGGATATTATATTTCACTCTATTAGGTCAGCTTTTGTAAAGCAAAACTATGATAGATGCACAAAAACAAACAAGTATTAAATATTGCTCTTTAATTAACCATGAAATGTACGTGAAAGAAAAAAAAAAAAAAAAAAGTGAACCCCTATCATGTCAGCATTGACGTCATGAGCTAAACAAATATTGAGGTACAAATCTTAGTTGTATTATATTAATTAATGCACCATCAACCCACTGATGATAAAATTATGCATGATCGATCGGAATGCATTGATACGATACCAGCTGTTTGGCTACATAGATAAATGGCGGTATGAGCTTAAATTGCGCGCGCGCGTTGTAGCACATAATTAATTTTGAGGGAGTTTATATATGCTTCCATTAATTAATTAATGTTACTCGATCCTTACTGCAACTGAATATATTTCGATTATGTGCAGCCTAGCTTCAATGTTTATTTACTACGTAGGAGGGTTGTGCCTATATTTTTAGCCATCTGTTGATGCATGCTAACTTTGTTGATGCTAACTCAGCCTTGATTCAAACAGCCTCTTCCGTTTAATTTGCTGGTAGTGTTGAGAAAAGGGTAGTTAATTATGCCTTTATTTAACTTGTTGGCCTGCGATTTTGTCTTTGCGGCAAATTTCTGTTGATTTTACTCTTCTCTCTCTCTCTCTTCCAGTGAAACACGAATGGGCTTTGACAGAACTTTATTTATATCATACTCCGGCATATAATTTGTATTTTATAATGAAAAACTATAATTAGGAAATACAAGTAACTAAAAGTACGTATCAATAGTGCATGGGAAAATGTCACAAAAATTTTCTTCAAAAATGTCAAATCAAAGGAAAATTTTTTCTACTTTAGTGTTTGATAGGAAATTTTTTCATGGAAAACCTTTTCCATGTACAATTCTTTTATACACAAAATGAGTCATTTTCCTATAAAACTTAGGGTGTGTTTGATTGGCCAAATTTTCCATGGAAAATGTCCCATCAAAGAAAATTTTTTCCCACTTAGTTGTTTGATTGCATCATTTTCCATGGAAAATGATGCAATCAAACTAATGAAAAAATTCTTTGAGACATTTTCCATGGCTAATCAAACACACCCTTAATCAAAATGGAGGTAGAAAAATATTTTCTAGGAAAACTAAGGATGTGTTTGATTCCACCTTTTTTTTATAGGAAAATTCGTTTTCCAGCTTATTTTTTTTTCTACCTTAGGCCCTTTGATTGCACTTTTTTTCCTGGAAAAGGTTTTCCAACTTTTTCTCGATTTCCGTTCTTTTTCTTGTTTGGAAGGAAAACGTTTTCCTTGGGGGGAGGTGATTTTTATTTTCCGGGAAAAGTTTAGCATTTTTTTCTTTTTTAATGAACAATTTATTTTAACCATAAAAATAAAGAAAATAATTAAATTTCATTAGAAAAACACAAAAATAAAGAAAATAACATCATTTTCCAACTTTCAAATTAATCCAATCAAACACCTACAACTACTAATTTTCTCAGAAAACATTTTTCCGGAATTCATTTACCCGAAAAACGTTTTCCTTCAAACAATTTTCCGGATTTGCAATCAAACACACCCTAAGTGAAGGAAAATATTTTCCTAGAAAACAATCAAACACACCCTTAGGGTGTGTTTGATTGGTAAACATTTTCTAGGAAAATATCAAATTAAGAAAATCATTTTCCAACTTGTGTGTTTGATTGCAAATGTTTTCCAGGAAGAGGAAATGAGAAGCGTGTTTAGTGGGCTTAATTCATTTGAAGTAAGAAAGAGACTCACTTAGAGGGTGTTAAGATGTGTGTAAAAATAGATTTTTATGTGTTTTTATATGATATAGGAGAGAGAATGAGTGGAGTTGAATAGTGAAGATTTGTGTAGTACAGGTAGGTCCCACGAAATATGTGGATATAAAATATGAGAGAGAATTAGTGGGGTTGAAAAGAATGTGTAAAAATTTATAAAAATATGTAAAAAAAACACGCGCTTAGAGTAGTCGTTACATTTTCTGTGGTTATGACTCATGAGTTTTTGTGCTTATTATATTGTAAGGAAATGGAACTTTCTTTTTAGGAATTGGCTAAAGAGCGTACTACTCACATTGGGAAGTTGCGTGTGGAAGCTATATTGACTAAAGAGGGCGGCTTGGTGGTTTCATCTTTTCATAGTATAATACAAGGATGGGAAAATTGTTCACTTCCAGATCAGCCGGTGCACAGCATTGCACGGTTGGACTAGATGTTGCCAACTTGGTATTGAGTCATATTTGCTGTTACATGATCCGCTTGTTTTGGTTTCTAATTTTTGCGTCTTTTCTCTTGCTATGTATTTTATGTTTAACTGGTTTTTGTTGGAGATTGATCTAATTTGCTTAAAGAAATACTGATGTTGGTGATATTACAAAAATAATATAGAAATATCACAAAGGAAATTGATAAATAACCGTAACCAATTAGGCTGAGGCGCGGATATCTCGCTTTCTTTAAGGAGATTCAAGCCTTCTGTGGTGTTGGAATACGTCAATCACCGGTGCAACAGACAATATATGACTTGTCCCCTCCAGGATACAACAGCCCAACTTGAAACGTTGTATGGTTAATTCCTTATTTTGCACTAAAGGATTAACCCAAAACTCCCACAATTAGAACATCATTCTCTTGGCCAAAGTATATATTTAACTAGAAGTGTGGTAATGATTTTACTTTAACTCTCAAACATACACCTTTTTTATATATCTCATCCATAGACGTATTTATAGGAAAACATTAGCATGCATGAATTAAATGAAGTGTTATAAATTTAGTGTAACTTAAATCTTTAGTTAAAACTTTCACCTCATTAATAGTTCAATTCATCACTTTTAACTTACACTTCAATAAAGTCATAGATAACATGCATAAGATTATAACTTATATTTAATTATTGATATCTAATATTAAAAATGTCCAACAACTGATTTTGTTGAAATTTTAGTTTGATTTCAGGTGAATATACTAGGAGGGAGTACTTGTGTTTGAATCAATCTATTTATTATCTTAATGTGTGTTTATTATTGTGAAATTCTAATCGGTGAGATAAGATTGACGGGTGAGATCCATTGGTTCTTGTTGGTGCTACCCGTAGTAGATTGATTTAAACAAATCATATATGGAGCTCTGAAATTTTAACAATTAACAGATTGGGAAGAAAGTACAACATCAATTCCTAGGTGCTTTGCTTTATGCTAGATAATTGAATTGTCCGCGGGATGGTACCAATATGCAATGTCGTCATAAATTTCTCGTATAATCATAAATGGAGACGAAAGGGGTTTTTAAGGTAATGGTAAATAGCCACTGCTGCATCATATTAGGCCTCGAATATATATAGAGGAGCAACTGACAAACCAACGGCATTGCTTGTAAAAGCACGGAGAGAGAAAATAGGCATGGATAGCATGGTGATGACATTAAGTGTTATTAGAAAATGAAGAACATAAAATCCTAGTAAGTGTAAATATGAGACAACTACAATCATAAAATTGGGAGATAATATAATTTTTCATTTAGCAAAAATAAGGCTTCCTAGAGATAGGAGCATACCAGATGGAATTGAAATAGAGTATACTTTAAGTTATTAAAAACTTCTCTGTGAGCAATATTTGTAGTGGTTCATTTAAAATATATCTTTCATTTTTAAAGAGAAATCTTATCAACACGTAACAATCTATTAATTTTAATTATTTTGCATTCTTTTAAATGAAGTTTATTTTCCCCTTTTAACAATGTAATTACTCTTGATTAATTACTCTTAAACCATGGGCTTATCAACACAAGTTTTCACTATTTTTAATACAAACTGTAAATTGATCTCCTATCCATGTTGCATTCTAATATTGATTTGAACGACCATATTTCTTTTTTTATATTCCTCACATTGCTATAAGAAAATAAATTTATTTGTTTTATTATTAATTAATTTTGATTTCCAAATCTTTCTTCCATGAATTTGCCATTTCTTCTAGCAATTGTGAAATAATTAATATTTTAGAAGAACAATTTTGTTCATCATGTTGTACTATATATATAATTTATGGTTCAGACTTGGGGTTGTGGTTAACTCAAGATGTGTGGGGGATGCTGGCCAGACTTCTTGGAAGCCCAGTTAAAGGCCCAGCTTGTTACTTTGGGCTAGAGTGTTTTGGGCTTGAGTTGTGAGTTGGCCCAGTCTTAGTGGACCTTAGAGATGGATGTATATAATTGGCTTCGTCTCTTCATTCTTGCATACGAAGCATTCGACTGTTGCTCTTCTTTCTCTCTGTAAATTATATATCTAAGTGTGTATATCCTGAGAGAGGCAAATCTCTGATTTGTTGTTAGTGATACGGTGTAATACTTAGATTATACTCATTCGAGGCAGTGAGTGTGTGATAGAGAGAGTGTCGATCTATTACTTGTAACCTTTGTTACCGGATTCTTGAAGTTCTTAGTGGATTGAGAGCAACTATCCACGAATCTGTGGAGCTCAACGCAGACGTAGCCATTTTTGGTGAACTGCGGGGCCTTCTCGGCCGAAAAATTCTTGTGTTCTTTACTTTACTGTTTTTGTTGTTTATTCGCCAATATAATTGTTTAGATCTTGCTTGTGTTTTTTGATCTAACCCTAACAAGATGGACGCGGTTTTCATTTTATTGTGCAATAATATACTCTTACGACTTAACAATAATTAGTGATATAGTGGTTCTATGAAATAATCTATCAATTTATAGCTTCTATTATCAAATAAGACATTTATGGTCTAATCTAAACATTGATTTTAAATTAGGGTGTTACTATATCAAGTGGTCATCATTTAAGAGTTTGCTTGAGTTGGTGACATTGTAGATATCCAAGTTTAACCTAGCAATAGTAGCTAATTAAATTTCTAATAGACTTGTCTTAAAAGCAGATAAGCAAAACCAAGACATCATTAAGTAAATGGTTTAATTATCGAATTATTTTCTCCATTAGATTATTAAGAAATTCATAAAAGAGTTTTGACCTTTGAGCCTACCGTTATATGTTCAACGAGGATGCTTCAAGTTTGCCTAACTTAAAACTATTTTTAAAAAATAAGTAAATGGTTTAATCATCATATGTTGTTACAAGCATGGTTTCCCTCTGCACCTCTTGGAAATTAGAAAAGCCAAGGCCATACGGAAAAACAAGCAATATCTATATATCAACATAATAATATAATATAGTATATAAAAGTTGACCGTTGGTCTTTATTTTATTTATTTATTTTTTGTTGTTTTTCTTGCAAAAAAGCCTGTTGTTTCCCCATCCATTCCATTGCGTCGACTTTTTGAATCTAATTATTATTTTTGATTCGAGTTCTTCTATTTTTTGGGTTTTACAAACACTTATCTAACAATGTTTTTAACAAAAATTGTAATAGTAGTTGTTAGTTAAAAATAATTACAGGTAATAGATGTTAAAGATTAAAGGATGAACCAATGAGAAGTAACAAAGTTTGAGTTAGATAGTTCAACTTTATCGCAATCTTAAATTTACAAAAATTATATGTTACTCGCCAAGGTGTACACTACAGTGCACCCACCAGATAATTTCAGCTTAAATTTACTAAGAGTTTTAATCACAATTAATTAAATAGATGGAAATTCAACGATTAAATTTCTATTTTTAATATTACCATATATAATACTGATTTAGATGGATAATAACTAATAGAAAGCATATAGATCTATTGTTATCTTATTATCATTCATAGAGAATTGCAATGTTAAAAATATCTCATGTAGAGTGTTCTTATGTATCTTTATTATTGGGATTTATTTATTCGGCGTAAATTAAAATACATGGTGAAATTGTTATTCAATGCTTACAGAATGCACTCAAGTTGAAAAATTGACAATGTCGGGGATTATCTCAAATGCACGGGAATGGACCCAAGATGAAACTGGTATGACAAAATTTTTGAACTTTTGCAATTATATTAACCAAACCACAATGTATTGTCATTTACTCAAATGCATCTTAATTTGCACGGCTCGAAACAATAGATCGCATTCAAAGAGATCACATGTGTCTGAGAACAACAATAACTCTAATGTCACCTAGATCTGTGGTTTATTTGATGGATCGTCAGCACTGGAGTGCTTGAACATCGTTAGGTGATGTTATTAATGGTAAGTGGTAATTTTTTTTTGGGGGGGATTGTTTTTAATTATATCTCTTTTATCCACCATAATCCCTCCCTTTCCCTTATGTACATTGTTGTTCATACGTGAAAAATTACTTTTAAAAATATTTCGTTAGTAACGGAAGTTGGCATTACAAGTGGATCAAGAGATGTGTTCATAGCATTGCTTCTATGAACAGTAGAGTTCATAACTCATCAAATACCACAAATCAAAGTTTGCTCGACAAGTCTTCATCCACAGGCAACTCTATCTAGCGGATTCAAGGGTCACGAATAGGAAGGGGTTGAAATTCATGGTTTGCAACGAGGATGGACGTCCAACGAACACCACTACAAATATTGTTTACAAAAAAGTTTCTAGCAACTTATAGTATAATCCATTTTAATTCCATTTGGTATGCTCTTATCACTACAAAGCCTTATATTTGCTAAATGAAAAATTATATTGTCTCTCTGGTTTATGATTGTAATTGTCTCATATTTGCACTCACCAAAATTAATTTATGCCATTCATTCACTGATAATATTGTTTCTTCTATGTCGATCGATCATGTGGGTGAAGAGATCAGTGGAGCAAACCAATGAAGGTTTTGGGAGGATGGAATAGGTAATGAACGAGAGATGTGAGACATGGTTGAATTAGATTGCTTTTTAAAATGATTTAGTGATTCTTTAAAAAAATGATTTTGTTTGTGTACTTTATGTGTTGTTTGTATCGTGGAGAGCAAATGCATATGATTGTATTGGGAGTGTTGTTATCACTGATAAGATTGTGGACAGTATATAGTTATGTTATTTTGAAATTTTGGAACATATGCTATGTGTATTAATAGTGATAATTTTTCTAAAATACAAGAGAAACTTTGTCGAATTTGTTTAAGAATCATATGGATTTTGTTCTTGATTTTTTAAAAAAAAGAAATATAATTGTTTAATAGAAGTATCTCTTCCCGTGCAACACGGGTGAAAATATTAGTATAATATAAATATCAAAATAGATGAGTCTAACTAAAAATATTTGACTATACTAAATACACAAAATTGACGAGTTTATACTAAATATGTTAATATATGTGTTTGATATATTTAGAAGGCATTTACTGAAATAAATGTCATTAATATATATATATATATATATATATATATATATATATATATATATAAAGTATAAGCTATTGGGCCAATGGGAAGGGAATGGAGTGGGTTATAGTTGTATGAACCAGGCCCCAAAAAATGAGCGGGAAAACAAAAAATGCTTGGATTGTTAATTTTCTTAATAATAATAATAATAATAATAATAATAATAATAATAATATACATTTTCATATAGACGTGATCTTATGTGTAGATTATTAGGATATAAACCAAGCAACAGTAACTACTAAAGGTATGTTTGAAAGAGATTGAAAAAAATGAGTTTCAAATGTGTCGTGGTTGAGAAGTAAAAAAAGTGATGAAAATAAAAAAAAATCAAGTAAAAGATAATGAATAGTTGCAAATGATGAGAGAAAAAAATTGACAATTGTTTTAAGTTGTATAAAACAAGCCTAGATAGTATGAAAATGAGTTCCTTATAAATACGATACAAAGAGTATAGGATTATTCCTCAAACAAAAACAGTGATAAAAGTCGACAAGAATTTCTAAGAGACAAACCTGCTGCTCGAATGCTAAGCAAAGCCGTTTGACCTCCTCTTTATAAAATACCTTGTCAGTACAGTCACAAAATCCCAGCGGTAATTTTCTCGTCTAGTGGCTTTGTGGGAAATGTTTTTCATGATATGAATGAAGTAACCATCCCATTGTCTGTAACTACTAGAGGTTTCCAATTGCGTGTGTTGTTCATTGTTGAGGGCTATAAAGATTTTTTTCTGAAGAAGTACAAAAATGTGATGTCTTGTCTATCATTCTATCAAATTATAAATCCTGCTAAGAATCAAACCGTGCACTGTTTTCAAGGAGGTATAGTTGCACTTAAGTTCCGACAATTGCACACACGCGCGCACACACACACACACACACTCTCTCTCTCTCTCTGTGAAATAGCGGATTCCTAATTTGGTTAAAAAATTTCTTTCTAAATCATCATTTCAATATTTCGAAAACTTTATAAACTATTACTTCATGCTTGTTGCAATTTTGTGTTGATCTTCTCATGCTCAACCTTCAACTTTTTGCTATATTTGTTTGGATTAGGATTTAGGTTGCATTTTTGTGTGCAACGTAAGTTTGATTCATTCATGAGTTTATCAATGGAGGTATTCCTTAAGTGAATGAAAAAAAGGTTGTATGCTAGCTATCAGCTATCACTTTAAACTTGTATAGTTGTATTTTACCCTAGAATTTATGGTAAGTTTGATTCTTTGCAGTAGTCTATTAATGTAGTCATTTTTCTAATGAGGGTTAATATATATTTTATACTATTCTTTGATTGATAAATACCTAGTTAGCCAACACTCTTTACCACTTTTTATCTATTCTTTCTTTACCCTAAATCAATCACATTTACAAATCTCCACTATATAATTATACTAATTCTCTATCTTCTTTTACGTTAAAAACCTTTAAAAACTATTATAATTTATTCTCTATCACCCTAAAATTTAATTCAAAAATTTTATTGCATAGATTGTCAATTTTACAAATTGCAATTCTGTTGTAGGGGTTGTAGTAGTGGATGTTTTGGTTAATGGGGGTAGGAATGATATTGTTATACTTGCCAGATGAAGGGAGGGAAGAGGTTATCAAAGATGTGGACCACAGCCATCCTTGTAGTTTTTTGGGCTGTGTGGTTGGAAAGGAATAAGAGAATCTTGTTCTTTGAAGATAAAGAAGAATCGGTAGAGAAATTGTGGGAGAAAGTTAGATTTTGGGTTGCAAGCTGGGTTTTTAGAACCGAAGAGTTTGATGGTCTTTCTTTCCTTGATCTTAGTAGGGAATGGAGAAACTTCTTGTAACCAGTTTTGTTCAGGTGCAACAGGAACCTACCTTTTGTTTTTAGGTTCCTGGCTTTGCTTCCATGTAGTTCTTATCATCAATACAAATTTGTTTCTTTTGCAAAAAAATATACTATTAGTCAGCTTGATATGAGAGACAATATTAGGAATGTGTAACACACAATAGGGCTCACTTTTCAATTCTAGCGAAGTTATTTGTTATAGTATTCAGTACTTCATGTTTGAGTCAGTCATATTATTTTGATCCTCAGCTATCTTTTGCTTGACATTAGGCTCTTTGACCTCATATTACGAGCAATTCCATCGTTTTTATTTTCTTTTTTCTTTTAAGCATCTTGCATATGGTTATTTGGAGCTGGATTACTTTTGAGGATCAAAGTGCAACCGATGATAATTGTTTGAGAGTATACATACAATTTTCCACATATAATTTTTTTTCTGCTGTTAGGCTAAAAATGTATCTAAACACTACAATAAACTTATTACAAAATGACACCAAAAAAGTGGAGACCATATATATATATGCTATTGTGAAGTTCTTGTCTCCTTAGCGATTCTATGAATACTCGATATATATCTCGATGTATTACATGTTACAAAAAATAATATATTAATATCCGTTGATATTTTAGAAATGTAATGAGTCGATGCATCCATAATATATTGTTGAGACAGTTGAGGGAATAGCAAATTTGGCACCTTAAGGGAAAAAATATTGTGACGTAACATTGTTGCTGCTTTTGAGGCTTCTTTTTGAATCCATTCCCAACTCTTCTATGATATAATGGAGTATAATTTGGTCTCCTCTTGTCCAACACGTACTGTGTGGCTGCTAGGGCTAGGCATGGCCCACCCTAGCCCAAAACTGGAGGTGCAAAGCCCATGACTTAAGCATAGTGGGCTGAGTCTAGAGCGGCACAGCCTCCCAGAATGCCCCAACGGGACCAGGTTGAAACCTTTAACAACTTGCACGTATCTGCTAATAGGTTTTCCGAGAATCCCATCCACCAAAAAAAAAAAAAAAAGGAAAAGAAAAAAAAAGGAAGAAAAAAAAGGAAAAAGCATTTCCAAGAAAATAAACACCGCTTCCAGGAGACAACTGGGGATAGGTATAACAATTCAGAGACTAAATCTACTTTAAATACAGGTAGTAGTACTAATTTATTCTATCTTTTATTATCTTTTTTTCCCTCCCTTATTTGGATAAAATGAACAAAGTTAACTTCTAATCGAGTCCAAATCTTTTGTTATATTTCCTGTAACATTAATCAATCAAAACAACCAAGTATATTAATTTCACATCCTCAAAAATAGGGAATGAGACAGTAAAATTGCAGCCCTCTAAATCATTAAAATTAGGGATGACAATGGGGCGGAGAATACCTGAAACTGATGGGATCAAACCCAAATGAGGTGTAGAATCCCCGATTAAATGAGTATGAGGATAGGGATGGGATGGGGCTAAGAGTTAGGACCCATGGTGGGGATGGGATCATGGTCCTAGACCCGATACCCGACCCGAACCCATCTCGTCTAAATTTTATTTAATTTAGATATTACTTTTTATATTTATACTTTATTTTTCGTTCTTTTTTTAATTAATAATAGTTTTGTCAAAAATATTTAATTATGTTGAATCTACATATAAGTTGAACTTATTGTAACTAGCAATAACAACGTGCGTTGTACTTTTTATATAAATGATGAACAATAAGTGTAAAAGGATTCATTTTAGTGGAATTAGATATTGTTTTAATGTTCTCTAATTTTAGTCCTCTTTCTTCAGCACATGCCTTTCAAATAGTTTAATTTAAATTGATTATTAAAAAGCATACATATATTTTAGTATAGTGGGACGAAGGAAGTATTAAAATAGTTTTTGGAAAACATGCTTGGGGAGCGATTAACCATGTACTTTTGAACATCGTTGTTGTGTTTTTATTTTTTCAAACTTATATAAACTAAAATTTGAAAATTAATATTAACTAATGTTTACGATCTTTATATTACACAATATGATTGTTGCAAAGATTTATAACTTAAAAATATGTAATCCAGTCAAATAAATTATAAATAAAAATAAATATTGTCTCCTTCATAGAAAAAATTGATTGAAAATTAGAATCTAAAAATAATTAGCGCTGAGTAATTTTTTAAAGCATTGATATAAATTATTTAATTTTAATTGAAAAGATAAGAAAATCAAATCAAATAAATCGTAATGGACTAAATTGAAAAATTATAAATAATTCGGACTCAATTGAACTAAATATGAGATATTAGGTTATTGGTAGAAAATATAAAAATTAAAATTAAAAGTTCTACACATAACTTCTAGAGTCTATAACAAACTATACGTCCATAACCAATTATTGAAACTTAATTCATATTAAAGTTCAAGTTGAGACCTTCAATTGGACATCCATCTTGTAAATTTTTTGAACTAAATACAAAGACATAAAGTTATAATTTTTCTTTCTTGTACTTATTAATTTGAAAACGAAGAGCCTGCTCACTTGTTTAGTGTTTAATTAATTAATTGATTAAAAATAAAACTAATAAATAGGAGTAATTAATAAGGATAAATTGGGATTTAAAATAAAGTATGAGGGCAACTTTGAAAATGAAAAGATTTCCTTTGATCCCCACTTTCTCTTCTCGCTTGTTTAGTGTTTAATTAATTAATTGATTAAAAATAAAACTAATAAATAGGAGTAATTAATAAGGATAAATTGAGATTTAAAATAAAGTATCAGGGCAAAATTGGAAATGAAAAGATTTCCTTTGATCCACAGTTTTTAATATAGTATGATGAGTACAAAAAGAAAGTTTTGTTAAAAAGTGTTATTATGAATATTGATGATTTTACTTAGTTTATATTTTACTTTTTATCTGTGATGAATGTGTTAAATTTTTTTGATGCATATTGCAAACAACAAATATGATTTTTAGAAATTAGATTTAACCCCCAAAAAAAAAAAAAACCATTATGGACTCGTATATGTTCCTTAATAGAATAATCGTTCATTGCATCAACCAATCTATGGCTTTTTGTTAAAAAATAATTTGTAATATGCATACTATCTAAAAAAGGAAAAACAAAAAGTGAAAACATAAAAAAAATATATAAAAAATAAATGGGGATTGCAATTATCCCCGACCCGACCCGCCCGATACCAACCCGATCCCAACCCAACTCCGACTAATTAGGAATGGGAAAAGAAAAATCTCCGCAACACGGGGATGGGGAATGAAGTCCTCAACCTGAACCTACCCCATTGTTATTCCTAATTAAAATGGTGAAAACGAATTTGTGTGCTCAACTCCAAGTCTTTCTTAACTTTTGGCCTTAACGTGGCTAGGTATTTCGCGAAGAAAACCACACTTATAAATACTTGCACGTATTTCTCAACTATTTTTTATCAACACATACAATGCAATATTGGCTTACCATTAATCCATAAATTGTGTATTTGTTTTAACAATAACTAAATCTGAACAATTCACAAACCTTTAACAATGGCACAATCATAGCAAGAACTTCAAACGCAATGGGAGAAAATAATATGTAAAATATTATAAAGGAAAAATTAGCATTTGCGAGAAAGGCAAACAGTGTGCTTGTATCAGGCAGCTCCCTTCAGTTTCTTGGAGATTGTGGCAATGCACTTCCCCTGGTGGAAAGCTTGCTGTAATTCAAGCTCTGATGGCTGTCTTGAACCATCACCAGCAAACGTCCCAGAGCCGTAAGGACTTCCACCTTTCACTTTCTCCATTTCAAACATACCTGCTCCAAAAGTATATCCAATGGGCACAAATAGCATTCCATGGTGAACAAGCTGAGTGATAGCAGTTAACCTGCAATATACCTTTTTCAGTTTGTGATTTCAAAATTCGAATATGAATTCAAGAAATGTGAAAGGATCATCAAGCAGGGATTTATCATTACGCTGTAGTTTCTTGGCCGCCACCTTGAGATCCAGTGCTGAAGAAGATCCCTGCGGGTTTCCCAGCAAGCTGTTGTGTTCTCCATAGGCCACCAGTAGAATCGAAAAATGCTTTGAATTGTGCAGCCATCATGCCAAACCTTGTGGGGAAGCCAAATACAAAGCCGTCAGCCTCAGCAAGTTCGTTGTGGGTGATAATGGGCACGTCGCTCTTTGAAGGTGCGTTCATCTTTGTGAGCACCTCGTCTGGTAGTGTCTCAGGGACCTGAAAGTTATAATCCAAGGGGATTGAAGAATCAAAGATGAAGAATGTGCTAATCTGAATTGTCATAAATATTTACAAATTGGCAATGTGTAACTAGATGACTTTCATTGACAATGCAGATCCATATGGTTACTTTCTTGAGGTTTCTGGTCATTCTAAGAGTTCAAGCTTTTGTATAATTTGGTTGACATGGTATCAAATTCAGGGTATTTTGATACATATTATAGAAAAAATGATTTTTGGATTTGTGGTTGAAAAGTCAAGAAAATGATCGAAAACATAAAAAAAAAAAAAAAAAAAAATGTTATCAAATCAATGTAAATGCAATGAGTGATCGATTTGATGGTCGAAAAAAATGATTTGTTTTTTAATAGATTGTATAAACGAGCACTCAATACTGAAAACAACATTCAAATATATCACATTCTTCCTTTCTAACAGGTTAAACTTTTAGAGCACATAGCTAAAATATCTAAAGCTTACACGAGAATTGGGAAGGACAGATCATAGGATAGTTCCTACCTGCCATAGTTTGGCTTCAACTCCTTCAACAGACGAAGCCCCTTTCTTTATCTCTTCCGCTAGTTTCTCTACATGTCCATACATGGAATAGTACCTATCAAAGAAGTGAAGGTAGATCATCAATATCATTCATTTGTAGGAAACAATACTAACAGTTTGCTTTAATCAGAGCAGCATCTCAGTAGTTCACACATAAAAATAGAAAATGCACATCATATCTCACTCTTCGATCATAAAAGAGAACTACATATCATGATGTTTTAGAGAAGCATGATTTGCCAAAAGAATTATGAGCATATTGGCTGAAGCAGTGACAATGAATATAGCAAATAGATTTTGTTTTAAAAGGTAATTGCCCAGTGAGTGCAATTTTGACCTATATCCAGTCCTCTTAAAGTCAATATTACATTATGACACAACAGTCCTGTGTGATTCCATGAATAGGTTGACACATTGTCTGAGTGTGAGAAAGCAAGAAAATAGGACAAAAGGCATGCTGCATAACCGTAAGGCTTTTGCAGGGACATTTAGCTAGACATGTATATCCACAATGCATAATGCAAATCAAAGCATGAAAGATCGCTAAAAAAAGAACAATGCTGCATATAAACCTTCAAATTACTCCTGAATTGGCTTCAATCGAAACTTTTAAAAATTCTGACATGGATCTAGTGCAAATAGATACTTTACCACAATGGAAATTCATCGAAAAAGATGGGTTTGATCGAAACAATGTGATAAACAATTACTACAAACAAATGGACCAATTACTACAAACAAATGGACCTAACAAAACAACAATTTTCAACAATAAATATAAAAGGAGATTACACAAGTTCCCTCTCATTGATGAACATTTTCTGCACGTCTTTTAGATTTGATCTTGACCGCATAGTGACACGTAGCTAGACTATCAAGTATTAGCTGTGCGTTATATTTTACGGCAAAGAGATATCAACGTATTTCTCAAAGCTCAAAGCATGCTGTACAAGTAAATGAGCAATGCTCAACTACACTGCTCAGCAGAGCAACTTATATGTTAACTAGTATTTTTTTTTTTTTGGTCTTTTTCATTTCTTTTTAAATGTTAACTAACATTGATTACTATGTTCTATACAGCTATACTACTGTGGCAAATTGGACATATACAAGAAGCATAACCTGTAACTGAATGAAATGTCCTTCTCATACCTATGGTGTTTATTGAAATGAGGAGAGATATAAAAAATCTGTGAAATTTTGGTAAAAAAATTGGAGAGTTGGGGAAGATGAAGGAAAGGAAACCCCTTCTTGAATTAGATTTCTATGACAGGCTCTAAGAAAGGTACCACTGCATCCAAGGACTTCATCCAGCTAAAACAACTTTTACTCTATTCTAGTTAAATCCGTTTCCAGTTGAGCAAATCAACAGTCAACTGGTGCACTTACAAGACAAAAACAAGTTTCCAAAATTGATCACTAATTAATACAATAATGAGAACAAAATCGAAGAAGCATTTGATCATCTACAGATCCAAAAATCACACAGAAAAACATAAACAAAGAGAATCATCTATTTACTAGAACAATTTCATCAGTACAAACTGAATTCAACATCAAACTGCAAATTCGATTCACGGAAGCAGAGTGAAACTACAATAAAAGCACCAGATTGGTCTCGAAAAAACGGTACTTACACAATGTAAACATTGATGGCCATTGATTAAGTGCGTGCCTTTTTCTCGAAAGTGGGTGAAATGCGTTTGAATGGGAGAGTTGAGATTGATATTCTGAGCTGGATTCCTCATTTTATACTCGCGCAAATTTCCCGGTTTAGTTAAGTTTCATACAATAATTCGAGATTAATTAATTTTAATGAAAATTAATTAGTAATTGTTATAATTTGGATGACACGCGCTGAGACCTGAAGAAGATGATATTCGAAAGTGTTAATGATGGTTGAGTTGTTGTCACGCTCACGCTCACGCTCACCGTCGTCATCATTTTTCTTTATCTAATTTTTTTTTTTTTTTTTTTGGTATGTTTGACTTAGGTTAGGCGTGGTTTGGGTTGAGTTGATTTTGGGTCAAATATAAAACCAATCTAAATGATTTCGATTTGATAAAATTAAACCCAAAATCAACTCAATTGTTTGCGAATTCAATCCAACCCAAACCATGTAATTTGGTTTGGTTGGGTGAGATTGATTTGTTTGGTTTGGTCTTCAATATAATAAATTCAATTGGTTTAAAATTTTTTCATTAAAAAAAATGACCATAAGATCACAAATATAAGATAGATTCACACACAAATACAAATAGATATCTTCAATTAAATAATACTAAAATCATCAAATTTGAGATATCAGTCATCCAATCTAAAGTAGTAATCATGAAAAATAAGTAATAATCATTAAAAAATAAAGTGATAAATATTTTTTATATTAAACAAAACTAAATAGAAAGTATTATTCTTGTACATAAACATAAATGAACATGTTGTTGCTTCCAATTTGCAAGTAACTTTTATATTCACATCTGGGTTGGATTAAGTTTTGAGTAAAACCCGCAAATCAAGCCAACCCAATGATTTAATGAAAATTACAAATAAAACCGAACCCACCAAAAGCCGAAACCAACCTAACCCAATCGGTTTGATTTGGGTTGATCGGTTTCGATGGGTTATGGTCAGCCGTATGTTTGACTAGTTTAGTCTAGAAATTAAGAATTTGCATTTTATACTTAAATAGCTTTTTTTAAAATTATTTCTGGAATGAATAATTAAATAGCGTTTTTTTAAAATTATTTCTGGAATGAATAATTCTTAGCTATATAGTAATATAGAAGAACCAGTATCCAATCTATGCATTGTATAGGATGAAAACATTTTGAATAACATGTCCTATAGATATAAAGAGAAAATCTTTTTAAGTAAAACGCAATGATGGAAATATAATTGTAATGATAAAGATAAATTTTGAAATATTTTTTTAAATACCACATTTATTATTGAGTTTTTTAGTTGACCATTATTGTCACATATCAAATTCTTAAATCTGCTAGCATCCCTAACTTTGGAGATAGAAATATATAATTGTCCATGGCTGAATACGGGCCTCCTCAGATAAATGTCAACATTAGAAAACGATTGCCCATAACTCTTGTTGATCGTTATCACTTGTGAGCTTTTTTATTCTTAATTTTTTAATCAATTGTCACTTTTTAAAATTAAGAAACAAATAAAAAGCAGACATACAATATAATTATTATGAACAAAGTAAATTCTTTATTTATTAAGAATCAAAAACCTTTTCAGAGAAAAATGATAAAAATAAAAAATAAAAGCTTTTATTGAATGAAAAAGCTTTAAAATGATATTTAGAGAATACGGTCTACAAATACATATGCCCATAATCAACTAAAATTTTTTTAACATTTGCCCTTATACATTAACCATTCGTCATCCAAAATGTAGTAAAATACCTCACCTAATTCAATTAAATGAGTGAAACACAATTTCTCAATTAAATTACTCAAACACGCATTTCTTGTATAAACACTAATTATCCCTCACTTAACTTACCCAAAGTATGTTTTATTTATACCAACTAAAATGACTTTCCTCTATTCATCCAATTCAATTAAATGTGATTTCTTAAAAACTAAGATTCGATTTCTTTTTTGTATTTTTGTTTTATTCTTTTTTGTATTTTTGTTTTATTCATATTGTTTTAGATTAAAAATTAATATCTGTTTCTAGAAAATTGATAGTTGGTTTTTTTTTGTATTTTTTATTTTTAATTCATATCCTAGCAATTTTTTCATATTGTATAACATTTTGTAGGAAAAATACTATCAATAATATAGTTCATCGGTTAGAGCCACGAAAACGTACTTTAACATCACTTTAGGCATGCATTATGAGACAAATATGGGATTTTTATTTATTATTATTAATTAAAAAACTCATTCTCATCTAAAGTCAAACCAATTATATCCAAATATTTTTTGGGACCCACTGTACTATACAAATCTCCACCACTCAACCCTATTCATTCTCTCTCATATTCCACATCAAAACTCATAAATACACAAAAACTAACACCCACATATAACTTCTAAATGGCTAATGATTAGCGTCTTATAAAGTAAGACACACACTTTTTTCTCATAACTATTTGATATGGGATATTTGTCTCTTTCAAAAATACAGAAAATTATCCATTTGTTTAAACTTTTGGAGAAAAGTGGAAAATTTTATTTTGAAGAACTTTCAAACATAAAAAGATTTAATTAACTTAATATAAAATTAACTATGTGATATATGAATTCCTATGAATTCCTAAATTATATTCTTAATAATTAATATATCTTTTATCTAATGAAATTAAAATAAAAAAATTGAAGAATTTTATTAATTTATTTAGTGCTTAATTTCAAAAAAAATATCTCTCTATTAAAAATATGAAGTTAATAAAAAAGTTATAAATGGAATTAAAAAATGAGCAGTGAATTTCATTTATTTAAACATAAAACCAATAAATCGAATTTATTTTTTTGTTTTTTAATTCATATTGTTCTAAATTAAAAATTAATAATTGTCCTAAACAATTGATAGTTGGTTTTTTTATTGTATTTCTATTTTTAAATATTTTAGAATTTTTGACATGTTGCATAAACTTTTACAAGAAAAATACTGTAAATAATCTTGTTGATCTCTTAGAAGCACAAAAGTGTACTTTAACCTCATATTAGGCACTTATTATTGGATCACTATGAGATTTTCATCCATTATTATTAATTAAAAAATAAATTTAAAAATTATTATTAAACTAAAGGGGAATTGGTTACTATTGTCATGTTTCAATACCCACTTGCAGGCAAATTGACAAATTAGGGCATGTGTCCCCCGCCAACATGGGAAGACAAGTATCATGTAGATACAAAAAGCAAATTGTTTCATGTTTTCATATTTTTATTTTTAAATACATGTTACAATATATGGATTTTACCATACATTACACCACAAAAAGAATTAATAAATATGAAAAAACACAAATCCTTTAAATATTTTTTTTCTTCCATTTTCATAAGCGACTTTTTAAATTTTTTTTTTATTTACACATAATTAGATCCATTAATCTTATACAAATTCGAAGCATGTTATAATTAGGTGGATTTATTAGTCATACTTGCCTTACATAATAAAAATTCGAACTTTTAAGAAAATAATAATAAAAAATTTGCACTCCCTTTTTGTGAACGCTTATTAAGGCAACACATGTTTCCTTTTTTATAAATGTGCATTTCCTTAATTGATTAATTATTAAATCTTATTGCTAACAAAAAAATAAAAATAAATAAATAATGGTCTTTTGGCAAGAAAACCAATTTTTGGTGGAAGTTTGGTGGAAGAGCTAGTGCTCGCAGTGGGCAGGAGGCCAAGCCCACACATGACGTGCGCCACATCATCAATTTTTATTTTATTTTATTTTTTAGCATCTATATTAAGTGCTCTTATATATTAGATAGACTCAATTCAACCCATCATTTAAAATATAACACCATATTTGTTCTCCAATTTATGTTTCCTTAATTGTGACATTCATATAATTTTTTTAATTAAATTTAATAATTAGGGGAAGGAATTGAGACAACATATCTCATATATGGACTCTTAACTTGTATTTAAATGCGATTTTCTTCCTTTTTTTTTTTAAACAAAATGCTATTTTCTTATATCTCATATAAATTGGTTGACTGTTGTCTATATTAAAATATAAGTTGGTTGAGGAAAGATGAGAGAGAGTTATAATCAAAGGTTGAAATGATCGTTTAGCTTCTAGATGTATAATTCACATGACAAATGAACTTAACTTTCTTTTTTTTTTTTTTTTTGGTGCTGTCACGTTAATTGATTAGCTTTGTCTAGTTTTACAATTAGTGACATTATTATTTGGGTTTATAATGATGGCCGGTATGCCACTATAATTTTGAAATTATTAAAAGTCAAATTTTAAATTCCTTTTACACTTTAGAATAATTGAGACAATTAAGTTGAACAAACTATTATTAAGTATGAAATCATATATTTTCTGTTATCCCTTGGAATTCAAGACAGTAATCATAGAATACGTTGCCTCAATTTTCAGCATTGAAGAAAGACCCACCAAGAAAATTGATCACAAATTGGCTTTAGTTTCAAGAATCCATACATTTTCCCAACTCCAAACCATGATCGGTGTGTTTGATTGGCAATTCAAAAACACGTAAATGTCAAATCGTGCAATTCGTTTTACATCTTCGCCGTTTGATTGCACGTTGTTAATGTAATTGATTTTGTAAGGTATCATTTGAAGCGGGTTTTTGGCCAATTGCATGTAAATGTTTTCTTAGGGGGTAGGCACGTAAATGTTTTACACGCAAATGTTTTACACGCAAATATTTTATATCTTTCAATCAAACACACCCTGCGCAGTCATGACCCTTTTTTCTACTTTCTTCCAACTCAAACCTTGTGGATTCTCACTGTGTCACACACACAACCTCCCTCCCACTCCCTCCACAAACAATATGGATGGAGCCAAAGAGCTATTATTATTCTAGAAAGTTACAAGAAAGTAAACATTAACTTGGTTGACAATTTTGTTTGATGGAAATTAAAAGTGATTTTTGTGAGAATGCAGGATTAAAAAGTAATAAAAATTATGAAAAACCACAAGTAATATATACAGCTTTAAGTTGCGCGTGATAGGAATTGCATGTAAGAGTAAGTGATTCCTAAAATAATTTTATCAAACAAGTATTATATTACAAAGTAAACAATCAACATAATACATGCTATGAACATCTTTAATGAAGTCCATAGAATTTGGCTTGTGTGACAAATAGATCAACTGACTTCTATTTTATATTCAAAGGTGATGAAAATATTGTTCTATTCTTGGAGACCACTGTCATGCAGAGAAGAAGATACCATCCTGCACCCACAACAGAGCAAACTATGAATAATGATATGAATCTTAGAGTCTCATATGATTTTAGTCATTGACATTATACCTCACAATGTTTTTTTGTACCACTTAACTCTTCAAATATAACATTGAAAAGTGATTTTAGTGATATGTTGTCTAGTTGTTTATTTGAAACTTTATTTTTCCTAATCAAGCCACTGGAGCTTTGGCTACTCAACGTCTATAGCCGTCGCCGCTTTACAAAACCAAAGAATGAAAAGCAAGAATAACACCCCGTTCGTCATTATCTTTATCTCACGTGAATGGCGTGATTTGTTTGACAAATCAGATATGTATAATGCTGTACATATACGTATATAGTATTTATCATTCTGGTTTAAAATTTGTTTCTCGGTGATCAAGTCTAATATGGATCAACTTATATCTGAATTCAAGAAAGTTGAAAAAAGTGGATCTATATTAGACTTGATCTATATTAGACTTAATTAAAGATCACAAATTTTTCCAAAAATTTTCACTTTTTTCAACTTTTTTCTCTCTCCTAAATCAATCACATCCACATATCTCATCACATCCATAAATCTCAACCACTCAACTCCACTCATTGTTTCTCCTTTTTTACATTAAAAACCTTTAAAAACCATTATAATTCATTCCCAATCGATCACTCTCAGAAATTTTATGTGAAAGCTACTTTTTCAAAATGTCAACATTAGGCCATTAGAGGGTGTTAGCGGATGAGTTTTAATGTATTTTTATGAGTAGGAAGAGAGAGAATGAGTGGAGTTGGGTGGTGGAGATTTAATGATGGGAGAGATAGATGGATGTGATTTGTTTGACCAAATTTGAAATTTGAAAAAAATGCATTAAAATGTATTTTTTTTGGACATGCTAACACTTCCTAAGATTACACTATATATGAATTATTTAATCATGACTCTTGAGGAATTTTCTTTGTCAGGAGGTGACAGATAATTTAATAGACACATGATCCTTCAAAAAAATTTAAAAATATGTATATTATTCATCTCTACTATTGCACTCAAAAGCCCTCCATTCTTTTTTCATTTTAACTCAAATTGTGTTTGTCAATCTTATGACTTGTTACTAACCTAAATTTACAGAAATTTGGGTTTGTAATCTAATTTCACGTTTAACCCTCACTTCTCCTACTTCGGCCAGCTGAATTCTTGTTTACATATTCTATTACCATATATATATAATCAATTGCATGATTATAACCATTAATCTGTTTCCAAATGAGGTTATTATAACCATTTCTAATAAAAATTGTCTCCTGTTTTGCAGCGGTATACTGACTGTACCATTAGATTAAATCCAACAAATTTCTTGTCTTTTCAATTTCTGTTTACGTTTATAACCAACGACAATTCAGATCAATTGAGAAAGAAAATTTCAAATTATTTCATAAATTATAATTATATCAGAGAATGTAGATCATTACAAGGGAAAACGAAAATCTTGTAATCCCTCAAATCGAAAAGCCTCTTCAAAGAAAAGATAAGACTGCTCCATCAACTCAGGGCTCAATCTAAACATCAAAACACAAAATTCCATCTGATTGAGAGCTCCGTCTCCATCAAAATCACCTTCTTTCAACATATTTTGAAGATCATCATCAGCCAGGTCGTTTAACCCTAACAAAGCAGAATTCTTCTTAAGACTCTCAAATGTGATAACCCCTTTTTCAGAATCCATCAAGACTTGAAACCCATTACAGAGCTCTCCAATCAGACCATCCCCACCGAGCTTTTCTGCCATCAGAGGCAAGAAATCTTGGAAACTGGATTGAGTTTTAGATGCCATAGAAGAAAAAAAAAAAAGTTCCCGTTTTTATGGAAGAAATGAAATTTGATTGTGATGGTTTTTAGAGGTGGAAGAATGGTGTGATATATAGTGGAAACAGAGACGACGAGGAGGGGTTTCGGAGAAGGAGAGAGGAACAGCATTTTTTTGACAACTAAGAAACAGTTTGTTTTGATATAAAACGAAGAAACAGTCGTGATGACCCCGGCAGGGTTGGCTTGGTTGTAAAATGAAGACGACGAGAAATTGCACCACAGCTTCTCAATGAGACGACAGTGGTGTTGTTTGGGAGGGCAAAGTTGTCATTTCACGTAGACGGCTCTTGAACACGACTTTCAGTTTCAGCTTGGTAGGGTCATCTGTTTCTTTGTCCAACTCCGTTCCAATAGGGTGTGTTTGATTGGACCGATTTGGGGGAAAATTGAAATATCTTTTACCGCCATCGATCTGCTGCCAATATTGGCACAGACATTTCCGTGCCCACGTGGCCTTATTTTGTGGCACCACATCATCGTTAAAAAATTTAAATTTTTTTTTTTAAATATTCATGTTGGATCGGATAAATTATATATACTTCCCTGATGGTACCCACAATTTGTTTTCCCTCGTGTGGGCACTGAACGATCTATGCTAACGTTGACAACAAATCGTTTCCCTGTTTTTTACTATCAAAATTTTCTTATTTGTGTTTGACGTGAATATAGAAATGAGATCAAATTGTGGTTTGAACCTTTTGCGCAAAAATCTTAAGTTCAAACAACACTATAGTCCGCTGTTATAAATGCAATGAAATTAAATTACATGATACAGTTATTTTATTTAATTTTTTTAATCAATTCCACATAAAACGAAGTCTGGAGAGAGAAATGATTTTTATTTTTCAACTTACATGAAAATTAATTTCTCTTCGACTGGGGAAATGCTCTCGATTAAGGAGGTTTTGTCTTTGGGCTCGTCGTGCAGGTTTGAAGAACGTCATCTTCGGAACGTTTGGCAAGTTAGTGATTGATGGCTTGATGCTATCAATTCTCATTCCACCAACGTGAATGTTTGGCGAAATGTGGCGGTGAAGTGATGATGTTTGGTACTTTGGTAGGGCAAAAATGTCAGTTCCCGAGGATTGTTCATGAATTAGGCTTGTTTTTAATAAGTCGTTATATTTTGCACCACAATTTTTATTTAGTGCATTATATAATAATTAGTCCTAAGGTCATTATAGATTAATTATTGTT
The DNA here is from genome assembly GCA_018223645.1 of Jasminum sambac. Lineage (NCBI taxonomy): Eukaryota > Viridiplantae > Streptophyta > Magnoliopsida > Lamiales > Oleaceae > Jasminum > Jasminum sambac. Next base: position 15,389,684 of record CP073642.1, read on the forward strand.
GTAATTGTATACTTTTTTTAGTTCAATTATTAATTTTAGACTTCCATTTATAGTTAATTTGTTCGATATAATAATTTCCATGCAAAAATTTCTTTATTGGATATCAAAATATTTATTTACTTTTGATAAGTTTAAATATCAACTTATACAAAAGCATAAGACTTAATGCTAATTTCAAAGTATGCTGACATAACATTTATATGTGAAAGGTTTACGAAGAAATATATTAATTATTAAATGATTAACTATAAAAGTACGACCAAAAAGGTTGAGGATCTCAGTATATATAAGATAAATATAATGGAGCATTTAGTGCAATTAGAATGAGTACACCCAGTGGCGGATCTAGAAATAAACAGTTAGAGGGCACTTGTGATGGTTCCCCGTTGAGACAAAAATTTTTTAACCAGGGCTAATTGTCATATAAAAATTTACTAATAAAAAATATTAGATTGCAAATTAAAATAATATATTTACATAAATAAAAAAGTAAAACGAAGAAAATATGTTTAACTAATAAAATATAAATCATAAAATCATACACTTTATAATTTATAAATCATAAAATCATACACTTTGTAATTTATCAAATATAGACAATTCCAATTCATTCATCGATTAAAACACAATTTAGATAGAGATAATGAGATAACTTATCAAATTAAAACATAATTGTCCTAATTTTTTAAAAACTTATTAAAAATCTTTTTCTTTTCTAATACTTTTGGAATTTTTAAATTAAAAAAAAAATCCTCAAGTGGGGTGGGGGGTCACGTTACCACCCTACCCCACCCCCACCCCCGGGCCCCCTCTAAATCCATCAGTGAGTACACCATACAAAATTTGTGGTGTGAATATAATTAATGGTTTTTATGAAGAGTAATTTTTTTTACTACCACATTATAGACACTTAATGGTTTTTAATGAAGAGTAATTTTTTTACTACCACATTATAGACACTCTTGATTATGAGACACTTTTTCTTTTTGTCAATAATAAATCTGAAAATGCAATTAAATACTCACCAAATTTTGTTTCTTGTCAACCATTGAGTAGTCATTAACCAAATATTTCGATATTTTACAATTTGTGTGATGATTGGCGATATTCTTTGTAGAGTTAATTAGACTAATTGTCAGCACAACAAACTCCTCCATGATGACCACGTCAAAGAAACGATTAAATAAACTATCAGAAACATGATTTTCTCAAACAATACTTGCGTCATATTTTTTATGGTTTATAGTTCATCAAAGTTGAGTTTTTTGTTTTTGTTTTCTTTTCAGCAATTGGTCTAGTAGATTTTATATAGGATATCGTTAGTCAAGTATGCGCAATATATTAATCTATTAAAAATTGAGTTAATGAGTGATCAATAAACAAAATTCAATGAACATTTAGGAGGGTGTTCTCAACATAAAATTTCATGGAATTCAGAAATCTATATAATTCCAGGTGTTCTCAATTTAGAATTCTGTGGATTCTATACAAATCCAGTATTCTGAATTTGGAATTTTGTGAATTCCATAAAAATCTGGGGTTCTCAATTGTTCATGGAATCCTATGGATTTCATTAAATTGTGGAATTCTATGGATTTTTATGGATTTTTAAGTTAAAAATACACTAACTAAATTCTTCCCAAAATCCCACCTCCCACCCTCGGATTCTCATGGAATTCACGAATTTTCATTTTTTTCTAAAAAGTCTTTTAGACCTACATAATCAGCTAAATTATAATCATAAATTGAAAAAATATGTTTCCATTACGATTATAATTTCAAAACAGTTGCACCATAATTATCTTCTGCAAATATACAAATATATATATATAATAATAATAACACATATTTATTTATTGTTCATTGCTCTAATTTTTGAAAAATTATATAATATCCAATCCATAAAAATGAAATTTAATGGATGAGATGCAATATAATTAATATTGATAAGTTCACAATTGTTAGTAAATAAAATTATTAGTAAGTCTAAATAAACTGAAACTTGTGATTTTTCATACATCGCTCAACTTTTAATGGTTTTTTACTTTTTCTTTTTTTTTTTTTTTTATGGTCTAGTAACAACCATCCAAATGAACTTTCTAGCCCCTTGATTATTCTACTCTAATGGCGAAAAAAATATATAACAAATTCAACTAAAATCCATGGAAATCTAATTCAGTGGCATAGAATTCCATAAGAATGTAAAGGATTTTATAGAATTCTATTAAAATCCATAAAATCCATGAACTTCTATAAAGCAAAAAAATTCATATAATTCCATGTTGAGAACACCCTCCTTAGTTACATTTCAAAGTATAATTACCAATTAATGAGATATTCAAAGTTATTATTACTATTTTTTTAATAGAATGAGATATTCAAAGTTATCATGAAATTTACCCTAATTTTTAGTTACCCTAAGAGCATTTCTAATGTTAGAGCAAAAAGGTTAAATGGAAAAAACCTACGGGGAAAAGAATAAAGGGGAAAAAAATATATAGAGGAAAATTAGATATTGTCATTCTATAGAAACCAGAAAAATTTATTTTGCACCAATGATATCCTTTCCACAAAGGTGGAAAAAACTAAAAGAGGGACTAAATTTGGCCCTTTTAGATTTTTCCATCCCAACTTTAATCTTATTCTCTTATTCCCCTCTACACTATTTTACCACAACATTTTTTTTTTAAATATTACCACGAGGGGTTTAAAACCCAATAGCATTAGAAATGTTCTCAATATAGGAGCCCGTTTCTGGGAAAAAATTCCACTACTCCTGGAGTACCAAACACTCGGTACTCCAGGCCAATGGGAACTGCCCATCTACACATAAGGGACCACTTTATTTATTAAATTGTGACCCCCTAACTTCTCCTGGTCCTGTTCGGCTGTTCCTCTCCATAAGAGAGAATACTATAATTTTGGCAGATTAGTTTATGACCGTAATTAGTCTTCCACCTACACCTGAGTCAAACTTTTCTCATTTCATTGTTTTTTTTTTTTTACTTTTTATTTTTTTTTAATTTTTAATGAAGCAAAATTGATATATTTCATCATTTTTTAACATAAATTTGTAACTTCCAATTTTTAGTGAAAAATTCACGTAGTATAATTTTAAGATTTAATGTCTTTGAAAGTTCCGCATATCTCCAATGGACGTTTCATTTTAACATAAAACCTTCTTAACCTTCACATGTTATAAACAAGTTCGTTCCACCATACCGAAATATTTAACGAGAAATTAATGTTCTTAAAGTGATCTGGTTGATGTGACTATATTTATTGAATGTGAAAAATGTACATTAACTTGTAAGTACACAATATCTGTTCATCAACTGGTGAAAAAATATCACAACGTAGAAATATATCTTAAAAGCATCAATTTAAAAAATCTATTCTAAATTTATTCTTATTGATTAACACCTAAACCCCATATTTCAAAATTTTCTGACTGTCAATTTCAAATTTAAAAAATGGGGCTCTTTCAATGTGTTATTCACAGATTTTATTAAGCTTTGCTTATATATGATAATTATTAATCTTATTATAATATAACCAAGACGTAATTATTACTACAATTTATCTCATGTCTCGAGAAGTCTCAAGAGTCAAGTACGATCCTAACATATAGTCTAGTTATGGCTTGTTCAGTAACATTATTTTTACACTCACTTTTAATTATATACTACTATATTTTTGTAAACACTATTTTGATTTTACATTTTTCAATAACGGTAATTATATTACAACTGCAAAAACTAATTCCTACACCACATTCTAAATCCACTGCAAATGATTTAAAATTTTAGTTTAGACACCACAATTGTTTTACTCATAACCCACATTCTTAATATAAAAGTACTAAAAAATAGATATGATAAAATGAGTGATTTTCTAGTATCCACTGTGGATACCTTATGGTAACCACAGTCAAGGGAAAAAATTCGTAGAGGTCGGGTGAGGCTTCCCACCATCAAAGGACAATTATATATTATTCATTTAACTTAACGCAGATTAAAAAAAAAAAAAGTTGGTGACGTAGCCCCACCAGAAGGCGCCACATGGCATGGGGTACCAAACGCACGCCGGTACCTGATCATAAGCAATGATAAAATACATTCTTATCTTGATTTTCTCTCTTCCCATCACTATCCTCATTTCCATGAGTTCATGTTATTGCAGTCTGCCCATGAAATTATATTTACAGCAGGCAATGCAATTTGACTTGATTTGATTTATCCTTCATACCTCATCATCTAAATTCGATGAGTCTTTAATTTTTTTTCTTCCTTTTTTTTTTCGCACCACATTTCTCTAACCTAATTATTTTCATTGTCTACAAGTGAAAATAAATGTTGAAATTGGTGGTTGCGTCAATATTCCAAAGTCAATGTAGAAAATGATTTTTAAAAAGTTAATTAACATATCAACATGAATTGATAGAATTATAATTAGGTTCTTTGCCAAAAAAATGAATTGGGGAAGACGATGATTGAGAAGAGAGAGAAAAAAAAAAGGTCAAATGATAATTGTTTGTGGTGAAATAAGAAGAAAAATTTGGTTGAAACTAATTAAAATAAGGTTATTTATATAAATTTAATTAGGATGATTTAGCTAAATAAAAAATTATGGTGTTTCAAATAAAAAATATGGTGGTAATATACTTACCCTTTCAATAATCTTCCATACTCTTTGATAAAATATTTTCTCAAAAGATTATCTTTTTCTCTAAAAGGCGTTTTTGCAAACAGGCACTAGGATTTTAGAAACCGAGTAACGGCCGTTGCTGAAAAGACCGGTGACAATGACTTCCGTATTTAATTAATTAAGCCAATAAATTGACGGGTGTTCAAAGAAAAGTGAAGCGTTGACAAATGTAATGTTTTGATTTTTCCTTTTTCTTTGTTTTTGGTGAATAGTGGTCCCAAAAATATAACTATACTCCTTTTTTAAAGATATAATTAAAATATTAATTATTTTAAATATTCTTATTTAATATATATTATTATTATTAAAATATATATTAATTAAAATAAAATATTTAATAAATAAAAGAATATATTAAAAAATAAATTTAAATTTTATCTTTCCAATATTATTAATCTTAATTTTTGTGAAAATAAAAATAAACTATATTTATGGGACTTAAAAAACAGTAATTTATTTTAGTAAAAGACGCAAAAATAATAAATTGCTTAAAAATAATGTTAGGCTAGACCTAATACAGTTTGCAGATGAGGTATAAGAGAATATGCAACATGAGAGTAAAGGAAAGCAAATTTCAGAAAACAAACAAAACTTCCGTACACAAAACTCAAATTACTTTGTGTGCATTTTCTATATAAAAAAATGTAAAAACATAAAATTAAAAATAAAAAAAAAAGCAGGAAAAAAAGGCTCTCCAAAGACGGATGTAGAAATTTGAAAATAAATTCAAAATCCGAAACTGAAAATTAAAATACGAAAACCGCGTTATCAAGAAATTTATCATATTTGGCTCACATCGTGACTCATGACCTAGAACTGGTATCCAAATACAATCATGTGACTGACATTTCCAACAAGATAATGGCTGACACCGACGAATGGGCGGCGGCAACTTTCTCTCTCTCTTTATAGGGTGTTAGCATTAAGATGATAATACATTTTAATGTATTTTTTTCAAATTTCTAATTTGGTCAAACAAATCACATCCATATATCTCTCCACTTATTAAATCTCCACCATCCAACTCCACTCATTCTCTCACTTTCTACTCATAAAAATACATTAAAATTTATCCGCTAATACATTGTTACTAGTACTATCCAAATTCTTTAGCTTTTGGTCAACAAAGACATTGTCAACAGTGGATGGCTTCAATTATTATTGCTTCACATTGGCATTAATACGGTTGAGACCAGAAATCACCACAAATCACGGAGATGAGCCATGGAGAAGTCAACCAAACATGCACCCTTTCATCTTCTTCTCCTAACATCCTTACTGGCCATCCTGAATACTTCATCTGCAATTGATACCATTAATACAACACAAACACTCAAAGATGGCGACAAACTGGTTTCATCTGGAGGAAATTTTGAACTGGGATTTTTCAGCCTTGGTAACTCCAATAATCGGTACATCGGGATTTGGTACAAGAAGGTACCTGTTATCACTCCAGTTTGGGTCCTAAACAGAGAAACTCCTCTAACCAATAGATCAGGTACATTAAAGTTCAATGAGCAAGGCCGTTTGGTTCTTGTAAACGAGACTAATGGCCTCGTGTGGTCTCCAAACACGACAAGAATTGCTCGAAATCCAGTCGTGCAATTGTTGGACTCGGGAAATTTTGTTCTTCGAGAAGCAAATGATGATAGTGCACAGAATGTCATATGGCAGAGTTTCGATTATTTAGGCAATACATATTTAGCCGGCCCAGAGTCGTACTATGGAATCAATCCTATAACTGGTGTACGGACCTATATGTCATCTTGGACGAGCAACGATGATCCAGCTCCAGGAGAGTTTATATCTTACTTCGATCCAACTGGATATCCACAGGTTTTCATCAAAAGAGGTACACTCGTGAAATATAGAGTAGGACCTTGGATTGGTACTCGCTTTAGCGGAGCACCACGAGTGAGTGTAACATTTAAACAAGAGATATTCATGGATAAGAACATGACATACTATAGGGAAGACTTTATTGACCAATCAGTTATTTCAAGAACTACCTTGAACCAGAGTGGTGATTTACAACGCTGGATATGGGTAGGTGAAACCAGAGGCTGGGTACTCTATCTCAATCTACCAAACGATAATTGTGACACTTATAAATTATGTGGTGCTTATGGGACTTGCTATATTGGAAACTCTCCAGCTTGTGCATGTCTAGATAAGTTTGAGCCAAAAGATCAAGGTGGTTGGAATCAGGGAGATTGGTCGAGTGGGTGCATTCGCAAGACACCTTTAAATTGTCAAGGAGGTGATGCATTTTTAAAATATTCTGGTGTTAAATTGCCAGACTCTCAAAATTCCACATTTAATAATAGCACGACACTTGACGAATGCAAAGAGGAGTGTTCAAAGGATTGCTCGTGTATGGCATACGCACAACGGGATATCAACCAAGGGAGTGGATGCCTGTTTTGGTTTGATGACCTGATTGACATGAGAGACATGTCTTCAGATGGACAAGATATTTATATTAGAATGTCTTCTTCTGAGTTGGGTAAGATTCTGGACAATGATTAATCTATTAGACAGTTCTCATTGTGATAGTATATGATTGCTTGGCAACTCATTTAACAAACTAGTAAAAATACTAAATATTACATTTTAACTGTTTTTAAACTTGTTGCAGCAGATTCGAAAGGAAAGAGAAGAATGCTCGTAGCAATATTGACATCATTGATAGGAGTAGTTTTGCTAGGGCTGAGCATAATGCTGTACTTGCGGAGGAGGTCCAAGACACAGAAGATTGGCACGATCGCACGAATACGTGGTAAGCAGCCTATGTCGTTTGATGCTGAATGAAAACTTAACCGATGTACAACTAGGAAAATGGAAGATGACAAATACATAACTTCATACCTGTTAGTTAAACATGCATACACTTCCCGCAGAGAATACCTTCTCTTTGCACCTACACTCAGTTAATGTATTCACCGCATCACCTGCACTGCAGGAAGTTATAAGAAAGACATGGATCTCCCATTGTTTGATTTAACGACAATCTCGAAAGCTACCAACAACTTTTCAGACGATAACAAGCTCGGGGAGGGTGGATTCGGTCCTGTTTATAAGGCAAGCATACACAGTGAAGTTTTTTTTACAAGCAATTATGGACAACTAAGTTAATCATGTATGTTTTTAACCGTCAAATGGTGACAAAATGTTACTCATAGGAACAAGTTCTGATCTCAGGGAATGCTGGAACAGGGACAAGAAATTGCTGTGAAACGGCTGTCAAAAACTTCCATGCAAGGACATGATGAATTCAGAAATGAAGTTATCTGCATTGCTAAACTTCAGCATCGCAATCTTGTGAGGCTTTTAGGATGCTGCATTCAAGGGGAAGAAAAAATGTTGATTTATGAATACATGCCAAACAAAAGCCTGGACTTTTTTCTATTCAGTAAGGATTTCTCCCACTCATTTGCAACCACATATTCTGATAAAAAATTATTTTTCATGTTTATCCATAGTTTCCCATACTTTTTGACAACACATTCTTCAAAGTAATCGATTTTCATAACCAAAAGACTGTGTCAAACAAGCTCGAAAACTTAGTCATTGGCACAAAGAATTACTACATATTTTTATGAGGCTATTGAACATTATGGTTAGTGTAGCTAAATAAACGTGTAAAGAACTGAAAAAATCAATGCTGGCCAACAATTGAAATTTCCTCATTGACTGTGAATATGTGAAAGAATTTCTCTATCATTGCACGTGCAGCTCCATGATATAAGCTTCTTATTGTTGGTAATATTATATGTAATTGATTCCTTGTTCATCCAAAACATTGCACGAGGTGGACTAACAAACACAATGCTTTGACAGATGAAACCAAAAAGAGGTTGCTTGATTGGCACAGGCGCTTCCAAATTGTTAATGGAATTGCTAGAGGACTTATGTACCTTCATCAAGATTCCCGGCTAAGAATTATACACAGAGACCTCAAAGCGAGCAACATATTGCTGGATATTGACATGAACCCTAAGATATCAGACTTTGGCATTGCTAGAAGTTATGGAGGGAATGAGATTGAAGATAAAACAAACCGAGTTATGGGAACTTAGTAAGATACTCAACAACACAAAAAAGCAAATTAAATGCATCTTTAATGCTCGTACCTAATGTTCTCACTAATACTTCCATGCAGTGGTTACATATCACCAGAATACGCAGTGCATGGTAGATTCTCGGTAAAATCAGATGTATTTAGCTTTGGCGTCTTAGTGCTAGAAATTGTTAGCAGCAAGAGAAATAGAGGATTTTGTGGCCAGGATCAACGTCTCTCCCTTCTTGGACATGTAATAGTTGAGCCTTCAACATATATTTACACGCGGAAATGTTGTGTTCCCCACGTGGGTACGTACCCACACCCACGTGGGGAACTATGGTGGTGCCATGTCACCACAAATTTTTTTTTTTTCAAAATTTTTGTTTAGTATCTATGTTGAACCAGATGAATAATACATGACTGCCTCTTAATGGTGAGGGGCTGGTGGGGCCCACAAATTTTTTTTTCCCACTGTGGGTACGTACCACAAAATTTTTTTCCCACTGTGGGTACGTACCACAAAATTTTTTTTCCCACTGTGGGTACGTACCAACACTGGGGAACATAGCATTCCCATATTCACACGCCTATATCCTATCTAAAACTAACTGTTCTGAGAAGGTCATTAACATGATGCACGATTTACCTTATGCAGGCATGGACACTTTATAAAGAAGGAAGGTCCATGGAACTAGTTGATGCTGGTATATCTCACTCAGCAAATCTATTTGAAGTGCAACGATTAATCCATGTAGCTTTGTTATGTGTGCAACAACATCCTGATGACCGGCCAACCATGACAATAGTGGTTTCCATGTTGAGCAATGACGGTCTGTTACCCGAGGCAAATCGGCCTGGTTTTTTCACGGAAACTGATATATTATCAGATGGATCTAGGTCATATGCAGCCTGTTCGACCAATGAAATCACCATTACACAGATGGAAGCACGATAGACAGGATACAGGAACATGTTGGGTGTGTTGAAAAAAGTTTCAAAGAAATATCATTTTCCATTCTTAAAGGGCTGAAACTTTTAGATGAGAAGGTTGGTATTTTTTTCGTACATTTCTAAAATTTCCACAAAACATGGCAACGATATACTTCTTACCTCTCCTAGTTTGGCTTCAACTCCTTCAGCAAATGAAGCCCCATTCTTGAACTCTTCTGTTAGTTTCTCTACATGGAAGAGTAAGTGTATCATTCTTGTTAAGACAGTGCAAATATTTTGCTGATCTTAGTAAAATCTCATTAATGCTTGCACACCAACAACAAATGTCTACTCATCCATCACAAAGCAAAATTATATCTCTTGATTTCTTAAAGAAGTATGATTCAGAAAAAAGAATTAAGGATATATTTCAGTGTGAATACAGATATTTGAATTCCATGGTGACACACAGTTTGACTACACCATAGTAAAATAACTAACATAATTACATAATACAGGTACATAAAACCAATTAAAATGAGGACAGCTATGTGGAATAAAAAGGATAACAATCACATGTCCCTTTTCATTGATGAACCTTGTTTGTAAAATCTGGTAGATGTGAACTCAATCGCATTGTGACATATAGCTAGAATATCACTTTTCACTAGTAATGTTTTATAGTTTTGCAGCCAATTGGCTCAAAACCAGAGCTGAAACTTATGTGATGCTGTACTACCTCACACGCATAATTATCAATTTAATAACATCAAAACAGATAAATCTAGTGAGATAGATAATATTACGCCCACTGTAATCACAAAGTCATTATATTGATCGAATACGTTTCGGATATTCTGGTTTTTACAGAGCATCGAGAAGTTCCTTAAATCAAGATCGCTGATTAGCAATCCACAATAAGCACCACCGTGAAGAAACATCTGATCCCCAATCCGAAACCCGAGTGAAAAAGCATAAAATAAAGAGAATGCATCAAATTACTAAATCAATTTCATCATTAAAGATACAATTCAGTGTTAAATGAAGAATTCGGCTCAAGGAAGCACAGTGAAAATATCCAAAGAACAAACAATTTACTTACACAATGTACATTTTGACGGCCATTGATTAAGTGCGTGGCCGCCTTCTGGAGAAAGGGTAAAATGCGTCTGAAAATGTGACAACTTGAGATTGATCTTCAGCTGGACGAATAGAATAATTTTCATCGAGTGCCCAACCCTTTAGATTTATAGCAATCTAGTCCTTGGTCTTTCTTATTCCATATATTTATCTCCAACATTTTATTTCTTCTCACATTTCATCCCTACTGGGTTCTCGTAACTTGCAAGCATGCTGAAAATCTTGAGAGGAACAAAATACACTGAGAAACAAATTTGAGTGTGTTTTGAATGATTTGATATTTTGTTGAAGGAAATCAATAAGGAATGCAGAAATCTATCTCCAATTTATAAATTTCGAGTGATTCTCTCGAAAAGGTATTAACCTATTTATGAAACAATACTTTATTTCATGAAAAAATATCAATAAGTCACACACATGGTCTACATTTTAAAACCAATTTCTAAATGAAAAATATTTGAACTAGAAATAAAGTTCCAACATAAAATGTTTAGTCCTAGCTGTTCTGATATTATTATATTTTAGAGGAGAGAGATGATGGGGAATAGATAAAGATTCTATTAACCACTTGAGGAGAGAGACGTTGATTGTTGAGTGAGCTGTCGAGAACTAAGTAAAATGTAGCATTTATGGTTTTGCATGCCTTTATTGTTTGTGTCATGTTTACGCGGGTGTTAGAATGTGTATAAAAATGGATTTTTATGTATTTTTCATGTAATATATGTGAGAGAATGAGTAGAGTTGAATTGTAGAGATTTGTATAGTAGATGTAGGTCCCACGAGATATATGGATATGAAATAGGAGAGAGAATTAGTGGGATTGAAAAGAACGTGTAAAAATATGTAAAAACATGTAAAAAAACACGCTCCACGACATAGAGCAATTATTGTGCGTCGAACGGGGCTGATTGGGTTTAAAGGTGCATATGTGAAATCATATGAGAAAACTTGTGAGTTAGTAAGCGGTTATTCAAAATTTGTAGTATTAGTCAAAAAGCGTGATGATTAATTTAATCAAAAGATTACTTATTTTCCTCTAGTAAAAGACTTTCGTCAAACAAGCACTAGTAGTATTTTGGAAAAGTTTTGTTATTGGAAGACCGATCACTGATGGCGACTTCTGTAGTCCAGTCAATAGCGTGTGTTTAAGAGAGGTGAAAAATATGAAATGTTGACAAAAGTAATGGTATTTTATTTTTCTTTCCTTTTCGGTGAATGATCATATAGTACGAATGTGGTAGGTTTTTTAATTATATATATATATATATATATATATATATATATATATATATATATAACCAGTAGTTTTTAATTTAATTTGTAGATGAGGTAAGAGAACAGGCAATATGCGAGTAAGAAAAGCGCATCTCAGGAGAGGGGAAAATTGTGTAACTAAAAGGGTACGTTCTTCTATAAAGATTAAATTTGGGGTAACATTAAGGGCTTGTTCTTTCCACTATAAATTTAATCGCACGCAATTTCGTATAACTTCATACTCATTTTCAACCACACATATATCTCCCAAAATAATATTAACCACACATTTTTATCAGGGAATACCGCACACATCAACTTAACACCTAATCAAACATACCCTAAAGTGATTTGAATATGTGGTGGAAAATAGAGGAAAGTTGTATAAAAAATTTTAAAAAATTGTTAAATCAATCAAAATAGTAATTGAAAATGAAAGTTGAAAAAAATATTTGAGATTTAATGAGATTAAATCTATGGAAAACATATCCCAAGACTCGGAACACACTGAATTTTAGATATAAATTCAAAAGTTCAAAAGTGAAATTAAAAAAAAAAAAAAAGGCACTACGAAGAAAGAATAAAGCTAGGTGTCCACACACTTTTGTATGTGGACACTAACACACTCTAATAGGGTGTGATCGGGAAATAACCATATTACCCCTATTAAAGGTGAGGGATCCAGACTTCTATTAGAATGTGGTAGAAATACACATGCGCCCGTTAATTTACAAATTTTTATATATTTTTATACATTATTTTCAACCCCATTCATTCTCACTCATATCTCACATTCACATATTTTGTGGGGCCTACCGATACTACACAAATCTCCACCACTCAACTCCACTAATTCTCTCTCATATATTACATCAAAACTCATAAAAATCTATTTTTACACTTACACGAACATGCGAGTATGTGTACTTCTGGGAAAGCTCACCAAGAAGTTCGTCAATCTTGCGCACTTCGTGAGTTAACCACGTATTCAAATACAAATTCTGTGACAAATCTTTCCATGAATAGGATGGCAGCCACCAAAACGAAACGTTCTAGATAACACAGAAAAGAAACAAAAATTGGTGCAAAAATTAGTGTTACAAAAAACGCAAAATGTATAACCGAAAGTTAAAGTCGAGCTTCAAGTGTGTACAAAATTGTAAATAGCAACACTTAAACAAGGAGTCACGTCCCATTCCCCATGTTGGTACGCGCTCACGCAAAAAATTATGGGCCCCCACAAAACCCATTATCAGGGATGTGTGTGATTCATTTAACCAAATATGAATACAAAAAAATAATTAAAAAAATTTTTTAAACTGATATGATATCACCATGGGACACTACATCAGTATGAATAGGTACCCACGTGGGAAAGGAACAATTCCAACGAACAATTCCAATTTAAGGAGATAGAAGCAAGTTTTTTAAAACAGAAGAGCTGGGGATGGCGGCTGCAACATTCTGTATTTAGTAATAATGACATTAATTACATCTTCAAAAACAATAATGACATTAATTAATTTCCACCTTCTACGTTTTTTCTTTAATAATTTTCTAATTCTTTTTTCTATTGGTCAGGGGAAACATTTGTCAACCTTGGTTTGCCGTTCTTATTGTTTCTTCACCGGTTGCGTCAATGCCCAAGACCCAAAACCAACAGAAATCACAGAGATGAGCCATGGAGGAGTCGCTTAAAGATGTTTCCTTTCTTCATTTATCCTGTCTTCTTCTTCTTCTTGTCCTATTATCCTTGATGTCCATCCTGAAAATATCAACTGCAATTGATGCCATCAACACAACACAAACACTCAAAGATGGAGACAAGCTGGTTTCATCTGGAGGAAATTTTGAACTGGGATTTTTCAGCCTTGGTGACTCCGAGAATCGATACGTCGGAGTTTGGCACACGAAGGTAACTCTTCTCACTCCAATTTGGGTCCTCAACAGAGAAATTCCTCTAACCAATAGAACAGGCATATTAAAATTCAATGATCAAGGCCATTTGGTTCTTGTGAACGAAACTAATGGCCTCGCGTGGTTGTCAAACACGACAAGAATTGCGCGAAATCCAGTCGCGCAATTGCTGGACTCGGGAAATTTTGTTCTTCGAGAAGCTAATGATGATAATCCAGATAATGTCCTATGGCAGAGTTTCGATTATTTAGGCGATACACACATACCGGGCCCCAAGTCGTACTTCGGATTGAATCCTACGACCGGTGTACAAATCTATTTGTCATCGTGGACGAGTAATGATGATCCAGCTCGAGGAGATTATACATGTAACTTTGTTTCAAAGGGATATCCACAACTTTATATCAAAAAAGGTGAACTTGTGATGCATAGAGTAGGACCTTGGAATGGTCTTCGCTACAGCGGACAACCACATGTGACCGTAGTATTTAAACAAAAGATATTTGTGGATCAAAACATGACATACTATACTGAAGATGTCACTGACAAATCAGTTATTTCAAGAACTACTATGAACCATACTGGTGATTTACAACGGTGGTTGTGGGTAGATGAAAACAGAGGTTGGGTGCTCTACTTAAATGTACCACAAGATAATTGCGACACGTATAGATTATGCGGTGCTTATGGGACTTGCTATATTGGGAACTCTCCGGCGTGTGATTGTCTAAATAAGTTTGTGCCAAAAGATCAAGAAAATTGGATTCGGGGAGATTGGTCGAGTGGGTGCATTCGTGAGAAGCCTCTAAATTGTCAAGCAGGTGATGCATTTCTGAAGTATTCTAGCGTTAAATTGCCAGATGCACGAAATTCCACATTTAATGCCAGCATGACACTTGAAGAATGCAAAGAGACTTGTTTAAGGGATTGTTCTTGTACGGCATACACACAACTGGATCTCAGTCGAGGGATTGGATGCCTGTTTTGGTTTGGCGAGCTGCTTGACCTCAGAGACATGTCTTCCGAAGGACAAGATCTTTACATTAGAATGTCTTCTTCCGAGTTGGGTAAGTTTTTGCGACTCACAGTTCACTAAACAAACATCTCATTATCACACCATAAGATTGTTTAGCAAGTAATTTAAGTATCATAGTAAGTTTGTTAAATTTGCTGCAGAAAATTCTGAAGGAAAGAAAAGAATACTCGTAGCAATATTGGTGTCATTGATTGGATCGGCTTTACTGGGCCTGAGCTTAGTGCTGTACTTTTGGAGGAGATGCAAGAGGAAGAAGATGGAGCCGATGACACTGACAAGAAGACCAGGTAAGCAGCCTCTGTCATTTATGCTGAATGAAAATTAACAGATGTAACTAACACACCCACATACCTGTTAGTTAAACATGCATACATGTCCCGCAAGAAATACCTTCGCTTAGCATCCATGCTCAGTTAATGTAATCTCCACATCACTTGTCCTGCAGGAAGTCACAAGAAAGACATGGATCTCCCATTGTTTGACTTAGCAACAATCTCAAAAGCTACCAATAACTTTTCAAACGATAACAAGCTTGGAGAGGGTGGATTCGGGCCTGTTTATAAGGTAAGCATACAGAGTGAGAAGTTGTTAGAGCAGATTTCTGGTAACAGAGTAAAAGAGGTGAACTTCTCATATCCAATGAGCCTAATAGAAGTTTTAACTGAGTAAAAGTTAAATTTCAGGTAAATGAAAGCCAGGTTTACTCTCATTAGATATATAGATTTTCATAGAAACAAGTTGTGCTCTCAGGGAATGCTGGAAGAGGGACAAGAAATTGCTGTGAAGCGGTTGTCAAAAACTTCTATGCAAGGAAATAAAGAATTCACGAATGAAGTTATCTGCATTGCCAAACTTCAGCATCGAAATCTTGTGAGGATTCTAGGGTGCTGCATTGAAGGAGAAGAAAAAATGTTGATTTATGAATACATGCCAAACAAAAGCCTCGACTTTTTTCTATTTAGTAAGGATTTTTATTACTCTCCTGCATTTGCTGAAAAGTTCCTTTTTTTGCAAATCTTAAATTTTATTCATTTTTCTTGCGTCCATATGCAACACACATTCTTATAACAAAATATTTTTCACATTCTTCTATAATTTTTCTGTACTTTTTAACCACACGTTCTTCAAAATAATCAATTTTCATATCTGGAAAGCTCTATCAAACAAGCTCGAAAAGTACACTGGGTTTTAGTTACTGCCACAAAGAATTCATACATAATTTTATGTGAGTATTGAACCTAATGGTTAGTAGCAAAGGCAAAGAAACATGTAGAGAACTGAGAATCAATGCCTGTCTATAGTTGAAATTTCTTTGCTTATTGATTGTATAAATATGGGAGCGAACTGCTCTATCATTATACGTGCAGCTCCAAGATATAAATTTCTGGAATATGGTTGGTGACAATTTTGGGAATTGATTTTCTATGTTCATTCAACAACTGCAGAAGGTGTACTAACTGGCACAATTAATGCTTTGACAGATGAAACCCACAAGATGTTACTTGATTGGAACAAGCGGTTCCAAATTGTTAATGGGATTGCTAGAGGACTTATGTATCTTCATCAAGATTCTCGGTTAAGAATTATCCACAGAGACCTCAAAGCGAGCAACATATTGCTAGATGTCGACATGAACCCTAAGATATCAGATTTCGGCATTGCTAGAAGTTATGGAGGAAACGAGATTGAAGATAAAACAAACCGAGTGGTTGGAACATAGTATGATTCTCAACAACACCCAAAAAAAAAATTAAATAATAAAAAAAAAAGATCTTCATTGCTATTGCCTAACATTCTGGGTAACACTTTCATGCAGTGGATACATATCACCAGAATATGCAATGCACGGTAGATTCTCAATAAAATCAGATGTATTTAGCTTTGGCGTCCTGGTGTTGGAAATTGTTAGTGGCAAGAGAAATAGAGGATTTTCTGCGAAGCATCAACATCTCTCCCTTCTTGGACACGTAATAGTCGAGCCTTCAACATACATCTACATGTCTATTCTATCTGAAACCCACTGTTCTGACAAGGTCATTAACATGATTTACCTTATGCAGGCATGGACACTTTATAAAGAAGGAAGGTCAATGGAACTAGTTGATGCCTATCTATCCGACTCCCCTAATCTATTTGAAGTGCAACGATTAATCCATTTAGCTTTGTTATGCGTGCAACAACGCCCAGATGACAGGCCAAGCATGACTACTGTGGTTTCCATGTTGAGCAATGATGGTCCATTACCCGAGGCACATCGGCCTGGTTTTTTCTCGGAAGCTGACATATTATCAGATGGATCTAGCTCTTTTGCAACCTGCTCAACAAATGAAGCCACCATGACACAGATGGAACCACGATAGACAGGATACTACGTCTGGTGTGCACATGATGGATAAATATAATATTTCCTACTCGAGAGCTTAAACTTTTAGATGAGATGGTTAATGAATTTCTCCTTTCATTTCAAAAATTTTCCACTAGACATGGCAACCATGTACTTCTTACCTGTCATAGTTTGGCTTCAACTCTTTCAACAAATGCAGCCCCATTCTTTTTTTTTTTTTTTTTTTTGAATTATGCCCCCATTCTTTAACTCTTCTGCTAGTTTCTTTACATTTAATAGTTGGTGTATCGTTCTTGATTTCTTAAAGAAGCGTAAGAAAGAATCAAGGATGGAAAAAGAAAAAGCAAAAGGAAAAAAGTCAGATATTTGAATTAGATTTCCAATTCATTACAGATTAGATTAGAGGAGCCAGCAAATCTTTACAAGGGAAAGTGCAAATCTTGAAACCCTCAAACTGAAAAGCCTGTTCAAACAGAAGATAGGACTGCTCCATCAACTCAGGGCTCAATCTTAACATCAAAGCACAAAATTCAATCTGATAGAACGCTCCATCTCCATTAGTCACCTTCTTTCAACATATGGTACAAATTATCAGTAGACAAGTCTTTTAAACCCAGCAAGCAGAGTCCTTTAGAGACTCAAATGCTACTAAAAAAGGATCTGATAAAGAACTCAAGTGGAACCAGGTGATCTAAAACAACTTACATGAAATAGATCTCAATTTGCACACAAAGATAATGTAAAACCATATTTGATAGAGATCATAGAAAAAATTATTTTTCTATGTCTGGTTAAGAAATAAAGGAAAGATATTAAAAAATATAAAACGAACATGTCAAATCAATATATTACTAATAGTTGAAAATGATCGTATAAAAAAATGATTTTTCTGATTAAATTGTACCGTAAAACAAGCTCTAAGTTTCAATGCAAATTCTTATTTAGCCTTTTTTTCTCATTAGTCTACACTATTTATGTTTAAGTTGAACTTATATAATAGATTTGCAATAAATACTAATACTAAATTTTTAAAGAGCAAAATATATCTATTGATTCTAGTTTTAAAGCACGTTGAGTTGAATATTATTATTATTATTATTATTATTATTATTATTATTATTATTATTATTATTGGTTCGTTGTTGAAAGAATAAAAGCAAAAATGGAGAAAGAATACTTGGTTAGTGTGGTTGGGTAGAGGCTGGCGGGTGGAATTAGGCATTCAAATATTTTATTATTTTCTTTAACCACATTAATGTTGGGTGAATTGCAGGCTCAATATACAGTTATTTTAATTTTTTAAAATAATAATAATAAAGTTATTTTGGTTGTTTTAAGAGTAGCTAAACCTAGAGGGTGTTAGCGGATGAGTTTTAATGTATTTTTATGAGTAGGAAGAGAGAGAATGAGTGGAGTTGGGTGGTGGAGATTTAATGATGGGAGAGATAGATGGATGTGATTTGTTTGACCAAATTTGAAATTTGAAAAAAATGCATTAAAATGCATTTTTTTGGACATGCTAACACTTCCTAATGTAATTTGAGGGTGAGGTAAGACAATATGCAATATGCCAGTAAGAGAAGCACATTTCAGAAAACAAACAAAAATAATTATTATTATTTAAAGAAAAGACGGAAACATTTTTTTAGTATTTTTAGTGAAAAAAATATAGAATAATAAAAAATATTAAAAACAGAGGGAAAAAGAAAGAAAAGAAAAACACTCTCCAACTCAGAAACAGAAATTTAAAATTAATCGAAAATTCAGAACAAAAATTGAAATACAAAAATACGTCACCAAGAACTTTGAAAATTTTGACTCACATCATGGGTTAGAACTGATATCCAAATACAAATCCTGTAATAGATGTTTCCATCAATATAATAATGGCATCTACCAATAAATGAAAAGTTTAAGATAAGAGTTAAATTACAGACACGTATTATTTTAATAATTTGACATGTTTCCATTAGACATCACATGATAAATTTGAGCACTATAAGAGCATTTCCATTGCAAAAATGGATGTGAAGGATGATGTGAAAGTGAGACAGGGAGAAGAAAATTATTTTAATTAAAGAGATAAAGTAAGAAGTGTAGGGAAAAAGAGGAGAAATACATAAATAAATTCAAAAATAATAATAAAATAATAATAGATGATGTGAAATTAAATGTAAAAATATAAAAGTGACATGGGAAACAATGAAGAAAAAGTGGGAAAAAGTGAGGAAATAAAGATAGTCACAGTAAAGATCGGGTACCCACTATGGATACCTTACGATACCCACTGTCGGGGGAAAAAATCATGCTGGGTCGGATGAGACCCCCTACCATCAGGGCAGTTATATAATATTCATTTAACTTAACGTAAATATAAAAAAAATAAATATAAATAAAAAAATTACTCGATGATGTGGCATCGAGGTAGCGCCACGTGGCATGGGTTTCATACTCACGTGATGTCTGATCATAACCAAAGATAGTAAAGAGAGAGAAGTGGGACCTACAATTTTTCATGCATCTACCTCTTTCTGAAAAATGGAACGCCAGCTAAGATGGACCGGAGGATTGCGTTGGAGACGCTCTAAGCCTCTAACTCTAAGGTATTTCATAGCAAACACTCCAAAGGGACAGAGATGTAAAGATTAAGGATGGCGACTGCAACTCTCTATTTAATAATAGTAATTTCCAGCATCTGTAATTTTTTATATTTTACCGACTTGTTTGTTTTTTTATCAACACGGACATTGTCAACCATGCATTGCTACAGTTATTGTTTCTTCACATGTGCATTAGTGCTTAAGACCCAAAACCAACGGAAATCACAGAGACGAACCATGGAGAAGTCAATTACAGATGCATCCTTTCTTCTTCTCCTATCAACCTTAATGTGCATCCTGAAAATTTCAAATGCAATTGACACCCTTCAGACGACTCAAACACTCAAAGATGGAGACAAACTGGTTTCATCTGGAGGAATTTTTGAATTGGGATTTTTCAGCCTTGGTCACCCCGAGAATCGGTACGTTGGAATTTGGTACAAGAAGGTACCTGTTATCACTCCAGTTTGGGTCCTCAACAGAGAAATTCCTCTAACCAATGGATCAGGCATATTAAAGTTCAATGACCAAGGCAATTTGGTTCTTGTGAACGAGACCAATGGCCTCGTGTGGTCTTCAAACACGACAAGAATTGCTCAAACTCCAGTCGTGCAATTGTTGGACTCGGGAAATTTTGTTCTTCGAGAAGAAAATGATCATAATCCCGAGAATTTCCTGTGGCAGAGCTTCGATTATTTAGGCGATACATACTTACCAGGCCCAGAGTCGCACATGGGATCGAATCCTACAACCGGTATAGAGAACTATTTGTTATCGTGGAGAAGTAATGATGATCCAGCGCCAGGAGAGTTTACATCTTACTTTGATCCAACTGGATATCCACAGGCTTTCATCAAAAGAGGTACACTTGTGAAATATAGAGTAGGACCTTGGATTGGTCTTCGCTTTAGCGGAGCACCACATGTGAGTGCAACATTTAAACAAGGGATATTCATGGATAAGAACATGTCATACTATAGGGATGAGTTCATCAACAAATCAGTTATTTCAAGAACTACATTGAACCAGAGCGGTGATTTACAACGCTGGACATGGGTAGATGAAAGCAGAGGCTGGGTGCTCTACTTAAATTTACCATATGATAATTGCGACACTTATAAATTATGTGGTGCTTATGGGACTTGCTATATTGGGAACTCTCCTGCTTGTGCATGTCTAAATAAATTTGTGCCAAAAGATCAAGAAAGTTGGAATCAGGGAGATTGGTCGAGTGGGTGCATTCGTCAGACGCCCTTAAATTGTCAGGAAGGTGATGTATTTTTGAAGTATTCTGGCATCAAATTGCCAGACTCACGAAATTCAACATTTAATAACAACATGACACTTGAAGAATGCAAAACGAAGTGTTCAAAGGATTGCTCTTGTATGGCATACACACAACTGGATATCCGACAAGGGAGTGGATGTTTATTTTGGTTTGATGACCTGATTGACATCAGAGCCATGTCTTCAGATGGACAGGATATATACATTAGAATGTCTTCCTCCGAGTTGGGTAAGATTTTGTGAAACCATTAATCTATTACGCACTTCCCTAAAACAAATGGCTCCTTATGATAGCATGTGATTGTTTGACAAGTAATTTAAGAACATAATGTGTATATATATATATATATATTAGGACAACAAGTAACAATGCTCATGCTACAACTTCAGAATCTTCAAGAATCATTTGAAAGTGTAAAAGCAAGAGTTTGAACAGTATAAACAAAGAAAAAGGAGGCACTTTAACCTTCTTTTTTTTTTTTTGCGTTTAATTCGTTGCAGAAGATTCAAAAGGAAAGAGGAGAATGCTTGTAGCAATAATGACATCATTGATGGGAGTGGTTTTGCTAGGGCTGAGCATGATACTGTACTTCCGGAGGAGGTCCAAGAGGAAGAGGATTGGCCTGATGGCACAAATAAGTGGTAAGCATCCTATGTCGTTTGATGCTGAATGGAAATTAACAGATGTACAACTAGGAAAATGGAAGGAAACAGACACAACTACAAACCTGTTAGTTAGACATGCATACACATCCCGTAGAGAATACTTTCTCTTTGCACCCACACTCAGTTAATGTAATCTCCATATCAATTGTACTGCAGGAAGTTATAAGAAAGACATGGATCTCCCAGTGTTTGATTTAACAACAATCTCAAAAGCTACCAATAACTTTTGCAGACAATAACAAGCTTGGAGAGGGCGGATTCGGCCCTGTTTATAAGGTAAGTGTACACAGGAAAGCTTTTTTTGCTAGAAGTTATGAAAGCAAATTTGGCAAAACAGTTTAATTAGTCGATCATGTGACTTATAAAACCCTCAAGTTTTTAGCTGTCAGGCAGTGACAAAATGTAGAAGAACCGTATAACTACTTACATTTATTATAGGAGATGCCTCAAACTGTATCTTTTAAAGAAGAATAGGTTTCAAAAGCCACCACAGACATCATCCCTTGAAAGGAAATTTGCTCTCTTTCTTCTTTCAGACAACATCCTGCAGAAGATTATAAATCATGGGTCTACTGAATTAGACTCGCTCCATTCTTTGAAAATTCCCGAGTAGGAAAACCTAGTTTTGCTTGCAGAAATTTTCCGAGGATGATAATCATTTTGACTTGTACAACATAAGCTTCATCCATATGTGCAAGCAACATGCAAATATTTTTTTGTCTTCTTAAAAGAGGTGCACTCCTCATGTCCAATTCACAACATACAAGGTGAGCCTAATAGCACTCTTAACCGAGTAAAAGCTGAACTTAGATTAATGAAATTCAATTCTACCCTAAACATATCAAATGATAGATTTTCATGGGAACAAGTTCTCATCTCAGGGAATGCTGGAAGAGGGACAAGAAATTGCTGTGAAACGGTTGTCAAAAACTTCCAAGCAAGGAGAGGACGAATTCATGAATGAAGTTATTTGCATTGCCAAACTTCAGCATCGAAATCTTGTGAGGCTTCTAGGGTGCTGCACTCAAGGAGAAGAAAAAATGTTGATTTATGAATACATGCCAAACAAAAGCCTGGACTTTTTTCTATTTAGTAAGGATTTTTTTCACTCTACTTCATTTGCTGAAAAGTTCCTTTGTTACAAAGATTGAATTTTAATCAATTTTCACACACGCCTTTACAACCACACATTCTTATATTAAAAATATTTTTCGTGTTTCTTCATAATGTTTCCGTACTTTTTAACCAAAAGTTGTTCAAAACAATCAGCTTTTATATCCAAAAAGTTCTGTCAAACAACTCGAAAAGTACACGGGATTTTAGCTATAGCCACAAGGAATTCCTATATACTTTTATGAATTATGAGCCTATTGAACATTATGTTTAGTAGTAGCTAAAGAAACATGTAGAGAGCTGAAAATCAATGATGTTTCCATATTTCAAATTTCCTGATTGATTGTATAAATATGGGAAAGAGTTGCTCTATCATTACACGTGCAGCTCCATGATAAAAATTCCGAAATATGGTTGATTACATTTTTTGGAATTAATTTTCATGTTCATCCAACTACTTCACAAGATGTACTAACTAGCACAATGCTTTGACAGATGAAACCAAAAAGATGTTACTTGATTGGAACAGACGCTTCCAAGTTGTTAATGGAATTGTTAGAGGACTTGTGTATCTTCATCAAGATTCCAGGTTAAGAATTATCCATAGAGACCTCAAAGCGAGTAACATATTGCTAGATATCGACATGAACCCTAAGATATCAGATTTTGGCATTGCTAGAAGTTATGGAGGGAATGAGATTGAAGATAAAACAAACCGAGTGGTTGGAACATAGTAAGATTCTCAACAACACAGAAAATCAAATTCATCTTTATTGCTTGTAACTAACGTTCTTGCTAATACTTTCATCCAGTGGTTATATATCACCAGAATATGCAGTGCATGGTAGATTCTCATTAAAATCAGATGTATTTAGCTTTGGTGTCCTAGTGCTAGAAATTGTTAGTGGCAAGAGGAATAGAGGATTTTCTGGGCAAGATCAACATCTCTCCCTTCTTGGACATGTAATAGTTTTAACCTTCAACATATATTTACACATCTATATTCTATCTGAAACTGAATGTTGTGACAAGGCCATTGACATGATTTACCTTATGTAGGCATGGACACTTTATAAAGAAGGACGGTCAATGGAATTAGTCGATGCTTGTCTATCTGACTCACCTAACCCGTTTGAAGCGCAACGATTAATCCATGTAGCTTTGTTATGCGTGCAAGAACGTCCAAATGACAGGCCAAGCATGACTACAGTGATTGCTATGTTGAGCAACGACGGTGTGTTACCCCACGCAAATCGGCCTGGTTTTTTCACAGAAGCAAATATATTGTCAGATGAATCTGGTTTAAATGCAGCCTGTTCGACCAACAAAATCACCATTACACAAATGGAAGGAAGATAGTCAGGATGCTACATCTCACCTGCAAAATGATGGGTGTATTGAAAACAAAATTCAAATAAATAATTTTTCCCATTCTTAAGGGCTGAAACATTTGGATGAGATGGTTAATATTTTTCTCCTTACCTCGTCAAAATTTCCACTAGACATGGCAATGACATAGTTCTTACCATCAAAGTTTGGTTTCAAATCTTTTAACAAATGCAGCCCCATTCTTTAAATCTTTAGTTTCTCTACACGTCATACGTTGAGGACTGTGTGTATTATTCTTGTTAGCAAAAGATGAAAAGGATATAAAATATTTTGATGATTTTAGAAATATCTCACCAATGTGTGCACAGAAACAACAAATCGTAAAGAAAAACTATATATTTCGATTTTGTAAAGAAGCATGGTTCGAAAAACTCAAGGGCATATAGTACAGCGTGAATACAGATAATTTTTCTTCATAATTTCCACTAACACATTTATCATACATATGGTTTTGCCAATAAGAAGGACATCTCATATCAGATTGAACTGTCTTCTATCTAGCCACTCTGAATGAAACAAATCAAAACCTCCGAGATCTATCCCAATGACAAAATGCTGCACTACGCACCTTGAAGTGATTCTTCAATTGGTTTCAACCTAAACTCATAAAATTGTAACCTCAATGCAATGCAAATAGGCTGTGTACCCCTCAGGAATTCCATGATGACAGAGTTTGACTAAAAAGGCGGAAAAAAAAACTAATATAATACAGGTACATAAAACAAACAAAATGAGGACAGAGGTGAGGCAGAAAAACATAAGGCTTCCAGGAAATTAAGATATAACAATCAATTACATGTCCCCTTTCATTGATGAACCTTGCCTGTAAGATCTCGAAGATGAGAACTCAATGAGAACTCAATGTCATTGTGACATATAGCTAGAAAATCAACATTGTGTGAGCTCAGATTCTCATAGTAAAGCACGCTTACAAGTAATGCTCAACTAGGCTGTATGTTTACAGCCATTGATAAAGCAGAATTATATATCTTTTTTTTTCCCCTAATAACCGAGGGTATTAGAGGGCCCACCCCCACTAATCCCACGAGGTCCTGGCGCTTCGATAGAGAAGTTTCCTAGTGGCCCCAAGAGGCATTGTTTTTATGTGGTGGGGAATCGAACTTGAAACCGTGTGTCTATTCACACAATTCCAAGTTCGCCCTTACTGGTATAAAAACAATGAAAATTGAATGTCCCCTTTCATTGATGAACCTTATTCTTAAGATCTGGTAGGTGTGAACCCAATCACATTCTGACGCATAGCTAGAGTATCACCGATGACTAGCTGTGCAGCCTATTGGATCAAAACTAGAGACGAAACTTATACCTAAACGAAAATCGGGATGATGTAGTACCTCACACACATAATTATCAATATATTTACAGCAGAACAGAGAAATCTAGTGACATAGATAATATTACGTCCACCGTAATCACAAAGCCATTATATTGATCAAATTGGTTTCGGATGTTCTGGCTTTTACAGAACATCAAGATGTTCGGAAAATCAAAATCGCTGATTAGCAATCCACAATAAGCACCCCCGTGAAGAAACATCTGATCCCCTATCCAAAACCCTAATGAAAAGGCATAAAACGAAGAGAATGCATCAAATTAGTAAATCAATTTCATCATTACAGATACAGTTCAGTGTTAAATGGGGAATTCGTTTCAAAGAAGCAGAGTAAAAATATCCAAAAGTATCACAACATTCTTAGCGAAACAATTTACTTACACAATGTACATTTTGACGGCCATTTGATTAGGTGCGCGGCCTTCTTCTTGAGAACGGGTAAAATGCGCCTGAAAATGCGATAATTGATCTACAGCTGGACTAACAGAATAATTTTCATCAAGTGCCCGATCTTTTAGATTTCTAGCAATTTAGTCCTTGATCTTTGTCATTCCATATATTTATCTCCAACATTTTATTTCTTCTCACAGTTCATCCCTACTGGGTTTTCGTAAGCATACTATAAATCTTGAGAGGAAAAAGATATATTGAGAAACAAATTTGAGTGTGTTTTAAATGATTTGATATTTTATTGCAGGAAATCAATATGAAATGTAGAAATCTATCTCTTATTTATAGATTTTGAAGTATTCCCTCGAAAATGTGTAAACCTGGTCATGAAATAACGTTTTATTTTACAAAAAAGATAGCAACAAGTCAAATATTCTACATTTTAAAACCAATTTCCAAATAAATAATATTTGAACTGGAAATAAATTCCAACATAAAAATGTTTAGTCCTAGCTATTCTGATATTATTTTGGAGACTCTTAAGAGAGAATTCCGCAGAGTAAACTCCAATAAGGCTGATCAGGGAAAGAGTTGATGGGAATAGATAAGATTTTATTAACCAGTCAAGGAGAGAGATATTCAGTAAGCTATACAACTAATTAAATTTAGCATTTAAGTTTTTACACGTCGTTATTGTATGTCAAAAACAGTAAGTTTATGACGCAAACATCTTATGAGATATTTGCTTCATAAAATGTTGTTTCATTACATAATTTTAAGTTAATTAAAACTTTGCACTATAAGACAATCGTTTTAAGTTAATAGAATTTTTTGGGATATAAAATAAGTTTACATATTATTATCATTATCGAAACACAATCCAATATAGCAATTTTTGTGAATCGCACGGGACTAATTGGGTTTAAAGGTGTATGTGAAATCAGCACTCCCGTTCCGTTGCCAACATGTTGGCGTCATAAGACGCCAACACTCCCATTTTCGGGGGGGGAAGATAGAGGCCGGGTGAGACCTCCCACCATCAGGGGGCAGTTATGTATTATTCATCTCATTTAATATAGATTCCAAAAAAAATAAAAAAAATATTTCAAAAAAAAAATTTGCCCGGTGACGTGGTGCCCCGTGAAAGCGCCACGTCACCCTTGTTGGCAACTTATGTTGTTATGTTGCCAACAAGTTGGTAGGTGATCATTCACCGTGAAATCAGATTAGAAAACTTTTGCGTTAGTATATTTAAAGTGGTCATTCAAAATTTGTACTCCCCGTCTCAATTTATTGGTGCACTTTGTTTTTTATAAGGATTAAAAATAATATTGAAAATGATAATTATATAAACAAGCTTCCTAAAATACTCTTATGGAGTAATTGATGGTTGGTAGTATTGAAAAAGATAATATTTTATATTTTTAAGATTACATAGGGTTGTTCAAGGGGTTTGGCCTAGTGGTAATATACCTCCTACCGATTTGTCCAAGGTTCGAGATACCACACTCCACCCCTATAATTTCTAATTTTTATTAAAAAAAGATTAATATGTGTATACTCATAAATGAACTTAAAAGTGGACAAAATAAATAGAACAACCTAAAAAAATGGACCAAATAATTGGAAAGGGGTAGTGATGGAAAAAAAATCGGATCCGATCCAAATCCGATGGATACCCGATCAGAATGGAGCGATTTTTTACCGATCCGACGATTCGTGGATCATTGATCCGTAGATCGGCCGATCCAAAACGGATTTGGATTTGGATCGGATCAGGCCTGATCCGATCCGAATTGATTTTTTATTTTTTATTTTTTATTTTTTTAATTTTATTATTTTTTATTTTTTTATAAAAACTTATACCAATATGGATCGTATTTGGATTTTTTTTATCTAATCCGATCCGAGAAATTTAGATTTGAATTTGGATTTGGATCGGGGTGATTGATTTGAATTTGAATTTAGATTAGGCGGATTCGATCCGAACCCAATCCATTGCCAATACTAGAAAGGGGGAGTATTTAATCAAGCGTGAGGATTAATTTCATCAAAAGATGGCCTATTTCCGTCTAACAAAAGACTTTTGCCAAACAAGCACTAGTATTTTGGAAACCATTGTTATTGGGTACCGTAAGGTACCCACTGTGGGCGTTGATCATTTCTATGTTATTGGAAGACCGAAAATGACTATTTTGAATGAGTCAATAGCGCTTTTTTTTTTTTTTTCCAACGAGTCAGTAGCGCCTTTTTTTCCCTCCCCAAAGAGTCAATAGCGCGTGTTTAAGACGTGAAATGCCGACAAAAGTAATAATATTTTAATTTTCTTTCTTTTGGTGGATGATAGTACGAAAGCAGAAGGTTTTTTAATTATATAAAAAATAAAAAAATAATAAATTTTAATGTAATTTGTAGATGAGGTAAGAGAACATGCAATATGCGAGTAAGAAAAGCGCATGTCACGAAACAAGGGAAAATTGTGTAAGAGCATCTTCAATGGAAGAGTGAGTGTGGACGTGGATCGGAGAAGAGATATAGAAAGATAATCGCTATTGTAATTCAAGAAGAATGGAATAAAATGTAAAGAAAACTAGAAGGAAAAAGACAAAAGATGAAAGAAATAGAAATAAATGTAAAAATAATAAGAATAAAATAATAGTATAAAATGTCTATATATATGGATGTCCATTTGTCGACATGGCACTAGATTCAAAAAAAAGAAATGGGAAAACGTGTGATAAAAGTGATAGAAGTGATTTTCGAAAAATGAAAATTGAAAAAAATATGAAAAATGTGTGGGATTCATACTAAAAAGTGTCTTTCTCTCTCTCAACCAGTGGACGCCAAAATAGATATTGGCATTGAAGATAAATAAACTCGGAACACTTCGAATTTTAGCTATCAATTCAAAAATTCAAAACTGAAATTTAAAATTAAATTAAAAAAAAGGCATTACCTAGAAGTTTGTCAATCTTGCGTCACTTGGTGAGTTAACCAGTTATTCAGTTACAAATCTTTCCACGAATACAGTGACAGCCACCAATAAATGAAAGACAACATGTAAAAGAAACAAAGAAGAAAATAAATAGTTAAGGTGTTAAGGAGGATGTTTTCATCAGACAATTTAATAGATTTTAGAAATTCATATAATTTTAGGTATTCTCAATTTAGAATTGGTCAAACTACCATATTGATATTTAAAAACAACACACTTGTAACGATTTGATATTTAAAAAAGCTTAGCAACAAATTGGTATTTAAAAGTCAACTTTTGAGCACTTAGATCTTTTTTTTAACCGCCGGCGGAATCTTAGATAAAATAATAATATTTTTAAATTTTTTATTTTTGATTCATTTTTAAAGCAAAATCTTATTAAAATAATAATATTTTCAATTTTGGGTATTATTTATTTATTTTTATGATCTTTACTTAGTATATTCTTCGATTTCCTTTCCTAATCCAAAAAATAGAGCATTTTACGAGATTGGTAAAAAAAAACGAAGCATAATTAGTCAAAAAAATTTTTTGTGCAAGTTTAGTCCATTTGAACGGAATCCATCTAATTTTATTGTTGCCCAAATCAAATTTTACTATTTTATTGTACATAAATAAAATTTTATTACGAAATTATTATTGTAAAAATATACCAATACAAAAAATTAATAAAATTAAATTAAATTTTTTTTTAAAAAAAAAAGAAAACCCAAACCCAACCCCCACACCCTTGCAACCGAAACCACCACCAGATCTGGTAGTAGTATTTTTTGGGGAGGTTGGGGGGAGGGGTGGGGGGGCTTGGATTTTCCTTTTTTTATTTGTTTGATTTTATTAATTTTTTATATTTGTTATATTTTTACAGTGATATATTCGTAATAAAATTTTGTTTATATACAATAAAATAACAAAATTTAATTTGACTAACGATAAAATTGGATGGATTCCGTCCAAATGAACTAAACGCGCACCAAACTTTTTTTGGATCAATCACACTATGTTTTTTTTACTAATATCATAAAATGCTCTATTGTTTTGGACTAGGAAAGGAAATCGAAGAATATACTAAGTAAAGATCATAAAAATGAATAAAATATACTCAAAATTGAAAATATTTTTATTTTAACAACATTCTGCCCAAAAAGTGAATAAAAAATAAAAATTTTGAAAATATTATTTTATTCAAGATTCTGCCGGCAATGGAAGAAAAGCATCTACTGCGCAAAAGTCGAGTTTAAATACCAATGGATCGCCGGAGCTTTTTTAAATACCAAATGGTCTAAAATGTGTTTTTTTAAATACTAGTGTGGTAGTTTGACCATTTCTATTAATTCCATCCAAATCCAATATTATTAATTTGGAATTCTGTAGATTCTATAAAAATTCTATTAATTTTTTCTTTATTATATGATAAATTTCTATGGGTTCTTATGGATTTTAAACACAAAAATATACCTATAACTTTTTTGCCAAAATCCAACCTTTTACCCTTGGATTCTTATGGATTTCATGAATTTTTTTAAAAATAAAAAATCATATAACTTTTCTACACCTAATAATCAATCAAACTTCATAATCATAAGTTGGGGATACCAATTTTTCATTATCATTATAATTTTTAAAATAATTATATCACACATTTATTCAAAATAAATGGTCAATACACAAAATAAAATATTATCATGATGACACATAGTTTTTTATTCTTCATTACTTTAATTTTTGAAAAAATCATATTATATTAAATCAAAATTCATATTATATTAAATCCGAAAACCATATTATATTAAATCTATGCAAAGTAAATTGTTAATAGATGATATAATAGACTATTATAATATATTAGTAGTAAGTTCAAAATTATTTTATAATTATTCGTAAAATTCGAATTGATGTAAACTTTTGGTTTTCCTTTATCACCACATTTTTTGAAAATCACATTATATTCAATCTAAGCAAAATAAATGATCAAATATCTGCAACAGTAGATTATCACAATATAAGCAAGTTGTCATATAATTTCGTAAATTTATATTTGTAAATATTTTATTATCTTTGCCCAATTAGTTGAAACACAATAAATATATTTTCCAAAGAAAGACAAGGCTATACATTTTTCTGATGACATAGTTCAAATATTTTTACTTATAATTTTTTTAATGATCGAGTAAGAAGTTGTGTAGCCAATGTCTATATGAACGTATGACATCCTAATAGACTTTTCACACCCTTAATTAAAACGATTCAATTGCTCTCCCCTGTGATTAATTTGTAATGATAATTTTTTTTAAAGTAAGTTTGTTTTAATTACTTTTATGTCGAGTTCACATTCAACTCGCATAAAAAAGTTTAAATAAAACATAAAAGATAAAATAGAAATACTGCTCAAGATTTGAATTTAGAAAGGTACACAGGATTAGTAAATTCTTAATGGTTTTATAAATAAATGATTCACTTAAACAGAAAGTAAAAG
Source organism: Jasminum sambac (assembly GCA_018223645.1). Classification (NCBI taxonomy): domain Eukaryota; kingdom Viridiplantae; phylum Streptophyta; class Magnoliopsida; order Lamiales; family Oleaceae; genus Jasminum; species Jasminum sambac. Next base: position 15,421,342 of record CP073642.1, read on the forward strand.
TAGGTTATATATTCTTTCCTAATACTTTGTGTTATTTTAATCTATACCAAAATTTATCTCATGAATTGTATGATTATAATAACAAACTCAATTGAAGATATATGGAACGTTATAAAATTTTAATACCCATTATTACCAATTATTGGAACACTTTAATTCAACAAATTCTATTAAAATCTATTGAAATCCACGAAAGTCTATGATATAGAATTCTATTAGAATCTGAAAGATTCTATGGAATTCTATTAAAATGTACAAATTCTATAAGAATTCAAAAATTGTATAAAATCCATAAAATTTCATATTAGGAACACTCCCCTAAATTTAAATTAGTAAATAATCAACCCTAATTATAATTTATAGAAATATCAAGTTTTTCAGAATGATTGGACAAAAATACCTCCGCGATGACTCCAAAATCGTTATATTTCGCAACGAAATCGTTATAGGTAAGAACACAGCGACAACGAAATCATTATTTTACAAATGGTAAATTGGTTTCCCAATTATAAAAATTGACATCCTTGTAAATATTAATTAATATATGATAAATCAGTAATTAAATTTGGAAAAATTGACAATTAAAAACCTCTCTTAAAGCAACAAAAATTGCTGCAAAGATATCAAGATGCAAATATCAGTGTTAAAAAAAACGTAAAATGCATAACCAAAATTTAAAGTCAAGCTTCAAGTTTACATGAATGTCAATATATACTACGCAAAATAAAAACATAAAGCGTACAAAATTGTAAATTTAAACTTCAAATTTAAACCGCACTTAAACGAGACAGAATCAAATTTTTTAAAACAGAGCCAAAAGTGGGGATCTGCAGCTTTCTCTATTTAGTAATAGTGACAACATGACATTAGTAATTTCTAGCCTCTGCATTTTTGGACTTGTTATATACACAATAAATTTTAATTAATTTTCACTAATTTTTTTCCTATCATTATTTTCAATAACTTATACAATTATTTTATATTTTTAAATATATTTTTTCTAATTTTCAATCACACATCTTACACGTCATTCAAATAAATAAAAAATATTGTATATAAGAGAATCACTTAGTATTTTCCTAATTCTTTTGCAATTGGTCAAGGGAAACATTTGTCAACCTTGGCTGGCTGTACCTATTGTTTCTTCACCATTTGCATCGATGCTCAAGACACAAATCCAACAGAAATCACAGAGATGAACCATGGAGGAGTCGATTAAAGATGTTTCCTTTCTTCATTTATCCTGTCTTCTTCGTGGGGCCTACCCGTACTACACAAATCTCCACCATTTAACTCCACTCATTCTCTCTCATATATTATATCAAAATCCCTAAAAATCTATTTTTACACTTCCACGAACATGCGAGTATGTGTACTTCTAGCAAAGCGCACCAAGAAGTTCGTCAATCTTGCGCATTTCGTGAGTTAACCTGGTATTCAAATACAAATTCTGTGGCAAATTTTTCCATGAATAGAATGGCAGCCACAAAATGAAACGTTCTAGATAACATAGAAAAGAAACAAAAATTGGTGCAAAAATTAGTGTTATAAAAAACATAAAACATATAACTGAAAAGTCAAAGTCGAGTTTCAAGTTTAAGTAAATGTCCGTGTATATTATGCAAAATAAAAATCCAAAGTGTACAAAATTGTAAATTTAAACCTCGGGGTAAAGCAACACTTTAAACGACGAGTCACGTTCCATTCTCGACGTAGGTACATGTTCACGTAAAAAATTATGGGCCTCCACCAAACCCATCATCAGGGATCGTGTAATTCATATAATCCAATATGGATATAAAAAAAATAATTGAAAATGTTTTTTAAGCTGATGTGATATTACCATAGAACGCCACATCAATATGAATACGTTCCCACGTGGGAAAGGAACAATTCCAACGAACAATTCCAATTTAAGGAGATGCAAGGAAATTTTTTAAAACAGAAGAGCCAGGGATAATAATGACATTAATTACTTCTTCAAAAACAATAATATGACATTAATTAATTTCCACCTTCTACATTTCTTTAATAATTTTCTAATTCTTTTGCTATTGGTCAAGGGAAACGTTTGTCAACCTTGGTTTTCCGTTCTTATTGTTTCTTCACCGATTGCATCAATGCTCAAGACCCAAAACCAACAGAAATCACAGACATGAACCATGGAGGAGTCGATTAAAGATGTTTCCTTACTTCATTTATCCTGTCTTCTTCTTCTTGTCCTATCATCCTTGATGTCCATCCTGAAAATATCAACTGCAATTGATACCATCAACACAACACAAACACTTAAAGATGGAGACAAGCTGGTTTCATCTGGAGGAAATTTTGAACTGGGGTTTTTCGGCCTTGGTGACTCCGAGAATCGATACGTCGGAGTTTGGCACACGAAGGTAACTCTTCTCACTCCAATTTGGGTTCTCAACAGAGAAATTCCTGTAACCAATAGAACAGGCATGTTAAAATTCAATGATCAAGGCCATTTGGTTCTTGTGAACGAAACTAATGGCCTCGCATGGTCGTCAAACACGACAAGAATTGCGCAAAATCCAGTCGCACAATTGCTGGACTCGGGAAATTTTGTTCTTCGAGAAGCTAATGATGATAATCCAGATAATGTCCTATGGCAGAGTTTCGATTATTTAGGCGATACACACATACCGGGCCCCAAGTCTTACTTCGGATTGAATCCTACGACCGGTGTACAAATCTATTTGTCATCGTGGACGAGTAATGATGATCCAGCTCGAGGAGATTATACATGTAACTTTGTTTCAAAGGGATATCCACAACTTTATATCAAAAAAGGTGAACTTGTGATGCATAGAGTAGGACCTTGGAATGGTCTTCGCTACAGTGGACAACCACATGTGACCGTAGTATTTAAACAAAAGATATTTGTGGATCAGAACATGACATACTATACTGAAGATGTCACTGACAAATCAGTTATTTCAAGAACTACTATGAACCATACTGGTGAATTACAACGCTGGTTGTGGGTAGATGAAAACAGAGGTTGGGTGCTCTACTTAAATGTCCCACAAGATAATTGCGACACGTATAGATTATGTGGTGCTTATGGGACTTGCTATATTGGGAACTCTCCGGCGTGTGCGTGTCTAAATAAGTTTGTGCCAAAAGATCAAGAAAGTTGGACTCGTGGAGATTGGTCAACTGGGTGCATTCGTGAGAAGCCTTTAAATTGTCAAGGAGGTGATGCATTCCTAAAGTATCCTGGTGTTAAATTGCCAGATACACAAAATTCCACGTTTAATGGCGACATGACACTTGAAGAATGCAGAGAGACTTGTTTAAGGGATTGTTCTTGTATGGCATACGCACAACGGGATCTTAGTCGAGGGAGTGGATGCCTATTTTGGTTTGGCGAGCTGATTGACCTCAGAGACATGTCTTCTCAAGGACAAGATCTTTACATTAGAATGTCCTCTTCTGAGTTGGGTAAGTGCTTGCAACACACAGTTCGCTAAACAAATATCTCATTATGACACCATACAATTGTCTGGCAAGAAATTTAAGTAACATAGTAAGTTTGTTAAATTTGTTGCAGAAAATTCTGAAGGAAAGAGAAGAATACTCGTAGCAATATTGGCATCATTGATTGGATCGGCTTTACTGGGCCTGAGCTTAGTGCTGTACTTTTGGAGGAGATCCAAGAGGAAGAAGATGGACCCGATGACACTGACACGAATACCCGGTAAGCAGCCTCTGTCATTTATGCTGAATGAAAATTAACAGATGTAAATAACACAGCCACATACCTGTTAGTTGAACATGCATACACGTCCCACAAGAAATACCTTCTCTTTGCATCCATAGTTAATGTAATCTCCACATCACTCGTCCTGCAGGAAGTCAAAAGAAAGACATGGATCTCCCATTGTTTGACTTAGCAACAATCTCAAAAGCTACCAATAACTTTTCAAACGATAACAAGCTTGGAGAGGGTGGATTCGGGCCTGTTTATAAGGTAAGCATACACAGGAAAGGCTTCCTTTTTTTTTTAAAAAAAATATAAATTAGAAGTTGTGAGAGTAGATTTCAGGGAACTGAGTAAAAGAGGTGAACTCCTCGTATCTAATGGGCCTAATAAAACTTTTAACTGAGTAAAGGCTACATTTCAAGTAAAGGAAAGCCAGTTCTAGTGTAGTTAGATATATAGATTTTCATAGAATCAAGCTGTGCTCTCAGGGAATGCTGGAAGAGGGACAAGAAATTGCTGTGAAGCGGTTGTCAAAAACTTCTATGCAAGGAAATAAGGAATTCACGAATGAAGTCAACTGCATTGCCAAACTTCAGCATCGAAATCTTGTGAGGATTCTAGGGTGCTGCATTGAAGGAGAAGAAAAAATGTTGATTTATGAATACATGCCAAACAAAAGCCTTGACTTTTTTCTATTTAGTAAGGATTTTTATTACTGTCATGCATTTCCTGAAAAGTTCTTTTTTTAACAAAGCTTAAATATTATCAATTTTTCTCGCATTCATATGCAACACACATTCTTATAACAAAATATTTTTCACATTCTTCTATAATTTTTCTGTACTTTTTTTTTTTAAAGGTTATTTTTTTTTTTTTGTTACAAGGGGAAAGCGGGGAAGGGGGGCGCACATGGGCGGGGTAGGAATCGAACCCGGGTCAACGGCCCGGCACGTGGGCGGTACTACCGCCACGCCACTCAGTCGTTCCTAATTTTTCTGTACTTTTTAACCACACGTTCTTCAAAATAATCAATTTTCATATCTAGAAAGCTCTATTAAACAAGCTCGAAAAGTACATTGGGTTTTAGTTACTGCCACAAAGAATTCCTACATAATTTTATCTGATTATTGAACCTAATGGTTAGTGGCAGAGGCAAAGAAACATGTAGAGAACTGAAAATCAATGCTTGTCTATAATTGAAATTTCTTTGCTTATTGATTGTATAAATATGGGAACGAACTGCTCTATCATTATACGTGCACCTCCATGATATAAATTTTTGGAATATGGTTGGTGACAATATTTTGAATTGATTTTCTATGTCCATCCAAAAACTGCACAAGGTGTATTAACTAGCACAATCCTTTGACAGATGAAACCAAAAAGATGTTACTTGATTGGAACAAGCGCTTCCAAATTGTTAATGGAATTGCTAGAGGACTTATGTATCTTCATCAAGATTCCCGATTAAGAATTATCCACAGAGACCTCAAAGCGAGCAACATATTGCTAGATATCGACATGAACCCTAAGATATCAGATTTTGGCATCGCCAGAAGTTATGGAGGGAATGAGATTGAAGATAGAACAAACCGAGTGGTTGGAACGTAGTAAGATTCTCAACAACATAGAAATGCGAATTCATCTTCATTGTTTGAACATAACGTTCTAGCTAATACTTTCATGCAGTGGTTACATATCACCAGAATATGCAGTGCATGGTAGATTCTCATTAAAATCAGATGTATTTAGCTTCGGTGTCCTAGTGCTAGAAATTGTTAGTGGCAAGAGAAATAGAGGATTTTCTTGGCAAGACCAACATCTCTCCCTTCTTGGACATGTAATAGTTTTAACCTTCAACATATATTTACACATCTATATTCTATCTGAAACTAAATGTTGTGACAAGGCCATTGACATGATTTACCTCATGCAGGCATGGACACTTTATAGAGGAGGGCGGTCGATGGAATTTGTTGATGCTTGTCTATCTGACTCACCTAACCCGTTTGAAGCGCAACGGCTAATCCATGTAGCTTTGTTATGTGTGCAAGAACACCCAAATGACAGGCCAAGCATGAGTACAGTGATTGCTATGTTGAGCAATGACGGTATGTTACCCCAAGCAAATCGGCCTGGTTTTTTCACACAAGCTAATATATTGTCAGATCAATCTGGTTTAAATGCAGCCTGTTCGACCAACAAAATCACCATTACACAGATGGAAGGAAGATAGACAGGACACTACATCTCGTCTGCAAATGATGGGCGTGTTGAAAACAAAATTCAAATAAATAATTTTTCCCATTCTTAAGGGGTGAAACATTTGGATGAGATGGTCAATATTTTTCTCCGTACTTTTTCCAAATTTCCACTAAACATGGCAATGATATAGTTATTACCAGTCAAAGTTTGGTTTCAACTCTTTTAACAAATGCAGCCCCATTCTTTAAATCTTCTCTTAGAAATATCTCACCAATGTGTGCACACAAACAACAAATGTCTACTCATGCATCGTAAAGCAAAAATATATATTTCGATTTCCTAGGGAAGCACTAAACACATTTATCGTACATATAGTTTTGCCAATAAGAGCTACAATTCCCCTTAAAGTGAATTTACATCATCACACAATTGTCCTTTGCAATTCCATAATAGGTTGATGCACTCTTGAACAACAGGAGATGTCACAATAATAATAAGAAAAGAACAACCACCTTCAACATGTAAAAGGACATCCCATATCATATTGAGCTCTGTGTCCTATCTAGCCACTATGAATGAAACAAATCAAAACATGAGAGATCTATCCCAATCACAAAATGCTGCACTACACACCTTGAAGTGATTCTTCAATTGGTTTCAACCTAAACTCATAAAATTCTAACCTGAATGCAATGCAAATAGGCTGTTTACCACTCAGGAATTCCGTGGTGACAGAGTTTAACTAAAAAGGCTAAAAATAACTAATATAATACAGGGACATAAAACAAACAAAATGAGGAGACAGGCGAGGCAGAAAAACATAAGGCTTCCAGGAAATTAAGATATAACAATCAATTACATGTCCCCTTTCATTGATGAACTTTGCCTGTAAAATCTCGAAGATGTGAACTCAATGTCATTGGGAAGTATAGCTAGAAAATCAACGTTTTGTGAGCTAAGATTCTCATAGTAAAGCATGCTCACAAGTAATGATCAACTAGGGCGTATGTTTACAGTCATTCAACACTCATAATGTTCTATACTTCTGCAGCCAAAAAAGATCGAAACTAGAGATGAAACTAGTAACAGAAAGAAAACCATGATGTACTATCTCAGTTCTCACAGGCATGATTATCAATATAATCACAGGCGTGATTATCAATATAATAACATCGAAACATATACATTAAGCGAGATAGATAATATTACGACCATTGAAATCACAGTCATTATATTCATCAGATTCGTTTCGGATGTTCCGGTCTTCACAGAACATCGAGAAGACCGTAAAATCAAAATCTCTGATTAGGAGTCCACACAGTAGGCACGGGCTCGAAGAAACATCCGATCGTCTATCCAAAAGCGTAAATGAAAAAACATAAGATGAAGAGACTACATCAAATTACTACAACAATCTCATCAACACCGATACAATTCAATGTCAAACAGCGAGTTCGATTCGAGGAAGCAGAGTAAAAATATCCAGAGAACAAACAATTTACTTACACAATGTAAATTTTGACGGTGGGTGGGCAGTCGCCGCCTTCTCAACAACGGGTAAAATGCATCCGAAACTGAAATATGACGATTGAGATTGGCCTTGAGCTGGATTAATAGTGTAATTTTCATTTAAGTGCCAAAGTGGCAATTTAGTCCCTGACCTTTTTCATCCCTATATTTCCCTCCACCGTTTTATTTCTTCTCACGTTTCGTCACCATGGGGGTTCCGATTACCGATACAATTGGTGTGGTGTTGGATGAAGAGATTGTTGTCTCGAGAAATTTGCATGCTGGCCATCCTCAACGTGCATTGTATGTTATTTGTAAATAATTATAGAAACTTATAAGTGAGAGGTAAAAATATCGTTAATAGAAAGAGTAGCAATATGTGCTTAAGACACAAGGTTATTTTCATAGTGGAAGAAATTGTATAAAAAGAATAAAAAATTTATTGATTACATGAGAATCTCTTTGTATACAATATTTTTTACATGGTAAAGATTATCCGGTTTCATTGAAAATTTTGTGTTTGCTATAGAAATTCCTCATTAAAATGCGATATACAACTCATAATGAGAATTAGCATTTGTTTGTCCTTAAGCCTTGTTTATTGTCATTAATTGCAAAACAAAAAAGACAAACATGAACGTTAATGAATTTGAATGTGTATCCTTCATCAGTTGTAGTGCTTGATGGTATGCACAGAAGGAATCCGTGCTTATCTATATGTTGACCAATAGTTATCTATGCATGAATTAAATGAATAAGAAACTCCGAATTACCAAGTAATATAATACTCCCTCCGTCCCACTAAGATAGGCACCCACCATTTTTTACACATATTAAGAAAACATCTTAAATGTTCTTGGAATTATAAGATATTCATATATTCTTCCAATTTTACCCCTATATTGAATGGTCAAAAAGTAGTGTGAACATATTTAAATATCTTGGAAGATGAAATATCTATCTTGATATTTAGTATTCCAATTATCTTAAATAGGGGTATTTTAGTACATGGAAAATAAATTATACATTCAATAAGGAAATTGAACTATAATTTGAGACGGACAAAATATGAATACTTACCTATCTTAGTGGGACAGAGGAGTATGCTTCTATTACTAAAATTAGATGTCATTAAATTGTATAAATGAATTTGATAATTTATCACATGCGTGTGCATTCATTATTTATTTAACCTCCTTAGTAGTCATGAACGACAACTCAATCTTGTCATTTACATTTTGGTGTATCTCTTTAGACCTTATGTTGCCATTTCGGATAAATAAGAATTCCCCTTTCAATAACATCATAACATTTATGGATTATCTCATTAAATGACGTTACCTATATTTTATTTTTATCTAAAAATACCAAAAATTTTACGTACCATGTAAAGAGGAAATATATATTTGTAAAACTAAAAAGTTACTGCTTTCTATGAATTAAGTTTAACATCAAAATATCAATCTTTGTTGATCATTCTAATATGATTTTCTTAAACTCTTTCGATCTCCCGTCACTTTGATCGACTATCCATCTTCATATTTGATAATTAGCATATGTGCATGGACGATGGCAGGTTCATTAATTTATCTATTTAAAGGTTGGCATGACATTAACTCGCATAGTTGAGACTCAATGTCCCATGTCAACTAAACTTCTAAAACATTTAGCATGCATTCCTAGATTTATTAATGTGTATATGTGCATGCATATTTATATAATATTAATACATTTAAGAATTCAAAAAATATGGTCATATGAATATATTTTCATAAATAATTAAATATGGTTGGGGAAAAATCATCCAAAAAATGATTCTCACCTCAAATCATTTTTAATATTAATTAGTAATTAATAATTAATTATTATTCATACAATATTGTATAGATAGATATAGATAATAGTATAATATAATTATTAATTATTAAGGATGTGATACTACGTAAAATAATTTAGATATATTTAATTAGTTAATAATTTCATTTAAATATATTAAACATTAATATTATAAATCATGCATAAATATATAATTCAATGAATTGTTAATTAATAAGTAATTTTAGTCAAACTCGAAGAACTAAATCCCTATATTTTATTCATGTATGTGCATAAAATCTTTTATCTTCCTATTCATTAATGTAATCATTTAATAATAAAATTAATTTAGGGATTAAATAAGACATTTTGAAAATTATTAAGGGGTATTGTTGTCCAAAAAATGATTCTCATCTCAAACCACTTTTAATATACAAGCTCATACAAAATCAATCATAATATAAAGTTTGATGTGTTTACTCTCAGCTGAGTGCACATGTCTGCTGCTTTTGTAGTAGGATGTCTTCATCTTATAAAGCATAATATCTCTTGAAAGGAAAAGAATGAATGAGCTTTGGATTTTTTAAATTTGATATTAATGTTCATGGATTTTGGCGATGCACGGATAGGAATTGACTCTTGGAATTTTTATAGATTTGATATCAATATTCATGTATATGGACCAGTGGGCAACATTCATGTACGACCATTCCCACGAAAGCTATTATTAGAAGCTAAGAAATTAATCTAATAATATAAACTAATATTTACGCCAAATATATGTATATATAAATACAACCAATTTTAAAAGTACCAAGAAATGTCTTTCCTTCAGTAAATTGTGGTAAGTTCTTAAATGGCATGAAAGGATCTAATATCTCATCACAAATGCGCTCATTGATTTCTTCGACCTTGGTAGTATCCATGAAGGACAACTCAATTTTGTCGTGTACATTTTCATACTTATTGATAATCGCTTTTACATAGCCATTTCGGATAATGTAACAGTTCCCTCTTTCGATAATGTCATGGAATTTGTCAATTATCTCATTGAATATCGCTGCATGTATTTTAATTCCCTACCAAAAAAAAAAAGTCATATCTTATATATCAATTATTTAATGAAAAACCAAAAAAATAGATACTCAAATTTACCTCTCTATCAACTAATTAACTTCAAAACATCAGTTTTTTGTTCTTCTTTGTAATATGTCTCTCTTGAAGTCTTTCGGACAACTCTTACCTTGATTGACCACATTTTCTCACAGGGTAATAGCTCTCGAATAACCTTTGCATCCATAATATCATATATTACTTTATCTTATTTCTTATTTATACGTAAATATGTGAAAATGGTAAACATTTGAAATGAAATGGTTTGGGTTGGTGGGTTTAAATAGTTTAGTTCTACATGACATTAAGTTCAACATTAACTCTATTTTTTGGGACACACGATTCTATTAATTGTATACATTGACAAATATAAGAAAACGAATTATGTGCATGGAAATGAACACTTCAAAACCATTGAAATGATGCATGAACTTATTACTTGTATATCTATGTGCATGGATAAGAAATAAAACTTCAAAACCATTGAACTCATCAATGAACTCCAGTCTTGATCTGGTACCCACTGTGGGTACCTTACGGTACCCACAGTCGGGGAAAAAAATCATAGGGGTCGGGTGAGACCCCCCACCATCAGGGGGCAGTTATGTATTATTCGTCTAACTTAACGTAGATACCAAAAAAAAATTCAAAAAATAAAAAATAAAATAAAATAATTTTTGATGTGATGACGTGGCGCCACCTGGTGGCGCCACGTGCCCACTGTGGGTACCATACGGTACCCACTGTGGGTACTTGAACAAATCCGCAATGAACTCATTCCCTATCTATCTTATTATATTTTTGGGAATTATAAACACACCACATGCGTGAACTTTCTCCTGAATGATCTTAGCTTGGTATCATTTTGTATCTTGGGCCATGTGCATATTCAACGAATGCATGTGATCGATATTCAATGTTTAGGATATAATAATCGTCATTAATTCAATATAGGTGGAATAAAACCGGTCCAAAAATGATTCTCGCCTTAAGGTACTTTTAATAGATGATTATTATTATTATTATTATTATAATAGATTTCTGGACAAATAGAAAGGTCATCAACTCACTGGTGCTAATTGCACTTTTAAAGTAAAACCTAAATAATTTAATACTTGGTTAATTAATAGCTTCAATAAAATAATTTTGTCGTCCTTCCCGATTTGGGGACAGCCTGCTAAATTAATAATTCACTAAACTTATAAAATAATAAAAATTCGAAATTCATATATGCCCCATGCGATATATAAATTAATAATGTCTTAATACATATAGTTAATTATTCTTTTATAATGACTTCATAGAAAATGACTCAATTGTAACGTGTTGCTTTTTGAAATTGATATTACCTTAAATCTGATCTTCAACTTTTCTTAAGTCACTCGTTTTGAGAGTTGCTAAGAGATAATCCAAAGACTGTTTAATCGTATTTCATATTGTCTATTGACTGACGGATTTGGTTCCTCTTAAAGTGATGTTTCCTCTTCAAGTGCCGGATGTGGTTCCTCTTTAAGTAATGGATCTACCTAGTTTAAGTGCTGGTAGCTCCACTGAATATCTCTTCAAGTCTTCAGCCATATACTACTGTTTTCAACTTGATGTAATAGAGTGATGATGCATGATTCTACTAAACTCTATTCTTTAGAAACTATTATGTAGATGTCCATGGCACAAAGCTTGACTACATTGTAGATGGCTAGAGTTGTAAATGGAAGCCACAAATTTAGAGACTAACTTGTTTTTATTTGACCTTATTGAATAGTGAATTAAAAATATGGTTTTGAGATAAATATTTCTAATTTCTATTTGTGCTTGAGTGGGGTGTTATAGAGAGATCCAATCTGAACAAATTATTCAATAAAAAAATCATATTGAAATTTTTATAAAAATGAGACACTTTACAATGTATGTGTCTATATATATATATAAACGAGCACTGAACCAATAAATTCCATAAAATGTACAAATAAAAAAATTTTCAAAGAAATATGAAATCTCAAACACTCTCCAAACAAGGTTTGAAGAGATTGGAACAACTATCATTGCTAGTTTACAGTTAGTTTTTGGTTAATGGCGCAATTTATTTATGGTTGAATTTATCTCTTGCGAGTAAGTCTATGTGGACCAACTTCCATGTGAATATCCTGGTAAACAATGGAACCTGTTGAACTTGTCAACATTACCTAATTGAGATAATTTACTTCCACTCTCATAAATCTCAACACATAAACAAAATCAAAATCATTCAGTCAACGAAAAAGTTCGATTGAATCATAGAGTTTAAAATGCACAACGACCAGAGGTCTGAACTCAGAAGGCCATTAATTTACAATGGTCAACCCATCATATGACATAAGAAAATGTAAAGAACAATAGATCATATGACAAATTGAGATAGATAAATCAAATGAATAAGTAGAGAATTAATCCCCTTCTCATGTGCGGATGCTCCTCACGCCACGTATGCCCCATTGATTAGAGGGGCCACATATCCCCCTCCAATCAAGGGGGGATACGTGGCGTGAGGCGCATCCCCACATGGGGCGAGGGATTAATTCTCTATATAAGCAATACCAGGAAAATCACATACAGATCAAGAAAAGCTTCTTTTATGCTAACAAATATAGCAACGTTTGAGGCCCCTCTCCAAATCAAGGGGGGACACGTGGCTTATAGGGCAGGGGATCAATTCTCTAAATAAACAATGCCAAGAAAGTCAGATACACGTCAAGAAAAGTTTCTTTTATGGTAACAAATATAGAAATAAGAATAATACTTGGTCAAGAAAGATAGCGATCAAATTGGTCCAAAAAATTTCATTAATTTTTCAATTTCTCTGTACTTCCAAATCACCGACAATGGTGAACAATTGAAAAACAAAAAACAATGAAAGGAAAAAAGTCATATATTTGAATTAGATTTTCAGTTCATTACAAATCATTACAAGGGAAAGTGAAAATCTTGAAATCCCTCAAAATGAAAAGCCTCATCCAACAAAAGATAAGATTGCTCCATCAACTCAGGGCTCAATCTAAACATCAAAACACAAAATTCCATCTGATTTAGAGCCCCATCTCCATCAAAGTCACCTTCTTTCAACATATTTTGAAGATCATCATCAGACAAGTCATTTAATCCCAGCAAAGCAGAATTCTTCTTAAGACTCTCAAATGTAATGACCCCTTTTTCAGAATCCTTCAATACTTGAAACCCATTACAGAGTTCTCCAATCAGACCATCTCCACCGAGTTTTTCTGCCATTAGGGGCAAGAAATCTTGGAAATTGGACTGGGTCTTTGATGCCATAGAAATTGCGTTCTTGAAGTAGAGACTCCCTTTAATGTGTAAGAAACAGAATTGGATTGTGATGGGTTAAAGGGGGAAGAATGGTGTGATATATAGTGGAAAGTGTTGACGGTGTAGAGGGGTTTCGGAGAAAGAGAGACGAACATTTTGGACAACTAAGAAACAGTTTGTTTTACATATAAACGAAGAAAAGGTCATATCGCGTCGGTCCCTTTTCGCAGTTGGCGTGGTTTTAAATGAACAAGAAATTGCACCACAGCTTCTAAAAGGGACGGCAATCTTGTACCCTAAGGACAAAATGGATAATATATTACTTTTTTTTTTAAACGAGAATAATACATTACTTAAACACAATAATTGATACAGTGATTTATAATTTAATCTGTTAACATTTTTATTGTAGTGAGATAATAGTGATGTAGAGACATTACACTTTATAGGATTTTAACATAAAACAAATGCACCAACCTTTGTATTAATCACAATAGAATTATTCAAGACGAAAACCGTCAACTCAAAAGACGCTTCTTGAGGACTTCATAGTCGTATAAGTATCCCTAATATGAATAAATTATTGATATTATAACACAAAAAATATTGATACATAAGTAAATTATTGGATTAAAATATTGATACATAAGTAAATTATATTATAAAAATTTTCCGATTCATGTGTGATTTGTGAACCAAAAATATAGACACAAGCAAATTGATATTATGACACAAAAACACTTCTTCAATACAAATAGTGTGAACGTAAGTTGGTGACAGTGTGAAGAAAAATGTTTTATTGTCCATTTATAGATGGGAACTAATTAAAATTGCGACAAGTAATAGCAAAATTTAGGATACAATGGCACACTTTTTTCCACTAAAAAATGTAACACTTAATGTGCAAGCAGCAGAAAGAACGGGCGAATTTGCTTCGTCTCAGCTTCTTCATCTCTTCCCCCATTCCCGTTGTGATTTGGATTTATTTGTGTAGATAGGCAACCAAAATAAGCTAGTCTTTATAACTTCAATCAAAGTCAAATATGACTTCATTACATATACACACATTTCAACTACAATTTAATAATTATTCACACATTTTGCAAGATTAACGTTTTTTTTTTCTTAAGAATTTAATTTTTTGATTTATCGATAGATGGGTGTCTATAAATATGCTATACAGACCCATATAATTGCAATCCACTTCCAGCAAAGAGACTGTCTAACATGATTGGCTAAAAGTTCGTTATGTATTCTAAATCCTCCTCGGCTCCTCCTTATAAGAGTGGCTATAGTGAAAAAATATTTTTGAACATTTCTACCCTTATAGCCTTTCATTATACCAACAATGTCATTAATTTTTTATTTTTTTTAATAAAATCATTTAGGGTATGTTTGGTGGAACAAACTAATCAGCCAATTGAGAGCTTATGACATATACTTTATAGCTGATACTTGAAAATTTAGTTGATTTAAATATTAGTATTTGATAAAATTAGTTAAAAAGTTAGTTCATAAATATAAAATGACCGAAAATGATATATTTAAAATAATGACATTTCTTTTTTTATAAAAAGAAAATAGTAAAAATGAAAAAAAAAAAAAACCCCACAAGCTTATTTGAAAAATTATTCAAATAAGCTCTAACTTTTCAAAGAAGCTTTTCCAACTAAACATAACTTATTTGAATAGGAAAAGTTTATAAGCTTTCCAAATAAGTTATAAGTCAGCTTATTGTGCTTACTAAACATACCCTTATTTAATTCATAGAATATAAAAAGTCTAAAAATTAATTAAACTACGTTCAATTTTACCTATACAAATACCACGGTGAATAAATTATTTAAAAACCAATAAGTATGTTGTCAACATCAATTTGAATAGTAAAGGATGGGACGGGATGCTAAAGTTACTAGTATTTTCATGTAAGAATTATATTACAATGCATTATTACTATGTACACATTGCATTATTCACTCTACAAAATACACATCAAATTTGGACCCTAATAATATAAAATAATTTTGAGTTTCATATAAAGATCAATTTGGTTTGATAATATAACTTTTACATAAACCAAAGGAGATAAAAATTAAAAAAATGATATTAATAAGAGTGTCATATGGTTACATTTAATATCATTATATAAATCAATTATGACTTATAGGTTGTATAGAAAAATTAAGATAAACGGTTAATCGACAAAGAAGCATGATTACCTTCACTAAGAAATATGAGTTTTTAATATGTATTTCTATTAGATTAGAAATATAATATTGTTAAATCACATTAAAGTCTCCAAGACAAGAAAATATTCAAAATAATATTACAAAATCACTTGCAACCCACATGGTCATAACTAGTTAATATTACTAGCCACGTGGTCATAACTTTGAGAGTGATAGGATTCAAATTTTATCATTTTTTTTTTTATTTATTCTTTTTTTTGGTCAAATCAATCACATCCATGTATCTCTTGGAACCTACATGTATTACACAAATTTCAACTATTCAACTACACTCATTCTTTCTCATTTTTTACATAAAAATACATAAAAAAAAACCATTAAAAAAATTAAAAAACCCCCAATCCTATCACCCTTTAAAAGCCAAATAGGCAATTTAACTCACGAAAACTGTTATTCCATTCGCACCCCAATTGGAGTTGGACCTTGACTCTCACATAAATTTTGTTGGAACAATTGTTTCTCTGGTTGACGTAGTCAAGATAAATTTAATAATTAAAGTCAACCGCTTGTAAATTTTTATTTGTTTATTTATAAATTTTGATAAATTCAAGCTAGGCGTGATAGCAAATAACTTTCTTAAATAACAGAGTTTCTTGAGTAAAATTGATTGTAAGAGCATCTCCAGCACACTCTTTAAATTTAAAATACTCTTTAATTTAAAGATTATGGTCTTAAAATCATCTCCAAATGCTCTTTAAATTAGGCTTTTTAGTTTAGAGAGTGGGTTTGTTCTTCAAATTTAGAGCTAAACTTTCTTTATTTATTTTGTATTTTACCCATTTAATGCATTCACACCTCTAGATATATTCTTTATTTGGTTTTGTATTTACCCATTTAATGCATTCACACCTCTAGATATATTTATTTATTGACTTTTTACAAATTTTAGATCAATTGAAAATTCAATCTTTTACCTCTGTGAAATATAAAGAGTGTGTTGGAACATATACAAAAACCCACTTTCTAAATTAATAAATACTCTTTATTTCTTAAAAGATACTCTTTAAATATAAAGAGGCTATTGGAGTTACTCTAATGACATGAATTCAGTGAAATATTTGATAGTTCGTTAGTTTTTTTGTCTATATTTTCATGTCTTGTTTATTTTCTCCAATGATCCTAAAGAAAATTAAACAGAATTGACCTGAAATCCCCAAGTTGCATACTATTCAAATTAGATGACACAAAACTTAAATAAAATAAAATAAATTTTTTTTTTTTTGATGAATATGGTATAAATTCTGTGAACAATGGAAGATGAATTGGTGTGGATTGTCACTTGAATAATAAAATTACATACATACACGTCCATTGGACACACACACAAAAAACTCTTATAGATAGTCATTCGACTATTAAAAGAAATATAGAAAATATTAAAAATTACGAGAATATGAAAATAATATTTTTTATTTTTGTCATATTATTGGTGAAAAGAAAAAGGGAAAAAAAATGCAGCGACTTGAGTTTGTGTCAGGGTTCGAATCTGAGTCAATTTAACTTTTTCGATAAATTCAACTTTTGGGTCCACCTCAGTCGTATAATTAAAATGGAGGTCAAATAAACTCATTTTTTTTATTGTTTTTTTAAAGTGATTTTTTTATTCTTTCCGGTGAAAGAAGGGTTATTTAGCGCATGTTAGCCATTATATTTTTATAAATTTTTATTTTTAAAAAATTTGAACTAATCACATCCATATATCTCATGGGATATACTCGTCTTACACAAATCTCTACCATTCAACTCCACTTATTCTTCATATCACATCAAAATTCATAAAAATTCTTTTTTACACATACACTAATATGCGCGTTGTTTACTAGCCATAGTCCATGTTGAATCCGTGGATTGATTCCAATACGCAAGTTGAAACAGGTTCTTTTACCATGACCTTTCCAAGTGGGCTTCATTTTGCATTAATTCTTTTTGCTTTCTTTTATTTGAAATGTTGGGACAGAGAACTTGTACTCTACGGAGAAAATATAGAGTTCAGGTACGAATAATTCTATATAGATATTGTTAATTGATATTTTTAAGTGATATATTAATGTGTCAATTTTTCATTGAGTAATGAAGAAATCCATAGGTTTTTTCATTAATGCACGTCTTCATACCCGATAAAAATGTTACACCTCTGCTGTATTACTTAAAATGGAAAATTTGAACGTTCCTCCGGAATTGCTCTACAAAAACATAGAGTAAAAATGTAAAAGTGTAAAACTATGGACCCAAGAATAGATACAAGAGTTTTCGGAGAGTTTCGATTTCCGACACAAAACACTTGTATTTTAGGAGTTTCTGTGCTTCATAGCGTGGGCCTGTTATGTGTGCAACAACATCCAATGACTACGGTGGTTGCATTATTGCGTAATGAGGGAATTTTGCCAAGGGCAAACCAGCCTGGTGTTTTTTTTTTTTGCGGGGGGAGACAGTATTGTGGATGAAGGTACGGACGAATGAAGCCAGTTCAACCAACGGACTTCCAAAGGGGAAAAAAAAAAGGTCAACAATGGAGAATTTGCCAACAGAGTGGCTACCTGGAAACATCATTATTTCTCTCTCACATTTGAATATTCTAATACTGAGAACCGAAGACCCAAAGTCAATGCCAAAAACTCAGATAAACCACTAACCATGAAAAAACCAACCAAACACACACAGATAAATCGCTAACCATGAAGAAACCAATCAAAGATCTATACTTTCTACTTCTTATTCTCCTATCATCAATACTGGTAACACTACAAATTTCAACAGCAATTGACACCATTCATAAAACTCAGACTCTCAAGGATGGAGGCACCCTGGTTTCATCGGGGGGAACTTTTGAACTGGGATTTTTCAGCCCTGGTAACTCCAACAATCGGTATGTCGGGATTTGGTACAAGAAGGTATCTATCATCACTCCGCTATGGGTCCTCAACCGAGAAACTCCGCTAACCAATCGATATGGCGTAATAAAGTTCAGTGAGTTTAACCACTTGGTTCTTGTGAACGAGACTGATAACCTCGTCTGGTCTTCAAACACGTCAAGAATCGCTCAAATGCCGATCCTCAAATTGCTAGACTCGGGGAATCTTGTTCTGAGAGATGAAAATGATGATAATCTAGAGAGTTTCATTTGGCAGAGTTTTGATCATTTGACTGATACTTACCTACCGAGTGTGAATTTTGGTGTGGAGAACTACTTGTCATCCTGGACAAGCAATGATGATCCAGCACCAGGAGAGTTTAAGTTCTACTTAGATCTAATGGGATATGCTCAAATCTTCATCAGAAGAGGTGAAGTTATTACGTATAGGTCGGGACCTTGGAACGGTCTTCGCTTCAGTGGAGGACAACATGTGAGCCCAGCGTTCAGACATGGATTATTCAGAAACGAGAACACGACATACTACAGGGAAGACTCCACTGACAAATCAGTTATCTCAAGGGTTACCTTGAATGCGACTGGGGTTATACAACGCTGGGTATGGGTTAATCAAACTGGAGGTTGGGTCCTCTACTTAACTTCAGCATCAGATGACTGTGACACTTACAGCTACTGTGGTTCTTATGGGACTTGCTACATTAGGAACTCTCCCGCTTGTGAATGTCTAAGTAAATTTGTTCCGAAAGATCCAGAAGGTTGGGTTAAGGGAGATTGGATGAACAGGTGCGCTCGAAAGACTCCTTTAAATTGTCAAGAAGGTGATGTATTTCTAAAGTATTCTGGTGTTAAATTGCCAGATGCTCGAAATTCAACATTTAATGACCGTATGACGCTCGACGAATGTAATGCGAAGTGTTTAGAGGATTGTTCTTGTATGGCATACACACAGTTGGATATCGCCCGAGGGATTGGATGCCTGTTTTGGTTTGATGACCTAATTGACATCAGAGACATGTCTTCAGAAGGACAAGATATTTACATTAGAATGTCGTCTTCCGAGTTGGGTAAGAATCTAAAACGCAACCAATCTACAATTCATTAAAATTAGATTGCATTTGTTTTAACCTTTTTCCCATCTGAGAATTAACGTCGACTTCTTAATCAAACTCAAACTTCAATATTAACCATATATCTTTAATTCCCATCGATCTCTATTTAGCTAAGAGTTGGTTTTTAGTAAAACAGAAATTTACCTGCACATACTGCTCATGTCTGGTGCATTTTCCTTGTCCTTTGCAGATTTGAAAGGAAAGAAAAAGATGCCTGCAGCAACATTGACACCATTGATTGTAGTGGTTCTCGTAGGGTCGAGCTTGATGCTGTACTTTTGGAAGAGGTCCAAGAGGAAGAAGATTTGCCTATTGCCATCTTATGCTGAAGGAAGTCAGAAAAAGGACTTGGATCTCCCATATTTTGACTTCACTGCAGTCTCAAAAGCTACCAATAACTTTTCAATCGATAACAAGCTTGGAGAGGGCGGATTTGGGCCTGTTTATAAGGTAAAAGATGAATATCTACAAAAGGCAATTCAGTGCTGCTTTTACATGTGCTAAATAATGAATTTTCTTATGAACAAGTATAAATCTTAGGGAATGCTGGAGGAGGGACAAGAGATTGCCGTGAAACGGTTGTCAAAAAGTTCCACGCAAGGACATGATGAATTCAAGAATGAAGTTATCTGTATTGCAAAACTTCAGCATCGGAATCTTGTGAGGCTTGTGGGCTGCTGCATTCTAGAAGATGATAACATGTTGATTTATGAATACATGCCAAACAAAAGCCTAGACTTAATTCTCTTTGGTAAGTTGTGGTTAAAAGTTATTTTTGGATGACTTTTATGTTCATCGAGCAACTGCACGAAGCATACTAACATGCATGAAGCATACTAACTAGCACGATGGTTTGACAGATCAAACAAAAAGGAGGTTACTCGATTGGCACAAGCGGTTCCAAATTGTTAATGGGACTGCTAGAGGTCTTATGTATCTTCATCACGATTCCCGTTTGAGAATTATCCACAGAGACCTCAAAGCGAGCAACATAGTGCTAGACAATGATATGATTCCTAAGATATCAGATTTTGGCATTGCTAAGAGTTTTGGAGGGAATGAGATTGGAGATAAAACAAACCGAGTGATTGGAACACGGTAAGATCTTTAACAACACAAGACATGAAATCTGATCTTGTTACTTGTAGCTTATATTCTAGCCAATACTTTCTTGCAGTGGTTACATGTCACCCGAATATGCAGTGCACGGTCGATTCTCATTAAAATCAGATGTATTTAGTTTTGGAGTTCTAGTGCTAGAAATTGTGAGTGGCAAGAGAAATAGTGCATTTCCTAAAGAAGATCAAGGCCTCGACCTTCTTGGACATGTAACTTCTTCTATCTTACCTTTATTATATTTACATAGAATAATCATTATATGGATACTACTTCTGATTGAATAAACATTTATGTGGCACATCCTCATTGGCTAATGTGGTGTCCATGTGCTAATGTCTAATAGAACCACCATATAAACCAATGTTAAACTATCATTTTACCCACCAATTCACAAATAGCATTATTTATTTGCGCGAATTCAGATCTTAGGCCTCATTTATGTTCTCTTGAAGGTCTTATCCAATCGAAACAACTCACGATCATTAAATTAATGAATTTGATTGTGTATGTGGATTGTTTTGATTGGATATGATAGTCAAGGGGACAATAAATGAGATAACAATTTGAATTTCATTTACAAATGTCAATACTCTATATATCTAAGGTAACCAAACTGAGAGGTCTATTGATATGATTTTCTCATTGTAGGCATGGATGCTCTATAGAGAAGGAAGGTCACTGGAACTAGTTGATGCTTGTCTACTCGACTCACCTAATCCATCAGAAATCGAAAGAGTGATCCATTTGGGCCTATTATGTGTGCAACAACGCCCAGATGATAGGCCAAGCATGACTACGGTGGTTGCGTTATTGGGTGATGAGGGTGTTTTGCCAAAGGCAAACCAGCTTGGTTTTTTTGCAGGGGAAGACAATTTTATAGATGAAGGCATAAATAGCATGAATGAAGCCTATTCAACCAATGCTATCACGGTTACACAGATGGAAGCAAGATAGAGAAGATATTAATAGATATTATTTTCGGCGTTCAACAATTATTTTGAACCATTAGAATAATTGTTTAACGTAGTCAAGATTAAATTGTTTCTTTGCTTAACGCAGTCGCGATAAATTTAACGAAGTCAATTGTTTGTAAATTTTTATTTGTTTATTTATCAATTTTGATAAATTCAAGCTAGGTGTGATAGCAATTAACTTTCTTAAATAAAAGAGTTTCTTGAGTAAAATTGATTGTAACATGAATTCAGTGAAACATTTGATAGTTCGTTAGTTTTTTTTTTTGTCTATATTTTCATGTCTTGTTTATTTTCTCTAATGATCCTAAAGCAAATTAACCAGAATTGACCTCAAATCCCAAAGTTGGATACTATTCAAACTAGATGATACAAAACTTTAAAAAAAAAGCCAAAAAAAAAAAATACTTTTTCAACGAATATGGTATAAATTCTGTGAAGAATGGGGATTGGTGTGAATTGTGATTTGAATGATAAAACTGCATACATACTCGTCTATTGGACACACACACAAAAAAAAGAAAAAGAAAAAGAAAAAAGAAGAGAGAGAGAATCTCTTACAGATAGTCATTCGACTATTAAAAGAAATGTAGAAAATATTAAAATTTAGTACTACATCCGTCCCATAAATGTAGTCTATTTTTATTTTTATAAAAATTAAGAAAAATGTAATTAATGGTATTGGAAAAGTAAAATTCAAGATTACTTTCCTAATATACCCTCTCATTTATTAGATATTTTATTTTAATTACTTTATTTTAATGATAACAATATATAGTAAATAAGGATATAAAAGATAAGTAATATTTAACTATATCTTTAAAAAGAACGTGGCCTATATTTTGGAACAGACGAAAAATAAATAGTAAATTATATTTTTGGGATTGGAGGTAATAATTTTTATTATATATCTTTACGTGAATATAAAAATAATACTTTTTATTTTTGTCATATTATTATTGGTTTGAAAAAAACGGCGACTTGAGTTTGTATTGGAATCTGAGTCAATTTAACTTTATCGATAAATTCAACTTTTGGGGTCGACTTTCGCCGTGTAATCAAAATCGAGGCCAAATAAACTCATTAAAAAAAAAAAGTGATATTTTTTATTTTTTAATGTGAAAAAAGGATTATTTGATTTCTAGCCATAGTACATCTTGAATCCGTGGATTGATCGCGACATGCAAGTTGAAACGGGTTCTTTTACCATAGCCTTTCCGAGTGAGTTTCATTTTTCATTAATTCATTTTTTATTCTTTTATTTGAAATATTTGGACAGAGAACTTGTATTTTATGAATAGACTATAGGGTTCAAGTATGAATAATTCTATATAGGTACTAGTAATTAATATTTTTAAGTGATATATTAATATGTCATTTTTTCATTGAGTGATAAAGAAGTGCAAATGTTATCTTATCAATGCACATCTTTATACCCAATAAAGAAAAAATTTATATTGTTATTTTTTATTATATCCTTTTCCGACTTGCAATCAAACAACTAAATATGGAAAATAATTCCCTAATTTGACAATTTATAGAGAAAGCTTAACGTATCAAACACAGTAGTAGAGAGTGACGGTAGAAGACGACGATCTGTCAATCTAGATGACACATCGTTGACCTAGAGTGACAGCAAAAGACCACGATCTGCCAATCTAGGTGACACATCGTGGATCAACGAGTAAAATCATACATACCCAATCACGTAGGGAGGTGATACATGATGACAATCCATTAATCTACATGATCTTGAGATTCTTGACACATCATGAATCAAGTTGTGTATGTTGAAGGGAAAAATGCGTAAGAAGTGCGGAGAATCGGGATGGCGGCTGCAATTCCCCTACTCAGTAAGAAAATTCATGGATTAGTTGAATAATTGTATACCATTACTTCTTCCCAAAGCACAGACAAGACTTCCACAAAAAAGGGCCCACAACGGTATGCCTACAATATCATTGTTTCTTCACTTCTGAATCTTGTCATAATGAATGCCAAATGTACAGATGAACCACTAACCATGAAAAAAGCAATCAAAGGTATATAATTTCTTCTTCTTCTCCTATCATCAATACTGATCATACTACAAACTCTAACAGCAATTCACACCATTCATAAAACTCAGGCTTTCAAAGATGGAGACACCTTGGCTTCATCAGGGGAAACTTTTGAACTGGGATTTTTCAGCCCTGGTAACTCCAACAATCGGTGTGTCGGGATTTGGTACAAGAAGGTGTCTAATATCACTCCAGTATGGGTCCTCAAACGAGAAACTCCGCTAACCAATCGACATGGCATAATAAAGTTCAATGAGTTTAACCATTTGGTTCTTGTGAACGATACGGATAACGTCGTATGGTTTTCAAACACATCAACAATTGCTCGAACTCCAATTCTCCAATTGCTAGACTCGGGAAATCTTGTTCTCAAAGAAGCATATGATGATAATCCAGAGAATTTCATTTGGCAGAGTTTTGATCATTTGACTGATTTGAGTGATACTTACCTACCACGTGCGAATTTTCGTGTGGAGAACTACTTGTCGTCCTAGACAAGCAATGATGATCCAACTCCAGGAGAGTTTGCTTTCTCCATGGATTTAACTCGATATGCACAAATCTTCATCAAAAGAGTTGAAGTTACTACGTTTAGATTCATACCTTGGAATGATCTTCGCTTCAGTGGAGGACCACATGTGAGTCCAATGTTCAAACATGGATTATTCAGAAACAAGAACACGACACACTACAAGGAAGACTCCAGTGACAACTCAGTTATCTCAAGGGCTACCTTGAATCCGACTGACATTATACAATGTTGGGTATGGGTTAATCAAGCCAGAGGCCGGGTCCTGTACTTAGCTTTACCATAAGATAATTGCGACACTTACAAGCATTGTGGTTCTTACGGGACTTGCTATACTGGGAACTCTTCGGCTTGTGAATGTTTAAGTAAATTTGTGCTGAAAGATCCAAAAGGTTGGCTTTAAGGGAGATTGGACGAACGGGTGCATTCGCAAGACTCCTTTAAATTGTCTAGAAGGTGACACATTTTTGAAGTATTCTGGCGTTAAATTGCCAGATGCACGAAATACCCCGTTTCATGATAGTATGACACTTGACGATGGTGAAGTTAAGCGTTTAGAGGATTGTTCTTGTATGCCATACACACAAGGAAAGGGAGTGGATGCTTGTTGCGGTTTGGAGACTTGATTGACATGAGAGATTTGTCATCAGACGGATAAGATATTTATATTAGAATGTCCTCTTCCGAGTTGGGTAAGAATCTACACAGCAATCAATCTATAATTCAGTACTGTAGCCTGTGTTCGTTTTAACCTTTTTCCTACATGAGAATTAACTTCTCTTGCTCAATCAAAGTCAAAATTTAACATTAATCACATATCTTTAATCCCCACCACTATTTAGCTAAAGAGTTGGTTTTTAGTAAAAAGAAAATTTACTGAACATACGGCTAATGTCTGGTAAACTTTCCTTGCCCTTTGTTGCAGATTCGGTAGGAAAGAAAAAGATACTTGCAACAACACTGCCATAATTGATTCCAGTGGTTCTGCTAGGCCTAAGCTTGATGCTGTATTTTCGGAAGAGGTCCAAGAGGAAGAAGATTGACCCAATGTCATCTTATGATGAAGTCAGTCAAAAAGACTTGGATCTCCCAATTTTTGACCTCACTGCAGTCTCAAAGGCCACCGATAACTTTTCAATCAATAACAAGTTTGGAAAGGGTGGATTCGGGCCTATTCATAAGGTAAAGAGGAATTTCAAAAAAATAAAGTCAATGCTGCTTTTACTTGTGCTAAATGAATGAATTTTCTTATGAACAAGTTTTGAATTTTAGGGACCTCCATGCAAGGGTTTGATGAATTCAAGAATGAAGTTATTTGTATTGCCAAACTTCAGCATCGAAATCTTGTGAGGCCAGTGGCTGCTGCTTTCAAGAAAATGACAACATGTTGATTTATGAATACATGCCAAACAAAAGCCTAGACTTAATTCTCTTTGGTAAGTAATTCTGGTTGGAAGTTCCTTTTGGATGATTTTTAATGTTCATCTAACAACTGCATGAGGCAGATTAACTAGCATGATGCTTTGATAGGTAGAAGAAAAGGTAGGTTACTGAATTGGCAGTGATGGGAACATAGTATGATCTTTAACAACACGAGGAAGCAAATGCGGTTTTATTGCTTGTAGCTTATATTCTCATTAATACTTTTTTATAGTGGATTAGTGGTTATATGACACCAGAATATACAGTGCATGGTCGATTCTCATTAAAATCTGACTTATTCAGATTTGGAGTTCTAGTCTCAGAAATAGTGCATTTCCTAGGAGAGATCATTTCCTCAACCTTCTTGGACATGTAACTTCTTGTGCCTTGCCTTTCTCATATTTACATAGAATAGTCCTGTATATCAGCACTTTTGATCGAATCAACATTTACGTGGCACATCCTCACTAGCTAATGTTTTATAGAACCACCATATCAACCAATGCTAAACTATCATTTACCCAAGAATTCATTAGCCCTTGTGATATAGAACTACTCATTTACTTGGATCCTTACCTATGATCCGATTTCAATCCTCTTTGTTGTCTCATCCATTCAAAACAACACACACCATTGAATTAATGCATTTAGTTGTATACGTGAACTATTTTAATTGGTTAAGACAGTTAAAGAAACAAAAGACGAGACAGCACAACTGAACTTCATTTACACACGTCTATACTATATCTAAGCTAACCAAATTGCAAGGTCTTATGATTTTCCCATTGCAGGCATGGATACTTTATATAGAATGAAGGTCATTGGAACTTGTTGATGCTTGTGTATATGACTCAGCTAATATATCAGAAGTGGAAAAAGTCATGCACATGGGCCTGTTATGTGTGCAGCAGCGTCCAGATGATAGGCCAAGCACGACTACGGTGGTTGCATTATTGCGTAATGACGGAGTTTTCCCAAAGGCAAAGCGGCCTGGTTTTTTTTTTTTGTAGGGGGAGGCATTCTTGTCGATGAAGGTACAACTAGCACGAATGACGCCTGTTCAACTAATGATATCACCATTACACAGATGGAAGCACTATAGAGAGGATATTACAACAGATTATTGTGATGGTTCTACAGTAATTACTCGCTGAACCATGAGAGTCTCCATGACAAAATTAGTTTTTAACCATTATTAAGTACACACACATATGCGGTTTGCCATTGTTGAGTTCAATATAACAATTGGTCAATGGGAATATTTGCTCTCGTTCTTCTGCGTTCTGTTCAACGGATCGAGAAGCTTATATCATTAAATGAATTAAACATATTCAAAGTCAACAAACTTCCGTTACAATTCAAAACACAGAAAAAAACCACGAGACGACTTTGCAACATGTACAAACAAGCATATAAAGACGTATAAAAACAACATATCTCATAATTAATGATGGGCATCGAGTCCAATAAATAATAATTAATTTGTTCAAAAATATAGATTGTAGTAGTAATGAGTAAGGTCGTATCTGCAGAGATTGGTTAAATTTATTCTTTTAAAAATGAGACTAACACTTTGTTCACGTCTATTACTTGCAAGTGTTTGTTTCCATTTTTTTTTACCTAAAAATTATCTACTACTAAAAGTCAAAGTCAAACATCAATACCAATCACACATTTCACATCATCACTCATTATTATCCACATATCTTGTGGTCCCCACCACTACACTCCACTTTTAACAAAATTTTAGGTAAAAATAAGTAATACGCATGTAATGCCCCACTCAAATAAAATAATGTATATGTGTATGATGTGTTAATGAAATGTTTGGGAAGGTATGAGACATTCAAAGAACTGAAACAAGAACAATGGCAATGATGAAATATAAATTAAGCTATAGTCACTTAAGGAAAATATCCGATCCAAGGTTTAATCTCCAATTGATTCACGCAAATTGATCATAGATGCAAAGATAATTCTTCTAATTAATTCCCTAAACTGGTTATAGTTGTTGATATGATCGAACAACCTATCTCTACTTGTTCGATAATCAAAGTACGATCGTTGATTATTTCCATAATCAATAAATACGGCCTAGTAATTGCATCAAGATGGAATTAATTGATTACTACCAGTATCCTAGAGTATTATCTAATTCAAACAAAGGTACGATGAATTGTTTGCTAGATTGTATATTCAACATAAATTGAGAACTTTAAGGTCTTGGTCAATTATATTGTTTGCCACAATTATTAGCCCTAGACAATTACATCCAAGTTTTCTAATCCCCCTAAAGCTCCCAAGTCATGAATTGATAATTAAAACAACTGAGATGCTATATATTTACAATCAAATCCATGTGACAAGACACAAGAAACATGAAGGGAAGAAGAGAAAGAGAAGAGATGAAGAAGAAGGATATTAGATCTCTATGGTTCTTGAATCAATTTCTAATCAACATTGAATTAATAGATGTAAATTTATGAATTATGGTATGAATATGATATGTTTATAGCATGTTTTCATGAGTTTAAGAATAAATGTGTATGTTATTCATGTTATGCCTTTGTATGCTTGGTATGTGTATGTGCAAATGTCAATGTTATAATGTAATTTAGAAACAAAATGATGTTAGATGAAAATAGAAATAGAAAATTAATGAAATATGTGATGATTGAGACCATGTAATAAAGCTTAGAATGACATTTTTCCTAAAGAAATGTGAACTAATGCAAAATGATTACGTGATGTGTTATGATAAATATTCAGATCCTTTGACATGATGTTCATGACATGATGAAGTTATGTGATATCACTGATAAGACCATCTTCACTTTAAAGGAGTATGCTATGTAATGCCCAAGAATGTACTTGGATCATTTACAAATTGAAGCATGAATGATGTATGACACAGATTCGTGGCTCTGTATAAATTTATCACTTATGATCATTCTCTTCTAAGACTTGTAAAGAACTCCATTTTGATCCAATATTTGACTTGGCCCATAAAATACAAAAAAAAATCAAAATCAAGGACGTAAGCAATTTTTAAATAATAGAAGCATGGAAAAACATTATGATTATATAAAATAAAAGAGCATTATCAATTAAGAATCTATTTTTTCACAAATCACGCATCATGAATAATCGCAACTGTAGCTTAGAAATGGACACATCATTGTTTATAAAAGTATTCATGTACATTGTTTGCATCTATTGCTCAACAGTCCTTGTGACTCATATATATATATATATATATATATATATCCATAGGACTATTGAAAAATCCGACCGGCTATGTGTCGGATGTGCGTTTTTAAAATGGAAGGATCAGTCCTTTATTTGAAAGGAAATATAGAAAGTATTAAAATTAGGATTCTTTATTATATCTTCTACAAGAATGGATTCTATTAAAAATCTTTATCAAGAATGGATCTTAAAATAGATGAGATGATATTTTTGTAATGTTATTGCAAAAGAAAAAAGACATACAAACACTTGAGATGAATTGACTATGTTCTCATGATGTTCATACCCACCAGAGCACGTGATGCTATGTAATATCATGTTTTATGGATTATTGATTGCATATGTATGCCCATACGACAGTTCGTGAAGACGTTAAGATTATGGTCTATGTCAAATATATATCCCAGGAGATATATGGATGTAAGATTGATTTGATCAAATGATAAATTTAAAGGGATGGAACGAAAATTAAAATGTATAAAATGGGTTTGATTTAAAATTGGCGGGATTAATGCACACTAAAGAAAGATGTAGTGATATGTTCAAGTTATTTTGATAAAGGGTGAGGTTAAATGCACTCTATTTCATTTCTAAAGGGTATGGATATTGATAACAAAATCACCCAAGGAAAGTTATGAATACGAGAGCCTCATTTCGATAGTGGCAAAACCAAATTTATTTAAGGGGAAAGATTGGTAGATGCCCACTCAAAGTCCAACTGATATTCAAACGTATAGATGTGTTCATGAAATAAAAGGTTTGGGGAAGGTATTTTTTTGAAGACATGTCGGGGGTCGTGCTGTATAAGGAAAACGGAAAATTTAGAAAATAGATCCATGTAGCCTCATTTGATAAATTCAATTTTTGGGTCCACCTGATCAGCCGCCAATCTAAACTAAGGCTAAACAAATTCATTAAAGATGGCAACAAAATATATATATCTATATATATATATATATGTATGTATTTTATATTTTCTTAACATAAATTGACATCATGCATTCGCAATTTGCCCGATATCCAAATCATTTTGCATTTGCAAAAATCTGGACATTGTTAATTTATATTTTTATTATGAAATACATTGATCTGTTGGTCTTTTATTGAGTGACAAAGAGGTGTGTATATGATTTTTCGGCCATTAATGTCATCTTCAGGCCCATAAAGAGGACATACATTCCAAGAACACCCCCAAAGCTTTGAATATTATTGGGGTTGAGAGAAATATTTAGTTCAAATCCATGCAAATAAGAAGAAGAAGGAAGAGAAGATCAACAGTTAAAGAGATGAAGAAGAAGAATACTTATCTATGGTTCTTGATGATTTCTTCTACATGGGTGAGTAATAGATGTATATTATGTTATAGTATGAATATGATGTCAATCTATAGATCTAGAATCAAGTTGCATGAGTTTAAGAATAAATATGAGATGTTATTCATAATAATGCCTTTGATAATGCTTGGTATGTAAAGGTATCTCCTCCCAAGTATGTGATGTTATAATGTGAATTAGCATGTTGAATGATGTTAGATGATCAAGATATGAACGTAGTACATGAAATATGTGATGATTGAGACCATGTAATGATGCTAGCAATGACATGAGCTAGAAATAACAACTGCCAAGTGATATGATTACGTGATAACTAAAAATATGATGATTAATGTTATATGCAATGACATGAGAATGACATGATGAAGTTATGTGAGGATATGGTTAATGATAAACGGTTCATAAGAAAGTAAAATGCCCATGAATTATTATTTTTTTTTACATATATGAATGATGTATTTCCTAACACACAAATGATGTGAAAAAAGGTCGTATCATGAGAATTATGACAACAGAGGTTGCCTCAAGAAAAAGAACTCTTGGGACTCTTATTTGAATCTTCTAATATCGAATGGCGAAGAACCCAAAGACGGCCATGGGCCAAACACAAAGAATGAACCACGGTCCCAACCATGAAGAAATCAATCACGTCTATGATATGACTTCTTCTTTCTCCTATCATCATGATTCGCTCAACACTACAAAGAAAGGAAGAAAAGAATTGTTACACCATTCATAAAACTGCATTGCATCTATTGCTCACCGGAGACACCGTTGACTCATCAAGGGGACTTTTGAACCGATTTATGATGCGCTACGTGGAGAGTCCAACAATCCACCGAATGTAGGATTTGCGTACAATGGAAGGATCACTCACTCCCAATATGGCGGTCCTCAAGAAACTACGCTAACCAATCGACGCATAATAAAAGTTTTGAAGAATGAGGTTCAAAGAACTCCGAACAATGTGCAATGATGAGTGATAAATGTAAGCTATAGTCAAACACGAAAATATCAATCCAAGGTTTAATCTCCAATTGATTCACTCGAAATCTTGTTCATAGATGCAATGATGATAATTCTTCTAATTAATTTCCATTTGCGGTTATAGTTGTTGACTATTTAATCGATACAATCTATCTCTACTTGTTCGATAATTTTGGCGTGGAGAACTACATCTCGCTCGACGAGCAATGATGATCCACCCTAGGAGTTTAAGATTTAATTTACTTGGATAGCATTAAAATTTAGAGCGATGCACAATTCTTAACCATCAAAAGTGGATGAATTGTTACTACATTTAGATTCTGACAACATAAATTGAGAACTTTCGATCTGGAGGATCACATTATCCAATTGTTTGCCATGGATTATTCGAAATACTAGAACACACATACGATCTAGTTTTCTAACTACCGACAAATCAGCTTATCTCAACGGGCCACCTTGTATAATCAATCATTATACAACGCTGACATGGTTAACCGCACAAGAAACAACCGGCCTCTACTTAGCTTTACCATCGATAGAAACATTTAAAAGAATTGTGAAAGAATATATTGATCTATATTGGGAACCCTCCTTGAATCAATGTTTAAGTCAACATTGAATTAGAAAGGATCCGTGAATTCCATAGAGGGAAGATTGGAAGAAATTTGGGTGCATGATGAAGATGAAGAAAATGTGTATAATCCTCCCAAGAAATCACATGTGACTGTGTTTCAAGTCTCTTGGGCCAAATTGTCAATGCAATTTAAATTCCACATTTAATGACTCCATGACGCTAATAATAGAAATACTCAGGAATGTTTAGTTTCCTAATCTATATATTAATAAACCAAGAAAGTTTTCCCAATTTGCAGTGGATGCCTATTCGCTTTTATTTTAATCTTGATTCATTATTAGATTTGTTAATTGTTATGGACAAGATTAGCAATATACGAATCAAATGTTAATCATTGATATATTTAGGCTATTAAGAACTACAAAGCAATTGATAATTGATTAGCTATTAATTGGATATATTTCGATCGTTAATTAAACTATTTAACGCTATTATTATCAAGAATATATTTAGGTCTATCACTATTATTGTTAATTGTTAGGTGTAAATTAGATTAGCAATATCTCTAATCCACTATTAAATAATTGGATATAAATTTTTTAATAAAATGGATTATTTACTTGATATATTTAGGCCGTCTAATTGATAATGGTGTCAAGATCACGAATCCAATTTGATTAAGGAAAGATATGCACCTAACTTACTAAAACGAATATGGCATAAATATATGGCAATGATTATCTCCTAGGTTTGAGCTTGATGCTGCCCTAATTGGAAGATTTTCTCAAGAGGCGAAGATTGGCCTTTCAAAGTTGTTTCCATGATTTAATTTGCGTATAAATGACTTCGTATCTCCCCAATTTGTGCTTTGACTTCACTACAGTCTCAAAAGCCACCAATAACTTTTCAATCAACTATTTGAGAGGTGGATTTCCATGCCAAATTATAAGATGATTTAATATCGCATAATAATTGCAATTCAATGCTTACTTTATCCGACAATTTTATCGAATTTGATTTTCCACACCAAAGTTCAACTCTAGGGAATTCTATTGAATCAATCAATCCGCAGATTTGGGTGAAACGGTTGTCAAAACTTCCAATGCTAAGGACGGATGAATTCAAGAATGAAGTTATCAGCCACATCCAAGTCTTCAACCTCACAAAGGTATATCACCATTCAATGATGAATCAAAGGTGATCATATAATTGTTAATGTAATTTGTAACAAAGGTTGTGACTTAACACTATTTGGTAAGGAATTCGATATAAAATTCTTTTCGATCGTAACTCTATTGTCTCTTTGCCACTTTGTTTATGGGAGCATAGGTTTTGAGAAGGAACAACTTTGTTTACGTGGGAGGAGGTTTTGAGAACAAAAAGGTATTTGCTGTTTACTCTATGCAATCAAGAAGGATCTTCCAAATTGTTGTGGTTTGCTAGAGGACTTATGTAAATTTTCACTCATGATTCCTTGTTGAGAATTATCCATTATCATCTCAAAGCGAGCAACATATTGCTAGACAATGATATTTTCCTAAGATATCGATTTGATGCTAAGAGATTAGTGATTTTGGAGTGAACATATATTGAAGACAAAACATCCGAGTGATTGGCTTCACATAGTAAGAAATTGGCATTAACAACACAATAAAAAACAAATGTGATTTTGTTGCTGGTTTCTTTACTTTTTTTGCAAGGGTTAAAAATCATCACCCGAATAGCAAATTAATTTTACTATCCTGCCTTCTTTAAACAATGATCATATGCTTTGGAGTGATCAAATTAATTGTGAGTGGGAAGAGTTTTAAGAGTAGCATTTCCTACAGAGATCAACCTTTGACAAACCTTTTATTGTATTGATTAGAGGCATTTGTTGCATTGAGTGTATTGAATATTTAGGTTAGTTGGTATTAATTTCTTCATTCGTCAACTTATTCTTTCGGGCTTTCAACTATGATCAAGAATTTGATAATATTATCATTTACATACCAAACTCTTAGTCTATTCATCATAGAGGCATTATCCTCAGTGTGTTGAATGATGATCCATGTGCTAATGTCTTATGATCACCATTTTTCATCAACTATCATTTTTGTACAACTAAATAAATATTACCCACCATTAAAAGGTAAGTTTTTTTTGGTTGAACATTAATTATCTCATTTCTACCTAATTCCTTCTTATATTATTTAAAGAAAAATCCTAAATAAAACAATTTTATTTCCAATTAGAATAAACAACCCACATCATGGATATATCAAGTTCTATTTTCAATTAATTTGTTTTTTCCATGTCTTAGATTTTTCATTATTTAAGGAACAAGCAATAAATAAATAATGAACTTCATTATACAAATAACCATTTCTATGCTATTTTTCCAAGCTAACCAAATATCGAGGTCTATTGATATGGTTTTCTCATTTTTAAATTCGGCCCTAATCAAGAAGGAAGGTTTTTACAACTTGTTGGAAAAACTTGTCTACTTGACTCAAATTTACTAATGCCATTTTTTTAGAAGTGAAAGATTTTGATCCAAATTAAAAAGGGTGGATTTGTATGAAAATAATGAAATTATGTTCAAAATTAGGCCAAGCATGACTTTTTTGCTTATTATTATAATTGAGGGTGTAAATTATTAACGAAAATTAGCTCACTTTTTATAGGGGAGCATTTTGTAGATCTGAAGGTAATGCATGAATGAAGCTTGCTCAACCAATGCTATCACCATTACACAAATTGGGATGGCTAAAGAAGACATTTCTTCTAGAGATTGAGTTCATCTGGTTCTAAAATTTCAACCATCTTAGTCTCTCCATCATAGAATTATCTACTTATGATGACCATTATTCAAGTAATTTGAGAAACTAGAAGTAGATATAATAGAGAATAGAATCTCGCTATTATTATGAGTCATTTATATTTTCCATCAA
Organism: Jasminum sambac; assembly: GCA_018223645.1. NCBI lineage: Eukaryota > Viridiplantae > Streptophyta > Magnoliopsida > Lamiales > Oleaceae > Jasminum > Jasminum sambac. The sequence goes on from CP073642.1 coordinate 15,456,416, forward strand.
TTAAATCTACCGGCAAAACTTCTATGTTTTGTTCAAGGGTAGAAGCTCAATGTCATTAAATGAATTAAACATATTCAAAGTCAAAAAACTTATGTTAGATTTTTCAAACAAAGAAAGGGAAAAAGAATTAAGAAAAAGAAAGAAAGATCCCCATAAAATACGTGATTCCTTTTTGCAACATGTACAAATAAGTGTTTAAATAGACATTACAAACAACATCTTTCACTTTTAAAGGAATCTATTTCACACACAATTCACATTTGATTGATAAAATGTGTCGATATAAAAATAGTTACATCAACTTTGAACAAATGGCTTATCACTTAACTTCATTCTCTTAAAAACTTGTAAATTGACTCCATGTTGATCTCAATATTTGTTACTTGGCTCCATAAATTTTATACAAAAAAAATTCTCAAAATCAAGGACGTGAATATTTTTAAATAATAGAAGCATGGAAAAACATTATGATTATATAAAATAAAAGAGCATTATCAATTAAGAATCTATTTTTTCACAAATCACGTTACTTGAATAATCGAGTAGCGCAAAATGGACACATCATTGTTTATAAAAGTATTTGTACATTTTGTTTGTTAAACAAGTATATATATATATCCATAGGACTATTGAAAAAAATCTCGAAAGTATTTCTTCTTCTTTTTTAAAATTTTAAATTTTTATTTGAAAAGGGAAATATAGAAAGTATTAAAAATTAGAAAATTTTTTATTATATCTTTACAAGAATATTCTATTAAAGACCAAAGAATATTCAAAATACATAAGCATATTCAAGATGTTGATAAATAGATTGTTAAAAGTAAAAATAATACCAATACAAATACTTGAGGTAATTGATGGAGAAAAACCAATTTCCAATGCCAAACGTATATGACTACCATAAACTAAGAAAAGCATATTGCCAAGAAAAGCAACTGCTCCAATGTCAACATGTTGTTAGCAGAATATAATATGCCATGAGTGTGATATATTGGTCAAGGATTGATTTGATCAAATCCAAATTTAGGGAGGATAACAAATTAGAAATGTATAAATACCATATATAGTAGGAGATCAATTTGGTGCTAATGTACAAAACTGCTTTTGGTCAAACATAGTTATTTTGATAAAGGTGGTTAACCATGCACGCCCTCATGTGCCTTGTCTAAATTTTAAGACAATAATATCTTTATATTGAATAATGAATAAACAAAGTTATGAAAAAAAATTAGAGATTAAACATGGTGAAATCTACTAAACATACATATTTGCCTTTTCTACTATCATACTTACTTTCCACCCTAAGGATTTCACCAATTGATCCTGAACAATACAACCGACCAAATAAAAGGTTCGGTAAAGCCTATTTCATGGGGCGGGGGCAGTCAATTTGAGCCGTTTGTATTTAGAAAAAATGGGGATCCATGTAGCTCCTCCAGATGTGAATATGGTACACCAACATCGCTAACATCACAAGCTTTAAACTAAGGCTAAACAAATTCATTAAAGATGGCAACAAATATATATATATATATATATATATATATATATATATATATATTTTTATTTTCCAATATAATTGACATCATCATGGTCAAATATCGCACTTCAAGAATCGCCGAGTCCAAATCATTTTGCATTTGCAAAACTCATTGTTAATCTTATATTTTTATTATAAGCAATGATAACCATCCGCTGAATTTTCTATTGAGTGACAAGAGGTGTGTATATGATTTTTCAATTAAGTGATACATCTTCATACCCATAAAGAGTGACATGTCAACTCTAAAAATGTCAAATTTGAATGAATTACCTTAAAGTTGCTATGGAAGAAATATGTAGTTAAAATTTGCAAATAAACTATGATGTACTTGATCCAACCGATATCCACGTAACATCTTAAGAAAAAGGTATATGTGATTGTATCAGAGAATGGGACCACACAACTTGGTTTCGCCTTTAGATGATGTGTGCCAAATTCAAAAGGATGACTCAATAAATGCTCAATCTATGTATTTGTAAGTTGATGAGAACACGACATACCAACAAGAAAGCTTTGACAGATCAACATTGAAATTTCAAGATTTCCTCCCCTAAGTGAGAGCTCCCATCTCGGTGTCAACAATGATTACGGGTCAATCTGGACCAAGAATGGGTGCTTTTACCATTAATATTAACACAGATCATTGTGATAGTTATGGATTCACATGTGTGGTACTATCATTATTGCAATATAGCAAATAACTCCAAAAAATGTGGAGGAATAAGCATGATTTGTGCCAAAAATCAAGCTGATTGATGGTTAGGTCAATTTCCTTTATTAGAAGAAAATTCATGGATTATTAATGTGTTTTTTTTACATATATTGTTAAAATGCCGAACTACACAGCATTCGGTTTAAGATGAAAAAGGTCACTCAAGAATTTGACAAATGTAGAGGCGTTTAGAATTGCTTGTGTGGCATACACACAATTAGATATTAGCAGAGAGGGAAGTGGATGCTTGTTTTGGTCTAAAGACTTGATTGACATCAGAGATCTACCTGTAGACGGACAAGATATCTACATTAGATATATGGCTTTTCTACTTCTTCTTCTCCTAATCATGAAATCTTCAACAATCAATACTTCAAGATCATTTCTACACTTCAAAGATGGAGACACCCTGGTTTCATACTTTTGTGTGCGATCAAAATTGTTCCTATCATAAACGAATAATCGAAAGGTTTTCTGGAATAGGCATCTATCATCACTCCAATAGGTCTCAAAGAGAAATGAGAACCAAAATATTGATAAAGTTCAATGAGGTTAACCATCACGGTTCTTGATGGGAATGAGAGTGATAATGTAATTTGATGTCAGACATCGAACAAGGAAGAGATGCCAATTCTCCAATTGCTAGACTCGAAACATAGGTGAGAGAAGCTAATGATGATAAATCTAGAGAATTTCACTAGGCGCAAGAACAAGCGAACCATACTATACATCATAAATTTTGGCGTGGAGAACTACATTAAGCTCTGCAAGGTACAATGATGATCCGAAATTCTCAGGGAGTTTAAGAACTACTTGATCTAACGATATGCACAAATCTTCTCGTGGTGAAGTTACTACATTTAGATTAGACCGAAATGGCTTCGCTTAGTGGAGGACCATGCTGAGTCCAATGTTCAAAGTGATCTATTGCTTCAAAGCCACAACAATCGACATACTACATTGGAAGACTCCTTGACAAGGTGGATAGCGATATCTCAAGGGCTAAACCTTGAACTGTGGCATTATACAAGAGGTGGTTAATCGCTTTGTGGTTTTCTGACATTAGCTTTTCGAGCCAACTGTGAGCATTTACAAACCTTCTAGATGGGCCTTAGATAATTGGGAACTCTCTTTTATGAATGTTTATCCTCAGGAAAGACGATCCGCTAGAGTTTGATGCGCCAAGGTAAAATCATCTACGAATGAGGAATTATAAGACTCATGAATTGTCCCGTGATGTGGTTCTCAAGACATAGACATTAATCAATTGCCCGATGCACTAAATTCCACATTTACCGTCTTGCTTTAAAGAATTTTTGCGTAAAAATGATCAAATCCGGTTTAAACGATTGTTCTTGTCCACACCGCACACAATTGGATGTTGCCTTATTATGCCAAATTCATTTAGACTTGATTGACTAGAGATTTGTCATCGATGGACAAGATATTTACATTAGAATGTCATCATCCGAAAGAAATTAGCAATCGCTTAGATATTTCTAAAATATCATTTTCCCCTCAACTTATCATTGATAACACATTCTATTTATTCAACAACTTTTTCCAATATTAACCACATATCTCTAATCCCCACCACTACTTATCTACTTTCAACGAGACAATTCAAATATAATTTTTCCAAAAGATCGCTTCCAAAGAGACACTAAGCTTAATGCATGTAGCAATGTCCAAATACTCAGCTCTTATTACATAAGAAATGGAGTCCCATTGATGGCAAGTGGGGCATCTATGAGCTTGATCGCCCTTTAGAGGTCCAAGTATCGAAGATTGGCCTAATGCCATGAATCTTTGCACTACTTAAGTTCATATAGTGAATACTTTTTCAAATGCGCAAATTATGATCTTAAAGGCCGAAAATGGATTTTCAATCAACATTGCTTGAAAAGGGTGGATTTGGGCACTGTGGTATAAGGTAAATTGTTGAATTCAAGAATGAAGTTATCTACTTTTATGCCAAACTTAAATGAACTAAATTTTCCTGAAGCTTCTAGGATGTTGCATTCAAGGAGACGACAAGATGTTGATATATGAATACATGCCTAATAGAAGCTTGGACTTGGTTCTATTTGGTGAGAATTTCTAAGTCCCATACTATCAGCTCAAAATTACTTCAAATTTACATTCTATAATGAATATTTATTGCTTTAAGTAATCAATGGATGATACATGTTGATTTACCTGAATACTTCTTTAGGAACATCAAACGCATGTGCCTGCATATAGTTTTCTTGGTAAGGAACACAAACGATAAAAATTCTTTCGCATTGATTTTTAATAGTCATCGCTTTCAAAAGTTGAGCATACGTAACTAACACAATGCATTGGCGATCAAACAAAAAGTAAATTATTTGATTGGTCCAAGCGACTCCAAGTTGTTAATGGGGTGGCCAGGGGAACTCATGTATATCCATCAAGATTCCCAATTGAGGATCATCCATAGAGACCTCAAAGCTAGCAACATATTGCTAGATACTAACATGAAACCTAAGATATCAGACTTTGGCATTGCTAGAAGCTATGGAGGGAATGAAGCCGAAGATAAGACAAGCAAAGTGATTGGAACATAGTAAGATCTTTAACAACACAATAAAACAAATGTGATTTTGTTGCTTGTAGCTTATATTCTAGCTAATACTTTATTTTGGTATGCGTTACATGTCACCCAATATGCGCCTATGGGCATAATTCTCAAGAAAGTCGATGTATTTTAGCTTTGGAGTTCTAGTGTTAGAAATTGTGAGTGGGAAGAGAAATAGTGCATTTCCTACGGGAGATCAACACCTCAACCTTCTTGGACATGTAATATTGCCTGTTTTATCTTTTATACATAGAATAAGTCGCCTAATATAATGCATTTATATGGATACATCCTCATGGACACTTTATAAGGAAGAAAGGTCACCGGAATGTCTTATAGAACCACCACATCAACCAATGTTAAACTATCATTTACCCACCATATTGGCCTTTGTGTGTACATATAACATTATTCAGATGATAGACCAAGCATGGCCTCATTGGTTGCTATGTCCTTGACAATTTTATCCAATCAAAACAACCTGGTTTTTCACGTAAATTGCAGGTGCTTGCGACCTGCAAGTATGTGGGTCAATTTTAAGTAACAATACAAGGGAACAAGCATGTGATAATGTAAATATGAACTTCATTAGTACATGTAATTTCCAATCGCTATATCTAAGCTTAACCAAATGTAGTTCGAGGAAATTGATATGGAACATACTTATCGTAGGCATGGATACTTTATGGTGGTCGAAGGTCATTGGAACTTGTCAATCTATTTTCTACTTGACCTTATAAATCACAAAATAAAGAGTGATCCATTTTCGGCTTATTATGTGTGCAACAACGCCCATGATACCAAGCATGACTACTGGTTGCATTGTTGTGTAATGAAGTTTTCCATGACAATCACCGCAATGGACTAACCACACATTGTTTGTAGATGAATTGACTATAGCATGAATGAAGCTTGCTCAACCAAAGAAAATTACACGCTTAGCACGATAAAGAAGACATCATTAGAGATTATTTGGTGGTTCTACAATTATTCTGAACCATTAGTCTCTCCATCATAGAATCATATTGACAAGTCAATCCTCAATTTGCTCAGAAATCCATCATCATACATTAGATATATACACACATTATCACATACACTTGGTCAATAGGGAATATATATTTTCCGCACCTATTTCTGCTATGTTAATAAATCTTCCGAAGCTCAATGTCATTAAATGAATTAAACATATTCAAAGTCAAAAAACTTATGTTAGATTTCAAACATAGAAAAAGAAAGGGAAATATATTATATGCAAGAAAGAAAGAGAGTACAAGACGTATTCATCACATGTACAAATCATGTTTAAATAGACATGCACAAATCTTCTAGTCGACAAGACATCATTTTTTATGAGGTTATATGAATGAAAAATCATTTGATATTAAGTAGTTACATCAATTTTGAAATTGAACCCATAAACAATAATAACGATGTTAAAACACAATCAAAATGTTGTCTCATATATTAGTTACTTACAAATTTTATAATTCTCATCAAGTCATCAATATTCTTCCTACAAGTTATTGATAAGAATACTATTATTCATAAGAGATGCTACTAGATGAGCAATTATGTTTTGTTATAGAAGCACTGGTTAATGCTGTGGTGCTCATGTAATAGTTATTTGTGCATTTTATAATTTTCATCACTATTCTTCCTAAAACTTATTAACAAGAGTACTGATTAATAATTACGTGGCACTTGATCATTTAGCAGCGTGTCAATGCTTTTTATTTTGCCATACATGCATATCTGAAAATGGAAATTCAAAATACATGCATATTCAAGATGTTGATAAACTAGTGGATTAATGTAGTAACAAACAATGGACCAATCAAATAAAGGTTGGAGAAAAAATGGCCAAGTCAAATCCCGTGGTTGGAATTGTTGGTGAAAAGATATATTGCCAAAACTTGCTCCATCTTCTCCTATAACATGTTGGTGATCAGAAGGCTGTCAATATGCCATGTGGAGTGGACACACCACAATTGAGTGCATTCTCCAAAGAGTGAGAGATAAAGAGTAGTGAGAAAGTTAGAGAGAAAATTAAATACCTAATATTAGTAGGAGATCAACCTTTGCTAAGGATGTGTTTTTCTCCTATTGGTAAGAGAGAGTTATTTCATTTGTACTTTATATTAGAGAGAAGCAGTTGTAATCCTTGTTGAATTTTAAGACAATCATATCTTTATATTGAATGATGAATAAACAAAAGTTATGAAAAAAATTTGGGGTTTAAACATGGTGAAATCTACTAAACATACATATTTGCCTTTTCTCCTATCATACTTCAGCTTGTAATTGTGTGTCAAGATTTCCACAACCGATCCTAACAAGTATCAGAGCTGGCAAAAGCTGGATTTTTCATTAAATTCTTAGTATGCTATGTGGATTTTTCGACCTATCTTTCCACATCGAAACTATTTTTTGAGAAAATCACTAGATACACCAACATCGTACAAGATCGTATCCAGCTAGTGGAAAAGAGGCACCTATAAAATGGCTCAATGAAATATGAAATAGAGAAATTATCGGGAATAATTTCTCTGGTTGTTCTAAATTCCAAGAATAAAAGCATATGAGTCTTCAAATACATCAAGAATGGCAATTGGAGAAAGGCCCTTTGCAATCACTGGTGATAAATGGAGCGAGATGGATGGCAATGTTATTGCTAATCTACATCTAGAATTTTCTCCGCAAAGTATTGATCATCTAGCGAGATTTCTACCTGGTATGAATTTTGGTTGGAACTTCTGGCACAAGGTGGAATGAACTACCAAATCACTACACAACAAGATCTTCTTGAAGAGGAAGTTATACGATGTAATTCTGGATCCAATGGAGTCAATTTCACACATCTTAACACCAAAGGTAATGATTTTTCACACAATGGACCGCAATGGTCTTCGCCTAATATAGAGATGTGAACGATGACTAAACGTATTCACCTTTGTATTTGATCAACCCATGATCAATTTGACCTAACACCAGGGAAGAAACCATTTTGATGATCGCTTATTTCAAGATTTACTGAAGAAGAGCGCCAAGAAAAACTAAAGAACATGGGTCATTGGAGCTCACAGAATGTGCCTAATGCAGTGACGCAGAGGTAGATCAACTGATTATGTGGTGCTTATGGTGTTTGCAAATCAGTAGATCAAAGATGTGGATGTCAGAATTTGTGCCAAAAAAATCAAGGTCGGTTATCATATTGGTCAAATGGGTGTGTTAGAAGAACGCCCTTGGAGTGTTGGCATTGTCGAAGATTGAGGAAGCATTCAGAGGAAATGCTGCACTCGAGATATTAAATGCTCGTGGTTTAAGATGAATATTACACTCGGATGAGTAGAGTGCTTAGGAATATTGCATACAAATGGCATACACACAATTGTTGAAGGCGTAGAGAAGGGGATGCTTGTTTTGGCTAAAGACTTGATTGAGCTACGAGCATCTGACCCTAGGAGACAATGGTATCTACAATAGAACCTATCTCAGAGGATCTGTTTATGGTAACGATCTTCAATCAATACTGAGATTGTCATTTCTACCATCAAATATTTTGTTTACTTTTGTGTGCGATCAAAATTGTTCCTATCCAGAGGTACGACATAAAAAGTTTTCGAAGAATAATCTATTGTTCTCGGATTCGGACAATGAGAAGAAAAATATTGATATCTAGTTTGATATCATTGATGGGAGTGAAGATTGTTAGGCGCCGCTTTGATGTTGCATTGGAAAAGATAGCAAAGACTACGCTTAAATGGCTAAACACAACAAGAAGGAGAAGCGCCAATCGCGGTCATTTAATAATGAATATAAAGAACAACACTAGGGCAATCGTAAACAAGGAACCATATGTCTCAATCCTAGGGTTGATAAATAAATAAGATGCAAGGCTTACAACACGCTCAAAAGGCAACACTAACATTTTGTGAGCCTTTCAACTTTACCAGTAATTATATCCTCAGATATCATTTTTCAGCTCGACCGCTAGAAGTAAAGACTATACTCTTGAGTCGTTCAAGTATCACTGCTTAAGCACCTTTTCATTCCACAGTCCCTTGGACAAGGTACTTGTATCATTTATCGACGACATTCAGGTAAATGTTGCGTAATCCACTTATGTTAAATCGATGTGGTTTTTGTGGTTTTTCAAATCTTACTTTGGAACTTGAATCGAGAAAAGATCAAGTGTTTGAGGACGCATAATGGTGATTTATTATTTATCATGATGCTATTTGATAGACCAAATGCTAGAGTTTGGATGCGTCAAGGTAAAATCATCTACAGAAATGAGGAATTATAACCATGAATAATTGCTTCATTGGTTCTCAAGACATAGACATTAATCAAGTTACACAAGTTATACAATCTGCTCTTATTGTCTTGCTTTAAAGAATTTTTGCAGAAAATGATCAATCGTCATAAATGCTTGCTCCAATCAATCGTCACCATCAACGTGTTGTTATCTAAAATTCATTTAGATGGGTTCTAAAGCCAAAATATTATTACATGATTCCATGCTGGAAGTTAGGATGCTATTTCTAAGAATATCATCGGTTGATCCTCAACTTATCCATTGATAATGCATTCTATTTATTCAACGATGGTGTTCCAAAATCGCTTTTTCAACACACCTTTACTATTTCCACCGAGGTTATCTAATCAGCAGGACAATTGCAAATATAAGGTGCAAAGATGATAGCATTTCAAAGAGACACTAAGCTTAATGCATGTACGTAATGTCCAAGTTGAAGATCAACTAAGAAATGGAAGTTCTAGATTCTTCCAACGCATCGGGCATCTATGCTAGCAAGCTGGAGTTTATAAAAATAAGTATCGACTAGATAGAAACTCAGAGAAGAGGACCATCTTGGCACTACTTATATTATGGAGGGTAATACTTTTTCATACTGCCTACTGATCTTAGGGATGTGAGCCATCGAAAATGGAGGGACATTGCCGTGAAAAGATGCTTCCTTGCGTGATGACAAAGAATTGTTGAATTCAAGAAATGAAGCTCTTCATAAAAATAAAACTTGAAATCTTGTTCCACTACCACATGGAAGGAAAGCTTCAAATGGAGTCTACAAGATGTTGAATATGAATGGCTAATGACAAAGCTTGGAGCTTGGTTCTATTTGGTGAAAGGAATTGTCGTAGTCCCATACTGTTGATTTCAACGAAATTACTTCAAATTTATATCTATAATGACAATTTATTGCTTTAAGTAATCGCTATATGGTGACTAGTGAATTTGTACCTTGGAACTTCTTGGATGTGAAAACATCATTTCTTCATGGAGAGCTTGAAGAAGAAATAATTATGCTCCAACCGCATGGTTTTGAAGAAAGGAAAAGAGAACTTGCTTGTAGGTTGAACATCTCTATACACAAACATTTGCGCCTGAGATGTCAAATAAGAGATTTGATTCCTTCATCACACTTTGTTACAAATGGGCTGAATGCGCATCCTGCTATATATCCATCAGAGATTTGGTGATGGTGATTTCATCCATAGAGTATCAAAGCTGGGACAACATGTTGGTAGCATCCCAACATGAAGATCGTACTTATATTGAAGGCTCAATTGGCTAGTGGAAGTTTGAAATGAAGGATAAGACCAAGAAACAAGATTCTGGAACATAGTAAGAACTCACTAAAACACCACATATATTTTATATACTTCCCATTGCTTAAGAATTACTGGAGAAAATACACGCTCAATATGTCAAGTAATATGCGCTAAGCCGATTCTCTACCCTCTTCCTATTAATGTTCTAGTTATCTCGGTTGTGAGTGGCAAGAAAATTAGAGATGGAGATGTCTCCAAAGTGAAGATCAACGCCTCAACCTTCTTGGACATGTAATATTGTCTTATATATCTATGTTTGTATCTTCCCGACATTGCACAAGCAAAGTGGGATGGTTAGCTAACACATGGCGATACCGTGCATGGACACTTTATCAGAAGAAAGGTCCCGGAACTATATCAAGGGTACCCCCATGTCTGATTCAAATTGTTATGGAGGATCTACTTTAATTCGAGGCCTTTTGTGTGTACAACGATGTGATCTGGATAAAAGCAAATCCACCACAAAGCATGTGTTTATGTTGGCAATGAAGTTGTGTTGTCGCTTTAAAACAACCCGGCTTCATCGTGGCTACGCCAACAACTGCAAGTAGCGTCAAATGGTAACAATTACACAAAGAAGCATGGTGATAATGGTATTGCAAATGTTATTAGTAATGTAATCTCCAATCGCTATTATGGAATCAGTTTCGAATGCTTAAATGTAGTTCGGGAAATTAGAAGAACATACTTATCGTGAGACTAAGAGTGCTTACATTTGGCAAAGAATCCAGATCTATTTCGTGACTATAAACACAAAATTCGGGTTCATAAGCACTTTCGTTCGTGAGAAGGTGGAAGAAGAAGCGTGACCACATACCAATCAGATATAATACGAGAATAACAAGTTTGCCATGACAAAGTGTTACAGCAATGGACTAACCACACATTGTAATTAATTGTAATTGACTATCCTCTGGGGGAAAAAGGAAAAATGAAAAATTCGAACGCTTAGCAGAAGGAAGATGTTAATACATGGTTTGCGCTATTTCCTTCTGCATTTAAATTTCGTTGAGAATCAAAGTCAATCCTCAATGCTCAACCAATTCCATCATCAACATTAGCATATATAGCTCACACATTATCACATACACTTTAAGTGCAATATCACCGGCACCTATTTCTGCAATAAGCTAATAAATCTACCTCCGAATCGAAAGACCGAATATATATTATATGCAAGCAAGAGAGTCGTCATTCATCACCACATGAAATCATGAATGCGATGCAAAATCTTCTAGTCGACAAACATCACTGGACTTTTATGAGGTTATATGAATGAAAATCGCTGATATTCCTATAATACTAGTGCAAGATTCCTTAAACAATAATGGATGTGTTTTCCTATCAACGAGAGAGCTGCATTTTAACTTATATTAGAGAAAGAAGACGAAAAACTTTGTTATAGTGGAATCCTTCACCATTTGCCCGTGGTTTTACCACAATCTCGAGATCGCTAAGATAAGAGGTTTCTTGACAAACCGAAAGTGGTAGCGCGGCGCGGAAAATTTTTCTCATTTCTACCACTGGAACGTTAGTGCATAACCGCTTGATCCACAGACCCATCCTATTTTGCCATAACGCAGTGATGATAATAATAATGACAGAAAGATGTAGCTTTACATGATTTTGATACATAACAATTCTATCACCTATCAACCTACTTATTCACATAAAATTTGGGTGGTTCACATTTGCAAAAACGACGCTCATGCTTACTTTTAACTATCAGTGGCAGATAGAATTCAAATTTTTACAAATTTTTATGTATTATTATGTAAAATATGAGAAAAAATGAATGAAATTGAAAAGTGAAAATTTGTATATTATATATGGGTCTCACGAGATATATGAATGTGATAAGTTTAACCAAATTCAAATTTAAAAGAGAATTAATAAAAATGTATCAAAATGAATTAAAATGTGATGCCTATTTCATTATCATAGTTAGTTCATTCCGAGGAATTCAAACTTGAGAACCTAAATCTCAGGGCCTCTGCTTTACCCCCAGACCAATGCATCATCAATGTTTGTATGTGTACAAGACTAATATATGTATCTATCTGATAATACTGTTGCAAAGGAAAAAACGGGAGAGAAGATGAGAAGAAAAACCGTCCAATTAACATTTCTCTTACTCGTCCCCCTGTTTTGGCTACTATTTAAATTAAAAAGAAATATTTTAGCAAAATAAAAATAATCTTATGCTCATTTGTATTTTTTTCGTTATCTTAAGATCAACTTCTATTAGGAAACACAAAATTATATTAACTTGAAAATATCGAATATGGTACATTAAAAATACTCAAAAGTTTTACCAATCAATTTTATCCATTTATCGGGGTATTATAATTTAAATTGGAGAGGAATTAAAAATAAAAATGAAATTTACCTGTTGTGTGACTTGTGCCCCAACTTTTTCTCTAGCTTCTTGCTGCCTTTTGGTGCACTTGCGTCCCTATCTTCCTATGTAAAGGCCACGAAGGTCAATGGAATTTTCAACGTAGAAAAACTCATTTCTTCTTTTACTTTGAAAACTAACTATTGCTTTGTTAACGGAAACAAAAAGCTATTAACTTTAACTAAACTAGTGTTTTCACCCGCGCGTTGCACGGGAAAACTTATACTCAATTGACGTGCGTGAACTGTTAGTGATAAAGATGAGAAGGAAATACCCGTGTATGTAAGATTTCTTTAATAAAAAATTTGGGTTTATCTCAAAATATACCATTTAATCTTACATATAGGGAGATTCCTTTAATAAAAGATTTGGGCTTATCTCAAAATATACCATTTAATCTTAAAAAACGAATATATAGGGATTGGCTAGGAAATGAAATTTTGTAATTAATTTTTTAATTCTAAAAATTGATAGTTTGAGCGGGAAAACGTGCTCATTTTATTAATATATAGATATATAGATTAGTATTTTCTCCTGTGCGTTGCACAGAGAGATTTATAACTAAATTATAATTTGAAATATGTGTAAAATAAAAATTATAATAATATATTTTCTTTTTTTTATAGTAAAAAGATATGGACTGGAGATTTTAAAAAAATCACACATGATAATAATCCGGATTGGAGGGATAAGGAATGATTCTATCAAAAGATTAGGGGTGATAATAATAGAAGATTATCCATCGGTTGAAAATTAAGCATTTATGCTTGAATGTGAAATATAAATAAAATAATATTTTTTAATTTTGAAAATTACTCCCCCCATCCCACTAAGATAGGCACCCACCATTTTTCACACATATTAAGAAAATATCTTAAATGTTCTTGGAATTATAAGATATTCATATATTCTTCCAATTTTGCCGCTATATTGAATGGTCGAAAAGTAGTGTGAACATATTTAAATATCTTGGAAGATGAAATATCTATCTTAATGTTTAGTATTCCAATTATCTTAAATAGGGGTATTTTAGTACATGGAAAATAAATTATACATTCAATAAGAAAATTGAACTATAATTTGGGACGGACAAAATATGAATACTTGCCTATCTTAGTGGGACGAAGGGAGTATAAAATTGAGTTGGAAATTGATCTCATTTTATTAATATATATATATATATATATATATATATATATATATAGCAGCCTCCATGGCCTTGTGTTTGAATGTAACATACGTAGATACGTAACATATAATATATAATAGAATATAAATATAATTCATGAAAAGAGGGTGGCGGCGGTGGCTAGGCTTGGGAGTTTTCTATGTTATTTCCCCTTCCTTTCTCCTTTCTTTTTATTATTTTCCTTTTCAATAGAGGATATACATTTAAAATAAATAAAATTTGGGGTGGTGCAAATGAGATAAGCCAATAATTTCAATAAAATAATATAATACTTTTTTTTTTTGAAAATATCTCTATAAATTTATTGTTCTTTAGATGCCATAGAACATCTAAATTAATTCTTTAAAAATTATAAATGTATCGATAATAAAATTACATTTATGATATGATTGGAAAGTGTGACAATTATTTACGAAAAGTTGATATGTGTGTGTCGTTCAAATTTAACTGGTCCCCATTTAGTTATTTATATATATATATATATGTGTGTAAGCCTGAAATAGTTAAAATTATTATTAGTTATAAAACTATTTTCTCACACAGTAAGAAAATAAAAATATATTGTAACATCATCAATTTGTCAATGTACCTCTATTGGATTGACAAAGTCTCCAAAATGACCCACGATTCCGAAATTCATCGTCATTAGTCATAACACCTTAACAGAACAATGTTGATTTTTTTTTTTTTTTTTTTTTTTTATGGGACTGAAAAAAACAAATATTTCCCAGGTCATGGGACAGGTTAGATACTGGCAGATGTCAAAAGCATTCATGCCTCGGAAAAAGGAATAAACTCAACCAAGTACAAAAAGTAGGCACATTTAAGCGTGTGTTCGTGTGTACTTATTTTTGCTTAAAATTTTGCTAAAAGTGGAGTGTAGTGGTGGGGACCACGAGATGTGTGGTTAATAATGAGTGATGATGTGAAATGTGTGGTTGATATTGATGTTTGACGTTGACTTTTAGTAATAGGTAATTTTTAGTTGAAAATAAGTGGAAACGAACACACAATTATTTTCAACAGTTGAATTGGGGTTGAGAGGGTTCTGAGTGTTTTTATCGATTTTTTCTTTTTTAATGGATTTTTATATAAAAGAGGAGAGAAAATAAGTAGAATTAAATGATAGAGATTTATATAATATATATAAGTTTTATGAGATATATAGATGCGATTGATTTGATAAAAAAAGAATAGATAAAAAAATTGGAAAAAAATAGAGGCTATCACCCCCATAATCTCAAACTACTAGTGTTAAAATATTCGTGTTTGGTAGCTTAAGATTATAACCACTTATTATTTGCCAGTTTAGCACAATAAATGTATCAATTGCTATAGAACATAAAAAATGTGGGCTTGTTCTATACATTATATTTTTCCACTAATTTCTATTAATTTTTTTATTTCTTATAATTTTCAATCATTCATATAATTATTTTATATTTTTTAATATATTTTTCATAATTTTCAACCGTATATTTATTACATTATTTGAATAAATCAATATAAATTAATAACACCTTCTGCAAGCCGCATTATACAATCTTGATGTACGTTTTGGTCAATTATATTATATTATAATATACAATAAGAGCAAACAACTTGGTCTCAATTTCAGACCGGGGAATTATTGAAGCTGTCAAAATAGACTAAGGATGTTGTTTCTCTATCATTCTAACCCCTCTGATCCTCGAGTCTCAAACACAAAATTCACAGCAAAACAGGGAGAGAAACTATGCAGAAACCAATCAAACATATACCTTTTCTACTTCTCATATCCTCCTTACTCTCCATTTTAAAGATTTCAACTTCAACAGATATCATCAACACAACTCAAATCCTTAGAGACGGTGAAAGCTTGGTTTCGTCGGCCGGAATCTTCAAATTGGGCTTTTTCAGCCCAGGTGACTCAAGAAACCGATATGTCGGGATTTGGTACAACAAGATACCTGTTTGCACTATCGTTTGGGTTGCCAACGCAGAACGTCCGCTAAATGACAGTTCCGGTGTGTTAAAAGTTTCTGAGCAAGGAATGTTCGTCCTCACGAATGCTAGCAATAATAGTGTCATATGGTCTTCGAGTAAGCTAATAAATGCTCGGACGCCAATTCTGCAATTACTAGACTCCGGAAATCTGGTCCTGAGAGAAGCAAACAATGATCGCCCAGAGAATTGTCTTTGGCAGAGCTTTGATCATTTAAGTGACACGTTTCTACCGAGTTTGAATTTCGGTTGGAACAATGTAACAGGGAGAGAGAGCTACTTATCATCATGGACAAGTAACGAAGATCCATCTCCAGGAGATTTCTCATTTCACTTAGATCCAACCGGATATCCACAAAACATCATTAGAAAGGGTAACGAAACAGCTTACAGATTTGGGCCTTGGAATGGCCTTCGGTTTAGCGGAATACCAAATGTGACACAAGATCCAACTTATGACTTCAATATATACATAAACAAGAACACAGCGTATTACAGGGAAGACGCACTTGACAAAACGGTTTTTTCTAGGAATACTTTGAGTCCTAACGGCGTGTTACAACGATTGACATGGGTTGATAGACTCCAAAGGTGGGTTCTTTATGTGAATTTACCGACGGATAATTGTGATACTTATAAATTGTGTGGTATTTATGGCAGTTGTAACATCGCCAGGTCGCCACAATGTGAGTGTCTTGATAAATTTGTGCCTAGCGATTCAGAGGGATGGATTCGGGGAGATTGGTCGAGAGGTTGCATGCGAAGGACGAATTTGGATTGTCAAAGGGGTGATGGGTTTCTAAAGTATTCGAGAATTAAATTGCCAGACTCACGACATTCGTGGTTTATTGAGAGACTGACACTAGAAGAATGTAGAAAGGAATGTCTGAAGAATTGTTCTTGCATGGCATATACACAACTAGATGTCACTAGAGAGGGAAGTGGATGCCTATTTTGGTCAGAAGATTTGGTTGATATGAGAGATTTATCTGCAGATGGACAAGATATTTACATCAGAATGGCTTCTTCTGAGTTAGGTATGCAGAGTCCAATCCAATCAGCTGTTCCAAATCCTATCTACCGGCTATCTCATTCAATGAAAATATACCACATACACGATTGGGATAACCAGTAGGACAAGATTGGAACAACACAACTAGGCCTAAGTAAGCATATGAAAAATTCATCATCAACCCACCAAAATTACATTCGACATAAATTATGATGTTTTGCAGATTCAAAAGGAAGGAGAAGGAAAATATTTATATCAAGTTTGACATCTTTGTTAGCGGTGGCCCTGCTAGGCCTGATCTTGATCCTATACTACTGGAAAAGGAAAAGATATTATGCAAGTCTAGGACGTAAGCAACAAATAAGCAGAAAAAATTGCTAACACATTGCCCCGAGAAATACCCTGTTTTTAAATTCCATCTGATAAAATATTTCCTCATATTGTTCATGTTTCAGAAAATCATGATAAGGACTTTGAGCTGCCAATATTCAACTTATCGACAATTTCAAAAGCCACCGATAACTTCTCAGCCAACAAGAAGCTTGGACAAGGTGGATACGGCCCTGTTTACAAGGTAAAAACTTGCATGATTTACACATAGATTAGCACTTCGATCAAATGCAACTTCTAGGCCATAAAGTTACAACATTTCAACTGCACAATTTATGACCTTAGGGAAGGCTGGAAAACGGACAAGATATTGCAGTTAAAAGGCTGTCAACAACTTCGACCCAAGGAATTTTCGAATTCAAGAATGAAGTTAGCTGTATAGCTAAACTTCAGCATCGAAATCTTGTGAAGCTTCTCGGATGCTGCATTGAAGGAGAGGAAAAGATGTTGATTTATGAATACATGCCCAACAGAAGCCTTGACTTGATTTTATTTGGTGTGTATTTCTTACTTCAGTACATTCAGCTCAAAATCACCTCAAATTGGAGTAACAATTAAATGCATAGTCCTAACACTAAAACCAAATTTTGGCAGATCAAACAAGAAGTACAGTACTTGATTGGCGGACACGACTCCTAGTTGTTAATGGTGTTGCTAGGGGACTTATGTATATTCATCAAGATTCCCAGTTAAGAATCATCCATAGAGACCTCAAAGCTAGCAACATATTGTTAGATACTGAAATGATACCAAAGATATCAGACTTTGGCATTGCTAGAAGTTTTCGGGGGAATGAAATCGGAGATAAGACAAACCAAGTGGTGGGAACATAGTAAGAAAATCATCCACACTACATTCATTTTATTTACTTCAATTGATTAAGAACATTATTAAAGTTAATACTTTTATGCAGTGGCTATATGTCACCCGAATATGCAGTGCATGGTCGATTCTCAATAAAGTCTGATGTATTCAGTTTTGGAGTTCTAGTGCTGGAAATTGTCAGCGGCAAGAGAAATAGCGGATTTTCCAATGGAGATGAACACCTCAATCTTCTTGGACATGTAATCATTGTCTCTAAATGTATTCTCTCTCTCTCACACACACACACACAAACACATTCTTTGCACTACTTAGCTGACAAGAATGCTCCTATGGCTAAACTTTGACAGGCATGGACACTCTACAAGGAAGAGCGGTCGTTGGAACTACTTGACGCTAATCTAAGTTCTACGGCTAACCCATCTGAAGTTCTACGGCTGATTCACGTGGGTCTTCTATGTGTGCAACAAAGTCCAAATGATCGGCCGACCATGCCTTCAGTGGTGGCAATGCTGGACACCGACTTAGTGTTACCTCCACCATATCAGCCTGGTTTTTTCACAGAAAGAGATGTATCCATGGCCAGAAGTACAAGTAGCTATTCATCCAACAGAGTAACTATTACACAGCTCGAAGCAAGATGAAAGTACATTAATTTTTTCTGTTTATTTATTCTTATTATTATTCTTATTTTTTCACTACTCTGGTTATCTAGTAAATTAAACTATGCACATATTTCTCCCTTGCTATATTGTTTACATTAGCATATGGCTCATGCAATTTCACAAACATTTAAAGTGCAGTCTTGAACAGTAGTATACTATACGTGTGATATTCCTACCCGATTTGATTGAAAAAGACAGCGAAAATATCATGTGCATTAGAGTGCATCATCCTCAGATCATAACACCACAAATTAAAGGCAATAATACATAAAATATTACACAAGTTACAAATTATTTAGTTACTGTGATATCTTATTATTACTAAGTAAACAGTATTTAGAAGAAACGAGTTATCGAGAAAATATTTGGGGAAAAAACAAAGTTAGGTAGACCCAAGCAAGTAAACAAGACGTGTAATATTTGACGAGTATATCATCTATCGGAAAATTTCCAAGTGGTGGGCCCTTCAATGAATAAAATCAGTTTGCGTCTCTCATCCATACATATAAAAGCGAATGTGATGGCACAAAAATAAAGTAAAAAATGCGATGAATCATGAAGAAACAAATCAAACACATACCTTTTCTTCTTCTCCTATCATCCCTCTTCTCCATCCTAGGCATCTCCACTGAATCTGACACCATAAACACAACTCAAATACTCAGAGATGGTGACACACTTATTTCATCAGATGGGACATTTGCATTAGGATTCTTCAACCCCGAAAACTCCGAAAACCGGTATATCGGAATTTGGTACAACAAGATCCCTGTTTTCACTGTAGTTTGGGTTGCAAACAGAGAAACTCCACTCAAGAACACATCAGGTGTGTTGAAACTCATCCAACCAGGATTTCTTGCTCTTTTCGATCATACAAATAACATCGTATGGTCAACTAATGCATCAACATCAAGTAAAACTCCAATTGCTCGTTTACTCGACTCGGGAAATCTTGTTGTAACAGAGGATGATATGCCAAAGAATTTTCTTTGGCAGAGTTTTGATTATCCAACTGATACTTATCTCCCCGGTATGAAGTTTGGGTGGAATTTTGCTACCCATAAAGAGACTTATTACGCGTCATGGAAGAGCAACAACGACCCTAGTATAGGTGATTATGAATTTCGTGTGGACCCGAATGGATACCCACAATTAAGGATCATAAGAAGAGGTACAAATGAGCAGCACAGAGTTGGTCCATGGAATGGTGTACGTTTTAGTGGCACACCAAATCCGGGCCCAGATCCTACATACAAGTTTGGACTATACATGAAGAACAACCAAGTGTACTTTTGGGAAAGGGTGATTAATAATTCAATTATATCGAGGTATAGATTGAGTCCTAATGGTCTTGGTCAACGTTGGACATGGGTCGAAAGGAATCGAGAATGGGTTAGTTATTCGTCTATACCGTTGGATAATTGCGATAATTATAATTTGTGTGGTGCTTATGGTAGTTGTGACGTTGGAAAATCGCCTGTGTGTGGATGTATAGCTAGATTTGTGCCTAGAGATCAAGAAGATTGGTTGAGGTTGGATTGGTCGAGTGGGTGTGTTAGACGGGTCCCGTTGGACTGCAAAAAGGGCGATGTGTTTTTGAAGTATTCGGGTATTAAATTGCCAGATACACGGAATTCTTGGTTCAATGTAAGTACGACACTTCAAGAATGTAAGTTAAGGTGCTTGGCGAATTGCTCGTGTATGGCTTATGCAAACTTGGATATTAGGGGGGGAGGAAGTGGATGCTTGCTCTGGTTTGGTGACTTGATTGATATGAGACGTCTCTATGTTGAGGATCAAGATATTTACATTAGAATGGCATCTTCTGAGTTAGGTAAAAAATGAAAAATCTTTTAGCATTTCCGTCAAAAACTCTATTTTCTTGCAAATTAGAAATACTCTAAAGCTACATTTGATAAAGCTCATCTGATCATTTTGAAAAAAATTATATGTTACAGATAGAGAAGAAAAGAGAAGAGAAACCCGTAGATGGAGTTTGATAGCGTCAATGGTCGTATTGATTCTGTTAGGCCTCGGCTGGATTTTGTATGTTCGAAAGAGGACAAAGGACGAGGGAGTTCTGAAAACAGAGGGTATTGCAGGAAGGTATATAGAAATTCACGAAGACGAGTTTGAACTACCATTGTTTGACTTCTCAATAATATCTAAAGCTACCAACAACTTTGCAATAGAAAACAAGCTTGGAGAGGGTGGATTTGGACCTGTTTATAAGGTATATATGTTGTCAGAACATTGCATAGATGGTTTATACTAAGGAACAGGTTAAAACATCCTTAATTTTGACATTCTTTTGTTCTGATGTTAGGGGGTACTAGAAGACGGACAAGAAATTGCTGTCAAACGGTTGTCTAAAACTTCAGAGCAGGGAATTGTTGAATTCAAGAATGAAGTAGTATGTATTTCGAAACTTCAGCATCGAAATCTTGTGAAGCTTCTTGGATGCTGCATTGAGAAAGATAAAAAGATGTTGGTTTACGAATACATGACCAACAAAAGCCTAGACTTTATTCTATTCGGTAAGAGTTTCATATCACATAATGTGTATTTACATTAGCAATTGAATGGTGTAAATATACTAATAAGAGTGTGTTCATTTGATAGACGAGACGAAAAGTAGGCTACTTGATTGGCCAAAGCGCTTCAACATTATCATTGGTATAGCCAGGGGTCTACTATATCTTCATCAAGATTCTCGGATGCGAATTATCCATAGAGACCTCAAAGCAAGCAACATATTGCTAGATAGCGATATGAACCCAAGGATATCCGATTTTGGTATGGCTAGAAGTTTTCAAGGGGATGAGACAGGAGACAAGACTCGCAAAGTTGTGGGAACATAGTAAGAATCTCTATACATACAAGAATGCATCTTATACATTGATTTATTTATTTTTTATTTTTCACTTGAGTGGGTAAGTATTAATGTCTCCACCAAAGGTGGACATACTTGTAGTAGAAAATTTTGAATTGATGATGGTGTGGGTAGGTAATCAAACTATATAATACCTTTCAATTGCTTATAACATTATCTTTTGTTCTATGCAGTGGCTACATGTCACCCGAATATGTATTACGTGGCATGTTCTCCGTAAAATCAGATGTATTTAGTTTTGGTGTTTTGGTACTAGAAATTGTGACTGGAAAGAAGAATTGGGGGTTTTCTCATAGCGATCATCACCTCAACCTTCTTGGACATGTAGGTCTTTTCTTCTACCCATGATAGAAATTTTATAAGGTTATCTTGGTTTGTGTTTTCTTTCAATTTTTTCTACTTAAAACATTACATTCTACTACTCGTCAAACTTAAAATTTTAATATTAAGTATACATCTCAAATCAGTATTCATTAGTAGCCATATACATCTCATAGTTCTCCCTAATATTCAACCTAAAAAAGTTAGTTTCACCGAGCTAATCCAATTTATGCAGGCGTGGATACTTCACAAGGAAGGACAGGAGCTCGAACTAGTTAATACTTGTCTAGCTGATTCACGGTACCTTAAAGAAGTACTACGATCAATCCATGTTGGTCTTCTATGCGTGCAACAATATCCCGAAGATAGGCCGAGCATGTCTGCAGCGGTTTTCATGCTAGAAAATGAAGAAGTTGCGTTGGCTAAACCTAAAAGGCCAGGTTTCTTCACGGACAGAGATTTTGTTATTGCTGAAAGTTCAACGAGCACAAACAAAGCCAATTCATTAAACCAAGTGACAATTACGTTGCTAGATGCCCGATAGGAATTGGCTATGTTTACATATTCTTTTCGTATACATTTTTACATGTCTGCGAAATAGTTCTATACATCATACACTAGTGTGAATTAGTTTTCAAGTGTTAGCTGTGTCAAATTTCAATGCTTCCTAAGTCAACTGTAAGAATATAGAACATGTACACTTAAACAAACTAATATAGTCAAATTTGGCTAAAGAAATCATTTCCATATTTCCGTTGGCTAAGGTACCGTGTTTGAAATGGTGTGCAATGTCTCAATCATCATTAAGCTATGAACATGGTCCTCAATCCTCATGACTCATTCAACCTGCAATTAGGGAAGCTTATTGTTGACCGTTGAGTCACCACATATCAATCTATAAAACAAGAAGAACAAACAGAGATTTAGACAGACACTAAAACCATGAAGATGTTGAATAAAGCTTTTCCTATAATTCTTATCTTAGCCTTTCTAATGTCTGTCCAAAGTATTTCTGACGCAACTGATACTATAACTACTGCACAGATTCTGAGAGACGGTGAGACCATTGCTTCATCTGACGGAACTTTTGAATTGGGATTCTTCAGTCTCCCAAATTCCACGAATCGATATGTGGGCATGTGGTACAAGAAGATGACAGTTATGACAGTTGTATGGATGGCCAATAGTCAATAGAGAAGTTCCGCTAACAAATACAAATGGAGTATTGATGGTTGTCAAGCCTGGACGTCTCGACGGTCTCGTTCTTCTAAACGACACTAATGGCATCACCATATGGTTGACTAACACGTCTAGGCCAGTGAACAATCCGGTCGCCAAATTGCTAGACTCGGGAAACCTTGTCGTGAAAGATTCAAACGATGACAACCCCCAGAATTTCGTTTGGGAGAGTTTTAACCATCCAACTGATACAATGTTTCCGGGGATGAAGTTTGGTTGGAACTATAGAACTGGTCAAGAAGTGTACTTAACATCATGGAAGAACAATGGTGATCCATCTCCGGGAGATTATACACATCACCTTGATCCTACCGGTTATCCACAACTTGTCTTCAAAAATGGTTCGATTGTGCAGTTCAAGTCTGGACCTTGGAATGGACTCCGCTTTAGCAGGGTGCCAAACTTCTTGAAGAAAACTCCGATTCACACCTATGAAGTCATTCTAAACAAGAATGAGGCGTACTTCACTTTTGAACTCTTTAACAGATCAATTATTTCAAGATTCACCGCAAGTGAAAGTGGCATTGCACAGCGTTGGGTGTGGATTAATCGAACACAGGGGTGGGTTGTTTACCATAAAACTCCAGCAGATAACTGTGATTTTTATGCATTGTGTGGTGCATATGGCAGTTGCAATTTTGCGAAATCTCCGGTTTGTGGATGTTTGGAAAGATTTCGGCCTAAAGATCCAAAGAGATGGGATGATGCAGATTGGTCTAATGGGTGTGTTCGAAGAACTCCCTTGAATTGTTCAAAGGGAGACATATTTCTCAAGTATTTTGGTATTAAATTGCCAGATACACGATCTTCGTGGTATAACAAAAGTATGACACTAGACGAGTGCAAGGTAGTGTGCTCAAAAAATTGCTCGTGCACCGCGTATAGTACCGTGGATATAAGCATTGCACAAAGTGGATGCCTACTTTGGTTTGAAGACCTTATTAACATCAGAGATTTGTTGGAAGATGGACAAGATATTTATGTTCGAATGGCTTCTTCTGAATTAGGTAAGGATTTAATAAAGAGACCCTTTGAAAAGTATTCCATTTTATATTTGCATATAAAATTTTGCAGATTTAAAAGGGACGAAAAGAAAAGCTCTTGAAGTAAGCTTGTCACTGTCATTTGGAGTGGTTCTGTTTGGGCTTACTCTAAAGTTATATCTTTGGAGAAGGAGGAGAAGAAACTGCAGGATAGGTAAGAAAATTGGGGATTTATTGCCTAACAGAGAGAGAAACTGATGCTATTCATAATAGGATTTGATTTTTGCTCTCTCGCTCTCTCTCTCTCTTATTATTATTATTATTATTATTATTATTATTATTATTATATTATATATTTTTTTTAATTTTTAATTTTTAATTTTTTGGGAAGTTACATCCAAAACGTTGCTTCTGTTTCAGGAATGCTTGATATGAACTTTACAAACAATAAGAATGATGGAATTCTCAATGAAGAAATAGAACTACCAATCTTTGATTTATACACAGTAATTAAAGCTACCGATAATTTCTCAACTGATAACAAGCTTGGACAAGGTGGCTTTGGGCCTGTTTATAAGGTAATATATAATTCTCTCGTTCTCGTTTTCCTTATTTTCCACAATCATTTAAAAATCTACTCTCACTTTTCATATGAGGTGAAGTGTTCTAATGCACAAAACTTCGATCCACCAATGTCACACTAGGGTGTATTAGGTGAAGGGAAGGAAATAGCTGTGAAACGGCTGTCAAGAACTTCCAACCAAGGAGTAAACGAGTTTAAGAACGAAGTTATATGCATAGCTAAACTACAACATCGAAATCTTGTGAAGCTTCTAGGTTGTTGCGTTCAACGAGAAGAAAAGATGTTGATTTATGAATACATGCCTAATAGAAGTCTCGACTTTATGCTATTTGGTAAGAAACATTTTGCATGATCGACTTAATAACACATTCTATCACGGTCGATCACGGTTAATGACATAAAGTGCAGATCTAGTGCAAAGTGTAGCACTTGATTGGCCTAACCGATTTCACATAATAAACGGCATTGCTCGGGGACTTATGTATCTCCATCAAGATTCCCGTCTGAGAATCATCCATAGAGACCTGAAAGCCAGCAACATTTTGCTCGACTCTGACATGAACCCAAAGATATCGGACTTTGGCATGGCTAGAAGTTTTCGAGGAAACGAGACTGGAGCCAACACGGGTCGAGTAGTTGGAACATAGTAACAATCTCTATCTCAATCAGTTTTCATGAAATGCTCTTCTATTACTTAAAGCTTAATTTCCTCTAATTTGTTTTTCCTATAGCGGTTATATGTCTCCAGAATATGCTATAGATGGCCGATTCTCTGTGAAATCAGATGTATTCAGCTTTGGTGTATTGGTGCTCGAGATAGTGAGTGGCAAAAGAAATAGAGGATTTTCTCATAGAGATCACCATCACAACCTTCTCGGACATGTAAGTACGGTGTATTTACTCTAATCCTTTTAATAAGTATTTGGATTAAAAAAAAAATCGATCCTTTAACCGAGTTCATTAGTACAGGCATGGATGATGTATAAAGAAGGAAGGCCTTTGGAAATAGTCAATGCCTACCTTAGCGTCTCAAACTATTTGTTACAAGTTCAGCGATCAATTCATGTGGGACTTTTATGTGTTCAAAAATGCCCAGAAGACAGGCCAAGCATGTCTTCGGTGGTGTTAATGTTTGGGAATGAAGGCGAGTTGCCTCAGGCTAGAGAACCTGGTTTTTTCATAGAAAGAGATTTATTTATGGTTGAAAGTTCAAGTCGAAGAAATGTAGCAAGTTCTGTAAATGAAATGAGTGTTACAACGATGGAAGCACGATAGGTTGATTGGTTTACCATCGTTTCTTGTACAGGAGTTGTATATCCTTTTTCCATTAGATATCTCTTAGTAGTTGGAGGATATTGATCAATAAGTGAACTATTTTTGAACTAGGGACAGAGCTAGAAAGGTGGCTGGGGTTGGGAGTCACCCATGCGACGTTAGCGGCTGTACTAGTATCTACCCCTGCGTCATTCGGCTAATATAAAATATATAAATTTAACGAGTACATTATTTCAACATTTCAGTTGCAGAGATGGTAAAGTGGCTATTGGTGATTTTAGTCCATGGAAAGGATGGGCTTGAGTTCAATTCCTAGTTTAATTTAATTTTCGTTGATTCCAAACAATTTCTGCTAGAAAAAAACTATATCTGAGTTTAAAACCAAGTAAAAAAATGCAACTTTTTATCCGCAAATTTATATAATAATAATAACTTTGTTTCATGTACGAAATTGCAAAATTAGACTACAATATTTGTGGGACTACATTAAATATTTGAATATTTGATATGGCAATATATATTAAATTAATTCTGAAAATAACTAAATTATTTGGAATACCCTTACAATATTCTATGTGACGCCTTGTACATGTACATATTCAATCAAAATTAATTTGGTGTAAATTTTGTGCTTTGACAATGTTTAACTAGTAAATTACATTTTATCACGTCATATATTTGTAGAAAAAATTTTGAGGGCGTTGTGCTGAACCCCCAAATCCACCCTCCAAAAACCCAACCTACCAATCCTGGCTACGCTACTGAATATAGTGTTAGTGCTTCACAAGGTAACTGTAAGAATATAGTACACACCTCTTTTTTTTTTCCTTTTTCTTTTTTTTTTTTGAGTAATATCCGGAATAAGAAATCTAAATTTGAGATGTAATTATATTGATATTAAAAAATTGTACAAGGGAACTTCAAGCCTTACCTTCATAAAAGAGCAACTTAGGCCTTGTTTGATTGGGGGTTTAGTTGTTACGCGCGATATTCCGTGTAAAAATGTGTGGTTAATATTAGTTTGGGAAATGTGTGTGTTGTTGAAAATGAGTATGAGGTATACGGAATTGCGTGCGAATTTGGTAAATACCAAAGAGAACAAGGCCTTATATGTATAGGCTCAACTTAACAGAAGGAAATTAGAAAACATGTGTTTGATTGGGGGTGGATTTCCACCCAAATTTTCCTTCTTTCAATCAAATACAATTTATTTTTTGTGGAATTTGGTTTCCACGTTAGGCTACAATAGGGATATTTTCCTGGGGTGGGAATTGGAACTCTTATTTTCCAACAAACTAATAAAAGTCAAATTTGGCTAAAGAAATCATTTCCACAATTCCCGATTAAGCACTGGGCCAAGTGAAGAAACCAGGTATGAACATGTGGCTCGTGACTCATTCAACCTGCCCTGCATTAGTCAAACATAACCGCATATCAATCTTATAGAACAAGATAAGAGGGACAAACAGGGGACATACACTAAAACCATGAACGTATTGAAACAAGCTTTTCCTATAATTCTTACCTTAACCTTTCTACTGTCTGTCCCAAGTATTTCCAACGCGATCCATACTATAACTACGACACACGTTTTGAGAGACGGTGAGACGATTGTTTCATCCGATGAAACATTCGAATTGGGATTCTTTAGTCCTGGAAATTCCAAGAATCGATACGTCGGCATTTGGTACAAAAAGGTTACTGTTTTGACAGTTTTATGGGTAGCCAATAGAGAAATTCCACTAACAAACAAAACTGGAGTATTGAAGCTTGTCAAGCCTGGTCGTCTTCTTCTTCTAAACGACACTAATGGCGTCACCATATGGTCGACTAATGCTTCACAGCTGGTGAACAATCCGGTTGCCAAATTGCTAGACTCGGGAAACTTTGTCGTGAAAGATGCAAACGATGAGAATTTCGTGTGGGAGAGTTTCAATCATCCAACTGATACAATGTTGTCAGGAATGAAATTTGGCTGGAAAAATAGAACTGGTCAAGAAGCGTACCTAACATCATGGAAGAACAATGATGACCCATCTTCGGGAGAATATACGTATCGTTTTGATCCTACCGGTTATCCACAGCAAGTCTTGAAAAAAGGTTCGATGGTGCAGTTCAAATCTGGACCTTGGAATGGACTGCGCTTTAGTGGGATGCCGAACTTGAGGAAAACTACGATTCAAAGCTATGGGGTCGTTCTAAACAGGAAAGAGGCGTACTTCCATTCTGAACTCTTCAACAGATCAATTATTTCAAGATTCACCTTGAGTGCAAGTGGCATTTCACAGCATTGGGTGTGGATTAATCGCACGCAGCAGTGGGTTGTTTATCGTAAAGCTCCAATAGATAACTGTGACATTTATGGATTGTGTGGTGCATATGGTAGTTGCAATTTTGCGAAATCTCCAGTTTGTGGATGTTTGGAGAGATTTCGGCCTCAGGATCCAGAGAGATGGGATGATGCACATTGGTCGAATGGGTGTGTTCGAAGAACTCCCTTGAATTGTTCAAAGGGAGACATATTTCTCAAGTATTCTGGTATTAAATTGCCAGACACACGATCTTCGTGGTATAACAAAAGTATGACACTAGACGAGTGCAAGGTAGTGTGCTCAACAAATTGCTCGTGCATGGCATATAGTACCTTGGATATAAGCAAGGGCGAAAGCGGATGCCTACTTTGGTTTGAAGACCTTATTAACATCAAAGACTTGTCTGAAGAAGCACAAGACATTTACGTTCGAATGGCTTCTTCTGAATTAGGTATGGATTTAATAAACAGAGCTTTTGGAAAGTAATCTATTTTATATTTGCATATAAAATTTTGCAGAGTTAAAAGGGACAAAAAGAAAAGTTGTTCTTCAAATAAGCTTGCCGTTGTCATTTGGAGTGGTTCTGTTTGGGCTTACTCTAAAGTTCTATCTTTGGAGAAGGAAGAGAAGAAACTGCAGGCTAAGAACAGGTAAGAAACTTGGGATTTATTGCCTTTAACAGAGAGAGGAACTACTGTTATTCAGAATAGGATTCTTTTTTTTTTTTTGTGTTTATTATTATTATTATTATTATTATTTCTTTTAATCAAGTTACATCGAATACGTTGCTCCTGTTTTAGGAATTCTTGATATGAACTTTACAATCAATGAGAACGACACAAGTCCCAATGAAGACATAGAACTACCAATCTTTGATTTATGCACAGTAATTAAAGCTACCAATAATTTCTCAACCGATAACAAGCTTGGACAAGGTGGCTTTGGACCAGTTTATAAGGTAATATATAATCCTCTCGTTCTCGTTTTCCTTATTTTCCACAATCATTTAAAAATCTACTCTCACTTCTCATATGAGATAAAGTGTTCTAATGCACAAAACTTCCACCAATGTCACACTAGGGTGTACTAGGTGAAGGGAAGGAAATAGCTGTGAAACGGCTATCAAGAACTTCCCACCAAGGAGTAAACGAGTTTAAGAACGAAGTTATATGCATAGCAAAACTACAACATCGAAATCTTGTGAAGCTTCTAGGTTGTTGCGTTCAACGAGAAGAAAAGATGTTGATTTATGAGTATATGCCAAATAGAAGTCTCGACTTTATGCTATTTGGTAAGAAACATTTTGCATGATCGACTTAATAACACATTCTACCACGGCCGATCACGGTTAATGACATAAAGTGCAGATCCAATTGCAAAGTGCAGACTTGATTGGCCTAAGCGCTTTCACATAATAAACGGCATTGCTCGAGGGCTTATGTATCTCCATCAAGATTCCCGTCTTCGAATCATCCATAGAGACTTGAAAGCAAGCAACATTTTGCTTGGACTCGATATGAACCCAAAGATATCAGACTTTGGCATGGCTAGAAGTTTTGGAGGAAACGAGACTGGAGCCAACACGAGCCGAGTAGTTGGAACATAGTAACAATCGCTATCTCTATTAGTTTTCATGAAATGCTCTTCTATTACTTAAAGCTTAATTTCCTCTAATTTTTTTCCTATAGTGGTTATATGTCTCCAGAATATGCTATAGATGGCCGATTCTCTGTGAAATCCGATGTATTCAGCTTTGGTGCGTTGGTGCTTGAGATAGTGAGTGGCAAAAGAAATAGAGGATTTTCTCACATAGATCACCATCACAACCTTCTCGGACATGTAAGTACGGTGTATTTACTCTAGTCCTTTTAATAAGTATTTGGATTAAAAAAAAATCGATCGTTTAACCAAGTTCATTAGTATAGGCATGGATGATGTATAAAGAAGGAAGGCCTTTGGAAATAGTCGATGCTTACCTTAGTGTCTCAAACTATTTGTTACAAGTTCTGCGATCAATTCACGTGGGACTTTTATGCGTTCAAAAATGCCCAGAAGACAGGCCGAGCATGTCTTCAGTGGTGTTAATGTTTGGGAATGAAGGCCAGTTGCCTCAAGTTAGAGAACCCGGTTTTTTCATAGAAAGAGATTTATTTATGGTTGAAAGTTCAAGTCGAAGAAACGTAGCAAGTTCTGTAAACGAAATGAGTGTTACAATGATGGAAGCACGATAGGTTGATTGGTTTACGATTGTTTCTTGTACAAGAGTTGTTTATCTTTTTCCATTTATATTTTTTACATCAGATATGTGTTTGAGTAGTTGAAGGATCTCATATCATACTCTTAGCAAGATATGTCCACGCTTGAAAAGCAATTTCGTTGGTTGAGTCAACATAACAACTCATATCATAAATAAACTTCCTACATCTCTGCTTGACTTTAAAAAGTCAACATTAACTTTCATTGGCTAAATGCTTTCCTTGGCTATGTCAAACATCAAAAGGCTTATAAAGTCAATGACATTAATCTAACCACATCTATATTTCTAGTGATGGAGTTTTTGGCTCTATAAAGTCAATGACATTCGTCTCAATATAAAGTCAATGACATTAGTCTCACTATAACAGTATCTTCGATAACAATTAGTGAAGACTCCTCATTTGATAATGATCTTACCTACTTCTCCTCCTCCTCACCAACATACTGTACATACATCCCATTCCCCTGCTCCTCCTAGCACAAAATAACACTTCATTATCTGAAAACAATCAAACACATTACATATTATATATTCAACAAATGTAATAAATATACAATTCTTGTTCAATCCACGTATGTGGGGCTTCTATGCATCAAAGACATCCTGAATACGGCGGTTTCATGTTGGGAAATGAAGTTGAGTTGCCTAAACCTAAACGACCTGGTTTTTTCATGGATAGAGATTTAGTTATCTACTTATCACTGAAAGTTTGACGAGCGCAAATGCAGGCAATTCATTAAATGAAGCGACAATTACGTTTCAAGATGCCTGATAGGAATTTGCTTGTTAGATTGATTTCGCAACCTTTTCCTCTTGCAACTCGCATATTATCTTCGTTTCATGTACATTTTTACGTCTGCGCAAAATAGTTCTATACATCATAATAATATTGAATATCAAGATATTTAAATTCGAATGGCTTCTTCTGAGTTGAGTAAAAAAGGAAAAATTTTTTAGCATTTCCTTCAAAAAGACTATTTTCTTGCAAATTAGAAATACCCTAAAGCTAAAAATAACATTTGACAATGCAACCTTAATTCCAACAGAACATTGCATGGATGGTTAAATTTTACACTAAGGAACATGTTATAAAACATCCTTAATTTCGACATTCTTTTGTTCTGATGTTAGGGCGATTTAAAAGATGGACAAGAAATTGCTGTCAAACGGTTATCGAAATCTTGTGAAGCTTCTTGGATGCTGCATCGAGAAATATAAATAGGGTGATAGGGGTTGATTTTTAATGGTTTTTAAAGGTTTTTAATGTAAAGGATGAGAAAGAATGAGTGGAGTTGAATGGTGGAGATTTGTGGATGTGATGTGATATGTGGATGTGATGTGATATGTGGATATGATTGATTTAGGGTAAAGAAATAATAGATAAAAAAGTGGTAAAAAGTGGTAAAAAATTTTAAAAAGTGTTCCCTGACACCCTTAAAAAGATGTTCGTTTATGAATACATGAAAAACAAAAGCCTAGACTTTATTCTCTTCGGTGAGAATTTCATATCCCGCAATTAGATTGCTAGTTTAACAGCATAAATATACTAATAAGAGCAGGTGTTTATTTGATAGCCGAGACAAAAAGTATGCTACTTGATTGGCCCAAGCGCTTGAACATTATCATCGGTATATCTAGAGGTCTAATGTATCTTCATCAAGACTCTCGGATGAGAACTGTCCTTAATTAGAGACCTCAAAGCAAGCAACATATTGCTAGACAGCGACATGAACCCAAAAAATAATGATATCGGATTTTTGGTATGGGCAGAAGCTTTCGAGTGTATGAGACTGGAGACAAGACTCGCAGAGTTGTGGGAACATTGTAAGAATCTATACATAGGAGAATGCATGTAATACATTGATTTTTTTAAGTTTTTTATTTAGAGTCGGTAAGAGAAAAATTTTAACATGTCAATTCATCGATGATGTTGAACATAATGACACCTAGTCACTCTTGGATAGGTAAATGAAACTACATAATGCATTTCAATTGCATATAACATTATTTTTTGCTACATTTCGCCATAATATGTATTGCAAGGTATGTTCTCAGTAAAATAAGATGTATTGAGTTTTAACGCCTTGGTGGTAGAAATTGTGAGTGGAAAGAAGAATTGGGGGTTTTCTCATAGCAATCATCACCCCAACCTTCTTGGACATGCAAGTATATTCTTATAACCGTGATACAATTATATAAGATCATCTTAGTTTGTGCTGTTGGAATTCCTTGGGAAATTATAAAGGTTTGTATAGAAATAAAGTGTAAAGAATCCCACATAGGAAGTTTAGAGGTATATTTGATACCTTATAAGTAGTATTTTAATATACTTATTAAAATAGGCTAAATGGACTTGAGAGTGGGCTTTGCAAAATGGGCTTTGACTTTAGAGCAATTTAAAACTATATTAATATATTAATGGTCAAAAGATGGCCTTGGGCTCTTGGGGATCAGAACCCAATTATACCTTTAACTTTTTTATTTGCAAAATCCAAACGATGCGTCTGAACAGACAAACGGCCAATCTGCAGAAAGGACACATCGCTTCTCAATGGACGCATCTCTGCGTACAAGTTCATCCATCTCTATAAAAGGAAGTCGACCCGATCAATTTTCAAGAGACAAGAAAACCGCACTCAATCAATACGCCAGAACCAGAAATAAAGTGCAAAGATTTCTCGGTTAGATTGTTGAATCCTGATAGCAGACGTCCGTAGAACTACAAGCACAGAGTAGGGACGAAATTCTGTTATAGGAAATAGCACTTGCTAGCCTCAATCCGTGATTTTGCGTTTGTTGTATTCAATTCTTCATCCAATTCAAATAATTCTGAATTTATTGATGTGTATTGTGTCCTTGATTTGGCGTTATTACTAATCGTGTTCCAACATGTGCTTGTTTTAACTATTTACACATCTCATAACTCCACTCCCTGTTCAATCTAAACATTAAAGTTAGTTTCTAGTACAATAAAAGTTTAACAGAATAGATGCTTACCTGAGCTAATCGAATTTATGTAGGCGTGGACACTTCACAAAGAAGGAAGGGAACTCGAACTAGTTGATACTTGTCTAGCTCATTACAGTACTTCAAAGAAGTACTACGATCTATCCATGTTGGTCTTCTATGCGTGCAACCTAAACCTAGATGGCCCAATTTTTTCACGGACAGAGATTTAATTATTGCTGATAGTTCGGCGAGCACAAATTGGAGACATTCATTAAACGAAGTGACTATTACGCCGCTAGACACCTGACAGAAATTAGCTATATATGTTAGGGTGTGTTTGATTGCAAAGCCGGAAAATGGTTAGAAGGAAAACGTTTTCCGGGTAAATGAATTCCGGGAAAAGGTTTTCCAGGGAAATGGTAATTGTAGGTGTTTGATTGGGTTAATTTGAAAGTTGGAAAATGATGTTATTTTCCTTATTTTTGAGGTTTTTTTTAATAAAATTTGATCATTTTCCTTATCTTTATGGTTAAAATAAATTGTTTATTAAAAAAAAAAAAGAAAAAAAAGTGCCAAACTTTTCCCGGAAAACAAAAACCACCTCCACCCCAAGGAAAACGTTTTCCTCCAAAACAAGGAAAAGAACGGAAATCGAGAAAAAGCTGGAAAACATTTTCCAGGAAAAAAAGTGCAATCAAACGGCCAAGGATGGAAAAAAAAACCGGAAAATGAGTTTTCCTAAAAAAAATTGGTTGAATCAAACACACCCTTACATTATTTCACTGTTTTTTCCCCTTTCAACTCATTTACATTATTAAGTCTTACGCGAAATAGTTCTACACGTCATAGTAGTCATATCGAAACTTCGGAATTAGTTTTCAAGAGCCAATGCTTCACAAGTGAACTCTAAGAATATAGTATGCACTTAGATTGTTGTTTTGAAACAAACTAATATATATACATTCAAATTTAGCTAAAGCATGCATCTCCATTGGATGACGTTTCCGCAATGGCAGTGTCTTAATCTTGATTAGGCAATGCCCTCTTGAAGAAACTAAGCTATGAACATGATCCTCATGATTCAATAAAGTAACAAAGCTATGAACATGATCCTCGTGACTCATTCAACCAGAAATTAGTGAAGCTTATTGTTGACAGTTGAGTCACTACTCTCTACATATCACTCTCATAAAACAAGAACAAACAGATATTTAAACAGACACTAAAATCATGAAGACACAAAAAGGGAAGCGCATTTTAGGCACATTGATGATGTTAGGGATATTGTTAAGGACATTTTTGAGCGTCAACATTTATTTCTTGCTATTTTTCTAATATAGTTAAACTAAAAGGATTATTATTTACAATATCTTGTTAAAAAATTTGTGATAAATGATGATGCTACATTTCACAATATATATATCTTATTAATTTTTTCTTTTTGGAGGTAAATAATGATTAAATTGTGCTATGTGGTAAATATATCCATATCGAATTATATTTTATTAATTTTTGCAGTAAATGATAGGATTCTCTCTCTCTCAATATAATGAATGGTGGGAATAGCTTAATTTTAGATTCATATATTAAATTAAGTAAAATTTAAGTCCATATCAATTATAAACATTGATTTACATCAATACAATTTATATTTAATTTACATAAATTAGTGAAATAATAAGTTTTTTAATTACTCTTGGATATTAAATTAACTAAATTTTAGTTATATAGAATCTAAGCATGCATGCTATTTGAAGCATATTCTTAACCTTATAACACTCGCAGAGAGCCAATTGGATGACATGTTTGAAATGGCTTGCAATGTCTGAAGAAACTAAACACGGACCTCATTGACTCATTCAACATTCAACTAGTCAACTAGTCAAGCTTATGCTTACTCCCTTTATCTCAATCCTATAAAACAAGAACAAATAGTGACTTAGACAACTACTAAAACCATGAAGATATTGAAACAAGCTTTTCCGCTGATTCTTACCTTAGCCTTTCTAATGTCTGTACCAAGTATTTCCGATGCCACCGATACTACACAGATTCTGAGAGATGGTGAGACCATTGCTTCGTCCGACGGAACTTTTGAATTGGGATTCTTTCCTCTCGCAAATTCCCAGAATCGATATGTGGGTATATGGTACAAGAAGATTCCAGTTATGACAGTTGTTTGGATGGCCAATAGAGAAGCTCCACTCAAAAATACAACTGGAGTATTGATGGTTGTCAAGCCTGGTCGTCTTGTTCTTCTAAACGACACTAATGGCATCACCATATGGTCGACTAATGCTTCAAAGCCGGTGAACAGTCCGGTCGCCAAATTGCTAGACACGGGAAACGTTGTCGTGAAAGATTCAAATGATGACGACCCAGAGAATTTCGCTTGGGATAGTTTTAACCATCCAACCGATACAATGTTTTCAACGATTAAGTTTGGTTGGAACTATAGAACTGGTCAAGAAGTGTACCTAATGTCATGGAAGAGCAATGATGATCCATCTCCGGGAGATTATACGTATCACTTGGATCCTACCGGTTATCCACAACAAGTCTTGAAAAAAGGTTCGATCGTGACGTTCAAATCTGGACCGTGGAATGGACTCCGCTTTAGTGGTCTGCCAAACATGAGGAAAAATCCAAGTCACATCTTTCAACTAACTCTAAACAAGAATGAGGTGTACTTTGATTCTGTAGAGTCTAACACATCAGTTGCATTAAGAATCACCTTGACTGTAACTGGCCTTGTGCAGCGTTGGGCATGGATCAATCAAACGCAGCGGTGGGTAAATTCCAGTGGAGCTCCAGTAGATAAATGTGACACTTATGGATTGTGTGGTTCATATGCTAGTTGCAATCTTGAGAAATCTCCAGTTTGTGGATGTTTCGATAGATTTCGGCCTAAAGATCCAGATAGATGGGTTGATGCAGATTGGTCGAATGGTTGTATTCGAAGAACTCCCTTGAATTGTCGAAATGGCGATGTATTTATCAAGTATTCTGGTATTAAATTGCCAGATACACGATCTTCTTGGTATAACGAGAGTATGACATTGGATGAGTGCAAGGTAGTGTGCTTGAAAAATTGCTCGTGCATGGCTTATAGTACGTTGGATATAAGCAAAGGAGGCAGCGGTTGCCTAATTTGGTTTGAAGACCTTATTAACATCAAACAAATGTTTGAAGGACAAGATATTTATATTCGAATGGCCTCTTCTGAATTATGTACGAATTTAACATATTAAATTTATTTATCTTTTTCTCACTTTCAAGATTTTATCATCATAAAAAATTTTGCAGATGAAAGAGGAAAGAGAAGAAAAGTTCTTGAAGTAAGCTTGTCGTTGTCATTCGGAGTGGTTCTATTTGGGGTTACTCTAAAGCTATATCTTCAGAGAAGGAAGAAAAGAAACCGAAAGCTAAGAAGAGGTAAGAAATATCTACCATCAAGCTTCGTTGTGTTTGCTATCTTTTAGACACTTATTGACGTGGGATTATGATATATCGCCTAACACATAAACTTATAACATTATTTATAATATGCTATGAGGCTTCCTTCTTTTTCTTATCTCTATCAAGTTACATCCAATACATTGCTCGTGTTTCAGGCATGCTGGACAACAGCTTTACAGATAGTAAGAACGATGAAAGTGCCAACCAAGACATAGAACTACCAATCTTCGATTTACATTCAATAACTAAAGCTACCGATAATTTTTCGACCAATAACAAGCTTGGGGAGGGTGGGTTTGGACCTGTTTATAAGGTAATATATAACTCTATTTTTTTTTCCTGCATAACCATTCCAAAATCGATTCTTATTTTTCATGTGAAATGTAAGTGTTTTAATAACAAGAATTACACGAATGTGACAATAGGGTGTACTTGAGGGGGGGAAGGAAGTAGCTGTGAAACGGCTATCAAGAAATTCCCTCCAAGGAGTAGACGAGTTCAAGAACGAATTTAAATGCATAGCTAAGCTACAACATCGAAATCTTGTGAAGCTTCTAGGTTGCTGCATTCAAAGAGAAGAATATATGTTGATTTATGAATACATGCCTAATAGAAGTCTCGACTTTATGCTATTTGGTAAGAAATATTTACTTCGCATGATCAACTTATTAGCATGACCAGTCCCCCTTAATGACATAAAGTGCAGATCCAATGAAAAGTCCAACACTTGATTGGGCTAAGAGGTTTCACATAATAAACGGCATTGCTCGGGGACTTATGTATCTCCATCAAGATTCTCGTCTTAGAATCATCCACAGAGACCTCAAAGTTAGCAACATTTTGCTTGACTCTGACATGAACCCGAAAATATCAGACTTTGGCTTGGCTAGAAGTTTTAGGGGAAACGAGACTGGAGCCAACACGAGCCGAGTAGTTGGCACATAGTAATAATCTATTTCTTTCCCTTAATTTATGAAATGCACTTCTATTACCCAAAACTTAATTTCCTCTAATTTAATTTTTTTTATAGCGGTTACATGTCTCCAGAATATGCTATAGATGGAATATTCTCCGTAAAATCAGATGTATTTAGCTTTGGTGTGCTGGTGCTTGAGATAGTGAGTGGCAAAAAAAATAGAGGATTTTCTCACACGGATCACCATCACAACCTTCTCGGACATGTAAGTACAGTGTATTTACTACAGTCCTTTCAATAAGTATTTGTATACAAAAAGTCAATCCTATAACTAAGCTCAATTAGTACAGGCATGGATGATGTATGAAGAAGGAAAGCCTTTGGAAATAGTCGATGCTTCTCTTAGCGTCTCAAACTATTTGTCACAAGTTTTACGATCAA
This sequence comes from Jasminum sambac, assembly GCA_018223645.1. Lineage (NCBI taxonomy): Eukaryota > Viridiplantae > Streptophyta > Magnoliopsida > Lamiales > Oleaceae > Jasminum > Jasminum sambac. Next base: position 15,494,994 of record CP073642.1, read on the forward strand.
TTCAAGTGGGACTTTTATGCGTTCAAAAATGCCCAGAAGACAGGCCGAACATGTCTTCAGTCGTGTTAATGCTTGGGAATGAAGGCGAGTTGCCTCGAGCTAGACAACCTGGTTTTTTCACTGAAAGTGATTTATTTATGGCCGATAGTTCAAGTGGCACTAATGTAGCAGGTTCTATAAACGAAATGTCAGTTACAATGATGGAAGCACGATAAAATTGTTGGTTTAACATTGTTTCTTGAAGAAGAATTGTGTCTATTCCATTACATAAGTTGGAGGATATGTAGATCAATAATTGAACGTCGTTCGAAAACTATTATATATAGATCTGGGATTGCCTTATCAACAATTCTCTCCTACAAAAGCCAATAGTTTGACTATAATAGAGCTACTTGGACATTTTTATGGCAGCACAATATTGTCCATAAACAGTTTCCCTGCGAATGTCAACAACATCCAAGAGGCTACGTCTTCCAGACATGTGGGGGTTGGATCTAGGGATGAGATGGCACAGGCTGTAGCCCATGTTGGCCCAATTTTATTTTTATTTTTTTCATAATTTTACATAGAAAAATAAAATTTCATACATTAATACATATTCTCAATCGAATTAATTTTTTTTCTTACTTTATCCTTGTATCGTTAAAATTTCTAACACATGCTAAAACGAAGATGAGTGGCCTAATTCTTAGTCCGGTTCTTTCATGGATAGAGATTTAGTTATTGCTGAAAGTTCGATGAGAACAAAACCAACCAAGCGCTTTCCACAGACAAGACAAAAAGTATTCCACTTGATTGGCCCAACCGTCACTACGAGAAATTAAGCCTTTATGGGCGGCATGTCGTTCCTGTAAATTCATGTTTGCAAACCTTCAAGGTAGACATAACAGTGTGTTCCCCTTAAAGGTCTACAGGCACGAGACTATAAGGGTGACAGACCGTCCCTAAAGGCCTTATTTTTGGTAGTGCGTCTCAACGTAACATTATCTTCGGTATGGGTAGAGGTCTAATGTATCTTCATCAAGATTCTCGGATGAGAATTATCAATAGAGAACTCAAGACAAGGATATCGGATTTTGGTATGGCCAGAAGCGTCCAAGGGGATCGATGAGGCAAGAGTCAGGAAACAAGAGACAAGACTAGCAGAGTTGGGGAACAAAGTGAGAATCTATACATACGAGAATGCATCTAATACTTTGATTTTTTATTTTTATTTTTTTTATTCAAAGTCTGTAAGTATTAATATGTATCAACCAATGGCGGACATATACATATAACAGAAAAAATTTAACATGTCAATTCATTGATGCTGGGGAAAATAATGACACCTAGTCACTCTGGATCGGTAAATGAAACTACATAATGCATTTCAATTGCTTATAACATTATTTTTTATTCTGTATAATAGAATATGTATTGCGGAGCATATTCTCGGTAAAATTAGGTGTATTTAGTTTTTGGCATCTTGGTACTAGAAATTATGGAGGGAAAGAAGAATTGGGGTTTTCCTATAGCTAGCGATCATCGCCTCAACCTTGTCAGACATGTAAATGTTTTTTTATATCCACGATACAATTATATAAGGTCATCTTAGTTTTTGTGCTTGTTTTACCTATTCACACATCCTTGTCAGTCACATTCCTGTTCAACCTAAAAATTGAGTTTCTAGCACAATAAAAGTTTAACAAAATAGATGCTTACCCGAGCTAATCGAATTTATGTAGGCGTGGATACTGCACAAAGAAGGAGGGGAAATCGAACTAGTTGATACTTGTCTAGCTCATTCACAGTAACTTAAAGAAGTACTACGATCTATCCACGTTGGTCTTCTATGTGTGCAATAATATCTTGAAGATAGGCCGAGCATGTCTACGATGAGTCATGATGGAAAATGATGTTGAGTTGCCTAAACTTAAACGGCCCAGTTTTGTCACGGGCAGAGATTTAGCTATTGCTGATGAGTACGACTTTATACGCCCTCTTTAATGGGATCATATTCCCCTGTCAGAGAGGGGGCAAAATTAATAAATACTCATCCAACTTTATAGATGAAATTAAATACTTACCGAATTTTAAAAGGGAACTCATTACTCACCCAACTTTGATTTGTGTTTACAATCCACCACTCATAACGGTTTTCTCGATGGGAAATTCCATGTGGCAATCCAAAAATGATGTGGCATACAAATATATATTAAATAATACATGTCACTGCAATCTTCTCTTCACAAACACACCCTGTGCCATGTCACCCACCAGCACGTCAAAACCACCTATTCTTTCTGTACCCTCCTTTAATTTCTAATCGATCAACTTAACCCTAAATTGGCAATAAGTGAGTTTGAATGTTTTTATTCTAATTTCTATTATTGAATCTCTAAGCAGTTCACCTGGGATGGCAATAGAATCATTTTCGGTCTTCATTGAACCTTCTTTCTTATGGGAACTTGAGGACTTCATTGTATCTAGTGACTATGATGAGGAGTGGCATTTTAATTTTTTGCAGAAATAAATAACTAGACCTGATTACTTTTTGGTGATATTTTCTCCTTTAATTGGGGTTTACCACGTGATGGTTCCGGGATCCTTTTCCAGTTTGATACAAGTAATTAATATCTTTAATACCTAAAACCAATCTGTCCGTCTCCGGTGGCAATTGCAAATGAAATTAAAATTTTGTCACAGGCAATGGTGATGATGTGGATTATTTAATTTATATTTATATGCCACCTCATTTTTTGTTTGCTATATGGAATTTTTCCATCAATAAAACGGTTGTGAGCAGTGGATGGTAGACACGTATCAAAGTTGGGCGAACAATGAGTTCCCTTAATCCCTTTTAAAGTTGAGTAAGTATTTAGTTCCATCTGTAAAGTTCGGCAAAAATTTATTAATTTTATACTTAGAGAGAGTTCAATGTATTTAATACTTGCTTGTTAGATTGAATTTGCAATCTTTTCCTCTTGAAACTCGCATATTATATTCTTTTCATGTACGTTTTTACGTCTACACGAAATAGTTGTATACATCAGAGTAATGTGTGTGGATGATATTGAAATTTGTTAGCTTGTGGAGACATGCCCACAATTGTCAAAGAAAGTGTGGAGACAAATTGTCCAATTTTTCAAAGTCAAAAATGGTTGGAGATTTTGTAGGATTTCTTAGTCAATGCATGGAAGATGAAGCCACAAATTTAGGCGGATTAGGTGGATGTTGTCCCAATTTTCTTCCATTTTTACCCCTCAAGTTTGCCTATAAATTGAGGCACATTTTGCACCCTCAAACACACCACAACTACAACACCAATAGAGAGAAAAGAGAGAGATCTTGTGTAGAGAGAGAGCTTCAGTGTAGAAGCTATACACGAGAGACAAAAGTGAGTGGAGTGTTAAAGCCTTTGCGTAGGCAGAGAAAATACAGTGTGATATTTTTGTACTCCTCATTTTTTGAGATAGTGAAATATATTGGTGTGGGTCCGTGGACGTAGGCAGTTTGGCCGAACCACGTTAAATCTCGGTGTTCCATATTTGTGCTTATTTTAGTGTCCATTATTTTCTCAGTCGCATATTATTTTTGTGTCCCACTGATCTTGGGCGGAATTAGCAGCGCCTAGTTCCCCAACAACTGGTATCAGAGCCGTGCTTGTGATATCTCTTGAAATTCTTAGTATGCTCTGTGGTTGCAGCGTAGACTGATCTTCCACATCAGAAACGATTTCTCGAAAAATCACATCTTGTTCGAGTGGGAGTAATGGCGACAGACGAGAGGATTTCCAAAATCGATAAATTTGATGGCAAAAATTTTGGATATTGGAAAATGCAAATGGAGGACTATTTGTATCAGAAGGACCTATATAAGCCGTTGAAAGAAAAGCCAGAAGGCGAGAAAGACGACGAGTGGGAGGTGCTTGATCGAAAAGCACTCGGCGCAATTAGATTGACCCTATCAAAGTCGGTCGCTTTCAACATTAAAAATGAGAAGACAACGGCGTCTCTCATGGCAGCTCTATCCAGCATGTATGAACAGCCGTCTGCAGCAAATAAAGTTCATTTGATCAAGAAATTGTTCAATATGAAGATGATGGAAAGCGGGAGATTTGGAGAACACCTCAACGAATTCAATGAGGTAGTAGACCAATTGACCACGGTGGAAATCACTTTTAGTGATGAGGTTCGAGCTCTATTAATTCTTGGGCAGTTGCCTGAGAGCTGGAATGGCACAGTCACAGCCATCAGTAGCTCGGCCGGTAAGTCGAAATTGAAGTTCGATGACGTTGTGAGCATGATCTTGACTGAGGAGATCCGGAGACAGTCAGATGCAGCTTCAACTTCCGGCCGCTTTCAATGTAGATAGCGAGGCGTAAGTTCAAACAGAGGGCACGGCGTGGGACGGAGTAAGTCGAGGAATGGCGGTCGAGATCCAAAAATCACAGAAATTCCAACAAGTCTGTTGAATGTTGGAATTGCGGTCAGGTTGGGCACTACAAAAATCAGTGTAGGGCAGCTCCAAAGGAAACGGAGAACAAGACCGAGGTCAATGTCGTGACCGAAGAAGCACGTGATGCTTTGATATGCTCCATGGAGAGGAAGGCCGACTATTGGGTAATAGACTCGGAGCATCTTTCCATGCCACCGCAAATCGACACTTTTTGCAAATTATGTGTCGGGAAACTTCGAGAAGTATATCTCGAGACGATCATCCTTGCGTGGTGGGCATAGGAGAAGTACAGATCAATGTCAATGGATCCGTATGGAAATTGAAGGACGTGAGACATATTCGCATTGAGGAAAAATTTGATCTCCGATCAAACAATTGTCGAGAAGGATGTGACACAAGCTTCTCTGGTGATAATTGGAAAATCACCAAGGGGGCCATGATAATCGCCGCGTGGCAAGGATGGTGGCACCCTATACCTGACGGCCGAATCGTGTATGACAATCGCAGATTCTTGATAGCAAGGATGCGAACTTGTGGCACCAAAGACTTGGGCATATGAGCGAAAGGGCTCAAGTACATGCATGCAAAGGAAAACTACCAGGGCTTCATCTATTGATTTAGACTTTTGTGAAAGTTGTATTTTCTGAAGCGAAACGGGTGAGTTTCAATACAAGTGGCGTAACTCTAAAGAAAGAAAAGCTTGAACTTGTCCACACAGATGTGTGTGGGGTCCAACAACAGCTTCATCGATTGGCGGAAAGTCATACTGTGACTTTCATTGATGACCACTCGAGAAAGGTGTGGGTTTACTTCTTGAGACACAAATCCGATGTGTTCGGCGTTCAAGAAGTGGAAGGCCATGGTGGAGAATGAAACCGGTTTGCGAGTAAAGAAGTTGAGATCGACAATGGTGGAAGTACGAAGATTTGGCGTTCAAGAAATTTTGTTACCAAAATGGCATCAAGTTGAGAGAACGTTGCCAGGAACACCGCAATGTAACGGAGTTGCGACGCATGAATCGAACGCGTTGTAAAGAGCCGAGCATGAGAATACATGCGTGCTGCCAAAACGCGATTTTAGGCGGAGAACATCAACACGGCGGCATACCTAATTAATCGTGGACCGTCGGTACCATTGGAGTACTGAGGATCTAAGAAGTTTGGAGCGGAAAAGAAGTGAAACTTTCTCATTTGAAAGTATTTGGTTGTGTCGCGTATGTGCACATTAGTGATAATGTCAGGAGTAAGTTAGACTCCAAATCACTAAAGTGTACTTTCGTTGGATATGGTGGAGACGAGTTCGGGTACCGCTTTTGGGATGATCGTAACAAAAGCTCATCGAAGCCGGGATGTCATATTCAATGAAAAGGTGATGTACAAGGGCAGAATGCGATTGACCCAATGACACAACAAACGACGATCCAACATATGTTCCGGACGATACTGCTCAAGGCAGTATGTCGAAGCAGATAGATGAGAGTCTGCAGACAGAGGAGCCCGTCTCGGAGACTGATTCACCACGCCTCGGCTCAATTCCCATTGTGAGGAGGTCAAGTCGACCTCATGTTCAATCGAAAGTACATGAACTACATGTTGCTCATCGACGGTGAACCCGAATGCTATGACGAGGCATGTCGGTGGGAGATTCTGTTAAGTGGGAGCTTGCAATAAAAGATGAGATAAAGTCTCTCATCTCCAACCAGACGTGGGAACTAGCTGAGTTGCCCAGAGGGAAGAAAGCTCTTAATAACAAATGGGTGTACAGAATCAAAGAAGAACATGATGGTTCAAAGAGGTACAAGGCGAGATTGGTAGTCAAAGGATTCCAAGCAGAAGAAGGAATTGACTACACGGAGATATTTTCGCCAGTTGTGAAGCTGACAACAATTCGATCAGTGTTGAGTATTGTTGCAGCGGAGGGCTTGCACTTGGAGCAGTTAGATGTGAAAACTGCTTTCCTCCATGGTGACTTAGAGGAGGAAATATATATGCAGCAACCAGAAGGCTTCTCAGTGAAAGGAAAAGAGGAGTTGGTGTGCAAATTGAAGAAGAGCCTATACGGCTTAAAGCAAGCGCCTAGACAGTGGTACAAGAAGTTTGACGGATTTATGCAGAAAAATGGCTACATGAAGTGTAATGCTGACCATTGTTGCTACTTCAAACGGTTCGAGTCCAGCTATATCATTTTGCTACTTTATGTCAATGACATGTTAGTAGCCGGCTCGGACATGGACGAGATCAAGAAGTTGAAGAAGCAACTATCGGTGGAATTTGAAATGAAGGACTTGGGAGAAGCAAAGCAAATTCTAGGGATGAGAATTTGTAGAGACAAGCAAAAGGGTGTTTTGCAGTTGTCACAGGCCAAGTATGTTGATCAAATCCTGCAAAGGTTCAACATGGCGATTACAAAGCCACCAAGACGCCATTAGCGAATCATTTCCGTCTATCCAACGACCAGTCTCCTAAGACAGAAGAGGAGAGAAACTTCATGGCTAAAATTCCATATGCCTCAGCCATTGGAAGTTTGATGTATGCCATGGTTTGTACCAGACCAGATATTGCTCATGCAGTGGGAGTTGTGAGCAGATATATGGCAAATCCTGAAGCGACATTGGGATGCGAAAGTGGATATTGAGATATCTACTAGAACTACTGATAAATGCTTATGCTTTAGGCGTGGCGAAGTGAAACTACGAGGTTTCGTAGATGCAGATTTTCTTTGGCGAGGTAGATCGCAGAGAAGTACTACGGGTTATGTCTTCACACGCTTGGTGCTCTACTGCGATTAGTTGGATTTCGCAGATCTGTAAGATTGTTGCGTTATCGACTACTGAAGCGAGTACGTGGCGAGAATCGAGGCTAGCAAAGAGATGATATGGTTACAAGGTTTGTTGGCGAGTGGGTTTTGAGCAGAGAAGAATGTCTTGCACGTTGATAGTCGAGTGCGATACATCGGCAAAGAATTCGGCATTTCATTCCGTAACCAAACATATTGGACTCAAGTTATCACTTCATCGGATCACTTTTGGAAGATGGAGTATTAAAGCTTGAAAAGTTTCAAGGTACCAAGAACCCAAATTGACATGATGACGACGGTAACCAAAGAGAAATTGAGGCGTGCTCGGCTTGATTGGTCTTCTCGCATTGAAGATAGAGGTGATGACCCACACCACATTTCACAATAACTATAAGCACATGAGACGCCTTGAGGTAGAGATCCATTTGTCTCCAAGTGGGAGATTGTTAGCTTGTGGAGACATGCCCACAATTGTCAAAGAAAGTGTGGAGACAAATTGTCCAATTTTTCAAAGTCAAAAATGGTTGGAGATTTTGTAGGATTTCTTAGTCAATGCATGGAAGATGAAGCCACAAATTTAGGCGGATTAGGTGGATGTTGTCCCAATTTTCTTCCATTTTTACCCCTCAAGTTTGCCTATAAATTGAGGCACATTTTGCACCCTCAAACACACCACAACTACAACACCAATAGAGAGAAAAGAGAGAGATCTTGTGTAGAGAGAGAGCTTCAGTGTAGAAGCTATACACGAGAGACAAAAGTGAGTGGAGTGTTAAAGCCTTTGCGTAGGCAGAGAAAATACAGTGTGATATTTTTGTACTCCTCATTTTTTGAGATAGTGAAATATATTGGTGTGGGTCCGTGGACGTAGGCAGTTTGGCCGAACCACGTTAAATCTCGGTGTTCCATATTTGTGCTTATTTTAGTGTCCATTATTTTCTCAGTCGCATATTATTTTTGTGTCCCACTGATCTTGGGCGGAATTAGCAGCGCCTAGTTCCCTAACAAAATTTTGGAGTTAGTTTTCTAGGCGTCAATGCTTTCTAAGTCAACTGTAAAATGCCAGATACACGGAGTTCTTCGTTTAATGTACGGTTGACTCTTCAAGAATGCAAGTTAAAGTGCTTGAGGAATTGCTCGTTTGACAGAGCTCATCTGATCATTTTGCAAAAAAAATAATATGTTACAGATAGAGAAGAAAAGAGAAGAGAAGAGAAATGAGTTTGATAGCGTCAATGGTCGTATTGATTCTGTTAGGCCTCGGCTTGATTTTGTACGTTTGAAAGAGGACAGCAAAAACGAGCGATTTCTGAAAAAACAGGGCATTGCAGGAAGGTACAAATTTTACACTAAGGAACACGTTAAAACATATATCCTTAATTTCGACATTCTTTTGTTATAATATAAGGGCGTTTTAGAAGACGGACAAGAAATTGCTGTCAAACGGTTATCGAAAACTTCAGAGCAAGGAATTGTTGAATTCAAGAATGAAGTAGTATGCATTTTGAAACTTCAACATCGAAATCTTGTGAAGCTTCTTGGATGCTGCATGGAGAAAGATAAAAAGATGTTGGTTTACGAACATTATCATCGGTATAGCTAGGGGTCTAATGTATCTTCATCAAGATTATTCTCTGACGCGAATTATGCATAGAGACCTTAAAGCAAGCAACATATTGCTAGATAGCGACATGAACCCAAGGGATATCGGATTTTGGTATGGCTAGAAGCTTTTAAGGGTACAAGACTGGAGACAAGACTCATAGAGTTGTCGGAACATAGTAAGAATCTATACATACGAGAATGCATCTAATAAATTGATTTTTTCTTTTTTTTTTTTTAGAGTTGGTAAGTATTAGTATGTAGCAACCGATGGTTGACTTATATACATATAAGAGAAATTTTAACATGTCAATTCATCGATGATGTTGAACATAATGACACCAAGTCACTCTAGATAGGTAAATGAAACTACATAATGAATTTCAATTGCTTATGACATTATTTTTTGTTCTATACTGTGGCTGGGCGTATGTTGACTTGGCTGTAGCCCAGTCCAATCCCCCAAATTAGTTCCATTATTTCAATATACATTTCTGAAATATTATATAAGCTATAGAACACAATATGTAATAACAAACAACTTTAGTCCTAGTGGAAGAAGGTAGTTATTATTTTTTTTAGGTTGAAGGTTCGATTCTTGATGTCCACCATTTTGCAACTTATTTTTGGCATTTCTTTTAAATTGCTTTTCCCACTTCTTTTTCACATTTTCTCACCTCTCCATTTCCCTCCACTTCTTTTTTACATATAAGCCTATTTCTTTTTGCTCTTTTTTTGTTGCCTTTTCTTTTATTTTAATATAATTTTTTTCCTTTTTTTTTGTAATTGCTTGAGTTTAGGTAATAAACGAAATTACTATTTGTTAGGTAATATATGAAATTACCAATTTTTTATCACTCCATTGTGAATTAAACTGAACATGTTAGTTATTTTTTCTCTCTCTTCAAGTCAAAAACCGTAGTTCCATATTTCCATGACTTTGTTCCTATAAATTTCGAAATCTGCAACTTGAATTTTGCGAAAGTATATAAATAAGTTAATTTATTAATTATTCCTATTGTTTTTGGTTCAATCCATTTGTGTACCACGTTTTTTAATTCCGAACACTCATTTTATAGTTATTGATTTTATTTTTTGGGTTAGTTTGTACTTTGTCTTTAATGGCTTAATCCATTAAACCATCAACATCCAGTAAGAAGAGCAACATTAAACCAAAAAAATTTATATAAGGGAAACTGTCAGAATTTTTAATTTTCAAGTGGGTTTCTTTGCTACTGTTTGTGAACGACAATAGTATATTGGTTTGGTGACAAATAGAAAAAAATCTTTGTATTTTTACTATTTTCTTTTCCTTTTACATCAATAATTGTTGATACTTAATTGTTTTCAACAAACTTAAAAAAGATTTGTCAAACAAGAATATACAATGAGGTTAGATAAAAATTCTATTATAGACTATTTTTATGCCCCGAAAAATCAGCGAGGCCTATTCTAACAATTACATTTATTTCTATAAAAGTAAAATTTATCGCACTTTACCCCCTAACATTAATTCTTGGCTACATCAGACTCCACCAATGAAATCTTTAAGATATACGTACATGAAAATTAAATTTAAGTCTTGGAAACCGAAAAGACTAGAGCTTGTTCTTTTGAGTGTAAATTTTATCTGCACGGTATTCCGTGTAAAATGTATGGTTAATATTGTATTGAGAGATGTGTGTGGTTGAAAATGTGTATGTGGTTATACAGAATTGCGTGCGGATAAAATTTTACCAAATAGAACAAGCAAATTATAAATGGAAATGGGATTTTAATTCATTGTGTGTGTACATATCTTATCCATATACATGCATAAACATTGAATTTTAAGTTTTTGAAATTGAAAAAACTTGATGATAAGGTAACCAATTTCATTCAATAAGATCTTCACACATGGTGAGGATACATATGAGTGGTCACTCTATATATAACATATTAGAATTAAATCCCTTAGGTTAGAGAGCTAATTTGAAAGTTTTGAAAGAAGATAAATATATAAATAGCTAATTACACCGTGTTTAGGGCTTTTTTTCTCATTATTTTCTTACAAAAAAAATTATATTTGTTTTGAAGCTCGGAAACGAAGAAAAACTTAATTGATTCAAGGTGACACCCACAATTAATTTCCATAAATTATTTAGGATAGATAATATCCAAAAAGAGAATATGATCACTCATTTCCTTCAAAATTTCTTCCTTTTTGTTTATAGCTCATTTTCCTTATTCCTCAACATACAGAGGGTACCTTTGATGCAAATTTTTCAAAAAGTAATTATTCAATATGTGGTTGAAAATTAAGTGAGGAAACTATAGAGGTGAATGACAAATTGAAAAAGTGTGATAAAATATATTAGTTAGCCAAATAAATGATTGAAAATGAGAATTGCAAGAATGATTTGTCTTTTGTAATTGAAGTTATTATAACAAACAAGCTCTAACTCATTTTTTGATATCACTTTTAATTTTGTGCAAGACTCCATGTAACTGTAGTTCATTCTTTTAACAATTATAACTAAAAAAAAAATTCCAAAATAACGTGCACTTTATCATAATCATAGCTTAGTATATTCAAATTTGGCTAAAGCATTCATTTCCATTTGATGACGTGTTTGCAATGGCAGTGTCTTCATCTTGATTAAGCAATGCCCTAGCGAAGAAACTAAGCTATGATGGTCCTCATGCCTCCTCAACCCGCAATTAGCTAGTGAAGCTTATTGATGCATGATAGTTTGTCAACAGCTAGTAGTTCAAGATGACAATTAATTAATATCGTGCCATCAATGATGGATCGTCACTTCTATGAACAACATTGCACATATATTAGACCTCTGAAAAGTAGAAATATTTTTGGAAAAAAAATATCTCAATGTTTTATATTATTTCTTAATCTACCTTAAATAAAATTATAACCCTAGGTCAATAAAATCAAAGTAAAAAGGAAATTGTAAGATATTGTGGTCTATATGACCTATCTTGAAAGTTATGAGTTATCTAATTTACAGATTACTTAGACGTCTCTGGATAGTGTTATGTTAAAATGCAGTTTGTTCACAGTTAACTCAAGCCAGATATATCTGAGTAATATTTCGGTTTGAACCTAGATATATCTAGCGCAGAGTAAAAATACGAAAATCGAAACAAAACAGCAAACACACAATTTTAAGGTGGAAAACCCCAATAGGATAAAAAACCACCCGCCTGCACCTGTAAACAAATAGATTCACTAATTGCCAGGAAATTAAACCAGTTACAAGAAATTAAAGATAACAATACGCATACTACTATCAAACAACTAGAATTAACGACGATCACTCCCTAATCTCTCTTCTAGCTCTTGTACTGTGAGCCAACATCCCGTTGCTCTTCAAAACTTCTCGTAACTCCGCAATCCAGCTTGGACTTGCGCGATCCTCCCACCGATTGTCACCTCCCGTGAAGATCTTCTCTTAGTCAAGGCTCTTGTGTAGTGAATCCGACTTCTCCGAAAGATTTCACTTGATGAATATCAAGCAGTGGGCTTGTAAGAACGTTGCACTTGATTTTTGCATAAACTAACCATATGAATTTTAGGTTACAAGTGCATGGGGAAGTGAATGGATGAATGAGTCACGCAAGCTAACTAGTACACGGTTGCTTTGCTCTATTGCATGCGTGTAAGTCCCTCACATTCTAATCCAACTTTCCCTCTATTTAATCATGTGTTAATAGACTGCCTTGCCACCAAAGACTTCCCTTAACACATGAACTCCTACAAAACAAACAAGAGATAAGTTCGTAAGATAAGAAAAGATAAGATAAGTTATAATCAAATATAAGAATTGAAGTGACCAGCTTATCTTAATTTACTTACCAATTTATCTTAACAAAATTTTAACATAATAGGTAAGTAACAATTCTTGTTGGTTGGCGTGTACTCCCCACTTCCAAAGTATGAACCCCAATTTGAGTCTATCCAAATCTTACAAGATAATGATATCAATTTGAGTCCATCCAAATCTTTACAAGGTAATCACACAATAACAAAGGTGATGACATTCATAACTGAATCTAATCAACTCAAGGACTCCTAACAAAATTTAAACTCATCCTATTAATAAACCACATGCTTAAAAATCTATCTAGAACAACTTAAAAATAATTCATGTGATAAAATGAGTTGACACTAATTAAGTCAACTAATAACACACGTTAATAATTAATTAAATTATGCATGATAAAATAATATGATAATTAAAATCACATACATGGAAAAATAGAAATGACAATTAACAGTAAATAGCTTAATTAATTAAATCATATTCATTTAATTAAAAAGCTAACATATCTCAATAGACCTTTTTAATCTTCTTCCATCTCTCACCACCACCACCACCTCCACCAATTTTAATTCTTCCATGGTGCCCACTCAACCACTCAGACTTGTAAATTAAATATGATGTTGCTTCATGTCTTGCCTATATACACATATTTATGCACTTCAAATCTATAGTTAGTTATTCACTAGTATATAACACGTGTGTCGCACATGATACTATAATGATCTATATATTTTTTATGCTTACAATTTTTATTTGAAAGACATAGAATAATGAATATTACAAAATTAGTCACTGTGAGTATATATTTGAAAGAAGTCTCACAAAAAGCTGGTAAATTACTTATGTTGAATAATATCTCACATAAATCAAAGGGTGCGCATAAAAAACTAAATTTTCTTATGTTACCTTGCCAGTGGCAACAAAGATTAGTGTTTTCTTTATTAAAAAAAAAAAGATTAGTGTTTTCTTAATCAAATCTCTTTTATTATTTGACAAATACTAACATGTCAACATCGCTAATAGTTCTTTACATTCACTCTTTCATATAAAAAAAAATTCAAAATTTCAAACATATACCAAGATTTAAATGTAAACATAGTTAGTTCACGAATAAACAATATATAACAAAATGATATCAAAGCTATCTTAAGAGATTGATTCCTTTGCTGTGGAATATGCATGGAAATACATTTTTAGTTAGCTGCATAAGTTTTTGACTCTTTGGCTAGGTTAAGGACTGCGCGTTATGGTTAAAAACAACTTCTTTGTTTCAAAAAGTTAGCGGTGGATTTTTCATATTTTATTCCAAGAAATTAAGCATAAAGAGGGTTAGAAAAGAAATAAACAACGTACCTTTTGGCTTTTGTTCAATCTTGTAATTATAGAAAAGAATGTAATCATGTTTTGTGGTCCTAATGAGTTTATTAAATATTGTGTAAGCGAAAATGGACGTAACCATGGTTTGAGGTACTAATGAGTTTACTGAATATCATGTATACAAAAATTAATTGATGGGAATATAAATAGAGTTGTGTTTGTTGGATGTGTGCTGCCTGATTATTGGACCAAAGTTGCTAATGGGCTAGAGTTGCAGTTGGGCTTCATTGGTTGGCTCATTTGGAGTTAAACTTGGCGGATTATTACTAGGGTTGACTTCTTATATAAAGGTTTGAGGGCTTCATTCTTTGAGTGTGCAGAAAGGAGAGAACAATGTAGAGATCAAGGGTTTTGGTAGGCTGCGCATCTCCTTCTTTGAGAGAGTTTCTTCTGTGTAATTATTTTCTTGTATTGAGTTATACAGAGTGATTAGATACAGAGAGAGTGAGAGATCAAAGAGAGGCGAGTGAGATGTGCATTGTAACTGAGCCTTGGATACCGGATTTAGAGATCAAAGAGAGGCGAGTGAGATGTGCATTGTAACTGAGCCTTGGATACCGGATTTTGGCCATTCATAGTGGATTGGAGCGAGAACCACCGTGGTGTGGATGCTCAACGCAGACGTAGCCAATTTTGGTGAACTGCGGGGTCGAGGACCAAACAAATCTTGGTGTTGTTTATTTTCTCGTTTTTCGTGTTTTATATTCGATTATCACGCGATCCAAATCCTAACAATTGGTATCAGAGCGTAGGTGATTTGTGGTAATTGGATTAGGGCTCAAAATTCAAAAGGAAAAAAAAAAAAAAAAAATTGAGCCGTGCACAACAGTGGAAAAAAAAAGGAGCACACCCGTCACTTTGAGGCCATTTTCTGGTCAAATCGGTGGTCAAAAACGTGAAACGAGACTGCCATCGCGAAGCTCTCTTCAAGGCGAGTTGAACGGTATCAGATTTGAAGTGAATCGGTGGCCAGACGAGGAAGAAATCTGACCTGGAAGTTGCTGCTGCGCAAGGAGGGAGACACAGTCAAACCAGTCAAACTGAGATCTAGAACTTTGACTGTCGATTGCGAGAAAACCAGGAGGAGTTAGCGAAATCGGAGGCCAGATCTGAGTTCCTTGTGGAGAGGCGCTTCTTCTTCTGGTAGTGATGGTGTCTCATTTTGATTTTCCGACGGAGGCAGGAGAGACACTTTCCGGCAGGTGCGCGAATCTCGTCGGGAAAAGACAGCTGCAACTTTGACCGAAGATTGTGGGAGCGTCCGGCGTCGTCTCGTGATCGACAACCTACCGTTGGAAAGGTATCGACGAGAAGAGCCTGTTGGTGGTTTCAGATTTCAAGTCGGAGTTACCGATTGAAAACTATGTCCGTTTTCAGTCGCATTTTTCACGAGGAAATTGGTAAATCGGTTCTCCACTTCTCCTGGAATTTAATTCCAGTGGTAAGATCGTTCCCTTCTGCCCGTGATTGTTAGTTGAGTTGTTTATTGGTTGTTTAGAGTTTTAACTGCCTATAAATGTTTTCTTGACTGTGTTAACTAGTTGAGTGCATAATTGAACTTTTTTCAGTAATTAACTAGTTAGTGAGCTGTGTTTGCTTGAGTTAGCATTCCATTTTACTGTGCATTGAGGGAGTGTGACTATTTCTTTGCATAATGAGTATCATATTGAATTTTGTGATTGGTTTATTGACTGTGATTGCATACTTGAGGTGGAGCCACCTGTTGTTTTATTTATGCATTAGTCAGTACCTGTGTTTTTGTGCTATTTGGGTGATTTAGCATGATGTTTGGAGCCTATTTTTGAGTTTTTGAAAAGAGTTTTTTCAAAATGTGTTCTCAAAAATCGGTTTTAAGTGTTTAAAGGTTTTAAAACTGAGTGGTTTTATGCTTGTGTTTCTTGAGATTGTGAATCTTGGGTGGAGTTGGGATTGTCTCTATGAGAGGTAGAATAGAGGTAGCAAAAGAGGGGGTAATGAGAGGGTTGCATTTATGGCTGAGAGGTTTCTTCGATTGTTTGCTCTCTGTGCTGTTCTAAGTCTCTTTGTATTGAGTGATACAGTGGGTGAGTGTTTAGAATATAGTCGTTCGTGGAACGAAGAGTTAGATTAGAGAGAGGTGTTTTCGACGAGATGGCTATTTTTGTATACCATATTACCTAGTTTGCTTATCCTCTTTCTTGCGGTGGAGGCTATCCCGTGTACCTTTTGAGTTCTTTTGAAAAGAGATTTTTTCAAAGAGTATGGATTTCAAAAGGAGAGTTGTTTTAGTTTTTAACAAGAGTTTGTTTCAAACTGAGAGTTTTGATGTTCCTTGTACTCTTTGCATTTGAGTTTGTGGTTGTAGTTAATTGGAGTTAATTGCTACAAAGTGAAACTGGTTGCTTTAGAGTTTTAGTACATCTTTGTGTGTCTTGAGTGAAGGCATTACAGTTTTTTTTCAAAAAGTGTGTTTTTTGAAGAGTTTAACCAGTTTATTAGTGTTGTAGCTTCATTTATCATGGCTATTTTTATTTCTTCGTGAAAGTCGTAGTTGATTTTTCGAGGTAAGAGATGGTTAAAAGGTTGCCATGGTAATGAAGGTAAGAGAGTTATAGATGGCCTACTGTATCGGGTTATCTACTAGCGTTTAAATTTAGTTTCAATTTCGGTTTAAATAGAGCTATTTAAACATGAAATCATTGACTGACTTTGCAATGTGATTTGCAGGTGCAAGAGCAAGAGCGATGAAACATGAGATTGGTTGAACTTCAAATCCACTAGAAGAGAGCCGGAATCCAGGCAGCAAGGTGGAGATTGTTGGATGTGTGCTGCCTGATTATTGGACCAAAGTTGCTAATGGGCTAGAGTTGCAGTTGGGCTTCATTGGTTGGCTCATTTGGAGTTAAACTTGGCCGATTATTACTAGGGTTGACTTCTTATATAAAGGTTTGAGGGCTTCATTCTTTGAGTGTGCAGAAAGGAGAGAACAATGTAGAGATCAAGGGTTTTGGTAGGCTGCGCATCTCCTTCTTTGAGAGAGTTTCTTCTGTGTAATTATTTTCTTGTATTGAGTTATACAGAGTGATTAGATACAGAGAGAGTGAGAGATCAAAGAGAGGCGAGTGAGATGTGCATTGTAACTGAGCCTTGGATACCGGATTTTGGCCATTCATAGTGGATTGGAGCGAGAACCACCGTGGTGTGGATGCTCAACGCAGACGTAGCCAATTTTGGTGAACTGCGGGGTCGAGGACCAAACAAATCTTGGTGTTGTTTATTTTCTCGTTGTTCGTGTTTTATATTCGATTATCACGCGATCCAAATCCTAACAGTGTTGATAATTTAATAACATTGAATAGTGTGCAATAAATTTATTTAAGTTATACGGTTATGTTCTGGTACCCTTTGTAGGTACCTTATGATACCCATAGTAGGGGAAAAAAATTGTAGGGGTCGAGTGACGCCCTCCACCATTAAGGAACAGCTATGTATTATTCATCCAACTTAACGTAGATGCCAATTTTTTTTTTTTAATTTTGGTGTGATGATGTGGTGACACATGGCGTGGGTTTGGTATCCATGTGGGTACCAGATCATTTCTATTAAGTTATAATATCAATTGCTTAAGTTTTTTCTGAATTGAAAAAAAAAACTGATATTATAACTTAAGTTATAATCTCTCCGTTCCATTTTGATAGGTTTGTTTTCTTTTTTTATTCGTCCCAAAATATATGCCACTTTTTATTTATATATATTTAATTTTTTTATTTTTCCTATTATACCCTATTTAATGGGCATTGTTAGTAAAAGTATGTTATGATCATTTAATATAAGGTTATAAAAAAAATACAACAAAAATTTACTTTTCTAACAATATTAATTATAATTTCTTAATCCTTGTGAAAGTCAAACTAAGCATATCAAAATGGGACAGAGGGAGTAGTATCAATTGCTTAAGTTACACTCCATCCGCCCACAAAGATAGTCCACTTTGACTTTCACATGAATTAAGAAAGATCAATTAATATTATTGGAAAAGTAACTTTTATGAATATTTTACCTAATATACTCTTTCAAATATCTATTATTCCACTTTAATTGTTATTATATATTGATAACGATGCACATTAAATAGGGACATATATGACAATTGACAAATTAACTAAGAAAATGGAATTATAATTTGGGATAAATAAAAAAGGAAAATAGAACTATCTTTACGGGACGGAAGGAGTAATATTAATTGAAGGATAAATTAGGAATAATAGCAACGGCATTAGAGGTTACTAGATATCATGTCTACAAAAATGGATGGGAGTGGAGTAAATGGAGTTGCGATGATAATTTAATAACATTGAATAGTGTGCAATAAAATTATTTGAGTTATAAAATTATTGGATGAGCTGTTTGCAATGTCAGCGTCTTAATCCTGAGTAATTAATTCCCTCTAGAACATGGCCCTCAGGAGTCAGGACACAATCAACCCGCAATAATTAGTGAAGCTTATTATTGACCGTTGAGTCACTGCATATCAATCTTAATTACTACTGTACAACAAGAACAACAAACAGAGATTTAAACAAACACTATTAAAAGGGTAATGGGATTGAATTTTTTTATGGGTTTTTTTTTTTTATGGATTTTTATGTGAAAGTGAGGAGAGAATGAATGGAATTGAATGGTGGAGATTTATGTAATATATGTAAGTCTACAAGATACTTATATGTGATTGATTTATGGTAAAAAAGAATAAATAAAAAAATTTTTAAAAATTGAAAAATTTCAAACCTAACACGGGCTGAAAGACACAAAAAGGGAAGCGCCCTTTGGGCACATTTACATAGAATTTTGCTAAAATGTGGAATATAAAAAGTGAAGGACAGTATTCAAAACAAAAAAAAACAAAAAAAAAGTGAAGGACATTTTTGAGAGTCAACATTTATTTCTTGCCATTTTTCTATTTTTTCTAATATAATTAAACTAAAAGAATTATTATTTACAATATATTGTTAAAAAATGGTTTATTGGCGCCAGAAGGACCCAACGTTTGCACTCGCTACGAACCAAGGACCTATGGTTTTTTTTCTTGGCAATTCAGTACTCGAACTTCAATTTTGGTGCACCGTCAGGACTTCCATCCATTTCTCACCGTTAACTCATGGCATGTGAGCCTCACATGCCATTTTTCAACACCAAGATGGTCCGAAACTTTGGATTTTGTTACAATCAACTCCCAAATATTGAAAAATGTATACTTTAGTCCCAATTTTAGTTAAATTATACAATTTTATATTTTATTTTTTTGTGGGTGCTTATTTGGTCAGCAGTTTATTTTATTGAATTAATTTGATACTAATTAAATAGTTTTTATCAAAAAATTTCAACGCAATAATATTTGTTCGTAAATATAAATATAAATAAATAAATAAATAATATCACAAGTTTCCAAAATCTGCTTTAGCATTAGAGAAGCCCACATTTTGATTTTAACATACGGTATAATATATAATAAATTAAGTATATAATAATTATATTATTGCAAAAAATATATCGAATACAAAGAATTAATCAAATCAAATAAAAAAAATACAAGAAAAAAGGAAAAATAATTCAAAATATTTCTTTAGCATTATAGACGCGTACATTTTGATTTTAAACAACAATTATACCTACATAAAATTTTATTTATTAGTAATATATTATAGTAAAAAAATATTTTGAACACGAATAATTAACCAAATCGAATAATTTTATATAAAAAGAAAAAAGAAAAATCCCAAACACCCACCCACCCCACCGAGCCCACCCCCACCCCAACTCCTCCCTTCGCCAACACCACCACCGGATCTTTGGTGGTGGTGGTGGTTCAAAACCACTGGCAGACGAGAAGCTTAAATCCATGGCCGCCGCTTGAATCTGAAATTCGAATTTTCCGGTGTCGAGAAAAGCTTAAATCCATGGCCGTCGCTTGAATCTAAATTCTCATCTGCTGGTGGTTTCGAACCACCAGCAGGTGGTGGTGGTTCGAACCACCAGCTGTGGTGGTTCGAACCACCAGCTGTGGTGGTTCGAACCACCAGCGTGGTGGTTCGAAACCACCACTGTGGTGGTTTCGAACCACCACCACCACCACCAGTCCGGTGGTGGTGTTGGCGAAGGGGAGGGAGTTGTGGTGGGGGTGGGTGGTTGTTTGGGATTTTTCCTTTTGTTTTTGGTAAAATTATTCGATTTGGTTAATTATTCGTGTTCGAAATATTTTTTTACTGTAATATATTACTAATAAATAAAATTTTATGTAGGTATAATTGTTGTTTAAAATCAAAATGTGCGCGTCTATAATGCTAAAGAAATATTTTGAATTATTTTTCCTTTTTTCTTGTATTTTTTTTATTTGATTTGATTAATTCTTTGTATTCGATATATTTTTTGCAGTAATATAATTATTATATCCTTAATATATTATATATTATACTGTATGTTAAAATCAAAATGTGGGCTTCTCTAATGCTAATGCATATTTTGGAAACTTGTGATATTATTTATTTATTTATTTATATTTATATTTATGAACAAATATTATTGCGTTGAAATTTTTTGATAAAAACTATTTAATCAGTACCAAATTAATTCAATAAAATAAACTCCTGACCAAATAAGCACCCACAAAAAAATAAAATATAAAATTGTATAATTCAACTAAATTTGGGACTAAAGTATACATTTTTCAATATTTCGGGCCTGATTGTAACAAAATCCAAAGTTTCGGACCATCTTGAAGTTGAAAAATGGCATGTGAGGCTCACATGCCATGAGTTAACGGTGAGAAATGGACGAAAAAAACCATAGGTCCTTAGTTCACAGCGAGTGCAAACGTTGAGTCCTTCTGGTGCCAATTACCCTGAAAAAATTTGTGGTAAATGATGATGTTATTAATCTTTGCAGTAAATGGTGGGATTATCTCTCTCACCTTTTTCTTTCTTTCTTTCTTTCTTTTTTTTTTTTTTTTTGGAAATGAATCGTGGGACTAGCTTTAATTTTAGATTCAAATATTAAATTAAGTAAAGTTTAAGTCCATATCAATTATAAAAATTGATTTACATCCATACAATATTACATAAATTAGTGAAATAATAAGTTTTTTAACTACTCGATATTAAATTAACTAAATTTTAGTTACATATCAATTACAATAATTAGTCTATGTTAATTACTATCATAATAAATTTGTATAGATACGTAATCCTTTTTGTATAAGGTTTTTTTTTTCAAGCATTAAATTAAACAAAATCTAAATTTATATCCATACGATAATTACATAATCATTTGGTTTTTTCTAGCTATAATAATTATAAACATATTTATCAAATTAATTGTTACTTTAAATTTACTTCCTACCTATACAATTTCTTCAGCGGGTCTGCTTATTTACGATCGAGCTTTATAAAAACTTATCTGTCCTGTCACTTATATAAAAGGTCACGTCACTTAAATGCAATGTCTCAATCCTCATCAAGCGCTGGGCCAAATGGAGAAACTAAACATGCATGGACCTCCTTGATTCATTGGACATCCAACTACTCAAGCTTATGCTTACTCCCTTTATATCAATCATGTAAAACAAGAAGAACAAATATGGACTTTAGACCAATACTAAAACCATGAAGATATTGAAACAAGCTTTTCCCCTAATTCTTACCTTAGTCTTTCTAATCTCTGTCCCACTTATTTCTGATGCAACCGATACTACACAAATTCTGAGAGACGGTGAGACCATTGCTTCGTCCGACGGAACTTATGAATTGGGATTCTTTCGTCTTGCAAATTCCCAGAATCGATATGTGGGTATATGGTACAATAAGATTCCAGGTATGACAGTTGTTTGGATGGCCAATAGAGAAGTTCCACTAACAAATACAACTGGAGTATTGATGGTGGTCAAGCCCGGACGTCTCGTTCTTCTAAACGACACTAATGGTGTCACCATATGGTCGACTAATGCTTCACAGCCGGTGAACAGTCCTGTCGCCAAATTGCTAGACTCGGGAAACTTTGTTGTGAAAGATTCAAACGACGACGACCCTGAGAATTTCGTCTGGGAGAGTTTTAACCATCCAACTGATACATTGTTTTCAAGCATGAAGTTTGGTTGGAACTACAGAACTGGTCAAGAAATGTACCTAACATCATGGAAGAGCATTGATGATCCATCTTCGGGAGATTATACTTATCACTTGGATCCTACCGGTTATCCACAAATGACCATTAAAAAAGGTTCAATCATGAAGTTCAAATCTGGGCCTTGGAATGGAATCCGCTTTAGTGGGCTTCCAAACATGAAGAGAAATTCAATTCACAGCTTTGGAGTAACTCTAAACAAGAATGAGGCATACTTTCAACTTGGACTCACTAACAGATCAGTTATTTCAGTTACATTAAGAGTTACTGTGACTGTAAGTGGCGTTGTACAGCGTTGGGCGTGGATTAATCAAATGCAGCGGTGGGTAAATTCCAGTGGAGCTCCATTAGATAAATGTGACAGTTATGGATTGTGTGGTGCATATGCTAGTTGCAATATTGCGAAATCTCCTATTTGTGGATGTTTTGATAGATTTGGGCCTAAAGATCCAGGCAGATGGGTTGATGCAGATTGGTCGAATGGGTGTGTTCGAAGAACTCCCTTGAATTGTCAAAACGGTGACATATTTCTCAAGTATTCCGGTACTAAATTACCAGATACACAATCTTCGTGGTATAACGAGAGTATGACACTAGATGAGTGCAAGATAGTGTGCTTGAAAAATTGCTCGTGCACGGCTTATAGTACGTTGGATATAAGCAAAGGAGAAAGTGGATGCCTACTTTGGTTTGAAGACCTTATTAACATGAAAGAAATGCCCGAAGGACAAGATATTTACATTCGAATGGCTTCTTCTGAATTATGTACGAATTTGACATATAAAATTTATTTGTCTTGTTCTCACTTTTAAGGATTTTGTCATCGTAAAAATTTTTCCAGATGTAAGAGGAAAGAAACGAAGAGTTCTCGAAGTAAGCTTATTGTTGTCATTCGGAGTGGTTCTGTTTGGGCTTATTGGGCTTACTCTAAAGCTATATCTTCAAAGAAGGAAGAAAAGAAACGAAAGGCTAAGAAGAGGTAAGAAAAATCTACCGTCAAGTTTCGTTGTGTTCGCTACCATTTAGATTCTTATTGAGGTGGGATTTATGATTTATCGCTTAACACGTAACAAACATTATTTATAATATGCTATGAGGCTTCCTTCCTTTTCTTTTCTCTATCAAGTTACGTTCAATACATTATTGCTCGTGTTTCAGGCACGCTAGACAACAACTTTACCACTAGTAAGAATGATGAAAGTGCCAACCAAGACATAGAACTACCAATCTTCGATTTACAAACAATAACTAAAGCTACCGATAATTTTTCGACCAATAACAAGCTTGGAGAAGGTGGGTTTGGACCTGTTTATAAGGTAACATATAACTCCATTTTTCTTTTGCACAACAATTCAAAATCGATTCTTATTTTTCATGTGAAATGTTAGTGTTTCAATAACAAGAATTGCACCAATGTGACTATAGGGTGTGCTTGAGGGGGAAAGGAAATAGCTGTGGAAACGGCTATCAAGAAATTCCCACCAAGGAGCAGACGAGTTCAAGAACGAAGTTATATGCATAGCTAAGCTACAACATCGAAATCTTGTGAAGCTTCTAGGTTGTTGCATTCAAAGAGAAGAAAATATGTTGATTTACGAATACATGCCTAATAGAAGTCTCGATTTTATGCTCTTCGGTAAGTGTTTACTTCGCATGATCAACTTATTAGCATGACCAATCACCTTTAATAACATAAAGTACAGATCCAGTGCAAAGTGCAGCGCTTGATTGGGCTAAGCGGTTTCACATAATAAATGGCATTGCTCGGGGACTTATGTATCTCCATCAAGATTCCCGTCTTAGAATCATCCATAGAGATCTCAAAGTCAGCAACATTTTGCTTGATTCTGATATGAACCCGAAGATATCAGACTTTGGCTTAGCTAGAATTTTTAAGGGAAACGAGACCGAAGCCAACACGTGCCGAGTAGTTGGCACATAGTAATAATCTATTTCTTTCCTATAATTTATGAAATACTCTTCTATTACTCAAAAACTTAACTGCTTCTATTTTTTTTCAATAGTGGTTACATATCTCCAGAATATGCTATAGACGGCCTATTTTCCGTGAAATCAGATGTATTCAGCTTTGGTGTATTGGTGCTTGAGATAGTGAGTGGCAAAAGAAATAGAGGATTTTCTCACACCGATCACCATCACAATCTTCTCGGACATGTAAGTACAGCGTATTTACTATTGTTCTGTCAATAAGTATTTAGATACAAAAAGTCGATCCTTTGACGAAGTTCATTAGTATAGGCATGGATGATGTATAAAGAAGGAAGGCCTTTGGAAATAGTCGATGCTTCCCTTAATGTCTCAAACTATTTGGCACAAGTTCTGCGATCAATTCAAGTGGGACTTTTATGCGTTCAAAAATATCCAGAAGACAGGCCGAACATGGCTTCGGTGGTGTTAATGTTTGGGAATGAAGGCGAGTTGCCTCGAGCTAGACAACCTGGTTTTTTCACAGAAAGAGATTTATTTATGGCCGAAAGTTCGAGTAGTACTAATGTAGCAAGTTCTATAAAAGAAATTTCAGCTACAGTGATGGACGCACGATAAAAAGGTTGGTTTACCATTGTTTCTTGAACAAAGATTGTGTATCTATTCCATTACATAAGTTGGAGGATATGTAGATCAATATGCCAACGTCCCATCAACAACATGTTACATTGTATGGCTTTAGTTGTCATCCATAGGACAGTCTTAGTAGTTGTTGTAATCGTCGCTCATAGGGCCGCCTCAGTAGCAATTGGAGTTGTAATTAAATATGGCTATAGTTCTTTTGTCGGCTAGACGGCTATAGGTTCCTCCTTGGAAGAGTTTCAGCTGAATTTGTATCGTTGTGTTTGAATATGATTTTGATGATGTAATTTATACCCTTAAAAAAAAAAGTGAACGTCATTCATTCGAAAGCTATTCTTGAACTATTATGGCCTTGTTTGATTGGGGGTTTAGTTGTTCCGCGCGGTATTCCGTGTAAAAATGTGTGGTTAATATTATTTTGGGAAATGTGTGTATGGTTGAAAATGAGTATGAGGTATACGGAATTGCGTGCGGATTTGGTTAACACCAAATAGAACAAGGCCTATATATAGATCTGTGCGTGCCTTATCAACTACTCTCTCCTACAAAAGCCAATGGCATGACTGTGACTATAATAGATCCACTGGGACATTTTTATTGCAGCACAATATTGTTCGTTATCACTTCTCCACACAATGTGAAATGCATCAGAACTAGATCAGAATTCATCAATTTCTGAAGAGACAAAATCAATTCGCCCTCATTTATAAAGTCACAACCAACATAGAAGTATAGAACCATGAACAAAATACTACTTTTTCACATTTTTTTTTCTTCTGCATACGTGAGTTTCCCTTTCAATGTCAACAACATCCAAGAGCTTACATTTTCCAGACATCGTTTGTATCCTCAAAATGATTTTGAAGATTTTTCCGATCCGACTACAAGAAAAGCCTCCAATTTTGCTGACTACAAATCCAATTTTGGGGATTTTTCCGACTACAGAAAATACTCCAATTTTGAGGATTTTGCTGACTTAATGATTCATACAATTGACCTATATTCAGCTGAAATTCCATAGAACACCCACTGAATCGCGTCTTTCTCGATTTTCTTTCATTTTCGTCTCCCTCTTTCTCACCGCCACAGCGCCGTCACTGGTCTCCACAGTGGGTGTGGCAACCACATCTCTAACGGCATACGATGTCCTTCGGTCGTGGGGCTTCCTAGTCGGCATCTTTCCACTGGGCATCACCGACTATGAAATCAATAAAGCTACCGGCAAATTCAACACGTATTTCAATGGCTCGCGCAGATTGAGGTACGAGTCGAAAGTTTAGTGGCTACGTTTCCAAAGTCAGTGTGAAAGTTTTCCTTTGGCTCAACGTCGTCGAGGTTAGGAGAAAGGGGGAAATCTCGAATGCTCAGTGGGAATTTCATCTGCCGAATTTGGGAATTGCAAATCTCAGATGGAGAGAGAAGTTGACATGTTGTGCTGCAAAAATGGCATAAAAACATGCACTTAAGTAAGTGGTAAAAGATTTATGAAATATTGTAGTTAATGGGCAAAAAAAAAAAAAAAGATAGTCCAGATGAAGGTAACTGTGATTACATGGCTTGTTATAGAAATTTTGAAATTGATGTCTTTCTAATTTTACTCGTGGGATGAAATTTGAGCGGATGATATTCTTTCAACTTGTCTGTCTGGTTTAGTTTCCAACTGCACGAAGAAACATTGTGATGGGTAGAACGTAACTACAAAACAGACGGTTTTACTCTTTTTAATATTTCTTCGGTGTTCCTAAAGTTTGTGGAACTCATATTCAAACATCTCTGCTAAATTGATGTTCTCATTGATATTTTGATTGACTGATCATGCTATTTTTGGATACCCAATGCTTTATTTAAGTAGATTCTCATAATCAAAAGTCCTGATTAGAGGTCAGCAAACTTTGGTGGGTGCCAGATCGAACAGATTCTCAAGAGTAATAATGAAATAATTAACGCAACAGCTTTAACCTGATGGTTTCCGAAAAGTGAAACTCGACCAAGAAATGTAAGTTCAATTTTCGTTAACACTAATATTTTCTGGTCTTTCAGGTAATCGCGTCAAAGGGTGGTGGTTATTACCTTGATGCTCGAGTGTTGGATAGCAAAAGGCCGGCTGAAGATGGTCAACTGGTGATTTTTGCTGCTGGAGAAAAGGTGAGTTCTCTTCTGGAATATTTATGTTTGCATTGCTGAGTATTGCTTTTTAGTCATCGTTTGTAACGGGCTTGTGACTCCTATGTATGTGTTTTTCTTGGATCGTGAATCAGAGTTTATAGGATCTTAGGATTTTTGTCAATGTATTCATGTCTTCGGTTTGCCTTTTATTTTTCTTTCATTGATCTCTTTGTAGAAAGAATCATGTTCTTTTTCATTGTTGAAAGATTAATCAACTGTGCAACATAAATTTTTAAAACGTGGGAACAATAGTTTGTATACGTTAATAAATTACGAGAAGCCCACTTTTGTCAGCTTTCTACAAGTTTAATTTTATATCTCGCGTAGGAATTCTTTGATCTTTATTTTTGTACAAAGCTTCACAATCATTTGATTTGGAGCCTTTGATTTTGATTACACTTGTTTGTCCTTACAGTTTCATTAGTTTGTGCGCAACATGCATTTTTAAATTTCATTTGATGAACTGCGTTTTTTTAAAAGAAATTTTATTTACATAGTTTTGTATCTTTGGATGAATTAATGTTTGTTGTCAGTGGTTTTGAAACGATTACAACAACACTCGATCGAACACAAACCAGCAAAACTAAAAACTAAAAAGGCTCGACATCCATTAATGAAATCACAAAGAAAGTTTTACACAATTTTTCACAAAGAGAAACGAGGATCTCACAGAGATCATGAATTACACAAAGAGAGCTCTAAATCTACCCTTATTCTACGGATTTCTCACTAAGAGAAGTTTCTATTACAGAGAGAATAGAGAGAGACGAGAGCTTTTCGAGGGCTTCTAATAAGCGAGGATGATTAGTACATAATGAGGATAATTCCTCTTTTATATTTCTAAGTGTACGCTCTTGATCTGAAGTTGGTTACAGATCAATGGACAGAATTAATCTTGAATGTCTTCTTGATTTTCTTGATAACAAGCACGCCTTAGTTTGTTGTGAGTGGGCTTGGGTTTGGCTTCAACGGCAGAATGGCCTTCAGCCTTTAATTGGGCTTTAGCATCAACTGGTTCCTTCAGCTCTTTAGTGGGCTTCATTAGATGGGCTTTTGACTTTGCTACAAACTGGATCATCTCTTCACAGGTTTGAGATGGCGAGAGGAGAACTGAATGAATAAAAAACCATAAAAGATAAACCGGCATTAGTTTGCTAAGCGCCCCTCCAGTAGAGTAGATATCTGTAGAGTATCAGAATTATGATGTTAAAGCTCTCAGAATGATGGCAGACAAATGAATGGTTGATTATAGTTTCCGCAGAAAGAATTTGTGATCATTAAATAGCTTTTTAGGTGAATGGAAGTGAATAATCATTGTTTGCTGGGTGACTCCAATGTTCTATCTTTTATTAAATATTGTTTTGTCAGTTCAATTTCAAAAATGATATTTATGATGAATGAGTAATGCTCGATCTAAAAGATTTTGCGTGTGGAAAACAGCATTGCAGAGAAATGGAAACGTGCGTGTTCAAGGATCACTTGACAAAACTCAGTCTCATGGATGCATCAGTCGATTTCTTGATAGAGTGTGCTTGGTTCCTATCTTAGCTTCTTTCATGTTTATGAGTACATTTTGTGGATTATTTTGCCTGTGGGGTTTTTTGTTATCTTAAAAAAAAAAAAAAAAATTACATTTCTCACATTTGTTGCTCTAATTGTAGGTAGATCATACTGTCCATTGAACATTTACTAATCATTAAATTCTTCACCCCTGAAGTTAAAATTTTCAATAATGTGAAAGTTCCCCTTTTTCAGTAATTGCAAGGTTATGCTTTTAGTTTGTTCGATTTCCATTTTCATCTCCTACCCTTTTAATCCGTCCTTGAAATCAGCACCATGTGACAGCCTTTGTGACACCATAGTCTAATGATGCTATGGCGGTTCTTTAAGAAGAGAAGGCTTCACATCTGAACATAAGTACTACATAGTTCCACTCATTTACCTGGAATTATCTAACTTAGAAGCAAGTCTGAACAGCCAAAATTTGATGGCTGAACTAATTGGTTTTTTACTTGACAAATATACATTGATTTATCTGTTTGGCCTTTAGGGTTTAAGGTTTAGGATTTAGCGTGTCGTCTCTTCTTGTTTCCTTTTTTTATTTATTTTTATTTTTTGGGGGTGGTTGGGGGTGTATCTTCTTCGTATTCTTATGGAAGTGATGTGATACTTCTGCTTATTGGGATTGTACTGGTGTGGTGCTTGCAACAAATGCTGCTGTCCCTGTGATCGATGATTATTGGGTGTCACAGGTTGTAGGTGTTTTGTCAACAAAAATGGATATAAATTTACATAAGAAGGAAGAAGAGAAGGGAAGAGGTCCTACTGGTTTAATTCCTATTTGTGTCCATTGATCTGTATTCTTCTGTGTTTGGTGATTCTAATATGATGTTCTTTTTGTTCTGATTTAGATTACCATTTGTTAATTCATTTTTCTTCAATTCATCTATGTTTTTGGGTGTTTCTTCGATTATATGCGGTAATTTTTATTTTGATTTTATGCTTTGGATCTGACAATTTGAACGGATAAAATAGAAATTGCAGTATGGACATGGTATATATAATCTGCAGAATATATTGAGATCACGATACTGAGTAAGTGGGTGCTGTTTTCCTATGGGGAATTGTTTGAGTAACAGAATCAAAGCTGCAAGCAGCCCATCTCATACACGTAAATATTTTTTGAGAATTTTTGTTAATTTGTGTTGTAAAGGTATTTTTGCAATTCTTCATTTTGATTTGTTAAGGTGAGATTTATCTACTTCTCGTTGATCTTGTAAGATTAGCATTTCAAAATATTTCTAATTTCCTCACTTAGTTGGTGGTTTTCATTTCATAAAGCAACGACCGAGTTAGATAGCCTATTGCTTAACAGGATGATGTTTAATCTTGTTGAATAGGGAATTTATGGGTTTTACAACAAAATAAATCTGGGATGGTTGTTGAGGACAGTAATTAAATAATTTAAATTGGAACCGATCTATCAGCTTAAGCTTTTAGATCAGATGGTTCCATAACTTTAACATGGTATCAGAGCAGGCAGAGGTCCTGAGTTCGAATCTCACCGCCATCCATTTAAAATGAATTGTGCACGTGTTACGCTTTGTTTGGGAAAAATAAATCCCGCCTACACGTGAGGGGGCGTGTTGAGGATAGTAATTAAATAATCTAAATTGGAACCGATCTATCAGCTTAAGCTTTTAGATCAGATGGTTCCATAACTTTAACAATGGTTCCTGCCTACATCGAATGAAAGAGGTTTGCTACCAGTTTTTAAGAATTTTGCTTGCCTTTGACTGACTGAATAATCAAGGTATGCCATTTACCCGTTTATTTCTTGAGCTTTTTACCATCACTTGATTTTCTAAGCATGAGTTTACCATTATTTGTATACAAGTGACAAACCAATTGAACGGACATTTTGCTTTCAATTTCCAAATACGAAGGATGTTCCATCCTGCATGTGGTCTCGTAGTAGTAATACTTTTTCCCATGTTTTATCACTTACTGTTATGGAACATTTCCACCAGACCTATGAAAGGAAAGATATAGAATTTTCGTTTCCTTAATAAGCTTCATGTGCTATTTGTTTATCTTATTCTGAGTTGATTATGAGATTTCAAAGTTCACTACGGTAGTGGACAATTTGTTGACTTAGTGATGGGATAAAAGACTATCACAAAGTTAGAAGAAACAGACTTCTCAACTAAGAAGAAGCTGGACAAAAAAATAGACTCATATTTTGGAGAAGGAAAACATGTGCCTCCTATAGCTTCTTCAAGGAAAGCATTTGTACTGTAATTCTTTATTAGCTTGAACTTCCATATACTACTGCATAAACTAGAAGCTATTAAAAGATATTTTTGAAATTCCCTTCGCTTTTTTTTTTGGAAGAAATCCTTTGGCTATTGTTGGTGCATTATGATGCAGATTTGGAAACATTGGATGCTTATCCACCATACAATATTCACGCCAAGGAGCGTTATAATCTACACACGTCATATTACTAGTTATTCATCGACAAATTTACTTTAATGTAAGTTGGTAGATTGTCATTACCAATATTTACATGAGATCCACGCTAGCATATACAACATCAAAGATAATGTGCAATGCACATGAACCATCCTAGTACAACTATATGCATGGATTATTGAATCGGATTATGCCAAATATATCCAATAATCGGTATATGGCTGTGAATAATTGAGCTAGTTGAGTGCAGTATGCAACGTGGGTCCCATCGATGGCTTGGTTTGCTTGTGCATTTTTAGTTGTGAATACATCTACGTTTGACGCAACTATAAAATTTAAGTACTTGAAGCATCATAAATATATGTTGAAAACATGACACCATCATTGACAACATAAGGGCCTATTGAATTTTGAAGCATATTCTTAGCGTTATGATACTCAAAGATAGCCGATTGGATGACGTGTTTGAAATGGCATGGCTGCGTACAATGTCTCAATCCTCATTAAGCACTGGGCCAAGTGAAGAAACTGCTCTGAAATATTGAACATGGACCTCATTGACTCAGTCAACAACCAACTGGTCAAGCTTATGCTTACCCCCTCAATGTCATTAATCCCATAAAACAAGAAGATCAAAAAGAGAGACAACTGCCGAAGCCATGAAGATATTGAACCAAGCTTTTCCAATAATTGTTACCTTTATAATGACTGTCCGAAGCATGTCAGCCGTATCTGATTCCATAACTACTACATAGATTTTGAGAGGCAGTGAGATGATTGTTTCGCCCGAAGAAACTTGTGAATTCGGATTTTTTAGTCTCGGAAATTCCAAGAATTGATATGTTGGCTTGTGGTACGAGAAGATTATAGTCATGACAGTCGTATGGGAGTGGCATTTCTGTGGTCCATAAGGCCTGAGGCGAACTTTATAAAAATGGACCCTCTTACTGGTAAATATTTACTAGTTACCGCAGAACTAAATATATAAGGACATATACAACAAACTATATCTAAACCTTAATTTTGAAATGAAAGAAAAGAAGGAAAATAGGTTACAAGCCACTTTTCTTGCAATTAAAGTCAGGGCCGGTTTGTAATTTATGGGGCCTTCGGCGATTTAATAAAATGGGTCCCTTAGTGATACTTGTTGATTTTGGTGAAATTCATATTGTCATAGTTAAATAATTGTCATAAAGTTCAAAGTGATCTATTTTGATTATCTTAAGAAAATCATGAAATCCTTGTTTCCTTAACCAACAAGATTATTCAATTATTTGCAAGATATGAAAATCCTTAAAGAATGTTAGACGAAAAATTAATTTTACCTAGGCGAAATGAATATAGAGAAAATGTCCAATAACTACAGGTCAAAGTTGGTCTTTGCCTACTAAATCAACATATCTTATTTCTTAACCACTAACTACAATTTATAAAAAATGATTTTACCAATTACTCTTTTTAGGTATTTATAGACTTTTTTGCCCCCATATTTTTTTTCCACACTTTTATTTGCTCTCTATCTTTTAAATTACATAAGAAATCCCCCAACTTTCAAATTCTACATTTTAGTCCTCAATTTTTTAATTTTATTTCAAAAATAGCCCAAAATATTTGCACCCAAGGTCCTCTATCTTTCGAATTGTTTCATTTTTATCCTCAAATTTTTAAATTTTTTACACTTTTAGTCCTTTTTGCTCATCTTTTTCGTTGTTTTCTTCTATATTTATGAAATTCATCTATAAATACAATATCTAAGATAACATAAATAAATTTATCGTCATGATACAAAAAAAATATTTCAAGCATAAGGATAAATTTATACTTTATTTAATACTCTTGGTAATAATTCATAAACATCAATGGACGTACAAATATTACCTTCCCAAGTAATATGGATTACTACAACAAGTAATATACATTACCTACCTGATAATCTCGATAAATATCCAACTTCTCGCTTCACTGGTATCTCAATTTTTCTCTCCAGATTACCACTCCAGATAATCTTAAAAATATTCAACTTCTCGTTTTCATCGTCTCTAGCTTTCTCTCTCCATTATCATTATTAGGGTGGATAATGTTATTGCAATGGTATGCAATATAATTATAGGGATATGCAATATTCTATTTTTATTGTGATGTTGGTTATAGTTTTTATTTTATTATTATTATTATTATTTGGTGTGATATTGGTGGTAGTTTATTGAGTTAGTATGGGACATTTGAGATTTAACTTTAGGTTTACATACTAATTTTTACAATCTGTGGTTTGAGATGAGAGTCGAAATTATTTAATAATACACATGTTAAAGAAATCACTTTTCATATTCAAATTCAAGCACCGACTAGCTAGTGTTTAGTTAGCTAGTTTGTCTATGAATATTATTAGTGAAATCAAATATTTCAAAATGAGATTATTAAGACAAAACATAGTTGTTTGAAATTGATGGAAGAGAAATTAAATAATTCTCTGTAGATTTAGTATTCTAATTATGATTATTCGGGCATGTAATATTATTACTGTTACAGGTAATAATATTATTGGGACAGGTAATAATATTAGAGTGGTCATAGTATTTCCAACATAGAAAGATCAACACATCAAGTGAATGCTTGGATTTTAGTGGTAGGTAATTTGATTACCTGCCGACGTAATCTAGAAAAGAAAGTGCAGAGAGGGAGAAAGTCGGAGACGTGAAATGGGAAGTTGATTGTTGATCGAAATTACTTGTGGTGGTAATGAGATTAGCCGACGAGTTAATCTAGAGAGAGAGAGAGAGAATATGCATAGAGAAAGAAAGTCGGAGATGGGAATAGAGAAGTTGAATGTTGATCGAGATTACTTGTGGTAGCAATCTAGTTACCTGGCGAGGTGATCTGAAGAGAGAAAGTATGTAGAGAGAAAGTTGGAGACATGAAGGGATAAATTGGATGTTAATCCAGATTACTTGTGGTTGTAATATTATTATCTGGCTAGGTAATCTGGAGGGAGAAAGTACATAGAGAGATAAAATTATAGACATGAGGGAAAATTTGAATATTGATTGAGATTACTTGTGGTGGTAATTTGATTACATGGTAAGGTAATCTGAATAGAGAAAATGTATAGAGAGGAAGTGAAAGACGAGGAATGGAGAAGTTGAATGTTTATTGAGATGTGTGGTGATAATTTGGAGAGAGAGAGTGTAGAGAGAAAGTCAGTTACGAAGAAAATGGAGAAGTTAAATGTTGATCGAGATCGCATGTGGCGGTAATCTTGAGAGAAAAATGGGCAGATAGAGAAAGTCGAAGATGTGGGAAATGAGAAGTTGAATGTTGAACGAGATTGTTTGTGGTGATAACATGATTATCTGGTGAGGTAATCTGGAGAGAGAAAGCACATAGAGAGAGAGAGAAAGTGGGAGATAGGGAAATGGAGAAGTTGAATGTTGATCGATATTACTTGGGTGGTAATCTTGAGAGATAAAGTGCGTAGATAGAGAAAGTCAGAGATGGAGAAAGAGAAAAATTGAATATTGGTTGAGATTGCCTGTGGTGGTAATCAGAGAGAGAAAGTGTGTAGAGTGAGAAAGTCGAAAATGAGGAAATGAAAAGTTGAATGTTGAGCAAGATTACTTGCGATGATAATTTTAAGAGAGAAAAATGTGTTTATTTTATTAGAGTGACATTATTGTAAATTTGAATATTTATTTTATTAGAGTGGCATTGTTGTAAATTTGAATATTTATTTTATTAGAGTGACATTTTTGTAAATTTGAATGTTTATTTTATTTTATTACTTTATTTTATTAGAGTAGCATTGTTGTAAATTTGAATGTTTATTTTATTAGAGTGGCACTATTATAAATTTGGATGTTTATTTAGTAGAGTGGCATTATTGTAAATTTGTGATTTTTAAATTCTATTTTTGTCTTATTGTGTAAAAGATGAGTTAATGGTAAAAAAAGAGATGTGCATGATTTAGTGGGCAAGTTTTCTCTATAAGTGTAGTTATTGGTCAAATGCCCATGAATATATTACCCCTTGAGAATTTTTTGCTGCATGCGGATGATTTTTGGATCTAAAGTTTTAGACTAGCTAGGGTTTTCCGGTTATGAGAAATTGATTTTTTGAGAATAATTCCCATAATTTTAGTTGAAAATAAAAAGAATTTCGGAGCGTACACCCAAAATAGTTTTTCTTTTTTTAACTTCAAATTTTTTTTTTATTAATTACTTTGCGCCCCCCAAATTTTTTCAAATTCTAGCATGAGAAATTTAACACTGTTAAGAATTATAATGAAATATTATTACATTATATTAAGTCAATGAACATATATCGTGCCAAATTGGAAAAAAAGAGAGAATATATTTGTGCAAAATTGTCATTAATAATAATTAAGCAAAACAAAATGAGAAAGTTCCACAAAATTTTGCAAAGCTATCTATAATTAAAGGTAAAAAGATGTGAAAAGGCTCAAACGCTGGAATCGAACCCATGTGCTCATGCAAAACAAAAGTAAATCAGCTGACATTTTTTTTTGGTTCTCAGGGTATTAGTTTTAGTTATTGCTGAAAGTTTGATGAGCTCAAATGCAGCCAATTCATTAAACGGAGTGACAAATGCCCGACAGGAAATTGACATGTTGATATCCAAATTTTTCCATCTTTAAGGAATAGTTGTATGCATCACTGTAGTTTGCATTGATATTGGGATTTTGGAATCAGTTTTCAAGTGTAATGCTTGCTAAGTCAACTGTAAGATAGTACACCCTTAGACGCTTATATGTTGCGGGTAGGTGATTAACATTTAGTGGTCGTATCAAAGTTCCACTCTCGAATGGCAGTTAAGGAGTGATGAAGCTTGCAGTCAAGACCGAGCTCACGATGCCATGAGATCGTTTGATGCAACCATAAAATTAAAGTGTGCTCGAGGCGTCAAAAAATTTATTTCAATTATGATTGTCCTTGATTTCCAATTTATGTAATTCTGGTCTAAATAGTTATACAAAGACCAAAAACTAGTCAACAGATTCTATATTTTCCTCATTAACATTCACCATCATAGAAAACAACATAATGGCCCCATCATCTCCAATGGATGTTGTGAATTGGGGATGATGTGGAGGAGAGAAGTAGAGAAAAGATGATTATTTTATTTAAAAGTGAATGGAAAGAAGTGAAGGAAAAAAAAAGAGGAAAAAGTGAAAAAAAGGAGAGAGTTAGAAATAAATTCAAAAATAATAATAAAATAGTAATTGAAGAATTCTAGATGTGATACAGGAATTTATGGAAAAAAATGGAGTAAATGAGAGAAAAGTAATTAAAGAAATAGAAAATTGGAAAAAAGTGGGACCCCTGTAATATTCATATTCCTCTATCTCTCTAAAATCTAGAATGGAAATTGAGATATGCATAGAGATGACGTGTTTTAAATGGCTTACGTAGAGATGATGTTTTTGAGATGGCATACATAGAGATTAAGTGTTTGAAATGGCATACGTCCCAATAGAGATGACATGTTTGAAATGGCATACATAGAGATGATGTGTTTGAGATGGCATACATAGAGATGACGTGTTTGAAATGGCATACGTCCCAATACAGATGACATGTTTGAAATGGCATACGTCTCAATAGAGATGGTCTAAGAGCATCTCCAATGCATCGTGTCTACATCCCATTTCTACGTTTGAGAGAGATACACTCAATTTTTTTGTGGATCCCACTTTTTTTTTTTAATTTTCTATTTTCTAAATTACTTTTTCTCATTTTACTCAACTTTTCTCCACTTTTTCCTTATCAATTCTCGTGTCATTTCTATATTCAAACATTCATCTACGCATCCCCTACTATTATTTTTGAATTTATTTCTACACTTTTCCTATTTTTAACTTTTTCCCTACACATCTTTCCATTCATTTCTAATTAAAATAATTATCTTTTGTTTATCTCTACATCATGTCCAATCCACATTCATGCATTGGAGATACCATAATAGAGATTGATGTGTCTGAAATGGCGCACGGCTCTATCTTTATTACGCACTGGGCCAAGTGAAGAAACTAAACATGGACCTCATTGACTCATTCAACACCCAACTAATCAAGCTCATGCTCACTCCGTAATTAATATCATTGATCCCATAAAACAACAACAAAAAGAGACTTGGACAACTGCCAAAACCATGAAGATATTGAACCAAGCTTTCCCCATAATTGTTACCTTAACCTTTGTAATGTCTGTCCGAAGCATTTCAAACATATCTGATTCCATAACCACAGCACAGATCCTGAGAGACGGTGAGACGATTGTTTCATCCGACGAAACATTTGTATTGGGATTCTTTAGTCCCAGAAATTCCAAAAATCGATACGTCGGCATATGGTATAAGAAGACAACGATTCTGACTGTTGTATGGGTGGCCAACAGAGAAGTTCCACTGATAAACAAAACTGGAGTATTGACACTTGTCAAGCCTGGACGTCTTCTTCTTCGAAACGACACAAATGGTGTCATGATATGGTCGACTAACACATCACGGCCGGTGAATAGTCCGATTGCAAAATTGCTCGAATCGGGCAACTTTGTCGTGAAAGATGCAAATGACGATGACCCCGATAATTTCGTGTGGGAGAGTTTCAATCGTCCAACTGATACAATGTTTCCAAGGATGAAGTTGGGTTGGAACTTTATAACTGGTCAAGAAGTGTACCTAACATCATGGAAGAGCAATGATGATCCATCTCCGGGAGATTATACGTATCACTTTGATCCGAGCGGTTATCCACAAGATGTCTTGAGAACAGGTTCAATCATCCTGTTCAAATCCGGACCTTGGAATGGACTCACCTATAGTGGGCTGCCAAATGTGACGAAAAATCCAAATCAGAACTATAGAGTCGTTCTAAACAAGAAGGAGGCGTACTTTTCTTTTGAACTCCTCAACGGATCAGCTATTTCAGTTGCTTCAATCTCCTTGAGTGTAACTGGTGTTGTACAGCGTCGGACGTGGGTCAATCAAACGCAGGGGTGGGTTGTTTACCATAAAGCTCCAGCAGATAATTGTGACATTTATGGAATGTGTGGTGCATATGGTATTTGTAGTGTTGCAAAGACTCCAATTTGTGGATGTTTGGATCGATTTCGACCTAAACATCCAGATAGATGGGCTGATTTAGATTGGTCGAATGGGTGTGTTCGAACAATTCCCTTGAATTGTAAAAATGGCAATGTATTTCTCAAGTATTCCAGTATTAAATTGCCAGATACACGATTGTCGTGGTATAACGAGAGTATGACATTGGATGAGTGCAAGGCAGTGTGCTTGAAAAATTGTTCGTGCACAGCTTACAGTACCTTGGATATAAGTAGAGGAGGAAGTGGATGCCTACTTTGGTTTGAAGACCTTATTAACATTAGAGAAAAGCCTGAAGGACAAGATATTTACGTCCGAATGGATTCTTCTGAATTATGTACGAATTTAACATATAAAATTTATTAATCTTATTCTCACTTTCAATATTTTATTATCATCATAAAAGAATTTTGCAGATGCAAGAGGAAAGAAAAGAAAAATTCTAGAAGTAAGCTTGGCGTTGTTATTGGGAGTGGTTCTGTTTGGGCTAACTCTAAAGCTATATCTTCAGAGAAGGAAGACAAAAAGAAACCGCATGCTAACAAGAGGTAAGAAAAATATACCATCACCTTTTTTGTGTTCGGTATTTTTTAGATACTTATTGACATGGCCACATGGGATTTATTATTTATCACCTAACACACAAACTAACATTATTTATAATCTGCTATGAGCCTTCGCTCTTTTTCTTTTGTCTATCAAGTTACTCCAATACATTGCTTGTGTTTCAGGCATGCTGGACAACAACTTTACAGATGGTAAGAATGATGAAAATGCCAACGAAGACATAGAACTACCAATCTTTGATTTACAGACAATAACTAAAGCTACCGATAATTTTTCGATCAATAACAAGCTGGGAGAGGGTGGGTTTGGACCTGTTTATAAGGTAATATATATAACTCTTTTTTTTTTTTTTTTTCCTCCCTTGTTGCATAACCATTCAAAAATCGAATCTTATTTTCATGTGAAATGTAAGTGTTTTAGTAACAAGAATTGCACCAATGTGACACTAGGGTGTACTTGAGGGGGGGAAGGAAGTAGCTGTGAAACGGCTATCAATAGATTCCCTGCAAGGAGTAGACGAGTTCAAGAACGAAGTTATATGCATCGCTAAGCTACAACATCGAAATCTTGTGAAGCTTTTGGGATGTTGCATTCAAAGAGAAGAAAAGATGTTGATTTATGAATACATGCCTAATGGAAGTCTCAGCATCATGCTATCTGGTAGGAAATATTGACTTCGCATTATCAACTTATTAGTATGAGTGTATGACGGGTCAAGCTTAATGACATAAATTGCAGACCCAACACAGAGTGTAGCGCTTGATTGGCCTAAGCGGTTTCACATAATAAACGGTATTGCACGGGGACTTATATATCTCCATCAAGATTCTTGTCTTAGAATCATCCACAGAGACCTCAAAGCTAGCAACATTTTGCTCGACTCTGATATGAATCCGAAGATATCAGACTTTGGCATGGCTAGAAGTTTTGGAGGAAACGAGACTGGAGCTAACACGAGTCGAATAGTTGGAACATAGTATTCATCTCTTTCATTTCCATAATTTATTAAATGCTTTTATATTACCTATAGCTCAGTTTCCTGTGAATTTTCTCTATAGTGGCTACATGTCTCCGGAATATGCTATAGACGGCCTATTCTCTGTGAAATCAGACATATTTAGTTTTGGCGTGCTCGTGCTTGAGATAGTTAGTGGCAAACGAAACAGAGGTTTTACTCACCAAGATCACTATCACAACCTTCTTGGCCATGTAAGTATATTGTTTTTACTCTAGTCCATTTAATAAGTATTTGGATTCAAAAAAATTAGTCGTTTTACCGCATTCAATTAGCACAGGCGTGGATGCTTTATAAAGAAGGAAGGTCTTTGGAAATAGTCGATGCTCACCTTAGCATCTCGAACTATTTGTCACAAGTTCTGCGATCAATTCACGTGGGACTATTATGCGTTCAACAATGTCCAGAAGACAGGCCGAGCATGTCTTCGGTGGTGTTAATGTTTGGGAATGAATGCGAGTTGCCTCAAGCTAGACAACCTGGATTTTTCACAGAAAGAGATTTCTACATGGCCGAAAGTTCGAGTAGCGCAAATGTAGCAAGTTCTATAAACGACCT
Source organism: Jasminum sambac (assembly GCA_018223645.1). Taxonomy (NCBI): domain Eukaryota; kingdom Viridiplantae; phylum Streptophyta; class Magnoliopsida; order Lamiales; family Oleaceae; genus Jasminum; species Jasminum sambac. The sequence goes on from CP073642.1 coordinate 15,535,167, forward strand.
GACAATTACAACGATGGGAGGGCGATAACTCTATTGGTTTGCCATTATTCTTGTCTCTTGAACAAGAATTGTATTATCTCCTTTAGTAGTTGGAGGATTTGATACACTTTAGCATTCAACATCTAGTCTTGTATATTAATTAGTATGGAGTGTGGTCAGTTGGATAAATTTCAAATAAATAAATGTGATATTATACAAGACTTCTTAAACATGAAGTGATTGAAGAAATCAAGTATATCCCTACATCAGAGAAGCCTGATAGAATTGCATGAATTTCATCTTCCTCTGCTGAACTCTCTATTTCTAGCTGCATTGATCGTTTCAGTGCTAAACACACCCGACGTTAATTGGTCTGTTTATAAATTCATTTGGCATAGCAATTAAATATCCCCCTAAAATATCTGTTTCTGTAGAACAATGTGGAATGGTTGGATGTCTAATGATGAAGTGATCCAACAGAAATTCAAAATCTACCTGGCCTCTACGTGCTTCTGTAGAACACTTGTTTGCTTTTATGGAAAAGTATAAAGAAATACTCAATATTGTATTTTCAATATCTAAAAATTAAAACATTGAATATAAAATATGTTGGATTTATGCTGCCTCGAGTCCATGTGCCGAGTTTATTTGGGCCTTGACTACTTATTGTTAGTTGCTGACTTAGAGCCTTACCTGAGAAGCCCATTTGAAACAAGATTTGATCTCAGCCGTTGATCTTCTCAGGGTTTGACTATAAGAGCTTGTGCTGGCTACTGTTCATATATCATTTAGGGTGAAGAGCTTTACCTTGGCTACGAGTTTTGTGTGTTCTTCTCGAGTGATATCTTTGTAAATCTTAGTTGATAGGATCGATTCTAGAGAGAGGCAAATTTCTGATTTGTCATTAGAGTTGATTTTAGAGTAACTTTGATTGTAATTCGTTTGTGAAACGATTGAGTGACAGAGAGAGATCGAGAGAGTGGGAGGCTATAAATCTATATTTAAAAAAAAAAAAAAAACTTGCTACCGGTGTTCTTTGCGTGTGCTAGTGGATCGAGCAGCATCCTAGATTGTGGATGCTCAACGGGGGACGTAGGTTTATACTGAACCTCCGGGGCTTTGGCCGAAAAATCCTTGTGTTCTCACATTTTATTCGTTTATGTTGAGTTGCGTATTAATTTCGCATTTTATTGTTAAGATCTGGTTTCTATTTTTTGATCTAATCTCTACAAAATAACTAATCCAAAATTTGTGAAGGCTATTTCTATTGTTCAGTTAATTAGTTCCTCTCTAACTTTGTCACAAATCAATAATAATTCAAGAATAAATGAATTAAATCACCCGTATAATGCACATGATATATAAGTAATTTATCATTCGTACATTGCATGTCATTGAATCAACAAAATTTTAAATCTATATCTATATATAAATAAAATGAGCAGGTTTTCCCGCTCAAACTTTCATTTATCTTAATTAAAAAATATTATTTTATTATTAATTTATTGTTAATTCTTAATTATTAGTTATTATTATTTTGTTAATCCTTATCATAAAGAATCCGGACACTCTTATTTTCCCCAAATGCAGTACCCTAAATATGGCTTATTCCTCGTCGTCTTCCCCCAAATCTCGTCTTTCACGCTCATAATCTCGGGCCAGACATATCTCTCCTTCTCGCTACCTCTCTTCCCCCAAATCCGATCTTTCAATTTTGATTCGTTTCCTCAGTTTGAGAATTAGTGAGCCGATCTTCATGAATTCGTAATCGGATCACTACCAGATCAATTCTGTTTCATCTCTATTTCTCTCTTTCCTCTCGATCTCAGAGTAATCAAATTTTTTTTCATAATTGAGGTATATTTCTCGGATCATTATTTTTGAAGCTCTTATATGGATACATGCACCAAATTAAGTGAATTGAGTCTGTTTTGAGTTTGATTTTTATGTTTATGAGCGAAAAGTATGAATATCAGATCTCAGGGTTTCTTTACCAATGTAGGCATCCTGGCCGGGTGAGGAGGTTTAATTCTATTTGCATATTCTTAAATAACGTAGGCATTTTTTTGCCATGTTTTAATATGCATTAACTAACTGTTTGAGTTTTAAGTGTGAATTCCATTTAAACATTTTTGCGACAAATGCCGTTGATATAACTGCTAAAGAACTCATATTAGTTGCTATTCCAGGGGAAGGTGCTCCTTTAATATTTTCATCTTTAATTTAGTAGCTTTTACGCACATTTTTCATGCACACATCGTTTATGATTATAAATTATGAATGGATGCTTTAATAGTCTCTTGAACATTTTTGACATTGTTGAGTGTTTACAATCAAAGTAGGGAAAATTTTTTGCAATGGTAGTAAATTTGGTAATCTAATCATTTTACTTAACCTACTTCCTTTTTCCTTTCTTCAACGCAGTTGACCAAGTGCAGCTAAATCAGGTTAAATAATCAACAAAAAATGCTATTCTGGTGAACCTGGAATCCAAAGCATGCAACAGTGCCTTGAATTAGGTTGCAAACATGTCGACGCCGCTTCATCGAGGTTCATTTAGAGGTGGCGTAAGAAGCATGAATCTGTAGGTAAATAAATGGTCCGTTTTGTTTTTTGTTGTTTTTTTTTATTTTTAATTTTTTTTTAATTATTATTTATTTAGTTATTTATTTTGTCTATGTTCCCTTTTTTTTTGGTTTGTTAAAAGCGTTTGTGTGATTTTCTCTATCCTGACTTGCCTATCTCTCATTAGCAGTTTGATTTGAATGATATGATTAGGTTGCAAATATTTTTATAATTCAATTCTCATCTTAGTTATCATATTGCCTATATGTCATTAGCAGATTGATTTGAATGTGTTTGTCAATATTTGATTTGATTCTGTCTATGGATAACTGCTTTCCATTCATCTCTACTTTTTCTTTTTCTCTTATCTTTTTCAATCTTTTTTCTGTTATTGAGTTTGTGATATTTGGATTTTAGTGGTTGTGGCTATGCTATGAAGTTGATCCCTTTTCTATTTTATGACACGGTGCAATTTTGTTTGCATAGAGGGTTGCTGCAAGTTGCTTGTGGCTTGCTTCAAAACTTGAAGAAAGTCTTAGGAAAGCAAGGTACGTCTTAATTGTTTTTCACATGATGGAAAATGCCACATTAAAGGAAGATGACTGAACTGTGTTGTTGGAAGGACGTCTTACAAAATCAACTTCAACAAAATTTTCCACTCCATAAATCAGAACAAGCTTAATGAGGTCTATCTGATGTTGAGCAACTGTCGAGCGAAATTTCTTGATTCTTTATGTTGACAGTGTGTACTTTTCTATGATCCATTTGTTCTTTTGTTGATTTACTTAATCTAGGTTTATTCCCTTTTTATTTTACTTTTATCTCTTTTTATTTTTGCTCTTCCATTGTTTTCTTATATTTTGCTCCCTATGTGTGCAACTTTTTCTTTCTCGCTATGGCCTCAATGACATTCTTTTTCCCTAATGCATTATACGAGAACTCCTGAGGTAACGATTTAAAGATAAAATAATTGTTGCATTCATGATTATGGTTGTAACTTGCTTCCTTTATGATTTAATGTGTTAAAGGCTAATTAACATTTGCATTTTAGAAGTATATTCATTCCGCCCTCTGTTATGTTTTTCTTTCCCATTTACCTCCAATATTGTTGTCTCCAATTTCGTTGGGGTTGGAATTTAGAAAGAGCTGAAATAATTGTTGCATTCATGATTAGGGTTGTAAATTCCTTCCTTTATTGATGTTTATCTTTCCCCATTTTAAAAAAAAGTGCTCAACGTGTTCGTCAAAGAGAATAGCTTTTAGCAAAAAGGTTCTTTATCGACATTTGTTTATCACTACTTTTATTGCTGAATCATATAATATATTCATTTATATGGTTCCAGGCCGAGTCTATGAAGAAAAAATAATTGTGGCCAAGTCAAGACACTAATCCTCTCAGATATATAGACAGATGCCAAATATTAGGCATGCTGCATACCAAAACCTTCAGCGGGATAATCACGTATCAATTGAGATGTACCTTAAAGAAATGCACGTGGTGCCCTTTCACATGGCATGAAGTATGCTTTTTGACCAAGTCACTCAAGGAAAACTTCTGCTCCAAATTGCCAAAATTGTAAATTCTTCTACTGTTGGCCTCAGATATGTAGACAGATTGGTTGTGTTAACCTTTTTGAATCACTTTGATGTGTTAATTTAGATGATATGTAAAGAGGGTCTTGTCAGTAATTTTTGGGTTTTTTACGCCAGTCTCAAGACAATAAATTGAGGAAAGCATTATATTATTGCAAAATAGCTTCGTGGGTTGTCCATGGCAAGCTGTGTCTATAAGGGTCGATTATTTTCTGCAGAATTCAGTTTCTCCATTGATATCTATTTTCATCAATGCCGGATTTCATTGATAGAATTTGAAATATGATATGTGAAATATTATTTGTGTTCTTGATAATAGACAGAGAATTGTTATTTAATGCCAACAGAGGGGATGTTGTGCACATTTTAGTCATGTGTGTTGGGGACGGAATTCATTTTCATCGGCATGTATGCTTTGAAATTTTTTATATGTTTGCTACACTGTGGTAGAAAGGTTTTTATTCCATTTTGAAATAGTAGGAGCCATATTGGAGTAGGTTTTTATGCAAATTTTTCTTGGATTATATTAGTATAAGAATGGAGATGAGGCATAATTATTGCTCCATGGTTTTTATGCCAAAGTGTACAACATGTATGTTTTGGGCTTATGATCCTCCTCTTTGCCGGCTTCCCAATGTTTCTCTCAACAATTTGAACAAGTGAATCAAACCCGAACTTTGTGTTATACTTCACTCATGAGCTTATTCATATTGGAGCCATGTATAATCTACCACTGAAAAAATGGCACCGTACTACTCTTGATGCATTGCCAACAAAATCAATTATTTAACCAATGGCGTCTGCCTTGCCATTCCTTACACAACTTTTGGTAAAATGCATGAAAGAGATGTTTCTTAGAACGCTGTAATCACTGTTCTCATACAAAATGTGTCGGATAATGAAGGTTTGACGCTTAGTTATGAGGATTGTAAAAGTGAAACGTCGGTCATAAATTGCCATGGAAAAATTGTAATATTTCCAAATAAATGACTTTCCATGGGAGAAATATGCTTTGCAACTTCATTTACATTATTCGCTTACATTTTGACATGTAAAATATGTTTATCAACTACATTAAGAATCACATATAATTTAAATTATTTTAAATAAACATCTAAGTTGATCAGTTTAAAAAAATATATGTTAATATACCAAATAAATTAAATTGGTCAATGTATACCGAATATTTACCAAATATATGTAACAAATTTTTTTATTTGTAAATTTGGTAACACTGCTTTGATTTTAAATTATATGGAAGTCATTTTATAATTAATACACGTGTTACTTATTATTTCAATTCAATTTATAAATTTAAATTAAAAATTTGGATCGTTAGGTAACAATTTTTTTTGTATGTTTAAATGTGGTAATACTCTGTTTTAAATCTAAATTATATGAATGTATTTTGTTGTAAGGATGGTAAGATGCCGGAACAAATTCAAATCAAACTTTTTTAAAAATTAAATATGTTTTTAAGAAATTAAATATGTATTAGTCTATTAAAACAATTAATAGAATCTCTATGATTAGAAATTAAATGCATAATTCTAAGTTTACATTATATTGCAGTTACTACATAGAACTATGAGAGCTTAATATATAAATCCTTTTTTTTCTTGAAGAGTACATAAATATAACGATATAATTAAATATATATAATTTAAATTATTTAAAACAAACATATAAATAGATGTTTAAAAAAATATATTAATATACTGAATATGTTAAATTTGTGAGTTCATAGAATGTCAATATTCATTTTTAAGAATGATAATGGGTTGGGTTGGGGTGGGTCGGCTAAGACCCATCCCTAGACTCAAGAGCTGTAGAGTTGCCCCGCAGACCAGCAAGATCTAGAGATGGATCGAGTCAAGACTTTAGACCCGCGAGTTGATCTACAAAACAATTTTTCACCTCAAATCTTTTCTTTAGCAAATAGTGGATGAGATAACAGTACAACAATTTATCGTGGACTTATAATCCATTGATGTCAATATGATAGATTTGTGCAAAATATAGGTAAAACTATGCCGAAAATTTTAAAAATTCTTTTGCACTTTTCTCTTACACGTTCTAAATTATATTATGAGCATACGTCTCCCCGTGCAACGCACGGGTGGAAACACTAGTATATATAAATTACAACAACTTGTTTATATCAATGTCATAGTTAATTTATGTCACAAACTAATTTATATATATATATATATATATATATATATATGTGTGTGTGTATATATATATATATATTAATATCAAATTAAAGTATAAATATAATAAGTTACGTTCTATAATGATTCAAGACAAAGTTACCTTTTATAATATAATTAATTAATTAAAAATTACTTTTTTTCAACATCATGTAATTTTTTTCGCAGTAAATGATGCCATCGCTCTTTCATGCAGTAATCTATTTGGATGCATATATAATTAAGGTAAGTGAAATGGAGTGGTGGTTCTCACAAATTTGAAAGTGAATAATAAAAAAGAAAAAAAATAAGAAGAAATATTTCACTCAAATTAGGGATTTGAATCTCATCAATTTTAAAATCTATTTTAAGTGCACAGCAGTCCTTTACCTAAAACTAGGTTAAGATGATAATTACTATCAAATTAATCATATACATACCTAATATGTTGATGTTTCCGCAGCAACGATAAAATCGTTGGGAAAATCGGATCGTTCGATCTCAACCTTGGAGATATCCATCTAAATGAACTTGATGATATACTACATTTACGCTTGTTAGGAGTGTGGTTCTGCTAGTCTACGCACACAATTTATAGACCGTGGATGTTAAAACTTGTAAAATACAATTGGAGAATGGACACAAAGTAAGTAGAACCTCTTGGGGGCCAAGGTATAAGTAATATGTTTTACTCTACTTATAAAGTACATGGACATGGTATTGCCCCAATTTTTAGTTATCCTTTACTTTTTCTCCCTAGTTTCAAAGATCATTATTTAGTTTCCCATGTTAGACGTCTCTATTTAATTATATTTTGTGCATATAGATATACTCGAGTAGTTCAATACTTGTCCAATACAATTGGAGAATAGGCATAAAATACAAGCTTTGGGCAAGGCATGAGTAATATGCTTTACACTATTTATATTACTAGTGGCACTACTAGCTACATGCGTTGCATATATATTAGTCTATATAGTGTATCAAATAGTGTCATAAAAATACTACTTTTAACACATGTCAAGAATTATGCATTGATAAAGGAGTGAGACTTTGTAGCTAAAAGAGAACACCCAACAACTTAAAAAGGCGAGACTCGGTCTTAGAAGTTAACTATGTCCGAATTCCAAGCAAGTACCATTTCCTAGGTAGAAAAATAGCCTTGTGAGCAAAATATCGAGAATCATGCGGTGTGAAAGAAGTGTGACTTCGAGGACCAAAATGAGCACTTGAATGTCGAAAAATGTTTATAAGTTTAATATGAAAAGTCAATGGTGCTATTTTCAATGAAAAACAACCAAGATTATCAATTTAGTATTCCCTTAGTTTTTCTTTTTTTTTTTGCGTTTTTGTATATATAATTTAAATGAATTCTAAATTTAGTCATAAAATGCAAGATTTATTCTAATTATTATTGTAATGTGATTGTTAAGATGATAAATTCATTTAATTCAACTTAATTGTAATCCATTACCAACAAAAATTGATTACTTGACGAAAAAAAAAAGATAAAAAAGAAAGAAAGAAAATGTTTAGAAGAATAGAAAATTTTAGAAAAAAAAAAAAAGAAAGAAGTATAGGGAGAGACAACCAAACATGGGCTTAACGACGGCCATGAATGAACGGTAAATGGGAAAAGGTGCTCCCGCTCTCCTACACACTCTTATATGCACACACTCATGCACACTCTCGTTCAAAAATTCGTGCGGGGCATATAACCCCCCGCCATCAAGGAGCAGTTATGTATTATTCATCTCACTTATCGTAAATTCCAAAAAAAAAAAAAAAAAATTTTTTTAAATGACGTGGTGCCACATCATGGAGTGTACACACTCTCCTACACACTAGTGTGTAGGACAGCACCAGCCTGGGAAAAGGTTCTTTTATGTTATTTAGATAGATAGATAGATTAGACCTAGGGATTCAATATAGAGGAAGAATGTCGGGAATGTTATGTTAAGAGCGCTGGGAAACGCTTGGAGAAAAAATGTGAGAGAGATGTGGGCGCGGGCCCCCCGGCCCCACCGCATTCAGGGGGGCCTGCAAGTGGGTTGTGAGTAGCTGGGAGAAATGTTGGGAGAATAACGTTGGGAATATAACATTTTCGGGAAGAATGTAATGATTCACAAAAATTTCAAACTAACATCAAATCAAGTACAGTTATTTTTTTATATTACAATTAAACTAAAAAATATATTTCATACAATATTTGTTAAAAAAATTATTTATATTAACATTAAATCAAAATATAATTATTATAAGCTAATTTTTTAATAACATAATGGGGTAATTTCAAAAAGGGCATTTGACCAATAACTACACATATGGGAAAATTTTGCCAACTAAATCGTACACATCTCTTTTGTGCCCATTAACTCATTTTTTACACAATAGGACCAAAATAAAATTTAACAATCACAAATTTACAACAATGCCACTCTAATGCCACTCTAATAAAATAAACATCGGAATTTACAACAATGCCACTCTAATAAAATAAACATCTAAATTTACAATAACACCACTCTAATAAAATAAACATCTAAATGTACAACAATGTTACTCTAATAAAATAAACATCCAAATTTACAACAATGCCACTCTAATAAAATACACGTCCAAATATCACTCTAATAAAATAAACATCCAAATTTACAATAATGATTATGTTAAAGCTTCCACTTTAGCCCTCAACCTTTGACCCCCACCCCCACCCCATTCGCACCACCACCCCCACCGCCACCAACACCGCCACCACCACCATTCCACCACCCCACCACCAATTCCACTATCACCATTCCATCACCACCCCGCCACCACCACCACCACCACAACCACCATTTCGCCGCCGCCACCACCATGAAAACTACCAAACCGCCGCCGCCGCCACCACCCCCCACCTCTCCACCACCACGCCTTCCCCATCCCACTACTAGCACCATTCCACAACCACCGCCACCACCACCACAACCATCATTCTCGCCACCACCACCGCCACCACAACCACCAAACCACCGCCATCACCACCACTCCCAACCCCACCAAGCCGCCACCTCTACCCCACCCCACCACCACAACCACCAAACCGCCGCTAAAACAACCACCACCCCTACCCCACCCCCACCACCAACAAGGCTGCCGCCGCCGCCAAAGACTCCCCCTCCTCCAACCAACATTCCACGACCACCACCGCACCACCGCCACCACCAACACCCCGGCCGCCACCACTATCCCACCACCACCCCAAACCGCCGCCACCACCACCCCCAACGCCACCCCACCACCCCAACCGCCAAACCATCACCACCATCCCCACCCCACCGCCCCACCACCACCGGCACAACCACCAAACCGCCACCGCCACCACCACCCCTACGACCACCGCCACTAGACCGTCAGCCGCTACCACCACCCCACCGCCACCACCACACCACCACCACCACCACTACCACTAGCCGCCGCCGCCATCACTACATTCCACCACCAAGCGACCACCGCCGCCACCACCACCACCCCCACCCCACCACCATTCCACAAGCACCACCACCACAATCACCAAACCACCGCTACCACCACTACCATCCCCCACTCCACTACCACCACCACTCATAGTAATATCATTACCTGCCCCGGTAATATCACTACTTACCCCGATAATCATATTATCTGCCATAATAATTATAACCATAGTAATAAAACATCATTCCCAACTTTTTTAGGATTAGAACACTACAGAACACTAAAGAAAATATTATCTACCCTACTGATAATATTACCTACCCCATTTTCTACTTGAGGTCACTCCGCATTTTCTTTTCTTTTTGGTTGAGTGGTGGTTGAATTATAGTGACTCCTTCTAGGATGTCACACAAAGGACTACGACAAGAAAAACATTACCTACCCCAATAATATTATCATCTAACCCTATAATAATATTACTATACCCGATAATCTAGATTACTACCCCCAATAATTTAGATTACTAACGTTCATCTTTTCTAATCAACTATAATCTAGATTACCAACACCAAGCCACCGCCGCCACCACACTACCCCCACCACTACCACCCCACCCCCATTCCACCACCACCCTCCATCCACCACCACCACCACCGTCGCTGCCAGCAACACCCCAAAGTAATATCATTACCTACTCCAGTAATATCATTACCTATCCTGGTAATCATATTATCTACCATGATAATTATAACAATAGTAATAAAACACCATTCACAACTTCTTTTAGGATTAGAACACAAAAGAACACTAAGGAAAATATTACCTACCCTACTGATGATATTACCTACCCGGTAATTTCGACCACCACTCAATTTCTCATTTCCCTCGCTGACTTTCTCTCTCTCAATTACCACTCCCGATAATAATATTATCGACCCTGGTAATCTATATTACCTGCCGAGGTAATAATATTACCTATCCAAGTAATCGTATCTAGAACATAAAAACTCCACAATTTTACACCACTACTGCTATAAATAAAATACAGAGCACCCTCAAAGATATAATGACCTCGAACATTCCTTATTCAATCACATGTTATTCATAAGAGCTAATTAAACATTTCATTATTAGCTTCCACAAGTAATTTAGATCACTACCCCAATAATTATTATCTACACACACTATCTCTCTCGATTACCACCACAAGTAATTTAGATCACCACCCCAATAATATTATTACCTACATAGGTAATAATATTAACTACGTCTATAATAGTATTACCTACCCCGATAATGAGGAACAACTCCAAAATCATAGTAATAACACAAAAAAACTAGAATTTCAATCTCATTCACAAAAATTCTATGCACTTTCTTTCTCTAGATTACCGCTTCCGATAATCTAGATTACTATTCGTCTTCTCGCTTCTCTTGTCTTCAACTTTTTCACTTTAGCCGACGACTAGACCAAAATATAAGATTTACTACAATTCTCCCTCTAGATCACCACCCTTGTAATCAATATTACAACTCCACAATGGTCAAATAAAAAAGAAAAAATCACATGTAAGAAAAACATTAACAATCCGGTAATATTATTACCTACCTTGGTAATAATCATATATTTTCTGTCTACTCACTTTCTCTTTCTAGTGTGTGTAATCTAATCCCTCACTTTCTATCTACTAACTTTAGTTCACTTAAAGAAAGGCTGTCAACAGCTGCCAGGGCAATCCTTCTTTTGAGTGCATCGATTGTCCTGGATCGAAATGTAGATAGCAAAATCGATTATTAGAAGTATCCCGCATTTCATTTTCCCCTGCTAGTAAATTTTAGAACTTTATCCATAGCGGACCTTCTTGTCACGTGTGAACAAGAGAATGTGAACATCTTTTTAGTATATAAGATAAGATAACACAAACAACGGCAACATAATTAAGAAAATAAAGAGACAGTGTGGTTATTGTCAACATGTATAACACAAAGTTACTCTCTCCCAGTGTGCAAGCAAAAAATTTACATCTTCAAACAACAATCAACAAACTAAACCAATCATTTGACTAACAACAGCATGAAACTTCTGTCATTAAAATTCTTTCTTCTGGCATATTCGTAAGCATATTATTTTCACCATCTATACAATGGTAGGACTAATAATGAAGTAGAAGTCCAGATCAATGATGTTGACGAAGTAAAAATAGCTTATACTAGATACCACTATAATCAAGATTTTCTGCAACTGCAAGATACAATTTTCGGCCAAACTACGTGTATAGTTGGCACTTCAAGTTTTACAATATAGAGATTTGAAAATTGAAATGTTTATAAAATAATAACTAAAATGTAATATCAAAAATTAAAATATATATAGAAACTAATAATTCTCATTTTTAGATTTAAATTAATATGTATTGTAACTTGTAACTTTTATCTCTTATCACATTTACATAAATACATGTAACACTAAATATAAAACAAGTAAAATAAAAAGGGAATTTGGCGCAAATGGTCCAGAAAAAATTGGGTTATACCAAACACGCCCATTAACTCACCAAATGTATGTTATTCATATTTTGGGTTATAAAAAATTGGGTTATAAAAAATTGGGTTATACAAGATAAAAATAATGTAGAATCAAATAATCAGATCAGAAAAAGTAGAGAAACGAATGCTATCAGAACAATGAAGGAAGAAGAATTGCCGCAAGTCTACAATTGAATTGAAAAAGAACATAAATTAATCGTTTCTCTCACCAAGGTTGGAAATTAAAAGCAGCTTGAGAAGTGTTTCCATGAAGCTACGCATAAAACTGATTTGTATCGCAGATGCAAGATCTGGAAGGCACTTGATTCAGTAAAATTAAAGAGAGAAAATTGGAAAAGAACGGATCTAAATCTAGATCTAAGAATTGAATTGATTAAAAGGAATAAAGGGCAAAAGTGTCATAAAAATGTGTAATTAAGTAAGTGGTAAAAGAGTTTATAAAATATTGTAGTTAATGGGCAAAAATAAGATGGCATGTAGTTAGTTGGCAAAGACTGGCTTTGACCTATATTTATTGGACATTTTCCCTTTCAAAAATAGCGAAGACAAAATATAATACTTACAAAAATAGAATTGCTTTGTGTTTTTTTTTTAAATAGAAATAAAAATTACTTTTAAATAACAAAAATGGCAACTTTTATACTTAAAGATACTAAAATTGCCCGTAGTTTGAATCAAAACTTTCTTCTTCCTCGACCAGTGTTGGTCGGCGAACTCGGGTGACCACCGGCGAGATCTAGTGAAAGGAAAAGCTCCTTCCTTCAGAGTTTCTAACTCTAAAGAATTTTGGGCCCAAAATTGACCGTGGTTCCATAAGTATAAATTTGCCCATCTTTTAAATAAAAAATGCAATTTTTAGTTGTAACTATGACGCACGCTTGCACTCTACGCTTTCAAAGACATACCACAAGATTGCCATGGAAGCAAGAAAAAGTTGTTGGGGATAAAATAAATTTTGAGTAGTAAACCAAAATCGAATTGGAGTTGTGAACCACAAATTGTTGGCTAACTTGGAGGTGGTGCACCACATCTGGTGGTCCAAACTATTGTCGGAGTGCTTGATCGCCGTTGGTTGTCTGCGGTGGGAAAATCCAAAAAGGGAAGCGCATTTTAGGCATAGTGACAGAATTTTGCTAAATGTGGAATATAAAAAGTTAATGACATTTTTTAGCATCAACATTTATCTCTTGCTATTTTTCTCATTTTTTCAGATATAACTAAACTATAAGAATTTTTATTTACAATATCTCTCTAAGAAATTTGCGATACACAATGACGTTACTTTTCACAATCTCTTGTTATTTATTATTATTTTTTTTGGAAGGTAAACAATGATCAAATTTTTATGCGGTAAATATATCTATATTGATATATTGAATTATATATTTTATTACCATATGTCCGCCCACCCCCATTTTCCACCTAAAAAGGACCCACTTGGCACCTATTTGCCCTCGTAACAGTTGAAAATCAATATTCCTATAATCGATCACGCTACGGTGACATACTAAATACCATAAAAAATACCATAATAGAATAAAATGATTTCAATATCTTTTAAAGCAATATCAATTCAGTCATTCATTAATGGCAAGATAGGAATTTTACTATTATTATGTCACTAATTATGTTAATGGCTATAACATTCTAGCATTATCCTCCTATAATACCCTCGAAGTTTGGTAGTCTTTAATCTTGTACTGTCAATTCACATGCATGTAACGGGCAAAGTCTGTATAAATGTATTTCAACAGGTAAAATTTACTTTTGATAGAAAGTAGATAATTTGAAGGTATTTTTTGGAAACACACGAACAGACGCTTAATCTCTGCAATATATGGTGGGACTATCTTTTTTTTTTTTTTTTGGTTTGAAATGAATGGTGGGTCTAGCTTTAAATATTTTAGATTCGGATTAAGATTCAACTTTTTACACATTTTAATTAATTCTTTTTTAAATTTGAATTTGGTTAAAACAATTACATCCACATATCTTGTGGGACTATATATTACAAAAATCTTTATCATCGAACTCCACTCATTCTCTCTCCCATTTCACATAAAAATCTTCAAAAAAAAAAAAAAATTCAATCCTGACAATGTGCACAATTGTATAAGGTCATCTTAGTTTCACACATCTCTGTGAGTCCCCCTCTTATTGAACCTAGAAAGTTAGTTTTTAGCGCAATAAAAGCATAACAAAATAGATGCTCACCCGAGCTAATCGAATTTATGTAGGCGTGGATACGTCACAAATAAGGACAGGAACTTGAACTAGTCGGTACTTGTCTAACTCATTCACATGCAGTACCTTAAAGAAGCACTAAAATCTATCCACGTTGGTCTTCTATACGTGCAACAATGTCCTGAAGATAGGCCGAGCATGTCTACGGTGATTTTCATGTTGGAAAATGAAGTTGAGTTGCCTAAACCTAAACGGCCCAGTTTTTCCACGGAGAGATTTGTTATTGCTGATGATCAATCGGACTTTGTACACCCTCTTTTATGAGGGTTATCTTAACTCCCGTTAGAAAGGGGGGCAAAATTAATTAATACTCATCCAACTTAATTTATAGATGAAATTAAAACTCGTCGAATTTTAAAATAGAAATCATTACTCACCCAACTTTTGATTCGTGCCTACCATCCACCACTCATAACGATTTTCTTGACAGAAAATTCCATGTGGCAACCGAAAAATGATGTTGCATACAAATATATATTAAATAATCCATGTCACCTCAATCTTCTCCTCTCAAACACATCCTATGCCATGTCACCCTCCGGCACGTCAAAACCCACCTATTCTTTATGTACCCTCCTTTCTAATCGATCAACTTAGCCCTAAATAGGCAATAAGTGAGTTTGAGCGTTTTTATTCTAACTAAGCAGTTCACCTGGGATGGCGATAGAATCATCTTCGGTCTTCATTGAACCTTATATCTTATGGGGACTTGAGGACTTCATTGTATCTAGTGACTATGATATTAATGATAAGGAGTAGCATTTTAATTTTTTGCAGAAATAAATAACTAGACCTGATTACTTTTTGGTGATATTTTCTCCTTTAATTGGGGTTTACCACGTGATGCTTCCGTGATCCTTTTCCTGTTTGATACAATTAATTAATATCTTTAATACCAAAAAACGATGCAGATCATATACTTGACTGCATATATATACACACACACACAAATCAATAGTAAAATAATGCCGAAGGAAACCCATCCAACTGGACCCCCGATAGAAATTGGCTATGTTACATTGTTTTGCAATTTTTCCCCCTTTCAACTCATGTACATTTTTTGGTCAGGTGAAATAGTTCTATACATTATAGTAGCGATACCGAAATTCTGGAATTAGTTTTGAAGAGTCAATGCTTCCCAAGTCAACTGTAGGAATGTAGACTCATAGGCAGAGGGAAGGGGGGTCCTTGGGGGGTCACATGACCACAAGTTTTTTGGGTTTTTTTTTTTTTTAAATATATATATCAGTTTCCAAATAAATATTTTATCATTTGGCAATAACAAATGATGATTTAAAAGAGTTTGTTTAGTCTATTTAGTGATGATTGCGATTTTACTCATTTTGCTAATTTAATTCATTAACTTAGTCTAAATCTAAATATCTCTATAAATCTACGACTTCAATTTGAATTTTGAAACTTACGTGTACACTTTCTTTTAATCTAAAAATATAATATGTTTGGTAAAGATTTTTAAGAAAATAAGTGTCAAATAAGCTTTTCATATATATACTATTCATTCAAAATCATTAATATTAACCTTATACATCACACAACACTATTCATTATTATTCAAAAGTCTTATGGTTTCCTCCTGCTCTTTAAATAAAAAATTAAAAAAAATACATATTAAATTTCTTACTTTTTAATAATATTTTCTATTAGCGAGCCCCTCTAACAAAAATTTTCCCTACGGGAGCCGATATTCATACCCCTTCAACTCTTAACTTCTCGTTCCGCCATTTGGATTGCCATTTTGAAACAAACTAATATATATATATATATATATATATATATATATATATATATATATATATATATATTCAAATTTGACTAAAGCAATGCATTTCCATTGGATGATGACGTGTTTGCAATGGCAGTGTCTTAATCTTGATTAAGCAATTCCCTCGGGAAGAAACTAAGCTATGAACATGATCCTCATGACTCAACCTCCAACTGCTCAAGCTTCTGTGGGGATAAAACAAAAACAACAAACACAGACAAATACTAAAACCATGAAGATATTCAAGAAAGCTTTTCCCATGATTCTTACCTTAACATTTGTAATGTCTATCCAAAGTACAGCCAATGCCATAACCAGTACACAGATGTTGAGAGACGGCGAGACCATTGCCTCGTCCGATGAAACTTTTGAATTGGGATTCTTTAGTCCAGGAAATTCCAAGAATCGATATGTCGGCATGTGGTACAAAAAGATTACACTTATGACGGTTGTATGGGTTGCGAATAGAGAAGTTCCACTAACAAATACAACTGGAGTATTGAAGCTTGTCAAGCCTGGTCTTCTTCTTCTTCTAAACGACACTAATGGCACCACGATATGGTCAACTAACACTTCACGGCCAGTCAACAATCCGGTCGCCAAATTGCTAGACTCTGGAAACCTGGTCGTGAAAGATTCAAACGATGAAGACCCTGAGAATTTCGTCTGGCAGAGTTTCAACCATCCAACTGATACAATGTTTACAGGGATGAAGTTTGGTTTGAACTATAGAACTGGTCAAGAAGTGTACCTAACATCATGGAAGAAAAATGATGATCCATCTTCTGGAGATTATACATATCATTTCGATCCTACCGGTTATCCACAACATGTCTTGAAAAAAGGTTCAATCGTGCAATTCAAATCTGGACCTTGGAATGGACTCTGCTATAGCGGGTTGCCAAACCTAAGGAAAAATCAGATTTACAGCTATGGAGCCGTTCTAAACAAAAATGAGGCGTACTTTTCTTTGGAACTAATTAACAAATCAGTTATTTCAAGATTCAGCATGAGTGTAAGTGGCGTTGCACAACATTGGACTTGGATTAATCAAACACGGGGATGGGCTGTTTACAGTATATTTCCAACAGATAATTGTGACATTTATGGATTATGTGGTGCATATGGTACTTGCAATACTGCAAAATCTCCGGTTTGTGGATGTTTAGATCGATTTCACCCTAAAGATCCAGAAAGATGGGTTGATGCAGATTGGTCGAATGGGTGTGTTCGAAGAACTCCCTTGAATTGTTCGAATGGAGAAATATTTCTCAAGTATTCTGGTATTAAATTGCCAGACACACGATCTTCATGGTATAACAGAAGTATGACACTAGACGAGTGCAAAGTAGTGTGCTCAAAAAATTGCTCGTGCACCGCATATAGTACCTTGGATATAAGCACGGGAGGGAGTGGATGCCTACTTTGGTTTGAAGACCTTATTAACATCAAAAACCTGTCTGAAGAAGGACAAGATATTTACGTCCGAATGGCTACTTCTGAGTTAGGTACGAATTTAATGAAGACAGCTTTTGAAAAGTAATCCATTTTATATTTGCATATAAAATTTTGCAGAGTTAAAAGGGACGAAAAGAAAAGTTCTCCTTGAAGTAAGCTTGTCGTTGTCATTTGGAGTGGTTCTGTTTGGGCTTATTCTAAAGTTATATCTATGGAGAAGGAAGAAAGGAAACCGCAGGCTAATAAGAGGTAAGAAACTTGGGATTTATTGCCTAACAGTCTCACAGAGAGAGAGAGAGAGAGAGAGACTTATGTTACTCATAATAGGAATTTATTTATTTATTTACTTATTTATTTATGTTTACATCCAATACGCTGCTCTTGTTTCAGGAATACTTGATATGAACTTTACAAACAATAAGAACAGAAGTCCCAATGAAGAAATAGAACTACCAATCTTCGAGTTTTGCACAATAACTAAAGCTACCAATAATTTCTCAAGTGAAAACAAGCTTGGAGAAGGTGGCTTTGGACCTGTTTATAAGGTGGCTTGGAGAATTTATTTATTCTCTCTTTCTTGTTTTCCTTATTTTCCACAATCATTCGAAAATCTATTCTCCTTTTGCATGTGAGACGAAGAGTTCTAATACACAAAAATTCCACCAATGTCACACTAGGGTGTACTAGATGGGGGCAAGGAAATAGCTGTGAAACGGCTGTCAAGAACTTCCCACCAAGGAGTAGAGGAGTTCAAGAACGAAGTTATATGCATAGCTAAACTACAACATCGAAATCTTGTTAAGCTTCTAGGTTGTTGTGTTCAACGCAAAGAGAAGATGTTGATTTACGAATACATGCCCAATAGAAGTCTCGACTTTATGCTATTTGGTAAGAAAAATTTCGCACGATCGACTTAATAACACATTTGATCTCAATCGATCATGCTTAGTGACATAAAGTGCAGATCAAGTGGAAAGTGCAGCACTTGATTGGCCTAAGCGCTTTCACATAATAAACGGTATTGCTCGAGGGCTTATGTATCTCCACCAAGATTCCCGTCTTAGAATCATCCATAGAGATCTCAAAGCCAGCAACATTTTGCTCGACTCTGACATGAACCCAAAGATATCAGACTTTGGCCTAGCTAGAAGTTTTGGAGGAAACGAGACTGGAGCCAACACGAATCGAGTAGTTGGAACATAGTAACAATCTCTATCTCTCTTAGTTTTCATCAGATTCTCTTTTATTATTGACAACTTAGTTTCCTCCAAATTTTCTCTACAGTGGCTATATCTCTCCAGAATATGCTATAGAAGGCGTATTCTCCGTAAAATCAGATGTATTTAGCTTCGGGGTTTTGGTGCTCGAAATAGTGAGTGGCAAAAGAAATAGAGGATTTTCTCACCAAGATCACTATCACAACCTTCTTGGACATGTAAGTATAGCATACTTATTCTAACCCTTTTAATAAATATTTGGATACAAAAGGTCGATCATTTAACCAACTTCAATTGGTACAGGCATGGATGCTGTATAAAGAAGACAGGCCTTTGGAAATAGTCAATGCTTCCCTTAGCGTCTCAAACTATTTGTCACAAGTTCTGCGATCAATTCAAGTGGGACTTTTATGCGTTCAAAAATGCCCAGAAAACAGGCCGAACATGTCTTCAGTGGTGTTAATGTTTGGGAATGAAGGTGAGTTGCCTCGAGCTAGAAAACCGGGTTTTTTCACAGAAAGAAATTTATTTACGGCTGAAAGTTCGAGCAGTACTAATATAGCAAGTTCTATAAATGAAATGTCAGTTACAATGATGGAAGCACGATAAAATGGTTGGTTTACCATTGTTTCTTGAACAAGAATTGTGTATCTATTCCATTACATAAATTGGACGATATTTTTTTTTTTTTTAATAAAAATTGGAGGATATTTAGATCAATAAGTGAATGTCATTCGAAAACTATTCTTGGACTATTCCATATAGGTCTGTGCGTGCCTTATCAACAACCATCTCTTACAAAACTCAATAGTATAGGAATATGATAGAGCTACTTGGACATTTTTATCGCAGCGCAAAGATGAAACACTGCCAAAAAAATAAAAATAAAAATAAAAATGAAGCAGTTCCTCCTGTTATAGTCACAACCAATACAGAACCATGAACAAAATTCTCCTTTTACAAACTTAACTTTTTCTTCTGCTTGCGTGAGTCTCCTGGTCAATGTCAACAAAATATCTAACTTCCATGATTCTACATCATAGACATGCGGGGCCGGATCTTGGGACAAGAAGGCAAGGGCCGTAGCCCATGTCGGCCCAAAGAAAAGCACAGAATTTTACATAGAAAAAAAAATTATCTAGATAATAATCTTATGAGGGTGTATTCAATTGATATTTTAAAAGAGTTTAAAAGACTTAATTTAGTTGAAATAAATTTTTTTATTTCAGCCCGTATTATTAAAATTTCTAAGAATTTTAGACGAATTAATTTTTTTGTTTTTTTATGACAGTCAATGTCATTAAAATTTCTAAAATATACTAAAATGAAGTTGAGTTAAACGGCCTGGTTTTTTCAAGGACAGAGATTTTGTTATTGCTAAAAGTTTAGCGAGCACAAACATAGCCAATTCATTAAACGAAGTGACAATTACATTGCTCGATGCCCGATAGGAATTGGCAATGTTACATTATTTCGCAATCTTTTCCTCTTGCAGCTCATGTACATTTTTATGCCTAGGTGCAATAGTTCAACTCATAGTAGCGTGTGGTTGATTACGGAATTTCGAAATTAGTTTTGAAGTGTCAATGCTTCCTAAGTCAACTGTAAGTCAAGGACTTCGAGCCTTACCTCAAGACTCTATAGATAATAGACTCAACTTAACAGAAGAAAATTGGAAGACTAACTTAGTGCCATAACGACTTGCAATGTTCTAAAAAGCCCGCTTAGGCAACGCCTATACTCGAAGCTTGGGTATCACGCTTCTCAATGCTTTGCACTTTATCGCGCATTTATCACCCTTTTATCATGCATTGGTACACTTAGGCACGCCTAAACTCAATGCTTGACCTTAATATTTTTTTACACATTACGCTTGTTAAAGCCTTTCTAACCAGATAAGAATCTGGTACACACTTTAGATTGTTTTTCCCTAATCAGTGGCGGACCCAAGGGGGGTCCTGAGGGGTCACGTGACCCCTCAACTTTCAATCCAATTTTTTTTTTTTTTTTGTTAGTACAAAACCAAAAAAAAAAAAAACTCTGATTAAAAAAAAATTACAAGGCACCAAAGAATCATTATCATTTCCTCTTGTTTAGCAATGACAAATGTGACTTAAAAGAGTTTGTGTAGTCCATTTAATTTGATGATGATTGACATTTTGTTAATTTAGGGTATGTTTTTTCTAACTTAAATTTGGTGTAGATTAAAGTTTAACTAAATGTGTAATTGAGAATTAGAGATGAAGTATTAAAAAATATAAAGTAATTATTAAATCAATGAATGAATGGTTGAAAATGATGAGAGAGAAAAAGTAAATTTAAGGTGGAAAGAAACATCTGCTTACTATTTGCTTATTCTTACTCTAAAAATCTCTAAAAATCTATAACTTCACTTTGAATTTTAAAATTATATGTGTCAATTTTCTATTAATCTATAATTAGAATATGTTTGGTAAATATTTTTAAGAAAATGAATGTCAAATGAGCTCTTCAAGTATATAATATTCAATCAAAGTTATTAATAGTAATCTTGTATCGTACATCACTATCATTATTATTAAAAAAGTCTTATAGTTCACTATTTAAATTAAAGATTAACTCAAATACATGTTAAATTTCTTACTTTTTAGTAATATTTTTATCTACTCTACAAAAATTTTTTTACTGAGTAATATTTGTCTTTTTCAACTCAATCTCTGGATCCGCCACTGTCCCTAATAAACTAATGATAGTGACATTTGACTAAAAATCATTTCCATAATTCCATTGGATTACGTGTTTGAAATGGCATCCAATATTTCAATCATTATTAAGCACTGGGCCAAGTGAAGAAACTAAGAAAATGAACAAGGACCTCATGACTCATTCAACCCACAACTAGTGAACGCTTTTGTTGACAGTTGACCCAAGACATATCAGTCTTATAAAACAAGACAAGAAGAACAAACAGAGGACATACACTAAAACCATGAACATATTGAAACAATCTTTTCCGATGATTCTTACCTTAACCTTTCTGATCTCTGTCCCAAGTATTTCCTATGCGATCGATACTATAACTACCACACAGATTTTGAGAGACGGTGAGAGTGAGACTATTGTTTCGTCCGATGAGACTTTCGAATTGGGGTTCTTTAGTCCCGGGAGCTCCACGTATCGATATGTCGGCATGTGGTACAAGAAGATAACTGTTCAGACAGTTGTGTGGGTAGCCAATAGAGAAGTTCCGTTATCAGGCAGAACTGGAGTATTGAAGCTTGTCGAGCCTGGACGTCTGGTTCTTCTAAACAACACTAATGGCGTCATGATATGGTCGACTAACACGTCACGCCCGGTGAACAATCCAGTCGCCAAATTGCTAAACTCGGGAGACCTTGTTGTGAAAGATGCGAACGACGACGACGGCCCTCAGAATTTCGTTTGGGAGAGTTTCAATCATCCAACTGATACAATATTTGCAGGGATGAAGTTTGGTTGGAACTTTAGAACTAATCAAGAAGTGTACCTAACATCATGGAAGAACAATGATGATCCATCTTCGGGAGATTATACATATCACTTCGACCCTACCGGTTATCCACAACAGGTCTTGAGAAAAGGGTCGAACGTGCAATACAAAAGTGGGCCATGGAATGGACTCCGTTATAGCGGAAAGCCAAACATGAGGAAAAATCAAATTTACAGCTATGGAGTTGTCATACAAAAGAACGAGTCATACTATTCTTATCAACTACTTGACAGATCAATTATTTCAAGAGCCACCTTGAGTGTAGCTGGCATTGCACAGCGTTGGATGTGGGTTAATAGGACACAGGGATGGGTTGTTTATATTACATCTCCAACAGATAATTGTGACATCTATGGTTTATGTGGTGGATATGGCAGTTGCAGTATTGCAAAATCTCCAGTTTGTTGGTGTTTGGATGGATTTCAGCCTAAAGATCCACAAGGATGGGTTGATGCAGATTGGTCGAGTGGGTGTGTTCGAAAAAATGCCTTGAATTGTTCAAAAGGAGATGTGTTTCTCAAGTATTCTGGTATTAAATTGCCAGATACACGATCTTCACGGTATAATGAGAGCATGACATTGGACGAGTGCAAGGCAATGTGCTTAAGAAATTGCTCGTGCACGGCTTATAGTACTTTGGATATAAGCAGAGGGGGGAGTGGATGCTTACTGTGGTTTGAAGACCTTATGAACATCAGAGAACTAGCTGAAGAAGGGCAACATATTTACATTCGAATGTCTTCTTCTGAATTACGTATGAATTCAACATATTCAAATTTTTAATCTTATTCTCACTTTCAAAATTGTATAATCATATAAATATAAATTTTTGCAGATTTAAGAGGAAAGAAGAGAAAAGTTCTTCAAGTAAGCTTGTCGTTGTCATTCGGGGTGGTTCTGTTTGGTCTTTCTCTAACATTGTATCTTTGGAGAAGAAAGAAAAGAAACCACAGGCTAAGAAGAGGTAAGAAAAGTTTATCATCAAGCTTTTTTATGTTTGTTATAATGTAGATACTTGTTCACACGGGGATTTAAAATTTATCGCTTCACAAAGAAGCTGACCTTATTATAATCTGCTACAAGGATTCCTTCTTTTTCTTCTCTATCAAGTTATGTCACATACAACGCTTGTGTTTCAGGCATGCTGGAGAAAAACTTTACGGACAATAAGAACGATGGAAGTGCCAACCAAGACATAGAACTACCAATCTTCGATTTACACACAATAGCTAATGCTACCAATAATTTTTCAATCAATAACAAACTTGGAGAGGGTGGGTTTGGACCTGTTTATAAGGTAACTTGTAACTCATTTTTGCATAATCATACTCTTCTATTTCAATGTCACAAAAATTGCACCAATGTGACACAAGGGTGTGTTGGAAATTGACTAAATTAAAATAAAAAAGAAAATGTTTGTGGAGTGGGCCCACATGAAGACTAAATCAAAGAAGATGGCCACATTATTGCTTCTTATCCATTTGGTAAAATATAGTTGGGAGTTGGTAATGCATGCAATCTGGAGTTAAGCGGTGCATGTGGTGTATAAATATATGGCTTTATCATTTGTATATTCTATCCCCAGAGAAAATGCTACACCGAGAGAAATTTCTAGGCCTAGTATTCGAGAGTTTTCTTTGGGATTTACCAAAAAGGAGGATAAGCTCGAATGCGGTAAAGCCTCATGGGCGTTGTTAAGATTCTAATTGTGGGCTAGGTGAGAGGAAAAATTGCCGAGACTGTGGTTGTAACAATTTTTCATATAGTGAATTTTTCTCTTGATTGTCGTTTGATAGGGGCCATCGTTTTTCTTTAGTTTTGGAGTTTTCTACATAAATTTTGTGTCGTTATTATCTTGTGTTTTTATTTTTCTAGTTCACTTTGATATTTCTCAACATGAACGCAAGGTCTTGGGATTAATTGGCAATCTTATTCGGGTTGATTTCCTAACAGGGTGTACTTGAGGGGGGGAAGGAAATAGCTGTGAAAAGGCTATCAAGGACTTCTGTCCAAGGAGTCGACGAGTTTAAGAACGAAGTTAAATGTATAGCTAAACTACAACATCGAAATCTTGTGAAGCTTCTAGGATGTTGCATTCAAAGAGAAGAAAAGATGTTGATCTATGAATACATGCCTAATAGAAGCCTCGACTTTATGTTATTTGGTAAGAAGTATTTACTTCACACAATCAGTTTAATACCACATTCTATTATGATTGGTTATGTTAAATGACATAAAGTACAGATCCAATGCAAAGTACAGCACTTGATTGGCCTAAGCGATTTCACATAATAAACGGTATTGCTCGGGGACTTATGTATCTCCATCAAGATTCCCGTCTTCGAATCATCCATAGAGACCTCAAAGCTAGCAACATTTTGCTTGACTCTAACATGAACCCCAAGATATCAGATTTTGGCTTGGCTAGAAGTTTTGGGGGAAACGAGACTGGAGCTAATACGAATCGAGTAGTTGGCACATAGTAATGATCTCTTTCTTTTCCATAATTGTGAAACGCTTTCTTATTACCGATAACTCAGTTTTCTATAATTTTTTTTTCTGTAGTGGCTATATGTCTCCAGAATATGCTATGGACGGCCTCTTCTCCGTGAAATCAGATGTGTTTAGCTTTGGCGTTTTAGTGCTCGAGATACTTAGTGGCAAAAGAAATAGAGGATTTTCTCACAAAGATCACCATCACAACCTTCTTGGACATGTAAGTATAGTGTATTTGCTCTAGTCCTTTGAATAACTATTTGTCTTCAAAAACTCGATGCTTAAACCGAGTTTAATTAGTACAGGCATGGATGCTATATAAAGAAGGAAGGTCTTTGGAAATAGTTGATGCTTACCTTAACGTCTCAAACTATTTATCACAAGTTTTGAGATCAATTCACGTGGGACTATTATGCGTTCAAAAATCCCCCGAGGATAGACCAAGCATGTCTTCGGTGGTGTTAATGTTAGGGAATGACGGTGAGCTGCCTCGAGCTAGACAACCTGGTTTTTTCACAAAAAGAGATTTATTTATGGCCGAAAGTTCGAGTAGCTCAAACATAGCAAGTTCTGTAAATGAAGTGAGCGTTACAATGATGGAAGCACGATAAATTGATTGATTTACCAATTAACATTATTTCTTGTACAAGAATTGTATATCTATTTAGTTACATGTAAATATATACATCACATCAGACATGTGCTTGAGTAGTTGGAGGACCTCATATCATACACTTACCAAGATACTTAGATGCTTGAAAAGCAATTTCATTGGTTGAGTTCATTAGTGAACTATAAAAACTCATATCGTGAAAAAAACTTCCTACATCTCTTCTCAATTAAAAAAGTCCACATGAACTCTCATATGGCAGGCCACCATATTCTGCATTTGTGGAAGTGTTTGGTTGTCTTTGTTTTGCAACCAATACTAAGCCTCACAATAAAACATATGATCCAAGAGCCTCCAAATGCATTTTCATAGGCTATGTCACAGGTCAAAAGGCTTATAAAGTCTATGACATTCATCTTACCAGGTCTAAAGTTCTAGACATGTAGTTTTCTGCGAACACGTCATTTTCTTTCCTTTTTTTCCCCCTTTTTCTATTAAAAAAAAAAAAAACAAACCATAGTCCAATTGATTATTTTGATAGTGTTTTTCTCGAGTAGCTAAGGTAGAGACAGTGAGGATCTTCTAGGCCACTGCAGCAACACACATTCTCGACTCATCCAGACAATATTCGAAAGCTCAAAAGGGTCAAGTTTTCAGGTTCAAAACGATCCATGTAACTTAGAATTCAACAGAAAACTAAATGAGTTTGACCTATTTCTTAAGCAGGCTCACTTCTTTGAGACTTTTGAAGTTGAGTTTTTACTGCTAATCAGCTTCCCTGAATATGCGAGCAAGATATGGATGTTACTGTTACATATTGTATAATGTGAGAACTCTATACGAGAACTTGCATAGTAAACAGGTTGCACATTCACTTGCATCAGATGTATAAGAGAGGTAGTACATTCTTGTAGTTTGTGTTGATATTGGGATTTTGTAATCAGTTTTCAAGTGTAATGCTTCCGAAGTCAACTCTGAGATAGTATACACTTGGACCATTATAATGTAACAAACTAATAAATTAAAATTTGGCTAAAGCAATGCATTTCCATTGCATTATAAATTATATTATTAACTTAGAGACAACAAGATGAAATTCTGAAGCCCCTTGTACCGTGCTATGCTATCCAAGAATGTTGTCATTTGAGGAAAGCGTTTCTCGTACGCCTGCAAGAACAACACTTCACGTGGGGTTTACATTATTTAGTTTATGATGATTTTTTATTTTTAATATTTTAATATGAATAGGTGGTTAATATTTAATGATGAGGTGTATCGAATTGTCATACTCCACTGTAAGTTAAGGAGAGATCAAGCTCTCGCGGGGTGCTACATCATGCTCAAGACTAAGCTTATGATGCCACAAGATCATTTGATGCAACCATAAAAGTGTACTCGAGGCATCAAAAATTATTTCAACTATTATTTTCTTTGATTTCCAATTTATGTAATTTCATACAGTCAATAGATTCTATATTTCCCTCATTCGCATTAACCTTTGCAATCACCATCATCGAAAAAACACAATGGCCCTGATAGCGTCTAAGCATTCATAGAAATTTGAAGCATATTCTTAACCTTATAACACGTTCACATACCCAATTGGATGATGTGGTTGAAATGGCATGCAATGTATCAATCCTTATTAAAGCACTGGGCCAACAGAAGAAACTAAGCTCTCAACATGCACCTCATGACTCATTCAACATCCAACTAGTCAAGCTTATGCTTACTCCCTAAATATCAATCCTGGAATGTATCAATCCTTATTAGAGCACTGGGCCAACAGAAGAAACTAAGCTCTCAACATGCACCTCATGACTCATTCAACATCCAACTAGTCAAGCTTATGCTTACTCCCTAAATATCAATCCTGGAAAACGAGAACAACAAATAGAAACTTAGACAAATACTAAAAGCATGACTATATTGAACCAAGCTTTCCCCATGATTCTTACCTTAACCTTTGTAATGTCCATCCGAAGTATTTCCGGTGTATTCGATACCATAAATATTACACAAATTTTGAGAGACGGTGAGACAATTGTTTCGTCCGGCCAAACTTTTGAATTGGGATTCTTTAGTCCCGGAAATTCCAAGAATCGATATGTCGGCATATGGTACAAAAAAATAACTGTTAGGACAGTTGTATGGGTTGCCAACAGAGAAGTTCCACTCACAACTGCAACTGGAGTATTGAAGCTTGTAAAGCCTGGTCTTCTTGTTCTTCTAAACGACACTAATGGCATCACCATATGGTCGACTAACGCAACACGGCCGGTGAACAATCCTGTCACCAAATTGCTAGACTCAGGGAACCTTGTTGTGAAAGATTCAAACGGTGATGACCCCGAGAATTTCGTCTGGGAGAGTTTCAATCATCAAATGTTTACAATGTTGCCAGGGATGAAATTTGGCTGGAACT
This sequence comes from Jasminum sambac, assembly GCA_018223645.1. Classification (NCBI taxonomy): domain Eukaryota; kingdom Viridiplantae; phylum Streptophyta; class Magnoliopsida; order Lamiales; family Oleaceae; genus Jasminum; species Jasminum sambac. Next base: position 15,563,243 of record CP073642.1, read on the forward strand.
TTAGAACTGGTTTAGAAGTGTATGCAACAACATGGAAGAGTGATGATGATCCATCTTCGGGAGATTATACGTATCATTTTGATCCTACTGGTTATCCACAAAAGGTCTTGAAAAAAGGTTCAATCGTGCTGTACAAAACCGGACCTTGGAATGGTCTTCGCTATAGTGGGCTTCCAAACCTGTGGACAAATCCAATTCACAACTACGGAATCGTTCTAAACAAGAATGAGGCGTACTTTCATTTTGAACTCCTTAACAAATCAGTGAATTCAGTTATTTCAAGATTCACAGTGAATCCAAGTGGATTTGCACAGCATTGGACGTGGATTAATCAAACGCAACAGTGGATTCTTTATAGTCAAGCTCCAGCTGATAAATGTGACAGTTATGGATTTTGTGGAGCATATGGTAGTTGCAACATCGCCAAATCCACAGTTTGTAGATGTTTGGATAGATTTCGGCCTAAAGCTCAGGACAGATGGGTTGATGCAGATTGGTCGAATGGGTGTGTTCGAAGAACTCCCTTGAACTGCCAAAGGGGAGACATATTTCTCAAGTATTCTGGTATTAAGTTGCCAGATACACGATCTTCGTGGTATAACGAGAGTATGACATTGGACGAGTGCAAGGTAGTGTGCCTGAAAAATTGTTCATGCACGGCTTACAGTACCTTGGATATAAGTAGAGGGGGAAGTGGATGCCTACTTTGGTTTGAAGACCTAATTGACATCAAAGAAATGTCTCAAGGACAAGATATTTATATTCGAATGGCTTCTTCTGAATTACGTATGAATTTAACATATAAAATTTATTAATCTTATTCTCATTTTCAAGATTTTATCATCATAAAAATTTTGCAGATGTACGAGGAAAGAAAAGAAAAGTTCTTGAAGTAAGCTTGTCCTTGTCATTCGGAGTGGTTCTGTTTGGGCTAACACTAAAGCTATATCTTCAGAGAAGGAAGAAAAGAAACTGCATGCCAAGAAGAGGTAAGAAAGACCTACCATCAAGCTTTGCTATGTTGGTTGTCGTTTAGATACTTATTGACGTGAGATTTATGGTTTATCACCTAACACTCAAACTAACATTATTTTTAATCTGCTATGAGGCTTCCTTCCTTTTCTTTTCTTTATCAAGTTATGTCCAATACATTGCTTGTGTTTCAGGCATGCCGGACTACAACTTTACAGATAGTAAGAACGATGAAAGTGCCAATCAAGACATAGAACTACCAACCTTCGATTTACATACAATAACTAAAGCTACGGACAATTTTTCAACCAATAACAAGCTTGGAGAGGGTGGGTTTGGACCTGTTTATAAGGTAATATATAACCTTTTTGGGGGGCGGGGGTCATCACCATTCGAAATTCGACTGTTAGTTTTCATGTGAAAAGTAGTTAGTGCTTAATAGCAAGAATTGCACCAATGTGACAATAGGGTGTACTTGAGGGGGGGAAGGAAGTAGCTGTGAAACGGCTATCAAGAAATTCCCTCCAAGGAGTAGACGAGTTCAAGAACGAAGTTATATGCATAGCTAAGCTACAACATCGAAATCTTGTAAAGCTTCTAGGTTGCTGCATTCAACAAGAAGAAAATATGTTGATTTACGAATACATGCCTAATAGAAGTCTCGACTTTATGCTATTTGGTAAGAAATATTTACTTTGCATAATCAACTAATTATTAGCACGACCGGTCACGCTTAATGACATAAAGTGCAGATCCAGTCAAAAGTGCAGCGCTTGATTGGCCAAAGCGGTTTCACATAATAAACGGCATTGCTCGGGGACTTATGTATCTCCATCAAGATTCCCGTCTTAGAATCATCCATAGAGACCTCAAAGTTAGCAACATTTTGCTTGACTCTGATATGAACCCAAAGATATCCGACTTTGGCATGGCTAGAAGTTTTAGGGGAAACGAGACTGGAGCCAACACAAGCCAAGTAGTTGGCACATAGTAATAATCTATTAATTTCCCATAATTTATCAAATGCTCTTCTATTATTTAAAACTTAATTTCCTGTAATTTTTTTCTGTAGTGGTTACATGTCTCCAGAATATGCTTTAGATGGCATATTCTCTGTGAAATCAGATGTATTCAGCTTTGGTGTGTTGGTGCTCGAGATAGTGAGTGGCAAAAAAAATAGAGGATTTTCTCACATAGATCATCATCACAACCTTCTCGGACATGTAAGTACATTGTATATACTCTAGTCTTTTTTATAATTATTTGGATTTTAAAAAAAAAAATTGATCCTTTACCCGAGTTCAATTAGTACAGGCATGGATGATGTATAACGAAGGAAGGCCCTTGGAAATAGTCGATTCTTACCTTAGCGTCTCAAACTATTTGTCACAAGTTCTGCGATCAATTCACGTGGGACTTTTATGCGTTCAGAAAAGCCCAGAAGATAGGCCGAACATGTCTTCAGTGGTGTTAATGTTTGGAAATGAAGGCCAACTGCCTCGAGCTAGACAACCTGGTTTTTTCACAGAAAGAGATTTATTTACGAGCCAAAGTTCACATAGTACTAACGTAGCAAATTCTGCAAACGAAATGTCAATTACAATGATGGAAGCACGATAAAATGATTGGTTTAACATTGTTTCTTGAACAAGAATTGTATATCTATTCCATTACATAAGTTGGAGGATATGCACATAACTAAGTGGACGTCATTTGAAAAGTATTCTTGAACTATTATATATAGATCTGTGCGTGCCTTATCAACAACTCTTTCCTACAAAAGCCAATTGTATGACCATAATAGAGCTACTAATTCGGCATTTTTATTGCAGCACCGTACTGTTCATCAATTTCTGAAGTCACAAAATCAATTCCTCCTCAATCATAAAGTCACAGTCAACACAGAACCATGAACAAAGTACTTTTCACACTTACCTTTAACCTTTTTTCTTGTGCATGTTAAGGCTTGAGGTTCCACTTTAAAAAGTAAACACATTAAGAGAATATCCTAAACCCTTTATTAATTAGTTCAACGTTTAGTATTTTTTCCATGTGGGATATTTAGTCTCAATATGCTCCCACAAGATGGTAGCTCGTTGGAGCACCAATCTTGAAGAGATAGGGAGTGCAATGCTCAAGAAGGAAGAGGGGGAGAGCAAGGCTCGACAATGAAGAGGCAAGGGCGCAGTTGGAAAATCCCAAGAGCGTGCAGACTCATTTGAGCATTTGTGGCTCTGATACTATGTTAGGGTTTGAGGTTCCACCTTAAAAGGTTAACCCATTAAGAGGAGTAATCCAAGCTCTTTGTTACTTAATTCAACGTTTAGTATTTTTTCCATGTGGGATATTTAGTCTCAATACTGCATACGTGAGTTTTCCTACCAATGCCAACATCCAAGAGCCTACATCTTCCAGAAGGCACAGGTGGTAGCCCGGTCCAATTTTTTGGGAACTTTACAGAGAAAAATAAAATTTTATACATAATCTTAGTTCTATTATTATTATTATTATTATTATTATTATTATTATTATTATTACGTCCCATGTCATTAAAATTTGTAAGATATGCTAAAACGAAGGGTGTGTTTGATTGAACAAGGAATTAGAGGTGGAAAACTTTTTCCATGAAAAACTAATTCCTTACAAATTTTTCCACCTCAACACTAGATTGAGTTTTCCAAGCAAATGGGCCAAAATTGTGCTTTAGTGACTTCTACATGAAAAATATTTTCCATGAAAAACTTTGCATCAAACACACAAGCGTGAAAATATTTTCCTTGATGTGATATTTTCCATTCAAATTTTAGCATATCAAACACACCCGAAGTTCAATTGCCTAAATCTAAACAGTCCGGTTCTTTCACTGATAGAGATTTAGTTATTGCTGAAAGTTCGGCGAGCTCAAAAGCAGCCAATTCCTTAAACCACATATCAATTACTGTGCTAGATGCCCTATATGAATTTGCTTGGAACGTTGTTTTCTCAATCTTTTCCTCTTGAAACTCACGTATTCTTTTCATGTTACATTTTTACATCTATGAGAAATAGTTCTATACATCATGGGGAGGAGATCATTATTGGTTGTTACTAAAGAACTTTTGGAATTAGTTTTCAAGTGTCAACGCTAATTCCTAGGTCAACTGGAAGATTATATAGAGTACACGCTTTGACTGTAGTTTTCTCACAAATTAACATATAGTCGGATTCGGCCAGAGAAATCATTCCATTAAACAATGAGCCAAGTGAAGAAACTGTTGTGATTAGCCCAACGATAACCCAAAATAACAGCAAACAATAATAGAATAAAAAACAGAAATGTATTTCTGCCAAAAAGGCCTGGAAGTTCACTGCTAATCAGCTTCCCTGAATATGCAAGGAAGATACGGATGTTAGTGTTATATATCATATAATGTGAGAAATGTAGAAAGAGAACTTGCGCAGTAAACGGGATGCACATTCATTTGCATCAGATGTTTAAGAGAAGCGTTTTTATAAAGAATATGACTACGGAGATTTGCCACATAAGATTATACCATTGGTACAGCTTGATCTGATAGATATTGCTTGCATGTAGTTTGAGGCCTTTACTGATTTATTTATTTATTTATTTATTTTTCCATCATTCTCAGGGTGTTTGCTTTAGTTATTGCTGATGAGCTCAAACGCAGCCAATTCATTAAACGAAATCACAATTGCTTAGGAATCTGCTATGTTGATATCCAAATTTTAACTGTCTAAGGAATAGTTGTATCATGTATGCATCATTGTAGTTCACTAGTTTGTGTTGATATTGAGATTTTGTAATCAGTTTTCAAGTGTAACGCTTCCTAAGTCAACTCTGAGATAGTATACACTTGGACCATTATATTGTAACAAACTAATAAATTAAAATTTGGCTAAAGCATTGCATTTCCATTGCATTATAAACTATATTATTAACTTAGTCAAAACAAGATGACATTCTGAAGCCCCTTGTACTGTGCTATGCTATCCAAGAATGTTGCCATTTGAGGAAAGCGTTTCTCATACTCCTGCACGACCAACATTTACATGGGGTTTACATTATTTAGTTTATGATGATTTTTTATTTTTATTTTTTCAATATGAGTAGGTGGTTAATATTGAATGATGAGGTGTATTGAATTGCCATACTCGACTCCAAGTTAAGGAGTGATCAAGCTCTCGCGGGGCTTGACATCTGAGCTCGTGATGCCACGAGATATCAGACTTCGACATGGCAAGAAGTTTTGGAGGAAACAACATTGGAGCTAACACAAGTCGAGTAGTTGGAACATAGTAATCATCTCCTTCTTTTCCATGATTTATGAAATGCTAATCTATTACCTATAACTCAGTTTCCTATAAACTTTCTCTAGAGTGGCTACATGTCTCTGGAATATGCTATAGATGACATATTCTCCTTGAAATCAAACGTATTTAGTTTTGGCGTGCTGGTGCTTGAGATAGTTAGTGGCAAAAGGAACAGAGGATTTCCGATGCAAATCGTTAGCACAACTTTCTTGGACATGTAAGTACACTGTATTTGCACTAATCCTTTTTTCATAAAGATGGAAGGCCTTTGGAAATAGTCAATGCTGACCTTAACATCTCGAACTATTACAAGTTGTGCGATCAATTCACGTGGGACTTTTATGCGTTCAACAGTGTCCAGAACACATGCCGAGCATGTCTTCGGTGGTGTTAGATCTATTTATGGCTCAACGGTCAAGTAGCATAAATGTAGTTATGGCTGAAAGTTCAAATTCTATAAACGACGTGACAGTTACAATGATTGGAATTGGATGACCATAACGTTGGTATTGTAAATTCATTTGGCACAGAAATATTGCTCCTAAAATATCTGTTTTCTATTGGACACTATGGAATGGTTAGATATCTACTGATGAAGTTATCCAACAAAACTTCAAAAATCAACCTGGCTTCTAAATTCTTCCGTTGCTCTAATAATCAAACCATCGAACACTTAGTGGACACAGATGGACTCGTGCTCTAAAGGAGATAAACGTGCATCAAGCAGGGGAGATCTTACAAATTGGAAAGGAGAAATAATCTGGGGATTATATGATTTCGATGCTACTGTTTCTATGATTTATGCATCCAATTCAATAATCTCAATATTTCTCGAAGTAGATTCACTCGTAGCGAAGGGCCTAAGCAACTCTCAGAGATTTGAACATTCAATACATCTTACAGAGAATTATAAAGAAAATAGCAGTTGGATCACTCGTACCTGGATGGATGTTATCACAGTTGCGGATTGTTTCGCTTCAATGGATATGAATGAATGCAGACATTTTCATTTTGGCGTGATTCAATCCACAGATCTGAGCAGAAAAGCCAGAGGCCACTAAAACTGGACAATTGGGGTCTAGGATATTAGAGTTGATAACAAATAGAATCTTGTAATTTTTACACTCTTTAGAATTTGTTCACACAAGCATACTTTTCTAAGTTTTCTGCTTAATTGCTTGTAAATTTCGCGGGAGCTTCTGGTTTATCATTTATGTCAGAGGAATTGCCCGGAATGCTCTTTATGTCATCTTCCTTTTCCTTTGTAATAATTTTTACATATCAATAAAGAAAAAAAAAAGTTTTCAAGCTTGACCCAAAAAAAGAGAAAAACAAAAACCAAAAACGAAAGGAAAAAGGACCGGGGTGGAAGAGGAAAAAAAGGAAAGAAAAAAACAAGGACCTTTTTTTTGGCGCTGGGGGTGGGGGTGGGGTTGGAATTCCATAAATTTCAAGGCCATTTTTGGGCGGGGGTAAGAATCGAATCCCCGGGTTTATCCCGAGGTTCGGCCGGGATGTTACCACCGCAACACCGGGTCACTTCTCAAAGACAAGGACCTATTAGTGTATGTACAAAGGGATCAACTTGCATTGAGGAACTTATTTGGTTCAAATATATATTTTTTTCACACAATACCTAGCTATATAGAGGGACGGGGCCAAAATTTCTGGTCGGACGTGATGGAACTTAGGAAAGATAGTTTGTATGGGGTTCAGGTCAGCACCTCAATTTTTTTTTTCTTATAAGGTTTATTTATTAAATATTATTAAAAATCACGATACGTCTGATTAATTTTACAAAATACAAGCAACCTAACATAAAAGAACAATTTAACTTGGTTGTTTTGGCATATGATGGTTCAAATTGATTTGATTTACAAAATTAGTTTTGCTCCTTTATTTATTTATTATTATTATTATTATTATTATTTTGAGCGACTAATTTTTTTTCTTATTGGGCATTGTTTAGTTTAAGAAAAAATATGACTAGTTTGGACTGATGTGAACTTAATTTACAAATAATAAATAGCAAAAGAAAAAATCATTACGTCATATTATTACCAAACTCATAGTAAATTGAGTTTTAAATCAAGAAAATTAATTTTTGACGATTCCCCTTTAATGAGTAAAAAATGCAAAGAAATAATTTAACAAATTATCCACAATATGTGAGAGTTGAGACTAACAATCTAACCTACATCATCGATACACATACCCATAGGTAGAACAAATCTTTCGTAAATTTTAATGTTCTAACTTATTGAATTAATATGCAAAGTTCATATCATCTAAAATTTAAAATGTAAAATCATTAATATTAATATTATTTTCATTTTTTAAAAGTGAGAATTAAATGTAGAATTAAAAAAAATTAATGAGAATACTTATAAATTTTAAAAGTGCAGAATGATGTGAAAGAGAGAGGGAGCACGCGAGCATGTGGAAGCATCTCAAGTCTCGACTCTCAAACCGATGACCTTTTTTTTTTGAATGGTACATTACAAGTTAGACATATTATATCATAATATATTATTAAATCATTTGAAGCACAATCCATTCTAATCTTGACCTAGGCTCGCAGAGAACGAATTTGGGAGTGTATTCTAAAGCTCCATAACTACAGTATGACAACGAAATAATAGAAACAAACGAAACAAACAAACCACCATATAAGGGTGTATAAACCATAAACACCACATAGGGTGTAAATACAATATTATTAATAATATTTATAGAATTCGAACCTTGGACCTCTTGCTAGTTAAACCGTATAATTATAGTTCGGTTTTTTTTTTTAACTAATTATATTTCGTTTGAAAGTGCACGGTCACAAAATAATCTGCTACTATAAATAAAAGTACAGATTTATTGAAAACTTTTGATTTTTTATAAAAAGAAGCGAAAATATAATACTTTAAAGTTGATGCTAGAAGCATTAAGAATGAAAACTTTTGCTCAGTATTATTTCCGTTTGTTGGTTGTTTACAATGCGAAGAATTTGCTCAATTGATATAGGTGGTTCAATTCATGTGGAAAGAAACAAAGATGTTGGACCTACGTAGGACCCACATTAATCAATCGCAATACAATTAAACAAGGAAATGGGCTCCTCAATAATTCACAACAGATTTCTCATTTTTTCCTTTATTTATTTCTAATTTTACATGTTGTTATATATATCCTTATTTATTATTCACAATTGCCAATAATTGTATTTATTTCATATAATTATAAAGTTATTTATGTTATTAACAAACATTTTATTCTCCCACAATAAATTAAGGCTTCATTTGGAATAAATTATAATTAGTTAGGTAAATATACCAATAATAATAGGAATATTTTTTTACATTAAAAAAAATAATTGGAATATTTTGAGCATGTGACGTGATTTCATTAAATTATTTATTTTAAAACTCAACAATTTCGACTAAAAAAAAGTGTAACACAAACATAGCTTTTGTTTTTCTTTGATTTTTTTTATTTGCCAAATATGTCCTCATTCATTATATAAAATTTGCAATAGAAAATTTATTTAATCTATTGTGTTAGTTATGGTAGCAATGAACTTTTCAATTACCATCTATATATATTATATATTTTAAGGTTTCAATTGGAAGTTGTAATTAGAAAGTAGTTATTTGGACATCAATTTAGTTATGGTAGTTTTGGACATGTGTTTGCTATTTATTTGTATATGTGGCAGGTAGTTGATTTTGACTAATAATTTTTTAATGGTCACATCCACTTTCCACATTCTCAATTAGAAGTTTTATTTGCTCTTTTTTTTTAATCGACCATATTTTTTAGAGTACTTTAGTTGCCAATACTTACTTCTATGATTTTTTATTTTATTAAATATACTCAACTCTACAAATTAATTATGCCATATTTCTCTTTCGATGTATTTTTCTTTTTTGAATGGGTTTGTAGTATTTTAAGTATTACATAAATACACTCAATTATTTTAGATTATTTATTTATTTACAACCGATACATAAAATTACAAGTTTGATATAAAGGCATTCTTTGTGCACAATTTCGGATCTGGTATAAATGAAATTGGAATTTATTTTTGGTTGTTTCCGATGAAAGCAACCTTTGATCTACAAAATAATGAAAGAATAAATTTGTGTTACTATTATTAGTGTAAATGTTGAAATACGCAATGTCGCATGACAATTATATAAAAGAAACCAAACAATAAAGAACGAAGAAATAATACATGTGTTTTGAGAATTTCAAAAGATAGTCTTCTGATCATTCTTTTTTTTTTTCTTCGCGGTTTTGAAGATATAATGTTTTTTTAAAAGAAAACATAAGGTTATTTTGTTATGTCGTTTAATTATTAAAAAAGTCAAATTATAGCTATGTGTAGCCTATTCATTTTGTTTTCTATTTACTTTGAATTGAGAAACATAAAAGTTAATATTTAATGTGTATAGATATTAAATTTATTGAGATAAACAAAATATAAGAATTAAAATAGTTACTTTTATATATATGTATTACATATTGTATTATTTTGTGTAGAGCCAGCTTCTCTTATGTGCATCTTGATCTTAAAATCTTGATATTATTATACATATAATTCGCCATTATCTCGTCGATAAGCATGGTAGTATATATGTTAGCCAATAAGCATGGTTATGTACTACCATTAATAAATATGCTTCACTCTCATTTGGTTATTATTATCTTCTATTTTTTTATTTTATTTTTTATTTTTTGTGTTGGAAGCAAGCGTAAGGAAAGAGTAAGTGGATAGGTTTGCTATCAGTTTTGGGCTACCTTTTTATTTTTATTTTTATTTTTTTCAATGAAATGCGTTTTGCTGTCCTACTTACTGATCTAGTAAGTGAGGGTAGTTGTTCAAAATCTAAAAAGTTTTTTTTTTATTTTTTGAAATGGAGATGTAAAAAGATTATTAGGTATTTAGTTTTAATAATTTATTTCTTACTTATGATTAACTTTCTTTTTTATTAAGTTTGTTTTAATTTTTTTTATCATTCTTATAAATGTATAACGTTGATGGATGATACATGTTTTTTAAACCAATTATAACCTAGAATTTTAATTAAATTGTTTTTCTCATAAAAAAATTTATATTGTGACAATTTGATCTTTATTTAATTAAAATAAAGTAATCGCAAAGGTTTCACATTCAATGAATTTATAATATGATTAATTTCTTTTGATAATTTCATTTTTCTTTCTATTGGTATGCATGTATTTTATGCCAATTTCATATAAAGTTACATGTAATTAGTTCAAAAAATAATGTCTCTTGCAAAAATATAGAAACAAATATGAGATACAATTGTAAAAATGACATTGTATTATGCATCTACATGCATAATTAGTTGATGTCAAATGTTGTTTTTAATGAAGCTTTCCAATTTGTATATTAAATTTTTTAGTAAATAAATTTTCAACTTATTTGTAATAATGTAAATACTATTACATTTCACTTTTACTTAGCATTTTTTTTTATATCAATGTATTTATTTAATTTGATATTAATTGAATAACTATTGAGGTTTTCTTCCGTCCAACAAATACTATTTTTTTTTATATCTGATTATTGTAAAACAATAGAAAACTATTTTTTCAGATAGAAAATATTATTATGATATTTAAAAGGATAATATATCAAAATATTTAATAACCGCCCTTCATTCTCAGCAATGTTGCCCAATTAAGTGATGTGCGCACTTACATAGTGAAAGAAAACAGTTTACAATTTATGAGATTAACATCTATTACTGCTCAACTGTCCCATAATTGAGTTCATATGCAATCACCATTCAAAAATTAAACAACCACAATGTGTAATGAAACCCAATAGAGATACAGAACACTCATTGTGCAATAATCAATTACCCACATTCCTAATAACTAAAACATGCATAATAAGAAAAAATAATAATGCATACTCAATTACACTATTCAAATGAAAATTCAAAATTTCAATTTGCAAAATTAACATTTTTAGGACTAAAGATGCTTATTGTTATAAGGAACCAAGCCGACCTACATCACTGGGAATATTACATTCAAAGAAGTCGTTCAAAATTTATAATAATATTAATATTATTAGTATAACAATAACTAACGTTCTTGACTTAATAAAGTAAAAAATTTTACAACTTTCAAATCTTTTAATATTTTTTTAACACAACATGTATTACCGAATTTTCTTCTCATGCAACGCATAGGTGTTGACTCTAGTAGCCAATTAAGACTTTGTCTGTAACCAATTTGAAAAATCTATCGGCATATGGTAGGCTTTTTTAATGAAAAGAAATCCAAATACCACTGGAAAAAGAACATTCCCGTTTTGAAAGACATTGTTTCATGTGAAGATGCTTGTAAATTTCAATTCTTTGAAAGTGGATGCTAAATTGGTGCTATTTAATTTATTGCAAAGTAATTCAATGATATTTGGTTTGTTAAGTGGGCACAATATTATTAAGTTGATTAGAGCTATTGAATTAAACTAGCATCCAACTCGTGCGTTGCACGGGGATGAAAAGATTCTAAAGAGTACGTTCTATAGATAGAAAAAGATAATCTTTTTAAGTAACATACATTATATGCAATTATAATTGAAATGATAAAAAAAAATAGTATTGGATAATTAATGTAAAATATTTATGATATGTCTCACATTAGATATAAAAATATAATTGAACAATAAATATTATGTGACAATCGAACTAAAACAGTTATAACGTAAAGAACATTAGATGGAGGTGCATTTCAATATGTTGAATAACATTGTGGTGATACAATTCCCATGCGATGAATGGGATTTGCCATCTCTAAAAATTTAAAAATTTAAATTATAATTCATATATGCAATTAAAATAACCAATTTTAATTTTACATACTGCCATGCATCTCGAAAATATGGGAATGAGGCAAGTTTTTTGCATGGCAATAGGGTGGAGCAGCCCCGTCCCATCTGATGCAAATGCAGGGAATATCATAAACAATAGAATCTTTGAATCCCTTTCATTTCTTTGGCAAAGTTTTAACATTTGAGTGAGACTTGAATTTTGCTGTTTACACTTTGAATCATGGAACTTCGTACCCTTGAACACTTATCTTATTTCCACACTTTTTGCACCTTAAGTACTACCATTCTCCTTCCATTCAATTTAAAAAAATAATTGCAACAATCAAAATTTTTCACCTCTCTACGAATTGTGAATTTTCAAATTAATCTTAAAGTATCATACGTATAAGTTTATTAATAAAATAAATAATTTTAAAAACATATTAATAACTTAACTAAGTTTATTAATTTAAAAACGATTTTTAAAACAATTTTGTTATTTAGGATTTTTTATCTTAAATTATGAGTTAATTAGAATAATAGATTAACTAAAAATATAATAACGTAATTACTTAATTAGAAATTAAAAATATTTTAGAGCTTAATTTTAATGATTGAAAAATCACTTTATTGATCTATAATTTAAAAAATTTTATTTTTTAAATTTTAGGTGAATAAAATTACAATTATTTCTTATTTAATTTTTCTCACAAAATAATGCATGTAACACTTTTCTCAATATTGTAAAAAGCCAACAAACACGCCACGGGAATGTCTAGTACGATGTGTAGTGGAAACATTCACTTTGATCCTATGTAAGAAAAATACAATCAACAATCTCACTGATTGCTCGAAGCAACAAAAGTGTGTTTTAATCGCCTATTAGGTGCGCATTATAGGGATTACCCTGAGTTTTTTTTATCATCAATTATAAAAAAATAAAAATAAAAAATTATATTTTATTTATTAAACTAAATGAAAATTGGTTACCGATTCCGCAAGTAGTGATTAACTACAATTTTCATATTGTTAATGTTAGTATTTTATAGAATTATACCCTCACTTTTTTTTTATAACTATTCAATATGGGACAGTTGATTGTTCTCATTCCTCACTAGTGACCTGACTTTCTTTACTTGCTTCTTTTTATTTTTATTTTTCTTTTTTAAGTATTTGTTACCATTTCTCTAACTACTTGTCCCCCCGACGACTTATTATTATTTTTATGCATATAGTTTTGATATGGGGTTCTAATTAACAGGATAAATTATTAATTTTTTTAGTGTTTAATTTCAAAAAAAAAATATCTCTACATTAAAAATATGAATTTAATTAAAAAAATTAGAGATGGAATTTAAAAGATAAACAACGAATTTGATTTCTGAAAATATAAAAACCAATAATTAGATTTCATTTTTATATTTTTATTTGATTCATATTTTTTAAAATTAGGAATTAATATTTTTTCTCAAAAATTGAAAAATTTTTTATTTAATTTTTATTTTTCAATATTGTAGAATTTTTTCGTATTCTATAAATTTTTTAGGAAAAATATGATCAATATATTGTCTCATTGATCACTTAGAGCCATAAAAAACGTACTTTAACCTCATATTAGGGGCGTATTTTGAGCTACTATGAGATTTTCATCCATTATTATTAATTAAAAATAAAAAAATTATTTTTCTTTTGAACTAAAGGAAAATGGGTTACCAGTTCCTCCAAACAGCCGTTGGCTATAACTGCTACATGCATAATGCGTGGTTAGTGTTTTATAGAGTCATAAATGCATTCTTTTATCGTAACTATGCAATCTCAAATATTTGGTTTTCCAATAATGTAAAAAAATTATTCATATTCAAAAGAGTCAAATAAACAAGTATGAGATTATAATTAAAAATATAATTGAAATGTTTACGTAATATTATTGGACAATCACCATCTTTATTGCAAGTTAGTGTTCTCAACTCTTGACGCGATAATATATAATTTTTCTTATCTCTTTTTTTAGATTTATCTTCATGTATTTTTACAAAAGTGATTTTTATATCTCCATCTTTTTAAAAAAAATCAAATGTGACCTTTTTTTTTATTTTCTTATATGTCTAATTTTAATTGATAATAACTTGTTTTATGTATAACTTAATAATTAAGTTGCCTTTTTTAATTCAATATGACTTTTTTATATGCAGTCTTTTTTTATTATGAATTGGTATATGTGACTTTTTAATTAGAATTATTAAATTAATTTTTTCAAAAAATTTAAAAAAATGTTCATTTATTTTTCTAAAAAATTAACATAGGATTACAACTACAATTGTTCCAAAATTAAAGACCCTAAATTTAAAACCGAATGGCCCATCTTATCTAATTCTACTGGCTGCTGGCCAGTCTACAACTATAAATATATAAAAAATCTATATATATATAAAAAGAGCCTTTTTTCCCGCCTAACCACATTACAATTTTTCCCACCTATTGAATTTGCCTAATATAATCTTCTATCTATATATAAAATAACTTTTATATATAGAAATTAATGAAACTTTTCTTATTATATTTTTTATTAACATAAATGTATTTTTCAATTTAAGACACACTTTCTTTTTTTTCTTTTTTTTTTCCTTCCTAATCCATATTCAACTCTCTTTTATTTATTTTCCTTTCTTAATATATTAATATTAATGTATAATGATTTTATTTGATTATTTCTACTCTACTTTACCCAATCTCATAAAATCTAAATACTCTCTCTATTATTTTCTCCATTTTTTTTTCTTTTCTACCTATAAATAAAAAAAAATTGATTCTATTTTATTTGACTTGATAAGAGCTTTATAACAAGTATACTATCAATGTTTAAATTTTTATTTTTTAAAAAATTAAAATTTACCATAAATGTATAAATTAGCGTCTAACTTAAATATAAATTGATATTAATTAATATAAATTAATAACTACCAACATAATGAGATTAGAAAAACTGATAATTTGTTATGACACTTAATTATTTTTATAAATAACTAGCTAAGAAAAAATTAATTAAAATTAAAAATCCCTCTAAGATTCAAGTTTTCTGTGATAAAAAATTATGATTTATTAAAGTTTTTGACAAAAATAGAAAGAAACTTATCGGCAGTTGGCCTGAATTCGAGATAAAATCACATCACTAAGATTCCCAATTTATACTAAAAAAATTAAAAAATTAGGTTGGACCCATGAATTAATTTTAGAAAAAATCAATCATTTTTATAAATAACTACTAAGAAACAAAAATTAATTAAAATCAGAACTTTCTCTAAGATTTAATTTTTGTGTGATGAAAAATTACAATTCATTAAATTTTTACATAAAAACTAAAAAAAATATGTTGCATGAAAATTTAAAACTTAGCTTGGACCCTTTAATTAATTTTAGAAAGAATTCATTATTTTTAAAATTAATAATTATCGAATAAATGAAAATTAGTTAAAATTAGCAATTTTGATAAGATTTAATTTTACTGTGATAAAAAATTATAATTCATTTAATTTTTAAATAAAAATCAAGAAAAACGTGTAAGATCAATTTTGTTTAATTAATCATTCAATTGTAATATTAATTAATTTTTTAATTAATTGAATCTATATCTATATCTTTTAAATTCCAAGATATGTTTTCAACTATAAGATATTTTTAAAATTAAATTCATATAATTCTTAAAATTATTACTATCAGGAAAATTATTTTGGAAATAATTAATTTTTTTTTAGAAATAATTAGCTCAAATACAAGAATTAACTAAAATTATTTATACCATAACTAATTAAAATAATAAATTAAAATACTAATATTTAGTTAAAAATGAGTTCAGTAGATAAAGATTAATCAAAATTAATTATAATTAATTTAAAAAACAAAAAAATCATTAGATTGCTACAGGTGTTCCCTAAAAAATGAAAAAAAAATCTTTTAAATTACAAGATTTCTTCAAAACTAGATTTATATAATTCTTAAAAGTGAAAATATTAAAATAAATATTTAATATATAATTAATTATTTTCATAAATAATTATCTAAAAAAGAAAAATAAGTAAAACTAAATATATTACAATTAATTAAAATTAATAATATTGTTACACTTTATTGGACTTGGTTTCAATGACAAAAATTGAGATGGATTCATTGGATAAAAATGAATCAAAATTAATTATATTGGTAAAACAGAAAAATAGTATTAATTGAAAAATAAATAATAATTAAAATTAATTAGATTACCTTGGTTGACTAGACTTTCCCTAAAAAATGAAAAATATCTTTGGACATGCAATATTTCTTTTCAATTGTAAAATACATTTAAAATTAGATTCATATAATTCTTAATTGCGACAAAAAAACTAATTATTTTAGAAATAATAAATTATTTTTATAAATCATTAGCTAAAAACAAGAATTAATTATATTACAATTAGTTATATTTCTTTGATTTTATTGGATTTATTTTCAATGGACAAAAATTGAGATAGTTTTATTGGATGAAAATTAATTAAAATTAATTGAATTGCTAAAAGGGGGAAACATAATTAGTTCAAAAAATGAAAAATAATTAAAATTAATTAGATTGTTGCGAGGAAGAAAAATATGCTTCCGAAATTAATTTATTTTTTTATGTATTTTAAAATAAAGTTAAGTTAACACTTAACACCAATAAGGGTTTGGATTCTTAGAATTAGGGTGTTACATCTTGTTGTAAAGTAAGTCGATTGATCATTAATCCTTAATTAATTTCATTTATTTTTTCAGTATCATTCTTTTTTCAAAATGTGCTTTTTTTTAATTCTCATATGTTTTTCTATTTTTTATAATATTTCTTTTGAGCGATAGTTGGTGGCAAAATATTTATATTTCTTTTTTATAATTAAGGGTGTTTCAAAGGATCTGTTCCTCTTTTTTTAAGTAAAAAGCTTCAAAAATAGATCTTCAAAAAATAATATTTTTTATTTTGACACTAATTATATAATAATTCTTTAGTTCAATCTATCGCTTTCGCGAATAAATAAGTCCAAGAATCTTACTAAACAATTGGTTATCGACATAATCAATTATTGTAATTATACGGCTCAATTAGAATATTTTAACTAGCTTTCGACTATGTTATATATTTATTTAAGTTTATATTTTCTAAATAAATATTAATAATTCTACCTACTTTGAAGTATTTATTTTATACCACATTTTGCCAGTTGAGATTTTATTTAATTTTTAAGTGTCATCAATTAGATTGTATACTTTACGTATTAATCATATATATATATATATATATATATATATATATATATATTTCAATTTACTTATTTTATCCAAATTAATTTAAATTTTATATCGAATACTTCAATTTTTAATATGGTGAATATGTTATAATTAGTTAGTTTATACCTAATATATTAATATACATGTTCAGCATATTTAGAAGGTATTTATTGAAGAAATAAAATATCAGTAACACATATATTAAAAAGTAGAAACAAAAATCTTGGATTACACTATTACGATGGGACGTGGACGGGCTTGAGAATTTTATAGCGGGACGGGGACGGAGAATGAAAGTTTCCATTCTATTGTAATTCTTATATCATTCTTGCTCGACCTAGAGTAAATGAGGATGGCCGGAACGAGGATAATTGTTTCCCATCGTGGTATGAACGGGGTGTTAGGGTCTGTCGGACTATATTCATTGCATTGTTATTTTTATAATATATCTCTATGCTGATATTATTTCATAATTCAATTTTAAAAATCGTTATTTACATATTAATTGTTAATAACTTACATCACATTGATGTATAATTAAAATCTCCTAAAATTTATAATTCCATATAATTGAATGTCAAATAATTTTAAAGAAAAAACCATGAACTCTATGAATGTTAGTAGAGTCATTATAGTATGGTTATTTTGATAATTATAGCAGATAATGTCATTTGATTTTGCGTTTATTTACTAGATTAATTTTGCAATGAACAAAATATGATATATTATCACAATCTTTGCCACGAATTATTATCCTGTGCAAAGCAAGAGTATAAATGCAAATTAAATTACTATTCTATAGAGAATACAGTAAATTAAGTTGTGTGGATTTTCGTGAGTTGTTCCTCACATATTTGCAGGATGGATTAGTACAAAATATAGGGAAAACTCTATAGAAGTTTTTATAGAATTGTTTCAAGTTAAATTGATTAAGTTTATTATTGTAACTCATTCTTTATTTTAATTATTTTTTTAGATTTTATGTTAATATTATCAACATCTATCACTATCGTTATTAATTGAAAACTTTGTTTCCCGTGCAACGCACGGGTGAAACAGCTAGTAAATTAAAAAAACTAAGACTTTAATTTCATATACTTTCTCGTAAATTTGGAATCTCATCTTGGCCCCCCCCCCCCCCTTCCTTTTTTTTTTCTATACAGGGTTTTCCTTCTTGGTAATATGGAAATATTTGCTTTCCTTTATTTAATCAGACGAAAAATAAAAAATAAATTAATTCATATTTTGGGCTGGAAAGTGTGTTTTTACATACACTTAGGGTCCAACTTTTATATATAATATATAATATAAAGATATAAAGATTGTAATTTCTCTATTATTTTGGTTATCAGTTTTTCCTTTTTTAATTTTCTAAGGATTTTTGTTGTTTAAAGAAATGATATGTTGATTTGGTAGATATTCATAGTATCTTACTTGCTCAGTTTATACTTTGTTGTTTTTAATTTTTAATTTTTGAATTTCTCATACCGAATGTATTTTTATTTTTGGTAAAATTAAATGAACTAACACTTGAAAATATTGTAAACTTAAGTTTACCTTACTTTATTCTATGCTATAAAATGTGATTGTTAGTAAGATTTATGACTTAGAAAATGTTGGGATTGTGACCCGAATTCTATTTCGAATCAAATTTGGAGAAGTTGAAGAATTCTATTGGGATTAGGATTTTATCCCTATTATCCTGATATTGGTGTTTATCTATTCCATTAGGATTTATATTCCTCATTCTACGAGGATTAGTATTCTTATCCTAGTAATAATAGGTTTGTTTTTCTCCTATATATACCATGCCATAGAGCTCATGGCATTTGATAGTAAGAGTTAGAAAATTATCTCCTCTTGTAACCATCTCTGATATAGTGAAATTTTCTCTGGTTTCTGCCCGTGGGTTTTTCACCCAGATCTTGGGTTTTCCACGTAAAACAAATCTGCGTGTTCTTTCTTTTGTTCTATAATCTTGTTGCCAGTTATCGTTCGTATTCCTAACAAAAAATATATATAATTGGGTAAAATGAATTTAAGTGAAAATGAAAATTTTCATTTCTCATAGACAAAAATTTGTAGAGCTTTCAATGTAAAAAATAATTGTGACTTAATTGATTTTTCTTTGATAAGGTGGCGATATTAATTTAATTTTTATTTGAAAAGAAAAATAACATTGACTTAAATAAATTTCAAGCAATTAATTAAATTGAAATAAATTTATAAATAACAATCATAACTTGTACTCAATTGAACGAAGTTGATTGTTTTTACAATGATGGGAGTAAAACAATTGAAGATAAATTTGAATTTCATACTTTTTAAAGAACAATTGTAAAATATAGATACAATGAATATTGAACTTTATATTGTTAATACCACATGCTTTGCACGTACTCTTAACTAGTAATAATAACAAATGAGAAAGAAAAGAAAAAAAATATATAAAAAAACAGATCAAGTGGAAAGGTCCCGATCGAGTCTTGAACAAGTAAACTTATATGAGTGAAACTACATGCGATCTACCACCCCGCCTTCGTATACTTACAAGCAAAAAGGAAACGAAGATTATTTATGATACAAAGTGAACTATCCCTTACTAATTCTTATCTATAGCACAGTCCAATTACCATATAGATCCGTCTCTCAGCATAATGCACAAAAATTGTAATATTCAAATAGAAATATTACTAGATAGTCAAGATTTTGATTTTAAATTTAAATTACAGGATAATCAACCCCATTTATAATTTACAGAAATATCAAGTTTTTTTTTATCAGAATGATATGACAAAAAGACCTCTATGACGACTTCAAGATCGTTATATTCTTCAACTTAAGATTTTTGATAACAATTTTGTTGTCATTATGTTATACGATTGTTTGAATAAAAACTATATCGATAAGAACAAGCATATATAAATGAATATTCGAATGTTAAGAAAATACACAATTGTTATAGATTAAAACATAACGACAATAAAGTCATTATATCACTAAGGCTAATTTGGTCCCCTGCTTATCAAATTTGATATCGTTGTAAATTAAATTAATGCATAACAAATCAGTAATTAAAATTGGGAATATTGAGAATTAAGTAAATTTCTCGTTCATTCATTATAAATTTATCAATAAAATTGTAATGCATATGCGTTTGCAGAAAAAGTAGAAACAAATACTCATCGTGTTTCAATATTTAAAAATTAAAAATTAAAATATAAAATAAGTAATCCAAAATTTGTGAGGACTACTTTTATCTTTAATATTGAAATATTCATTATAAATTTATCAATAAAATTTTAATACATATGCATTTGTAGAAAAAGTATAAAGAAATACTCACTGTACTTCAATATTTAAAAATTAAAAGTTAATTCCTCTTTAGTTTTATTACAAATCAATAATATATAATTCACGAATAAGTTAACTACATCACCAGTGTAACGCACATGATCATATATAATTAATTTATCACTCGTGCATTGCTAGGTGTGAGAGCGATCCGGTTCGGCTTGATTTTAAAGAGGTCTCAACCGAACCGTGTCCAAACAGAAATTTGGAAAGTTTAAAGTCTATCTACTCTGGTACAATTCAAGTTGAAGTGGCTAAGTATTAATATGTCTATAACAATATTGGACATACATATATATATAATATTGTAGAAAAATTTAAATAAATAATTCTATTTAATTGTCATTAATTTGATGCTTTTTGTTCGCAATCTTTTCCTCTTGCAGCTCATGTACATTTTTACGTCTATGTGAATCCTACCGAAGTCAATCGTAAGAATATAGTACACATTTTTTTTTTTTTTTTTTGGAAATATCTCAACTCGAAAATTCAAGCTTGAAATATAATTTTATTCATATTAAAAAGTTTTACAAGCAAAGAAGGGGACTTGAAGCCTTACCTTCATAAAAGGGCAAACTAACATCTATGTCAAGTCTATATAGGCTCAACATAACAGAAGGAAATTAAAATTAGAAGACTGACTTAGTGCTATAACAAGAATAAGAACTCAGTACGCGGTTAGGCCGTTATTTCCTAGCAAACTAATATAGTCAAATCTGGCTAAAGAAATCACTTCCAAAATTCCAGTGGATGGCATATTATATAGTTTTTAATACGCAAAGTAAGTATAAACGGAAATGCACTAAAACTTCGTCGATAATTCCATTCGAGGGCGTCTGTGAAATGGAAATCATCATTAAGCACTGGCCTAATGACTCATTCAACCCGTAATTAGTCAAAAGCTTAATTATGTCGATAGTTGAATCAACTACATACGACATATCAATCTTATAAAAACAAAGACAAGACAAGAACAGACAGAGATTTCGACAGACACTAAAACCATGAACATATTGAAACAAGCTTTTCCGATAATTCTTGCCTTAACCTTTCTAATGTCTATCCCAAGTATTTCCAACGCGATCGATACTATAACTACTACACAGATTTTGAGAGACGGTGAGACGATTGTTTCATCCGATGAAACATTCGAATTGGGATTCTTCAGTCCCGGAAATTCCAAGAATCGTTACGTTGGAATGTGGTACAAAAAGGTGACAGCACTGACAGTCGTATGGGTGGCCAATAGAGAAGCTCCACTAATAAACAGAACTGGAGTATTGAAGCTTGTGGAGCCCGGTCGTCTGCTTCTTCTAAACGACACTAACGGCTCCACGATATGGTCAACGAACACGTCGCGGCCGGTCAACAATCCAGTCGCCAAATTGCTCTACTCGGGCAACTTTGTCGTGAAAGATGCAAACCACGATGACCCCGATAATTTCGTGTGGGAGAGTTTTGATCATCCAACTGATACAATGTTTTCAGGGATGAAATTTGGATGGAACTTTAGAACTGGTCAAGAAGTGTACCTCACATCATGGAAGAACAATGATGATCCATCTCCGGGAGAGTATACGTATCATTTCGATCCTACTGGTTATCCGCAAAAGGTTTTGAAAAAAGACTCAATCGTGCAGTTCAAAACCGGACCTTGGAATGGACTCCGCTTTAGTGGGCTGCCAAACTTGAAGAAAAGTCCGAATCACAGCTATGGAGTCATTCTGAACAAGAATGAGGCGTACTTCCATTTTGAACTCTTTAACAGTTCAATTATTTCAAGATTCGCCGTGACTGTGAGCGGCATTACACAGCGTTCGGCGTGGATTAATCGAACGCAGGGGTGGGTTGTTTACAGTAAAGCTCCAGAAGATAATTGTGACATTTATGGATTGTGTGGTGCATATGGTAGTTGCAATACTGCGAGATCTCCGGTTTGTGGATGTTTGGATAGATTTTGGCCTAAAGATGCAGATAGATGGGTTAACGCAGATTCGTTGAATGGATGTGTTCGAATAACTCCCTTGAATTGTCAAAAAGGAGACATATTTCTCAAGTATTCTGGAATTAGACTGCCAGATACACGATCTTCGTGGTATAACGAGAGTTTGACACTAGATGAGTGTAAGGTAGTGTGCTTGGAAAATTGCTCGTGCACGGCTTATAGTACCTTGGACATAAGGAAAGGAGGAAGTGGTTGTCTACTTTGGTTTGGAAACCTTATTAACATCAAAGAAATGTCTGAAGGACAAGATATTTACATCCGCATGGCTTCTTCTGAATTATGTATGAATATTTAACATATAAAATTTATTAATCTTATTCTCACTTTCAAGATTTTATCATCATAAAAAATTTTGCAGATGTAAGAGGAAAGAAAAGAAAAGTTCTTGAAGTAAGCTTGTCGTTGTCATTGGGAGTGGTCCTGTTTGGGTTGACTCTAAAGCTATATCTTCAAAGAAGGAAGAAAAGAAACTGCAGGCCACGACGAGGTAAGAAAAGCTACCATCAAGCTTTGTTGTGTTTGCTATCTTTCAGATACTTATTGACTAGGGATTTATGATTTATCGCCCAGCGCACAAACTAACATTATTTATAATCTTCTATGAGGCTTCATTTTTTTCCTTTTCTCTATCGAGTTACGTACGTCTAATACATTGCTCGTGTTTCAGGCATTGTGGACTACAACTTTACAGATAGTAAGAACGATGAAAGTTCCAACCGAGACATAGAGCTACCAATCTTCGATTTACATACAATAACTAAAGCTACCGATAATTTTTCGTTCAATAACAAGCTTGGAGAGGGTGGGTTTGGACCTGTTTATAAGGTAATATATATATATATATATATATATATATATATATATATATATATTTTTGCAAGACCATTCAAAATTCGATTGTTATTTTTCATGGGAAATGTAAGTGTTTTCATAACAAGAATTGCACAAATGTGAATAGGGTGTACTTGAGGGGGGGGAGGAAGTAGCCGTGAAACGGCTATCAAGAAATTCCCTCCAAGGAGTAGATGAATTCAAGAACGAAGTTATATGCATAGCTAAGCTACAACATCGAAATCTCGTGAAGCTTCTAGGTTGCTGCATTCAACAAGAAGAAAATATGTTGATTTATGAATACATGCCTAATAGAAGTCTCGATTTTATATTATTTGGTAAGAAATATTTACTTTGCACGATCAACTAATTATTAACATGACCGATCACGCTTAATGACATAAAGTACTACTGCAGATCCAGTGAAAAGTGCAGCGCTTGATTGGCCAAAGCGGTTTCACATAATAAACGGCATTGCTCGGGGACTTATGTATCTCCATCAAGATTCCCGCCTTAGAATCATCCATAGAGACCTCAAAGTCAACAACATTTTGCTTGACTCTGATATGAACCCCAAGATATCAGACTTTGGCATGGCTAGAAGTTTTAGGGGAAACGAGACCGGAGCCAACACAAGCAGAGTAGTTGGCACATAGTAATAATCTATCAATTTCCAATAATTTATGAAATGCACTTCTATTGCTTAAAACTTAATTTCCTCTAATTTTTTTTCTATAGTGGTTATATGTCTCCAGAATATGCTATAGATGGTATATTCTCCGTGAAATCAGATGTATTCAGCTTTGGTGCATTGGTGCTTGAGATAGTGAGTGGCAAAAGAAATAGAGGATTTTGTCACACAGATCATCAGCACAACCTTCTCGGACATGTAAGTACAATGTATTTACTCTAGTCCTTTTAATAATTATTTGGATAAAAAAATCGATCCTTTAGCTGAGTTCAATTAGTACAGGCATGGATGATGTATAATGAAGGAAGGCCTTTGGAAATAGTCAATCCTGACCTTAGCGTCTCGAACTATTTGTCACAAGTTCTGCAATCAATTCATGTGGCACTTTTATGCGTTCAGAAAAGCCCAGAAGACCGGCCAAGCATGTCTTCAGTGGTGTTAATGTTTGGAAATGAAGGCGAGCTCCCTCGAGCTAGACAACCTGGTTTTTTCACAGAAAGAGATTTATCTACGGGAGAAAGTTGGAGTAGTACTAATGTAGCAAGTTCTATAAACGAAATGTCAATTACAATGATGCAAGCACGATAAGATGATTGGTTTAACATTGTTTCTTGAACACGAGTTGTATATCTCTTCCGTTACATAAGTTGGAGGATATATAGATCAATAGGTGAACGTCACTCAAAAGCTATTCTTGAACTATTATATTTAGATCTGTGTGCGCCTTATCAACAGCTCTCTCGTACAAAAGCCAATAGTATGACTATATTAGAGCTAGAGCTACTTGTACACTTTTATTGCAGCACAATATTGTTCATTAACCAGTTCCCCACTCATGTGAAATGCATCAGAGCTGGATCAGAATTCATGCATCAATTTCTGAAGTCACAAAATCAATTCATAAAGTCACAACCAACATAGAACCATGAACAAAATACTTCTTTTTCACACTTGCCTTTTTCTCCTGCATACGTGAGTTTCCCTGCCAAAGTCACACTGCGTCCAAGAGCCTACATTTTCCAGACATCCCCCTTGAACGAGGGGAGGGGTGGATCATCTATGAAGGAGAAGGCACAGGCTGTAGCCCATGTTAGCCCAATTTTTTAAATTTTATTTTATTTTATTAATTTTTTTTTTTTTGGGAATTATACATAGAAAAATAAAATTTTAGACATAATTTTAGTTGAATTAAATTTTTTTTTTATTACAGCCATGTCATTAAAATTTCTATGACATGCTAAAACGAAGTTAAGTTTCCTTGACCTAAACAGCTGGGTTCTTTCACGGATAGAGATTTAGTTATTGCTCAAAGTCTGACGAGCTCAAAAGCATCCAATTCCTTAAACGCAGTGACAATTACCCTGCTAGATGCCCGATATGAATTTGCTTGTTACAATGTTTTCGCAATCTTTTCCTCTAGAAACTGTCATATTGTTTTCATATACATTTTTACGTACGTCTATGTGAAATAGTTCTGGACATAATGGTGGTAAGTGGTTAACATATATACAACTTTTGGAATTAGGGGGCCAGGTGTATTTGATTGGTCAAAGATTTTTCGAAAAATATCAAATCAAGGAATTTATTTTCAAACTTTGTTATTTGATTGTAAGTTGGAAAAAGAAGTAATTTTCTATAGTATAATCATTTTAAACCGTTTTAAGAACTTTTTAGGAAAATGGTTTCTTTGGAGGTTATGAGATTTTCTTTTCTAGAAAAATATTTTCTAGCTTTGTTTCCATCCTTACCAATCAAACACACCCTTCATTTTCAAGTGTCAAGGCTTCCTAAGTCAACGAAGTGAGACAGTACATGCTTTGACTGTCGTTTTCTCACAAACTTTAGCCGCCACCTTTTTTGAAGTTTTGATAAATTTTGATGTGAAATAAGAGAAAAGGAGTGAGTTAAATGGTGAAGATTATATAGTATATATAAATCCTATGAAATATATAAATGTGATTGATTTAATTAAAATAGAAAATAAATTAAAATGTCTAAAAATTTATAAAAATTTTAGAAAAGGTAGCGGCTACCAGGCGAACAGTCAAATTTGGCTAAAGAAATCCTTTCCAATGATAATGTGTCTGTATAATCATCATTAAACAGTGGGCCTAGTGAAGAAACTAAGCTATGAACTTGGACCTCATGACTCATTCAAACCTGCAATTAGTCAAAGCTCACGTTGACTCGCTACATACTCCCTCCGCCTTATCATTATATTAAAAAAATTAGAGTGTCAACTACCATATTGGCACTCTTTAATTAATTTTTTTTAAAAAAATCTTATTCAGAAATAAATATTAAATAACATTTAATAATTTTATTTTCTTATTTAATTTATTTTTATTTCCATATTTGCTATTTTTATTTATTTTCAAGTTGATACTCATTTATTATAAATTAAAAAAACTTGATTCGCAAACAAACATTAAATATACATTTAATAATTTTATTTTTCTTATTTAATTTATTTTGGTTTTCTTATTTAGTGTGGGTGTGTGTGTATATATGTATATATCTCACTCTCTCTATTAAAAAACTTAAAGTGCCAACTAGGCACTTTACCACATTGGCGATGCCTAGTTGGCACACAATTTTTTTTTCAGAAAAAACTAATTAAACGAATTTGTAAGTACACTAATTGTCCATTCATTTTTTTTTCAAAATTAAACAACCGTTATGATATAAATTTTGTATAACTTATATAGGGATTAGTTAAATAAAAAAGGAAGATTTTTCTATTTTTATGGCATGCATCTATTTAAAAAAAATTCAATTTTTTAATACGAATAATTTTTGTATTAAACAAGTGATTTCATTATTTTAATTTAATTACAAAATTTGTTTATCTTATTATTATTATTATCTAACTATATATAAAAATAAATGAGCCATGTTGGATGTGATTTCATTATTTTAATTTAATTATAAATGCACTTATCTTTTTTTTTTTATTATCTAACTATATATAAAAAGAAATGAGCTACGTTGGACAGTTCCAACTTAGTGGAGGTTATTATTTTTTAAAAAAATAAAATATTATTTCATATTCTATTTTTAAAAACAAAAATCTTTATATTAAAAAAATTGGAGTATCAACTAGGATTGTGCCATGTTGGCATGCATTTATTTAAACTAAAAAAAGAAAGTTTTATTTCGAAAACAAACATTAAATATACATTTATTATTTTATTTTCCTTATTTAATTTATTTCACTTTCTTTATTTATTATTTTTTTCCTTATTTTATTTTTATGTTTATTTTAATTTTTTATATAAATTTTAATTTGGGAATTATAAATATAATTTAAAATGAATTATATACAAGCATTAATGAAAATATGATATTACAAGGTCAAAGTTGTAAATTATAATGGCACTTGAATTATTTTTAAGAAGAAAAATTAACTTTTTTATATATATTTTAATTTTTGAAATATATATATATATATATATATATATATATATAATTAATAGAAGTTTGAATGTCAACTTGGTACAATGTCATTTTGGCAGTGTGATTTTTAGTTAAAAAATATTTTTATTGATTTAAAAATATTAAATAAAGAATCTTTTTTATTTATTTTTACCATGTTAAAATAATAGTTTTAAATAACTTTTACGGGTAATGTGCATTAAGGGTTCGATGATCAAAAAATACATTTTTTATTTAGTTCGAACTTTAATACATTTCTACAGCCATTTTCTAGAACATCTGCCGGTTATACCCGCATAGTAAACCACACATGGTTTATAACAAAAATCACACATATTTATGATAAATTACATGTGATTTCTTTTACAAAAATATGCGCGGGGATCGGAATATTTTCATTGTCTAATTCGTAATTTTAACATTATTTTAATTCATAGTTTTAACATTATTTTAAATAAATTATAATTCCCCAGTGCATTGCACGGGTGTAATACAAGTATATAGGTATATTTAAGTTTTTCACAAAAATTTAAAAAAAATATTAAAAAAATATATTTTGTAAATTGTATTCCTAATTTATTCTTATTTAATTTATAATATTTAAAATTAATAGTTACAATTAAGTATTAAATAAAAGAGTGTAAATAAAATATCCTAAATTAGATTGCTTAAAAAAGAAATAAATCGATATATCTAAAACATCTAGAAAAAGAAAATAAGCTTTCATATATATATATATATATATATATATATATATAAGGAAGGGAGTATCAGTCATTCAATCTTATTATTTAAAACCAAAAAAAAAAAAAAAAAAGAGAGCAAACAGAGAAAGTCAGGCACTAAAACCATTAAACCATGATGACATTGAATAAAAGCTTTTCCTATAATTCTTACCTTAACCTTTCTAATGGCTGCCCGAGTATTCCTATCGCGATCAATACTATAACTACCACACAGATCCTCAGAGATGTTGAGACCGATAATTTTTTGGTCGCCAGTGGGAAAATGCAAAAAGGGAGCGCATTTTAGGCATTTGACATAGAATTTTGCTAAATGTGGAATATAAAAAATTAATGACATTTTTGAGCTTCAACATTTATTTATTGATGTTTTTTTTTTATTTTTTCTAATATAATTAAACTAAAAGAATTATTATTTACAATATCTTGTTAAAAAATTTGCGAAAAATGATTATGTTACTTTTCACAATATCTTGGTAAATTTATCTATATTTATAGACATTGAATTTTATTTTATTAATAATTATTTTTATATTTAATATCTTTGCAGGAAATGGTGGAACCACCATTTTTTTGTTTTTGAAATGAAAGGTGGGACTAGCTCTAATTTTAGATTCAGATATTAAATTTGGTAAAAAATAATTAGTCTATATGATTTATAAAAATTGATTTACATCCATACAATATTTAATTTACATAAATTAGTGAAGAATAAGTTTTTTAATTACTCTTGGATATTAAATTAACTAAATTTTTAATATATATCAATTACAATAATTAGTTTATGTTAATATCATAATAATAAATTTGTATCCATAAAATAATTAATAATGGTTTGGTTTTTCTCCTTATAGTAGTTATAAAAATATTTATTAAATTAATTGTTAATTTGGGTTTAGCAGAATAGTTTCTACTGATATATTTGCAGATGCATAGTCCTCTCCTTCAGGATCAAGCATTATAAAAGTTTATCTGCCGGCAGAAATTGCGCGTGTTATTCTACATATTTTTATATATTTTTATTCTATATATTTTTACACACTTTTTTCAACTCCACCCATTCTCTCTCAATATCTCCTATTTAACATCCATATATCTCGTGGGACCTACTTATACTATAAAAATCTCAATCATTTAACTCCACTCATTCTCTCTGTTGTATTACATAAAAATATATAAAAATTTATTTTTGCACACATCCAAATACCTGCTATAGTCACGTTAAAATTAAAGTTCATTGAATCATTGCTTTAACACTAACTAGCTAATAGATGTAGGCGACTAGACGCGTGATACTCATTGATCATTATGTAGTTATTTGGAGGTTACTGTGACTACTTTGGTTATGTTAGCATAGAAACAAAAATACATTTTAATACATTTTTTTCAAATTTTAAATTTGATCAAACAAATCACATCCATATATTTCTCCACTCATTAAATCTCCACCATCCAACTCCACTAATTCTCTCTCTTCTTATTCATAAAAATACATTAAAACTCATCCGCTAACACCCTCTTTATCCATGCATTATTGAATCAGATTATGCCAAATATTTCCAAAATTCAATATATGGCTGTGAATAATTGAGCTGGTTGAGTGCAATACGTAACGTGGGTCCCATCTATGTCGTGGTTGCTTGTGCAGTTTTTTTTTTTGTTGTGAATGCATCCATGTTTGACGCAACCATAAAAATCATGCGTACTTGAAGCATCAAGAAATTATTTCAATTATGATTTTTTTTTAGTTTAAAATTTATGTGATCTTAGTCTAAATAGTAAAACATAAAGACCATAGTATTTGTAAACTGTTTCTATATTTCTATATATACTAGTTCTTGTAAACGTGCATGCTTTGCACGTTATTTTAAAATACATTCTAAAATATTTTTAAATTAGATGAATTTAATCAAAATATATTTTACTTATAATATATTTTCTACTTATATATTAATTATTCGATTCAGTATATAATTTAATTTGCTAAGAGAAAGATTTTGGAAAAAATAAATTTAGTTTGTGAGAAATGTTAACACGTTTAAAAGAACTCATAGTGTTCTCATGCCTTAGTAAATTTCAATAAGATTTTTCCGAGTTAAAATTTATTACTTAAAATAGTCTGCAATTTCTTTTTGGATGGTATAAATTTTCTTTCAAAAACATGGCACAAATTTGAGATGGCTAATTGTGTTAGATATCTTAATTATTACATACTATTTGAATTTATTTATACAACTTCATTGCATGATAATTAATCAAATTTCATCAATAACTTACTTGCATGATAATTAATCAAACTTCATCAATAACTTACTTTTCAAGAAAGAATTGATATTAAGAGACTTCTGTTTGATAGTTAAAAAGATAGGAAAAAAATCATTTTTTAGGATTTGTTTTCCGTTTATTTCAATTTTAAAGTTATGTACTTTTTCATTTCATTTCGTTAACATTTGATAGAATTAGTGCATGCAATCAACTCTATACATTTTCATTAAATAATGACGTCACACATATATTTGAAAATAATTTAGGGAACTGGAAGCTATCGTCAAAACGTAGAGGAAAAATAACGAATGATAAACCAAAAAAGAATACAAACAATGAGAAAATGGAAAATAGAGTGACAAAATAAATCATTTTATGTTAGTGTCAAAATGTTTTTTAAAAAAATTAAGAATTGTTCATAATTACAATTTAAAAGGGCAATTGAAAGGGTGTTTAACAATTTCAAAACATGATGCAAATGTAATTTAATTTAAAATGTGAGGGTAAAAATGGAAAAAAAAAGTTTCCCATCCTTTCTAGACTTTTAATAGTAGTATAGATCACAAGATGGTCATAATAGAATCTAAGCACATGAATGGAAATTTGAAGCATATTCTTACCCTTGTAAGATGGCCGATTGGATGACGTGTTCGAAATGTCATGCAATGTCTCAATCCAAATTAAGCAGCACAGGGCCAAGCGAAGAAACTAGCCAAGCTTATGCTTACTCCCTAAAAATATCATTAATCCCATCGAAAGAGAAGAACAAAAAGAGACTTAGACAAATAGTATAAAAACCATGAAGATATTGAAACAAGGTTTCCCCACGATTCTTACCTTAACCTTTGTAGTATCTGTCCGAAGCATTTCCAATGCGACCGCTACTATAACTAGTACACAGATTTTGAGAGACAGTGCGACCATTATAATTGTTTCATCGGACGAAACTTTTGAATTGGGATTTTTTCGTCCTGGAAGTTCCAAGAATCGATATGTCGGCATGTGGCACAAAAAGATAACAAATTAGTCCTTTAAGCATTTGGATTCACAAAAGGAAAAAACGACTTATATTTAATACTGAATAGTTTATCATAAGGATTTACATTTGTTGCTGCGACAGATAACTCAAAAAGTAAAAAACTAGAAACATCGATGTTGATGTTAGTGGATTAGGTGCCAGGCCAGAAATCACGTAGGATTAGGTGCCAATAACTCCATTAGCAAATTAATTAACACAATTAGTGTTAATTAATTGTGCATATGTCTCCAATCTTTCCCTATAAATACGGGGGATTTTTGTAGCTTCAAAGACCATCTCAACACCACCAAAAAAACACAATAGCCATTGTGTAGAGAGAAAGAGAGAGTTAACTTGTGTAGAGAAAAAGAGAGAGCTTCAGTGTAGAAGCCATACACAAGGGATAAAAGTGAGTGGAGTGTTAAAGCCTTTGTGTAGGCAGAGAAAATACAGTGTAGTATTTTTGTACTCCTCCTTTTGAGATAGTGAAATATATTGGTGCGGGTCCGTGGACGTAGGCAGTTTGGCCGAACCACGTTAAATCTCGGTGTTCCATACTTGTGCTTATTTTAGTATCCATTATTTTCTCAGTCACACATTATTTTTGTGTCCCACTGATCTTGGGCGGAATTAGTAGCGTCCTAGTTCCCCAACAGTTGATTGATTACTTCGCAAATTTGCATAACAGAAATCACTATGTCAACAATTATGTATACACGACTCTTCAAAAAATTGAACCTTTAATCAATATCAATTAGTATATGCATGGATTTTGTCTGGAGAAGTGAGGTCTTTGGAAATAGTGGATCCTTACCTTAGCGTCTCGAACTATCTGTCACAAATTGTGTGATTGATTCACATGGGACTATTATGCGTTCAAGGCCAAGCATGTCTTTGGTGGTGTTTATGTTTGGGAATGAAGGTAAGTTGCCTCAAGCTAGACAATTTGAATTTTTCACACAGAGATTTATTTATGGCGGAAAGTTCTAGTAGGGGGATCTGATACACTTGGCATTCAATATCTAGAAAGCAATTTCATTGGTTGAGTTCATTAGAGATCTATAGCTAGAAGGATCAACTCACAATTAGGAATTGAACTTGTTTGGTTCATACTTTTTACGGGATCGTTGACGCAAACCGTGTAAATGCTATTTGTGGACGATATTTAATCTGGAGTTCTTGTGTTGGGAAGATCGAGAAATCCTTTTATATGACATTTTTATCTTTAACACCGATCGAGATTAAAAGGAGTCCAAGAGATCCCTATTGGAAGCAAAAGTCTGTCTTACACGGCTGAAGGAGGGTGACAAGAATAGTCAATTCTTCCATGCTATTGTCAATAAAAGGAGGAGTAATAACAAAATAATTCAAAATTAAGAGCAGGGACTTGGAAATATTGAAATTTTTTTTAGTAGGTTATAAACAACGTCAGTGTTTCTCTGTTAATTGATAAATTATAAATCCCACGTTAATAAGTATCTAAATTATAACTAACATAACAAAGCTATATAGGTGGCAGATTTTCGTTACCTCTTCTTAGCCTGTGGTTTCTTAATTTTCTCCCTTCTCCAAATTAAAGACACAGCGTTAGAGTGAGGCCATCTAGAACCACTCCAAATGACGAGGACAAGCTTACTTCTGAAATCTGCAAAATATTAATTATATGCTGAACATCTGGAAAGTGAGAATAAGATTGAAGAAATTAAGGTTATTGAATACCTACGTAATTCAGAAGAAGCCATTCGGTTGTATCGGAAATATACTTGAGTCTTGAGGCAAACATTAGAGAGGTTAAGGTAAGAATCATGGGAAAAGCTGTATTGAATATCTTCATGGTTGTAGTATTTTTCTAAGTTTGTGTTAGTTCTTGTTTTATCCCTACAAAAGTTTGAGTACTTAGAGGTTGAATATAATGAGTCGTGTGGTCCATATTCGTAGCTTTAGCTTCTTCACTAGGCAGTGCTTAGTGAAGATTAAGACATTGCCATTACAAGCACGCCATCTATTGGAAATCATTGCCTTTGCCAAATTTGAATATATCAGTTTGTTGCAAGACAACGTTCTAAGTGTGTACTATTTTATAGTTGACTTAGAAACCATTGGCACTTGATGACTCATTCCAAAATTAATAGTTGAAATCACATAGCGCAATGAAATTCTTATCGGGTAAATAAATCTCTTACTTGGGGTAGTCTCTAACCCCTACCAGGGTAGTACTCTAACTTCCTATTTGGATATATAGTATAAACTCCTTTATTAGGAATAGTAAGATTCTCCTGTTAGAAAATCGAACTTGAGACCTTTGACCTATCTACGCTAACAGGACAAAAGTCATTGGAGGATGATCTGATTAGGGGTGGGCGTCGGTCGGTTCGGTCGGTTTTTCCACCCGAACCACAACCGACCGACCGCGGCCGGTTTTTTTTTTTTAAAACCGAACCGAACCGACCGGCTCGGTTCGGTAAACCGAAACCGACCGAACCGAGTCGGTTCGGTCGGTTTTGTTGATTTTTTCTTGTTTTTTTCGGTTTTTTTCATTTTTTTTATTTTTTTTTAAACCGATCGATTTTTCGGTTTGGTGAAAACCAAACCACCCACCTCAAAAAACCGAACCAAACCGACCCGATGCGGTCGGTTTCGGTCGATTTGTCGGTTTGACGGTTGAAATGCCCGGCCCTAGATCTGATACACATAATTAGCACTATGCAAACACTAAACTCCGCAAGTGTATCAAGATACATGGATGCTTGAAAAGCAATTTCATTGGTTGAATCATTGGTGAACTATATATGCTAACTCCATAAGAAATGCACGTGTGAATCACTTGATAATTTACAATTTTATGGCACATGACAAAATTTTTTACGAAAGATCAAATGTGTATAACATGTTAATAGGTTGGTCTAGCATGGGTAATTGCGAAAATTATTAATGTTGGAAAATATCTTTGAATATGACATTTGTGTTAGAATTAGTTTGTGCATCATCACCATCATAGATTATGATTTTCAATACTATGATAAATTTAAATAATTTATAAGACGATAAAATTATAATTGAACATTCAAAATATGTAATTAAATAGAAAATATAAAAAAAAATATAATATGCCCACAATTGTAGCTATGGAAATTATGTTTCTTATAAAATTCTTTGTTTTTTTTAATGAAAACTTATAAATTTCTTTGTTAATTGTATATATTTCATATATATAAATAAATACATAGTTTACGGTCATCATGCTTAATATATTTATAAATTTTATTTTAGCATCATTGTATTATATTATTATATGACAAAAAAAAGTATAATTCATTAACAAATATGCATGCAACACATTTACGTTTTCTAAAAAAATTAGAAAAAAAATGCAACACATCATTGTATTATATATCTCCGAAATATGCTATAGACGGCCTATTCTCCGTGAAATCAGATATATTTAGCTTTCGCATGCTGGTGCTTAAGATAGTGAGTGGCAGGAAAAAAAAAAGAAGAAAAAAACAGAGGATTTTCTTACAAAGATTACGATCACAACCTTCTTGGACATGTAAATATAATGTATTTTCTCCAATCCCTTTAATAAGTATTTGGATTGTAAAAACCTATCCTTAACTGAGTTCGATTAGTACAGGCATGGATGCTTTATAAAGAAGGAATGCCTTGGGAAATAGTCAGATGCATACCTTAATATCTCAAACCAATTGCCACAAGTCTTGCGATCAATTCATGTGGGCCTATTAGGCTATATCACGTGTTCAGAAATGCCCAAAGGACAGGTCGAGCATGTGCTCTGTCGTGTCGATGTTTGGGAATGAAGGCAAGTTGCCTCGAGCTGGATAACTTGGTTTTTTGACAAAAAAAGATTTATTAATTTGTGGCCGAAAGTTCCAAGTAGCTCAAATGCAGCCAATTCATTAAGGACACTAATGATCTCCTCCCTATGTGGGGAGAAGTTATTCTCTCCATCTGCCATGTATCAGCAGATGGGGAGAACACATCAATAATGAGGCCCAGTTCTTGATGATGTGTTCCCCCCATCTGCTGATACATGATGATGTGTTCTTCCCATCTACTGACGCATGGCAAATGGGGAGAATAACTCCTCCTTACATGGGGAGGAGATCATTAGTGTCATTAAGGAATTTGCTAAGTTGATATCCAAAATTTATCGGGTTTAAGGAATAGTTTTGTGCATCATTAATCGTAGTTTGTGTTGACATTGGGAATCAGTTTTCAAGTGTAATGCTTCCTGAGACAACTGTAAGATGGTACACCCTTAGACCATTATAAGACATGACGGGATTAGAATTTTTATAAATTTTTATACATTCTTTCTAAATTTTAATTTGATCAAACTGATTATATCTACTTATTTTGTGGGATTTATATGTACTATACAAATCTTCATCATTCAACTCCATTCATTCTCTTTCCCACTTCACATAAAAATCCATAAAAATTTCAATCCTAACATGGGGTATATATTGTAACAAAAATATATTCAAATTTGGCTAAAGCAATGAATTTCCGTTGCACTAAGAACTATCCAAGAATGTTATCATTTGAGGAAAGTGTTTCCCGTACCCTCAATACTTAGGGATTTACATTATTTAATTTTTTTAAAAGATTATTAGCATTAACATTTATTGATCAGGTGTATCGAATCCTCATTCTCCACTATAAGTTAAAGAGTGATGAAGCTTGCACTCAAGACTGCGCTCATGATGCCACGAGATCACTTGATGCAACCATAAAAGTGTATTTGGCACGTCAAAAAAATTTATTTCAATTATGATTTTCCTTGATTTCCAATTTATGTAATTCTTTTTTTATTTCGAATTGGAAATTGATTTCCGATCTATGTAATTCTAGTCTAAATAGTCACACAACGACCAAAAACTAGTCAACAGATTCTAGATTTCCCTCCTTCACCATCATAGAAAACAACATAATATATTGTCCTAATAGAGTCTAAGCATGCATAGAAATTTGAAACACATTCTTAACCTTATAACACTTGGATAGCTATTTCAAACACGTCATGATCCAATTGGCTATCCAAGTGATTATTTTTTATTTTTTTATTTTTCAAAAAAAAAGAAAGAAAAATAAAAACACTTGGATAGCCAATTGGATCATGAAGTGTTTGAAATGGTATACAGTGTCTCAATCCTCATTAAGCACTGGACCAAGTGAAGAAACTAAAAATGGACCTCATTACCTATGGAAAATTTAATCTGATTGCATCGCCAATAGGTGTGATGTTCGAAGAAAGGCTGGGTCTTTTGCCCAAGAGTTTCATCTCTTCATACATACCTATTAAAAATCTATAAATAGGGATGTAACAATCAATTCAAAAACAACGACAAAGACCATCTCTTGTACTCAAATGTCATTTTGTCCTTCAAATGGTGTTCTTAGTTCATTGTTAGAAGATTCTAAGTGTTTTTAATC
The DNA here is from genome assembly GCA_018223645.1 of Jasminum sambac. Taxonomy (NCBI): domain Eukaryota; kingdom Viridiplantae; phylum Streptophyta; class Magnoliopsida; order Lamiales; family Oleaceae; genus Jasminum; species Jasminum sambac. The sequence goes on from CP073642.1 coordinate 15,600,455, forward strand.
TTCTAAAAAACTGAGGCTTGATTAAATCATGCTAACCATTTGCTGCGTAAGCCATAAACACTCACTGACAATTCCGGAGTGGCAAATTTAGTTTGAAGACAGCGATTACGTGATCAAGTCTCTTCCCTTTTGTGTCTTGTTTAATGTTAATAAAAGTTCATTTTCTTTTCCTTGGTTTTTCTTATGTTGTTGTCCTTTGGCGTATATCATTTTCTAACATTAGCTGGATTGATTGCGGATTGTTTCGCTTCAATTGGATATGAATGCAGATATTTTTGGGATGATTCAACCCACAGATCTGAGTAGAAAAGCCAGAGGCAACTGGACATTACAGTGGGATCTAGGTGTCATTACAGTTAGCTAGGGAAAAAAAAAAAGAATTTTATAAGCTTTTTACACTTTGTTAGAATTTGTAAACAAAAGCATAGATTACAGCTTTCTTTTCAAAGGATTCTGCTTGTATGTAAATTTCGCTGGAGGTTTTGATTTATGTCATCTTCCTTTGTAATAAATTTTACATATCAATAACAAAAGTTTCAATATCTAAAAATTAAACATTAAATAAAAAATAAAAAAGGGGCCTATTAGTTTATGTATAAAAGGATCGACTCGCACTTAGGAACTTCCATGGTTCATTTTTTTGGGGCTTATTGGCACAATTATGATCCAACGTTTTATTTCGGTGTGCCACAAGGACCTATCTTTGTTTTTCTTGATATTTTAGTCATCAGCCTAATGTTTTTTACGAGATAAGGACTTCTGAAGCAGAAAATAAAAATAAAAATAAAAATAAAAATACCTTTTTGTTTACATTAAATTAAATAAAAATATTTACAATCAAATTCATAACATTTCAATAAATACAAATTAGTCCTCATTTTCAATATATTCTCCTCCTCCATCACAGCCGCTGTGGCACCACCACCACCACCACCACCACCTTTACCATTCAATAAGTACAAATTAGTCATTATTTTCAACATATTCTCTTCCACAACCACTACTCCATCAACGCCCAAATATAGATTTGGCAGTCCAAAACCACTACCAACCTAGTGGTTTTCGGACCACCAGCAAAGGTGGTTTGAAAACCACCAGATCTATGCTGGAGTGGTGGTGGTGGTGGTGATGGCGGCGTTGCGGCGGCGGCGGCGGCGGTGGAAGAGAATATGTTGGAAAGGAGGAATAATTTGTATTTATTGAAATGTTATGAACTCAATTGCAAATATTTGTATTTTATTTGATTTAATATAAATAATGTAAATAAAAAGGTGTTTTTGTCTTTTCGGCCTAAAAAATCCCCAACTCCAAAAAAAGTTAGGTTGAGAACTAAAATACCAAGAAAAAACGATAGGTTCTTATTGCACACCTAATTAAAACGTTAAGTCTTGATTGTATTAATAAGCCTATTTTTTTAGGAGACAATAACTAGTTATATAACGCGCATGCATTGTAATATTTAAAAATTCATTACAAATTTATCAACAAAATTTTCATCTATACACGTCTATACTATATATAAATAATTAATAATTAATAAGGTAGAATAATTATTAGGAATAATTATTAGGTAGAATAATTTGGTGAATAATATGGTAGTTATGAATAATTATTTTATGTGAATGACTATTATACTCTTGATGAAATTATGTAATTACGATTGTACCATTCGAAGTTTCCCTATAAATAGGGCTTCGGTTATTAATGAAATTCATTCCTGTGAATTCTTTAGAATTCATTCTCTCTAAATTCTCTCTATTGTTTCTATACTTTTATAACACGTTATCAGCACGAGTCTCTAACCACTAAGTAATATGAAAGAAGTATGCTCTACAGTTGCATTTTATAGATGATCTTCTGTATTAGAAACTGGATTATTACAATTTGAAGTACTCATAATTCTCACATCCCAATATATGATATATTTTCTCTCTACAATGATCTTATCTTAATCCCAATCATCTCTCATCATCCCGTCTGCATCCTTCACAACAGATTCAAAGCAAAATCTCTCCACTCTTATTTTTCTCTCTGCAAATTCTCTCAACCACAAAGAACACAGTAGGTAGCCCTCCCATTTTCTCTCATAGAAGCAAGCAACTGTAAATATGCAGTAAACGAATTTGAAGAAAAATCGAAAAGGGACTAAAGGTATATTATAATATATTACTTTATAATATAATAATATATTAAACTATAACATTCGTTTTCTCGAGATATAAGGAGCATATATTATCAAAATCAAAATTTCTCGACTCCATTATACTCGATTTAACGAGATCTTCAATTTGACACACACTACACCAGATCTCGCCGATTGTCACGGTTAAAAACTGTGACTCGGACTGTGGGTCACGGTTTTTAACCGTGACAATTTATTGTGTGACGCTGCAGCTGGTCACGGTTAAAAACCGTGACAATAAGCTTGGGTCACGGTCATTTTTCGAGCCATAAACTGTGTTATATGGGCCGTGACTCGTTTAATGGGTCACGGTTTTTAACCGTGACCCTCGTTTAATGGGTCACGGTTAAAAACCGTGACCCATAAAACGAGGGTCACGGTTAAAAACCGTGACCCATGGTTGAATTTAATAAAAATAGGTCACGGTTAATAACCGTGACCCTCGATTTTAATATGGCTGTTCACTCTTTACAAACCTGATACTAATAAGTAATAACCTGTTGTATGTAACAATCTCAGCAAATACTTGACTAGAGAACTCACCATCGTATAATCCAATAATCCATCGTCGTAACCCTTTGATTAACGACTAGCCAAGAACATACACCCAAATATAAACAAAAAAGACGATCCAACAAAAGATGAATAGCGAGTGTAAACATACAAAAGTGTGTAGCTTCTTCTAAATGGACATAAATTTCAAGTCCTTTGTTGCTCAACTTCTTTAGAAGGAACAAAAGGGGGCTCAAATCCCCTAAACACTGTATAAGCTAAAATTACAGCCAATACAAGGAAACAACAAAGCGTTATAACATGTAGAGCCAAAGCTATCTTCAATCTGCTGCAGAATTTTCCATAAGAACCACAAGCTTCACTCCATGTCACCTCTTGATCCCCATTGTATGCCAAGTAAAGAAACTCCCCAAATGCAGCCATTGATGTCACCATCAAGTATGCTAACACCTGCCAATTTTTAGTCAAGGAATCTTATTGTGGGTCCTACTAGACATACCCATAAAATTATTAAAGTGTTTGGTTGAAGTAAAAACCTGATCTGAAATAAAGAAAAGCCACGTCTTAGTCATTAACCATCTGATCCATGAAGAAACAGCACCAAACAGGGCATATCCTGCAGATATAGCACTTATGCAAACCATGTACCTGCCCACAGAATATAAATTCATCCCAAAAAATTAAAAATATGAGAGCAATAATTATTTATACTTATTATTACATTAATTTTGAATTGATTTATGTAAGGTCTTGATCATTGTAATAGTAATAGTAACTATTGATTAGAGTGACAAGATGTTGATCCACAACCACTGTAATCAGGTGATCAGTAGTAATATTTGAAGAAGACGATATGACAAAAAATCAACAACTTCAAAATATTAGTACAAAAATTTAAAAACTCCAAGCCTGGTTCGTAACATGAGCCATTTTACACAATCAACAAGAACTTAAGAAAGTGTACTTTAATCAACGCCCAATCATCAAGCTTGTAAAATACTAAAAACCTCTTAAAGCCGTTAAAAACTTCAGATAAATTAAACCACAAAATAAGTTTGGCATGGAGCTACAAACCTTTTCACTGTGAATCTCCCGATTGAGAAAGTAACGGCTGAAATGCACTGGTTTGTCTTTTGATGCATGGACATAGATAGATAATTTACCTTCGTGGCCCTGCAAATGTATAAATGGAAAGAGTAAATCCATGCACATTGAGGGTAACAGGTAACAAGTGCCATTCAATCAACATTAAAAACAAGAACGCCAAGGACGTGCATGACACGTAGGAAAATTTAAATGCACCCTAAACTGTTGCTTAGTTGCTGGTATTAAGCAGCAGCTCCTGCTGCGAAAGGCAGCAGCAGCTGCTTAGCATAGCAGCAGGAGCTGCTGCTGCTGCTTAACAGCTGCTACTAAGCAGCTGCTGCTAAGCAGCAGCGCTTAGCAGCAGCTGCTTCTAAGCAGCTGTTGCTGCTTAGCAGATGCTGCTGCTGAGCATAGCAGCAGTAGGTGGAGGATATGCATACCTGTTTTGGAAGCAGATTACTAAGTTAGAAAAAGTGAAATACTATAAAATTCCATTGAAAGGGCTAATGCAAGTTTCGGTCTCACATAAGCATAAAAACATTCAAGAACTTTCAAGCCGACAAATAAACTACTGCAAGAAAATGACAAAAAGAACAACAAAATGAAAGAGTTTAGAAGTGCAGAAAATGAAGCATACTCAAGGTCAGGAGGAAATGGGTACTCAACACCAAATTTTTTCGAAACATGTTCTCTAAGAAAAGCAGAATCCCTTCTAGAACCGTCACTGAGTTCCGTCACTTTATTCGTCAAACCAAAGTCCTTCTTTGGTTGGGGTTCTCTTTCTTGATGTTTCCTGTCCTCGATTGATTCTCTAGCTCTCTCGACTGACAAGACTTTGCCCAGAAATTGTAACCTAATACACAAAAATATTGAAAGGATATAAAGCATATATGTAGAAGAAAAACAGGGCTGTAGGGAATTAACAATAAACTTGGAAAAAAGAGAAAAATTGAACCTTGAATCGATTCTTGTAATTCATAGAGATCTTGGTCACACTTTCAGAAAAGTATTCCTCGAACAAACTCAATGACTCACAACACCAAAAATCGGCTTCTAATTCCCGTATTCACATGCTTTACCAATCTGCGTTCAACACAAGCAAAACCCACTCAATCGATCTTCCATCCGTTGTTGAAGCTATAATAAATTTAAGAGAAACAACAGCAGCATATATCTACTACAGGAATACCCATGTAAAAACATTACTTACCGCGGAAATAGAGATCGATTTGGGGAGAACTAACTGATTTGTGAGGGAGGTGAAGATAGAGATCGATTTGGGGCTTCCTTCTTTGCGTGTGGTTGCTAGGGCAGTTTGTATTTGGGAAATGGATACAGACAACCGTGTCTTTCAGCCTTGTGTTTCTCTCTTTTTGTTTTCTTTTTTTTTTTTTTATTATGGAGTCACGGTTATTAACCGTGACTCAGCCACGCGCCGTGGGTCACGGTTAAAAACCGTGTACAAAAACTTATTTGTCACGGTTAATTACCGTGACAATTAACGCGTATATGAGTCACGGTTTTTAACCGTGACTCCATGAAATTCCCTACTGTGACAATCAACGAGTTTTGGTGTAGTGACAAATATTGATAATACAACAGTTCATTTTGAAATATATCAAAACTTCAAAATTTATAAAGTAGTATCCAAACTTTGAAAAATTAAAAGATGAATCTTGCACTTGTGAATATTTACGTATTAATACTTATAATGTCAAAACTTTACAAAGAGATATGTGCAGCGCCACGCACCTGCCAGGCGGCATTGCCGCTGGCAACTGGTAGCGGTTGGCAGCAGCCGATAGTTCGACCTATGACCGTTTACTTTAACGATAATTATATTTTGAAGAAATAGTTAGACCAAATTTACTGCTATAGATATTTAAGTCTCGCACTTTATTTATTACAATTTAAATACTGCAATACCTCCTACTTGATGATGGGTTCAACCATCACTAATCGGAAGGTTTTATATATTTTTGCACTTTATATGCTAAGTGATGGGTAATACCTTCTACTAAGCAGACCCTACTCCTGAACAAGTAGTTAAATATTATGCAATTTAATTCTCGCGATTTAAATTCCGTAAATTTATATTTATTGCAATAATTCCCATAAGGTAGGTTCGACCACCTATTGGAGGAAATTTAATTTCTGCAATTTAAATTTACGCACTTTACATTTCGCATATATTTCCAATGTGGTGGGTAATACCACACGATTGGTGTGCATATTTCCAATGTGGTGGGTTATACTACACGATTGGTTATAACGAATCCTACTCAAGAAGAAGTAGTTGATCAAACATTCTAATCCTACTCTTGAAGAAGTAGATAATAAGAATATCATATTGATATTAATAAAGGGATTTGAGAAAGTACACCAGAATTTACTGTTGTATGTATTGATGAAATAAAATTGCTCAAAGAATCACATTGTGATAAAAGAGAAAGAAAATATACCGTGGTGAAAAATCTCATTATGAGATTAGTATATTGTGATATGATGAAAAATGCTCTTAAAAAAGCATTTAATAAAGGAATGTTCACTTTTCACGTCTATTGAATATTGATGGAGAAAATTGAGTAAGTTGTACCTGAAGTTACCATTGGATAAATAGATGAAAGTAAAATGCTCAATAGATCCCATGTTGATAAATCAAAGAAAATATATCGCATGGAGAGATTATATGAAGTAATCTCATCGATGATATGAGATTGTATTAATATGAGAATAAAATGCTCTTGAAGAAGCATAATCACTAGATTTCTGTATTTGAATAAAACCAATATGATATTATTATTATTACTCCAGAAGAAGTACAAAACAGTCGAAGTGGGACATATTGAGAATATCAAAGATGGCAATAAACACTCGAAAATATAGAAATGCGAAAAGAAAATACATATTGAACACATAAAGGAAGGGTGCGTTTCGAGAGTATAAATACTCCATAACTCTGCCACTGTAGAGTTAGCCCTCCCATATCTCTCCACTCTTATTTTTCTCTCTGCAAATTCTCTCAACCACAGCAACACAGAGGTCCCCTCCCATTTTCTCTCATAGAAGCAAGCAACAGAAATATGCAGAAACGAATTAAGAAAAATCAGAAAAGGACGGAAAGGTATATTATAATATATTACTTTATAATATAATAATATATTAAACTATAACATTCGTTTTCTCGAGATATAAGGAGCATATATTATCAAAATCAAAATTTCTCGACTCCATTATACTCGATTTAACGAGATCTTCAATTTGACACAAATATTGATAATACAACAGTTCATTTTGAAATATATCAAAACTTCAAAATTTATAAAGTAGTATCCAAACTTTGAAAAATTAAAAGATGAATCTTGCACTTGTGAATATTTACGTATTAATACTTATAATGTCAAAACTTTATAAAGAGATATGTGCAGCGCCACGCACCTGCCAGGCGGCATTGCCGCTGGCAACTGGTAGCGGTTGGCAGCAGCCGATAGTTCGACCTATGACCGTTTACTTTAACGATAATTATATTTTGAAGAAATAGTTAGACCAAATTTACTGCTATAGATATTTAAGTCTCGCACTTTATTTATTACAATTTAAATACTGCAATACCTCCTACTTGATGATGGGTTCAACCATCACTAATCGGAAGGTTTTATATATTTTTGCACTTTATATGCTAAGTGATGGGTAATACCTTCTACTAAGCAGACCCTACTCCTGAACAAGTAGTTAAATATTATGCAATTTAATTCTCGCGATTTAAATTCCGTAAATTTATATTTATTGCAATAATTCCCATAAGGTAGGTTCGACCACCTATTGGAGGAAATTTAATTTCTGCAATTTAAATTTACGCACTTTACATTTCGCATATATTTCCAATGTGGTGGGTAATACCACACGATTGGTGTGCATATTTCCAATGTGGTGGGTTATACTACACGATTGGTTATAACGAATCCTACTCAAGAAGAAGTAGTTGATCAAACATTCTAATCCTACTCTTGAAGAAGTAGATAATAAGAATATCATATTGATATTAATAAAGGGATTTGAGAAAGTACACCAGAATTTACTGTTGTATGTATTGATGAAATAAAATTGCTCAAAGAATCACATTGTGATAAAAGAGAAAGAAAATATACCGTGGTGAAAAATCTCATTATGAGATTAGTATATTGTGATATGATGAAAAATGCTCTTAAAAAAGCATTTAATAAAGGAATGTTCACTTTTCACGTCTATTGAATATTGATGGAGAAAATTGAGTAAGTTGTACCTGAAGTTACCATTGGATAAATAGATGAAAGTAAAATGCTCAATAGATCCCATGTTGATAAATCAAAGAAAATATATCGCATGGAGAGATTATATGAAGTAATCTCATCGATGATATGAGATTGTATTAATATGAGAATAAAATGCTCTTGAAGAAGCATAATCACTAGATTTCTGTATTTGAATAAAACCAATATGATATTATTATTATTACTCCAGAAGAAGTACAAAACAGTCGAAGTGGGACATATTGAGAATATCAAAGATGGCAATAAACACTCGAAAATATAGAAATGCGAAAAGAAAATACATATTGAACACATAAAGGAAGGGTGCGTTTCGAGAGTATAAATACTCCATAACTCTGCCACCCAAAAATCAGGGTTCATAATGAGATATCTAAAGGATCCGAATTTCTTTTTCTCTTGACACCAGTGGTCTATGACCGATGGATCTGAGCTTCCACAGATTCTTGAACATATGCATAAAATTTGATGAGTAGTTCATCAACAGTACTAGCAGAAATAAGTCTTTTTCTCGCTGAATGAGAGATAAACTTATTATCTACACCCTGATCTAGGAACGCTAGTAAGCCATCAAAGAAATTGTTAATATTCAACAAACCTATTGGTTTGACATGAAAGTTCCACTGTGCCAACGAGGCTATATTGAATATTTCCTCCAGTGTGTTATAGCTGCCTGGAAGGACAATAAAAGCATCACTATTGATCATCATGTACATCAGGCAGTCGTGGATGGATTGTGTTTATAGCATCAATCCAGTTGGACTAATGACATTTCTAACTCCAATTCGATTACTGCCTCCAATTCGATGAAAAGGTATTATACTTGACACTCTTATCCCCCATGATTGTGCGGCCATCGTAAGACACCTTAATAGTTTGTTATTAGTCCCTCCATATAATATATTGATATTTTGTTTCCCTAACTCCCTTACAAGTTGGTTTACCATATCCACATATTGGATATGACCTACTAGTCTGGAGCCACCAAGAACACATATAGTTTTTACCTGGCGAGGTAAAGATTGACTTACATGAGATGATTCTGATATCTCCATCTCCATCTCCACTTCTATCTCTCTCTTTCAACGAATGAATGATAGATATATGAATCTCTCTATTTAAAGATAAATTTTCAAACTAATAATTGATTGTACTATTTACTTTTTGACAAATATGAAAGAGAAAATGGCAGAAAAATTTTAGTGAAATGACATATACCTGTCGGTGATTGAAAAAATAATATATATATATATATATATATATATATATATATATACATATATATATCTTAAAAATTGAAAAACAATATTTACAATTACAAGAAAAACATTGATCTTCGTTATTACACCGAGCTTCCTTATATGAGAAAATTATTATACTAAGTTTTTCTACTAAATTTATAGACAGGATCTTTTGAAATAAGTTTTTCTCAACTATTACGTGCTCGTTCATCTTTGAATTAGGCCCAAAAGGCCATAAGCTCACGATGCACGTATCCACTAGGATCTGTCTCAAGAGTCAGTTGAATATCATCCAATGACTCCTTACTCAATCCATCCTTAATGAATGCTATTTTATCTTCTCGGTTTCTGGACAAATACCCCACAGATTTACATCGAGTGTCACATGTCCACCGAGCACACTTGTAGCATCCTCCTAATCTTTTTGCTCTCCGTTTCTTTGAAAAATTACTTTTACCCATACCAGGCATGTATTTAGAAGGAATTGAAACCTCACCAGATAATCGAACCTTTACTTCAATCAACCATCGGATATCTTGTGGGATACCCTTATTCATTAGCATCCTCAACCTTTCAAGCCTACTTCGATAAATCTTTTTTAGGATTTTGATCGGTAGTGATGGATAGTATTTTCGAAAATTTGAGAGCATATGATCCATTATAATGTATAGACCCTTGTTAGGATGAATTTTGCAATAATTTTGATGATTTATTTATAGAATAATACGACGCGTATGAAATAAGACTCCGATTTTAAATAAGTAATATGAAGCATAAAAGCTAAGACTCCGCAGTTGAACAGTAGCTGAGCGTGTTGCCGCAGTACGCCAAAATTTATTTTATTTCCTTACTCGGTTTCAAAATTACAAATTAATGTAGAAGTGGTAAGTAATGGTCGAACCCAAGAGGAACGGTGTTTGATCTAGTTGTTTTTATCGATTAATATAGAAAAGGGGGGTTTTGTGAAGTTGGATGAAATTCGAAAATAAAATGACAAAATAAAAGATATGAAAATGAAACAATTGAAGATATATCTAGTTCTCGGGTTCGGTTGTGTCAACATCTTGTGTTTATCTTTCCCATGCAACGTGTATTATCCCTTCTTCAATTTATCAACTCCAATTAATCAATACGATCTGATTAACGAATTCTTCCTTAAGTGTATTAAATTAAAGTGAGTTCTTTAACTTAACGTCTAACTATTGGATAATCCTAAACAAGTTCTTAGGATTTAATGCAATGCTAGTGTGAAATGAACAAGAAGAATGAGTTGAATTAGATGATCAATTTCACAAACTTGAATTAATACATCTAAGTTGATTTATTAACAAATATTCACGACATTCGTTTGCTACTGTGGATTGGAATCTAGTGACAATTACGGATCAAAAGTTCCAATCCTAGCACATAACTTGAACTTAAAGATTAATTGATTCAATTGGCCAAAGTGAATGCAATAATCACATAAATTCAAAACGGGTTTAAAAGCATAACAAATCCACAAATTGAAGTAGAGGAATAGATAAAACGTTAGCAAAGTGTTAGAAAAGATAACAACATGATAATTGAACACAACGTCCCCCTCGAACTAGATAGAGAAGTCTAACTACTCATATTAGCGGGTATCACCACTGCTATATGATAGATTATACTTCACTATCTCAAGTAATATGTACAAACTATAGAAATCACGTAAATAATGCTAAGAATTAAATAGAGAAGTCTAACTACTCATATATACGGGTTAAATACTTATAACGGCGTAACGCCATGTATCACCTCTACAATATATGAGAAATTATCTTTCTCAAACATGAAAAATAAAAGAAGAAGAGAAATTAGTGAAGAAATGCTCCGCTAATCATATTCGCGGCCGAAGTATCGTCGATTGATTAATCGAACCTAAATTTAGGTTTTTACTTTCGCCGGAATATGAAAAACTAAGAGCTTTCAAGCTAGAACTAAAAACAAATGATGAAGAGAATTTTATTGAGGATAAAATTGGAGAGAATCACAAGCTAATTCTGTCTACAAGTTGTGTGATTCAAGCTTGGAAATGCCTCTATTTATAGGCAAAATATTACACCAAAAAATATTAAAAAATCATAAAAGTCTTCCTTCATGAGTCTATTGTGGTGTGCTCAAGTTTTTTTTATCTCTAAGAAGTCAAGAAAATACCAAAAAACACGTTTTATGGTCGGTGGAGTCCGCTGGTCAAAATCTGCAGTGGTGTCAGGCGTGACTCGAGTCATCCGCTACCGATAGAGTCACCGTGATTCTGCCTATCTGTGAGGCGCGCGAGGAGGACCAGGGACGGTTAGGCGTGACTCGATCACTTGCGCGCTGATCGAGCATGATCGGACGTGACTCGAGTCACTTATACCGACTGATCACGCATACCGACTGAAGTCACCCGAATCACCCGGAAATTGCATACCAAGTCCCTCAACTTTTGAATGTTCTTCATTTTGGTCCTTGACAAATTGCATTTTGGTCCTCAACTTTTTGAAAAGATTCACTTTGGCCCCAGACTTTTGAAAAGTTGCACTTTGGTCTCCAACAGTTTTGGCTTTGACGCTTTTAGTCCTTTTTCTTCAAATTGCCATAACTTTCACTAGGAAACTCCGATTTGAGATCCGGAAAAAGTTTGGGAATCCTCTTTTGATGTTCTTCGACTTTGGCACAATAAAAATTGTAAAAAATGTTTTCATAAAATTGTATCGGAGGTCCTCCATCTTTGATTCGCCTGCCTTTTTGGTCTCGAGTTTCCGTTTTCATCCGATTTTCATCTATTTTGACTCCTTTTGATTCTTTGTGACCCTAAACACCACAATAAAGGAAAAACACATAAAACGGAACATATAACACTAATAAAACACACAAATACATAAAATAGAAGAGTTATTTAAGTGCTTTTCTAATACTTATTATCAGTAGCCAGATGTGATGCGTATGAGCTGTAACTCCGTGTTTGAACAGTAGTAGACAATAATATCACCACAAGATGATGGAATATGTCGATGAATTGTTTCTATGATAAATCATGTTGAGCATTATACAGATACTAGTGAAATCGATATAAGAATTTACGGAACTAGAAGTTCAATAATACTCGTTTGCAAAACCGGACTGACCATCCCAGTTTAAATAATTATTGAAATCAATATTTCAAGTGAAGAATTAGAAGAATTCTTCAAATAATTATTCTCGATAAATAATTACTGGCCAATGTTGGAAATAAAATCTCAAATATATCTGGAATATATAAAGGATGAGAAATATAGGCCCACTCATCCTCCATGTGGACTACTAGATATTATGATATGGATCCACTAGATAGTCACATGTGTATATGATTCGTAATTAGAAGATTACGAAATGATTTGCGCATGATATGAGCATGATTTCAAGATTTAATGATAAAGCTAGTAAATATATATCCCAATGACTTGAATAAATCCCTGAAGGATTTGAGTATGCTCATACAAGTGGGATATTATATGGAAAATTATTTAAAGTCCTCAAATAAATTGCCGATATCGAGAATAGAATGCAAACGGTCTAAATTCCCATATTAAGGATGAATGATGAGAACATATATGATTAAAATCATACCAACTGTATGAGTTTTGGTGTTCTAAATTTTCTCAGCATGAGGGGGAGTATTAAAGGTTGAAAATGATATGTGAAATGCATCATGATATATCCTCAAAATTAAAATATGAACTTGAAGTTCAAAGATGCATAAAAGATGCTATGAACAATCACATATATCAGTTAAGATGCTTTGATAAGTTAGCACGCCAGAAGCGTTGATATTATGAGATTTCCCCAATCATATATAGCAAAGCAAATTATAAAAGATGGTCTTAATAACAGAGGCATATGCTCTTGAAGAGTATATAGACATAACTATATTGTGTAATCCTACAAGAGGATTGATAATGAGATATCTCGATAAGTTATTTCGATATGGGGAAAGAAATAAGATTGAAAGTGTCGACACAGTATGAAAAAATAGCGCTACATATGATAGTGAGGATATTGAAATCCATCGGAAAATACCGATGCTAAAATATATGCTCTTATGATTAAAGTGTTCATGCACCGGCTTAATGAGAAATGAGAATGAAACTCTTGAAGAGGTTTCAAATGTATTATTATATTAGTACATGCAACGGCTCAAAATATCTACATTGATATTGTTGAGAAATTCATATGCTGTACTCTTTTCCTTGATTGATGTTTTTGTCCCAAAAGGGTTTTTCTCAAACAAGGTTTTTAACGAGGCAGCCAAATCTCAACTAATATGAAATCTCCAGAAGAGATTTAGGAATATATCTCGATATAGTGAGAAAATGAGATCGAAGCTGTTGATTGCATATAAGCACTGAATATAACATGATATTATATAATATCTAAATTTCATTCACGTGGAAATGAACGAAGAGTATCAACCAATGTATATGATACTCATACAAATGTATAAAAGATTTTGAAATGCTTGCACCATACTTGTATAAAATACGCGTTGCACTTTTTTTTTCCTTGACTGAGGTTTTATCCCATTGGGTTTTCCTAACAAGGTTTTTAATGAGGCAACATTAAAGGCGTATTCACATGAATAATGTACTCTTTTTCTTTCATTAGGATTTTTCCCACTGGGTTTTTCTTAATCAGGTTTTAACGAGGCATATTCATGGTATATTGAGGACGACAAGAGAAATCGATACAGTGTATCTATTGGATCAAGTTATAATAGAGACAATGCTTTAGATCCAAACAATAATGATATTGAAATTCTTTACCAGAAGTAAGGATATCCGTCCTCAAGATATGAAATCAGATGGAGTAGCTATACTCTTTTTCCTTCGATCAAGTTTTTTCCCACTGGCTTTTCTTGATAAGGTTTTAATGAGGCAGCACATGAATACTCCTATACCGCTGATAGACATCAAGGGGAGCAATGTTTTGATGAAGTAGTATATAACCACTCCAAGCTATCCTACAATCGGTTTGGAAGTTTTTTCCCACTGGGTTTTTCTCCAAACAAGTTTAGAAAATATTTGTATTAATAGTCATTCAAGGCGGAGTGTTATAAATAATTATTAAGTAAAATAATTATTAGGAATAATTATTAGGTAGAATAATTTGGTGAATAATATGGTAGTTATGAATAATTATTTTATGTGAATGACTATTATACCCTTGATGAAATTATGTAATTACAATTGTACCATTCGAAGTTTCCCTATAAATAGGGTTTCAGTTATTAATGAAATTCATTCCTGTGAATTCCTTAGAATTCATTCTCTCTAAATTCTCTCTATTGTTTCTATACTTTTATAACAGTGTATAAATTCAGAAAGCCTAATTGTATGATAATCCATAACTTTTGATTTATAATTATGTCACAAATATTTTTTTAATTCGATAATCCAAAGGTACGTTTATATAACTAAGGCCTTGCTCTATACACATTATTTGTTGTTTACTCGAATTTCATGTTGGAAGTATAGTTGACAATTGGAGAAAATATAAGAAAAAATATAAACAAATTGTCAAATTAATATTTGAATGGTTGAAAATAATGAGAGAAAAAAATAAATGTAAACTGATGAAATTTAATGTGTATAGTACATGGTCTAAGTTTTGAGCGGATTTTAAAATTACTTTAATTCAATTAAACATGAATATTTAGATATATATTGTTCTTTTATTCAATGCATGTAACTTAAAAATGTATATTGTTCAATTTTTTATATAAAATCTTTTACAACTTTCTGATTAAGATATGATATTTTCATAGTTTTAATATTTGATTGATATCATATTTAATCGACTCAAACATATGTGACTTATTATTATTATTATTATTATTATTATTATTATTATTATTATTATTATTATTATTATTATTATTATTAGATTTTGGACTAATTTAGTAGAAAATTGAGCTATTAATTAATATTTCTATACGGAGCGAAAAAATTATCAAAAATGCCAATTAGCTTACACATATGATTTACTGATACTATGTTGCCTTATTTTATACTTTTTGGAAAAAATTAGAGTTGTAACTTAAAAATTTACGACTCAAAAAATTATTCAATTTATACAAAGGTCAATGAAAAAGGTAATATATCTATAATTTATAAAAGGTTTATTCATGATATCGTTTTATCAATTTCAATTTCTTTTTAACAATCTCAATTTACTTCAATTTCTTTCATTTATCTTTTGCATATAACATGTAAAGCACATTTTTATAACTAGTTTACAGAAAGGTATAGAGATCGAAACACTCATTGTATTTCAATATCTAAAAATTAAAACACCTAATATAAAATAGCTCATCCAAAATTGGTGAAGGCTGCTTTTATTGTTGACTTAATTCCTCGGTCTTTGTCACAAATTAATAATAATCAAGAATAAATGAATTAAATCGCCCTTATCGCACATGATGTATAATTAATTTATCATTCGTGCATTGCATGTCATTAAATCAACAAAATTTTCCGCTTCAAAAAAAAAAATTTAAATATATATAAATTACAATAGTTAGGGACACATGTCATTGATCCCGTCCATTATAGGCACCGTTATGGCGTTCACTGTGGGCAATGGATCATAACCTTTTTAATTGATGTTTTGATTCTATATTTTATTTGATATTAGACAACTGTTGGAAATACAAGTTTAATTTCTTTTTTTTATAACAATAATAAATAGAAGCAACAACAATTGCATTTTAAATACAAAAGCATCAAATTTAATGTTTAAGTTTTGGGAAGTTTTGGTAACAAGACGAAGTTTCAATTGTAATTATCAACATACCCAAAATATGTAATTTCCTCAAAAATATCCACGATAGTTTCACAAGTAGTCATGATGCATTCGTCTCCATTTCTTGCCAAAAATAAAAAATATAAAAAAAAGAGAGAAAAAGAGAAAATACAATATAGAAAATTATTTTAAAAAAAAGTTAAAAAACGGTTTTAATAGATAAATACAGAATCTGATTATATGATGACCCACGTGAATGAATATCATAGACAAAGAGCAAGCTCTAGCGATTTGCTTGGATCAATTCTCATCGTTATCTATTAACAAATTAGCAAATACCAATAATAATCAAAACAAACAATGGAATCTAACGTATATAATATATGCTTGGAAGAAGAAACAACTCCATTTTCCAATAACCTTTTTCCTCTTTTGTTTTCATATGAATCAAAGTAGTCATTTTTTTTTTTTTTATCCAATAAATGGGATTTGTAGACGTTTTGATCAATTGGAAATAATAATTTAAGGGGCATCAAATATTATCGAAAAGATTATAATTTGAAATTTAATATTATAATGCCTTAAAAAATGGAACATAAAAATCAATGTCTATGCTATAAGTGTCAAATTCAGTTTTTTTAAAAAAAAAAAAAAAAAAAACCTTTGATAGATGGGGTGAAATTTCCTCCTCTCTTTAATTGACCGTGTACCGATAATTTGTACTAAAAGTCTGACATGATACTAAATAGAGATCCTTTTCACACATCATATGATCCTAAATATTAACCGTTGCAAAGTTGCAACATCGATTTTTGTAAACTCATATGTATTCATTATTCCTTCTTTCTTTTTAGTTTAAGAGGTTAAATTCATTGACAGATGGATGCATTTTAATATTGACTAGTGCCATAATATCTTGTACTAAAAAAATAATGGATTCTGTAAATGTATTTTAATATTGATCAATACGCTGTTACTTATCATTGAGAAAGATGGCAGTTTAATTTTCTATATCACTACTAATGGTTACTTTAATATGCTCCCCGGAGGGATGTTTTAGCTAGGAGGAATATTTCTATGGGTGTGTTTAGCTCTGAAACGATAAATGCAGCTATAAATAGAGAATTCGTCCGGGGAGATGAAATTCATGCAATTCTACCAGGCTCGTCTGATATAGGGATAGATTTGATTTCACCTTTATTTATTTGAACACACGATATTACCATACAAGAATGAAAATTAAATATGCATTCTAAATATTCAATGCGGAGTGTATCATATCCTCCTGCTACTCAAAGAGATATCTCACGTAATGTGTATGAGAATGGAATAGATATACAATTCTTGTTCAACAACAACGGTAAACCAATCATTTTATCGTGCTTCCATCATTGTAATGCTCATTTCGTTTTTAGAACTTGGAACATTTGTGCTACTCGAACCTTCAGTTGTAGATAAATCGCTTTCTGTGAAAAAACCAGGTTGCCTAGCTTGAGGCAACTCGCCTTCATTCCCAAACATTAGCACAACAGAAGACATGCTCGGCCTGTCTTCTGCGCATGTCTGAACACATAAAAGTCCCACGTGAATTGATCGCAGAACTTGTGACAAATAGTTCGAGATGTCAAGTTCAGCATCGACTATTTCAACAGACCTTCCTTCTTTATATAGCGTCCATGCCTGTACGAAATGAATTTGGTTAAACGATCCATTTTTAGAATCCAAATACTTGTTAATACCACTACAATAAATACATTGTAATTACATGTCCAAGAAGGTTGTGATGGTGATCTTCATGGGAAAACCCTCTGTTTCTTCTGCCACTCACTATCTCTAGCACCAACACGCCAAAACTAAATACATCTGACTTCACGGAAAATAGACCGTCTAAAGCATATTCCGGAGACATGTAGCCACTACAGAGAAAATTTATAGGAAACTAAGTTATGGGTCATAGATCAGCATTTCATAAATTATGGAAAAGAAAGAGATGATTACTATGTTCCAACTACTCGACTCGTGTTAGCTCCAGTCTCGTTTCCTCCAAAACTTCTAGCCATGCCAAAGTCTGATATCTTCGGGTTCATATCAGAGTCGAGCAAAATGTTGCTGGCTTTGAGGTCTCTATGGATGATTCTAAGACGGGAATCTTGATGGAGATACATAAGTCCCCGTGCAATACCATTTATTATGTGAAACCTCTTAGGCCAATCAAGCGCACCACTTTGCATTGGATCTGCACATTATGTCATTAAGCGTGACTGGTCATGATAGAATGTGCTAATTAAGCTGATCGTGTGAAGTAAATGCTTCTTACAAAATAGCATAAAGTCGAGACTTCTCTTAGGCATGTATTCGTAAATCAACATCTTTTCTTCTCTTTGAATGCAGCAACCGAGAAGCTTCACAAGATTTCGATGTTGTACTTTAGCTATAAATTTAACTTCGTTCTTGAACTCTTCAAGTCCTTGTAGAGAACTTCTAGATAGCCGTTTCACCGCAATTTCTTGCCCTCCCTCTAGTACACCCTAGTCTCACATTGGTGCACTTTGCGACTTAAATTCACGTGAAAAATAGAGGATTTTCAAATTATTATGCAAGAAAAGAAAGAAAACATATATATTACCTTATAAACATGTCCAAATCCACCCTCTCCAAGCTTGTTTTTGATCGAAAAATTATTTGTAGCTTTAGTTATTGTGTTCAAATCGAAGATCGGTAGTTCCATGTCTTCGTCAGGACTTCCATCACTCTTATTGTCTGTAGTGGACGTAACTCGTTAGAGAAAAGCAAAAGAAGTATTGATGATGACATCATTCTTGTCAGTTTCTTTGCGAAGCAATAAATCATAAATCCCATGTCAATAAGTATCTAAATTGTAACTAACATAATCAACCTTGATGGAAGATTTTCCTTACCTCTTTTTAGCCTCTGGGTCTTCCTTCTACAAAAATACAACCTTAGAGTAAGTCCAAACAGAACTACTCCAAATGACAACGGCAAACTTACTTCAAGAATAACTCTTTTCTTTCTTCCAAAATCTGCAAAAATTTAAACGATAAACAATCTTGAACGTGAGAATAAGATTTAACAATTAAGGTTATCGAATTCTTACGTAATTCAGAAGAATCCATTCGAATATAAATATCTTCTCCTCCATCAGCTAGTTCTCTCATGTTAATTAGATCTTCAAACCAAAGTAAGCATCCACTTCCCCTTATATCCAGCGTACTATAAGCCGTGCACAAGCAATTTCTCAAGCACACTATCTTACACTCATCTAGTGTCATACTCTCATTATACCATGAAGATTGTGTTTTCGTGTGTGTATCTGGCAATTTAACATCAGAATACTTTATAAACACGTCTCCTTTCTGACAATCCAAGGGAGTTCTTCTAACACACCCATTCGACCAATCAGCATGCATCCATCCTTGTGGATCTTTAGGTGTAAATCGATCCAAACATCCACAAACCGGAGACTTGGCAATACTGCAAATACCATATGCACCACATAATCCATAGATGTCACAATTATCTGTTGGAGCTGTAATGTAAACAACCTGTTAGGTGGGAGGTAAGAAAAAATGGTCAAGAATTATGGCTTTTGGAAATTGGCCAAATATTTTCAAAGTCAAAAGGATTAGGTGCAAGTTTTTCTTCCATATTTGCCCCCCAATTTTGCCTATAAATTGAGCTCCATTTTGCATTGTTATACACCACAACTACAACACCAATAGAGAGAAAAGAGAGAGATCTTGTGTAGAGAGAGAGCTTCAGTGTAGAAGCTATACACGAGAGACAAAAGTGAGTGGAGTGTTAAAGCCTTTGCGTAGGCAGAGAAAATACAGTGTGATATTTTTGTACTCCTCATTTTTGAGATAGTGAAATATATTGGTGTGGGTCCGTGGACGTAGGCAGTTTGGCCGAACCACGTTAAATCTCGGTGTTCCATATTTGTGCTTATTTTAGTGTCCATTATTTTCTCAGTCGCATATTATTTTTGTGTCCCACTGATCTTGGGCGGAATTAGCAGCGCCTAGTTCCCCAACAACTGGTATCAGAGCTTTGTTTGTGATATCTCTTGAAATTCTTAGTATGCTCTGTGGTTGCGGCATAGGTGATCTTCCACATCAGAAACGATTTCTCGAAAAATCACATTTTGTTCGAGTGGGAGTAATGGCGACAGACGAGAGAATTTCCAAAATTGATAAATTTGATGGCAAAATTTTGGATATTGGAAAATGCAAATGGAGGACTATTTGTATCGTAAGGACCTCTATAAGCCGTTGAAAGAAAAGCCGTAGGCGAGAAAGACGGCGAGTGGGAGGTGCTTGATCGAAAAGCACTTCGGCGCAATTAGATTGACCCTATCAAAGTCGGTCGCTTTCAACATTAAAAATGAGAAGACAACGGCGTCTCTCATGGCGACTCTATCCAAAGCATGTATGAACAGTAGTCTGCGGAGAAATAAAGTTCATTTGATCAAGAAATTGTTCAATATGAAGATGACAGAAGCGGAGATTTGGAGAACACCTCAACGAATTCAATGAGGTAGTAGACCAATTGACCACGGTGGAAATCACTTTTAGTGATGAGGTTCGAGCTCTATTAATTCTTGGCGATTGCACGAGTGGAATAACACAATCCACGACCATCGATGGCTTCGGCCGGAAAAGTCGAAATTGAAGTTCGATGGCGTTGTGAGCATGATCTTGACCGAGGAGATCCGGAGACGGTCAGATGCGACTTCAACTTCCGGCCGCTTTCAATGTAGATAGCAGAGGCGTAAGTTCAAACAGAGGGCACGGCGTGGGCCAGAGCAAGTCGAGGAATGGCGGGCACGAGATCCAAAAATCACAGAAATTCCAACAAGTCTGTTGAATGTTGGAATTGCGGTCAGGTTGGGCACTACAAAAATCAGTGTAGGGCAGCTCCAAAAGAAACGGAGAACAAGACCGAGGTCAATGTCGTGACCGAAGAAACACGTGATGCTTTGATATGCTCCATGGAGAGGAAGGCCGACTATTGGGTAATAGACTCTGGAGCATCGTTCCATGCCACCGCAAATCGACACTTTTTTGCAAATTATGTGTCGGGAAACTTCGGAGAAGTATATCTCGGAGACGATCATCCTTGCAAACGTGGTGGGCATAGGAGAAGTACAGATCAATGTCAATGGATCTGTATGGAAATTGAAGGACGTGAGACATATTCCAGAATTGAGGAAAAATTTGATCTCCGTCAAACAATTGTCGAGAGAAGGATGTGACACAAGCTTCTCTGGTGATAATTGGAAAATCACCAAGGGGGCCATGATAATCGCCGCGTGGCAAGGATAGTGGCACCCTATACACGACGGCGAATGCGTGTATGACAATCGCAGTTGCTGATAGTAAGGATGCGAACTTGTGGCACCAAAGACTTGGGCATATGAGCCAGAAAGGGCTCAAGTACATGCATGCAAAAGGGAAACTACCAGGGCTTCAGTCTATTGATTTAGACTTTTGCGAAAGTTGTATTTTCGGAAGCAGAAACGGGTGAGTTTCAATACAAGTGGCAGAACTCTAAAGAAAGAGAAGCTTGAACTTGTCCACACAGATGTGTGGGGTCCAACAGCAGTTTCATCGATTGGCGGAAAGTCATACTTCGTGACTTTCATTGATGACCACTCGAGAAAGGTGTGGGTTTACTTCTTGAGACACAAATCCGATGTGTTCGAGGCGTTCAAGAAGTGGAAGGCCATGGTGGAAAATGAAACCGTTTGCAGTAAAGAAGTTGAGATCGACAATGGTGGAGAGTACGAAAATTTGGCGTTCAAGAAATTTTGTTACCAAAATGGCATCAAGTTGGAGAGAACGTTGCCGTGAACACCGCAATGTAATGGAGTTGCGTAACGCATGAATCGGACGCTGATGTAAAGAGCCGTAAGCATGAGGATACATGCCGCCTGGCCAAAACAGCTTTGGGCGGAAGTCAACACGCGCATACCTAGTTAATCGTGGACCGTCGGTACCATTGGAGCTGAGATCTGGAAGAAGTATGGAGCGGAAAAGAAGTGAAACTTTCTCATTTGAAAGTATTCGGTTGTGTCGGCGTATGTGCACATTAGTGACAATGCCAGAGTAAGTTAGACTCCAAATCACTAAAGTGTACTTTCGTTGGATATGGTGGAGACGAGTTCGCACCGCTTTTGGGATGATCGTAACAAAAGCTCATCGAAGCCGGGATGTCATATTCAATGAAAAGGTGATGTACAAGGCGACGTAAATGCGCTCACCCAATGACATAACAAACGACGATCCAACATATGTTGTTCCGCATTTACACTCCATGAAGTACGCCAAAGCGCATGCATGAGGGTCTGCAGACGAGGAGCCCATCTCGAGGTCGATTCACCACGCCTCGGCTCACCCCCATTGTGAGGAGGTCAAGTCGACCTCATGTTCGAATCGGAAGTACATGAACTACATGTTGCTCATCGACGCCGGTGAACCTGAATGCTATGACGAGGCATGTCGTGGGAGATTCGTTAAGTGGGAGCTTGCAATGAAAGACGAGATAAAGTCTCTCATCTCCAATCGACGTGGGAACTAGCCGAGTTGCCCGTGAGGAAGAAAGCTCTTAATAACAAATGGGTGTACTGAGAATCAAAGAAGAACATGATGGTTCGAAAAGATACAAGGCGAGATTGGTAGTCAAAGGTTTCCGGCGAGAAAGAAGGAATTGACTACACGTAGATTTTTTCGCCATTGTGAAGTCGACAACAATTGATCGTTGTTGAGCATTGTTGCGGCGAAGGGCTTGCACTTGGAGCGATTAGATGTGAAAACCGCTTTCCTTCACGGTGACTTAGAGGAGGAAATCTATATGCAAAGACCGGAAGGCTTCGGTGAAAGGAAAAGAGAAGGCGGTATGCAAATTGAAGAAGAGCCTATACGGCTTAAAGCAAGCGCCTAAACGATGGTACAAGAAGTTTGACGGATTTATGCGAGAAAAATGGCTACGTGAAGTGTAATGTCGACCATTGTTGCTACTTCAGGCGGTTCGAGTCGGCTATATCATTTTGCTACTTTATGTCGATGACATGTTAGTAGCCGGCTCGGTTATGGACGAGATCAAGAAGTTGAAGAAGCAACTATCGGTGGAATTTGAAATGAAGGACTTGGGTGAAGCAAAGCAAATTCTAGGGATGAGAATTTGTAGAGACAAGCAAAAGGGTGTTTTGCGGTTGTCACGGGCCAAGTATGTTGATCAAATCTGCAAAGGTTCAACATGAGCAAGGCAAAGCCGCCAAAGACGCCATTAGCGAATCATTTCCGCCTATCCAACGACCAGTCTCCTAAGGCGAGAAGAGGAGAGAAACTTCATGGCTAAAATTCCATATGCCTCACCCATTGGAAGTTTGATGTATGCCATGGTTTGTACCAGCACGATATTGCTCATGCGAGGGAGTTGCGGCGGATATATGGCAAATCCTGAAAGCGACATTGGGATGCGATAAAGTGGATATTGAGATATCTACGGGAACTTGATAAATGCTTATGCTTTAGGCGGCGAGGTGACACTACGAGGTTTCGTAGATGCAGATTTCTTTGGTGAGGTAGATCGCAGAAGAAGCACTCTGTTATGTCTTTTAGCTGGTGCTACCGCAGCTAGTTGGATTTCGCAGATACGTAAGATTGTTGCGTTATCAACTACAGAAGCAGAGTACGTGGCAGTAACCGAGGCTAGCAAAGAGATGATATGGTTACAAGGTTTGTTGGCAGAATTGGGTTTCGACCAGGAGAAGAATGTCTTGCACAGTGATAGTCAGAGTGCGATACATCTGGCAAAGAATTCGGCATTTCATTCGAGGACCAAACATATTGGACTCCGTTATCACTTCATCAGATCACTTTTGGAAGATGGAGTATTGACGCTGAAAGATTCAAGGCGCAAGAATCCAAATTGACATGATGACAAAGACAGTAACCAAGGAGAAACTGGAGCTATGCTCAGCTTCAGTTGGTCTTCTGCAATGAAGACAGAGGTGGTGACCCACATCATATTTTTCACGAAACTGCAAAATGAGATATCCCAAGGTGAAAGACAGATTGTGAAGATTGATTAAAATCAGTCTTCAAGTGGGAGATTGTTAGGTGGGAGGTAAGAAAAAATGGTCAAGAATTATGGCTTTTGGAAATTGGCCAAATATTTTCAAAGTCAAAAGGATTAGGTGCAAGTTTTTCTTCCATATTTGCCCCCCAATTTTGCCTATAAATTGAGCTCCATTTTGCATTGTTATACACCACAACTACAACACCAATAGAGAGAAAAGAGAGAGATCTTGTGTAGAGAGAGAGCTTCAGTGTAGAAGCTATACACGAGAGACAAAAGTGAGTGGAGTGTTAAAGCCTTTGCGTAGGCAGAGAAAATACAATGGTGATATTTTGTACTCCTCATTTTTGAGATAGTGAAATATATTGGTGTGGGTCCGTGGACGTAGGCAGTTTGGCCGAACCACGTTAAATCTCGGTGTTCCATATTTGTGCTTATTTTAGTGTCCATTATTTTCTCAGTCGCATATTATTTTTGTGTCCCACTGATCTTGGGCGGAATTAAGCAGCCTAGTTCCCCAACACAACCCACTCATGCGTTCGATTAATCCATGTTTCGCGTTGCCCAACGCCACCTGCAGTCACGGAAAATCTTGAAATGAGTGATTTATTAAGTAGCTCAAAAGAATAATACGCCTCATTCTTGTTTAAAACAACTCCATAGTTGTAAATAGGATTTTTTCTCAAGTTTGGAGCCCGCTGTAGCGGATTCCATTCAGAGGCGGTCCTGTAATGAGGCGACTGAGTCGACCGCCTCAGGCCCGCCATTTTAGGGGCCCATTTTTATTCATTATACCTGAGTTTCAATTGTGTATTACCCTTTTTTTTTACTGAAGGGCCCAATTTTGAATTTAACCCAAATTTTTAGGGCCAATTTTAAGAATAATAAGAGAACAATTGAAGTATTCAATCCAAATTTTTAGTTCCATTTTTTACTTTTTAGCAATGTGTATTCAAATATTTATGCCCATTTTAAATTAGTAGAGACCGCTTTCTAATTTACTTTAGAATAGTATTACTGTATTAGTATTGGGTGGATTTGATCCGTTGCATTTGTGAAATAATTGTTGAAATTTGTTTAACAAAAGGACTTGTTTAATTCATTTGATGCCGTTTTAATCTTTTTTCTTGGTATTTAGTGTAAAGCAATTACAGGACCGTGAATGTGAATGACGATTGAAAATGTCGAAACTAATAAAAATGAATTGGGAGGGAAAGATGAAGAGGAAGGAAAAGATGAGTTACGTACTTACGTTTGATGCTCTTTCTAAGTTTTTTAGTTTAATACGTGCGTTGGACTTTTTGCGCTCAACCCCAAAACCCCTCTATAGTTCAAGGGCCCTTTTTCAAGACTTCGACTCAGGCCTCGTGAATCACAGAACCGTCCCTGATTCCATTCCACGGCCCGTTTTTGAACACCACGATCGGACCCTTTTTCAACACGTGTTGGGGATAACCGATAGGATCGAAATGATACGTATAATCTCCAAAAGATGGATCATCGATGCTCTTCAATGTTACTAGGTACACTTCTGGACCTGTTCTATTTTTCCAACCAAATTCCATCCCTGAAAACATTGTATCAGTTGGATGATCGAAACTCTCCCACACGAAATTCTTAGGGTCGTCATTGTTTGCATCTTTCACGACAAAGTTGCCCGAGTCGAGCAATTTGGCGACCGGATTGTTGACTGCCCATGACGTGTTAGTTGACCATATCGTAGCGCCATTCGTGTCGTTTAGAATAAGAAGAAGACCAGGGTTGACAAGCTTCAATACTCCAGTTTTGTTTGTCAGTGGAGCTTGTCTATTGGCCACCCAAACAACTGTCAAAATTGTCACCTTTTTGTACCACATGCCGACGTAACGATTCTTGGAATTTCCGGGACTAAAGAATCCCAATTCGAATGTTCCATCGGACGAGACAATCGTCTCACCGTCTCTTAAAATCTGTGTAGTTGTTATAGTATCAGTCGGGTCGGATATGCTTTGAACAGACATTACAAAGGCTAAGGTAAGAATTACAGGAAAAACTTGTTTGAACATCTTCATGGTTTTAGTATATGTCTGCGTCTCTGTTTGTTTGTTCTTGTTTTATAGGATTGACGTTTAATTAGGGAGTCAACCTAACTGTCAACAAATGGTTGACTAATTTCAAATTGAATGAATCTTGAGGTCGATGGTCATGGCTTAGTTTGTTCAGTAGGGCCAATGCTTACTAATAATTCTTCAGTAGGGCCAGTGCTTATTAATAAATCTTGAGGTCGATGCCTCGATGGTCATGGCTTAGGTTGTTCAGTAGGGCCAATGCTTACTAATAATTCTTCAGTAGGGCCAGTGCTTATTAATAATGATAATGATAAAGATATTTCCATTGCAAACACGTCATCAAATTTGCTGTATGAGTATTATAAGGCTAAGAATGTGCTTGAAATTCAACGCATGCTTCGGCCATTAGGACATGCTGTTTTCAATGATGGTGATAGCAAAAGTCGGTAGTTATGAGTGGCATCAAATAATAAATATTTTTTTCTTAATCGATTTTAAAACAAATAAATATATAGTAGTGATGAGTAAAAATCAAACCCACAAAAAATAGTTGTGAACTAGAAAAATTATGCTAACTATGTTTGTTGGGGCTTTTTAATTGATTACTAAACTAATTAAGGAAAAATAAATAAAGCAATTAAAAAGTTCGGAAAGATCAAGTAGAGAGATGATCTAGTTCTCCGGGTAGCTATGTTTTGTCTATCACTATCCTTTCCCAAGCAAAGTGTATCTTCCTAGCTCTTGATTTACTAATCCCGTGGTAATTAACAAGCTCTAATTACCCAATTTTTCCTTAAATGTAATTAACCAAAATAAGCTCTTTGATGAATCCTTAGCTCCCAAACAACCAAAACAAGCAAACCATCTGGATTAGCCAGATGGTCAGAACCTCTCCTAATTAGCAAGGGTCTAAGGTTCTAATTTTGTAAATATTATTAACAATATTGTATTTATACCGTATTTATAGTTTGTCCACCTTATGTAGTGGTTTATTTATTTTGTTTATTTCTGTTATTTCGTTGTCATATGGTGGTTATGGAGCCTTAGGATGCGTCTCCAGATTCGTTTTCCACGAGCTCCAAGTTGAAATTGGAATGGATTGTGCTTCAAATGATTTAATGATATATTCTGATGTAATATATCTAGCTTGCAATGTACCATTCCAAAAAGAAAGAAAAAAAAAATCCAAAACAAGCTATTTGCGTTCGATGCGAAAACTAGTAAAAAGATCTAGAAGAATATGTTAGATTACGTGTCAAATTCACAAGCTTGATTTGATTTACTTCGGTTGAGTTATTTCTAAAAATGCATGACCTCTTGTTGCTGCTAATGAGTCAGGGACAATGACAATTACCTATCAAAATCCTAATTCTAGCAATCAATAGTTAAACATTCACATTAATTGATCAGATTGTAATAAATATTCAATTGAATCAAATCACTAAACGCAAAATAATCCAACAAATCAAAAAAAAAAAAACATTACTCATTGGAAAAAGATAATAATAAGATATGGACACATTGTCCCAATGGAAATAGGTATGGAAGATTTAGCTTTACATGCTTGTGTAGAGATCCATGAAGTTTGATCTTGAATCTTAAATCTTGATGTTTTTGATCTTGTTTCTCGTGTAATTTTCTTCTATCTAATTGTGCACCAATTAAGGCTAGACTCCCCTTTTAAATAGGTCTCAAAAAGTCTAAAATCCGTGCACAAGAAACTACAAAAAATAGAATTCGAATTAAATAAGGAAATCTGGAATCGCGCAATGTGTACCCCCGCACGGTAGGCGTGCGCCCTCACATGGCACTCTAACAACCCCGTGCACTTGCACAGGGGACCTGTGCACTCGCACGCGTTATCCAATTTTTCCAACTTTTTATTTTATTTTTTTTTGCACAATGTTCCGTTTTGGTCCCCGAACTTCAAAATAATCCCAAATTGGTCCTAACTAGTACATTTTCATCCATTCTTGAGACCTAATATAAAATTAAATGGAACACACATAAATATACGATTCTAAACATCAACAAACACACATTAAAACATGAATTAAAATGAATTAAACACAAGAAATAAATATCCATCAAAAGTCAACGTGAATGAGAGAAATTTTAGAAATGGTAGGTTGACCAGTTGTGGGGTATTTGCATCACTATTTAGGCTTAAGTTACCTAAAAGTGGTAATTAAAGAAATTCATAATTGAAATAATTTTTTGAAGCATCAACACGCTTTTATGGTGTCATCAAACGATCTCGTGGCAAGACCTCAGTGTTGAACACAAGCTTGATAACTACAGCGGTGGCCCTAGAAATAGGCGGTCTAGGCGATTGACAAAGGCCCCAAAAATTGGGGCTGCCCAGGGGCTCCTCAAGATGAGTCGAAAGTTCTTTACTTTTTTACGGCAGTAACAAGGCCAGATCTAAGAATTTTAGTAACACAAGTTGTAACATACAAAATATTAAATTAACTAACGCTAATTTTTAAAAAATTTTCTACATTAAATTTTAAATTTTTTTGGGCCCGCACGGGCATCCATCCATGGGTTGTAAATCATTTGTCATATTTAATTAGATCAGATAGTGTACCTATGATGATTGTTTGAAGCAATCATGTAATAAATTTGAATGTTGACCTCCAAAAATGAATGCCGGTGGGCCCTCCAGAGTCGAGTCGACCAGCCTCCAAAAATGGCCGCCAATCAGTATCCCGATGTCCACCTCGCGTTCCTGCACACGCAACAACCCGTTAGAGCCCCTGGCGGCGGCGGCGGCGGGGACTCCGACGGTCAAGTCAACGGCCGGAAAATGCAAGAGACCGTAGGGGGAGTCGGGTTTTGTCTTTTGAAGTAGGAAGGCATACCTCAAGAAATGAACGAACTCACCCTTATATAGAAGTGGTAATGGGCCGTGGTGGGCCGAGACGTGGATTGGGCTTGGTGGAGGCCCAATAATCCTTTATCCGATTGCTAAGGCCCAATATTTATTTAAGGGGTAACATTGAATATATTTAAAAGCATGACTTGGTTTCTGACATTGAAAAGCAAGAGCTATTTTCATAACTAAAAGTTTTAAGACATTTGCCAATTAAAAGAAAAAATAATTAATATAAAAAATAAAAAAAGTGAATGTGTTGTGCTACTTAAAGAGTATGGATTTTTTTTTTTTCTGTGGGGTTACTTATACTATCGACTATAATGGTCACAATTGCCTCTACACTGTATAGATATGAGCTTGTTAAAATTGGAGCAAAATTTTACTTCCAGTCAATAATATCTCAAGAGGTTAATAGATTAACATTGAGATATGAAAATGTGTCTTATAATATATTGACTATAAAACTTGTAATATATAATATCTAAATTATCTGATTTTTCACATCAAAATATTGTTAGAAGACTAAATATTTAAAATTTAATGTCACTATTATTGTTAGTTTTGAAGTTTTAGTACAAAGTTTAGTTATGACAGTTCTATGTAATTTTTTTGTCTCTCTCTCGCTCTCTCTTTTTATGGTGATTTTTTAACCGTTTATTGAGGGCCTTAGTATAGACTTTTGCCTAGGCCTCAAATTCTTAGAGCCGCATTGGATAACCGTTAACTTAAATGTATCATAAAAAGAACATGTAAGTTGCACGAATCAATGCTTTTGCAAACAACCTATGAGCCATTTGGCAATGTAATTATCATTTCATTTAGTGAATTAGTTGTATTTTTACTTGATAATATATAATATAACCACATATTTGAATTAACTCCATAACGTGCTTCTCTTACTTAACCTTAGTCATCTGTTATAATATTTCAACAATCACTACTTTAACTAATCAAATAAACTCCTACTACCAATTGCAACTTGTAATAGAAGTTATATGGATACAAAAGTCCCCTTATTAAACATTACCAAGCTCACTAGTGTAATAATCCAATATAGTTGAAACTAACTTCCATTAACCACTTCAATATCAACACTCTTCAACACAAAATAGCTCAAATATGGTTTAAGATGACTATTTTAACTTCATCTTCAACTCAAACCCAAAACTTCAAATTTCCCTAGATAAAGTATATATACCTCAATCAAATTAATATACAACTCGTATTACTAAAATCACTATTTCCCCTTTTCCATCTATCATAGTAAAAACATACATCAAAAGCCCTAAATTTTACACAATGTTGAACAAGGAGAGTTTCCACTTACCTCTTTACATTAGAGAGAAATTATGGAACCCAAACATAGAAAATGAGTCAATTGAATTTGCCAAGTCCTTCTTCCTCTTTCTTCTCTTTTTCCTTCACCTCCTTTTCTTCCTTTTCACATTTTTTTTTTTTTGTTTTTTTCTCTCTTTTCCTTCAGTTTCTCGGCCCTTCTAGTCCCAAATACAATCTTTGGTGTTTCGAGCGCCATTTTGCTAAATTTTCCCTTAGTCCCCACTATTATAACTTAAAAATTTATTTTAGCCCTCAAGTTATTAAGGTTTTAAAAGAACAACTTTACGAACTAATGCATTTTAATCCTCATTTACTGTTGACTTAACTTTTCCATGTTTGACCTTGACTAGTAAAAGTTTGATCTTCAATTTAAAAGTGGGTTATTACAATAATTACTACACAGATCCCGAGAGAGAAGGTGAGACCTTTGTTACGTCCGATAATTTCCGGTAGTTCTTTGGTCGGTCGGAGTGCCTGGTGGTAGTCTAGAGTCGGAAAATCCAAAAAGGGGGCTCGGGCACATTGACATAGAATTTTGCTAAATTTGGAATATAAAAAATTAATGACATTTTTTTATCGTCAACATTTATTTCTTGCTATTTTCTAATTTTTTTATAATATAACTGAACTAAAGTAATTGTTATTTACAATATCTTGTTAATATTTTATTATTTATTTTCATACTTAATATATTTGCAGCAAATGGTGGGACTACCTTTTTTATTTTTATTTTTATTTTTTTAACTGAACGGTGGGGACTAGCTTTAATTTAGATTCAGATGTTAGCCTTGTTCTATACATCAACTAATTCGAAAACTTCAATCTACTTTTTCTCTTTCACCTTTTCCACTGCTCAAATATTGATTTGATAATTTATTTATATTTTTTAATACATCTTCACTAATTTTTAACCACTAATTATATACGAAATTCGAGTAAACCCAAAATTTTGAATTACATATTGTATAAAACAAAGCCTAAATTAAGTAAATTTAAGTCCATATCAATTATAAAAATTGGTTTACATCCATACAATATTTAATTCAATAATCATAAATTAGTGAAAGAATAAGTTTTTTACTCTTTGATATTAATTAAATAAATTTTTAATATATATCAATTAAAATAATTAATTTATGAATATCATAATAAATTTGTATAGACACATAATTTTTTTGTATAAGTTTTTTTAAATAATAAATTAAACAAAATCTAAATTTATATCCATACAATAATTACGTAATAATTTGGTTTTTCTAGTTATAATTATAAACATATTTATTTAGTGTATATTTGGTAAGCTAAATGAACTTGCTTATAGCTTATATAAGAGCTTATAAGCTCCTTTTACTAAAATAAATTTTGTTTGATTGAAAAGTTTATTTGAAAAGTTGGGAGCTTATCTCAAAAACTTTCTTTACAAGCTTTTCAAATAAGTTCTATGAGCTTTTTGTTTTTATTACATTTTTAACCTCTTTCTTTTTTAAAAATTATTTTAAACATGTTGTTTTGTGTAATTTTGTATTTCCGAGCTAGCTTATTAGCTAGTTTTGCTAGACACTTCTATTTATACTAGCTAACTTTTGAGCTATCGGCTATAAGTTATAAGCCATCAGTTCCCAATTAATTTTTCAGTTTTCAGCTTGTTCTGCCAAATATAGCCTAAATTAATTGTTACTTTCAGTTTAGTTTCTACCAATATATTTGCAGCATGTCCTCTTCTTTAAGATCAAGCTTTATAAAAGCGTATCTGCCTCAAGAAATACTTTCAGTTTAGTTTCTACCAATATATTTGCAGCATGTCCTCTTCTTTAAGATCAAGCTTTATAAAAGCGTATCTGCCTCAAGAAATATAGGCACGTTGAAAAGTTCATTGATCATTGTTTTAACACTAACTAGTAGATGTAGGCCACTAGGCATGTGATACTCATTGATCACTACGTAGTTATTTGGGGGTTACTATTACATATACAGTTAACTTTATGCATACATTATTGAATCAGATTATGCCAAATATTTCCAAAACTCATAATGTGTTCGTATACACCTTTTTTTTGTCTAAAAATTATTTACTTTTAAAAGTCAAAATCAAATATTAATATTAACCACACATCTCACATCATTACTCATTATTATCCACACATCTCGTGGTCCCCGCCACTATCTATCCAAAAAATTAAAATTTAATCAATTTTTAAATTAGAAAAAAAGTGCACACGAACACATGCTCAATATATGGAGTGCAATACGTACGCAACGTAGGTCCCATTGATGGCTTGGTTCGCTTGTGCCTTTTTTTGGTTGTGACTGCATCTACGTTTTACGCAATTCCATAAAAATGTACTTGAAGCATCAGGATATTATTTCAATTCAATTATATATGATTTTCTTTAGTTTTAAATGTATGCGATCTCAGTCTAAAGAGCAATGCAATTGTCAGCTGTTTCTAGATTTCTATATCACAAGATGGTCCTTATAGAATCTAAGCATGCATTGAAATTTGAAGCATATTCTTAACCTTTCTATTTTTATTTTTATTTTTTTTGAAACAATGCAAGTTCGATTACGCAATATTTTCGGTGCTGTCTAATCTTACTTACCAGACATGACACTCAAAGATAGCCAATTGGGTGACGTCTTGAAATGGCATGCAATGTCTCAATCCTTAAGAAGCACTGGCCCAAGTGAAGAAACTAAGCCCTCAACTGGACCTCACGACTCGTTCAACACCCAAGAAGTCAAGCTGATGCTTACGGCCATAAATATCAATCGTATAAAACAAGAACAAATAGAGACTTTGACAAATACTAAAATCATGGAGATATTGAAAGATGCTTTCCCCATGATTCTTACCTTAACCTTTGTAATGTCTGTCCGAAGCATTTCCAGTGCTGCCGATACTATAACTACTACACAGATTTTGACAGATGGTGAGACAATTGTCTCGCCCGACGAAACTTTTGAATTCGGATTTTTTAGTCCAGAGAATTCGAGGAAGCGATATGTTGGCATGTGG
This sequence comes from Jasminum sambac, assembly GCA_018223645.1. NCBI lineage: Eukaryota > Viridiplantae > Streptophyta > Magnoliopsida > Lamiales > Oleaceae > Jasminum > Jasminum sambac. The sequence continues at coordinate 15,633,950 of CP073642.1, forward strand.
TACAAGGAGATCACATTCATGACAGTTGTATGGGTAGCCAATCGAGAAGTTCCACTAACAAGCACAAGTGGAGTATTGAAGCTTGCCGAGCCAGGTCATCTTGTTCTTCTAAATGACACTAATGGCTACACGGTATGGTCAACTAACATGTCACGGCCGGTGAACAATCCGGTCGCCAAATTGCTAAATTCGGGAAACCTTGTTGTGAAAGATGCAAACGATGACAGCCCTGAGAATTTTGTGTGGGAGAGTTTCAATCATCCAACTCATACAATGTTTGCGGGGATGAAGTTTGGTTGGAACTATAGAACTGGTAAAGAAGTGTACCTCACATCATGGAAGAACAATGATGATCCATCTTCTGGAGATTATACATATCACTTCGATCCTACCGGTTATCCACAACAGGTCTTGAGAAAAGGGTCGACGGTGCAGTACAAAACGGGACCTTGGAATGGACTCCGCTATAGCGGAGAACCAAACTCGACGCAAAATCAGATTTACGGCTATGGAGTCGTTCTAAACAAGAATGAAGCGTACTTTTCTTATGAACTCCTTAACAGGTTAGGTCCTTCAGGAATCACCTTGAGTGTAGCTGGCATTGCACAACACTGGATGTGGTTTCCTCAAACGCAAGGAAGGGTTGTTTACGTTTCATCTCCAACAGATATTTGTGACACCTATGGATTATGTGGTGCATATGGTATTTGCAATGTTGCAAAGTCTCCTGTTTGTGGATGTTTGGATAGATTTCAGCCTAAAGTTTCGAATGGGTGTGTTCGAAAAACTGCCTTGAATTGTTCAAAAGGAGATGTGTTTCTCTTCTATTCTGGTATTAAATTGCCAGATACACGATCTTCTGTGTATAACAAGAGTATGACACTGGACGAGTGCAAAGCAATGTGCTTGAGAAATTGCTCGTGCATGGCTTATAGTACCTTGGATATAAGCAGAGGTGGGAGTGGATGCCTCATTTGGTTTGAAGACCTTATTAACATGAGAGAACTAGCAGAAGGAGGACAAGATATTTATGTTCGAATGGCTTCTTCTGAATTACGTATGATTTTAACATATTAAATTTTTTAATCTTACTCTCACTTTCAAGATTGTATTATCATATAAAATTTTGCAGATGTAAGAGGAAAGAAAAGAGAAGTTCTTGAAATAAGCTTGTCATTGTCAGTTGGAGTGGTTCTATCTGGGCTTACTCTAAAGCTATATCTTCAGAGAAGGAAGAAAAGAAGTCGTGGACTAAGAAGAGGTAAGAAAAATCTACCGTCAAGCTTTGCTGTGTTTGCTATCTTTTAGATACTTATTGATGCGGGATTTATGATTTATCGCCCAACACAAAAACTAACGTTGTTTATAATCAGCTATGAGGCTTCCTTCTTTTTGTTTTCTCTGTCAAGTTATGTCCAATACATTGCTCGTGTTTTAGGCATACTGGACAACAACTTCACAGATAATAAGAACGATGGAAGTGCCAACCACATAGAACTACCAATCTTCGATTTACATACAATAAGTAAAGCTACCGATAATTTTTCAACCAATAACAAGCTTGGAGAGGGTGGGTTTGGACCTGTTTATAAGGTAATATATAATTCCTTCTTCTTTATTTTATTTTATTTCATTTTATTTTTTTATTTTTCATTTTTTATTTTTTTGGGCATAACCATTGAAAAATCAACTCTTTTTTTCATGTGTAATGTAAGTGTTTTAGGCCTTGTTTGATTGGAGGTTTAGTTGTTCCGCGCGGTATTCCGTGTAAAAATGTGTGATTAATATTATTTTGGGAAATGTGTGTGGTTGAAAATGAGTATGAGGTATACGGAATTGCGTGCGAATTTGGTTAACACCAAATAGAACAAGGCCTTAATAAACTACATCAATGTGACAATAGGGTGTACTTGAGGGAGGGAAGGAAGTAGCTGTCAAACGGCTATCAAGAAATTCCCTCCAAGGAGTAGATGAGTTCAAGAACGAAGTTGTATGCATAGCGAAACTACAACATCGAAATCTTGTGAAGCTTCTAGGTTGCTGCATTCAACGAGAAGAAAATATGCTGATTTACGAATACATGCCTAATAAAAGTCTCGACTTAATGCTATTTGGTAAGAAATATTTACTTCCCATTATCAACTTATTAGCACGATCGGTCACGCTTAATGACATAAAGTGCAGATCCAGTGCAAAGTGCAGTGCTTGATTGGCCTAAGCGGTTTCATATAATAAACGGCATTGCTCGGGGACTTATGTATCTCCATCAAGATTCTGTCTTAGAGTTATCCATAGAGACCTCAAAGCCAGCAACATTTTACTTGACTTTGATATGAACCCAAAGATATCAGACTTTGGCATGGCTAGAAGTTTTAGGGGAAACGAGACCGGAGCCAACACAAGCCGAGTAGTTGGCACATAGTAATGACCTATTAATTTCCCATAATAATTTATGAAATGGTCTTCTATTACTTAAAACTAAATCTCCTCTAATTTTTCCTATAGTGGTTACATGCCTCCAGAATATGCTATAGACGGCGTATTCTCTGTGAAATCAGATGTATTCAGCTTTGGTGTGTTGGTGCTCGAGATGGTGAGTGGCAAAAGGAATAGAGGATTTTCTCACATAGATCACCATCACAACCTTCTTGGACATGTAAGTACAGTGATTTACTCTAGTCCTTTTAATAAGTATTTCGATACAATGATTTACTCTTGTCATTTTAATAAAGATTTGGATACAATGATTTACTCGTCCTTTTAATAAGTATTTGGATACAAAAGGTCGATCCTTTAATCAAGCTCAATTAATACAGGCATGGATGATGTATAGAGAAGGAAGGACTTTAGAAATAGTTGATGCTTCCCTTAGCTTCTCAAACTATTTGTCAGAAGTTCTGCGATCAATTCACATAGGACTTTTATGCGTTCAAAAATGCCCAGAAGACAGGCCGAACATGTCTTCGGTAGTGTCAATGTTTGGGAATGAAGGTGAGTTGCCTCGAGTTAGACAACCCGGTTTTTTCACAGAAAGAGATTTATTTACGGCCGAAAGTTCGAGTAGTACTAATGTGGCAAGTTCTACAAACGAAATGTCAATTACAATGATGGAAGCAAGATAAAATGGATTGTTTAACATTGTTTCTTGAGGAAGAATTGTGTATCTCTTCCATTACATAAGTTGGAGGATATGTAGATCAATAAGTGGACGCCATTCGAAAGCTATTCTTGAAGCAATCTCCAATGAGAATGTAAATTGTATGATGATGTGGAAAGGAGAGATAGAGCAAAGATCATTATTTTAATTAGAGAAGAATGGAAAGAGGTGTAGGCAAAAAAAGAGCAAAGTGAAATGAGGAGAGAGTGATAGAAATGAATTTAAAAATAATAATAAAAGAGTAGTGGAAGAATTTTAGATATGTGTCTAGAAATAGACATGGCAAGGGAGGAAAAAAGTAGGATAAATGAGAGAAAATTGATTAAAGAAAAGATAAAATTGAAAAAATGTGGAACTCACTCACAATTTTAGTGAGTATATCTCTCTAGAATGGAGATGGACAAGGATAATGTTAAAGATATATAATGCTTGTCATAATATATGATATATTAAAGGTGAAATTCTTATTTTACCCTTAACGCTTGTGTAATATTCTATAAGAGTGAGGGTAATATAATTATTTTATCTAATTATATTACTCTTTATATAACTCTCTATGTCCCTACAACATGATCGGATTGACAATTGATGTGCCCATTGGAGATGCCTAAAATGGATAGATCTCTCTTTGCCTTATCAATAACCCTCCCCTACAAAAGCCCATAGTATGACTGTAATATGGCTACTTGGACATTTTTATTGCAGCACAATATTATATTGTTAATAACCAATTCCCCACATATGTGAAATGCATCAGAATTAGACGGATTGGCTCTGTTTCCCACTGTGGGCAACATAAGCCAATCCCCACGCCGATGTGGAGTCACGTCATCACGGAAATTTTTTTAAAATTTTTAAAAAATTTTTTTGGCATCTACATTAAATTAGATGAATAATATATAACTGTCCTCTAATAATGGGGAATCTCACCCGATTCCCCATAATTTTTTTTTCTCCGACAATGGGTACCGTAAAGGTACCCACGGTGGGTGCGTGAGCCTAACTGCAGGACTAGATGAGAATTCATCAATTTCTGAAGTCAAAAAGTCAATTCGTCCGCAGTCATAAAGTCACAGCGAACACGGAGTTTCCTTGCGAATGTCAACATCCCAAGAGGGATGAGAAGGCACAGGCTATAGTTCGTGTAGGCCCAATTTTCCTTTTATTATTATGATTATTATTATTATTTTTAAAAGGGAATTTTACACCAAAAAAAAAAAAAAAATTTAAACATAATGTTAGTCGAATTCATTTTGTTTCTTAATACATTCCGTGTTAAAATTAATGAACAGTAATTTAAAATGTATGATGAATGTTGATCTTGAACTTTGATTGGGTAGTATGAAATAATTTTTAAGTATAAAACAAGTTAAAACAAAACAGAGGTCAAGATGACCTTATATAATTCTTGTTTAGTTACTAGAAATACTTGCATGTCCAAGAAGGTTGTGGTCGTAATTTCCATGAGAAAAACTCCAATTCTTTTCCCCCACCCACAATTTCTAGTAACAAGATATCACAATTAAATACATACGATTTTATCAAGAATATATCCCTGAATATATATTGTGGTGACATGTAACCACCGAGTAGAATAAAGAACAATGTTTTAAGCAAGTGATTGAAGTGAATGAAATATGTTTTATAGTTGTGTTTACTTATCTATAGCAAGTAGCTATTAAGTGCCAACATGTTGCTGACTCATGCAATTTGCTTAAGTAGTAAGAAATCTTTATGTTAGAGTAAGTCAAGCTTCTTAGTTGAACGCGTATCTCAGTCACAGCAGTGTCCATTCATTTTGTACTGTGCTAAATACATTTGATATTGAAGATGTAGAGATGGATGATAGATGAAGTGTAAAAACCAGTGAGATAGTAAAGTTCCAAAAGAGATATCTGAAGTAATGTATGTAATGGAATTAGATCTACAATTCCTGTTCAAGAACAATGCTAAACCAGTCAACCTAATTATCGTGCTTCCATAATAGTAACTGACATTTGATTTACTGAACTTACTATATCACTACTATTCGAACTTTCGGCCATAAATAAATCTCTTTCCGTAAAAAAATCAGGTTGTCTTGCGTGAGGCAATTCGCCTTCATTCCCGAATATTAACACAACTGAAGACATGCTCAAGCTATCTTCTTGACACTTTTGAATGCATAATAATCCCATGTGAATTGATCTTAGAACTCGTGACAAATAGTTTGAGACACTAAGGTAAGGATCGAGTATTTCCAAAGACCAACCTTCTTTGTACAACATCCATGTCTGTTCTAATTGAAATTGGATAAAGAATTCATTTTTTAAGAGTCATGTTATATGCACATAATAGTTTACACACTATCATGTAGTGCACGTCTCTAAAGTCATCTATTAAATTAGGGTCTAACATCATGACTCATAAGCTTGTCTTTGCAGGTTGAATGAGTCTTTACGTCCATGTTCATAGCTTATCTTCACTAGACACTAGTGCCAGTGCGCATGATCGCCGTTACAAATACGTTATCCAATCCGCTGTCTCTGAGTATTATAAGGTCAAGAATATGCATGAAATTTCTATGCATTATTAGATCCCCTTAGGACTATGTAATGGCGTCCCATCAATCATGGTGATGGCAAACAGATATGAATGAGAAAAATATACACAAACAGTTGACTAGGTCTTGGCCTTTGTATCATTATTTTGGTTAAAGTTAGGTAAATTGGAAACCAAAGAGCATCATATTTGAAATAATTTTTCACGTCAACACACTTTGATGGTTGCATCAAACAATCTATCGGCCATCAAGTAGCGTAATTCTCACTTCGTTTAATGAATTGGTTGTGTTTTTGCTTGCCGAACTTTCAGCCATTACTAGATCTCTCTTTCTATGGAAAAACCAGGCAATTTAGGCCTAGGATATTGTTGCAAGCATAGGAGGCCGACGTGGGTTGATCATAGTACTTTGTTAAGGCACTGTGTATGAGCTTGACAAGTATTGACTAGTTCAAGTGCCCGTCCTTCCTCGTGAAGCATCCACGCCTGCACAAATTAAATTAACTAGGTGAGCTTAATTTTGTCGAGTTAAATTCTTATTGTGCTAAAAATGAACTCTTCAAGTTGAATAGTGATAGACACAACGAGATATATGAACAATAATAAACAATAATTTAAAATGTATGATGACTGCTAAATAGTCAATTTTGATTCAAATTTGACTATGTTAGCTAACACCCATAAAAATGAAAACTACTTCATCATTTTCGGAAACTAGTATATAATGTTTGGCCGCCTACAATGTTTTACTTTTACTTCACACCAAACAATAAATTCAAGTCTTTCTCTCTAAATAATGTTCAGTAAAAATAGCAGTCCGGCTCCGGCATCCACACAATCGGGAAAACAAAAATTATGGGGATCGGGTGAAACCCCTCACCATCATGGGACAGTTATATATTATTCGTCTAACTTAAAGTAAATACCAAAAAAATTTTAAAAATTAAAAAAAAAAATTTTTGTGTGATTACGTGACGCCACCTGGTGGCGCTACGTAGGCGTGGGGATTGGCTTATGTTTCCACTGTGGGGAACAGAGCCAATCCGGTAAAAATAGTAAACATTTTTCATCCCCAACTAACGTTCAAAGCCGGGGAAAAAAAAAGGAAAAGTACAAAAAAGGGGAAGTAGCCAGTGTAAAGCTTTTGAACATGGAGACACTACTTAGTACTAGTGTTGGACTACTTCGCGAGCCCTCTGGTAAACTTGACTATTCAACTGGGAAACAATAATCTACGGTGTAATTAATTAACACATTCGTGGTGCACAAGTATAACACAAGCACGTAGCATCGATTCACTTTCACTTAATTCAAGCAATCAGTAATTAAAAAATATCAAAGCATATTGAATCCGAAAACCAACAATACCTACCATCTCACTATCACTTCCTTCAAAGACCCATTACATTAAGTCATCATTCATCAATCTCTAGGGAGACCAAAGTAGGCCTACATGACCAAGTGTACAACTGACTATATCCAGAGCCCGGTTGGAATCTGTAGGGAAATCTCCTTAGTTCCTATAACAACAGTTATGTTCCGTTCCTGACGTGGGTACGTACCCACACGAAAAAAAAAAAAGAAAAATTGTGGGCCTTCATCGGCCCTCCCACCATAAGGGGGTATGTATCATTCAACCGATCCAATATGAACATTATAAAAAATTTAAAAATAAAATTTTTAAGCTGATGTGGCATCGCCACAGGGCGCCACGTCAGCGTAAGTACCATAAGATCTGTTCCCACGTTGGGAACAGATCAAATCCGTCTATAATAATTAGCCTACGGATGCATCTACATCGGTTTGGGTATAAACTAGCCGGACAACGTATGTATACGACCATTGCATATTTGCATTCAAATAGAAGGGCGGCTGCAATTTGTCTCACTCACTTTACAATTTACGTCAGATATCTATTTGAGTAACAGGAGGGATCTGATAGAGTTAGCATTCAATATTTAGAATGAATGTCTAAGAAATTGGAAAGGAGAGATAATGTGGGGATTCTATGATTTCGATTAGAAAGAACCAAAAAAATTATTAACCCAAATGCAAAGAAATAACGATAGAGGAGAAAATTGATTGTCTTCTATTTGCGCTTTATAAGAATCTAGACCTGTGCAATTATGTAGCTTTTTTCTTAATTTGTTGTGTTTTTAATATTTCTTCATGTCATAACACTAAAACATGAAATGATTTATTTATATTAAAAAAATAATTCAATTAAAAAAAATCTATATATGATCACAATAATAAATGCCACTAAAGTGCGGAAATTGATTATCCCCAGTTCACGTTTATAACCATTTATTATAATGTATTTCCGTCCTTTTTATTTAGTAAGTATATCAAACGCATTACGAAATAGTAATAGGAATGACTTTGATAGAGTTGTATAAAATATTATCTTTTTACCAATCAAGCAAACTTATAGGGGTCGTACACTGGCCAGCATAAATATTTTAAGTGTTGTCAATATCCTTTGGCTTTTATTTTTGATTCTTTAAAAAGAAATTGGCTAATTATAAGTAAAAAAATTAATTTGACAATTGAGGTGTATAGTTTCAAACAATTAATTCAATTACGAAATGCTTGAAGATATTTAATAATATGGATAAAATGGATATTACGAGAAAAAAGGTCAGAACAAAATAGGAATGTGAACGTTTTACACACATCTCCAGTTCTACGTATGAGTGGCTATATACCACACTTTTTTTTTAATTAAGCACACCACATTTAAATTGTATTCAATATCCTTTAACTTTGCAAAATTTTGTATTCATATCATTGAATATTTTTCTTTGTGATTTTTATCCGTAAAATTCTATTAATTATCAAATCTTGTATTGTATCTTAATTTTATTCTAAAAATTTAGCCAAAAAAATCTTTTAAAGATATTTTAAATAAATAAAAACTAACATCGATAAAGTCCGATTGCAGAAATAAAATTGTTGAAAATAGAACCATTATGAACAATATTAAGAGGGGATAACAATCAAGAAATTTGGGAAAAATTACGATGAAAAAATACTATGGATATAAATGTAAAAAGAAATAAAGTTTTGGGGTTCAACAAAATGAGAATTTGGTGTGGCTGATAAAAAGTGTGGTGCCAATATATTTTAACTTTATCTATTCAAGATAATGATACTGATTATAAATGATTAAATCAATGTAAAATGAATGATTTCCTTTTAAAATTATCAAGGTAGGTGAATTTTGCATGGAATTATTAAAAGTTTCGAGTAATAAAATGTAAAATTTTTTTTTGTTATCAAATAAGTATTAGTTCTACGAATTCTTGAAAGTACTCAAATGAGATTGTCGATGGAATTTCAAATATTCACATTTTAGAAAAGTCATATGTTATGTATCTTTTCATTTTCTAAAATTATATATACTAGTATCTATCAATTTAACAGTTTGTTACATTATTGCAAATTAATTATACGTAGTACTTAATTTTTTCAATAATGCATGGTGTACAAATCTACATGCATTTCTTATATACCCATCAGTACTATAATGGATTTGAATTAGATTTCAGATCAATTTATATTGATTGACTACCTTCGTTATGTTAGTTCTCGGAAATACCACTATTTTTTATTTTGGATGTATATATATTGGAAATAAAAACATTTCACACAATTCATATTTAGGTAATTATAATATTAGTACAAAAATTATTTGACATACCACATTATTATTACACCCCGATTAAAATGTATTTTTAATAGTCACACCACTTTTATTTGACAAAATAACCCCTTGGAAATAGTGATTAAAGTCCCGACTCTAACTTTCATGGAGTCCCTCCCGTCTCCACCCCTTTGCCTCTCTTTTAGTACTCCAAAATCACTCATATTCATTCTTCCTTTTTGCTGTCATCTTGTTTTCACGAGAACATCTTTGTTGGCCACCACCTCCGCTAAATGTGAATAAGAACAAGCACCAAAAAACCGGGCCGGGAGAGGGGGGGTGGAGAAGAAAGGAAAATCAAGATTTAAAATATGAACCCATATAGACATGGTGACTGCTCACCTCTATACACCCGAATTAGATAAATCATCTTTAATTCATTGTTCTCCAACTCAATCTCTTTCTCCATTTTAGACAGCATAATTCCCAAGCTAATTAATTTACAGTGGAAATACAGTTAACCTTTTGAGTAATTACATGTAACAAATATAAAAGAGAATTTACGTTGCATTGATTGAAGAAATAGCTAGTGTGTCTTGGCTGGAAGATTGGTGGTGCCATTGTGGTGCAGGTGGCTGCCTCACCACCGATTCCCTTAGCGGAACTAGCATTAGCAGGTGATATAAATGTTACTGGTATAGCTATACAGGGGCCCGCCAGTGGTCCCTCATACACGTTGCACGGTGCGGCCGTGCAGGGACCCACGGGTGGCCCCCGGACACGTGGCGTCGGTACGAGCCAGGCCGCCTCATAAGCCCTTGCCAAGGTGGGCCGCATTCGGCAAGGGCGCCCCGCCTTGATAGTCAACGTCAACCACGTGCGCAGGTATGGCAGTCTGCAATTGACGTGACGTGAAACTACTCACAAAATCTTCAGAGTACACACCAACACTACCTTGTCACATCTAGCCATCCTTGTGATGGGACCTAAGTCAACAGCTGGTGAACACGTGGCTGGCCATCATTACAATCCCACCTGCTACCCCCACATGAGATAGTATAAATAGAAGGTGGGAAGAAGAAAGAAGGGATCGAATTTCTGATAGGCAAATAACCCATCCTCCATTAATTCACTCACCAAGAGCCCTTCAACTCTTTCGAGTGGATCTCCATACCACCTCCACTCAGGCTTCATAGTTTCGCCCACGCCAAAATCTCGTTGATATAGCGTAGAATACTGACGCGGTTGCCGGAAGTTGTGCCGTTGTTGTCGTTTTCTCGGCTCAGACGGTGGTCATCGACGGTCAACGCTCCCGGGCCATCCAGGAGATGATAACGAACCTCCAGAACCAGCAGAACCACGGGGAAGATCAGCATGACCAAGGAAGGAACCCATCCCCAACGTATCACGAAGTCCCGGAGGACAACCCCGGGGGGCAGAACCGATGACAGCGTCCGCCGAACCTCCCCACCAGTCAGCTCCCCCACGCAACGAGCCATCTCACAGCGTGTTTAGCCAACTAGGGCCCTTCCATAGTGGGGCGCCTCGCCATCAGCAGTGGCCAACACCGCCCCTCCGGATCATGCATACACACCGGGAGGGGCGGGCCCCGCACCTAACAGAGGTCCCCGCCAGTCCCAGCCAGTGGGGGCAGATCACGAGGAACAGGGCGAGCCGTCTGTACAGGAGATCCCAGCCCGGCAGTACCACCGTCGGGTGGCCTCTCCTCACCATTCTCAAAGTGGTGAGTCGCAGAGAGCGTTATCCCTGCAGTGCTCCTACGAGCGGGACAATGATGACGAAATATCTCCCCTCTCCGTCAGGCTACTAAGGGCCCCGATTACCCCTAACTTCACGATGCCAAATGTGACGCTGTACGGCGGGCGTGGCGACCCCAACGGCCCGGTAACCGACTATCGCACCGCCATGGACCTAAGGGGAGCCAACCCCGCTCTCAAGGCCCAAGCCTTTCACCTTACCCTCACCGAGGCAGCCAAAACATGGTACTCACGTCTCCCCAGTAGAAGCATCAGCAGTTGGCCGGACTTAAAGAAGAGCTTCCTGAATTATTTCACCACTGCGAGGCCGCCGTCCATGCTTGTGCAAGCTCTGTATGACATCAGGCAGCAGCCGGGTGAGACCTTGCAGAGCTATCTTAATAGATTCAACGAGGCAATGCTCACTTGCGATGTCGTCATCGACCCCGAGGCGCTCACCGCCCTAAAGGGCGGGGTGGATGTCAACACTCCGTTTTTCAGAGACATACAGAACAGAAAGCCCGCCACATTCGACCAACTGATGGATATGTTCAAAGAAGAGATTGCGTCCGAGCAGGTTATGATAAACAGAAATCGGAACCTACCCCTCAACCCGGCAGAACCGCGGCTACATATGAGCCAGAGGCTAGGCAACCGGCCCCAAGGGGATCAACGAAACAGTAGACCTGGGAGCTCACCCACTAGACCCCAGAATGTGACCTCGATAGTTAGCAGAGGGCCGCCAGCCGGGCCTGTGCTGCCCCCGCCTCTAGCCCCGGTTTATTTAGACCAAGCTTATCAGGCTATGGCCAGTCTGGAAGCTGGACCAAGCTCCTCCATCCCTGCTGACTCTCGGCCTTACTGCCGCCTACATCAGTCCCACACCCACAGCACAGAAGACTACCACTACCTCGCCGAACAACGGAATGATAGCAGGCAGGCAGGTGGGAGAAATGGCCGGCACAAATCTGATTGGGCCCCCGGAAGGCAGAACGCTCCCCCCGGTTCGTCCCTGACCGGAGGGTCGAGCCACGCAGGGCCGACGGGCAGAGGGACAGGAAGGAACGCCCGCCACCGCGACAGGACCGGGAATGCCGAATAGACACACAGCCGATCATCGAGGAGGGTGGCTCAAGCAGACACCCCGCCCCTTACAAGGCCGACTCCAATTGGCTCATTCAAAACCCCCAGGGGAGGGACTCCCTTGAAGCCGAGGCCATCACATTCACTGTAACGCCCCGTCCAGTTCCACATACATATACGTCGTGCACGCATCATAAACATAAACATAAACATAAACTTAAAGCCACCTTTGGGCTTAGACCACCTTCGGGCCGTTACATAACATATGGCCACCTTCGGGCCCGTGCACGGGTTTTCATTTCATTTCATACATATTGGAACTAGACAAACGTCAAGCATACATTCATACACGAAACCCTAAACGTTGAAAACATATAACATACTAAGGTTTCGGAGTTCATATACATAGCGCAGGATCTTCAATTCCCGTTCCCAATCACACACCACATCACGTCATTAGGACCTTTCGCCATCTCCCGATCACATCACCTTCATAGAACATAAACATAGACACGTAATGAGTCATAAAGACTCAGTAGATAATAGATGCAATGCAATGCATGTCACACATTCATTTTGGGCCCTCTTGCGAATCACGTGCTTACATTGGCGCCATTTTTTAAACATATGGCCGGGTCCCATAATATAACATAACATCATTGGAGACATCAATCTCCCATTGGGGCATTGGTTCCCCGTTAGACCCAAATATCGGGGCGTAGGTCCCCCGCCGGGCGTAGATCCCCCGTTAGGCCAAAACATTTTCATTTTGTAAATACGTGATAGGCATTTCATACACACGTATGCATTCATGACATGATCATAGGTAGCACTTACCATTATGCCTTGTTTCATCCTCATGTCATCACCATATACGTTACATACATTACAAGGCGTCACAAGGCATAGCCTTGTCATCATCATCATATACATTACATTCATTTCCGTTATTTCCCAACGCATAGCCTTGTCCTCAACACATACATATTGCATATAACACGTTTGTTCCATTACATATACATGAACATAGTTGAGGTCTTATGCTTCATACATCATAATCATCACACATATACACGTAAGGATTCACGTTGAATCATATTCACCACATAAAACACACATTAACGCCATGTTTTTCACGTGAAGATTTCATGAACTATACATTACAATCTCTATGATTCTTTCATGTCCTAGCCAATTAACTCATGGAACATGGCATGAAGATCATGTAGATCATAGAATCACACATATGTCATGGCCTAACATATCATAAGCATAGGACAAGCCAATGGATCCTACACATGCTTTCTAGGTTCATACATGGCATAATACATGGCATAAACATAGCTAGTTCTTGATTCATTCATTCATAAGCATAGATATATGGCATAAAGCATGTAAAACATCCATTATCTACCTTTATACATAGAGAACATCAAGCATGAAGAGAAATCAAGCTTCCCCCTTTCCTTCATTTCCTCTCCTTCTTCCTTTCTTTGCTTCTTTCTTCTTGTAATCATAGATTACACACCCATAACACACATGAGAGAAGGAGTTTAGGATGATTACATGAGTTATTGGGAGTCTTGGAAGGGTTTTGGGAGCTTGAGAACCGAGCTTGTGTGAGAAATACCAAAGAAATGACTAGAATCTTCTAAAATAACACTTCTGCCGACTTAAAATTACGGCCGTAACTTCCACATGTACGGCCGTAACCCTTTCCTTACGGCCGTAACTCAGCCTCTGCACTTCCCGTTCTTCCCATGTTTTGACCTTACGGCCGTATCTTTATCACTTACGGCTGTAACTTAACTTTTACGGCCGTAATCCTTACATTTACGGCCGTAATTCTGGTTCTGCAGAATTTTCCCATTTTCATCTTTTCGAAGGCCGTTTCGCATTCCGGGACATATCCTGTACTTCCAAACATATCGTGAACATATCATATACATTTACATCATGCTGAAACGTCATCATATCATCTCATATCACATACGGAGTCATATACGGACGTATATACAAAATCATATACGTATCCAGGACGAATTCGGGCGGGTCATTACATTCACGGACTCCGACATGATTGGGATCCATTACCCTCACTGCGACGCCTTCGTCGTTCGCGCCGAGGTAGCACGGAACGGCCTTACCCGCATGTTGGTAGACAATGGCAGTTCAGTAAACATCATCTTCGCCAGTACATATGAACAAATGGAGATAGCCATGCCTTTGGCCCTGTTGCCAGACCCTATTTATGGATTCATTGGCGATTGTCTAACCCCCAAGTAGAGCATCACCCTCTCCACCACCATGGGCAAGGCTCCAAGATCTAAAACTCTGCTCATGGAATACCTGATCATAGATCGGCCATCGACATACCATGGGGTATTGGGGTGACCCGCCCTAAAAGACCTCCACGCCGCGACCTCCGTCCATCACCTATGCCTGAAGTTCCCCACGGAGTGTGGGGTGGCCACGGTCCGAGGGGACCAACCAGAGGCGAGGAGGTGCTATCGGAGCGCCCTACGAAAAGATGAATGACGAGAAATGAACATGGCTGGGGATGTGGAAATGTTGGAGCCGAAGGAGAAAACAATAAGGGGTGAGGACGTCGAGATGGAAGAAGCCAACGCCCCCGAAGACTTGGCCCCTAGGGTCACAGAGGTAGACTCGCCCTCTGCCGGGGCGGTAGAGCAGCTGGAGTTGTTCCCAGCCGATCCCCTCGACCCTACCAAGATACTCCAGATTGGGTCAGACCTCCCCGCCCGGGACAAACAAAGGCTGGTCAATTTCCTAAGAAGCAACCTCGATGTGTTTGAGTGGAAACACGAAGACATGGTCGGTATCGACCCCAGGACATGCTGTCACAAGCTCAACGTAGACCCATCACACCCGGGACATCGCCAGAGGCGCCGAGCCCTTAATGCGGCCAAGTACGAGGCGCTGTGCGAGGAGGTAGGCAAACTCCTAAAAAATGGGTTCATTCTAGAATGCTGGTACCCTAAGTGGGTCGCCAACCCAGTCCTGGTAAAAAAGCCTAACGGGAAAATGAGGACCTCAATCGAGCCTGCTCGAAGGATAGCTTCCCTCTTCCCCGGATTGACCAGCTGGTTGACGCCACTGCCGGCCACGAGTTGCTCAGCTTCATGGACGCCTACTCCGGATACAATCAGATACCCATGCACCCAGAGGACGAGGAGCACACCGCTTTCACCACGGACCGAGGCCTCTATTGTTACAAGGTCATGCCCTTCGGGCTCAAGAACGCCGGGGCCACTTACCAAAGATTGGTTAACAGGATGTTCGCAAGGCAGTTAGGGCGAACGGTAGAGGTATATGTGGACGATATGCGGGTAAAGAGTGTCCAAGCAAAAGATCACATCGCCCACCTGAAAGAGATGTTTGAAGTGCTGCGGCAGTACCGAATGAGGCTGAACCCCCTAAAGTGCGCCTTTGGAGTAGCCTTAGGAAAATTCTTAGGCTTCATGGTGAATCAGCGGGGCATAGAGGCCAACCCTAAAAATATTCAAGCCCTCCTAGACATGCAATCCCCCCGGAAGCCCAAAGAAGTCCAGCTCCTGACCGGCCGCATAGCCGCTCTAACTCGATTCGTCTCAAAATCCACCGACAAGTGCCTACCCTTCTTCAACATCCTTAAGGGGGCAAGAGATTCTAATGGACAACCGAATGCGAGGTGGCCTTTCAAGCAGTAAAGGCGTACTTGGGAAAGGCTCCTCTATTGTCTAAACCGAAGAAGGGCGAGACCTTACAAATCTACCTAGCGGTATCAGATGAGGCAGTAAGCTCCGTGCTCGTCAGGGAGGAAGCCGAAGCGCAGTTGCCGGTGTATTATACGAGTAAAGTCCTCCTCGACGCCAAGACGCGATACCCAGAAATGGAGAAGCTCGCGCTGTCCCTCATCTTAGCCTCCAGATGCCTCCGGCCATACTTTCAGGCACACTCAATCGAGGTATTGACTAGCTTCCCGTTGAGAGAGATCCTTCAGAAAACCGAGGCCTCTGGAAGAATGCTGAAATGGGCAGTCGAATTGAGCCAATTTGACATCAGGTTCAAATCAAGATCCGTGGTCAAGGCCCAAGCACTGGCTGATTTCGTGGCCGAATTCACGCACCCCCCGCCTCAACCAATGGAAACCGAGGTCGCCCAGGTTCACCCATGGCGCCTCCAGGTAGACGGATCCTCAAGCGAGGACGGGTCCGGGGCGGGCGTCATCTTGATAAGCCCGGAAGGCCACGTATTGAGTTGCGCAATCAGGTTCTCTTTCCCTGCCTCCGACAACGTCACCGAGTATGAAGCCCTCCTGGCCGGCCTACGTCTAGCCGAGGAGATGCAAGTCAAACGATTGACAGTCTACAGTGATTCACAGTTGGTAGTTAATCAGGTAAATGGCCACTTCGTCGCTAGGGAAAAGACGATGTCCCTCTACCTCAAGGCGGTCACCAAGCTCCTTCCCCGATTCGAAAGCTTCGAACTACTCCAGGTCCCACGAGCTGAAAATACCAACGCCGACGCCCTATCAAAGCTGGCCAGCAGCAAAGATTCGGAGTTGTTTCGGACCATCCCGGTAGAACGCCTAGCACGACCTTCGATTGAGAATATCAAGGAGGTTCTGACTGTGGCAGAGGAGGCAGAGGGGGACGGGCCTATCTGGATGGCCCCATTCATTGCCTATCTGAGAGACGGGACACTGTCTGCTGACGAGAACGCCTTGAAATTTAAACTGCGGGCCGCGTAGTTTGTGTTGCTGGACGGAGTATTGTACAAACGCGGATATTCGATGCCCTTGCTGCGATGAGTGTCTCCCTTCGAGGCCTCGTACATCATGCGGGAGATCCATGAGGGGATGTGTGGTAATCACTCTGGCGGGCTGTCCCTAGCCCAAAAAATACTGAGACAGGGATACTTCTGGCCAACCCTCAAGCAAGACACCACGGATTTTGTAAGGAAATGCACAAATTGTCAGAGGCACGCCCCACTCTCAGCCCAACCCCACCATTCCCTTACCCTGGTGACAAGCCCTTGGCCATTCGCCAAATGGGGGGTTGACCTCATCGGACCTCTGCCCAAATGAAGAGGCGGGGCGACGCATGCCATCGTTGCCATCGATTACTTCACAAAGTGGGTCGAGGCCGAACCATTATCATCCATAACTGAAGCCAAGACCTCTCAGTTCATGTGGAAACACATTATATGTCGCTTCGGAATTCCTCAATCCCTGGTAATAGACAATGGCCGCCAGTTTGACAATCGGAAAGTTCGACTCCTCTGCGAGGAGTTGGGCACTGCGAAGCACTTCTCCGCGCCGCACCACCCTCAGTCCAATGGGCAGGCCGAAGTAGTTAATAAGACCATCAAACTGCTACTCAAGAAAAAGCTAGACACTGCAAAAGGTGCTTGGGTTGATGAACTTCCCTATGTACTATGGGCGATCCGAATCACCCCCCATTCTGCCACCGGAGAGACCCCCTTTGCCATGACCTACGGCGCGGAAGCAATGAGCCCCGTGGAAGCTGGCCTCCCATCCCCTAGGAGGATCTTGTTCAATGAGCACGCTAATGGCGAGGCTCACCGAGCCGCCCTCGATTTGCTTGAAGAAAAAAGGGACACTTCCCAGGTAAAGCTTCTTTCCTACCAAAGGAAGATGTCTAATTATTTCAACAAGAAGGTCAAGGTCAAGCTCCTGAACGAAGGGACCTCGTTCTCAAGCTCAACTTTGCCCCTGCAAACCAGGGCTCGTTCAGCTCCAACTGGGAAGGCCCCTATCGCCTAGTCAAACCAGATCCGGCCCGAACTTTCCAAGTCGAAGAAATTGGGGGTAAACCCCTTCCCCACCCGTGGAATGCTGAACACCTCAGGAAATATTATCAGTAGCACCCCACTACTTGTAACCTGACAAGGGAAAGTCATGTACCTCCCCAAGTTGTAATAAAGCAGTTAGTATTTCGTTTTCATGGAACAAATCTAAGGGCGAGTAGGCCCACGCATGAAGGCGCGGCGTGCAAGCCCCTTCACTGCATAAGCTAATCTACGGGCCAGCAGGCCCACGCATGAAGGCGCGGTGTGCAAGCCCTTTCACCACATGAACTAATCTACGGGCGAGCAGGCCCACGCATAAAGGCGCGGCGTGCAAGCCCCTTCACTGCACAAACTAATCTACGGGCGAGCAGGCCCACTCATGAAGGCGCAAGCCCCTTCACTGCACAAACTAATCTACGGGCAAGCAGGCCCACGCATGAAGGCGCGGCGTGCAAGCCCCTTCACTGCCTAACCTAATCTATGGGCGAGCAGGCCCACGCGCGAAGGCGCGGCGTGCGCGCCCCTTCATTGCCTCACTAGTCTATGGGCGAGCAGGCCCACGCGTTAAGGCGCGGCAGGCAAACCCCTTCACCGCCTGACCATTCTATGGACATTCCAGCCCGCAGAGAATGGCTTGCCGTCCCAGCTCCTTCACTTCTACGACCGGCGGGGTCATATGTGAATAAGCGCCAAGGGTACTTAAAAGGTTCCGCTCGTTGCTATCCTCACGTTTAACGTTAACGCAAACATGTTAAGGAAATCATGAGCAGTGTCATCTTAAGTTCAGGGGTTATCTCAAGTTGATACGAGTATATTAAGGACGTTAGTAACAATGTTGTTGTGGGTTCGAGTTATCTCCGGTTCGAAAGTTAATACAAGCGTCGTCGAGCGAGTCGTGAACAAGGAAAAGCGAAGGCGACGCGAACGAGGCAACATAAAATAACTTTTAGGGCTCAACACTTTGTCAAAATCAACAATTGGAACAAGCATGTATTTTATTAAATTTATGAGGTGCACCTCGGTTACAGTAGCTTGGGAAACAGAGCCATCCCTATTTACAAGTATACCTATCCTACTCCTCGCCGGATTCTTCACCGGACTCATCCTCCTCCTCAGCCCCTAGATCCCTCCGGATGGCGGCGAGGCTTAGGCCAGGGTAGGCCTCATCCACGGCCTTCAGGGCGAGCTTCGCCCCCTCTGTCACCCCGTGATCCAGCAGCGGCTGATAATACTCGGAGGTATGGAAGGTCGCCATAAAGGACCGCTCCCATTCCGCCCGGTCCATATGCTGGCCCACAAGGGTGTTGGTCGAGACGGCCGCAGCGGAGCCCTCCTTGGCTGCCTTGAGCTCCGCCGTGAGGCAAGCTATCCGATCCTCCATCTCGCTCCGCTCTGCCGCCATCCTCTGCGCATTGGCAAACATGGCGTCAAGTTTAGAATTGAATTCTAATCGATCAAGTTGAAGCTCGAACTGTTTAGCACGTACCTCGGCCAAATCCCGCTGGAGAGCATCAACGGTGCCCTGGTATTGAGTCACCTCGACCTCTAGCTTGAGATTCGCCCTATGGAGGTCGTTGTTCTCTGACCGGAGATCGGCGACTGCGGCATCCCTAACCTTCAGCACCTCGTCAAATTTGCCTTTCAGCTCATTGATTGCGCTTCGGGCCTCCGCCGCATCTGCCCCTCGTGCCGACCTCTCGTCCAGGAGCTCCTTCCGCAGGTGCACTAGCTCGGCGGAGTCCTCCTCCCGCGCCGTCTCTAACGATTTCAGCTGGATGCCCCGTTCTTCGTAAGCCTTGCTCAACAAGGCCTGTTCTTGGAGGGACGCCTCGTGCTTCTTCGTCAAGGCGGCAACGTTATGATCGGACTCACCGAGCTCCGCCTTCACCCGCCCCAGCTCCTCCTCCAGCGAGGCCGACCTCACCTTCTCCACCTCCAACATCTCCATGGCATCGCCATCCTTCGCCGCCTCCCCCACCACCCTCCGTGGCTCCTCTATGAAGTAGAGGGCCCTGCTGCTCTCCGCCTCCGCCGCATAGAGCAGCTGTTCCGCCGACAATTTACTAGCCAGGGCTGTGACCTCGCTTGGCAGATACTTGGTCAAGAGGTAGGCCCCGACCCTAGCGACCCTCGGGAGACCGCCGGCGGCCTTCTGGGTTACTTTTTCCCGGACGGCCTCACGAGACTCTTGTAAGCTTCCTCTGCGGCCGGATCAAGCTCCCCCCGCGATACGCCCACAGCTGCCCCCTCCTGGATCGGCAACGCCGCTTGCGAAACCTCCTCGGCAGGCAGCTTTTTTTGGCGGCGAGTAACCAAACCCTCCGCCTCCTCAACAACCGCCTCCTCGGCCGCCACCAATGGAACGGCAAAAGGCATGGCGGCCGGCATCCTCTCCGTCGATTTTTTCAACCTCCTCCTTACCAACGGGGCTGGAGCCACCTCCTCACCCCACCTCTCCCTAAACAGGCCCTCTACCCGCGGCTCCACCTCGCCCGTCTCCGGCGCTTCCTCCCTAGCCGGACCCGCCTCATTCACTGCAACCTCCCCGCCCGACCTTCGTCTCATCCTCCGCCGGCACTCCCTCCACCAGCCCCACCTCCGCAGTTGGGAGATCAACCACCCGTGGCTTTTTCCCCTTGGCGGCCATCAGTTGCTCCATAGGGACCGCCGGTATGGAGATCTTCCTCTTCTTTGCGGGTGGGGGCTGCGCCATGGTCACGGCCGGCCCAGCTTGCACGCTGGCCGCAGCCTTGCACTCCTGAGCCACCTTTTTCAGCATCTGCTCCGTCGCCGCGCCAGAAAACACCGCCGGGCCCGGACAGCCAGCCTCGGCCACGGTTTTTGATTGGCCCAGGCCTTGGGATTCCTCGCCTGAAACAGCAGTGTTAGAACTTCAAAAAAAAAAAGCAAAGCAAAGAGAACAGCGAGGCACTTACGGCTGTGGGAACCAGACCGGCCCGTCCAAGCCTCTCCTTGTCAAACAGCCGGCCATAGGATCGGTCCTCCTCCGGTCTGCCCACTATGGCCGCCAGCAATCGGATATCGCCATCACACAGGTCGAACACCCGAGACAGACCTGCAACAATCAAATTTAGAACAACAGAAATCCAGTAAGAACAAGTGAAAACCAAAGGCCAAATTCTTACCGGGTGATCCAAAAGCAACTGGCATTGGGAGCTGCTCCTTCCTCTCCCATGGGCACCTCTGAAAATCTCCACCTACCCACAGCCAAGACTCTTTCCACTTCTTCACATTCGAGGCAGTCTTGACCAGTGGGGACAGCCCGCTCCTAGGGGAGATGTAGAACCACCCAGCCTCCCCCGCCTTCTAGACGGCATGGTACGTCTCAAAGACGTACAAGGGCATCTCCTGACCTCCCATCACTTCGGCCCAGAGCACTAACGAGCCCATGATGTGGGCGAAGCTGTTGGCGGTCACTTGCATCAGCACCAGGTTGAACCGCCTCAACACCTTCCTCACGAACGGGTGCAGGGGCCCATGAAACCCGCCGTAGTTCATTGCTGGCGTTGAAAACCCCACAGCTCCCCGCCTCACCGCCTCGGCTGACAGGCCCTTTCCTCCGCCGAGGGTACCCAGAACTTCACCGACCCCAAAGTTGTAACCCCAGCAGGGGAAGGGATCACGCCCAACCCGTAAGGGGTAGTTCTCGCACGCCTGCCGCCCCACGCCCGCCACCCCAACCACCACCTCGCCACCTTCTCCGCCACCATCCCCACCCCCACGGGACTCTCCGGCCACCACTACTGCCGTATCCTCCGCCTCTGCAAATTCATCCAAACCTCCCGCGACACCGCTCTTTCCACCACCAGCCACTAACGCTGTGATAAACTCATCATCAGAGTCCAGCAGCACCACCGGAACTCCATTTTCGGCCACCACGGCCAAAGGGGCAGCAGCCATTACCTCACTGTTGTTGATTTGAGTCGACACCATTTTCACTCAAGGTTTTATGGTAACAAAACAATGAACGTTGAGGCTTTTTGAGAATTCTGGAAACGGGAACTCGAAATGCAGAAAGCTGAACTCAGAAAATGAGAAAGCAAAAGGTGCGAATGTTCTGAGGGCACCCATATATATAGGCAAGGCTTCTCAATCTCAGCCATACACCTGTCGCAAATCTACCCCGTCCCGTTTCCCGAACCGTCTCTGCCAGCTCACGTCAGCGTAGCCTTTGCAGTCACGCCTATCCCCCCATTGGTCGTGCCCTCCAAGCGCCCTCAAATCCCGGGATTTTACAGCTGCCATGATTGCCCACAGTTAATGCACATAGCCGTTACGGCCCTTCCAATTCCCAAGACACACGTGCTACCACTTCGCCTCGCCTCGCCTCATAAGCCCACGGCTCGACCGTCCACATCACCCCGCCTCATCAGGCCGCGGCTCGAATGCCATCACATCGCTCCGCCTCATCAGGCCACGACTCGCATGCAATCGTATCGCCCCGCCTATCACGACGCCGGAACCTTCTCTAAACCCGACCCCCCGTATAAATATCAGGAAGTCGGGCTTGGGGGACTTATGTTACTGGTACAGCTATACAGGGGCCCCGCCAGTGGCCCCCTCATACACGTGGCAAGGTGCTGCCGTACAGGGACCCCCGGGTGGCCCCCGGACACGTGGCGTCGGTACGAGCCAGGCCGCCGCATAAGCCCTTGCCAAGGCGGGCCGCGTTCGGCAAGGGCCCCCCGCCTTGATAGTCAGCGTCAACCACGTGCGCAGGTATGGCAGTCTGCAAATTGACGTGACGTGAAACTACTCACAAATCTTCAGAGTACACACCAACAATACCTTGTCACATCTAGCCATCCTTGTGATGGGACCTAAGCCAACAGCTGGTGAACACGTGGCTGGCCATCATTACAATCCCACCTGCTACCCCCACATGAGGTAGTATAAATAGAAGGTGGGAAGAAGAAAGAAGGGATCGAATTTTTGATAGGCAAATAACCCATCGTCCATTAATTCACTCACCAAGAGCCCTTCAACTCTTCCGAGTGGATCTCCATACCACCTCCACTCAGGCTTCATAGTTTCGCCCACGCCAAAATCTCGTTGATATAGCGCAGAATACTGACGCGGTTGCCGGAAGAGAAGGAAGGGGATGGCCTTCAATATTGAAGGGGATGGCCTCCAAAATCTCGGCTCAGACGGTGGTCATCGACGGTCAACGCTCCCGGCAATTGGTCCTAGCGTGCAGGTGAACGAAGGAAGACGACCGAGGTGTGGAGTAACTGTGGGCCCCATTTCTAGAGGTCAACAATAAAGATGAATCTCTTTTTGTGAAGATTTTTTTAATTATTTTAATTATTTATTTTTTAAAATTTGTTGTATGGTGCATGCGGTGTAGAAAGTCTCCAAATAATCTTTAAAATGACAAAAATCTTTTCAAAATTCTGTGGGGATGGCCTTCAATATTGAAAGTTTAAAAGAAGAGAAGGAAGGGGAAACTGTGGTGCTCGTACTGATGACAGTCGAAAATTATGCATGTGATATGGTTGAAATTTTAAAACTTATTTTTATATTTTTTATCCAATATTTTCTTATCTTAAATCAATCGCATCCACATATCTTGTAAGACTTACATATACTACAAAATCTCCACTATTTAACTCCACTCATTCTCTTTCCTTTTTCACATAAAAATCCATAAAAAAAATCAATCCTATCACCCTTTATAAGAATGGCAATTCTTTCTTTTCAATGGATGACTGTTTTGTTTGTAATGGTAATATGATTACCCTTCATATATATATTTTAATGTAGTATGGTGATATGATAATTAGGGCAAATCAGCCTTGCCTTACAACAACATTGGGAAATTTGTTCCTAGCTCTCTCTCTTTACACACACTTTCCCAGCTTCAAGTCCTTGGTTAATTTGGTGTCATTCTATCACCTACTGCCATTAAGTGCCAACATGTTGCTGACTCGTGCAATTTGCTCAGGGGCGGAGGTAGGATTTTTCTAACTGGTGGGCTAACAAAATGTTTGTTACAAAAAATTAAAAAAATAAAAAATAAAAAATAAAATTAAAATAGAATCCAGACAAAACACAAAAAAATACGAGTATCATACAACTTAAATTAATATATTCTTATAACGTAATGTATAATATATACATATAAAATTAAAAGGCAATATTTAAAACAAAAAGAATACATTAACAATATACTTATCCTTGTATTTATTCTTCGAGGTGGAATTGAATTTGGAGTGGAAAATTTGAGACTAATATTTGGATTAGTTGAAAGATCATTTATCATAATTTTTCTTGAAGCAATGAAAAATGTCTGTGTTATTCATTCTAATGCGAGTTGCCAAAATACAAATATCATTTCACATAATACAAATGCAAAAAAATGAAATATCATTTTTAATTCCAAAACTCACGTTGCACTCTCAATTTATAAGTCACAACATATGTCTAAATGTCCAATTTCAATTGACAAATCATAATTTATCAAATTCCAAGCAACTCTAAATTCCAAATTCAAATTTAATACAAAAAAAAAACTCCAATTACAAACTTAGAACTTAAAATAAGAAATTCGTAAATAGATTGAAATTATGCTTTATAGTCCAAACAAATTAGTATGTCTTAAAAAAGGTTAGAAATTAGAAATTAATAGCCAACTCATTCACGTTATATAACAAAATTAATGGAAGAAAATGAGATGAAAAAAAAAAACAGTTGCTCTACATCAATGTGAACAAAAATATGGTAGGAAAAATAGGCTAAAACTTTGTAAAGAAAACTACACACCTACACACACTTGACTGTACTACTGTTGCTCACTCTGCCACAATGTGATAAAAAATATTGAAGGAAATGTCGGCTACAACTTTTTGGCCTATGCCAAGATTCGAACCAAGGATTTTGTTTACAAAAATTCCTTCCACCACAGAATTTTAATAGCAAATATGGAAAAATCTGAAAATTATATATTTTCTCTAGTGGGATTGAGCCAACGACAGAATCGCTAGCTCGACCCCTGAATTTGCTTAAGCAGTAAGAAATCTTTATGTTAGAGTAAGTCAAGCTTCTCCGTTGAACGTGTATCTCACAAGTCACCACAGTGTCCATTCATTTCGTATTTTGCTAAGTACATTTGATATTGAAGATGTAGAGATGTATGATAGATAAAGTGTAAATACCAGGCAGATAGTAAAGTTCAAAAAGAGATACATGAAGTAGGGCTTGTTCTCAACAAAATTATCTAACAAAACTTTTTCTTTCTTATTATTTATAACCATTCATTCAATTATTTAATATACTTTCCCTAATTTACAACCATACGTTTCACACGGAAATCGAGTAAAGTTTCCATAGAACAAGGCCGTAATGTATGTAATGGAATTACATATACAATTCCGCTTCAAGAACAATGCTAAAATTAACGTAATTATCGTGCTTCCATAATTGTAACTGACATTTGATTTACTGAACTTGCTACATTACTACCATTCGAACTTTCGGCTATAAATAAATCTCTTTCTGTAAAAAAACCAGGTTGTCTTGCCTGAGGCAATTCCCCTTCATTCGTAAACATTAACACGACTGAAGACATGCTCGGCCGGTCTTCTTGACATTTTTGAACACATAGTAATCCCACGTGAATTGATCTCAATACTTGTGATAAATAGTTTGAGACACTAAGGTGAGGATCAACTATTTCCAAAGACCTTCCTTCTTTGTACAACATCCATGCCTGTACCAATTGAAATAAGTTAAGGGACTCATTTTTAAAGATGTTATATGCATATAATGTTTTACATAATAACACGTGGCGCGCATCTCCGAACTCATCGATTAAAGTTAGGGTCTAATATTTTTCCATTTTATCTTGCTCTTTAGTAGATATAAATTATTGGTGTCAACTATCATCTACAAGTAGTTTTTTTGTTTTGTGAATCCAAATTCTTAAACGGACTAGTTTGTTTTCAATGTATAAGGAAGTAAATAAAGTGTACTGACATGTCCAAGAAGGTTGTGATGGTGTTCTTGATGAGAAAATCCCCGGTTTCTTTTGCCACTCACTATCTCGAGCACGAGCACGCCAAAGCTAAATACATCTGATTTTACAGAGAATATGCCATCCATAGCATATTCTGGAGACATGTAGCCACTGTAGAGAAAATTTGAAGGAAATTAAGTTATAAGTAATAGAAGAGCATTTCATATACATGAGAGAGACAGAGATTATTACTATGTGCCAACTACTCGAGTTGTGTTGGCTCCAGTCTCGTTTCCTCTAAAACTTCTAGCCATGCCAAAGTCCGATATCTTGGGGTTCATGTCAGAGTCGAGCAAAACGTTGCTGGCTTTAAGGTCTCTATGGATGATTCTAAGACGGGAATCTTGATGGAGATACATGAGTCCCCGAGCAATACCGTTTATTATGTGAAACCGCTTACACCAATCAAGCACCACACTTTGCACTGGATCTACACTTTATGATGTTAAGTGTGACTAATTTTGATAAAATATGCTATTAATTTGACTGTGCGAAGTAAATGTTTCTTACCGAATAGCATAAAATCGAGACTTCTGTTAGGCATGTATTCATAAATCAACATATTTTCTTCTCTTTGAATGCAACAACCTAGAAGCTTCACAAGATTTCGATGCTGTATTTTAGCTATACACTTAACTTCATTCTTGAACTCATCAATTCCTTGGAGGGAATTTCTAGATAGCTGTTTCACCGCAATTTCTTGTCCTCCCTCAAGTACGCCCTAGTGTCACATTGGTGCATTTTGCGTCTTAAATTTACATGAAAAGCACTAGATTTTCAAATCATTATGCAAGAAAGAAAAGGAGTTATATATTACCTTATAAACAGGTCCAAACCCACCCTGTCCTAGCTTGTTCTCGATCGAAAAATTATTGGTAGCTTTGGTTATTGTGTTCAGATCGAAGATTTGTAGTTCCAACTCGTCGTCGGAATTTTCATCGTTCTTATTGTCTGTAAAGTCCTTGTCTAGCATGCCTGAAACACGAGCAATGTATTGTACATAACTTCATAGAGAAGAAGCAAAAGAATTATTCCTCTTAGAAGATTATGAACAGCGTTAGTTTCTTTGTTAAGCAATAAATTATAAATCTAAATTGTAACTAACATAATCAAGCTTGATGACAGATTTCCTTACCTCTCCTTAGCCTCTGGTTCTTCCTTCTACAAAAATACAAAGTAAGCCCAAACAGAACTACTCCGAGTGACGAGGACACGCTTACTTCAAGAATTATTCGTTTCTTTCTTCCGGAATCTGCAAAAATTATACTATAATTAAATTAAACAATCTCGAAAGTTTGATAAGATTTATAATGAAGGTTAATAAATACATACGTAATTTAGAAGAAGCCATTCGGATGTAGATATCTTCTCCCCCAGCGAGTTCCCTAATGTTAATCAGCTCTTCAAACCAAAGTAGGCATCCATTTCCCCTTATATCCAAACTACTATAAGCCGTACATGAGCAATTTCTCAGGCACACTCCTTGCACTCATCTAGTGTCATGCTCTCATTATACCACGCAGATTGTTTGTCTGTGTGTGTATCTGGCAATTTAACACTAGAATACTTTATAAACACGTCTCCCTTTTGACAATCCAAGGGAGTTCTTCTAATACACCCATTCGACCAATCATTATTCGCCCATCCATTTGGATCTTTAGGCGTAAATCTATCCAAACATCCACAGACAGGAGATTTCGCAAGACTGCAAATACCATATGCACCACATAATCCATAAATGTCACAATGATCTGTTGGAAGTGTAATGAAAACGACCCAACTCTGCATTTGATTAATCCATGCCTCGAATTGTCCAATGCCACCTACACTCAAGGTAATTCTTAAAATGATTGATTTGTTAACTTGCCCATAAGAAAAGTACGCCTCGTTTTTGTTGAAAACGATTCCGTAGTCTAAAACTGGATTTTCGCTCATGTTTTGCCTGCGCGTCCCACTAAAGCGGAGTCCATTCCACGGTCCAGTTTTGTACTTCTTAGTTGAACCTTTCATCAACACGGCTTGTGGATAACCGATAGGATCGAAATGATACGCATAATCTCCCAAAGATGGATCATCATTGCTCTTCCATGATGTTATATACGCTTCTTTATTAGTTCTAAAGTTCCAACCAAACTTCATCCCTGCAAATATTGTATCAGTTGGATGATCAAAACTCTCCCACGCGAAATTCTCAGGTTCATCATCGTTTGCATCTTTCACAACAAAGTTCCCCGAATCTAGCAATTTCGCGACCGGATTTTTCACAGGCCGTGACGTGTTACTCGACCACACCGTAACGCCACTAACGTCGTTTAGAAGAAGAAGACGGCCAGGCTCAACAACCTTCAGCACTCCAGTTGTGTTTGTAAGTGGAACTTCTCTGTTGGCTACCCATACAACTGTCATAACGGTAACTTTCTTGTACCACATGCCGACGTATCGGTTCTTGGAATTCCCGGGACTGAAGAATCCCAATTCAAAAGTTTCATCGGATGAAACGATGGTCTCACCGTCTCTCAGAATATTTGTAGTCATTAAAGTATCCGTCGTGTTGGAAATACTTTGGACAGACTTTACGAAGATTAAGGTAAGAATTATGGGAAAAGCTTGGTTCAATATCTTCATCGTTTTAGTATTTGTCTTAGTCTGTGTTTGTTCTTCTTATTTTATAGTTAAGATTGATAACTAATTTGATATATATGTAATGACTAATGAGTCATCATAAGCTTGACTTTGCCTGTTGAATTAGTCTTTGGGTCCATGTTCATAGCTTTTCTTCACTAGGGCCAGTGCTTAATGGTGACTAACACATGATCGCCGTTACAAACACGTTATCCAATTGGCTGTCTCTGAGTATATCATAAGGTCAAGAATATGCATGAAATTTCTATGCATTATTAGATCCCATTAGGACTGTTATGGCGCCCCTTCAATCATGGTGATGACAAACAGATATGGATGAGGAAATTATAGACACAAATAGTTGACTAGTTCTGAGCCTTTAATTTGTCATTATTTAGGTTAAAATTACATAAATCGGAAACTAAAGAAAATCATAATTGAAATAATGTTTCACGTCAACCCATGACTTTTACAGTTGCATCAAACAACCTATCGGCCATCAAGTAGCGTAATTGTCACTTCGTTTAATTTGAAATGTATGATGAATGATAAACTTGAACTTTGACTGGGTGGTATAAAATAATTTTTAAATATAAAATAAAATAAGTTAAAACAAACAAAGGCCAAGATGACTTATTGAGTACCTAATTACGAGTGACATTGCTTTAAGCGTTATTTTCCATATTTAGCCACCCATAAACCCGTTACAAATAACACTAGATTAATGTTTCAATGGATGATGGCGTATGATATGCGTCAATGACTTGTTAGCGGACAATGTCATTATCAACTCGACAAGTGGAATATAATCAGCATATCCTCTAAGAAGGGTGAACAAAATATTGAAAGAATAAATTTCATACACAGTTACATATATTAAACAAAATTTTAAATGTTATACGTAGAATTAAAGAAATTCTAAAATACTCTGAACGCTGTCACGACCCCATATATGCCCCCCTTTTAACTTCACCTCTCGTCTGGACTATACGCTAAGCAACTCTCCTTGCCACCTAAAAAAAAAAAAACTTCGTGTTCAAAATCTTCATGGTTTCTTCACTTGGCCCACTGCTTAGTCAGGATTTAGACACTGCATGCCACTTCAAACATGTCGTCCAATTAATTGACAATCTGTAACTGTTAATAGGTCAAGAATATGCTTCAAATTTCTATGCATGCTTAGATTGGTCTTTGTCTTACTAACTAGACTAAGGACACACAAAAAATTGAAACTAAATAATAACCATGATTGAAATAATTTCTTGACTCTTCAAATACACTCTTGTCGTTGATTGCGTCAAATGATCTCGACATGATCTCGTGGCGTTGTCAGCTTGGTCGTCTCCGGCACAAGCTTGACCAATGGCCACTCAACTTACTGTGGAGTATTGAGAATTCGACAATCTTGATCGATAAACATTACGCTAGTCATCTACTTAGGAAAAGTCATTATGAACATTAAATAAGGAGGAGAAAGAAAATCATTTTTCCCTTTTTTTTTCCCTACAAAATATTCAATACATATACTTTGTTTATATGCAGAATAAAGCACCTCTAAATAAGGAAATAAATAAAGGTGCCTACCTTAATTTTGAGAGCTAACCAATACAAGATAAATAAATAAAAGAATATTCCTAATATCCTATTCTAATCTTTCCATATATACTCTCCCAACTTGCTCATAAAACTTTCAAACTTTCGTCGAAAATGGCCCTTTGTTAGAACGACTACTATGTGTTCCATATACTACTATTTTAAAATTTTAAATTAATATCAAATAAAAGTTTCGTACAATATTTGTCGAAAAAATATTTATATTAACATCAAATCAAAGTACGATTATTAACATTAAATCAAAGTACGATTACTTTAAGTTATTTTTCATAATATATAATTAAACTAAAAGAATTATTACTTATAAGATCGTGTTAAAATATTTTCGATAAATGATTGTATTACTTTTTGATACAGTAAATCTATCCATATCTATATATATTTAATTATATTTACTTATTATTTAGTGATAACACTTTATGTTGTTATATATATATGTATATGTATATGTATATGTATATTAACACAAAATAAAAGTATAATTATAATAAGTTACTTTTCGATATAATAATTGAATTAAAAACTGGTTTTAAAAATATCTTACTAAAAAGTGTTATATCGACGTGTAATCAATCTATAGTTATAATATGTTATTTTTATATTATAATAATAATTAATTAAAAAATTTTGTTTTTAGATTTTTTTTTTCTCTCAATGATGATATTCCTTTTCTACAGGGTAAAGTGTCGATCGATTACTTTTTTTATTTTTTATTTTTAAAGATGCCCTAGCCCAAAAATCCAAGTCGGGGTATATATTTTATTTATTAATATCAAAACTCGAAAACATTTAGTCGGAGGGGGGACAATCCATGCCACGGTATGTTAGTACAAAAATGCATATTCCTGTCCAATTCTATTGTTGTGCTCTATATGAAGTTGCAAGAGAAATACTAGAAGTACATGTCAAAGAAAGCACGTAGAAAATCAATCTATATTATACAATTCTTAAAGTGAATAACCTGAATCTATACGCCTGTTTCGAACACGTACAATGTAAAGTATATATATCTATCTGATTTTAGAAAAAGTACATATATCTCTATATATTTCATTTACAACAATGTGCACGAAGCAAGTACGCTATGAGAGAAATAGGCACATAAAAACTTATAAATCAATTTCCTCTTTCTTCTTTTTCACATTTTTCTCTATCTTTCGTAACTTTTCTCCACATTATGCCTGACACTTTCTACAACTAAACATTTCTCTAGACAATGTGGAGAAAAAATTATCAAAAGTAGAGAAAAAAGTGGAAACTAAGAGAGAAAATTGATGTATTAATTTTTATATCTCTATCTTTCTCATGCCACGTGTACACCGTGTATACTGTTGCATTGGAGATGTTTCAGAGGTAAATGATGATTAATTTTTATGTGGTAAATCTATCTATGTCTGTATAATAAACTATATTTTATTTACATTAAAAAAAACTATATTTTATTTTTATATTTAATGTCGTTGCCGTAAATGGTGGGACTATCTTGTTTTAGTTTTAGATTCAGATATTAAATTAAGTAAAGTTAAGTCCATCTAAATTATAAAAATTGACCCAGACAATATTTAATTTACACAAATTAGGGAAAGAATAAGTTTTATACTCTTGGATAGATTAAATTAACTAAATGTTAAATATAGATCAATTACAACAATTGATTTATATTGATACCATAATAAGTAATTTGTATAGATACATAACCTTTATTTTAAATATAAAATTATAAATCAATTGCAATATTGATTTGTGTAATTTTTTTTCAGATATTAAATTAAAAAAATTATATCCATACAATAATTACATAATCTATTTAGTTGAATTATTTTCAAACTATGTGTTAGTTTCTTTTGCCACTATCCTCTTTTTACATACTTTATAATAATTAATTTAATTTAATACTAACATAATAATGATTAATAAGTTTGCCTAGAACTTGTTTGATTAATTGGATAACTATTCTACTTTTATGTGAGGTACGTATGATATGATTGACGAATTAATCATATATGTTGTGACGTGAAATTTGGTATCATCATGTCACCTACTGCCGTTAAGTGCCAACATATTGTTGCTGCTGAATGCTAAACTACGCTTATTCGAGGGTAAAATTGGTCGTAGTAGGTGAGGAAGCAAGAAATCTTTACGTTATAGATAAGTCAAGCTTCTCTCTTGGATGTGTAACATTGTCCATTTTGATTTCATATTTTGCCAGATGACGCTCTTGACGCTAAACACATCTGATTTTGGAAAATGTCGAGATGTATTGCGAAAGTTCTAAAACGAGCAAGAAACTGAAGTTCAAAAAGAGATGTCTGAAGTAATGTATATAATGGAATAGAGATATACAATTCTTGTTCTACCACAGTGGTAAACTAATCAGCTTATTATCGTCCTTCCATAATTGTAACCGACATTTCATTTACGGAACTTGCTAAATTAGTAGTAGTTGAACTTTCAACCGCAAATAATTCTCTTTCGGTCAAAAAACCAGGTTCTCTAACTTGAGGCAACTCGCCTTCATCCTCCAACATTAACACAACTAAAGGCATGCTAGGCCTGTCTTCTTGAGATTGTTGAACGCATAACAGTCCCACATGAATTGATCTCAAAACTTGTGACAAATTGTTTGAGATGCTAAGGCGAGGATCAACTATTTCCAAAGACATTCCTTCTTTATACAATCTCCAAGCCTGTACCAATTGAAATCGGTTAAAGGATCCATTTTTTAAATCACTTTATATGTACATCATGATTTATATAATAGCACGTAGCACAGATCTACAAGGTTCTACATTAAGGTTTCACATTTTTCTATTTTATATCTTCCATATCAGTAGATATAAATCATTAGTGTCAACTATATGTACAAGTAGCTTTCTCATTTTGTGAATCCAAATGTTCAAGGGGCTAATTTGTCTTCAAAGTACAACGAAGTAAATAATAGCGCACTTACATGTCCAAGAAGATTGTGATGGTGATCCGGGTGAGAAAATCCTCTATTTCTTTTGCCACTCACTATCTCGAGGACCAACACACCAAACCGAATACATCCTGATTTGATGGAGAATATACCATCTATAGCATATTCAGGCGATATGTAGCCACTATACAGAAAATTTATAGGTAACCAAGTTATAAGTAATAGAAGAGCATTTCATAAATTTTGGGAAAGAAAGAGATTATTACTATGTTCCAACTACTCGACTTGTGTGAGCTTCAATCTCGTTTCCTCCAAAACTTCTAGCCATGCCAAAGTCTGATATCTTTGGGTTCATGTCAGAGTCGAGCAAAATGTTGCTAGCCTTGAGGTCTCTATGGATGATTCTAAGACACGAATCTTGATGGAGATACACAAGTCCTCGAGCAATGCCGTTTATTATGTGAAACCGCTTAGACCAATCGAGAGTTGCACTTTGCATTGGATCTGCACTTTATGGCATTAAGGGTGGCCAGTCTTGGTAGCATGTGCTAATAATATAATTGGATTATGCGAAGTAAATGTTTCTTACCAAATAGCATAAGATCGAGACTTCTATTAGGCATGTATTCGTAAATCAACATTTTTTCTTCTCTTTGAATACAACAACCTAGAAGCTTCACAAGATTTCGATGTTGTAGTTTAGCTATGCATATAACTTCGTTCTTGAACTCATCAATTCCTTGGAGGGAATTTCTAGATAGCTGTTTCACCGCAATTTCCTGTCGTCCCTCAAGTACACCCTAGTGTGACATTGGTACAACTTTTGTGACATTAAATAAAGAATAGTCATTTTTCGAATAATTATGCCACAGAGAGAGAGAGAGAGAGAGAGAGAGAGAGATCTGATACCTTATGAACAGGTCCAAAACCGCCTTCTCCAAGCTTGTTATTGGTTGAAAAATTATCAGTAGCTTTATTTATTGTGTTTAAATCGAAGATTGGTAGTTCTATATCTTCATCACGATCTCCATCGTTATTATTTTCGATAAAGTCCTTGTTAGGCATGCCTGAAACGTGAACAGTGTATTGGACGTAAGTTGACGGACAAAAGCAAAAGACAGATTTGTCATAGTAGATTATAAATAACGTCAGCTCATCCGTCAAGTGATAAATCATAAATTCCACGATAGTAATTATCTCAATTTTAACTAACATAATTAGCCAAGTTTTATGGTAGATTTTTTTAAATTAATTAATTAAATTTTTTTACCTCTTTTTAGCTTATGGTTTATTTCCTTCCTTCTCCAAAGGTAGAACTTTAGAGCAAGCCCAAACAGAACCACTCCGCATGATACTGACAAGCATACTTCAAGAAATATTCTTTTATTTCGTCTGGGATCTGCAAAATTTATATCATGAAAAATCTTGAAAGTGATAATAAGATTTTAATAATTAAGGTTATGAAATTCATACGCAATTCAGAAGAAGCCATTCGGATATAAATATCTTGTCCCAACTCAGATAGATCCTTGATATTAATAAGATCTTCAAACCAGAGTAGGCATCCACTTCCCCCTCTGCTTATATCCAAGGTACTATAAGCCGTGCACGAGTAATTGCTCAAGCATACTACTTTACACTGATCCAGTGTCAGATCTTTCTTATACCACGAAGATCGTGTGTCTGGCAATTTGATACCAGAATACTTGAGAAATGTGTCTCCCTTTGAAAAATTTAGGGGAGTTCTTCGAACACACCCATTCGACCAATCTGCATTAACCCATCCATGTGGATCTTTAGGCCGAAATCGGTCCAAACATCCACAAACCGGAGATTTTCCAATGCTGCAACTACCATATGCACCACATAATCCATAGATGTCACAATTGTCTGTTGGAGATGATGTGTAAACAACCCATCCTTGCGTTCGATTAATCCATGTCAAGCGTTGTGCAAGGCCACTTGCAGTCAAGGTAAATCTCGAGATGATTGATCTGTTAAGTAGCTCAAACGAAAAGTATGCCTCGTTCTTGTTTAAAACGACTCCAAAGCTGAAAATAGGATTTTTCCTGTGGTTTGGCAACCCACTGTAGCGGAGTCCATTCCATGGTCCCGTCTTGAACTGCGCCTTTGAATCTTTTCGTAAGACATGTTGTGGATAACCAGTAGGATCGAAATGATACGTATAATCTCCAAAAGATGGATCATCATTGCTCTTCCATGATGTTAGGTACACTTCTCGACCAGTTCTATTTCTCCAGCCAAATTTCATCCCTGAGAACATTGTATCAGTTGGATGATTAAAACTCTCCCACACAAAATTCTCAGGATCATCATCATTAGAATCTTTCACGACAAGATTCCCCGAGTCTAGCAATTTGGCGACAGGATTGTTCACTGGCCGTGATGTGTTAGTCGACCATATGGTGACTCCATTAGTGTCATTTAGAAGAACAAGACAACCAGGCTTGACAAGCTTCAATACTCCAGTTGTATTTGTTAATGGAACTTCTCTGTTGGCAACCCATACAACTGTCATTGCCGTTATCTTTTTGTACCACATGCCGATGTACCAGTTCTTGGAGTTTCCTGGACTAAAGAATCCTAATTCAAAAGTTTCGTCGGACGAAATGATGGTCTCACCGTCTCTCAAAATTTGTGAACTAGTTATAGTATCAGTTGCGTCCCAAATACTTTGGACAAACATTACATAGGTTAAGGTAAGAATCATGGGAAAAGCTTTGTTCAAAATCTTCATGGTTTTGGTATTTGTCTAAGTCTCTATTTGTTCTTGTTGTTTTATAGGATTCATATTTAGGGAGTAAGCATGAGCTCGACTAGTTGGATGTTGAATGAGTCATGGCCCCCCAGTGCTTAGTCATGGTCCATTTCTTGTTCAAAATCTTCATGGTTTCTTCACTTGGCCCACTGCTTACTCAGGATTTAGACACTGCGTGCCACTTCAAACACGTCGTTCAATTGACAATCTGTAAGTTTTAATTGGTCAAGAATATGCTTCAAATTTCTATGCATGCTTAGATTGGTCTTTGTCTTACTAACTAGACTAAGGACACAAAAAATTGAAACTAAATAATAATCATAATTGAAATAATTTCTTGACGCTTCAAATACACTTTTGTTGTTGATTGCATCAAATGATCTCGACATGATCTCGTGGCGTTGTCAGCTTGGTCGTCTCCGGCACAAGCTTGACCAATGGCCACTCAACTTACTGTGGAGTATTGAGAATTCGACAATCTTGATCGATAAACATTACGTTAGTCATCTACTTAGAAAAAGTCATCATGAATGTTAAAGGAGGAGAAAGAAAATTATTTTTCCCTTTTTTTTTCCCCTACAAAATATTCAATACATATATGTTGAGATTACCATGAGTTTAATACAAGATATTACAACTACAATGCGGAAAGTAATCTCACCAAAGTGTAAAAGCGATCCCAAACTCGCTCAACCTCCTCTTGAATGATATATAGTGTGGTTTCGGATCAAGACCACAACCAAGAACCTGGAATCTGCACCACCGTCAGAAATGGCGGAAAAACTTCCCAAGGCTCGCGGGTTTGCACCCAGAGATATAGTCCTCTCCTCTCAAGAAATGATCTTTGCCTTTGTTTTCTTTTGTCAATCAAGTCCCCAAGCAAAAGTGAAGTCAAGGTTCCCATAAATGGCCAAGAAACCCAACGTACACATGCTATGGCATAGGGTGAGGTAGATAAGAATTTATCGGCCAACCATTGGATCATAATCCAAGGGTCCAATTCAAATCTTACAAAAGACAATCCATGCCACGTGGTATGCGGCGATGAATGAATGCCAAATGGATTATAAGTGAGACAATTCTCACAAATCTTCACCTTGGATCACTTTAATCCATTGCCTATTCCCCGATTTGCATGTGCTATCCAAATGTGTGTGGTCTATCTCATCATCGCTCATCTTCATCAAGACATAAAACAACTAACCATTATCAATTCAGGAATTGATAAACACTTGTTGAATTTACATCGCGCAAGCACTTTTGTTCCAACATCCTGCGGGTTATCACGGTTACAATTTTAAGCGATTTAAACTCACCAAAGCTAACTTCTCTCTAATGAAATGATACTTTACCTCAATGTGCTTGATCTTTCATGATACCACAGGATTTTTACACAACATCAATGCACTTTGACTATCGGTAAATATCATAGCTTTCATGCAAGAAGTTCAATTCACATAAAAGGCCTTTCCCACATGCATTCTTTTACGCCAGCCAGAGTGCAACATACTCACGAGTCTTTGGATAATGTGATGATCGGTTACCTGTGATTTCCATGTGATCTGATTATCACCCAAAGTAAAGTATGAAGTGGTAGATTTCCTCGATCTTTATCACACTCAAAGTCGGAATCTACATAACCCTTAAGCTCAAGCTTATCACTTCCTTTTTCAAACACTAAGCCCCTCTTATGTCGGCTGGGTATCTCGAAGCCATTTAAGAGCACCCCAATGAGCTTTACGAGGATTAGACATGAACCTACTTAGAAAACTAGCGAATAAGCAAGATCGAGTCTAGTGGTCATCATTGAGTACATAATGTAACCAATGGCATTAGCATAGGGAATCTTACTCATTTCTTGTTTTTCTTCATCGGTTTAGGACAGCATGTAGAGGACAAAGTCGTGTGTGCAGCTAATGGTATATTGACAGACTTAGCAAATTTCATATTGAACTTGGTTATCACCTTTTCCAAATAGGACTCTTGATTAATAGTCAATCTATTTCCTATCCTATTCCGTTTAATAACCATGCCAAGTATCTTTCTAGCTTCACCTAAGTCTTTCATGTCAAATTGATTTCAAAGGTTTTCATCTTTATGATTTCAAACTTTACTAGGACTAGCAAGCAACATGTCATCCACATACAATAACAAATAAAGTTCACAACCAAACATTAGAGTTATTGTAATACAAACATACATCAAATTCACTCCTTTTGAAACCAATTTTAAGCACATAAGCATCAAATCTCTTATACCATTGCCTAGGACTTTGCTTAAGACCATACAAGGACTTTCTAAGCAAGCACACAAGTTTAGACTTCCCCTTCACCTCAAAGCCTTGAGGCTGGGACATGTAAATCACTTCCTCTAACTCTCCAGAGAAAAGCAGTCTTAACATCTAATTGCTCCAACTCCCAATTAAATTGAGCGACTAAGGCCAAAACTAATCTAATAGTCTTATACTTAATCACCGGGGAGAACACCTCATTTGTAATCTATCCCCTCTCTGCAGGTAAATCCCTTTAGCTACCAACCTAGCCTTATGTCTCAGGTCATTGGGTCCAACTCCTTCTTTCAATTTGTAGATCCACTTGCCTTTGGACTACTTTTTTGATTCTTTGGTTTTCAACCAACTTCCAAGTCTCATTTTGTTCGAGAGGCGGATCTCTTCAACCATAGCCTTATTCCATTTTTGAATCTTTACTGATTGTGACTCTTCAAATGATAAAGGCTCCACTAACTCAAGGCTTCACAGAAACTAAGACAAAGTCTATTAAATTAGAGGAGATGTATCTCTCAAATTTGGCTTCACTTGTCTTCTTTCCCTATCTCTCACTAATTGGTAGTCTTCCAAATTAGTACCTCTGAATGTTTCTTGATTTCTTCACTAGGGTCCATTTGGGAATTTGTAGGTTCAGTTGCTCGATGCTGCTTCTTGATTAGTTTCAACTTGAGGTTGGGTCTCCCTACCCTGCTGGATTAAGGTCTAATCTCTTCACCTCAAACTCAATCTTCTTTTCCATTAGAAGATTCACCTTTCTCAGTCTGTTTATCTGGGATCTTAAGGCAAGGCATGTCTAATTCATTGAACTTCACATCTCTGCTATTGATAATCTTAATGCCCTTAACACCTAGAACCCACAATCTATAGCCCTTCACTCCCTCTGGATAACCTAGCATGACACACTTAGTAGCTCACGGGTCCAACTTACCTCAACTTTGATGTGCAAAGACGGCCTGACCAAACACTCTAATGTGTGTCAAATCTGGAGGCTTTCCAGACCACAATTCCTCAGGAGTCTTGAAGTTAACAGAACTGGAAGGGGACCTATTTATCAAATAGGCTGCAGTACCCAAGGCTTCACCCCAAAAGCCTTTTGACAATCCCGAACTAATCAACATGCATCTAACCTTGTCCATCAAAGTTCGATTCATCATCTCTATGCCACCCCATTTTGTTGCGGGGTGTTTCTCACAGTCCTATGCCTCATGATGCCCTTTTTCTTACAAAAGTCATCAAACTCAAAGTTGCGAACTCCCTAAACCATTATCGGAGTTCTAAGAGTTTTCACCCTTCTACTGTTTGGTTCTCAACTAAGGCAAGCGAACTTGAATTTGTTGAAAGCTTTGATTTGGATTTAAGGAGGTATATCAAACTTTCCTCAGTGGTCATCAACAATGGAGAGAAAAATCTATTTCCCCATGTGTGGGATGTCTTTACGGTCCCCACAAATGCATGAATATAATCTAGAGGTTCTAGTGTTACTTACACCAAAGCTAATCTGTGTGACTTTCCTAGAGCACACGTCTCACAAAAAGTTCAAAGGTGCAACACTATCCTTCCCAAGCAATTCGTCACTAAGATTTTTCAACCCCTATTAAAATGTGTCCCATCCTACGATGCCAAAGGTCGACCTATCCTCCTGAAGCTGTAGATAAAGTGCCGACTCTTCATTCTCTAGAGCTTCACCTTGAAGGATATACAATCCAACTCTTCTTGGTCCTTTTTCATAATCACTAGAGATCCTTTGCTAATCTTTAAGGCACAGATTGGCTCTTAAACTCATAACCTACGATCATCTAGAGCACTCGATGAAATGAGGTTCCTTGTTATCCAGGAACATGCCGAACACCTAAAAGCGGTCTAATAATGCCATCATGCATCCTAATAGCAATATCACCTACTCCTTCCACGGTATGTGAAGGTGTCATCTCCCAAAATAAACTCTCCTAGGATCAACTTCTCTATAATTATAGAACCAAGATCTATGGGGACACATGTGTGCAGTGGCACCAGTATCCAAGATCCACTCTTTTCTAAAATCAATACTAGACACATTCATAGCATGGTCACTACTAGTACCAACATCAATCACAGTATTGACATTTAAGTCATGAAAAGAATCAGCAACAGCGATTAAGTTTTGATCACTACCCTGCTGTGCTTTCTTCCTCTTGAGGTCTGGACAGTCTCTCTTAAAATGCCCCAACTTGTCACAATTGTAGCACTTCTTACCACTCTTATCCCGAGACTTAGACCTACCCTTTGACTTTCCTCTACTCTTCTTAGGATGGTAATGAC
Source organism: Jasminum sambac (assembly GCA_018223645.1). NCBI lineage: Eukaryota > Viridiplantae > Streptophyta > Magnoliopsida > Lamiales > Oleaceae > Jasminum > Jasminum sambac. Next base: position 15,674,500 of record CP073642.1, read on the forward strand.
TCTCCTTAAACTCAGTTCTCCCTCGAATACCAGTAAACAAGCTCTCCTCTCGCATGCCTCTTGACTCTCTCTTGACTTCTAGTTCCTTAGACTTCAAAGCATCTATCACCATAGCCTGAGTCAATTTATCCCTGCCATACTTAATAGCATTCCCCACTGCTCCTATACGACTCAGGAAGAGAATTCAAAAGCATAACAGCCAAGTCTTCATCATCAAAATTCTTACTATTGTGGGCCAAACTCTTGACAATCTTGCTAAACTCAGTGAGATTGGAATCAAGATCTTTTCCAGTATCCATTTTAAAACTGAAAAGCCTTTCAAGCAAGTAAATTGATTTGGCGAGTTTTTGTCAAAAAACATCTTGTCAAGACTTCCCACAAAGTTCTAGCAAGTTGTGTACTCATCAACTTGTCTCACTATATTATCGATAAGTGCGGAATAATAGGAACTATATGCAATTTCATTCATATCGGCAATTTCATCCTGGTTTAGCTTTCAATGCATCGAGAAAAAGTTTACTGGATCATCAGAGCTTTGGAAACCTACTGTTGGACCAGAATGGCCCTCATTTACCTTCCAAATTGAGTAATCCCCCTTACCATCAATTGCGACAATTCAACCTTCGAACCCATAATTGGTGTCTTAAAAGGAGAAAGCAGATTCACGTATATCAATTTGATCCGGAGGACTACGATCTTCATCAAAGTCAGAATCACTCATATGCAAAATCGTTTGCACGCCAAATCTCAAGCACACAAATGCAACCCCAAACCAATTTAACGGATGAAATTACTTTCCAATATGATGCAAATCACAATTCATTCGGCGCACATGACAATATCCATAATATCAATATCCCGATATCAAACAAGAAGCACACACAATGCTCTAATGAGAAGACATTCCTAAGCATTCAAGAACTAGTCAAGTTAAACACAAAGCAACTTAGAGAAAGCAAATATATCAAGTAACTTATCGAATAGTCTGAGTATTAAAGATAATCAACAATCTAAACATGCTCCTAAAGTATAAGTTAGAATGATATTACCCAACACCACTGAAAAATGGTGTTATCATGGTCTTTAGTACTTGAAGTCAAAGGAAACCAGGAGAATAAACTGCTGGAAAAGCTGCTCCAACAGCCACGAGCAGGAGTTTCATAGGAAAAGCAACTTCACACCCTTGTTTTCAACTCTAAAGCTTTATCGATGCCCAAAAATTATTTGAACACCACCAGCAGGTTCTGGACGTCAAGGGAACATTCTGTGAAAAACACTGTCGCCGGAAACCACCGCCCGTGGTGGCGCGTGAACAGTACGCGCCGGTGACCGGAACTCCGCCGGAGAAACGCGCCTGACCGGAAGAAGCGCCTCGTCACGCTGATTCGGATCTACCTCCTGATTTCCAATCGGAGTTACGGTTTGTCCGGAATCGATGGTCAAAGTTTCCGATTTTTGAAGAAAAATTCTACAGATCGGCTGTCCTTTTTCCAGATCTGGTTTTGGACGATTTCTACGACTTTACACCATCTACCATGGTTTCGATATCAGTTGTTGAGATTCTGAGTTTAATACAAGATATTACAACTACAATGCGGAAAGTAATCTCACTAAAGTGTAAAAACGATCCCAAACTTGCTCCAACACTCCTCTTGAATGATATATAGTGTGAGCTCGGATCAAGACGCACCAAAAGCAGGAATCAACTGCACCACCGTCACGGAAATGGCAACCTGAAAAACTCCTCCCAAGGCTAGCGGAGTTTGCACCGGAGATATGGTCCTCTCCTCTCAAGAAATGATACTGCCTTTGTTTTTCTTTGTCAATCAAGTCCCCAAGCAAAAGTGAAGTCAAGGTTCCCATAAATGGCCAAGAAACCCAACGTACACATGCTATGGCATAGGGTAGGTAGATAAGAATTTATCCCAACCATTGGATCATAATCCAGAAATTCCAATTCAAATCTTTAAAAATCCAATGCAAGCGTATGTGCCGATGAATGAATCTGCAATGGATTATAAGTGAGACAATTCTCACAATATACTTTGTTTATATGCAGAATAAAGCACCTCTAAATAAGGAAATAAATAAAGGTGCCTACCTTAATTTTTAGAGCTAAATAATGCAAGATAAATAAAAGAATATTCCTAATATCCTATTCTACTCTTTCCATATATACTCTGCTAACTTGCTCATAAAACTTTCAAACTTTCGTCGAAAATGGCCCTTTGTTAGAACATCTGCTATGTGTTGTTTTACAAGTAACAAAGAGCGTGCTTCCTTGATGAAGTGCTTGTCAATCGCAATATGCTTCGTACAATCATGTTGAACCGGGTTATTGCAATATATTCCACCATATTGAGTAAAGGGTAATAAGTTAACAATATAGTTTAAAGTGCAATGGAAATTCATTGCCTTAATAGTATTTGACTGTTACGATCTCCTACCCACTGTGGGTAGCTTATGTTGCCCACAGTGGGGGGAAAAAATTCATAGGGGTCAGGTGAAGCCCCCCACCATTAAGAAGCAATTATGTATTATTCATCTAACTTAACGTAGATACCAAAAAAAAAATTTTAAATTTGGTCAATGACATGACGCCATGAAATGGCACCACGTCGGCGTAGGTTTTGCCTTATGTTGCCCATTGTGGGCAACTGAACATTTCCATAGCATTTGAATACATTAGTTTGTTACAAAACAATGGTCTTAGTGTGCACTATCTTACAGTTCACTTGGGAAGCATTACACTTGAAATTAAGTTAATTCCAAAATCCCGATAGTAACACAAACTACAATGATGCATACAACTATTTTGTAAAGACGGTAAAGCTAATCGAATTGGCCGCATTTGTGCTCATCGAACATTCAGCAATAACTAAAGCTAATGTCCCGAGAATGACAAGAACAATCACAAGGGGGCTCAACCTACAAGTAAGCAATAACTGTCATATCTCTGGAGTCATTTGTACATAGTGTTGAAGTACAAAAGTGAGTATGCCTTTTGCAAACTTAATGCTAAGTGCATCAGATCCTCCAACTGCTAAAAGAGATATCTGATGTAATTTATGTAATGAAATAGACATGCTATTCTTGTTCAACAACACTGGTAAACCAATCAACTTAATTATCGTGCTTCCATCATTGTAACGGACATTTCATTGACAGAACTTGCTACATTAGTGCAAGTCGAACTTTCTGCCATAAACAAATCTCGTTCTGTGAAAAAACCAGGTTGTCTTGCTGGAGGCAACTCACCTTCATTTCCAAGCATTAACACGACTGAAGACATGCTCGGTCTATCTTCTTGGCATTGTTGAACGCATAATAGTCCCACGTGAATTGATCTCAAAACTTGCGACAAATAGTTTGAGACGCTAAGGTAAGGATCAACTATTTCCAAAGACCTTCCTTCTTTATACAACATCCATGCCTGTACAAATTGAAATCGGTTAAAGGATTGATTTTTATAGGATTCATGTTATATGTAGGTAATGGTTTTTGTAATAACACGTGGTGCAGATTTGTTGTTTGGGTTTCACATTTTTCCATTTTATCTTGCTCATCAATAAATATAAATCATTAGTGTCAACTATCATCTACAAATAGATTTTTCCTTCTGTGAATCCAAATGCTTAAAAGGGCGAATTTGTTTTGAAAAGGAAGTAAATATAGCGCACTTACATGTCCAAGAAGGTTGTGTTGGTGTTTTTGATGAGAAAATCCTCGGTTTCTTTTGCCACTTACTATTTCAAGCACTAGCACGCCAAAGCTGAAGACATCTGATTTTACAGAGAATAGGCCGTCTATAGCATATTCTGGAGACATATAGCCACTATAGAGAATATTTGAAGGAAATTAAATTATAAGTAATAGAAGAGCACTTCATATATTATGTGTGTATGCGTGAGAGAGAGATTATTACTATGTGCCAACTACTCGACTTGTGTTGGCTCCAGTCTCGTTTCCTCCAAAACTTCTAGCCATGCCAAAGTCTGATATCTTCGGGCTCATATCAGAGTCCAACAAAATGTTGCTAGCTTTGAGGTCTCTATGGATGATTCTAAGACGAGAATCTTGATGGAGATACAAAAGTCCTCGAGCAATACCATTTATTATGTGAAACCGCTTGGGCCAATCAAGCACTGCACTTTGCATTTGATCTGCACTTTATGTCATAAAGCGTGATTGATCGTGATAGAATGTGCTATTAAGTCAATCGTACAAAGTATTCCTCACCAAACAATATAAAGTCGAGACTTCTATTAGACATGTATTCATATATCAACATCCTTTCTTCTCTTTCAATGCAGCAACCTAGAAGCTTCACGAGGTTTCGATGTTGTAGTTTAGCTATGCAGATGACTTCGTTCTTGAACTCGTCGACTCCTTGAAGGGAAGTTCTTGATAGACGTTTCACCGCAATTTCCTTCCCCTCCTCAAATACACCCTAGTTTTACATTGGTGCAAATTTGTTACATTAAAAAACTTACTCGCATGGAAAAGAAGAGTCGGATTTCGAATGATTACACAAAGAAAAAAAATGTTATGTTACCTTATAAACAGGTCCAAACCCACCCTCTCCAAGTTTGTTATTGATTGAAAAGTTATCGGTAGCTTTGGATATTGTGTTTAAATCGAAGGTTGGTAGTTCTATGTCTTGGTTGGCACTTCCATCGTTCTTATTGTCTGTAAAGTTCTTGTCCAGCATGTCTAAAACACAAGCAATGTACTGGACGTAACTTAATAGATAAAAGCAAAAGAACTGTTCATCTTAGTAGGTTATAAATAATCCGAGTTTCTCTGTTAAGCAATATATTATAAATTCCACGTCAATAAGTGTGTAAAATTATAACGAATACAACAAAGCTTAATGGGAGAATTTTCTTACCTCTTTTTAGCCTATGGTTTCTTTTCTTCCTTCTCCGAAGATATAGCTTTAGAGTAACCCCAAACAAAACCGCTCCGAATGACAACGACAAGCTTACTTTAAGAACTTTTCTTTTCTTTCCTTTTGAATCTGCAAAATTTTATAAGATAATATAGTCTTGAAAGTGAGCATAAGATTAATAATTGTGTTAAGTATTGCCATACGTAATTCAGAAGAAGCCATTCGGATGTAAATATCTTGTCCTTCTTCAGATAAATCTTTGATGTTAATTAGGTCTTCAAACCAAAGTAGGCATCCACTTTCCCCTCTACTTATATCCAAGGTACTATAAGCCGTGCATGAGCAATTTCTCAAGCACATTGCCTTGCACTCATCTAGTGTCATACTCTCGTTATACAATGAAGATCGCGTGTCTGGCAATTTAATACTAGAATACTTGAGAAACACATCTCCTTTTGAGCAAAATTCAGTTTTTCGGACACACCCATTCGACCAATCTGCGGCAACCCATCCTTGTGGATCTTTAGGCTGAAATCTATCCAAACATGAACAAACCGGAGATTTTGCAACATTGCATCTACCATATGCACCACATAATCTATAGACGTCACAATTATCTGTCGGAGATGAATTGTAAAGAACCCACCCCTGTGTTCGATTAATCCATGTCCAACGCTGTGCAACACCACTTACACTCAAGGTGAATCTTGAAATGATTGATCTGTTAAGCAGGTTAAACAAATAGTATGCCTCGTTCTTGTTTAGAACGACGCTATAGTTGAAAATCGAATTTTTCCTCAAGTTTGGTAGCCCACTGTAGCGGAGTCCATTCCAAGGTCCGGTTTTGAACTGCACCGACGAATCTTTTTGCAATACATGCTGTGGATAACCAGTAGGGTCAAAATGATACGTATAATCACCCGAAGATGGATCATCATTGTTCTTCCATGATGTTAGATATGCTTCTTGACCAGTTCTAAAGTTCCAGCCAAATTTCATCCCTGAGAATATTGTATCAGTTGGATGATTGAAAGTCTCCCACACGAAATTCTCAGGGTCGTCATTGTTTGCATCTTTCACAACAAAGTTCCCCGAATCTAGCAATTTCGCAACCGGATTTTTCACCTGCCGTGACGTGTTACTCGACCATACCGTGACGCCATTACTATCATTTAGAAGAAGAAGACGGCCAGGCACGACAACCGCCAATAGTCCAGTTGTGTTTGTTAGTGGAACTTCTCTGTTGGCTACCCATACAACTGTCCTAACTGTAACCTTCGTGTACCACATGCCGACGTATCGGTTCTTGGACTTTCCAGGACTAAAAAATCCCAATTCAAAAGTTTCGTCGGATGAAACAATGGTCTCACCGTCTCTCAAAATCTGTGTGGTAGTTATAGTATCGATCGCATTGGAAATACTAGGGAGAGACATTAGAAAGGTTAAGGTAAGAATTATAGGAAAAGCTTGTTTCAATATGTTCATGGTTTTAGTATCTGTCTAAATCTCTGTTAGTTCTTCTTGTTTTATAGGATTGATATTTAGGGACTAAGGACAAACTTGACTAGTCTGAGGTTCAATGAGTCATTATGTCTCCATGTTCATAGCTTATTCTCTTCACCTGGCCCAGTGTTTAATGACGATTAAGGCATTGCCATTGCATTAGAAACACGTCATCTAATTATAAGGCTAAGAATATGCTTCCTCTTTCTTGAATTGTATTAGGACCATTGTGTTGTGTTCATTGATGCTGACAGCACAAGGTAACGTGCGGTTTGGCTCTGTTCCGTTCCCCACCGTGGGGAACAGAAGCCAATACCCACGCCTACATGGCGCCACCAGGTGGCGCCATGTAGGCAAGTGAAATTTTTTTTTATTTTTAAAATTTTTTTGGATATCTACATTAAGTTAGATAAATAATATATAACTGCCCCTGATGGCGTGGGGTCTCACCTGACCTCCATAACTTTTTTCCCCGACTGGGTACCCACGGTGGGTGCCAGAGCCTTACTCAGGTAACGTGAATGAGAGGAATATAGAAAATGTTGGCTAGCTTTTGGTCTTTGTATGACAAAACATCCGCATAAATTGGAAATCAAAGAAAATCATAATTTAAATCCCAATATCAACACAAACGACGATGATGCATACAACTATCTTGCAGAGACGGTAAAATTTCGATATCAACATCTGGGAAAGTAATTGTCACTTTATTTAATGAAATTGGTTGTGTTTGTGCTCGTCTAACTTTCAGCAGTAACTAAATCCAATTATTAGTTACACTAAAAATGGGAAAAAAGGTCCAAACCCCAAATTTTACCCACACAGTTGAAGGCGAATTCAATTTCAGGAATTGGATTTCTGAATTCCGATTGCAATTCAATTCCGAATCTGAAACCCACACACTGAAAGGAAAGCAGCTTAGCCAACTTGTAACAGTTTTTCCCCATTTTTGACTCAAATTTTGTTGATTACTTGCTTAATTTTCTTAATTACTTTATAGTATTTTCACTATTTATGAAGTAATTTTGTATTTGTATAATTTAAGATTTAGGAAATTGGGAATAAGGGAACTTTGAATTACTACTAAATTAGGATGTCGAATTTAGCGTCAATGTTAGGGTATGTTTGATTGGAACTATTTTTTATGAAAAATGTTATTTTCTATTCAAATTTTTCATATATCAGTCAAACATAAATAATTTTATTTTCCATAGAAAATGAATTTCACCCACTCACAAAAAGTACATATTTTCCATAAAAATAACGGAAATGTTTTCCCATGAGCTCTACTTTTTTCTTCCAATCAAACACACCCTGTTGAATTTTTGTTTCTTCGCTTATGACGATGTGAAACATTGACAGTAACGTCTTGAGATTTTTTAAAAGAAAATCTTTTGCAGAGGAAAATGTACCCGAAAAAATCAACTCTAGCAGATTTTGATGTTACATAACTTTCCACCGATCCGGGTTTATGAAGTCCAGGTTTGGGTTACAATGTCAATTGGAAAAATGATTTATGTACAGAGAGATGTATTTTCAAATATTGATAACAAAGTAATTCGTTTTCAAAGTATGAAGATTCCTAAAAAGCAATAAAACATTTGTTTTTGGGCTTTTGTGTGATTAATTAGTTACTTTACTTTTACGCTACTACTATTATTAATTTTTGTTCGGACCACACTATAAAAATTTGCTGTCTAAGCATGTGCGAGGTGTTTGCATACTCATTAAAATGTATTTTTGTGAGTACAAAGAGAGTTAATTAACAGAGTTGAATTGTAGAAATTTAATAGTATGGGTGGACTCTATGAAATATTTGAATGTGAGTTATTCGACTAAATTTGAATTTTAAAAAATATGAGAAAGTATGAAAAAAAAAAGTAGGTGCAAACATTTTGTCTCAACTCAACTTCATTTGCTGTAGTGTAAATACAAATAGCAAGTGTACAATGTCGTAACAAGTAGTAGAGTGAACTTTTTAGAGTCCGGGTACCGTACCCACGAGGACTAATTTATTCGATATTAGTTTAAATTAATCTTAGCAAGTAAAAATAAAAAGATTTAAGATTGGATTTTTAACGAAAAGATTATAAAATATTTTAAAAGCAAATTGCAAAATAAAGAGCGTTGTTTGAATTAATTGAGAGTTAAGTTGGAAATCCCGATTTATCTTTAGACATCCAATTTGATTTCTCCGCTCAATTTGTAATCTCTAGTTGTGTTAGATCGAATTCACGAAATTAATTTAATTTACCTCTCTCGAATTCAAATTAATCCTATTTAATTAAGTCAACTACCATATCTCTATATATAGTTTGAATAAGTTTTAATTAAATGCATTAACGTGCGTAAAACTTCACATATTCCCACCTGTCACACAGGTGATCACAACAATTATAAAAGTCTATCTCTAACTTTTATGTAAATTGCCGAATTTTACTACGTGGTCTAAATAATCAACTCACCTCTCGGTTCGTTAATATTCACAAATCAATGAACTAGCGGCCAGGTAATTCAAGCATTAAATGTGGTAGTAGAATTAATAGATAATAATAAAAACCCAAAATTGAGAGTTGAAATTAAATCATCAAATCGAAATTACATTGCTCATCCCAACTAAAGAGTTTAGTTGTTCATGCTAAAAAGTAAATAAATAATAAAAATAGAGGAGTTCATCACCGGTTTTAGAAGAAGAATTGAGAGGAAAAAGTAGATCTTATACCAAGCATTAACTCCTGCCTTCAATCTCTTCAAAAACCATTGAATTCTCCTCTTGATTGTGTGTTTTTTGCTCTCCACCAATCCTCCCAGAGGCTCCTTAATTTCGTGGCTTTCTCCTCTTTATATAGACATTAATAGGTCTCCAAAAGCCCTTAAATTCGTGTGCAACAAGTAACTCAAAACTGACAAAAAATAGGACTCCTAGTTAAATTAGGAAAATTCGTGTTTTAGGTGATACGGCTGTATCGATATCCTTATACGCCCGTATCGAGCTTCCTGTTGAAATTCTGTATGATGTTTTGATTAGTGTTACGGCCATATGTCCTTATTGTACGGTCGTACTTCTGCCTTTATGGCCATATTGATCAATGCAGACGGTCGTATGAATGTATCAGGTAGTTTGCTCATTTTCTTCAATTCTCTTGGTACGGCCGTATGGATCCTTGGTTACGATAGTATCATAATTGTGGCTCAGGTCCTCCATCTTCCATTTTAGTCCACTTTGGTCCTTGCTTTCTATTTTTTTGCACTCTTTAGTCGTTTTTGCCTCTTTTTGATTCTTTTCAATGTCGTCCATTCACGCTGGTCTTTTACCTAAAAATAGACAAAATTAAACGTACTAAGCACTCTAAAACACTTATAAAAACTATGAAATAACACAAGCTAAACAACTATCGTTTTCCAACATCAAAATTTGATGGAAAACCAATCAACTTAATTATCGCGCTTCCATCATTGTAACAGACATTTGATTTATAGAACTTGCTACGTTAGTACTACTTGAACGTTTGACCATAAATAAATCTCTTTCTGTGAAAAAACCAGGTTGTCTGGTTCGAGGCAAGTCGCCATCATTCCAAACATTAACTGATAAGTGCTAGAAAAGCACTTAAATAACTCTTCTATTTTACGTGTTTGTGTGTTTTATTAATGTTATATATTCCGTTTTATGTGTTTTTCCTTTATTGTGGTGTTTAGGGTCACAAAGAATCAAAAGGAGTCAAAATGGATGAAAGTTGAATGAAAACGGAAACTCGGGACCAAAAAGGCAAGCGAATCAAAGATGGAGGACCTCCGATGTAATTTTATGAAAAGTTGTTTTACAATTTTTCTTGTGCTAAAGTCGAAGAACATCAAAAGAGGATTCCTACACTCTTTTCGGATCGCAAATCGGAGTTTCCTAGTGAAAGTTATGGCCGTTTGAAGAGAATGACTAAAAGCGTCAAAGCCCAAACTGTTGGGGACCAAAGTGCAACTTTTCAAAAGTTCAGGGACCAAAGTGAAACTTTTCAAAAGTTGAAGGACCAAAATGCAATTTTGCAGGGACCAAAATGAATTCCATTCAACAGTTGAGGGACTTGGTGTGCAATTTTCGTGACTCGAGTCACTCGAAGTCACCGCCAAGAATCGTCCGAGACACCCTCGGCCATGCCTCGCTCCACGCCGCAACCTGGCCGAGTCACCCTCGGCCATGTCCTTCATCCGCTCAAGACGCGTCCGAGGATCGCCCCGTTCTGCTGTGACTCGACTGAGTCAGCAGGTGACTCGAGTCGCGCGATTCCCGCCGAGAAGCTACCCGACGCCGCAGATTTTGACCAATGGACTCCACCTACCATAAAACGTGTTTTTGGTATTTTCTTGACTTCTTAGAGATAAAACAATCTGAGCACACCACAATAGACTCATGAAGGAAGACTTTTATGATTTTTTAATATTTTTTGGTGTAATAATTTGCCTATAAATAGAGGCATTTCCAAGCTTGAATCACACAACTTGTAGAGAGAATTAGCTTGTGATTCTCTCCAACTTTCTTCTCAATAAATTTCTCTTCATCATTTGTTCTTAGTTGTAGCTTGAAAGCTCTTAGTTTTTCATATTCGGGCGGAAGTAAAAACCTAAATTTAGGTTCGATTAATCAATCGACGATACTTGTGTGAATATGATTAGCGAGCATTTCTTCACTAATTTCTCTTCTTTTTTATTTTTCATGTTTGAGAAAGATAATTTCTCATATATTGCGAGAGGTGATACACGCGTTCTACGCCGTTATAAATATTTAACCCGCATATATGAGTAGTTAGATTTCTCTATTTAATTCTTAGCATTATTTACGTGATTTCTATAGTTTTTATATATTACTTGAGATAGTGAAGTATAATCTATCATATAGCGATGGTGATACCCGCTAATATGAGTAGTTAGACTTCTCTATCTAGTTCGAGGGACGTTGTGTTCAATTATCATGTTGTTATCTTTTCTAACTCTTTGCTAACGTTTTATCTATTCCTCTACTTCAATTTGTTGATTTGTTATGCTTTTAAACCCGCTTTGAATTTATGTGATTATTGCATTCACTTTGGCCAATTGAATCAATTAATCTTTAAGTTCAAGTTAAGTGCTTGGATTGGAACTTTTGATCCGTAATTATCACTAGATTCCAATCCACAAGTAGCAAACAAATGTCGTGCATATTTGTTAATAAATCAACTTAGATGTATTAATTCAAGTTTGTGAAATTGATCATCTAATTCAACTCATTCTTCTTGTTCATTTCACACTAGCATTGCATTAAATCCTAAGAACTTGTTTAGGATTATCCAATAGCTAGATGTTAAGTTAAAGAACTCACTTTAATTTAATACACTTAAGGAAGAATTCGTTAATCAGAGCTTCTTGGTTAATTGAGAGTTGATAAATTGAAGAAGGAATAGTAACACGTTGCATGGGAAAGATAAACACAAGATGTTGACACAACCGAACCCGAGAACTAGATATATCTTCAATTGTTTCATTTTTATCTCTTTTATTTTGTCATTTTATTTTCGAATTTCATCCAACTTCACAAAACCCCCATTTCTAGATTAATTGATAAGAACAACTAGATTAAACACCGTTCCTCTTGGGTTCGACCCTTACTTACCACTTCTACATTAATTTGTAGTTTTGAAACCGAGTAAGGAAAAAATAAATAAATTTTGGCGTACTGCGACAACACGCCCATTAACACAACCGAAGACATGCTCGGCCTGTCTTCTTGACATTGTTGAACGCATTATAGTCCCGCATGAATTGATCGCACTACTTGTGACAAATAGTTTTAGGTGCTAAGGTAAGCATCGACTATTTCCAAAAACCTTCATCGTTTATACAATATCCATGCTTGTACCAATTGAAATCGGTTAAAAAATCAATTTTTATAAGAGTAACATTATATGTAGATAATGGTTTACATAATAACACGTGGCGCAGATTTGTGGAGTCATCGATCAACATTAAGGTTTCTCATTTTTCCACTTTATCTTCCACATCAGTAGATATAATTCACTAGTGCCCAACTATCATCTACAAGTAGATTTTTCTTGTTGTGAATCCAAATGCTTGAAGGACAAATTTGTTTGCAAAGTACAAGGAAGTAAAAATTACAGTACTTGCATGTCCAAGAAGATTGTGATCTTGATCATGATGAGAAAATCTCCTGTTTCTTTTGCCACTCTCTATCTCGAGCATCAACACGCCAAAGCTAAAAACATTTGATTTTACGGAGAATAGACCGTCTATAATGTATTCTGGGGACATGTAACCACTGCATAATAAAATTTAAAGGAAAGCTCAGTTATAACTACTAGAAGAGCATTTGATAAATTATGAGAAAGAAAGAGATTATTATTATGTGCCAACTACTCGACTCGTGCTAGCTCCAGTCTCGTTTCCCCCAAAACTTCTAGCCGTGCCAAAGTCTGATCTCTTTGGATTCATGTAAGAGTTGAGCAAAATGTTGCGGGTTTTGAGATCTCCGTGGATGATTCTAAGACAGGACTCTTGATGGAGATACATAAGTCCCCGAGCAATGCTGTTTATTATGTGGACCCGTTTAGGCCAACCAAGCACCGCACTTTGCACTGGATCTATACTTTATGTCACTAAGTGTGCTTGGTTTTCATAGAACGTGCCATTAAGTCGATTGTGTGAAATAAATGTTTCTTACCGAATATCATAAAGTTGAGACTTCTATTAGGCATGTCTTCGTAAATCAACATCTTTTCTTCTCTTTGACTGTAATGGCCCTCCCCAAATACACATACATACACGTACAGAACAAACGAAATGTGCACGACCTCATAATCGTATGGCCACAAATACAGCCTCGTGCACCATCTTAAACATAAAGCAGCGGATAGGGAGGGAACATTACACGTGTACACACCGTGAAACCCTAAGTTGTAAAATCTTTCAAACTTATCACACAAATACGGAATTCAAAGGGGGTTTCGAGAAACATATACGTGGTTCGTCGGATCTTCCGTTTCCCTTTCCCAAACACGTCATCAAACACGTCTCGAGGACCTTTCGCCCAACTCCACATAATAGAACACGAATCATGCCTACAAAACATTCACATACACACGGAATGAGTCATAAAGACTCAGTAGGCAATAGGTGCAATGCAATGCGAATGATGCACGTGTCATTTCATATGGGGCCCGTTGCGAATCAATGTGTTTACATGGCCCCATATCGAATGTATCACACATAGCCTCATTTCACATAGGCCGGGACTCAAGAGGTGGCTCCCACATCTTTGTGTAGCACTTTGCTCCCATTTCGGCCGAGGCTCGTATAGGCCGGGACTCTAGAGGTGGCTCCTACGGGCTCAAGAGGTGTCGCCCACATAATTGTGTAGCACTTTGCCCCATATAGCACGTAGCTCCCATTTAGGCCAAACATATCATATATGTAAACACTTGATACGCAACGTCAAATATGCATGCTTATGACATAATTGTGCGTACACATTACCTCATTTGGCCATTTCCTCGTCTCATTCCGTTCGTGTTTCTTTCATACATATACGGCAATTCACATTCATATCCTATACGAAATCGGAATGCCAACGTGGACGTACAAGGCATATAACTTCACAAAATGCCCACGTTGTGCAATCACACCATATACGCATACAAACCCGAAAGCATACTCATCACACAAGGCAATTAGGCACGTATAACATTTGGCTCGTTTCATCAACATAACATTGTCCCTAGCTCATAATAGCCGAACAACATATACACAGAAGCACATAGGTCACATAGACATGTTCATATCCTTATCACAACATCACATAATCATAGATCCAAGCCAAGTTCATATATCATGCTCATCCAGTTCATACGTAACAAAAACGGATTCACAACTTGTTTCTTTCGTAATTAAGCATGTAATCGTGTCATAGAGCATATAAAACATCTGTTACCTACCTTTTAGACCAACCAAACCAAGCACAAGAGAACCCAAGCTCTTCCCCTTCCTCCTCTTCCTTTTCATTTTCTTCCTCTTCTTTACTTTCTTTGCTTTCTTCCTTGTAATCATAGCTTACACAAGTATTACATAGATCATAGAGAGTGTTTGGGATGATCACATAGCTTCATGAGGGACTTGGAAAGGTTTTGGGAGAGTTAGAATCGAGCTTGGTGGAGAAATGACCAAGAAATGGCTAGAATCTTCTAAAATAACACTTCTGCCGACATAAAATTACGGCCGTAACTTCCACATTTACGGCCGTAACACCATATCCTTACGGCCATAACCCAAATCATACGGCCGTATCTTCAGAACATACGACCGTAATTTGCTCTCTGAAACTTTTGGACATTTTCCACTGTTCACAATTTACTAGTAACTATTATACCTACGGCCAGTAACCATACTTTTACGGCCAGAAACTCGACTCTACGGCAGACCGACATTTACGGCCGTAATCCTTACATTTACTGCCATAACTCGATTCACTGAAATTTCCGCTTTCATCATTTCGACGGCTGCTTCGACTCGACATGTCTCATACATTCCCAAATATTTCATAAACACATCATACACATATACATTATGTCGGGTCGACTTTGAGCGGGCATTACAATCTTCCCCTTAAATAAATTTCGTCCCGAAATTTGCTTAAAGTGACCTAATTTCGATGTCTCTTATCCCTTTCCCTTCCTCATGTCTCCTCCGAACCGAATTCATATTCAAACACCTACGTATACCTGCGGTTAAACGTACCTCATTTACATATCATATACGATTCTATTGGCATATAACTGATCCGACAAACATCTGACAGAGCATTCGATCACATACCACAGGAATACACACAAATACTTCCGCACGATCCTTTCCTATAAACATCTATTTATATCGAATTGACGCAATTTTCCATATCGAATCATAATCAAATAGCGATAACGAGATTCACATCATTCACATACGGTGACCGCCACACGTAATCGCTAATTCGTTTTCATCGGATACATATTGCATTTCGAGATGAGACACATGCGTAACAAATCACAGATCGAACGTAATACATATCAAACATAGAACCCAAGGAATCATACAGAACCAATAGCTTCTTCTTTCATAAACGGTTCACATACGGTTTCATATCATATCGTATCGTATCTCACTTTACGCTACCATGATCTGCTTTCACATAAGAAGACAACATACGACGACAACATAGCTGATCTCGAGCTCATCACATTTCATATGAAGACTCGGGTTTATGCATATTTGAACACATTTCGTATTGCAATTCTCGAAGTCAGCAACACACGTAAGTCTCGTATTTCAATTCATATAGAGCGTATAGTGTCTCGTGTCCCAAGCAAATACGGTTCACGACATCGATAAAGTCAAAACACTCGCCCGAAGACGAAGTCATACATATCTAAGCCATTCGTGCTTCTACTAGAATTTCACATATATAGCCGTAACATATAGCATAACATATAACATAGCAAGTTCATACGACTCATAGAATTTCAGATTCAGATCATATAGCATATCATTTCTTGATCCACGATCAAGGCACACAGAAACATATTCTCCGTATCATTCTCCGAAATAACGTAACTCATATCACATAAAGAGAAGGGCATGCATTTTCCAAAGATACATAATCAACATAGCATTCGTAACATAGACATAGCCATATGAGTTTCACGCATATGCCGGCATACATATCGCATAACATAAGAACATCACTAATTCACTGATCATTGGCGCTCAACGAATAAGGGTCGGGACGAAAAAGAACCGTAACATACATAAGTGAGCTTCAACATACCTTTACGAACTCCCCGACATAATTTCCCCGAGATAGAAAATACCAAGAGCACCTAGCATATCTTCGAGAAGTGCGTTGAGAAGTGACTTAACGAACTGCTTTCATATATCATATCGCCACGAACCATATCAAACAAATCACATTTCAACACGGCCATAAAGAACACAATACTCAGTTCATGCATTCGGATCATATAACTTCTTCCATTCGTTTCATCTCGAGTATCCCGTTCGCATATACATCGAAAAGCAACCAACCAACCGGTAGCTTGAGGTCAAGACATATATATCACATGAACATAACTTGAAGCATAAGCGATGGCGATAGCATATGAAACTTCGCTCATACAAAGAAAGCCACGTTAACATAACATAACACGCCGGAGAAAAGCCGAACATATCTACATACATACAAGAGGGAAAAGAATACATGGCTTCTTGCATCATATAACATCATATAAACATATGCAGGTCATATATCGAAATAAACGATACCTAACATATCATCGGGCCATTCAAGAACTTCCAGAACTTCCAAAACTTCGGCCGAGCACTGAACGACACAACACATTGCATATAGAGACAATCAAATCGACACACTTGGCACATAACAAATGAGGAGAACATATAATCGAAAATCATTACGTTAACGCTCTCTCTTCGCATACCTTACCATTCAGAGACCACCAAAGATCATAATCATATACATAGCAATATGCAAACATAAAGAGGCCAAGAAACTTCAGATTCATAACATTCACATCAAATATGCGCAGGTAAAAGATCGTTCGGAGTATACCGGAATACAGATGATATACATAAAATTTCCGGCGGCCTTCAATCGAGACGAACATCGGTTCTTCATATGCATAACATTGGCCCCTTGTTACCATCCTGCGTGATTACAAAAGCCTCTCTCGTTTTCGTTCATATTGCATAACATAACACACATCGGAGTGGTGATACTCATAACAGAAGCCCTTCACATTACATGGTCTGCGGTCGAAATAAACGAATATTCATCTCGGCCAGATTCGAAATAAGCGAATAATCATATCATCTAAGTTCTAATAAACGAATCATCATATTGGCCGAAGTTCGAAATAAACGAACGAGTTCATTGGCCGAGTTCTCTTGAACATACATAAGCGAAACATACGTCATCAATGGTCACATCGGCTCAAACATCGACATTCGATCTTGTCTCGTTGCAATCATCAGACGCTTACAATGCAACACATACTAACTGCGCACATTTCAAGTTCATTCAATATCGGAGAATCATATCTAATGTTGCAACTCAACAAGGCCGTTCATAGAACCGATCGAGCCGTTTGACTGATGACTTATAACATCGAAACATACTCGGCCCAAACTGTCATGACTTCGCATTCACTCTAACATAACCGGAAGAGTCATAGTCCAACATACCATATTCTTGCTGCGCAAAATTTGGAATGTAAACATAAGCAAACATTCATTAACGCAAACATTTAGCCCTCATGGAACCCGGTGGCAACAATCAAACATACCGTATCATAATCTCGGCGTAGGTACACATTCGTATATATTTCATCACGCGGGTGCCTGGGCACAGGATCAAATAGCCAATCTTTCTTTTCTGGATTTGTGACAGAACATAGCCATACATACATAGACAGATACATCAAAGCCCAAATCGTATCATATAGCACCTTGGAAAACTTGTTGCTCATCACAGTCTCACATTTATTTCCCACATTCGGATCCGTTCAAACATCGAATCATTATATACAGAGAGGAGGGAGACAACGGAGGAAAGGAGACATCCGAATTCACATTCCTACCCAGGTCACTACAGAACGTACTCCTCATCATATCCTATCACATGTCCCCGGAAGACATCCATTCATACATAACATAGTCACATAATGGGGGACGTATCATATCTCGGCATAACACGAGGCATCACACACATCTACGTCATACTTTCACATAAATAAGTTTGCCTCGTTCATATATGCCACGTATAACATAAGGTGGAAGTTCTCGGACATACACATCGGATTCATATCATACAGAACTTCACACACGAACATATCATATATCTTAACTGGAGTGGCGAAAAGAGTCCCTGACGGGTGGGAAACAAGGGAAACCGGCTCTGATACCACCTGTAATGGCCCTCCCGAAATACACATACATACACGTACAGAACAAACGAAATGTGCACGACCTCATAATCGTATGGCCACAAATACGGCCTTGTGCACCATCTTAAACATAAAGCAGCGGATAGGGAGGGAACATTACACGTGTACACACCGTGAAACCCTAAGTTGTAAAATCTTTCAAACTTATCACACAAATACGGAATTCAAAGGGGGTTTCGAGAAACATATACGTGGTTCGTCGGATCTTCCGTTTCCCTTTCCCAAACACGTCATCAAACACGTCTCGAGGACCTTTCGCCCAACTCCACATAATAGAACACGAATCATGCCTACAAAACATTCACATACACACGGAATGAGTCATAAAGACTCAGTAGGCAATAGGTGCAATGCAATGCGAATGATGCACGTGTCATTTCATGTGGGCCCCGTTGCGAATCAATGTGTTTACATGGCGCCATATCGAACTTATCACACATAGCCTCATTTCACATAGGCCGGAACTCTAGAGGTGGCTCCTACGGGCTCAAGAGGTGTCTCCCACATAATTGTGTAGCACTTTGCCCCATATAGCACGTAGCTCCCATTTAGGCCAAACATATCATATATGTAAACACTTGATACGCAACGTCAAATATGCATGCTTATGACATAATTGTGCGTACACATTACCTCATTTGGCCATTTCCTCGTCTCATTCCGTTCGTGTTTCTTTCATACATATACGGCAATTCACATTCATATCCTATACGAAATCGGAATGCCAACGTGGACGTACAAGGCATATAACTTCACAAAATGCCCACGTTGTGCAATCGCACCATATACGCATACAAACCCGAAAGCATACTCATCACACAAGGCAATTAGGCACGTATAACATTTGGCTCGTTTCATCAACATAACATTGTCCCTAGCTCATAATAGCCGAACAACATATACACAGAAGCACATAGGTCACATAGACATGTTCATATCCTTATCACAACATCACATAATCATAGATCCAAGCCAAGTTCATATATCATGCTCATCCAGTTCATACGTAACAAAAACGGATTCACAACTTGTTTCTTTCGTAATTAAGCATGTAATCGTGTCATAGAGCATATAAAACATCTGTTACCTACCTTTTAGACCAACCAAACCAAGCATAAGAGAACCCAAGCTCTTCCCCTTCCTCCTCTTCCTTTTCATTTTCTTCCTCTTCTTTACTTTCTTTGCTTTCTTCCTTGTAATCATAGCTTACACAAGTATTACATAGATCATAGAGAGTGTTTGGGATTATCACATAGCTTCATGAGGGACTTGGAAGGGTTTTGGGAGAGTTAGAGTCGAGCTTGGTGGAGAAATGACCAAGAAATGGCTAGAATCTTCTAAAATAACACTTCTGCCGACATAAAATTACGGCCGTAACTTCCACATTTACGGCCGTAACCCCTTACTTACGGCCGTAACACCATATCCTTACGGCCGTAACCCAAATCATACGGCCGTATCTTCAGAACATACGACCGTAATTTGCTCTCTTAAACTTTTGGACATTTTCCACTGTTCACAATTTACAGCCGTAACTATTATACCTTACGGCCGTAACCATACTTCTACCGAAACCTGACCCTTACGGCCGTAATCTGACATTTACGGCCGTAATCCTTACATTTACGGCCATAACTCCAGTTCTGCTGAAATTTCCCGTTTTCATCATTTCGACGGCCGTTTCGACTCCCGACATGTCTCATACATTCCCAAATATTTCATAAACACATCATACACGTATACATTATGTCGGTCGACTTTGAGCGGGGCATTACATTGACTGCAGCAACCTAGAAGCAGTAGGAATTTAATTTCCTCTATAAACCCGGTTCTATCGTGTTGGATTATCAAGTATAGATACAATCAATACGGAAGCGTACCTGAATCACCCATTGTGCTTGTGATGTTGGAATCCCGTGGTTTTGATCTTCCAAGTCAACAAGCGGCTCCTTATTTCTCTCTGATGATGGAGAGTCAGAAAGAATGAGCAAACAAACACTTTTGACATGGGGACCATAACCATATATATTTATGACGGCCCGTTAACCTAATTCAGTCCATCATAGAATTAGGAACTCTGGGCCTAGTATCTACACATATAAAGCCCATACTTTAATTTAATTGATGCATAAAAGCCCAATATTCGAAACCGTATTAGATCACTTTAAACGGGCTTAACCGAATATGATAGCCTTTAATTAATACACAACAATTACATATATTAGCCCACATGTTCGATTAAAACCTTACAATCTCCCACTTGGGCTATATATGTCACCTTATAATTGTGTATAACCTTATGAGTACTCAGAATTTTGCTATCATTACCGAATGCATCCCCAAACAATCAGGTCCATCAATTATATCAATTTAGGATCAAAGCGGTCTTCGTTACACTTAGATAGGTAACTAAATCCATCAATGGTCACATAAACCAATATAATTGAACGATATGGATCAAGTATGGATGTGTAGCATGGAAATTTCATGCAACGTGATCTGAAACATGCCTATTTCCAACTGATCCACCTTTATACCTTAGTGAGATCGTTTCAAACGAGTTTAGAGATAACAACAAAATAAGACTTTAACTTTATAACCGAAATAACTGTATCCATAAACTTTATCCAAAATGACAGTATATGTGTCTAATATGAAAAGCACAAAATACAGACTCCCACTGAAACTATATACCCTCAAGAGACATCACACCCATATGAGCAGTGTGCTCGTGAAAGACCTTGGGTGTTAATCCCTTAGTGAGCGGATCCGCAATCATGGAGTTTGTTCCAATGTGCTCTATTGACACCTGTCCACTCTGAACTCTTTCTTTAACAGCTAGGAACTTGATCTCTATATGTTTCGACTTCGTTGAGCTCCTATTGTTATTGGAATATAGCACTGCAGATTTATTGTCACAAAATAACTTAAGTGGTCTTTCGATACTATCCACAACGCGCAGCCCAGTGACAAAATTTCGCAGCCATATTCCATGATTTGATGCCTCATAACACGCTATAAACTCCGCTTCCATGGTGGAGGTAGCTATCAGTGTCTGCTTAGCACTTTTCCAGGAGATAGCACCTCCAGCAAGCAGGTAGATATAGCCCGAAGTGGATCTCCTACTATCTTGGCATCCAGCGAAATCGGAGTCAGAATAACCAACGATCTCCAACTGATCCGATCTCCTATATGTGAGCATGTAATCTTTTGTTCTCTGTAAATACCGCATGACCCGTTTGGCTGCTTTCCAATGATCCATTCCCGGGTTACTTAAATACCTCCCTAACATCCCAACAATGTACGCAATATCTGGACGCGTACAAACCTGAGCATACATCAGACTCCCTACAGCTGATGAGTAAGGAATCTTCCGCATCTCTTTAATTTCCAAGCCATTTTTGGGGCATTGACTTAAACTGAACTTGTCTCCTTTAGCCACAGGGGTATCACCTGGTTTACAATCCTACATGCCAAACCTTTTAAGTACCCTTTCGATGTAGCTCTTTTGTGATAATCCAAGAATACCCTGAGAGCGATCTCGATGTATCTGGATTCCTAATACAAAAGAGGCGTTACCAAGATCTTTCATCTCGAAATGCTTTGCTAGAAATCTCTTGGTTTCGTGCAGTAAGCCTACATCATTGCTAGCAAGCAGTATGTCATCGACATATAAAACCAGAAAAATACATTTACTCCCACTGAACCTGCGGTAT
Source organism: Jasminum sambac (assembly GCA_018223645.1). Classification (NCBI taxonomy): domain Eukaryota; kingdom Viridiplantae; phylum Streptophyta; class Magnoliopsida; order Lamiales; family Oleaceae; genus Jasminum; species Jasminum sambac. The sequence goes on from CP073642.1 coordinate 15,696,642, forward strand.
ATACAATCATCGGCCAGATTCATCTCGAAACCGAATGAGGTGATCACTTGATGAAATTTGTAATACCATTGTCGAGACGCTTGCTTGAGTCCATAGATGGATTTCTTTAATTTGCAAACCATTTGCTTCGCATCACCTGATACAAAGTTTTCTGGCTGCACCATATAAATCGTCTCATCAATGTCACCATTGAGAAACGCTGTCTTAACATCCATTTGATGTAACTCAAGATCAAAATATGTCAATAATGCCATTATAATCCTGAAAGAGTCTTTCGAAGAAACCGGAGAGAAAGTCTCTTTATAATCGATGCCTTCTTTCTGTGTAAAGCCTTTCGCGACAAGACGAGCTTTGTACCTCTCTACATCGCCTTTCGAATCTCTCTTGGTCTTAAATATCCATTTGCAACCAATGGGTTTCGCACCTTTAGGCAATGGAACGAGATCCCATACGTCGTTGTCTTTCATAGACGTTATCTCTTCATTCATGGCATCGAGACACTTTTGAGAGTTAGAACTTTCCATGGCTTGACGGAAGTTGATTGGATCATCTTCCACCACTCCAACGTCAACCTCATGTTCTTGGAGAAATGCAATATAATCATCTGAAATTGCACTTTTCCTCTCTCTAGTGGATCTTCTTAATGGCATGGGTTCTTGAGGTTGTAGAGTTTGTTCTTCTGGAGATAACATGACATTGTCTTGATCCGGAGTTACTTCTTGAACAATGTCAAGGATAGGAACCTGATCCTGATCATTGTCAATGGCAATTGGAGGAATTTCAACATATTCCTCCTCAAAGACAAAGTCCGTAACCCTTTCTGCCCCTGCAAACTCAACATCCTCAAAGAACCGAGTATTCCCTGTCTCAAAAATTAACTTAGTTGTGTGATCATAAAATTTGTAACCCCTGGACCGTTCAGAGTATCCAATAAAATAGCAACTGACAGTCCTTGCGTCCAGTTTCTTTTCATTTGGCCTATAAGGCCTTGCCTCAGCTGGACACCCCCAAATGTGTAAGTGCTTCAAACTAGGCTTTTTACCCGTCCAAAGCTCATATGGGGTTTTATCAGTTGCCTTAGTTGGAACTCTGTTGAGTAGATATGCTGCGGTTTTTAATGCTTCTCCCCAGAGTGATTGTGGTAAGGTGGAATGAGTGATCATACTCCTCACCATGTCCTTAAGCATTCTATTTCATCGCTCAGCAACACCATTCATAGTGGGTGAACCAGGCATGGTGTACTGTGGGACGATACCGCATTCCTCGAGGAATTTAGCAAATGGTCCTGGACGTTGTTCACCTGAACCGTCATATCTACCATAGTATTCACCACCACGGTCAGATCTGACGCTTTTAATCCTTTTGCTGAGTTGGTTCTCAACTTCAGCTTTAAAATTTTTGAACACATCCAAGGATTGTGATTTTTCATGAATGAGATATATATAGCTTGAAAAGTCGTCTATGAACGTTATGAAATATTGTTGACCATTCCAAGAAGCCGTAGGGAACGGTCCACAAATATCCGTATGTATAAGTTCTAAGACGTCTGAAGTCCTATTGGTTTGATATCTCCGTTTATTGGTTTGTTTTCCTTTATACGCTTAACACACATGTCAAAATCTATAAAATCAAGGGAATCGAGAATTTGGTCAGACACAAGTCTCTCAATTCTCCGTCTGGAGATGTGACCTAATCTCTTGTACCACAATGAGGCCGAATTCTCACAGGTTAATTTACGTTTTACACCTCGAGTACTTATATGCAAAGATTCATTAAAGGAGGCAATTGTATCAATTAAATAAAGATTATCGTAACCTGACAGAGAACCGGAACCAACCAATTTTGAATTAAGAAACAAACTAAATTTTCCATTTCCAAATGAACAAGAATAACCGAATTTGTCCAAAGCAGAAATAGAAATCAAATTTCGTCTAAAAGACGGTACAATAAATGTCTCATCAAGATCCAAATAAAATCCAGTCCTCAACAATAATCTAAATTTTCCTATTGCCTCTACTTTCACCGTCTTGCCATCGCCCACGTAGATGTATCTTTCACCATCACTTGGTTTTCGGCAACTCAGGCAGCCCTGCATAGACACACTGATGTGAGTTGTTGCACCCGAATCAATCCACCATGTGTGTCTAGGTACCGAAGTTAAATTAACCTCAGAACAAACCAAATGAAGAAGAGTACCTTTCTTTGCACGCCATGCGTGATAGTTGGTGCAATTCTTCTTCCTGTGACCTGTAGCTCCACGTAAGAAACAACCATCCTCGCTGGTTCCTTATGTCGCTTCTTACGTGGTGCCAGAACCGCAGCCTTCCTTATCGGTTTTCCTTTTCTTGGTCTTTTGTCCTTTGAGGTGGTGGCTACGTGAGCATTTTCCGCTCGTCCGCCTCAATCTCTCCTCTTCCTGGACACAATGGGAGATGAGCTCATTAAGGGACCATGGGTCCTTTTGGCGATTATAGCTCACCTTGAATTGACCGAATTGTGCGGAAGGGATATCGTAACTAAGTGCACCAAGAAACTTTCGTGATAACTCCAACTTGAGTGCCCTTAGTTTTGAAGCGATGTGGGACATTTCCATAATGTACTCCGGATGTTCCCTTTTCCTTTATACCTCATTGAGAGAAGGTTAGCCAAAAGTGTACTAGTTTCAGCCTTTTCATTCTTGGCAAACCTCTTCTCGAGATCCTCAAGGAAACCCTTAGCCGTAGTCACTTGATCGGACATGGTGCCCCGAAATGCTTCTGGAATAGCACGCTTCATGACCATTAGACTTATGCGGTTCGATCGTTCCCACCTTTCCATCTCCCTCTTTTCATCAGAGGTACTCTTATCAGTGAGTGCAGTGGTTGATCGAATTCGCAAAGCAAGGTCCAGATCCATGACTCCGAGAACAATCAAGACGTTCTCTTGCCATGCTTTGAAATTCGTGCCATTAAGCATTGGAATGGAATTGATGTTAGTAGAGATATTAGAAGTAGAACCTGAAACTAAATAGAGAACAATTAGAATAGCTCACATGAAGGTGTTTAGTATGCAAATAATAATTTTCAAACAGTGGTATGGCCCATCACAAGATGCCTAGCACAACATCAATATTTAATCTTTGGATAGAAATATCGATTGGTAAGTGGCACTCTTGGTGTAGTGATCAAACACTGGCAATAAGACATGTCAATCAATAAACCTATCTTTGGACGGATTTATTGATCACACGTTAAACCAAATAATCGCCACATGATTGTCACCACAGCTGTGTATGTAATTCAGCTAAATATTAACCTTCCTTTGGGCCGATCAATATTTGCACGAATCACACCCACACAAATACCTTTTAATATTCTAAGTTGATTAATGTCCACAATAGAGGTTGCTTTGGCAACTTGTTGCTTCAATCAATTCACTTTCGAATACTATACCTCTTCAAAAGAGTCCTTAGTACCAAAATTTGAGAAGAAAATAATTAATTTTGCATACATAGGCCTTTTGGGAACTTTAAGGGTCTAATAAGTTAATAATTCAGAACTTTGGGGGTCAAAATTAAGAATTTTGAAACTTTAGAAATTTGGAATTGCAATTTTAGAAACTTTATTGGCCAAAAATTAAAAAATTCCATACTTTGAGGACCAATTTAATTAATTTTAAAACTTTGGGGACTTTAATTGCAAGATTCGAAACTTGAAAGGCCCAAAATGGAATAATTTCCAAACTTTAGGGACTGAATTATTAATCTTATAACTTACAGGGCTCAAATTAACTATTTTAAAACTTCTGGGACTGAAACGGACGAATCTGGAAGTCAGCGCGGGACTAAATCAACATATTCGAAAGAGCAGGGACCAAGACCGCCTAAATGGAATTGACTGGACCAACTTACGCGCACCAACAAAATTTAGGGACTCGAACTGCAATAAAGATAAAAACGCGGAAATTGCAACTGAGGTCCTCGGAGCCTTCGAATTTTCACCCGTGGTCCCTGCGGCTGTAACTGGACGAAACCCTAGCCGCTAACCCGGATTCCCGCCGCTGCAACCTCCGACGACGACGGCGGCGACCACCGGCAGACGACTCGAACCCCAATACCCTTTTTTTTCAGTTTAAAAGGAAAACTCGATCCCAAAAGAAAAGGCAAGTTCGTCCGAATCCATAAACCAATTCCACGAGCAAGATATACATATATACACACTGAATCACGTATAGCCTTAAATGTCCAAATTCACATACAACTGATATATATATACACAATATCTAGATTCATACACGGATGCAAATTCGAACTGGCTATGGAGTTTAATGGATACATATATACATACTGCAGTTCGTGTATAGCCTAATATATCCAGATTCAAGCATTGATTCTGTCGGCAGTGCACATAAAACCCAATTCCAGATCCAGACAATTTCATATATATGGCAATAAACATGCGTGTATCAATTTCGCATACACGTCTACTGAATACATGAAAGGCACACACATCCAGATGAAATCGTATGTACAAATCACGAAGGAGAAAAACAACTTTAATTGCCATAATTTTATTCCCAATAATCCAACAACGATTATAGCTCTGATACCACTTGTAGGAATTTAATTTCCTCTATAAACCCGAATCTATCGTGTTGGATTATCAAGTATAGATACAATCAATACGGAAGCGTACCTGAATCACCCATTGTGCTTGTGATATTGGAATCCCGTGGTTTTGATCTTCCAAGTCAACAAGCGGCTCCTTATTTCTCTCTGATGATGGAGAGTCAAAAAGAATGAGCAAACAAACACTTTTGACCTGGGGATCATAACCATATATATTTATGACGACCCGTTAACCTAATTCAGTCCATCATAGAATTAGGAACTCTGGGCCTAGTATCTACACATATAAAGCCTATACTTTAATTTAATTGATGCATAAAAGCCCAATATTCGAAACCGTATTAGATCACTTTAAACGGGCTTAACCGAATATGATAGCCTTTAATTAATACACAACAATTACATATATTAGCCCACATGTTCGATTAAAAACTTACAGAAGCTTCACAAGGTTTTGATGTTGTACTTTAGCTCTACATTTAACTTCATTCTCGAACTCATCGATTCTTTGGAGGGAATTTCTGGGTAGCCATTTCACCGCAATTTCTTGCCCTCCCTAAAGTACACCCTAGTGTCACATTGGTGCATTTTGCATCTTAAATTTAAATCAAAAAGAGTAGATTTTCAAATCATTATGCAAGAAAAGAAAAGAAGAGTTATATATTACCTAATAAACAGGTCCAATCCCACTCTCTCCAAGCTTGTTGTCAATTGAAAAATTATCGATAGCTTTGGTTAACGTGCTTAAATCGAAGATTGGTAGTTCCATGTCTTTGTCGGAATTTTCATCATTCTTATTGTCTATAAAGTCCTTGTCCGGCATGCCTGGAAAACGAGCGATGTATTGTACATCACTTGATAGAGAAAAGCAAAAGCAGTAACCCTATAAACAAATTCAGTTTCTCTGTTAAGCAATAAATTATTAATTGTTGGAAATATATGGGTGCATGAGGAGTATGAATGGGAAATTGGAAAATGGAGGGAAATTGGAAATTGGAGCAAATTGGAAGTTGGAGGGAAATTAGAAATTGGAGCACATGGAGTAGTTGGAATCCCACATAGGAAGTTTACAAAATCATAGACCAACTTATATGTGGGTGGCTTCAAGTGAGGTGTAGCTCTTGTTACATTGAGAATGCTCCATGGCCTACGCGCGTCCGCAGGGGGGGGTGCAAATCACGAGCCAATTTCAACACGAGCTTTGGGATTCGTGCTCGAGCGCGACCTGCGGACACGAACTACTCGTAACGCCTCTCCATTACACAGCTGCAGTAATGGCTGTAACGGCTCCCAATTCAATGAGATGAGCCTCCAATGCACCTATGTAACGAGCAACCTCCCCAGACTCTGATACCGAAAAAAGACCAAAAAGAAAACAATTTACGAAATCCTCTCTTCCCAGTTCTGTCTTCGAATTTCCAGTTCTTCGTCCGAGCTTGGTGGCTTAGTTTACGCACTACATTCTGCTGCGTCATGATCGCAGAGTCAGCCGTTGTATCCTGGGAGGTGATCGTTCCGTGGTGAGGGCGAAATCACTTTAAGGAAATTGCGCAATACGCAAGACTCGGCTACCTCCACTTATCTTTTATCAATTGTTGTGTATTGTTGTTAATTCATGCTATTCGAATGTTGAATGTCTTTCACATCATCTGTGTGTTCGTATAATCTGCTTAGCACATGTTCCTACAAGCTTAAAGTGATTTCCACTTGCTAAAACAGATTATGAATCCACTGCTATGACTATGTTTCATGCACTGCATATATGAATCCACTGCTATCACTCTGCTATGCATACACTGAATATATTAAGTAATCTAATTAGCTCACAGATAATTCATTCACTTATGTGCAAACTGATTTCTGCTATGCAACTTTCACTTAGTAGGTGATGATATACATGCAGAGGATTCTCCATGCTATGCCTTTCATTTATGCCAGCTGCTACAACTTTACTATTTCGATTTTGACATTCCACATATATTGTTGACTTAATTTGGGTATTGTGCATGCGTGTATGAGTGTCATGTGATACCCTTGGTTGTCCCTGTAGTGGAAGTGATGAATTCTAAATTCTATATTGATAGTCATATACATGCACACTTGAATTGAATTGTTAACACTTTGTCTTAATCATCATTTGAATTGAATCTGATTGTGCCCAGTGCCCCAATATATCAGGTCATATAGTGATTTTGGAACTTGTTTTGGATTTCAGAGTTTATTTTGAACTGCTCAAATGGAAAACAACCAAAATAACGATGTTGTGGCTCCTGGACATAATGTGGTGCCTCAAGTGGCACAAAGTGTGGCTCAGATAACGCCGTGGTGGCTCCGTATCCTGATCGTTACTCCAACGATTCTTTGTGACTACAACTGTGACTTCTATGCCAAATGTGGGGGTCGGTCCGAGTGGGACGACTCATGTGCCAAATCTTGGGGCTGGTCCTAATGTGACAGTTCCCGTGAACCACAATGAGAAGCCCGAGAAGTTCAGTGGGTTGAATTTCAAAAGGTGGCAACAGAAGATGTTCTTCTATCTGACGACATTGAATCTTGCGAGATTCTTGACTGAGACGGCCCCAAACCTGAAAGAGGGTGAGGGAGATTTCCAAGTTGTCAGTGCTGTTGAGGCTTGGAAACACTCGGAGTTCCTGTGCCGGAACTATATCTTGAACAGCTTGAGTGATTCACTGTTCAGTGTGTATTGCTCCATGAAAACGGCAAAGGAATTATGGGAGTCACTGGAACGTAAGTATAAAACTGAGGATGCTGGCACAAAGAAATTTGTTGTTGGTCGATTCCTAGATTTTATGATGGTGGACTCCAAAACAGTGATCAGTCAGATCCAAGAGCTTCAAGTAATTATGCACGACGTCCATGCCGAAGGGATGATTGTGAGTGAATCATTCCAGGTGGCAGCTGTCATTCATAAGCTACCACCTGGTTGGAGTGATTTCAAAAATTACCTGTTGCATAAACGGAAAGAAATGACCGTTGAAGAGCTCATTGTCCGACTTCGAATTGAAGAAGAACAGCGACAGAGAAATTTTGGCAAGAAGGCTAACTCGATGGCTGCTAAGGCCAATGTGGTGGAACACGGTCAAAGCTCGAAAGGAAAAGGAAAATACGTGCCACCAAATAAAAATGGGCCACCAAACAGAAATTGGCCACCAAACAAAGGCCATAATTTGGGACCAAAAGGAGGGGTCACGAAACCCAAATTTTCGGGAAAATGCCACAATTGTGACAAGGTTGGTCACAAGGCTTGGGAGTGCAAACTTCCGAAGAGAAGGGAGGCTAATATGGTTGAGGCCAACGAAGCTCCCGACATGGACCTGGTAGCGGTCGTCTCTGAAGTGAATCTGGTCGGGTCGAATCCAAGAGAGTGGTGGATTGACACCGGTGCTACCCATCATGTATGCTCTGATCGAGAGATATTCCATAGCTTTGAAGTTGCAGAGAATGGAGAGAAGCTGTTCATGGGGAACTCGGCTACCTCCGAAATCAAAGGCCATGGAAAAGTGGTTTTGAGAATGACGTCCGGGAAAGAGCTGACTCTCACCAATGTACTGTATGTGCCAGAGATCCGAAAGAACCTTGTGTCTGGATCACTGCTGAACAAACATGGTTTTCGTATGGTGTTTGAGTCAGATAAAGTTATCTTGTCTAAAAGTGGAGTGTTTATTGGCAAGGGTTATGTATCTGATGGGCTGTTTAAGCTCAATGTAATGGCTGTTAAGCCCAAAATGAATAAGATGAATAACTCTTCTGTTTACTTGCTTGAGTCTTCCAATTTATGGCATGGTAGACTAGGTCATGTTAGTTATGATACGCTGCGTAGATTAATTAACTTGGACCACATACCGTCATTCCACATTGACCCGGGACACAAGTGTGAGACTTGTGTTGAAGCAAAATTGACAAGGGCGTCATTTAAAACTATTGAAAGAAATAGTGAACCACTTGATTTAATTCACACTGATGTATGTGATTTAAAATTTGTACAAACACGGGGTGGCAATAAATACTTCATCACTTTTATAGATGATAGCACAAAGTATTGTTATGTGTATCTTCTTAAAAGTAAAGATGAAGCAATAGAGAAATTCATCCTCTACAAGAATGAAGTAGAGAATCAACTCAACAAGAAAATCAAAGTGTTGAGAAGTGATCGTGGGGGTGAATATGAATCACCTTTTGGTGACTTCTGTGCCCAACACGGAATCATCCATGAGACGACTGCGCCATACTCACCTCAGCAAAATGGGGTAGCGGAACGGAAAAATCGCACATTGAAAGAAATGATGAATGCGATGCTGATCAGTTCTGGGTTACCCCAGAACATGTGGGGGGAGGCTGTGCTGTCAGCTAACTACCTTTTAAATAGGGTACCCCGGAAGAAAATGGAAAAGAGCCCATTTGAGTTATGGAAAGGTCGAAAACCTTCTTACGGACACTTGCGAGTATGGGGGTGTCTTGCCAAAGTGGCCGTACCGACACCTAAGAAGGTAAAGATCGGTCCAAAGGCCTGATGGGATATTCATTGGATATTCTCACAACAAGAAGGCTTATCGGTTTCTTGTGTACGATTCTAAAATCGAAGATATACACAAAAACACGATAATGGAGTCAAGAAATGCTTCTTTCTTCGAACATGTATTTCCATACAAGTCGAGAGAAGGAGCGAGTTCTTCAAAACGACCACCCGAAGAAGTGGACCAAGAAATGGAACAGGAAGTTGAGGTTGAACCAAGACGTAGCAAACGAGTTAGAACTGAAAAATCCTTTGGTCCGGATTTTCTAACTTATATGCTAGAAAGCGAACCTCAAAGCTTTAAAGAAGCTGTAAACTCCTGTGAAGGACCTCAATGGAAAGAGGCGATCAATAGTGAGATTGAATCCATCCTGCAAAATCACACTTGGGAACTAGTGGACCTTCCTCCCGGGAACAAACCACTAGGATATAAGTGGATTTTCAAGAAGAAAATGAAGGCGAATGGAGCTATTGATAAGTACAAGGCCAGACTTGTAATAAAGGGTTATAAGCAACGAGAGGGCCTTGACTATTTTGACACTTATTCTCCAGTTACGAGAATAACTTCCATTAGGATGATACTCGCGATTGCAGCTTTACACAATCTCGAAGTACACCAATTGGATGTCAAAACAGCCTTTCTAAATGGAGATTTAGAAGAAGAAATCTACATGGAACAACCCGAGGGGTTTTCCTCACCAGGGCAAGAACACAAAGTGTGTAAATTGGTGAAGTCATTATATGGCTTAAAACAAGCACCAAAACAATGGCATCAAAAATTTGACAATGCCATGCTGGAATGTGGGTTTAAGATAAATGAGTGTGATAAGTGTGTGTACGTAAAGGACACTAACAATGGCTACGTCATTTTATGTCTGTACGTTGATGACATGCTTATCGTTGGAAGTAATGATAAGATGGTTAAATCCACAAAAGACATGTTGAAATCAAGATTTGACATGAAAGATATGGGTTTGGTCGATGTTATCCTTGGTGTTAGAATCTCGAGAACATCAGATGGTCTCGTCTTGAGCCAATCTCACTATGTGGATAAGATTCTAGAGAAGTTTAACAAGGATGATACACTTGTGGCTAGAACCCCGATAGATACAAGTCAACATCTATCAAAGAATAGAGGGGCTGGTATTTCTCAAGTTGAGTATTCTAGAGTTATCGGGAGTCTGATGTACTTGATGAGTTGTACAAGACCCGATATAGCCTACGCAGTTAGCAAACTAAGTAGGTATACAAGTAATCCAGGATCTGAACACTGGAGAGCGATTGTAAGAGTACTAAGATACTTGAGATATACTCGTAACTTTGGGCTGCACTATACCAGATATCCTGCTGTGATTGAAGGATATAGCGATGCTAACTGGATATCTGATATGAAGGATTCAAAGTCTACTAGTGGATTTGTATTCACAATGGGAGGTGCAGCGATATCATGGAAATCCTCTAAGCAGACAGTTATAGCCAGATCCACTATGGAATCTGAATTTATCGCCCTTGATAAGTGTGGTGAAGAGGCTGAGTGGCTACGCCAATTCTTAGAGGATATTCCGAGATGGCCGAAGCCTGTGCCACCTATTTGTATACATTGTGATAGTCAATCAGCAATCGGAAGGGCACAGAGCAACATGTATAATGGTAAGTCTCGGCACATACGTCGCAGACACAATACCATTAGGCAACTACTCTCCACGGGAGTTATCTCTGTTGACTATGTGAAGTCAAAGGATAACCTAGCGGATCCGCTAACCAAAGGGTTAAATCGGGAGTTAGTTGCTAAGTCAACGAGAGGAATGGGACTTAAGCCTCATGAAGAGTAAGTCATTGCAAAGGAAAACCCAACCTAGCTGACTGGAGATCCCAAGATCTAGGTTCAATGGGACAACCTAATTGCAAAGACCCGGTTGGAGATCACTGTGGGGGTTTCCCTCAATCCATTCCTTTAAATCAGTGATGCCCGTGGGGGAAGGTTGAGCAATAAGCTCTTAATGATTCCTAGGCGTCGGCAATTTGAGACATCCGAGCAGAGTAATGCGGGTTACTCATATAGAGGAATCACCTATGTGAGAGAGAAGTGGGGCCGCTTCGAAGGGAATTGTCGAGGCGCAATTCTTAAGTAACTCTCGCAGAACCAGGCGCGTGTCCAGGGCCATAAAGGGACACACCCGTGAGAACTGAATGGTGTTAGGAAGAAGCCTGTGTGGGGTACATCATCATTTACACAAGCGGCAGAACAGTTCAAGGACATCGCGTCTCATCGGTCACCAAGAAAGTAAGTGTCTTGTCACAAGGGAAGGTTCAAAGGGTAACACCTACCTATCCTATCTCTGCAGTTTCCGACGAACTTTGTCACCAAGCATTCCGTGTCTGTCAATTCCCATTCATGTGGGGGATTGTTGGAAATATATGGGTGCATGAGGAGTATGAATGGGAAATTGGAAAATGGAGGGAAATTGGAAATTGGAGCAAATTGGAAGTTGGAGGGAAATTAGAAATTGGAGCACATGGAGTAGTTGGAATCCCACATAGGAAGTTTACAAAATCATAGACCAACTTATATGTGGGTGGCTTCAAGTGAGGTGTAGCTCTTGTTACATTGAGAATGCTCCATGGCCTACGCGCGTCCGCAGGGGGGGGTGCAAATCACGAGCCAATTTCAACACGAGCTTTGGGATTCGTGCTCGAGCGCGACCTGCGGACACGAATGTCGCACCGGATTTGGCCGGTAGGTGCAAGTTCAGTTTTGCACAACCGAAATTGAGATGAAAACGCCTGCATTACATGTCTGCTGTAATGCCTGTAATGGTAACGGCTCTGCGTTACAGAATGGCTGTAATGATAACAGTTTTGCGTTACAGAATGGCTGTAATGCTTGTACTCGTAACGCCTCTCCATTACACAGCTGCAGTAATGGCTGTAACGGCTCCCAATTCAATGAGATGAGCCTCCAATGCACCTATGTAACGAGCAACCTCCCCAGACTCTGATACCGAAAAAAGACCAAAAAGAAAACAATTTACGAAATCCTCTCTTCCCAGTTCTGTCTTCGAATTTCCAGTTCTTCGTCCGAGCTTGGTGGCTTAGTTTCTGGCACTACATTCTGTTCGCCTGCGACTGCAGAGTCAGCCGTTGTATCCTGGGAGGTGATCGTTTCGTGGTGAGGGCGAAATCACTTTAAGGAAATTGCGCAATACGCAAGACTCGGCTACCTCCACTTATCTTTTATCAATTGTTGTGTATTGTTGTTAATTCATGCTATTCGAATGTTGAATGTCTTTCACATCATCTGTGTGTTCGTATAATCTGCTTAGCACATGTTCCTACATTAATCCCATGTGAATAAGTATCTAAATTGCAAATAACATAATCAAGCTTGATGGCAGATTTCCCTTACCTCTTCTTTGCCTCTGTTTCTTCCTTGTACGAAAATATAACCTTAGAGTAAGCCCAAATAGAACTACTCCGAGTGACACCGCCAAGCTTACCTCAAGAATTATTTATTTCTTTCTTCTGGAATCTGCAAAATTTATACTATAAACATTATTGAAAGTGAGAATAAGATTTATAATTAAGTTTAATAAATACATACATAATTCAGAAGAAGCCATTCGGACTTCAAACCAAAGTAGGCATCCAATTCCCCTACATCCAAAGTACTATAAGCTGTGCACGAGCAATTTCTCAAGCACACTACCTTGCAGTCATCTAATGTCATACTCTCATTATACCACGAAGATTGTGTTTTGGGGTGTATCGACAACTTAATATTCAGAATAAATTACAACCACATCTCCCTTTTGACAATCCAAGGGAGTTCTTCTAACACACCCATTCGACAAATCAGCATCCACTCATCTATCTGGATCTTTGGGTGTAAATCTATCCAAACATCCACAAACGGGAGACTTCGCAATACTGCAAATACCATATGCACCACATAATCATAGATGTCGCAATTATCTGTTGGAGCTGTAATGTAAGCTACCCACCTTGTGTTCGATTAACCCATGTTTAGCATTGCCCATCGCCACCTACACTCAAGGTAAATCTTGAAATGACTGATTTGTTAAGTAGCTCAAAAGAATAGTATGCCTCATTCTTGTTTAAAACAACTCCATGGCTGTAAATAGGATTCATTCTCAAGTTTGGGAGGTCCCGCTATAGAGGATTCCATTCCACTCCGCGGGCTGGCTTTGTACTGCACGATTGAACCTTTTTTCAACACGTGTTGTGGATGACCAATAGGATAGAAATGATACGTGAAATCTCCATGATAAGTCTTTAAAAGCATTTAAAAGATCTCTCAAGTATCGTGTCTTTATCGCTTTTTATTTATATAAAAGTGTTGTTTTATTTCCTTTTGTTATTTGTGGTGTTTAGGATCAAGAAAAGTGAAAAGAAGTGAAAATTGGCTAAAAAAAAGTGCAAATATACTAAAGATTGAGGATGCGTTTTGACCCAGATAAAAGTGGAATTTGGACGTGACTATTTGAGGAAACGTTGTAGATATTTTTGTCTAGTTTCCACAGAATTTTGAATGACCTCAATCGGATATCGGACGAAGAAGTTATGCCTAAAATACTGAACACTGCCAGACTGTCCAGTTTTATGCGCGCGTGGACTTCTAGTTTGACTAGGGCTGTGAAACCTACTTGGGCTTGGGTCCTATGCACGAAAATTGATCCTTAAAAAGGGAGAAGAAGGCAGCAAATAGATATTCCATCATAGAGAGAGTTAAGGAGAGATTTAAGAGGAGATCTGAAGAACTAATCCACAAAAGTTGAAGATCTAGATGTCGGATTAATCGTTCAGTAACGTTATTTTCTACTCTCTATTATTAAATTGGTTTGTTATTTGGATCTGAATTTTAAATATTTATTGAAGTTTATTTAAATCTAGCCAGTTTATGTGAATTTCATTAGATATATTGCTAGGATTAGCTTTCAATCCGTAATTGTTGATTTTCTAATTCATGCGTAGCAGCTAACAGTCGCACATCGTTAGAATTAACAAACCCTAAGTTAAACAATTCGAGCTTGTGTGATTGTTGCTTAGTTTAGCCTATTTCCTAGTGATAAATTAAACCATTGTCTTAAACTTAGAGAGCTTAATCTAGGTTATTCAATTGGTTAGGATTAATTGAAGAGCTTGTCTCAATTAATTGAATTAGGGAAAATTCGGGTAGTCAGAGCTTATTGATTACCTAGGGTTATTAATTTGACCAGAGAGTAGGAATGCGTTATGATTAATTGAATGTGCAAGTGGAGACTCGATTGAACCGATGAGCTAGGTGGTTTTCTCTTTATTGATTCTCTCTATTAATTATTCTTTGCGTTGTTATTTATTTTTAATTCTAGTTTTTTCTTCAATTGCCAATCACTTTCCCCAATCATTAGTTATCACACTTTAACTAGTTTTACACCGTTCTCTTGGGTTCAACCCTTACTTACCGCTACTATATTTATTTTAAAATCGAATGAGGAAAATTATATTTATTATTTGTTGGTTACGACAGCCATCACTCCAAAAGATGGATCATCATTGTTCTTCCATGATACTGTTGGAAAATGAAGTGAATGGAAATTGAAGCATAGCATTGTATTGGGGGAAATTGAAGCATAGCATTGTATTGGGGAAGTGTAGCTATCCCACATAGGAACTTTATAGAAGTTTGAACCAACTTATTTATGGTTGGGTGTGGGTGAGGTGTAACAATGGTTACATAGGGTATCCTCCATGGTCTACGCGCGCCCGCAGGGGGGGTGGAAATCACGAGCCAATTTCCACACGATCTTTGGGATTCGTGTGCAAGCGTGACCTGCGGACACGAATGTTGCATCGAAATCGACCACCTGGCGCACTTTGAGTTTTGCTCGATCTAAATGGAAAGTCTGCAGTACACAGCTACTGTAACGGCCAAAATTGCAACGGATTGGCGTTACACAGCTGCTGTAATGACATAATTGAAACGGCTAAGCATTACGCTGCTTCTGTAATGCAACGGTTGTGAGTTACATGGCTGCTGTAACGGCCAGAAATTGAATGCTTAGAGGCTCCATTGCACCTATTTAACCAGCATTCTCCAGAGTCCCAAGGACAGACACATCAACCACGAAAATCTCTTGCATTTTCTCTTCCTTTTCGTCCAGTTCTTGGTGATAATTGTTCAGGCACTGAATTCGGTTTGGCTGCAGCACCGCAGTTGGCTGTTGTATCCTGGGAGGCAATCGTTCCGTGGTGAGGGCGAAATTTCTTTAAGGAAATTGCGTAGTACGCAAGCCTCGGCCATCCTTTCTGCTTTGGTTTTGTATTCTCGTTCCTTGTAATGTCTTTGTCGTTTGTTACAAATCATTCTACAGTTTGTAATGTTTGGTTATGAATCTGTCTAGCAGTGGTTTTACAGATACTAGGTACACTTCTTGGCCAGTTCCATTTTTCCAACCAAATTTCATCCCTTCAAGCATTGTATCAGTTGGATGATCGAAATTCTCCCACACGAAATTATCAGGGTCGTCGACGTTTGCATCTTTCATGACAAAGTTGCCCGAATCTTTCAATATCTTCATGGTTTTTGTAGTTGTCTCAGTCTCCATTTGTTCTTTGTTTTATAGGATTGATATTAAATTATTAATGGATAAGCATAAGCTTGGCGAGTTGGACGTCGAATAAGGTCCATGTTTAGTTTCTTCACTGAGGATTGAGATACTGTATGTCTGTATGTCATTGCGAAACGTCATCCAATTGCCCCGCAATTGGCTATGAGTTAAGTGTTATAAGGTCAAGAATATGCTTCAAATTTATATGCATGCTTGATTCTAGTAAGAGTACCATCTTTTCCTATAGAAAATAGAGATGTAGAAACAGTTCACTAGTTTTTTCCGTTGTCTTACTAATTAGACTAAGATAACATAAATTTGAAACGAAAATAAAATCATAATTCAAATAATTTCTTCACGCTTCAAATACACTTTCATGGTTGCGTCAAACGATCTCGATATCCCGTGGCCGGGTGAGCTTTGTGTCTGGCACCAGCTTGACAAATGACCACTCAACTTACTGTGGAGTGTTGAGGATTCGATAATCTTGATCGATGAATATTAGTCATCTACTTATAAAAAGTCATTATGAATGTTAAATAATGAGGAGAAAAATTTTTTTTTTCCTTCTTTTACAAAGTATTCAATACATCTGCTCTCTTTATATAAAAAGAACACCTCTAAGCAGAGGTAGCCAGAGATTTCGGATGCCCTAGGCGAAATTTTTTTTGGGCCCTATCAATACTAGAATTTAATTTATATATAGCGAAGAGAAAAAATGCATAAAAAACTCTAGAAAATTCACTACATTTCATAAATTTACTCTTCTAGCAGTCTTAGATACAAAATCCATAATCAAACTTTTAATATCAACTTATTTCACCATGTCTTCTTTAATGAATACCATCAAATTTGGGTTTTGTTTCAATGTTTAACATCAAATTTGGGCATCGGGGCCTTTTATATTATATACATAAGTAAAAGAGCAAAAAATCGAGTATTTTAAATTTTTTTTGGGGGGCCCTAGGCGGTCGCCTACTTTGACTATAGCTCGAGCCGCCTCTGCCTCTAAGTAAGGAAATAAATACAGGTGCTTCCTTCATGAAGCACCTGTCAATCGCAATATGCTTCATACAATGATGTTGAACCGGGTTATTGCAATATATTCCACCACATAGGGTAAAGGGCTTCAAAATTCCATCTTGTGGGTAATAAGTTAACAATATAGTTTATAGTGCAAAGGACATGCATTGCCTTAATAGTATTTGAATACATTAGTTTGTTACAAAACAATGGTCTAAGTGTCTACTATCTTACAGTTGACTTGGGAAGCATTACACTTGAAATTAAGCTAATTCCAAAATCCCGATATTAACACAAACTGCAATGACGCATACTACTATTTCTTAAAGACGGTAAAATTTGGATATCAACATGGCCGATTCCTAGGGGTCATCTAGCGAACTAATCGTCACTTTGTTTAATGAATTGGCTGCATTTGTGCTCATAGAACATTCAGCAATAACTAAAGCTAATTTCCCGAGAATGACAAAAACAATCACATGGGGGGCTCAAACTACCAGCAAGCAATAACTATCATATCTCCGGAGTCATTTGTACATAGTGTTGAAGTACAAAAGTGAGTACGCCTTTTGCAAAATTAATGCTAAGTGCATCAGATCCTCCAACTACTAAAAGAGATATCTGATGCAATTTATGTAATGGAATAGACATGTTGTTCTTGTTCAAACAACACTGGTAAACCAATCAACTTACTTATCGTGCTTCCATCATTGTAACTGACATTTCATTGACAGAACTTCCTACATTAGTACAAGTCGAACTTTCTGCCATAAACAAATCTCTTTCTGCGAAAAAACCAGGTTCTCTTGCTGGAGGCAACTCGCCTTCGTTTCCAAGCATTAACACGACTGAAGACATGCTCGGCCTGTCTTCTTGGCATTGTTGAACGCATAATAGTCCCACGTGAATTGATCGCAAAACTTGTGACAAATAGTTTGAGACGCTAAGGTAAGGATCGACTATTTCCAAAGACCTTCCTTCTTTATACAACATCCATGCCTGTACAAATTGAAATCAGTTAAAGGATTGATTTTTATAAGATTCATGTTACATGTAGATAGTGGTTTTTATAATAATATGTGGCGCAGATTTGTGGAGTCATCAATCAACATTTGGGTTTAACATTTTTCCATTTTATCTTCCTCATCAATAAATATAAATCATTAGTCTTAATCGTCATCTACAAGTAGATTTTTCGTTTTGTGAATCCAAATGCTTAAAAGAATGAATTTGTTTAGCAAAGGAAGTAAATATAGCGTACTTACATGTCCAAGAAGGTTGTGTTGGTGTTTTTGATGAGAAAATCCATGGTTTCTTTTGCCACTCACTATCTCAAGCAATAGCACGCCAAAGCTAAAGACATTTGATTTTACAGAGAATAGACCGTCTATAGCATATTCTGGAGACATATAACCACTATAGAGAATATTTGAAGGAAATTAAATTATAAGTAATAGAAGAGCGCTTCATATATTATGAGAGGGAGAGAGATTATTACTATGTGCCAACTATTCGACTTGTGTTGGCTCCAGTCTCATTTCCTCCAAAACTTCTAGCCATGCCAAAGTCTGATATCTTTGGGCTCATATCAGAGTCCAACAAAATGTTGCTAGCTTTGAGGTCTCTATGGATGATTCTAAGACGAGAATCTTGATGGAGATACAAAAGTCCTCGAACAATACCGTTTATTATGTGAAACCTCTTAGGCCAATCAAGAACTGCACTTTGCATTTGATCTGCACTTTATGTCATAAAGCGTGACTAATCGTGATAGAATGTGCTATTAAGTCAATCATACAAAGTATTCCTCACCAAACAATATGAAGTCGAGACTTCTATTAGATATGTATTCGTATATCAACATCCTTTCTTCTCTTTCAATGCAGCAACCTAGAAGCTTCACGAGGTTTCGATGTTGTAGTTTAGCTGTGCAGATGACTTCGTTCTTGAACTCGTCGACTCCTTGAAGGGAAGTTCTTGATCGACGTTTCACGGCAATTTCCTTTCCCTCCTCAAATACACCCTAGTTTGACATTGGTGCAAATTTGTTATAGTAAAAAACTAACTCACATGAAAAGGAAGAGTCGGATTTCGAATGATTACATGCACAAAGAAAAAAAAATGTTATATTACCTTATAAACAGGTCCAAACCCACCCCCTCCAAGTTTGTTATTGATTGAAAAGTTATCGGTAGCTTTGGATATTGTGTTTAAATCGAAGATTGGTAGTTCTATGTCTTGGTTGGCACTTCCATCGTTCTTATTGTCTGTAAAGTTCTTGTCAAGCATGCCTAAAACACAAGCAATGTGTTGGACGTAAATTAATAGATAAAAGCAAAAAAACTGTTCATCTTAGTAGGTTATAAATAACCCGAGTTTCTCTGTTAAGCTATATATTATAAATTCCATGTCAATAAGTGCATAAAATTATAATGAACACAGTGCACAACAAAGCTTAATGGTAGAATTTTTGTACCTCTTTTTAGCCTCTGGTTTCTTTTCTTCCTCTTCCGAAGATATAGCTTTAGAGTAACCCCAAACAAAATCGCTCCGAATGACAATGACAAGCTTACTTTAAGAACTTTTCTTTTCTTTCCTTTTGAATGTGCAAAATTTTATAAGGTAAAACAATCTTGAAAGCGAGCATAAGATTAATAATTGTGTTAAGTATTGTCATACGTAATTCAGAAGAAGCCATTCGGATGTAAATATCTTGTCCTTCTTTAGATAAATCCATGATGTTAACTAGGTCTTCAAACCAAAGTAGGCATCCATGATAAGTGCTAGAAAAGCACTTAAATAATTCTTCTATTTTACGTATTTGTGTGTTTTATTAGTATTATATGTTTATTTTTATGTGTTTTCCTTTTATTGTGTGTTTAGAGTCACAAGAAATCAAAAGGAGCCAAAATGGATAAAAACGGAGCGAAAACGGAACTTGGGACCGAAATGCAAGCAAATTCAAAGATGGAGGGCCTCCGATGCAATTTTATGAAAAGTTGTCTTTACAATTTTTCTTGTGCCAATATCAAAGAATATCAAAAGAGGATTTCGAAATTTTTGTCGGATCCCAAATCGGAGTTTCCTAGTGAAAGTTATGGCCATTTGAAGAGAAAGGACAAAGCGTAAAAAATCAGCAGCTCGAATTTACTGCCACAATTCAGTAATTTGACCATAACTTTTGCTACAAAATTTGGATTGACCTGCACTTTATATTGTTGGAAAGGACACTCAGAGGGCTACAACTTTGATGTTGACCTCTTCAAATGAATCGGATCATATCATGGTAAAAAATGGGCAAACCCGAGAGTGATGTGAATGGAGGATTTCTTGGGCCATGTTTTGGTAGAAAATTCATACCTTTCTATTAAAATATCGAAAAAAGGAAATTCCAATTGCACAATTCAGCCAAGATGCTTACCTATACCATGATACAATATTTGAACTAATGGAGCAATTTAAGATCATGATTTGGTGGTTATCAATTAGTGGAATCATAATGGAGTAGTTGTACAATTTTTTATCATGTTTTCTTGTGAAATTTTTCCTATAAATAGAGGCATTTGTAAGGAAGGAAATGCACAACTTAGTGGAAGAGAACTAGCTAGTAGTTCTCTCCAACTTTCTCTTCAATAAAATTCTCTTCTTCATTTGTTCTTAGTTTTAGCTTGAAAGATCTTAGTTTTTCATATTCCGGCGCAAGAAATAAAGGCTTTAATCGATCAACGATACTTCGGCTGTGAATATGATTAGCGGATCATTTCTTCGATAAGTTTCTCTTTTCTCTTTTATTTCTCTATTTATTTCTTAGCATTTATTTACTTGTTTTCTATATTTTGCGTATAATCTATCATATAGTGGTGGTGATACAAAGCGAACACTCGCTAAAAAGTATGAAACCCCACAAATATGAGTAGTTAGACTTTTCTATCTAACTCGAGGGGGACGTTGTGTTCAACTAACATATGGTTATCTTTTCTAGCTCTTTAGTAACGTTTTATCTATTCTTCTACTTCAATTTGTTGATTTGTTATGCTTGTAAACCCGTTTTTGAGTTTATTTGATTATTGCATTCACTTTGGCCAATTGAATCAATCAATCTTTAAATTCAAGTTACTTGCTAAGATTGGAACTTTTGATCCGTAATTATCACTAGATTCCAATCCAAAGTAGCAAATGAATATCGTGCATATTTATTAACAAATCAACTTAGATATATTAATTCGAGTTTGTGAAATTATTCATCTAATTCAACTCATTCTTCTCGTTCATTTCACACTAGCTTTGCATTAAATCCTAAGAATTTGTTTAGGGTTATTCAATAGCTAGATGTTAAGTTAAAGAAATCACTTTAATTTAATACACTTAAGGAAGAATTCGTTAATCAGAGCTTCTTGGTTAATTGAGAGTTGATAAATTGAAGAAGAAATAGTAACACGTTGCATGAGAAAGATAAATATAAGTTGTTGACACAACCGAACCCGAGAACTAGATATTTTGTACAATTGTTTTATTTCAATCTTTTATTTTGACGTTCGATTTTCTATTTTTATTCAAATATCACAAAACCCCCATTTTTCTATATTAATTGATAAAATCAACTAGATTAAGCACCGTTCCTCTTGGGTTCGACCCTTACTTACCACTTCTACATTAATTTGTAGTTTTGAAACCGAGTAAGGAAATAAAATTAAACTTTGGCGCGCCACGACAAACACGCCCAATCCACTTTCCCCTCTACTTATATCCAAGGTACTATAAGCCGTGCACGAGCAATTTCTCATGCACATTGCCTTGCACTCATCTAGTGTTATACTCTCGTTATACCATGAAGATCGCGTGTCTGGCAATTTAATGCTAGAATACTTGAGAAACACATCTCCTTTCGAACAATTTAAGTCAGTTTTTCGGACACATCCATTCGACCAATCTGTGGCAACCCATCCTTGTGGATCTTTAGGCTGAAATCTATCCAAACACCAACAAACCGGAGATTTTGCAACATTGCAACTACCATATGCACCACATGATCCATAGATGTCACAATTATATGTTGGAGATGTAATGTAAATACCCCACTCCTGTGTTCGATTAATCCACGTTGAACGTTGTGCAACACCATTTACGTTCAAGGTGAATCTTGGAATGATTGATCTGTCAAGTATATTATAAGAGTAGTACGCCTCATTCTTGTTTAGAACAACGCTATAGTTGAAAATCGGATTTTTCCTCAGGTTTGGCAGCCCACTGTAGCTGAGTCCATTCCAAGGTCCTGTTTTGGACTTCACTGTCAAATCTTTTCGCAATACGTGCTGTGGATAACCAGTAGGATCAAAATGATATGTAAAATCACCCGAGGATGGATCATCATTGTTCTTCCATGATGTTAGATACACTTCTTGACGAGTTCTAAAGTGCCAGCCAAATTTCATCCCTGAGAATAATGTATCAGTTGGATGATTGAAACTCTCCCACACGAAATTCTCAGGGTCGTCATCGTTTGCATCTTTCACAACCAGGTTCCCCGAGTCTAGCAATTTGGCGACAGGATTGTTGACCAGCCGTGACATGTTAGTCGACCATATGGTGACGCCGTTAGTGTCGTTCAGAAGAAGAAGACGTCCAGGCTCAACAACCTTCAATACTCCGGCTGTGTTTGTTAATGGAACCTCTCTATTGGCTACCCACACAACTGTCATAACTGTAATCTTTTTGTACCACATGCCAACGTATCGATTCTTGGAATTTCCGGGACTAAAGAATCCCAATTCAAATGTTTCATCAGATGAAACAATCGTCTCGCCGTCTCTCAAAATCTGTGTAGTAGTTATAGTATGGATCGCGCTGGAAATACTTGAGACAGACGCTAGAAAGGTCAAGGTAAGAATTATAGGAAAAGCTTGTCTCAATATGTTCATGGTTTTAGTGTCTGTCTAAATCTCTGTTTGTCCTTCTTGTTTTATAGGATTGATATTTAAGGAATGAGCCTAAACTTGACTAGTCTGATGTTGAATGAGTCATGATGTCCATGTTCATGGCTTCAATTGGCCAAGTGTTTAGTGGTTCAATGTTGAATTGTGTTAGGACCGTTGTGTTGTGTTCAATGATGCTGACAGGACAAGGTAATGTGAATGAGGGAAATATAGAAAATCCTAATTTAAATCACAATATATCAACACAAACGACAATGAATTGCAGAGACGGTAAAATTTCGATATCAACATCTGGGAAAGTAATTTTCACTTCATTTAATGAAACTAGCTGTTTCACCCGTGCGTTGCACGTGGGATAAAATTTTCAACTAATAACGTTATTGATAGATGTTAATAATATTAACATAAAATCTAAAAAAATAATTAAAATAAAGAATGAGTTACAACAATAAACTTAAATAATTTAACTTGAAACAATTCTATAAAAATTTCGATAGAATTTTCCCTATATTTCATACTAATCCATCGTACAAATATGCAATGAGCAACTCACGAAAATCCACACAACTTAATATACTATTCTCCATAGAATAGTAACTTAATTCTCATTTACACGCGTGCTTTGATGTGATGATAATTCAAGTAAAGAATTGTCATAATAGATTATATTTTGCTCATTGTAAGATTAATCTACTTATGTAAACCCAAAATAAAATGACATTAAATGTTATAGTTATTAAAATAATCATACTAAAATAACGCTACTAACATTCGTAGAGCTCATAATTTTTTCTTTAAAATTATTTTATATTTTATTATATGCAATTATAAATTTTGAGAGATATTAATTATTATACATCAGTATGATGTATGTTATTAATAATTAATATGTAAATAATGATTTTTAAATTTTAATTATGAAATATAATCAGTATAAAGATATATTATAAAAACAACAATGTAGTCAGTACAGTCCGACAATCCCTAAACTGTTCTTGCCACGCTTGGAAACACTTATCCTCGTTCCGACCCATCCTCATTTACTCTGGGCTGAACGCAGATGATATAAGAATTACAAACTTCCATGCCCCGTCCCCGTCCCCGCCCCGCTAGAAAATTCTCATCCGTGTCAATGTGCCATCGTGATAGTTTAACCCAAAACTTTTGTTTCGACATTTTATTTCTTTAATAAATACATTCTAAATATATTAAACACATATATTAACATATTAGGTCTAAACTTACTAATTTAACATATTCGACATATTAAATATTGAATGATTGATATAACATTTGAATTAATTTGGATAAGACAAATAAATTGAAATATATGTGATTAATACTTAAAATATACAATCTAACTGATTATACTTAAAAATAAAATAAAACATCAATAGGGAAAATTCAGTATAAAATAAATAATTAAAGTAAGTAGGATTCTTAATATTTATTTAGGAGACAGAAATTTAGATAAATATTTAATATAGTTGAAAGCCAATTAAAATATTCTAATTGAGTCTTATAATTTCAATAATTGATTGAGGTAATAGCCAATTGTTTAATAAGAATTCTCAGATTTATTCCCCAGCGAAAGCGATATATTGCACCAAAAATTATTATATAATTGTTGGTTCCAGTAGTATCAAAATAAAAAATCATTACTATTTGAATACCTATTTTTGGAGCTTGTTACTTAAAAAAATTAAAAAATGGAGCAGATCCTTTGAAACACCCATAATTATACAAAAATATTAGTATTTTGTCACAATCAGAACTCAAAGAAATATCATAGAAAATAGAAAAACATTTGAGAATAAAAAAAGCATATTTTCAAAAAAAAAATGATACTGAAAAAGTAAATAAAGTTAATTAGGGACAAATAATCACTCGAATTACTTTACAATAAGATATAATACCCCAATTGCAAGAATCCAAAATCTTATAGGCGTTAACTTAACTTTATTTTAAAATGCATAAAAAGGTAAATTAATTTCATAAGCACATTTTTCTTTCCGGTAAAAATCTAATTAATTTTAATTATTTTTCATTTTTTGAAATAATTATGTTTCCCCATTTTTAGCAATTTAATTAATTTTGATTAATTTTCGTCTAATAAAACTATCTCAATTTTTATCCAATGAAAACATGTCCAATAAAATCTGAGAAATATAATTAATTGTAATTAATTGTGGTATAATTAATTCTAATAAAATCTTATTTTTAGGTAATTCTTTATAGAAATAATTTATTATTTCTAAATAATTAGTATTTTAACCGCAATTTTAAGAATTGTATGAATATAATTTTAAAGATATTTTACAATTAAAAAGACATCTTGCATGTCAAAAGATATCTTTCATTTTTTAGGGAAAATCTAGCCAACCATGGAAATGTAACTAATTATAATTATTATTTATTTTTTCTTTAATGTTATATTTCTGTTTTAGAAATATAATTAATTTTGATTAATTTTTTTCTAACGAAATTGTGTCAATTTTGCCAATTGAAACCAAATCCAATTAAATTGTAACAATATTATTAATTTTAATTAATTGTAATATAATTATTTTTAATTAATTTTTATTTTTATCTAATTATTTATAAAAAGAATTCATTATTTCTGTGATAATCATTTTAATATCGGCCGACTTACTTTACAATAAGATGTAATACCCCAATTCTAAGAATAAAAAATCGTATAGGTGTTAACTTAACTTTATGTTAAAATACATAAACAGATAAATTAATTTCGTAAGCATATTTTTCTTTTATGTAGCAATATAATTAATTTTAATTATTTTTCATTTTTTGAAATAAAGTTATGTTTCTATTTTAGCAAAATTAGGAAAAATCTAGTCTATAATGGCAGTCTAATTAATTTTAATCGTTATTTAATTTATTTTTTGATTAATGTCATTTTTCTATTTTGGAAATATAATTAATTTTTATTAATTTTCGTCCAACGAAACCATGTCAATTTTCGCCTACTAAAATCAAGTCCAATTAAATCTTAACAGTAGTATTAATTTTAATTAATTGTAATAGTATTAATTTTAATTAATTGTAATAGAATTCGTTTTAACTACTTATTATTTTCAGCTAATTATTTATGAAAGGAATTAATTATTTATAAAATAACTATTTTAATATTGTTGTAAATCCACCACCGAAAGCACCGAAAGAGAAAAGTAAAAAGGCACCACAATTATATTGTATGTAATGATTATGTTTTATTGTGTGAATGACTATTGTATATTTGATCAATATTTGTAATACGATGTGCCCCAAATATTTCTCTATAAATAGGGGTCATTTGTAATGAATTCGATAACGAGAATTAAAATGTAAACTCTCTCGTTTACAACACGTTATCAGCACGAAGTTCTACACTTAAGCTTCTACAGCATCGAAATTTAATTTCTCAAATCTCCATTAACCATTGTCCTCATTCATCATTTACCTTAAACATTCTTCCATCGTCAACTAGAGCCTATTCTCTTATTCTGGAATTGCAACTATATTCTTTTATAATTCAAAGAAGTTGCTTTGTCCAAAAGGCCTGGAAATATACCATTTGAGTGTTCAAATAGTCAAATCTCAATCAATAATTCAACTTTCATGATAGGCCATCAATTGAGGGAAATATCCAAGCTTACTTATTCTTGGATTCCCATTCTTTTGCTCACGTACACATATACAAACACACAAACACAATCATGGCAATATTTAATTCAATACCTTTGATAGCAAAGCTCACCATAAATCGTTCCCAAGAAATCATCATCTTTTGCCTCGTCATACTCATAGTTTAGATTCCAAAATATTACTTGGTCACCTCCTCTTATCTCCGTGAAAGATGTGCGATCCAAGGGAATTTCAATGCCTAGCGAAAATATACTTTCTGGATTGGAAGATAGAGACTCGTCACTCGATACAGTGTATCTGTGTGAAATCTTAGACCCAAGGAGGAGAAGATTTTTATTAATCCAACCGTGCCCCAAGACGGATTTCCGAAAGAGCCTAAATCAAGTTGTACTCATTTTGTGAGTTTTCCAGTTTCCACTTGTTGCTTTGTGGCCTAGTGGATGATTTAGGTCCTGAGCACCATTCATAGATTGCAAACTACTTAACAAAAGCAAGCAAAAGAATTTCAAAATGCTTAAGGTAGAAAAGGTATGTTCTTTGACACTTAATTTTCTCGAATTCTCAGTAACTCCATTAAGAGATATACTTGATTAAGTTTACTAATTGAAGATAATAAAAAAATATATATATATAATAAAAAATATGATGAGTATATGTTGAAAAATGATTATATGACTTTATGATCATGGCAATAAAAGTGTCGTAAATGATTGAATGATTTTACCCTTGCGGACTGGAATTGATAATTTCCATATGGTAGGTTCTACCACCTATTGGAATCTAAATTTACATTTATTATTATAATTTCCATATGGTCGGTTATACCGCCTGTTGAAATTTAAATTTATATTTATTGCGATAATTCCCATACGGAAGGTTCTACCACCTATTGGGGAGATTTTAATTTCTATAATTTAAGTTTATTTTATACTTCAAATGTGGTGGGTTATACCACACGATTAGAATAAATTTTTTCAATGTAGTGGGTTATACCATATGGTTGAAATATATATCACCAATGTGGTTGGATTAAACCCCACGATTGGTACTAAATGAAAGTAATAAATTTATATATATTCGATAAGAATATTATATTGATATTAACGAAGAGATTTGAGCAAGTGACACCGGAATTTCTTGATTTGTGTATTGATTTGCTCAAAGAATCCCATGGTAATGAAAGTGAAAGAAAATATACCATGGTGAAAATTTTCATTATGAGATTAGTTTATTGTGATATATCAATAAGAAAATATACCGTGGTGAAAATTTCATCATGATATATCGATACAAAGAGAAATGCTCTCAAAGAAGTATTCAATAAAGAAATATTCATTCTCCATGCCTATTGAATATTGATGGAGAAAATTGAGCAAGAGATACCAAAAGTTACCGCTTGAATAAATATATAAAAGAGAAATGCTCAATAGATCCCAATTGACAAATCAAATGAAATGAATCATATGGTGGGATCATTTGAAATAATCCTATTGATGATATGAGATTGTATTGATATGAGAAGAAAACGACATCAAGAAGCATATAGTATGCTAATGGTACAATAGACATTTATATTCGAACAAAATATGATATTATTATTGCTCTAGAAGAATGCACAAACGGAACATATTGAGAATATCAAAGGGTGAAATAAACACTCTAAAATATATAGAAATACAAAAGGAAATACGTATTGAACTCCGTAAATGAGGGATGCGTCTGAGAATATAAATACTCAGTAACTCTGTCATCCCTAACATTCAGTTCATAATGAAAGATCCAAAGGATCTCTTTTCCGCTTGACACCAATGGTGCATGTGAATCGACGGGTTTCAGCCTTTCCATGATTCTTGAACATATGATTGAATCTTGATGAGTAGATCGAAAGAATCGTATTAGCGAGAAACAAGTATATTTTCATTGAGCGAGAAATAAATTTATAATCTACACTCGATCTAGAAATGCTAGCAAACCATCAAAGAAATAATTAATATTCAACAAACCTATGGGTTTGGTATGAAAATTCCACTGTGCCCATGACGCTATATTGAATATTTCCTCCAGTGTGTTATAGCCGCCTGGAAGGACAATAAAAGCATCACTATTGTTCATCATGTACATCATGCAGTCATGAATAGATCATGCGTTTTTAGCATCACCAGTGAACCCATGATTATCTTGGATCCAATACGATTGCTAGCTCCAACTTGATGAAAAGGTAATACGCTTGACACTCTTATCCCCCATAATTGTGCGGCCATTGTAAGACTCCTTAAAAGCTTGGTATTGATCCCTCCATACAGTATATTGATGTTTTGTTTCCCCAACTCCTTTATAAGTTGGTTTGCCATATCTATATATTGGATATCACCTATCAGTCTAGATCCACCAAGAACACATACAGCCTTAATCGTGTGAGGTGAAGATTGATTTGCATGAGATGATTCTAAAATTCCCATCGCCATCTCCATCTCCATCTCTCTTTACACTAAAGTTTCAACGCATAAATGAGAGATACATGAACCCTCTATTTAAAGATAAATTTTCAAACCAATAAATGATTTTACTATTTACCTTTTGACAATATGAAAAAAAGAAAAGCAAGAGAAAATATCAATGAAATGACATACACTTTCGGTGATTGAAATCTATATATAAATATATTGATTTATTTATTTACATACATATATATATTTCGAAAAAAAAAAAACACGATATTTACAATTACGCGAAATACATCGATCTACGCCAAAATTTTTCACAATTACGAGAAAATCATAATACTAAATTTTTCTACTAAATTTACAAATAGGATCTTTTAAAGTAAGATTTTCGAGACTGTACCGTTCTTGTTCATCTTTAAATTTGGCCCATAAGGCCATAAGCTCACCTTATACGTGTCCACTAGGATGTGTCTCAAGAGCCTGTTGAATATCATCCAAAGACTCCTTACTCAATCCATCCTTAATGAATGCTATTTTATCCTCTCGATTTTTGGACAAGTACCCCACAGATTTACATCGAGTGTCACAAGTCCACCGAGCACATTTATAGCATCCTCCTAACCTTTTTGCTCTGCGTTTCTTCGAAAAACTACTTTTACCCATTCCAGGCATGTATTTAGAAGGAATCGAAACCTCACCAGATAACCGGACCTTTGCTTCAATCAACCATCGAATATCTTGTGGAATGCCCTTATTCATTAGTATCCTTAATCTTTCAAGTCTACATAGATAAATTCTCTTTAGAATTTTGATCGTGATGAGGGATAGTATTCTACGAAGATTCGAGAGCACATGATCCATTATAATATCTCGACCCTTGTTAGGGTGAATATTGTAAGTGCTCGGATGATTTATAAGCAGCGTATGAGGCAAGACTCGCGTTTTAACGATGGCGTAACAGAAACGTATGAGATAAGATTCCACGCTTCAATAGTAATCGTAATATCGCCACCGAAAGAATGACGTGATATGTCGGTTGGCTATGCATGTGATGACGGTAATAAATCATGTTGAGCACTATATAGATTCGGTTCGATTGATGTAAATAATTTATTGAAATCAAGAACCTAAGAAATTTCCAATGATTGTTCTCGATAAATAATTACTAGCCAATGATTGGGAATAAATCCCAAATATATCTGGAACATATATAAGGGATGAGATATATGGGCCCACTCACCCTTTTATGTTGACTACTATATAATATAATATGGATTCACTATGTAGTCACATGTGTATATTGAAATGATTTGCTCGTGATATGAGCACGAGTTCAAGATCTAATGATAAAACTAGTGAATGTATATCCCAATAATTTGAATAAAGGTAGTAAATGATTGGATATCTTGCATGCGAAGTGGGATATAATTGGCAAAATATTTAAAGTCCTCCAATCGATTTGCCAATATCGAGAACAAAACACAGTCGAATAAATTCCCCTATTAAAGCTAAATATTGAGAATATATATACAAGGAAAATCATACAAATTATACTGAGTTTGGTTGCTAGCATGAGGGGGAGTATTAATAGTTGGAAATAATATATGAAATGCATCATGAATTTGAAATTCAAATATGAATAACCATCTTATATATCAATTATATATGTTTTGACAAATTAGCAAGCCCGAAGTATTGATATTATTTAAATAAAAGTTCCCCAAATATGTAGATCAAAGCAAATAATAGAAGATGATTTTGATAAAGGAGGCATACATTTTGAAGAGAATATAGACTCAAGTATATTGTGCAATCCTAAAAGAGGATTGATAATGAGATATCTCAATAAGTTATATCATTATGGGGAAAGAAATGAAATTTGAAAGTGTCGACACGGTATGAAAATATAGCGCTACATATGATCAACGATAATGAGAATATTGAGATATATCGAAGAATATTGAAATATACACTCTTATAATATATACGGGCTTGATTGGGAAAATAAATATAGAACCATTAAATGAATGACATTATTTGTAATAGCGTAAAGCATTGATATACGCTGTACTCTTTTCCTTGTTTGAGGTTTTTATCCCAAAGGATTTTTCCTAAATAAGGTTTTTAATGAGGCAGTCTAATCACAACTTATAGAAAATCTCAAAAGGAGATTTGAGTATATATATATCTCTCGATATAATGAGAATATGAGATTGAGATTATTAATTACAAATGAGCTCTGAATATAATATAGTATTTTGAAATATATTTCTACAAAATACACTTTGCATTTTTGTTGGCTAAGGTTTTGTCCCACTGGGTTTTCCTAGCAACGTTGTTAACGAGGCATATTCATGGACTACTAAAAGAAATAATGTTGGATCAGTTTATAATGACGAGATTACTTGTAATCAGATAATGATGATATTGAATCTTTCTTATCAAACACCAAGATACGATTAAATGGAGTAGTCAGACTCTTTTCCTTCGATCAAGTTTTTTCCCATTGGGTTTTCTTGACAAGGTTTTAACGAGGCAGCATATGAACTCCTATGAGAATGATCGTCATCAGGGGGAGCAACTTACCTTTTTCTCTTCAAGTTTTATTCTACGAGGCTTTCTTGAAGCAGTATATGATCATTCAAGTTTGGAAGTTTTTTCTCCCATCAGGTTTTTCTCCAAACAAATTTAAAAGACAGTTGTATAAATAGTCATTCAAGGGGGAGTGTTGTAAATCCACCACCGAAAGCACCGAAAGAGAAAAGTAAAAAGGCACCACAATTATATTGTATGTAATGATTATGTTTTATTGTGTGAATGACTATTGTATATTTGATCAATATTTGTAATACGATGTGCCCCAAATATTTCTCTATAAATAGGGGTCATTTGTAATGAATTCGATAACGAGAATTAAAATGTAAACTCTCTCGTTTACAACAAATATCATCACTTTTAAGGATTGTATGAATTTAATTTTGAAGAAATCTGGTAATTTAAAAGATATATTATAATTTAAAAGTTATTTTTTCATTTTTTAGGGAAAACCCCCAGCAATTTAATGATTTCTTGCATTTTTTAAGTTAATTATTCTTTTTCTTTTTAACAATGTAATTAATTTTAATCAATCTTTGCCCACTAAACCCATGTCTAGCTAAATATTGGCAATATATTTATTTTTTTAATTAATAATAGTTTAAACAATCATAGTTAATTTTTGTATTTAATTTAATTATTTCTAAGAAATAATTAGTTCCAAAATAAATGGCTTGATAGCCATAATTTTATGAATTATATGAATCCAATTTAAAAGATCTCTTATAATTGAAAAGATATCTTGGAATTTAAAAAATATAAATATATATTCAATGAATTGATCTTATACATTTATTTTAATATTTTATTTAAAAATTAAATAAATTTTAATTTTTTATCCCATCAAATTAAATTTTAGTGAAATCACCAATTTTAATTAATTTTCATTCATTAGCTAATTATTATTTTTAAAAATAATAAATTCTTTCTAAAATTAATAAAAGGTCCAAGCTAAGTTTTTAATTTTCATGTTACATATTTATTTTAATTTTTATGTAAACATTCAATAAATTATAATTTTTCATCACACAAAAAATTAAATTTTATAGAAATCGCTAATTTTAGTTAACTTTTACTCTTTAGCTTATTATTTATAAAAATAATTGATTGTTTCTAAAATTCATTATCGGGTCCAGCCTAATTTTTAAATTTTTTAGTACCAATTGGGGATCATAGTAGTGAATTTTGTCTCAAACTTGAGCCAGCTGCTGGTATTTTTTTTAAATTTTTGTGTAAAACTTTAATGAATCGTAATTTTGTAGTGTAAAAAAAATTAAATCTTAGTAGGATTGTTAACTTTAATTATTTTTTGTTTCTTAGTTAATTATTTAAAAAAAAATTAATTATTTCTAATCTTATTTTTTAATTTTAATGTTAAACCTTTATTTGAATTTTTATGCAAAAATTTAATCAATGGTAATTTTTTATGGCATAAAAATTAGATTTTAGTAAAAATTGTTAATTTTAAATAATTTTATTTTTTAAATACCAAAATTATGAAAAAACAATCCGTTAAAAATTCATTCCAATTATCGGAACACCCTCATATTATTTGACACATAAATATATATTGATTGAAGATTTGATAGCAAAAATAGAAAAAAAAATTGAAATTTGTAATATTTGAAAGAAAAATATATAATACTTTTTCCAATAAACTAAATTATAACTAATAATAACAGAAGCTAATGAGTAACAAATTCAATTTGTAATTTGTTATTGAAGTTTTGATGTTAAAGTGTAAAATAATGAAATATCTTATTATATTTGAATTTTACGCGCACAAACAACAATTAAGTGTCATAACAAATTATCAAAATTTTTTAATCTTATTACATCAGTAGTCATTAATCTATATTAATATCAATTTATATTTAAGTTGGATACTAATTTATATATTTGCGGTAAATTTTAATTTTTTGTAAAAATAAAAATTTATATATTGATAGTACACTTGTCTTAAAGCTCTCATCAAGTCGAGCAAAATAGAATCACAAATTATTATATTTTATTTTATACGTAGAAAATAAAAAAAAAAAGAGACGAATGATAGAGAGAATATTTAGATATTATGAGATGGGGTAAAGTAGGGTAGAAATAATTAAATAAAATCTCTATACATTAATATTAATATATTAGGGAAAAAAATAAAAGAGAGTTGGATATGGATTAGGAAATAAAAAATAAAAAGAGAGTTTATTTTAAGCGGGAAAACGGATTTACGATAATAAAAAAATATAATAAAAAAAACCTCATTTTCTATATATATAAATTATTCTATATATAGATAGAAGTTTATATTAGACAAATTCAATAGGCGGGAAAAATTAGGAATGTGTTTTGGAGGGAAAAAATGCTGCTTTTGTCACCGAACGGAGTGAGGTTTTCTCCGTCACTTGGGCCAAAAAAAAGTATTTGTCTGTGTTCCGTCTTCAACTTCTTTTGTCATTCCGTCTTCACTCCGTCTTCACTGCAAACCTCATCCTTCTTCCTCGTCTCCTTCTTCCTCCCGCCCAAGGGTTCTGCTTCTTTTTTCAAGCTTCAACCCCCTTCCTTCCTCCTCCACGTCGTCGTCATCTCCTCTGTCCGACTCCGTTCGGTATCACCGCGAGAATCAGCGGTATACTAGTATATAATATAGATGGGCTGCGTTTGTGCTCGTCCAATTTTCAGCAGTAACTAATAATTACATATATTACTATAAACACTATTTTGATTTTACATTTTTCAATAACGGTAATTATATTACCACTACAAAAATGGGAAAAAGGTCCAAACCCCAAATTTTACCTTGAAGCCGAATTCAATTTCGGGAATTGGATTTCTGAATTCCGATTGCAATTCAATTCCGAATCTGAAACCCACACGCTGAAAGGAGCACAGCTTAACCAAGCTCGAGCCTCTAACGACGTCCACGAATCTCAGTGATCTCAGCGAACAGCACGCAACTTGTAAGAGTGTTCCCTTTTTTTGACTCGAATTTTATTGATTACTTGCTTAATTTGTTGAATTACTTGATAGTATTTTCACTATTGATGGAGTAATTTTGTATTTGTATAATTTAAGATTTAGGAAATTGGGAATCAGGGAACTTTGAATTACTAATTTAGGATTTGGAATTTAGCGTCAATGTTATAGATTTTTTTCTTTGCTTTTGACGATGTGAAACATTGATGGTAACATCTGGGAAAGTTTTCAGAAGAAATTTTCTTGTAGAGGAAAATGCGTGCAAAAATAAAATAAAATAAAATAAAAATCAACTGTAGCAGATTTTGATGTTGTATAATTTCCACCGATCTGGGTTTATGAAGACCAAGTTTGGGTTACAATGTCAATTGGAAAATTGATTTATGTAGAGAGAGATGCATTTTGAAATATTGACAACAAAGTAATTCGTTCTCAAAGTATGAAAATTCCTAAAAAGAATTAAAAATGCTCCTTTTTTTTTGTTAATTAGTTACTTCACTTTTATGTTACTACTGTTATTAATTTTCGTTCCAACAGCACTATAAAATTTTCCTAGCTAAACCACTATGAGGTGTTCGCATACTCATTAAAATATATTTTTGAGTAGAAAAAGGAGAATGAGTGATATTGAATGGTGGAAATTTAATAGTACGGGTGAACCCTACGAAATATGTCGATGTGATTTGTTTGATCAAATTTGAATTATAAAAAGTATCGAAAAATATGAAGAAAAAAAAAGGTGCAAACACCAATCTATCTCAAATTCTCAACTTAACTTCATTTTCCAACATGAAAATTTGATGGTAAACAAATCAACTTAATTATCGTCCATCCATCATTGTAACAGACATTTGATTCTTAGAACTTGCTGGTATTACTACTTGAACTTTCAGCCATAAATAAATCTCTTTCTGAAAAAAAACCAGGTTGTCTCGGCTTGGCAACTCACCGTCATTCCCAAACATTAACACCACCGAAGACATACTCGGCCTATCTTCTTGATATTGTTGAACGCATAATAGTCCCACATGAATTGATCGCACTACTTGTGACAGATAGTTTGAGATGTTAAGATAAGGATCGACTATTTCCAATGAGCTTCCTTCTTTATACAACATCCATGCCTGTAAGAATTAAAATCAATTAAACGGTCAATTTTTATATATAGATAATGGTTTACATAATAACACGTGCCGCAAATTTGTGGAGTCATCAATCAACATTAAGGCTTTTCATTTTCCCACTTTATCTTCCACATCTGTAGATATAATTCACTTGTGTCAACTATCATCTACAAGTAGATTTTTTCCTGTTGTGAATCCAAGTGCTTGAAGGACTAATTTGTTTGCGACGTACAAGGAAGTAAATAGAGTACTTACATGTCCAAGAAGATTGTGATTGTGATCATGATGAGAAAATCCCCTATTTCTTTTGCCACTCACTATCTCGAGCACCAACACACCAAAGCTAAATACATCTGATTTTACGGAGAATAGTCGTCTATAGCGTATTCTGGAGACATATAACCACTGCATGATAAAATTTACATGAAAACTTAGTTATAACTACTAGAAGAGCATTTGATATATTATGGAAAAGAAAGATTATTACTATGTGCCAACTACTCGACTCGTGTTAGCTCCAGTCTCGTTTCCCCCAAAACTTCTAGCCATGCCAAAGTCTGATATCTTTGGATTCATGTCAGAATCGAGCAAAATGTTGCTGGCTTTGAGATCTCTATGGATGATTCTAAGACGAGAATCTTGATGGAGATACATAAGTCCCCGAGCAATACCGTTTATTATGTGAAACCGCTTAGGCCAATCAAGCACAGCACTTTGCACTGGATCTGCACTTTATGTCGTTAAGCGTGATTGGTTTTCATAGAATGTGCCATTAAGTCGATTGTGTGAAATAAATGTTTCATACCGAATAGCATAAAGTCGAGACTTCTATTAGGCATGTATTCGTAAATCAACATCATTTCTTCTCTTTGAATGCAACAACCTAGAAGCTTCACAAGATTTCGATGTTGTACTTTAGCTATACATTTAACTTCATTCTTGAACTCATCAATTCCTTGGAGGGAATTTCTAGATAGCCGTTTCACTGCAATTTCCTGCCCTCCCTCAAGTACACCCTAGTGTCACATTGGTGCATTTTGCATCTTAAATTTACATGAAAAAGTAGATTTTCAAATCATCATGCAAGAAACGAAAAGAAGAGTTATATATTACCTTATAAACAGGTCCAAACCCACCCTCTCCAAGCTTGTTGTTGATAGAAAAATTATCGGTAGCTTTGGTTATTGTGTTCAAATCGAATATTGGTAGTTCCATGTCTTCGTCAGAATTTTCATCATTCTTATTGTCTGTAAAGTCCTTGTCCAACATGCCTGAAACACGAGCGATGTATTGTACATAACTTGTGATAGCGAAAAGCGAAAGAAGTATTCCTCTTATAAGATTATAAACAAATTTAATTTCTCTACTAAGCAATAAATTATAAATCCCACCCGAATAAGTACTTAAATTGTAAAACATAATCAAGCTTGATGGCAGATTTTCCTTACCTCTTTTTAGCCTCTGGTTCTTCCTTCTGCGAAAATAGAACCTTAGAGTAAGCCCCAATAGAACTACTCCGAGTGACACCGACAAGCTTACTTCAAGAATTATTCTTTTCTTTCTTCTGGAATCTGCAAAATTTATATTATAAACAATCTCGAAAGTGACAATAAGATTTATAATTAAGGCTAACAAATACATACTTAATTCAGAAGAAGCCATTCGGATATAGATATCTTCTCCTCCATCAGCCAATTCTCTAATGTTAATCAGTTCTTCAAACCAAAGTAGGCATCCACTTCCCCTTATATCCAAGGTGCTATAAGCAGTGCACGAGCAATTTCTCAAGCACACTACCTTGCAGCCATCTAATGTCATACTTTCATTATACCACGAAGATTGTGTTTTCGTGTGTGTATCGGGCAACTTAACACCAGAATATTTTATAAACACATCTCCCTTTTTACAATCCAAGGGAGTTCTTCTAACACACCCATTTGACCAATCAGCATCCACCCATCCATTTGGATCTTTGGGCGTAAATCTATCCAAACATCCACAAACCGGAGACTTGGCAATACTGCAAATACCATATGCACCACATAATCCATAGATGTCACAATTATCTGTTGGAGCTGTAATGTAAACAACCCACCCTTGTGTTCGATTAACCCATGTTTGGCGTTGCCCAACGCCACCTGCATTCAAGGTAAATCTTGAAATGAGTGATTTGTTAATTAGCTCAAAAGAATAGTATGCCTCATTCTTGTTTAAGACAACTCCATAGCTGTAAATAGGATTCGTTCTCAAGTTTGGGGTCCCGCTATATCGGATTCCATTCCACGGGCCGGTTTTGTACTGCACGATCGAACCTTTTTTCAACACGTGTTGTGGATAACCAATAGGATCGAAATGATACGTGAAATCTCCAAGAGATGGATCATCATTGTTCTTCCATGATACCAGGTACACTTCTTGGCCAGTTCTATTTTTCAAACCAAATTTCATCCCTTCAAACATTGTATCAGTTGGATGATCGAAACTCTCCCACACGAAATTCTTTGGGTCGTCATCGTTTGCATCTTTCACGACAAAGTTTCCCCCATCTAGCAATTTGGCTACCGGATTGTTGACCGGCCGTGACATGTTAGTTGACCATACTGTGGCGCCGTTAGTGTCGTTTAGAAGAAGAAGACGACCAGGGTTGACAAGCTTCAGTACTCCAGTTTTGTTTATTAGTGGAGCTTCTCTATTGGCTACCCATACAACTGTCATCACTGTCACCTTTTTGTACCACATGCCGACGTAACGATTCTGGGATTTTCCGGGACTAAAGAATCCCAATTCGTATGTTCCATTA
This sequence comes from Jasminum sambac, assembly GCA_018223645.1. NCBI lineage: Eukaryota > Viridiplantae > Streptophyta > Magnoliopsida > Lamiales > Oleaceae > Jasminum > Jasminum sambac. Next base: position 15,734,921 of record CP073642.1, read on the forward strand.
GATGAGACAATCGTCTCACCATCTCTTAAAATCTGTGTAGTTGTTATGGTATCGGTCTGGTTTGAAATGCTTTGGACAGACATTACAAAGGCTAAGGTAAGAATTATAGGAAAAACTTGTTCGAACATCTTCATGGTTTTGGTAACGTCTGAGTCTCTGTCTATTCTTCTTGGTTTATAGGATTGATATTTAATATTTAATTAGGGAGTCAGCCAAACTGCCGACAAATGGTTGACTAAGTTCGGGTTGAATGAGTCTTGAGGTCGATGTTCCTGGTTTAGTTTCTTCAGTAGGGCCAGTGCTTAATATGATGACAAAGATATTGCCATTACAAACACGCCATCCAATTGGCTAGCTGAGTAAGGCCAAGAATGTGCTTGAAATTTAACGCATACTTATATACTATTGAGACCATTATTTTGTTTTCAATGATGGCGACACCAAAAGTCAGTGTGAATGAGAGAAATATTCGAAATGGTTGACTAGTTGTTGGGTCTTTGTATCACTATTGGGCTAAAGTCACATAAATTTGGAATTAAAGAAAGAAGAAATTCATGATTGAAATAATTTTTCACTACGTCAACACGCTTTTATAATTGCATCAAATGATCTCAGAGTTAAACACAAGCTTGATTGCTGATATAGGCAGTCTAGGCGACTGCCAAAGGCACCCAAAAATTGGGCCTGCCCAAGGGCCACTCAACATGAGCCAAAAGTTCTTTAGTTTTTTACGGTGGAACAACTAACAGGGACGGATCTAAGAATTTCAGTACCACGAATTGGAGCATACAAAATATCAAATCGACTAACACTCTAGATAATTTCTAAAAATTTTTCTACATTAAATTTTAAAAATTTTTGGGTCTGCACAGGCATCCGCCCATGGGCAGTAAATCATTTGTTGGATTTAATTAGGTCAAATAGTGTATGTATGATGGTTGTTAGAAGAAATCATGTAATAAATTTGAACATATTTATGTATGACTTGGTTTTTGACATTGAAGAGCAAGAGCTATTTTCAAAACTAAAAGTTGTAAGACATTTACCAATTAAAATAAAATAATAATAATAATATAAAAAAATAAAAAATAGTGACTGTCTCGTGCTCCTTAAAAAATATGGATTTTTTATTTCAGTTGGGTTAGTTATGGCTATCGATTATAATGGCTACAATTGCCTCTACACCCTACAAATATAAGCTTGTCAAAGATTTCGGAAAACAACCTATGAGGCATTTAACAATGTAATTATTAATTATCACTCCATTTAATGAATTGGTTGTGTTTTTGTCCGTCGAATTTTCAATCATAATTAACTAAATCCGTTTCTGTGGAAACATTGGAGAATTTAGGCTTAGACAACTTAACTTTGGTTTCCAACATGAAAATCGCTGTAGGCATGCTGTATTAGCTTGATCATAGTACTTCAACGAGGTAATTTGTATTAGCTTGACAAGTACCGACTAGTTCAACTGCGCAAATGCTCATCCTTCTTCATAAAGTATCTATGCCTGCCTAGCTAATATTTTCATTTTTTACCAATTACTTCTCTTCATATCCTAGGTCACTAGAACAAGTATACCTGTAATGGTATCTAATGCCATATGATCATGTGACTAGTGGCAGAGCCATGGATTTGAAATTGATAGGGCACGTATGTCGGTTTACTTACAAAGCAAGAAATTTAATGTGTACTTAAGTAAAATTTATTTTGAATAATGAGTGGAAATAGTTACATGTGTGGAGAATAATTAGTGATATGAGATATATGGTTAATATTGATGTTTAATTTAGATTGAAATTTATACATTAGGAGATTGCTTGACGCACATTATTTTAAAATATTGTTTTTTGCAAACATCAATTTTAACCACTCATTTTATCGATTTGATTTTTTTTTTTAATACTTTTACTTTATATTTTAATCACATATTTGAAAATTATTTTCCGAAAAATCTGTACCAATTACTCGAAGTTTCAACTTAGAAAAATTAAAGCGAACATATTATTAGTTTCAAAACTCAAAAGTAAAATTACATATTTATGAATATATACTAAAGTAGTAATGAATTAATAAGTTAGTTAGCCAAATACAAACCATCACTGAAGAACTCAACAAACTCTCTTAACCCATGATTTATTACTACAAGAAAATACAAATTATAATAAAAAAATTAGTTGGAAAAAAAAAAAAGAAAGAAACAAAGAAAAAAAGACGTTAACTCAAAGTTAGTAGGGCACGCTTCCCCACCATGCGCCACTGTAGTTCCGCAACTGCACATGTAACGTTATATAATGGAATAGATCTACAATTTTTGTTCAACAACCATGGTAAACCAATAAACTTAATTATCATGCTTCCAACATTGTAATGGACATTTCATTTACAGAACATGCTACATTAATACGAGTTGAGCCGTGGGTCATAAATAAATCTCTTTCTATGAAAAAATCAAGTTGTTGAGCTTGAGGTAACTCGCTTTCATTTTCAAACATTAACACAATTGAAGACATGCTCGGCTTGCCTTCTCGACATTGTTGAACGCATAATAGTCCCACGTGAATTGATCTTAGAGCTTGTGACAAATAGTTTGAGATGCTAAGGTAAGGATCGACTATTTCCAGAGACCTTCCTTTTTTATATAACATCCATACCTGTACCGATTGAAATTGGTTAAATGATCGATTTTTTAAGTCATGTTACATTTACATACTCCCTCCGTCCCACTAAGATAGGCAAGTATTCCTATTTTGTCCGTCCCAAATTATAGTCCAATTTCTTTATTGAATGTATAATTTATTTTCCATGTACTAAAATACCCCTATTTAAGATAATTGGAATACTAAATATCAAGATAGATATTTCATCTCCCAAGATATTTAAACATATTCACACTACTTTTTGACAATTCAATATAGGGGTAAAATTGGAAGAATATATGAATATCTTATAATTCCAAGAACATTTAAGATGTTTTCTTAATATGTGTGAAAAATTGTGGGTGCCTATCTTAGTGGGACAGAGGGAGTAATAGTTTACATAATAAGTAATAATATGTGGAGGACATCTATGAAGTCATCAATAAAATATTAAGGTTTCACATTTTCCACTTTATCTCTATAGCAATACGTATAAATGATTAGTGTCAACTATCATCTACAAGCCGATCCGGATTTATACTTTGAAAAGAATAAAACACAAAAAAGAAAAAAGGAGCTCGGCCCAAGAGATGAACAGTTGGGTCCAAGAAAAGCGAAGCCCACATTCTAACTGCAAAAGCTTAGACCTATTTCAATTTGGGGTTTTTTCATGGGTGCCAAAAAATAAATTTATTATCACATAATTTACATATAGCCTTAAACTATTTTAAAAAATATTGTATTAACAATTCACTTATCAAATCAAATAAAAATTTAACAATTTAATTAATAATCCAACAATCAAGTTAATAAATTAGAACAATTTTTTTTTTTCAAAATAAAAATATAAATTAGGACATTTTTTTTTCAAAATAAAAATATAAATTAGGCAAACCACCACTCATGCCACCCCACCATTGTCCTCTTCCCCTTATCCTATTTGCTCATGAACCATATTTGGTGGTCTGTGCAAACCACCATTGCTCGTGATCACTGACAAGTCACGTTGACTACCAGCAACTATTGGTGATTGTGTGACCACAACATCGTTGGCTAACGGTGGCAATGGTGGTTGGCGGCTGTTGCTATGAAGTGGTGGAAGAAATGAGAGGGGAGAGAATGTTAAAATTAGGATTATGGTTACATTTTAAATATTTTATAAAATAATTTTAAAAAGTAAATATTTTATAAAATAGTTTTGATTTTCCTAAGCATTTTTCATAATTTCTTTTTTTCAATTTTGAAACTTTAGACCCAAATCCCAATGACCCAATCCGAGTTCCCAATTCCCCACACGCCAACTCCAAGGCCCCACTGATAGGCCCAGAGGTCCTCATGCGCCTCAACGCACAACGTCATAGCTAAATCTGTTTCCGCGAAAAAATCGGACAATTTAGATTTTAGCCTTAAGGAAACTTAGCTTCATTTTCCAACATGAATATCGTACGTGCACGCGTAGAAGGCCGACATGGATTGTTTGTAGTCTTCAATGAGGTAATTTAATTTGTATACTTGACAAGTACCGACTAGTTCAAGCACTGCTCGTCCTTCCTCATAAAGTACTTATGTTTGCCTAATTAATATTCCCATTTTACTGATTACTTCTCTTCAAAGCCGGTTTCTCGAGCAATTAAACCTGTTAAGGGTGTGTTTGATTGGCAAGTTGTAAATCATCTGCGTAGTAAATATTTGCCTAACTATTATTTAAGAAAACATTTACATGCAATTGGCCCAAATCGCGCATCAACTGATTGTACCTTGTAAAATATTTTCCATTTACAACTTGCAATCAAACAGCATAAATGTAAAATATTTTGCACGATTTGACATTTACATGCAATTGATTTGCCAATCAAACACACCCTAGGGTTTCTTAAAATAGGATGCCATATGATCATGTGAGTTGTATTATTATATAATGAAATAGATATACAAGATTTTTCCAACAACATTGGTAAAGTAATAAACTTAATTATGATGCTTCCATCAATGTAATGGACATTTCATTGACAGGCCTTGCTACATTGCTGCTTGTTGAATTTTTTTGTCCTAAATAAATCTTTTTCTGTGAAAAAACTAGGTTGTCGAACTTGAGGTAACTCGCTTTCATTTCCAAACGTTAACACGATCGAAGACATGCTCGGCCTATCTTCTTGTCAACAGAAATCACGAAATTGATAAAATAAAAGAGGCATATTCAACCGTGGGAGAATTTCTAGCCAAGAAGGATTCATGACAGAGTAAACTGGATCTGCGAAGAATTGATATGAGGAATAATAGATTCAGTGATAATTGATTGAATTGGCCAAAGCTATGGAAAGGATAGATTTTGATTTTCCATTAACACAAAGAATTAACACAAATCACGAGATCAAAGGATGGGATTCGATTTTCAAAATTGGGAGTTGATGGGTAGATTAGCGTAAAAGGGTCTTGACTATTTCAGTTGCTGAAGGGATTCATCTTGGAGAAATTACTGGGTTGGGTATTTTCTCAGCGGAAGAACGTCAGGAGGTGAATGGCCGCGTGAATGGGATACATCACTGGCGGCGTGTGGTTAAATAACTTTCGGGGTATATATAAGGTAATTCCATGGACGGGAAAAAAATGTTGATGTGGAATAAAAAAAAAAATGAATTAAAAAATTAGAAAAATAGGATGTATTGGCCGAAAAAATGCTATATACATATATATTATAACATAAATTCCATTTGTAGCAAACTTCTATATTGTGCATTTTTTCATAAGCGAGACAGTGAAAAATAAAACACGTAATTATAAGTGACGTTACTTAAACGGTATTTTCCATATTTACCCATCCATAACCCCGTTAACAATAACACACCGCTGCTGTTTCAATGGATGATGGCATGTGACATACGTCAATGACTTGTTAGCGCGCAGACAATGTCATTACTCATTACTGACTCGACAAATGGAATTAGTATATCTTCTAAGCAGGGTGAGCAAAATATATTGTAAGAATAAATTGCATATATGGTTACATATATTAAACAAAATTTTAAAATTTATACATAAAATTAATTAAAGAAATTCGTCTAAAATACATTGAACGCATGCGGTGTAGAAAACAAAGGGAATCGTATATTCAATTGATAATAAAACCAATCTGAGGCATTTATAAATAGAGCTGAAAGCTACAACGATAGAAAAAGGCAGTAGAAACCTTAATCGTAGCCCTAACAATAGAATAGACAAAACTACCCTTAACTAATAAACCAAATTACTAAAATATATTCTAACACCCCCCGTCAAACTCACGATACTATCGAGAGTTTGCCAAAAGGTTTACAAAATACGAAAAATGATAATACGAAAAACAATGCAAATTTCAATCTTCTTGCGATCTTCCAAGCTTGACTAATATTGTAAGTCTAGCTTATGCTTGCACGAATTACACTCCTCTTCTGTCCGGGCTAGAGTCACTCGGCACTCCCCCTCCACGTAGGGCTTAGACACGTTGACAAGTCCATGAGCTCGACTAACAATACTTCATCACCAGCGAAGCCAAAACAATAATCCAAGCATTGCTAAAGTCCCCAACAATGCCAATTCATGTACCAACTACCAAATGCCAATTCCAAATCCACCGACCAAATTAGAAGAGCGAGAAGAAGAACCAAATGTCCTTGAACCAATTGAGAAGAGAGTCAAATTCCAATTGCAGATGTCACTTTGCACATCCAATTACAAATCCCGATTTCACTTTGGACAAAATGAGAAGGGGAAGAGAACCAAATGCCAATTCGGGATGGATTGGACCAATTGATTTAGTAGACTAAATACGCAAATACAAAACTTTTGGGGACTACTTCATGCCATATTTGGATTTCCTAGACCATTATGCACCAAAATAAAATCCTAACAACCAACTTAAACAAACTGAAAATTAACAGGGACCAACTTTGCAAATACCATTAAATATTCCAAATGAGATCTCGTCTCCTTCTTCGTTCTTATTCTTACCCAGTAACCTAATCTCCACCTATTGCCGCTGCCCCAACCCAAAAGAACTCCGCCACCAACCAGCCTTTGCCACAACAACATCCTCGACCACTAGTAACACCTTGGTCATCATCACCAACACACTCAAATACCATAATCAAGTGCCACAAATATTCAATTTGCAAGATATAAAACGAGAGATCTCAACAATAAATCTAAGCCTGTTTTTTGGGAGATTTGGATGCCTTTGGAGATTTATCCTGAGATTCATTAGTAGCAGAATATTTCTTCGGCAAAAGAAGCAACAACCATAGATTTACACGATGCAAAGGGTAAAGCTACTGAAGATGGACGCCTAAATAGGGAATCAGAATGCCAATCATCCTACCAGGAGGAAATCAATATCTTCAAATACACTTCATCAAAACCACCTAATCTCTTATTGTCATCCAATCATCCAATAATAGCAAACAATTACGGAAACACTTGGTGCCTCAAAAATCTGAAAGCAATATCATCCTCGATTCGATATTTGGATCACGATACTCGGTCGAATAAGCGAAAACAATTCCGAATTACCATAGGCGGCCGAGACATCGCCACATCTGCAACTCCAGATAGATTATCACCGCCATTGGTCCATCCAAGGACAACCCACATAAGCAAGATGGTGGATTTTGATTCGAACCATAGGGTGGGCTAACATAAGAGATGAACGAGAGGCACAACCAAGAAGAAAACAAGATTTATGAGGAAGAAACAAAGAGATGATTTCAAGCGTAAACAAACAACAAACAATTTCCTTCAGGACCCGGCGGCACAAAGGCCGCTCGCCGGAGAACAAAGGTGGTTGTAGATTAGGCCAAGACTTCGAACCTGCTCGATACCATGTAGAAAACAAAGGGAATCGTATATTCAATTGATAATAAAACACAATACAAGACGACTATAAATAGAGACTCGAAACTCTAACAATAGAAAAAGGCAGTAAACCTTAATCGTAATTTCAACAATGATAGAATAAAATAGCTAGCCCAGCCCAATAAGCCAAAATTACTAAAATATATTCATACAGTCACGGCCCCAATTCTTTTTCCCACCCACAATTTCTAGTACCAGGACACCAAAACTAAACACATCTGTCCAAGAAGATTGTGGCGTTGGAAATACTTCAGACAGACATTACAAAGATTAAGGTAAGAATTATGGGAAAAGCTTGGTTCAATATCTTCATCGTTTTAGTATTTGTCTAAGTGTGTGTTTGTTCTTCTTGTTTTATAAGATTGCTAATTTGACATGTAGTGAGTCATCATAAGCTTGACTTTGCGGGTCCAATGAGTCTTTAGGTCCATGTTCACAGCTTATCTTCACTGGGGCCAGTGCTTAAGGGTGATTAAGACATGATCGCCGTTACAAACACGTTATCCAATTGGCTGTCTCTGAGTATTATAAGGTTAAGAATATGCATGAAATTTCTATGCATTATTAGATCCTAATCCTATTAGGACTGTTATATTGCGTCCCATCATCGTGACGGCAAATAGATACGAATGAGAAAAATACAGACAGACGGTTGACTAGTCCTTGGTCTTTGCCATCATTTCGGTTAAAGTTACATAAATTGGAAAGTAAAGAAAATCATAATTGAAATAATTTTTCACGTCAACCCATGACTTTTATGGTTGCATCAAACAAGCTATTATATTGGCCATATATCAAGTAGTGTAATTGTCACTTCATTTGATGAATTGGTTGTGTTTTTGCTTGTCGGACTTTTAGAGATAATTAGATCGCTTTCTGTGAAAAAACCAAGCAATTTAAGCTTAGGATATTGTTGCACGCATAGGAGGCCGATGTGGATTGATCGTAGTACTTTGTTAAGATACTGTGTATGAGCTTGACAAGTGTCGACTAGTTCAAGCGCCAACCCTTGCTCGTGAAGCATCCATGCCTGTACAAATTAAATTAGGTAGGTGAGCTTTTGTCGAGTTAAATTCTTATTGTATCAAAAATTAACTTTTTATGTTGAATAGTGGTAGCTATAACGAAATGTGTGGATAATAATGAACAATAATTTGAAATTTATGATGAATGCTAAACTTGAACTTTGACTTGGTAGTATAAAATAATTTTCAAGTATAAAACAAATTAAAACAAAGAGAGGCCAAGATGACCTTATATATATACTTCCTGTTTAGCTGCTACAGACACCTACTCCAAGAAGGTTGTGGTGGTTATTGCCATGAGAAAAAGTCCACTTCTTTTTGCCACCCACAATTTCTACTACCTAGACACCACAACTAAATACATATGATTTTATAAAAAATATACCCCTGAATATATATTGTGGTGATATGTAACCACTGTGTAGAATAAAGTACAATGTTTTAAGCAAGTGAAATATGTTTTACAGTTGTGTTTACCTATCCATAGTCAGCAGCAATTAATATGTTGGTGGCAGACATATTAACACCATGATGGAAGCACGATAAAATGATTGGTTTACCATTGTTGTTGAACAAGAATTGGATATATATCTATTCCATTATTATTATTATTATAACGTAAACTCCACTTGTAACCCAACACTACCGTTTCAGTGGATGATGGCACATGATATACGTCAATGACTTGTTAGCGAAGCTGACAATTAATGTCATTATCGATCGACCCGACAAGTGGAATCATCGTATCTTCTGAGAGCATCTCCAATGGGAGGTGTCCCATGGAGATGTGTATTTAATAGAGAGATAGAAAGAGAAATATTATTTTAATTGTAGAGGAATGGAAATATGTGTATATTAAAAAGAGAGGGAAAAGTGTAAAAGATGAGAGAGATAGAAAGATATTCAATAATAATAATAAAATAGTAGTGGAAGATATGAAATTGGATGTTTGAATTTGGACATTACACGGGATACGAGAAAGAAAAAGTGGAGAAAGGGTGAGTAAAATGAGAGAAAAGTGATTAAAAAAATTGAAAATTAAAAAATTATGGGACCCACAAAAAATTTATGTGAGTGTATCTCTCTAAAATTGAATTTTTGGGAAGGAACATGGCATTGGAGATGCCCTAAGGAGGGCGCAGTGAGCAAAATATTGTAAGAATAAATTGCATATATAGTTACATATATATTCAACAAAATTTTAAATTTTATACATAAAATTAATTAAAGAAATTCGTCCCAAATACTCCGAAAGCAGTCGCGGCCCCATATATGCTCTCCTTTTAACTCCACCTCTGGTTTGGACTATATGCTAAGCAACCCTCCTTTGCCACCTGAAATTAAGTCTCAAATATCCAACACATTCGAATTTATTTGAATCTGAAATTGAATTTAGTGAAACTAAACACATCCACATATTTCATAGGACTAACATATACTATACAAATCTACACCACTCATTTTAAATATTCAATTCTATTTCAATTTCAAATATGATAGCTAACGCCCATAAAACTTAAAACTACTACTCCATTTTCTCAATCTTGTATATGTTTGCCCATCTACGATGTTTTACTTTTACAGTTTTATTTCACACCAAACAATAAATTCAAATATTTCTTTCTAAATAATGTTTAGTAAAAATAGTTAATGGATAAGTGCTCGAGAGGCACTTAAATAATTCTTCTACTTTAAGTATTTATGTGTTTTATTAGTGTTATATGTTCTTTTTATGTGTTTTTCCTTCATTATTGTGTTTAAAGTCACAAAGAATCAAAAGGAACCAAAATAGATGAAAAGAGAGGGGAAAAAGGGGAAACTCAAGACTAAAATACAAGGGAAACAAAGATGGAGAGCCTTCGATGAAATTTTATAAAAAGTTGTTTTCGCAATTTTTATGCCAACTGAAAGAACATCAAAAGAGGAAACCCACACTTTTTTCGGATCCCAAATCAGAGTTTCCTAATAAAAGTTATAGCCGCTTGAAGAAAATGACTAAAAGTGTCGATTCCCAAACTGTTAGGGGACCAAAGTATAACTTTTCAAAAATTTGGAGACCAAAGTGAAATTTTTCAAAACGTTAGAGGACTGAAATGCAATTTTTCAGGGATCAAAATACATAATATTCAAAAGTTGAGGGACTTGATGTGCAATTATCGGCTGACTCAAGTGACTCGAATTACAGCAGTCATGACTCGAGTCAGCGCTGCAAGTGACTTAAGTCATGCTCCAATGACACCCGCCCGCAATCGCCGGAGTAATGCCCGAGCACTCCTCAGCTGTCCTCGTTCCGCACGAGTGACTTGAGTCATATCAGGCAGAATCGTGTGCTGCCTAGGCGTGACTCGAGTCATGCCTGAGCCACCCGAACCACTTGCTGCAGATTACGGCCGGCTTGCACCAACTTGATTCCAATGTGATTTTTATCTACTTTTTGACTTCTTTGAGATAAAACAATTTGAGCACATCATAATAGACTCATGGAAAGTCACTTTTATAATTTTTTGAATATTTTTGTTATAATATTTTTCCTATAAATAGATGCATTTCCAAGTTTAAAATATGCAACTTCGTAGAGAGAATTAGCTAGTAATTCTTTCAAACTTTCTCTTCAATAAAATTCTCTTCTTCATTTGTTCTTAGTTCTAACTTTAAAGCTTTTAGTTTCTCATATTCCGACGAAAGTAAAAACCTAAATTAAGTAACTACTAATTGATCGACGATACTTTTGGCGTGAATATGATTGACGGAGCATTTCTTCTCTAGTTTCTCTCTTTCTTTTATTTTTCATGTTTGAGAAGGATAATTTCTCATATATTGTAGAGGTGATACAAGGCGAACTCGCTAAAAAGTATCTAACCCGCGTATATGAGTAGTTAGACTTCTCTATCTATTTCTTAGCATTTATTTACTTGTTGTCTATATTTTTTTGTATATTACTTGTGATACTGAAGTATAATCTATCATATAGTAGTAGTGATATACGGCAATTACGTCATTAAAAAAGTATTTAACCAGTGAATATGAGTATTTAGACTTCTCTGTCTAGTTTGAGGGAGACGTTGTGTTCAATTAACATGTTGTTATCTTTTCTAATTCTTTATTGATGTTTTATCTATTCCTCTACTTTAATTTGTTGATTTGTTATGCCTTTAAACTCGGTTTTGAGTTTATATCATTATTGCATTCACTTTGACCAATTGAATCAATCAATCTTTAAATTCAAGTTACATGGTATGATTGGAACATTTGATCCGTAATTATCATTAGATTCTAATCCAAAGTAGCAAATGAATATAGTGTATATTTATTAACAAATCAACTTAGATGCATTAATTCAAGTTTGTGAAATTACTCATCTAATTCAATTCATTCTTCTCGTTTATTTCATATTAGCATTGCATTAAATCCTAAGAACTTGTTTAGAGTTATCCAATAGTTAGATGTTAAGTTAAAGAATTCATTTGAATTTAATACAAATAAAGAGGAATTTGTTAATCAGATCTTCTTGATTAGTTGGAGTTGATAAATCGAAGAAGGACTAGTAACACGTTGCATAGAAAAACACCAAAAAAAACCTATTCCTATATTAATTGATAAAAACACCTAAATTAAACACCGTTCCTCTTAGGTTCGACCCTTATGTTGCGAATGAATCCACACCTTTTAAAGTCTGGATGTCGTACCCACAAGGACTGATTTATTCTCACGTTCACTCTAACTAACCTTAACCGAAATGGATAAGTTGAGATCAATTAAATTCCAATCTTGCGAAAATTAAATTATTAAATTAAATTGCTAAATCTAAAATTAGGAATTAAAAATTAAATTGGAACAAATTGAAAGAATGATTTTTTATAGTTTTAAACCAAATATGGAAAAACTAGCATTAAGGTTTCGAATCACTTTTCAATTAGTCATCCTCCGGATTATTAATTTGACAATGAAAGTTAGTTTTGACGATTCAATACGCAAGATTTATTGAAAAATTTTTCTCAAGTAGAATTCAACCTATTTATATGACATGTTAACTATATCTCTATGATAACGACGCCATAAAAATGTATTACAACGCAAGAATTGAATAAAAACATCGCACAAAGCATAGGGGTATTCTCATCTCCTATCGGACTTTGTGGTTTTCAACATGAATCTAATCTATTCACGATTTCTCAATGCAATAAATAGATCACAGATCAACTTTGACCACAAGTTGTAACAGAAAGCATAATTATATTGAAAACTCAAAACCGAACGTTCATCTTAGCATAAGAATTAACAAAACATCAAATTAACAATCCGGATTCAAATTAAAATCAAAGTTTCATCTCTACCCTAATACTATGAGAAATCTAGCCTAACATGCTGTAAAGAATATAAGAAAAACGAGAAGAGGAAGCCATAACCGAGTTAATGTTGAGCTCTTGAATTTGGATCTTCAATTGTGGCTGTTTCTCCAAGTTGATTGCTCCAATTTTCGTTCTCTCCTCTTCTCTGATGTTCTCTAGCCTCCTCCCCATTTTTAGGTCGAAAATCGGTATTAATAGATGCAAGAAAGCCCAAAAATCAGTCAAATCGGTTTGAAAGTTTTACGAATCTGTAGATATAACCATCTTTATGCTCAGCGTGAGGTCGCATGGTTATAATTCGCAAAGGCATCTTTGTCAGTCGCATGTATTTGCATGGTTATCTGAATTTAAATTTTACCCGATTCCATATTAGTCCTCACAGTTTAATTGCAGGGCAAGTCCTCAACTTCTAAATTTGATCGATTGAGTCCAAAGACTTTTGATTTCTTCAATTTGGCTCCCATTTGATTTTTCTTCACCTCCCCAACTTTTATTTCTTCCAATTGAGTCCTTCAAACTTTGATTTGTGTCCCTTTTAGTCCAAAGTTGTAATATTTTCTTCAATTCCCGATTTTCCCTAAAATAGAAACAAATATCACTAAATTAGATACGAAATTAATTAAAAATAAGAAAAACACATAGTTTAAGAGATCTAAATAAGTGCATAAATTTCACTTATCACCTTACTTACAACTTCTATTTTAATTTGTAGTTTTGAAATTGAATAACGAAATAAAATAAATTTTGGTGTACTGCGACAATGTACTTATTAACATTTTTCTTCCCCAACTAACCTCCAAAGAATAACAAAAGATGAAAAGTACAAAAAAAGGGGAAGAAGCCGTATAATCTTCATGAATCTTTCGGGCATGGAAGCACTACTTCGTACTAGTGTTGGACTACCTTGTGCGAGCCCTCTGGTAAACTTGACTATTCAATATCCGTGTTACGAATAGTATTTCATGTTGTTTCCATTATTAATTAGGATCTACAACTTCCAACTGCTGCTACCTCATTTTTAAATAATGCTTCTGAAAAGCAGTCAATGGCAAATAACACATCAATATCAAAACTACGTCAACATCTAATCAAACAGGTATTGGAGAAGCCATAATTTGACTGGCAAACAATAATCTACGGTGCACAAGTATAACACAAGCACGTAGCATTGATTCACTATCACTAAATTCAAGCAACAAAACCAACTTTAAGCATCAGAAATAAAGATTACCTTGAATAGATGATGATGAGAACATATCAGTAATTTAAAAATATCAAAGAATATTGAATTCGAAAACCAACAATACCTACCATCTCACTATCACTTCCTTCAAAGACCCATTACATTAAAGTCATCAATCTCTAGGGAGACCAAAGTAGGCCTAGATGACCAAGTGGACAACTGACTACATCCAGAGCCCGGTTGGAATGTGTAGGCAAATCTCCTTAGTTTCTAATAATTAGCCTATGGATGCATCTACGTCGGCTTGAATCCGAACAAGCCGTACGTATATGACCATTGCATTCAAATAGAAGGGTGGCTGATGAAACATTTATTTCGTATTCTGTTTCCCTTGTGTTTTTATATTTTCATGTTTACTGTATTGAAAAATCATCATATATTTACTTATGTGATTCAATTGTACAAAATACAAATGTTGCAACAAAAAGATAAGAAATAATAATAAAAAAGATATGTTTGTATAAGTATTTATATGATGTTGCTTTCACATTTTAGGACCATCCGAAAAAATCAGCAACTCGGATTCACTGACATGCCTACGGTATTTTGACCATAACTTGAGCCCTCTCTCACTCAAGAATACTCTCTTAGTAGTATAGAATACATATTAGTTTTTCTTAGTAAATAGCTTGGAGAGGAAGCCATTTTCCAACCATATCGGTGATCATTGAACAAGGCTCATCTTTCACTCCTAACCATTTCTCTTCTCTTTATGTTATTGATGTTATTTTGCAATATGTTTGGCCAATTTAATAGTTGATTGAGGAATTATGTTGAAACTCTAGACATGGATAATTGATTGTCAAATAAAAGTTCATTTAGTTTGTCAAACTTAATTCTGTCTATATTTCATTGATTTACTTGCATATTATTTTCTCTTTGCTAAATAAATGGCCTAATAAATAATGGAGTCAGAATGATTAATGTTACGTTTGGAGTTTTAACACGTAATCGTTATGTTTTCGAAATGATTAGTGACAAATGCAATTTAAGCTTTGCATGTGAAATGTAGCATATGTTCAACAAACTGAATTTATGAGTTTGTTACCTGGAGTAACGTATTTCTAAAATTTCATTATCCATTACTCAAATCTAGAGAGTTTATTCTAGTTTCTTAATTGGATAGATATTGGATAAAGAGCTTATTTTATCCAATGACTAAATAAGAATAATTATCGCTTAGGTAGCCAAGCTTCTATGCTTTTCGAGGGTTATTACAATCGATTTTGATAAATGAAATGACTTTATTCATAAATTTTTATCTATTGTCGATCACTACACCAAAACGGATAATTTGTCACACATGGGATCTGAAGGGGGTCACGGTTTAAAACCGTGACCCCCAGACGCGCGGTTGGTCCCCAAAAAAAAAATCAAAAAAAATATTCAGGATGGTCACGGTTTAAAACCGTGACCATCCCGCAGCAGTCACGGTTATGAACCGTGACCGTCAATAAAAATAAAAATAAGAACCAAATTGCATTATCGTAATAAGCAAACCCGTCATTTGTCTTTGGAGAAAAACGCGAAGAACCCTAATTATTCACCCCCAAATTCTCTAAATCCATGAATTCCTTTGCACAAAAACCCTTCCCATCTTAGTGCACCAGCTCCTCTTCTTGAAGTGAGTACTCTATTGAATTAAAACTCCACAAGAAGGTATTATCAAACAAAACAAACCCCCCAAATTTATTCACCCCCAAACGCGAAGAACCCTAATTATTCACCCCCAAATTTATCTACATTCTTCAAATTTACGTTTGTGTGCTTCATCAAACAAAACAAACCCCCCAAATCTATTTTAAGCAATCATAGACTATCTCAATCCCTATATAATGATCTCTACTTGTTATTATACTTCACAATGAAAAAATATTTGTAACTATAACGAGTTCAGATTTAAACTTGATGCACTTAACCATATAGGAAAAGTTCACATCAGCGGCTACGAGATGTCTATCTCACTTTATAACTTACGTCATATATCTACTTGAGTAGCAGGGCGATCTAATAAAATTAACATTCAATATTTAGAATGAGTATCTAAGTTTTTGGTCTTGTATAGTAGTGTAGTGTGTGTTGTATATCTACTGATGGTGCTCTAAAACGAGATAAACTTGCATCAAGCGGGTGAGTTCTAAGAAATTGGAAAGGAGAAATAATGTGGTGATTCGATGATTTCGATGCTAGTGTTTCGATGATTTTTGCATCCAATTCAATAATCACAATATTTGTCTCGAAGTAGATTCGCTCGAGTAGCGAAGGACCAATGCAGCTCTCATCAGAGATTTGAACATCCAAAACATCTTAGAGAGAATTAGAAAGAAAATTAATCAAGCTGTTAGGAAAAGCCACTTTTCATTTCAGTGGGTATTAGCATATTTCCAAAAATACATTTTAATGTATTTTTTTCAAATTTCAAATTTGGTCAAACAAATCACATTTATCTATTTCTCTACTTATTAAATCTCCACAATCCAACTTCACTCATTCTCTCTCTTTCTACTCATAAAAATATATTAAAACTCATCCGCTAACACACTCTCAATTGGATATGAATTGAGACAATTTTGGCATCATTCAACCCACATATCTAAGCATACAAGCTAGATGCCTACTAGAACTAGACAAGTGGGGCCAATGCGACATTACAGTCAGGAAAAGACAGAATTTTATAATTTTTTACCCTCGCTCGAATTTGTTCTGAGAGGGATAGAATTGTAATAGCCTTCTAAGTTATGTAATACTTTTTTGAAATAATTATTTGATTATCAGTTTTATTACAAGATAAACAAAAAATTAAAAAAAATGATGTAATTACACCTATGTCAACCATTTGAAGTAGTTGGACAAAATTGTCCTAAAAATTCATTAAATAAAAGAAAAGAAGGAAAAGGGATTAAACTAGCCCTCACCGAATTCTTTGTCAGAACCATACTAGTCCAGTGTTGATGAACACTTCAGGGAATGAAGTTAGGAATGAACCAGAAGATGTTGGAGAATCCTCGGCACTGGACACCAATGCAATCATCGAGCATATCCGACTCCAATTACAATGATAAACCTTCTCAAATTAAATATACTAGCTGTTTCACTCGTGCGTTGCACGAGAAATAAATTTTTCAACCAATAACGATATTGATAGATGCTAATAATATTGACACAAAATCTAAAAAAAATAATTAAAAGAAAGAATGAGTTACAATAATAAACTTAAATAATTTAACTCGAAATGATTCTATATAAATTTCGAAAAAATTTCCTCTATATTTTGCAATAATTCATCCTGCAAATATGCAAGGAACAACTCATGAAAATCCATACAACTTAATTTACTATTCTCCATAGAATAACAACTTAATTAGCATTTATACCCGTGCCTTGCATGGGATAATAATTTGTGGTAGTGATCGTGATAATATATTATATTTTGCTCATTCCAATATTAATCTACTAATATAAACCCAACATAAAATAACATTAAATCTTATAGCCATCAAAATAACTATACTAAAATAACTCTACTAACATTAGTAGAGCTCATTATTTTTTCTTTAAAATTATTTTACATTTTATTATATGCAATTAAAAATTTTGGGAGATATTAATTATATATTAGTATGATGTACGTTATGAACAATTAATATGTAAATAATGATTTTTAAGTTTTAATTATGAAATATAATCGGTATAGAGATATATTGTAAAAATAACAATGTAGTGAGTACAGTCCGACATAACCTAACACCTTATTCCTGCCATGCCGGGAAACACTTATCCTCGTTTTGCCCCATCCTCATTTACTCTAGCACGAGTGAGGATGATATAAGAATTACAAACTTTCATTCCCTGTCCCCACTACGCTAGAAACTTCTCATCCCCGTCCACGCCCCATCGTGATGGTTTAATCAAAAACTTTTATTTCGATATTTTATTTCTTTAATAAATACCTTCTAAATATAATAAATATGTATATTAACATATTAGGTCTAAACTCACTAATTTACCATATTCGACATATTAAATATTGATTGATTTGATATAACATTTAAAATTAATTTGGATAAAACAAATAAATTGAAATATATATGATTAATATTTAAAATATATAATCTAATTGATGATATTTAAAAATTAAATAAAATCTCATTGGGCAAAATTCGGTATAAAATAAATAATTTAAAGTGGGTAGGATTCTTAATATTTATTTAGGAGATAGAAATTTAGATAAATATTTAACTTACTCGAAAGTTAGTGAAAATATTCTAATTGAGTCATATAATTCCAATAATTGATTGAGTCGATAACCAATTATTTAGTAAGAATTCTTAGACGTATTTCCTAACGAAAGCCACAGATTGAAACAAAGAATTATTATATAATTATTGGTTCGAGTAGTGTCAAAATAAAAAATCAATACTATTTGAAGATCAATTTTTGGAGCTGGTTACTTTAAAAAAAATGGAGCATATCCATTGAAACACCCGTAATTATACAAAAAGAAATATTAATATTTTGCCACCAACTGTAACTCAAAAGAAATATCATAGAAAATAAAAAAATATAATAGAATATAAGGAAAAGCATGTTTTGAAAAAGTATGACACTGAAAAAGTAAATAAATTTAATTAGGCATACAGTCGACTTACTTTACAATAAGATGCAACACCCCAATTCTAAGAATCCAAAATCTTATAAGTGTTAACTTAACTTTATTTTAAAATACGTAAATAATAAATTAATTTCGTAAGCACATTTTTCTTCCCCGTAGCAATCTACTTAATTTTAATTATTTTTCATTTTGTGAAATAATTATGTGTTCCCCTTTTAGTAATTTAATTAATTTTGATTAATTTTCACCTAATAAAACTATCTCAATTTTCGTCCAATGAAAATATATCCAATTAAATCTAAGAAATATAATTAATTAAAATATAATTAATTCTAACTAATTCTTGTTTTTAGCTAATTATTTATAAAAATAATTTATTATTTCAAAATAATTTATTTTTTAACCACAGTTTTAAGAATTGTAAGAATCTAATTTTAAATATATTTTATAATTAAAAAGATATGTTGCATATAAAAAGATGTCTTTCATTTTTTAGGAATAATCTAATCAACCATGGCAATCTAATTAATTTTAATTATTATTTATTTTTTAATTAATGCTATTTTTCCATTTTAGCAATACAATTAATTTTTATTAATTTTCGTTCAAAGAGACCATGTCAATTTTCGCCCATTGAAACCAAGTTCAATTAAATAGTAACAGTATTATTAATTTTAATTAATTGTAATAGAATTAGTTGTAATTAATTTTTTTTCCTAATGATTTATGCAAAGAATTAATTATTTTTGAAATAATCATTTTAATGTCTACACTTTTAAGAATTGTATGAATCCAATTTTGAAGAAATCTTGTAATTTAAAAAATATGTGATAATTTAAAAGATTTGTTTTTCATTTTTTAAGGAAAACCCACAGCAATTTAATGATTTTTTAAAAAATTAATTATATTTTCCCTTTTAACAATGTAATTTATTTTGATCAATCTTTGTCCATGGAACACATGTCCTGCTAAATATTAGCAATATAATTTTTTATTTTAATTACTTATATTTTAAATAATTATAGTCAATTTTTAATTTAAGATAATTATTTCTAAAAAATAATTATTTCCAAAATAACTTTCTTCATGCCATAATTTTGAGAATTATATGAATCTAATTTACAAAATATGTTTTAATTGAAAAGATATCATGAAATTTAAAAGATGTCGATATAGATTCAATTAATTAAAAAATCGATTGATGTTATAATTGAATGATTAATTAAACAGAATTGATGTTGCACGCTTCTTTTTATTTTTATGTAAAAATTAAATGAATTGCAATTTTTTATCCCGCCAAAATTAAATCTTAGCGAAGTCTCTAATTTTACTTAATTTTTATTTATTAGCTATTTATTATTCTTAAAAATAATAAATTATTTCTAAAATTAATTTAATGGTCCAAGCTAAGTTTAAATTTTCATATTACACATTTATTTTAATTTTTATGTAAAAATTTAATGAATTTTAATTTTTCATCTCACAAACATTAAATCTAACAAAAGTTGGTAATTTTAATTAATTTTTGTTCCTTAGCTAATTATTTATAAAAATGATTGATTTTTTCTAAAATTAATTATTGGGTCCAACCTAATTTTTAATTTTTTAGAACAAATTAGGGATCGTAGTGCTTGGATTTTATCTCAAACTCAGGCCAACTGCCAATAAGTTTCTTTTTATTTTTGTGTAAAACTTTAATTAATCGTAATTGTGTATCGCAGAAAAAAAAATTGAATCTTAACGGGATTGTTAATTTGAATTAATTTTTGTTTCTTATTGAGTTATTTATAAATTAATTAATTATTTCTAAAATCAAGTAACGGGTCTGATCTTATTTTTTTTATTTCGATGTTAGACCTTTATTTGAATTTTTTTAAAAAACTTAATCAATGGTAATTTTTGTATGGCATAAACGATTAGTCAAAAATTCATTCTAATTCATAAAATATCCTTATATTATTCAACATATAAACTTATAAATTGAAGATTTGAAAAAAAAAAGTTGGAATTTACTGATTCAAAATAAAATTGAAATTTATCACAAATAAATAACATTTATCTAGGTTAACAGAAGCTACTTAGGTAAAAAATTAAATTTATAATTTGTTATTGATGTTATTGATGTTTGTGTATAAAAGTATAAATATAATGAGATTTATTTCATGTATAAGTTGTTTTAGTTTTATTAGTTTTATTTCGTGTTTGATTTACCTTAAGAATAAATGAAATGAAAATTTCCACTTTACAAAATTATTTCTATATTAATTGTGCATATTTTTTGTAATTACATGCTAGTTTTGATTTAAGTACCATATTAATGTATCTCGTCTTCATTTTTATTTTTATATTATTCTATAAATTTTAAAAGAATTTGAGTCCATTTTGTGTAATTACGCAAAAATTTGTACTTAAGTACCATATCAATATATAAATTATTATTTTTGTAAATTCATTATTTATTAGGAAAAAACTATTCAATTTTAAACATAAAATAAAGCTAGCTTTACCATATATTTGAGAGACAAATAAATTGAAGTATTATTTTTCATTTAATTTATTCTCAAGGTAAATCAAATATGGAATAGAATTAAAAGCTAAAAAAATTTATACATCTCATTATATTTGAATTTTATGCACAAACATCAATAAATTGTCAATTTTTTTAATCTCATTACATCAGTAGTCATTAATCTATATTAATATCAATTTATATTTAAGTTAGACACTAATTTATATATTTGTGGTAAATTTTAAGTTTTTAAAAAATAAAAATTTATATATTTATAGTATACTTGTTGTAAAGGTCTCATCAAATCGAGTAAAATAGAATCACAAATTTTTTTTACACGTAGAAAATGAAAAAAAATGAGAGAAAATCGTAGAGAGCGTATTTAGATATTATGAGATTGGGTTGAGTAGGGTAGAAATAATTAAATAAAATATGTATACATTAATTAATATTAATATATTAGGGAAGAAAAAAATAAAGAGAGTTGGATATGGATTAGGAAAGAAAAAATAAAAAATAAAAAGAGAGTTTATTTTAAATGGGAAGACAATAAGTAAAAAATATAATAAGAAAAAAAAACCATTTTCTACATATACAAATTATTCTATTTATCGATAGAAGATTATATTAAGAAAATTTAATAGGCGGGAAAAATTGAGAATGTGTTTAGGCGGGAAAAAAGGCTCTTTATATATATATATATATATATATATATATATAGATTAGTATCTATTAGTTTTGCAGTTTGTTATTGCAACTTAATGATATGTAGTAAGAAAAAATTGATTGTATATAATTTTTTAAGTAATGGTGTACAGATCATTAGTAGTAATAATATGATCAATTAATAAGCACTAGCTGTTTCACCCGTGCGGTTCACGGGAGATAAATTTTTCAACTAATAACGGTATTGATAGATACTAATAATATTAACATAAAATCTAAAAAAAATTAAAATAAAGAATGAGTTACAACAATAAACTTAAGCAATTTAACTCGAAATGATTCTATATAAATTTCGAAAGAATTTCCTCTATATTTTGTACTAATTCATCCTGCAAATATACAAGGAAAAACTCACAAAAATCCACACAATTTAATTTACTTTTCTCCATAGAATAGCAACTTAATTAGCATTTATACCCGTGTCTTGCATGGGATAATAATTTGTGGCAGTGATCGTGATAATATATTATATTTTGTTCATTGCAAGATTAATCTACTAATATAAACCCAACATAAAATAACATTAAATCTTATAGCCATCAAAATAACTATACTAAAATAACTCTACTAACATTAGTAGAGCTCATTATTTTTTCTTTAAAATTATTTTACATTTTATTATATGCAATTATAAATTTTTGAAGATATTAATTATACATTAGTATGATGTACGTTATGAACAATTAATATGTAAATAATGATTTTTAAGTTTAAATTATGAAATATAATCAGTATAGAGATATCTTTGTAAAAATAACAATGATGTAGTGATGCAGTTAGACATATCCTAACAGTTCTTGCCATGTAGGAAATACTTATCCTCGTTGAAGCCATCCGCATTTACTCTAGCCCGAGTGAGGATGATTATAAGAATTACAAACTTTCATTCCCCGTCCCCACTCCACTAGAAACTTCTCATCCCCCGTCCACGCCCCATCATGATGGTTTAATCGAAGACTTTTATTTCGATATTTTATTTCTTTAATAAATACCTTCTAAATATAGTAAACATGTATATTAACATATTAGGTCTAAACTCACTAATTTATCATATTCGGCATATATTAAATATTGATTGATTTGATATAACATTTAAATTAATTTGGATAAGACAAATAAATTGGAATATATATGATTAATACTTAAAATATATAATCTAATTGATGATATTTAAAAATTAAATAACATCTCAATTGGAAAAATTCGGTATAAAATAAATAATTTAAAGTAGGTAGGATTCTTAATATTTATTTAGGAGATAGAAAATTAGATAAATATTTAACTTAGTCGAAAGTTAGTTAAAAGATTCTAATTGAGTCATATAATTCCAATAATTGATTGAGTCGATAACCAATTACTTAGTAAGAATTCTTAGACTTATTTGCTAACGGAAGCCACAGATTGAACTAAAGAATTATTATATAATTGTTGGTTAAAGTAGTGTCAAAATAAAAAATCAATACTATTTGAAGACCAATTTTTGGAGCTTGTTCCTTAAAAAAAAAAAGGAGCATATCCATTGAAACACTCGTAATTATACAAAAAGAAATATTAATATTTTGCTACCAACTGTAACTCAAAAGAAATATCATAGAAAATATAAAAACATATGAGAATAAAAGGAAAAGCATGTTTTGAAAAAAGCATGACACTGAAAAAGTAAATAAATTTAATTAGGGACTAATGATCAGTTGACTTACTTTACAATAAGATGCGACACCCTAGTTCTAAGAATCTAAAATCTTATAGGTGTTAATTTAACTTTATTTTAAAATACGTAAAATGATAAATTAATTTTGTAAGCACATTTCTTCCCTGTAGCAATCTAATTAATTTTAATTATTTTTTATTTTGTGAAATAATTATATTTTCCCCTTTTAGTAATTTAATTAATTTTGATTAATTTTCGCCTAATAAAGCTATCTCAATTTTCGTCCAATGAAAATATATCCAATTAAATCTAAGAAATATAATTAATTATAATATAATTAATTCTAACTAATTCTTGTTTTTAGATAATTATTTTAAAAATAATTTATTATTTCAAAATAATTTATTTTTTAACCGCAGTTTTAAGAATTGTAAAAATCTAATTTTAAAGATATTTTATAATTAAAAGGATATCTTGCATGTCAAAAGATGTCTTTCATTTTTTAGGAAAAATCTAGTAAACCATGGCAATCTAATTAATTTTAATTATTATTTATTTTTTAATTAATGCTATGTTTGCATTTTAGCAATACAATTAAATTTTTATTAGTTTTCATCCACCAAAACCATGTCAATTTTCGCCAATTGAAACCAAGTCCAATTAAATCGTAACAGTATTATTAATTTTAATTAATTGTAATAGAATAATTTTAATTAATTTTTGTTTTTGCCCAATGATTTATGAAAAGAATTAATTATTTCTGAAATAATCATTTTAATATCTACACTTTTAAGAATTGTATGAATCTAATTTTGAAGAAATCTTGCAATTCAAAAATATATTATGATTTAAAAGATTTTTTTTTCATTTTTTAGGGAAAACCCGCAGCAATTTAATTATTTTTTAAAAAATTAATTATATTTTCCCCTCTAACAATGTAATTTATTTTGATCAATCTTTGTCCATTGAACACATGTCCTGATAAATATTAGCAATATAATTTTTTATTTTAATTACTTATAGTTTAAATAATTATAGTTAATTTTTAATTTAAGTTAATTATTTTAACAAATTAATTACTTCCAAAATAATTTTCTTCATGCCATAATTTTAAGAATTATATGAATCTAATTTACAAAATATGTTTTAATTGAAAAGATATCATGAAATTTAAAAGATATACAAGAATTTAAAAGATAAAAACCACCAAGAAAGTTAAGTTCGAAAAGTGACATCTGAAGTGATGTATGTAATGGAATTAGATAAACAATTCTTGTTCAAGAACAATGCTAAACCAATCAACTTAATTATCGTGCTTCCATAATTGTAACTGACATTTGATTTACTGAAGTTGCTACATTACTACTACTCGAACTTTCGGCCATAAATAAATCTCTTTCTGTAAAAAAACCAGGTTGTCTTGCTTGAGGCAATTCGCCTTCATTCTCAAACATGAACACGGCTGAAGACATCCTTGGCCTGTCTTCTGGACATTGTTGAACACATAATAATCCTCGTGAATTGATCTCAAAACTTGTGACAAATAGTTTGAGACACTAAGGTAAGGATCAACTATTTCCAAAGACCTTCCTTCTCTATACAACATCCAGGCCTGTACCAATTGAAATCAGTTAAAGGATTCATTTTTTACGAGTCATGTTATATATATGCACATAATGGTTTACATAATAACACGTCGCGCACATCTCTAAAGTCATCTATTAAAATTAAGGTTTAACATTTTTCCATTTTATCTTCCTCATTAGTAGATATAAATTATTGGTGCCAACTGTAATTTGCAAGTAGCTTTTTGTATTGCGAATCCAAATGCTCAAAAGACCTATTTTGTTTTCAAAGTACAAGGAAGTAAATAAAGTGTACTTACATGTCCAAGAAGGTTGTGATGGTGTTCTTGGTGAGAAAATCCTCGGTTTCTTTTGCCACTCACTATCTCGAGCACAATCACACCAAAGCTAAATACATCTGATTTTAGAGAGAATAGGCCGTCTATAGCATATTCTGGAGACATATAGCCACTATAGAGAAAATTTGAAGAAAATTAATTTATAAGCAATAGAAGAGCATTTCATATATTATGAGAGAGTGGGGAGGGGGAGGAGAGATTATTACTATGTGCCAACTACTCGACTCGTGTTGGCTCCGGTCTCATTTCCTCCAAAACTTCTAGCCATGCCAAAGTCTGATATCTTGGGGTTCATGTCAGAGTCGAGCAAAATGTTGCTCGCTTTGAGGTCTCTATGGATGATTCTAAGATGGGAATCTTGATGGAGATACATAAGTCCTCGACCAATATTGTTTATTATGTGAAACCGCTTAGGCCAATCAAGCACTGCACTTTGCATTGGATCTGCACTTTATGTCATTAAGTGTGACTGGTTTTCATAGAATGTGTCATTAATTCGATCGTGAGAAATAAATTATTCTTACCAAATAGTATAAGGTCGAGACTTCTATTAGGCATGTATTCGTAAATCAACATCTTTTCTTCTCTTTCAATGCAGCAACCTAGAAGCTTCACAAGATTTCGATGTTGTACTGTAGCTATACATTTAACTTCGTTCTTGAACTCTTCGCGTCCTTGGAGAGACTTTCTAGATAACCGCTTCACCGCAATTTCTTGCCCTCTCTCAAGTACACCCTAGAGTCACATTGGTGCATTTTCCAACTTAAATTCACATGAAAAAGAGTAGATTTTCAAATTGTTATGCAAGAAAAGCACGAAGAGATATATATTACCTTATAAACAGGTCCAAATCCACCCTCTCCAAGCTTATTATTGATTGAAAAATTATCGGTAGCTTTAGTAATTGTGTTCAAATCAAAGATTGGTAGTCCCATGTCTTCATTGGATTTTTCATCGTTTTTATTGCCTGTAAAGTCCTTTTCCATCGTGCCTGAAACACCAGCAATGTATTGTACATAACTTGATAGAGAAAAGTGAATGAAGATTATAAACGAAGTCGGTTTCTCTCTAAAGAAATGAATTATAAATCCCACATGAATAAGTATCTAAATTGTAACTAACATAATCAAGCTTGATGGCAGATTTTCCTTACCTCTTCTTAGCCTCTGGTTCTTCCTTCTACAAAAATATAACCTTAGAGTAAGCCCAAACAGAACTACTCCGAGCGACAACGACAAGCTTACTTCAAGAATTATTCTTTTCTTTCTTATGGAATCTGCAAAATTTATACTGTAAACAATCTTGAAAGTGAGATAAGATTATAATTAAGCTTAATAAATACATACGTAATTCAAAAGAAGCCATTCGAATGTAGATATCTTCTCCTCCATCCGCCAGTTCTCTAATGTTAATCAGGTCTTCAAACCAAAGTAGGCATCCGCTTCCCCTTATATCCAACGAACTATAAGCCATGCACGAGCAATTTCTCAAGCACAATACCTCGCACTCATCTATTGTCATACTCTCATTATACCATGAAGATTGTGTTGTCGTGTGTGTATCTGGCAATTTAACACTAGAATACTTTATAAATGCGTCTCCCTTTTGACAATGCAAGGGAGTTCTTCTAACACACCCATTTGACCAATGATGATTCACCCATCGATCCGGATCTTTAGGCGTAAATCTATCCAAACACTCACAAACCGGAGAGTTCGCAATACGGCAAATGCCATTTGCACCACATAATCCATAGGTGTCACAATCATCTGTTGGAGATGTATAGTCAAAAACCCACCCTTGTGTTGGATTAGTCCAGATTTGGGGTATGAGAACGGGATTTCCTCTCAAGGTCAATCTTAAAATGGCTGATTTGTCAAGTAGCTCAAAAAAATAATACGCCTCATTCTTGTTGAAAACAAATCCATAGTTGTAAATCTGATTTTTTCTCAAGTTTGGCAGCCCACTGTAGCGGATTCCATTCCACGGCCCAGTTTTGTACCACACGGTCGCACCCTCTTTCAAAACTTGTTGTGGATAACCAACAGGATCGTAACGATACGTATAATCTCCGAAAGATGGATCATCATCGCTCTTCCATGATACTAGGTACACTTCTTGGCCAGTTCTATTTTTCCAACCAAATTTCATCCCTGGAAACAATGTATCAGTTGGATGATCGAAACTCTCCCACACAAAATTATCAGGGTTGTCGTCATTTGCATCTTTCACGACAAAGTTGCCAGAGCCGAGCAATTTTGCGACCGGATTGTTGACCGGCCGTGATGTGTTAGTTGACCATATCGCGGCTCCGTTAGTGTTGTTTAGAAGAACAAGACGACCAGGCTTGACGAGCTTCAATACTCCAGTTTTGTCTATTAGTGGAGCTTCTCTATTGGCCACCCATACAACTGTCATAACTGTCACCTTCTTGTACCACATGCCGACATATCGGTTTTTGGATTTTCCGGGTCTAAAGAATCCCAATTCAAATGTTTCATCAGATGAGACAATCGTTTCACCGTCTCTTAAAATCTGTGCAGTTGTTATAGTATCGGTCGGGTTGGAAATGCTTTGGACTGACATTAGAAAGGCGAAGATAAGAACTATGGGAAAAGTTTTGTTTGATGTCTTCATGGTTTTAGTATTTGTCTAAGAATCTGTTTGTTCTTGTTTTATAGAATTGATATTGATATATAGGGATTAGGAGTCAACTGCCAACAAATTGTTCATTAATTGCGAGTTGAATGAACCTTGAGGTCCACGCCATACTTTCTTCACTGGGGTTAGTCCTTGACGAAGATTAAGATGCTGCCATTACAAACACGTAATCCGAGTTGCTGTCATTTCGTTTAATGAATTGGTTGTGTTTGCGCTTGTGAAACTTTCAGCAGTAACTGTTAGTGGGTTGGTGGCACACAAAGAAGGAAAAAATTGAGGTCAAAAAGAGGGGCTCAAGAAACAACTTGTGCATGCATTGTTTGACAATTGTGAGGATTAGGTGCAACAACTCTCCAATCTTTCCCTATAAATACGGGAGAGTTTTTGTAGCTTCATACACCACAATCAATACCAAAACACAAACTATATTGTGTGGCGAGAAGAGAGAGATCTTGTGTTGAGAGAGAGCGATGTAGAAATTTATCTGCGAGAGATAAAAGTGAGTGGAGCTGATAAAGCGCTGCGTGGCGAGAAAATCTGATGTAGTATTTTTGTACTCCTCCTTTTGAGATAGTGAAATATTTTGGTGTGGAGTCAGTGGGCGTGGCGGTTTGGCGAACCACGTTAAATCTCGGTGTTTATATTTGTGCTTATTTTAGCGTCCATTATTTTTCTCGATTGCATATTATTTTTGTGTCACATTGATCTTGGCGGAATTAAGCGTAGCCTGGTTTACAACAAGCTGGTATCGAGCTTTGTTTGTGATATCTCTTGAAATTCTTAGTATGCTCTGTGGTTGCGGCATAGGTGATCTTCCACATCGAAGCGATTTCTCGAAAAATCACATTTTGTTCGAGTGGGAGTAATGGCGACAGACGAGAGAATTTCCAAAATTGATAAATTTGATGGCAAAAATTTTGGATATTGGAAAATGCAAATGGAGGACTATTTGTATCGAGAAGGACCTATATAAGCCGTTGAAAGAAAAGCGGAAAGGCGAGAAAGGCGACGAGTGGGAGGTGCTTGATCGAAAAGCACTCGGCGCAATTAGATTGACCCTATCAAAGTCGGTCGCTTTCAACATTAAAAATGAGAAGACAACGGCGTCTCTCATGGCAAACTCTATCCAAAGATGTATGAACAAATTGCGGCGACAAATAAAGTTCATTTGATCAAGAAATTGTTCAATATGAAGATGATGGAAAGCGGGAGATTTGGAGAACACCTCAACAAATTCAATGAGGTAGTAGACCAATTGACCCACGGTGAAATCACTTTTAGTGATGAGGTTCGAGCTCTATTAATTCTTGGCGATTGCACGAGAGGCTCGAATGGCACGATCGCGACCATCGATGGCTCGGCCGGTAAGTCTAAATTGAAGTTCGATGGCGTTGTGAGCATGATCTTGACCGAGGAGATCCAGGAGGCAGATCGGATCGGCTTCAACCGGGGCGCTTTCAATGTAGATAGCGAGGCGTAAGTTCAAAGCGAGAGGCACGCGGGCGTGGGCGAGCAAGTCGAGGAATGGCATCGAGATCCAAAATCACGAAATTCCAACAAGTCATTGAATGTTGGAATTGCGGTCGATTGGGCACTACAAAAATCGGTGTAGGGCGGCTCCAAAGGAAGCGGAGAACAAGACCGAGGTCAATGTCGTGACCAGAAGAAGCGGCGTGATGCGTTGATATGCTCCATGGAGAAGAAGTCGACTATTGGGTAATAGACTGCGGAGCATCGTTCCATGCCACGCAAATCGACACTTTTTGCAAATTATGTGTCGGAAACTTCGGAGAAGTATATCTCAGAGCGATCATCCTTGCGGCGTGGTGGGCATAGGAGAATGCGGATCAATGTCAATGGATGCGTATGGAAATTGAAGGGCGTGAGACATATTCCGAGTTGAGGAAAAATTTGATCTCCGTCAAACAATTGTCGAGAGAAGGATGTGACACAAGCTTCTCTGGTGATAATTGGAAAATCACCAAGGGGGCCATGATAATCGCACGTGGCAAGGATAGTGGCACCCTATACACGACGGCGAATGCGTGTATGACAATTGCAGTTGCTGATAGCAAGGATGCGAACTTGTGGCACCAAAGACTTGGGCATATGAGCGAGAAGGGCTCAAGTACATGCATGCAAAGGAAACTACCAGGGCTTGATCTATTGATTTAGACTTTTGTGAAAGTTGTATTTTCGGGAAGCAGAAACGGGTGAGTTTCAATACAAGTGGCAGAACTCTAAAGAAAGAGAAGCTTGAACTTGTCCACACAGATGTGTGGGGTCCAACAACAGTTTCATCGATTGGCGGAAAGTCATACCGTGACTTTCATTGATGACCACTGAGAAAGGTGTGGGTTTACTTCTTGAGACACAAATCCGATGTGTTCGAGGCGTTCAAGAAGTGGAAGGCCATGGTGGAGAATGAAAGCGGTTTGCAAGTAAAGAAGTTGAGATCGACAATGGTGGAAATGCGAAGATTTGGCGTTCAAGAAATTTTGTTACCAAAATGGCATCAAGTTGGAGAGAACGTTGCCAGGAACACCGCAATGAATGGAGTTGCGAGCATGAATCGGACGTTAGACAGAAAAGAGCGAAGCATGAGGATACATCTTTGGCTGCCGCGATTTTAGGCGGAAGTCATCAATCTGGCATACCTAGTTAATCGTGGACCGTCGGTACCATTGGAGTACTGAGGATCTGGAAGAAGTTTGGAGCGGAAAAGAAGTGAAACTTTCTCATTTGAAAGTATTTGGTTGTGTCGCGTATGTGCACATTAGTGATAATGTCGAGGAGTAAGTTAGACTCCAAATCACTAAAGTGTACTTTCGTTGGATATGGTGGAAACGAGTTAGGTACCGCTTGGGATGATCGAACAAAAAGCTCATCGAAGCCGGGATGTCATATTCAATGAAAAGGTGATGTACAAGGGCCAATGCGATTCATCCAATGACACAACAAGCGATGATCCAACATATGTTCGGACGACACTCCCGGAAGGAAATGCGTCAAAGCGACGGATGAGAGTTTGCGCAGGCAGGAGCCCGTCTCGAGGCTGATTCACCACAGTCTCGGCTCAATTCCCATTGTGAGGAGGTCAAGTCGACCTCATGTTCGAATCGAAAGTACATGAACTACATGTTACTCATCGACGCCTTGATGAACTGAATGCTATGACGAGGCATGTCGGTGGGAGATTCTGTTAAGTGGGAGCTTGCAATGAAAGATGAGATAAAGTCTCTCATCTCCAACCAGGCGTGGGAACTAGCCGAGTTGCCCGGAGGAAGAAAGCTCTTAATAACAAATGGGTGTACAGAATCAAAGAAGAACATGATGGTTCAAAGAGGTACAAGGCGAGATTGGTAGTCAAAGGTTTCCAGCAGAAAGAAGGAATTGATTACACAGAGATATTTTCGATTGTGAAGGCGACAACAATTCGATCGATGTTGAGCATTGTTGCGGCGGAGGGCTTGCACTTGGAAGCGATTAGGCGTGAAAACTGCTTTCCTCCATGGTGACTTAGAGGAGGAAATCTATATGCAGCAACCGGAAGGCTTCTCAGTGAAAGGAAAAGAGAAGCTGGTATGCAAATTGAAGAAGAGCCTATACGGCTTAAAGCAAGCGCCTGACAACGGTGGTACAAGAAGTTTGTGGATTTATGCGAGAAAAATGGCTACATGAAGTGTAATCTTGACCATTGTTGCTACTTGAGCGGTTCGAGTCGGCTATATCATTTTGCTACTTTATGTCGATGACATGTTAGTAGCCGGCTCGGTTTATGGGCGAGATCAAGAAGTTGAAGAAGCAACTATCGGCGGAATTCGAAATGAAGGACTTGGGTGAAGCAAAGCAAATTCTAGGGATGAGAATTTGTAGAGACAAGCAAAAGGGTGTTTTGCAGTTGTCACAGGCCAAGTATGTTGATCAAATCCTGCAAAGGTTCAACATGAGCAGTGCAAAGCAGTCAGCACGCCATTAGCGAATCATTTCCGTCTATCCAACGACCAGTCTCCTAAGGCAGAAGGAGAGAAACTTCATGGCTAAAATTCCATATGCCTCAGCCATTGGAAGTTTGATGTATGCCATGGTTTGTACCAGACCAGATATTGCTCATGCAGTGGGAGTTGCGAGCAGATATATGGCAAATCCTGGAAAGCAGCATTGGGAAGCAGTAAAGTGGATATTGAGATATCTACGGGAACTCTTGATAAATGCTTATGCTTTAGACGCGGCGAAGTGACACTCACGAGGTTTCGTAGATGCACGATTTTTCTTTGGTGAGGTAGATCGCGGAAGAAGCACTACGGTTATATCTTCACGGATTGGTGCTACTGCAGATTAGTTGGATTTCGCGGAATCTGAAGATTGTTGCATTATCAACTACTGAGCGATGCGTGGCGATCGAGGCTAGCAAAGAGATGATATGGTTACAAGGTTTGTTGGCGGTGGGTTTGAGCAGAGGCGAATGTCTTGCACGCATTGATAGTCAGTGCGATACATCGGCAAAGAATTCAAGATTTCATTCAAGAACCAAACACATTGGGCTCCGTTATCACTTCATCAGATCACTTTTGGAAGATGGAGTATTAAAGCGAAAAGATTCAAGGTACCAAAAACCCGGCCACATGATGGCGAAAACAAGAACTAAGGAGAAATTGGGTGTGCTCGGCTTGATTGGTTTTCTACAATGAAGGCAGTGGTGACCCACATCATATTTTTCACGAAGCTACAAAATAAGATGTCCTAAGGTGAAACAAGATTGTGAAGACAGATTGAAATCGGTCTTCAAGTGGGAAGATTGTTAGTGGGTTGGTGGCACACAAAGAAGGAAAAATTGAGGTCAAAAAGAGGGGCTCAAGAAACAACTTGTGCATGCATTGTTTGACAATTGTGAGGATTAGGTGCAACAACTCTCCAATCTTTCCCTATAAATACTGGGAGAGTTTTGTAGCTTCATACACCACAATCAATACCAAAACACAAACTATATTGTGTGGCGAGAAAAGAGAGAGATCTTGTGTTGAGAGAGAGCTTCAGTGTAGAAGCTATACACGAGAGATAAAAGTGAGTGGAGTGATAAAGCGCTTTGCGTGGCGAGAGAAAATCTGATGTAGTATTTTTGTACTCCTCCTTTTGAGATAGTGAAATATTTTGGTGTGGGTCCGTGGACGTAGGCAGTTTGGCCGAACCACGTTAAATCTCGGTGTTTTATATTTGTGCTTATTTTAGCGTCCATTATTTTCTCAGTTGCATATTATTTTTGTGTCCCACTGATCTTGGGCGGAATTAGCAGCGCCTAGTTCCCCAACAGTAACTAGATCTCTATCAACTCAACTTAATTTTGCAACATGAAAATTTGAAGGTAAACCCATCAAATTAAATATCGTGCTTCCATCATTGTAACAGACTTTGGATTTGAACAACTTGCTACATTACTACCACTCGAACTCTTGGCCATAAATAAATCTCTTTCTGTAAAAAAAATAGGCGGTCTGACTTGAAGCAACTCCCCGTCATTCCCGAGCATTAACACCACCGCAGACATGCTTGGTCTGTCTTCTTGACACGGTTGAACACATAATAGTCCCATGTGAATTGATCGCACTACTATCGGTCGGGTTGGAAATGCTTCGGACAGACAGTACAAAGTCTAAGGTAAGAATGAAAAACTTGTTTTAACATCTTCATGAGTTTTAGTACATGTCTGAGTCCCTGTTTGTTTCATAGGATTGATATTTAGGGAGTCAACGTAACTGTCAACAAATGGTTAACTAACTGCGGGTGTGAATGAGTCTGGAGGTCGATGTTCATGGCTTAGTTTCTTCAGTAGGGCCAGCCCTTAATGAATAATTAATGATGATAAAGATAATGCCATTACAAACACCTCGTCCAAAATTGGCTATCTCTGAGTTAAGGAAGTGCTTGAAATTCAGCGCATGCTTAGATACTATTAGGCCATTTTTTTTTGTTTTCAATGATGTTGATAGCAAAAGTCAATGGGAATGAGGGAAATATTGGAAATGGTCAAATGGTTGACTAGTTGTTGGGTCTTCGTATCACTATCAGGCTAAAGTTAAATAAATTGGAAATTAAAGAAATTCATGATTGAAACGACTTTTCAATGCGTCAAAATACCTTTATGGTTGCATCAAATTAATGATCTCATGGTACGTAGACCTCAGTATTGAACAAAATAGCGCTATACGGTGACCCTATACATAGGAGGTCGAGGTGGCCACCGAAGGTCCCAAAAAATTGAGCTTGCCTCGGGGCCTCTCAACATAAATCAAAAGTCTATCCTTTTTTTGAACAGTAAATTATTTGTCACATTTTATTACGCTAGATAGTCCATGTATGATGATTGTTTTAATATATTATGCAATAAATTTGGACATATTTAAACGCTTGACTTGGTTTTGACATTGAAGAGCAAAGCTATTTTCAGAACTAAAAGTTGTAATACATTTAGCAATTAAAAGCAATAATCTTTATCTTTATATTATCTTAATATTATAATAAGAGAGTCTTGCACAAGCGAAAGTCTTAGGTACAGTGATGTAATAAATGTTTAGCGTAAGTTTTAGAGGTTAATTATTGTTCTTATTTATTTATGCTGCTTTCCTTATTTAATATTATTTTATTTTATTTTATGTTTTATATGTATTTTACCCTTTTTATATGTATTTTTTTTTTCAAATTAATTTCTGATTTTTTTATTTTAGTTCTTTTATATTTAGTGTTACATGCATTTATGTAAATGTGATAAGAGATAAAAATTACAACTTACAATACCTATTAATTTAATTCAGAAAATGAGAATTATTAGTTTCTATATACATTTTAATTCATGGATATTACATTTTAGTTATTATTTTATATACATCTCAACTTTCAAATCTCTATATTGTAAAACTTGAAGTGCCAATTATACACTTTACCATGTTAGCAGTGCCCAATTCACACACTATAAACAAAAAAAAAAAAAAAACTAATCAAGCAAATTTGTAATTAAATTAATTGTAGTTCAAAGAAATGTAATTAAACTAATTGTCCATCATTTTTTTAGTAACTTAATTCCAAAATTACACAGCCATTATTATGGTATAAATTCTACACAATTCATGTTTTGATAAGTTAAAGAAAAATGGAAGATTTTTCTATTTTTATGGCACGCGTCTATTTGAAAAAGAAATTTCAATTGTTTAATAGAAATAATTTTTTTTAAACAATTGATTTCATTATTTTAATTTAATTCTAAAAGTAAAGCGTGTTTATCTTTTTAATATGCGTCTATAATAATTGAAGTGTCACGTTATTGAGATGATCCATTGGCAGTGCCAATGTCGGTCTCAATTAAAAAAATTAATTATTGTTTTCCTTTTTAATACTATTGAGTTTTCTCAATGAGGAAAAGAGTAAATAATTTGCTCAATAATTGAACTTCGCATTGCTTTGCATTTTGCCTTTTTAAGCACATAAAATTAAATATGAGTTGTTTTCCTTTCTAAAATCAAAATGTGTGTTATGTAAATGGAAATAAAACAAATGAATTAAATTGCTATTGAAATGGTGATAGGGAGTAAATTAAAAGTGTTTTAAAGTGTTTTAAAGTAAAAGAGGAGAGAGAATGAGTGGAGGTGAGTGGTTGAGATTTGTGGATGTGATGAGATATGTGGATGTGATTGATTTAGGAGAGAGAAAAAAGTTGAAAAAAGTGGTAAAATGTTGAAAAAGTTGTAGCCTAACGGGCTTTGAATTTAAAAGTGGTTTTAGTTTTAAATGAAAATTTCTTTCCTTTTTGTTTTGTTCCTCGGTTATTTAGATCATATATTTTATATATGAGAATAAAATTGTAAATTTTTGTATAGTCTAAAATTTTCATATCCAAAAGAAAAAAAATATTCTTTATCATTGCTGAGTTATATTTACTTATTTATTTTTTTCTAAATCTAGCATATTGTATAATCCTTTTTGAGTTTTATTTGTAATCGTTCTACATGTACATCGGTCATTTATATGTATGTCAAGGCTCACCATTAGTGTGTAGGCTGACTATAAAATTATTTTTAGTCGTATTTGAAATAAGTTTTATCATTTTTAGTCGTATTATCTAATTTTTATTCCCAAATATTCTATTCTTACATAAAATCATCAATTTCGACAATTGATATGGTATTTTTCTTACAAAATAATATTTCGAATCAAAATATGTCAACGATTATTGAAATTTATAATATTACAGATACCTCTTATTTTTATTAAATACTCATAAAAATTTATTTTCTTATTTTATAATTTTTAAAAATGTAAATACACGATTATAATCGTCACGTGCATCGCACGTGGGTAACACTAGTTATATTATAAAAAGACGAGTGCCACCTAGGCACATTGCCATGTTGGCACTCTTTTAGTTAATTTTTTTTTTAGAAAAAAATCTTATTTAGAAATAAACATTAAATGACATTTAATAATTTCATTTTCTTATTTAATTCACTTTTATTTCCATATTTACTATTTTTTATTTATTTCCAAGTTGACACTCATTTATTATAAATATAAAAAAATTATTTACAAAATCTATTTATCCAAGTTGCATAATTACAATAGAATAATTATACTCAATAGAATAAAAAATAAATACAATATTATTTATCCAAGTTGCATAATTACAATTATTTTAACGATTAATTTATTTATTTGGCTTAAAAAGTAACATTTTAAAAAAAAGATATTAAATTATGTACAATTTGAAAAAGGTTTGGAAATTTTTAATTTTTTCATTTTAAATTAAATAATTAATTTTTCAGCGACAGTTTTTTAAATAAAAGTGGCATATTAAATAAAATAAAAAAATCTCATATAGAAAAAATGAGACTCGATTAAAAAGTTTAAAATAAAAAGACTCACAAAAAATAATTAAAAATATGTCTCCACAATATCAACCTATCCCCGTAAATTAAAATGTTTTTTAAGGAGTCCATTAAGTATAATTAATAATAGTAGTTTAGTGTTTCCTTAAACTAGAAATGATTTTATTCAATATTTTCATTTTTACAGATTGAAATTTTGATTTGTCACAAAGAAGGTCAACCAAAAAACTCAACAACGAATGTGGTGTTCAAAAAGTGCTTCAGATTTTAGAATAATTTTTGTGATTTATAATATTTATTTGGTTTAGATACATTCCGCTACAATATTATTCTACTTATTCAAATTTACGTCCGTTTAATGGCATTACGTTATAACTATTTTAGTTAGATTATCATACAATATTATTCAACTATGTCTCTATATCTAATGCCAGACACGTCATAAATATTTTGTCGTAATTGCCTAGTAATATTTGTTTATCATTTCAATTATATTTGCATCCAATATGTATTACTCAAAAATATTTTCCTTTTTTTATCTATAAAATGTGCTCTTTAGACTATTTTCATCCCATGCAACGCACAGGTACGGATACTAGTTGATTATAATGGTTACAATTGCCTCTGCACTCCACAAATATGAGATCGTCAAAATTGAAGTAAAATCTTACCTTCAGTCGATAATATCCCGAGAGATTAAATGAATTGTTGACAACAATATGTGCGGCAATAGACTGGGTTGGGTATTCTCTCAGCAGAAGAATGTCTGGAGGTGAATGGGCCGCGTGAACAGGATACATAACTGGCCGAGAGTGGATAGATTACTCTCAGGTCTATATAAGCTAATTCCATGGATAGGAAAAACTGCTGACGTGGAATAAAAAAATGAATTAAAAGGAAAATAGGATATAATGGCGAAAAAAAGGCTAGTTATATATATATATATACACATTAACGTAAACTCCATTTGTAGCAAACTTCTATATTCTCCATTTTTCCATAAGCCAGACAGTGAAAAATAAAGTACCTAATCACAAGTGAGTGAAGTGACGTTACTTAGAAACGGTATTTTCCATAATTAGCCATCCATAACCCCGTTACAAATAACACAATACTACTGTTTCAATGGATTATGGCATTTGATGATATACGTCAATGACTTGTTAGCAGACAATGTCATGACCGACTCGACAAGTGGAATCAGTATCTCTTCTAAGCAGGGTGAGCAAAATATTGTAAGAATAAATTGCATATATAGTTACATATATTAAACAAAATTTCAAATTTTATACATTCAAAAAAAAAATTTTAATTTTATACATAAAATTAAAGAAATTCTAAAATACTCTGAACGCATGCAGCCACGACCCCATGCGCCCTTTTTAGTTCCACCTCTGGTCCGGACTATATCCTAAGCAACTCTCATTTGCCACCTGAAATTAACTCTCAAATATCCAACAAATTCGAATTTATCAGAATCTAAAATAGAATTCAGTGAAACTAAACACATCCGCATATCTCATAGGATCGATATATACTACACAAATCTCTACCACTCATTTTAAATGTTCAATTCTGTTTCAAATTTGAATTTGTTAACTAACACCCATAAAACTGAAAACCACTTCTCCATTTTTGCACACTCGTATATGTTTTACTTTTACTTCACACCAAACAATAAATTCTAGTCTTTCTTTCTGAATCATGTTCAGTGAAAATAGTTAACATTTTTCATAGTGAAAATAGTTAACATTTTTCATCCCCAACTGATCAACACATGATCGCCGTTACAAACACGTTATACAATTGACTGTCTCTGAGTATTATAAGGTTAAGAATATGCATGAAATTTCTATGCATTATTAGATCCTATTAGGACTGTTATATTGCGTCCCATCATCGTGATGGCAAATAGATATGAATGAGAAAAATATAGACACAAACAGTTGACTAGTTCTTGGTCTTTGTATCATTATTTAGGTTAAAGTTAGTTACGTAAATTGGAAACTAAAGAACACCATAATTGAAATAATTTTTCACGTCAACATACTTTTATGGTTGCATCAAACTACCTATCGGCCATCA
This sequence comes from Jasminum sambac, assembly GCA_018223645.1. NCBI lineage: Eukaryota > Viridiplantae > Streptophyta > Magnoliopsida > Lamiales > Oleaceae > Jasminum > Jasminum sambac. Next base: position 15,774,105 of record CP073642.1, read on the forward strand.
AGTAGTGTAATTGTCACTTCATTTAATGAATTGGTTGTGTTTTTGCTTGTCGGACTTTCAGAGATAACTGGACCACTTTCTCTGGAAAAACCAAGCAATTTAGGCTTAGGATATTGTTGTATGCATAGGAAGCCGACGTGGATTGATGGTAGTACTTTGTATGCATAGGAAGCCGACGTGGATTGATGGTAGTACTTTGTTAAGGTATTGTGTATGAGCTTGACAAGTACCGACTAGTTCAAACGCCGGTCCTTCCTCTTGAAGCATATCCACGCCTGCACAAATTAAATTAGGTAGGTGAGCTTTTCTCGAGTTAAATTCTTATTGTGCTAAAAATGAACTCTTTAGATTGAATAGTGGTAGCCACAACAAAAGTGTGGATAATAATAAACAATAATTTGAATTGTATGACGAATGCTAAACTTGAACTTTGACTTGGTAGTATAACATAACTTGGTAGTATAACATAATTTTTAAGTATAAAACAAGTTAAAACAAAGAGAGGCCAAGATGACCTTATATATATAATTCCTAGTTAGTTGCTACAAACACTTACATGTCCAAGAAGGTTGTGATGGTTATTGCCATGAGAAAAACTCCAATTCTTTTTCCCACCCACAATTTCTAGTACCTAGACAGCACAAATAAATACATCTGATTTTTTCAAGAATATACCCCTAAATATATATTGCGGTGACATGTAACAACTGCACAGAATAAAGAATAACGTTTTAAGCAAGTCAAATATGTTTTACAGTTGTGTTTACCTATCCATAGTTAGTAGCTATTAATATGATGGTGACGGACATATTAACACCATGATGGAAGCACGATAAAGTGATTGGTTTACCATTGTTGTTGAACAAGAATTGGATATATATCTATTCCATTATTATTATAACTCCACCTCTTGTTTGGATTATATGCTAAGCAACTCTCCTTAGCCACCTGGGTGTTAGCGGATAAATTTTAATGTATTTTTATGAGTAGGAAGAGAGAATGAATGGAGTTGGATGGTGGAGATTTAATGAGTTGAGAGATACATGGATGTGATTTGTTTGACCAAATTTGAATTTAAAAAGAATGAATTAAAATGCATTTTGATGTGTATCCAATACATTCAAATTTATTTGAATCTGAAATTGAATTTAGTGAAACTATACATATCCACATATTTCATATGACTGACATATACTATATAAATCTACACCCCTCATTTTAAATATTCAATTCTATTTCAAATTTGAATATGTTAGCTAACACCCATAAAACGGAAATCTACTACTCCATTTTCTCGAACTCGTATATATATGTTTGCCCATCTACGAAGTTTTACTTCACACCAAACAATAAATTCAAGTCTTTCTTTCCAAATAATGTTTAGTAAAAATAGTTAACATTTTTCATCCCCAACTACCCTTCAAACAATAACAAAAAAGGAAAAGTACAAAGAAGGGGAAGAAGCCGGTATAATCTTCATGAATCTTTGAGATACTACTTCGTACTAGCGTTGGACTACTTCCTCCGAGCCCTCAGGTAACTTGACTATTCAATATCCATGTTAGCGAATAGTATTTCATGTTGATTCCATTATTAATTAGGATCTACAACTTCCAACTGCCGCCACCCCATTTTTAAATAATGCTTCAAAAAAGCAGTCAAGAACGGCAAATAACACCTCAATATGACACTACGTCAACATCTAATCAAACAGATATTGGAGAAGCCATAATTTAACAGGCAAACAATAATCTATGGTGCACAAGTATAACACGAGCACGTAACATTGATTCACTTTCACTAAATTCAAGCAACAAAACCAACTTTAAGCATCAGAAATAAAAATTACCTTGAATAGATGATGATGAGAACACATCAGTAATTAAAAAATATCAAAGAATATTGAATTCGAAAACCAACAATACCTACCATCTCACTATCACTTCCTTCAAAGACCGGGGACCTTAAAAGTCATCAATCTCTAGGGAGACCAAAGTAGCCCTACATGACCACGTGTACAACTGACTACATCCAGAGGCCGGTTGGAATGTGTAGGGAAATCTCCTTAGTTTCTAATAATTAGCCTATGGATGCATCTACGTCGGTTTGAATATGAACAGGCCGTACGTATAAGACCATTGCATTCAAATAGAAGGGTGGCTGAAGAAACATTTATTTCGTATTCTGTTCCCTTGTGTTTTTATATTTTCATGTTTATTGTATTGAAAAATCATCATATATTTACTTATATGATTCAATTGTACAAAATACAAATGTTGCAGCAAAAAGATAAGAAATAATAATAATAAAAGATATGTATGCATTTTGAATAAGCATTTATATGATGTTGCTTTCACATTTTAGGACCATCCGAAAAAATCAGCAACTCGGATTCACTGACATGCCTACGGTATTTTGATCATAACTTGAGCCCTTTCTCACTCAAGAATACTCTCTTATAACTTAATTTTCCAAATCTTAAAACTATGAATTTGAAAGGTCAGAGTTTTGAAATTTTTTTTCTTGAGGGACCCAATTTGTGAATTTTTTTTCGCTTCTCCTTACGTTGCTATGTTTACTTATTCTTATAATGTACATTTTACGTCTCTCCAAAATAGTGATCTCCTATCAATAAATTGGCACGAGAGCGACTTCATACGGTGAGTGATCTTCTACCAACAAGTTGGCACTTTACGATGCCAACTTTTCCACGTGTTATGCTTCACTTGAATAGAGGGGGGGACGGTACCCATGTTCGACTAATACCCACGCTTCATGTGACAAATTGGCACCTTACGATGCTAACTTGTTAGCATTGGAACGTGAGCGTACATCATACACACTAGTTCTGTGGTTGATAACAAAATTTTGGAATTAGTTTTCAAGTGTCACTGTGTCAAAGCTTCCTAAGTCAACCGTAAGAATATCGTACACGTTCAGTTAAACAAACTACACATTGTCAAATTTGGCTAAAGAAATCATTGGATGACGTTTTGAAATGGTGTGCAATATCTCAAAAATCATTAAGCTATGAACATCGTCCTCGTAACTCATTCAACCTGCAATTAGTGAAAGCTTATTGTTGACATTTGGGTCACTGTCAATCTTATAAAACAAGAAGAACAAACAGAAATTTAGACAGACACTAAAACCATGAAGATATTGAATAAAGCTTTTCCTATAATTCTTATCTTAGCCTTTCTAATGTCTGTCCCAAGTATTTCTGATGCAACTGATACTATATCTACTACAAAGAGTCTGAGAGATGGTGAGACCATTATTTCGTCCGACGGAACTTTTGAATTGGGATTCTTTAGTCTCGCAAATTCCAAGAATAGATATGTGGGTATATGGTACAAGAAGATTACAGTTATGACAGTTGTATGGATGGCCAATAGAGAAGTTCCACTAAAAAATACAAGTGGAGTATTGATGGTGGTCAAGCCTGGACATCTCGTTCTTCTAAATGACACTGATGGAGTCACCATATGGTCGACGAATGCTTCACAGCCGTTGAACAGACCGGTCGCCAAATTGCTAGACTCAGGAAACTTTGTTGTGAAAGATTCAAACGATGACAACCCAGGGAATTTCATTTGGGAGAGTTTTAGCAATCCAACTGATACAATGTTTTCAAGGATGAAGTTGGGTTGGAACTATAGAACTGGTCAAGAAGTGTACCTAATATCATGGAAGAGCAATGATGATCCATCTCCAGGAGATTATACGTATCACTTGGATCCTACCGGTTATCCACAACATGTCTTGAAAAAAGGTTCGATCGTGCAGTTCAAATCTGGACCTTGGAATGGAATCCGCTTTAGTGGGCTGCCAAACATGAGGAGAAATCCAACTCACAGCTTTGGAGTAACTCTAAACAAGAATGAGGCGTACTTTCATTTTGGACTCACTAACAAATCAGTTATTTCAGTTACATTAAGACTCACCTTGATTGCAAGGGGCGTTGTACAGCGTTGGGCATGGATTAATCAAACGCAGCGGTGGGTAAATTTTAGTGGAGCTCCAGTAGATCAATGTGACATTTATGGATTGTGTGGTGTATATGCTAGTTGCAATATTGCAAAATCTCCGGTTTGCGGATGTTTTGATAGATTTCGACCTAAAGATCGAAACAGATGGGTTGATGCAGATTGGTCGAATGGATGTGTTCGAAGAACTCCATTGAATTGTCAAAATGGCGACGTATTTCTCAAGTATTCCAATATTAAATTGCCAGATACACGATCTTCGTGGTATAACGAGAGTATGACATTGGATGAGTGTAAGGTAGAGTGCTTGAAAAATTGCTCGTGCACGGCTTATAGTACGCTGGATATAAGTAAAGGAGAAAATGGATGCCTACTTTGGTTTGAAGACCTTATTAACATCAAAGAAATGTCTGAAGGACAAAATATTTATATTCGAATGGCTTCTTCTGAATTATGTACGAATTTAACATATTAAATTTATTTATATTATTCTCTCACATTCAAGATTTTATCATCAAAAAAAATTCTACAGATGTAAGAGGAAAGAGAAGAAAAGTTATTGCAGTAAGCTTGTCGTTGTCATTTGGAGTGGTTCTATTTGGGTTTACTCTAAAGCTATATCTTCAGAGAAGGAAGAAAAGAAACCGAATGCTAGGAAGAGGTAAGAAAAATATACCGTCAAGCTTCGTTTGTGTTCTCTATCTTTTACATACTTATTGATGATGTGAGAATTGAGATTCGATTAATACCAAGTCCTAACACGTAAACTAACATTATTTATAACATCCTATGAGGCTTCATTCTTTTTCTTTTCTCTATCAAGTTACGTCCGTAATATTGCTCGTGTTTCAGGCATGCTGGGCAGCAACTTTACAGAAAGTAAAAATGAAGAAAGTGCCAACCAACACATAGAACTACCAATCTTCGATTTACATACAATAACTAAGGCTACCGATAATTTTTCGACCAATAACAAGCTTGGAGAGGGTGGGTTTGGACCTGTTTATAAGGTAATATATAACTCCATTTTTTTGGCACAACCATTCAAAAATCAATTCTTATTTTTCATGTGAAATGAACGTGTTCTAATAACAAGAATTGCACCAATGTGACAATAGGGTGTACTTGAGGGGGGAAAGGAAGTAGCTGTGAAACGGCTATCAAGAAATTCCCACCAAGGAGTAGACGAGTTCAAGAACGAAGTTATATGCATAGCGAAGCTAGAACATCGAAATCTTGTGAAGCTTCTAGGTTGCTGCATTCAAAGAGAAGAAAATATGTTGATTTACGAATACATGCCGAACAGAAGTCTCGACTTTATGCTATTTGGTAAGAAGTATTTACTTCGCATGATCAACTTATTAGTGTGACTGGTCACCCTTAACAACATAAAGTGCAGATCCAGTGCAAAGTGCAAGGCTTGATTGGGCTAAGCGGTTTCACATAATAAACGGCATTGCTCGGGGACTTATGTATCTCCATCAAGATTCCCGCCTTAGAATCATCCATAGAGACCTCAAAGTCAGCAATATTTTACTTGACTCTTGGATGAACCCAAAGATATCAGACTTTGGCATGGCAAGAAGTTTTAGGGGAAACGAGACTGAGGCTAACACGAGCCGAATAGTTGGCACATAGTAATAATCTATTCCCTTCCCATAATTTATGAAATGCTCTTCTATTACTCAAAACTTAATTTCCCCTAATTTTTTTCTATAGTGGTTACATGTCTCCGGAATATGCTATAGACGGCATATTTTCCGTGAAATCAGATGTATTCAGCTTTGGCGTACTGGTGCTTGAGATAGTGAGTGGAAAAAGAAATAGAGGATTTTCTCACATAGATCACCATCACAACCTTCTCGGACATGTAAGGACAATGTATTTACTCTAATGTATTTACTCTAGTCCTTTCAACAAGTATTTGGATACAAAAAGTTGATCCTTTAACCAAGTTCAACGAGTGCAGGCATGGATGATGTATAAAGAAGGAAGGCCTTTGGAAATAGTTGATACTTCCCTTGGCATCTCAAACTGTTTGTCACAAGTTTTGCGATCAATTCAAGTGGGACTTTTATGCGTTCAAAAATGCCCAGAAGATAGGCCGAATATGTCTTCAGTGGTCTTAATGTTTGGGAATGAAGGCGAGTTGCCCCGAGCTAGACAACCTGGTTTTTTTATACAAAGGGATTTATTTATGGCCGAAAGTTCGAGTAGCACTAATATAGCAAGTTCTATAAATGAAATATCAGTTACAATGATGGAAGCACGATAAAATGGTTAGCTTACCATTGTTTCTTGAACAAGGAATGTGTAGCTATTCAATTACATAAGTTGGAGGCTATGTAGATCAATAAGTGAATGTCCACCAGTAGCGTGTTGCGTTGTGTGGCTTTAATCATCGCCCATAGGGTGGCCTTTGTAGCATTTGGAGTTGTAATTGAATGTAATTATAGTTCTTGCGTCGGCTAGACGGCTATACATCTCGTCCTGTCTCGATAGAGTTTTAATCGAGTTTGTATCGTTGTGCTTTAATATGATTTGATGGTGTAATTTATACCCTCGAAAAAGAAAAAAAAAAAAACACGTCATTCCAAAACTATCCTTGAACTATTATATACGGTAATACAGATCTGTGCTTGCCTTATCAACAACTTTCTCCCACAAAAGCCAATATTATGACTAGTCTATAATAGAGCTGCTTGGACATTTTTATTGCAGCACAATATTGCCCTTAATCAGTTAGCCACCATGGGAAATGCATCAAAACTAGATCAGAATTCGTCAATTTCTGAAGTCAAAAAATCAATTCGTAAAGTCACAACCAACATAGAACCATGAACAAAATACTTCTTTTTCACACTTAACATTGTCTTCTACATAAAGGAGTTCAGTGGTGATCAAGTGCTCCCGGCTCCCGGGGTGATTTACGGTTATATACGATATTCGTTTTGAAATCCGAAACCAGATCTAGATCCAGGACAATGAGGCGAAACTTCAGCAATTTGAAAATTTTCCGGCTACAGCATCGCCGCCGGTGGTGGCCGGTCAAAGTTTTTGGCCATAATTTAGGTTAAATTATGGCAAAAAATTTTGACTAGTCACCACCGGCGGCCACGGTGTCGTCAGCAAATTTTTCAAATTGCTAGAGCTCCGCCTCGTCGTGTTAGATCTAAATCTGGTCTCGAATTTCAAAACGAAGATCGTATGTGACCATAAATCACCCCGGGAGTGCTATAATTACGAAGCTCCCGGGAGCGTGGGAACATGCCTGGACGTAAGTTTCCCCACCAATGTCAACAACATGTCAACATCCAAGAGCTTGCATTTTCTGGACATGCGGGGGCTGGATCTAGGGACGAGATGGCATAGGCTAGCTATAGCCCATGTGGGCCCAAATTTTTTTGGATTTTTACATAGAAAAATAAATTTTCATATATATTATTAGTCGAATTATTTTTTCTTTCCTTATTACATCCAGTGTCATTAAAATTTCTAAGTATGCTACTTGATTGGTCGGTATAGCTAGAGGTCTAATGTATCTTCATTAAGATTCTCGAATGAGAATTATCCATAGAAACCTCAAAGTAAGCAATATATTGTTAGACAGCGACACGAACCCCAGGATCAAGGCGAAGCTAGTGTGTAGCCAGTGCGGTCACGTGGCCACACTGGACTTTTGAAAATTTTGGGCTGAGACCCACCACCCAGCGCAAAAAAAAATCCAAAATCCATAAGAGAAAAGCACTAAAGCAGACAGCAATTCACGCACTAAAGCAATCACTAGTCACACACTAAAGCAATTCTTTCAGTCTTCACTCTTCTCTTTCTCTACCTCGATGGCTCGACACGTCCTCGATCCTTCTATGATTGCCTCACCAGACATGGAGACGCGGTCACGCCGGGCTATTTCTTTATTGTAACTGGTAAGTGTCGACTACTCGACTACCTACGGTATTTTGTTTCAAGTTTATTTTTTCAGCTTGTAGACATCCATTCTTGTTTTAAATGTATACTATTTTGGTCACATTGTTATGGCAAAAAATATATTCGGGTGTACAAAGAGCACCTATTTCGGACCCATAAAATCCAAGGTTTGTTCTATTCACATAAAATTTTATCAAATTAAATTTTTTTTTCTCACTACTCATATATTGATTTGATAATATTTTTAATTTTTTTAATGAATCTTCTCCAATTTTCGACCGCGTATCTAAAAAAATTTAATTTTTGAGTATTTGAATTGTCTATATTTGATAAATTGTAAAGTGTGTGATTTTATGATTTGTATTTTGTTAGTTCAGCATATCTGTTTCTTTCTACTTTTGTATTTACGTAAATGTATTTATATAAATATATGATTTTAGTTTGAAATTTAATATTTTTCGTAGGTAAATTTTTTATACGACAATGGGCCTCACCTAAAAAAAATGCCCATGTAGGGACCTATTATAAATGACCCCTGAACTATTAATATCTAGATTCACCAATGACCTCACTGGACTAGATTCCTGGCTACGCCCCCGGCCAAGATATTGGATTTTGGCATAGCTAGAAGCTTTCATGGGGATGAGATAGGAAACAAAACTCGCAGAGTTGTGGGAACATATATAGTAAGAATCTGTACATACGAGAATGCATCTAACACATTGATTTTTTATTTTTAATCTTTTTTATTCACAGTCGGTAAGTATTAATATGCATCCACCAATATTGGTGGACATATACACATAAGAGAAAACTTTTAACATGTCAATTCATTGATGATGTTGAACATAATGACACCTAGTCACTCTGGATAGGTAAATGAAACTACATAATGCATTTCAATTGCTTATAACTTTATTTTTGGTTCTATAAAGTGGTTACATTCACGAGAATATGTATTGGGGGCTTGTTCTCGGTAAAATTGGATGTATTTCATTTTTGGCGTCTTGGTACTAGAAATTATGAGTGGAAAGAAGAATTGAGGGTTTTCTCATTAGCCATCATCACCTCAACCTTCTTGGACATGTAAGTGTTTTCTTATAACCATGATACAATTATATAAGGTCATCTTAGTTTGTGCTTGGTTTAACTATTCACACATCATTGTGACTCCCCTTCCCATTGAACCTAAAAAGTTAGTTTCTTGTTAGGATCGGTTGTGGAACTGGGCACACAATTACAACTGAAGTAGAAATGAGAAAAACAAGTAACACTAGATTTTACGTGGAAAACCCCCAAATTAATTCGGGGTAAAAACCACGGGCAAACGGTAGAATTGAAGGATTTCACTATCAACAAAAGGATTACAACAACTTTTCTCTAATATAAGGAGAGTACAATTGACGATAACTCTCTCTTATAATAGGAGAAAACACACTCACTCCGATAAAGGAAAGAACATGAAATACTAGGAGAAATCTCGCAACTTATTTTCTCTCTAGCTCTCCAAACATCTCTCTCTTTATCTCCCTAACTTGAAATTACAAAGGATTTGTAACCCAATACATGAGATTACAAAGAGCTTGTAATTCAAGAATGGCCTTGTAATTCAAGAATGGGCATATAATTCAAGAAGCAATTATGCCTATTTATAGATGATTTTAGAGACGGTTGGTGAATGGTGGTTGTACCACAAACTTTGAATTTTCCAATAGTGGTTGAGCCACAAACTTTGACTTATCCCTTTTTTTTTTTAATTCTTTGAATGTGGCTTTGTTCTACCAACTTCATTCTCCCACTCAAAGTCACATTTGTAGTAATCCTTCTCCCCTTTCTACGTTTGCCATATCCATGCTGCTTATGTCTCTGCTAGGCCAATAGAGGATCGACACAATACAAACTTGTCATTGTTGACCGGTTTTGTAAACATATCCGCTAGGTTGTCTTTCGTATGAATTTTCTGAATATCCACACTTCCTTCTTCCACCTTCTCACGAACAAAGTGATACTGAACCCGAATGTGTTTCGTTCTTGAGTGAAATGCTGGATTCTTTGCTAAATGCAAAGCGCTCTGACTGTCACAAAATAGAGTAATCTTCTCATGTTTGTGCCCAAGCTCTTCCAATAACATTTGCAACCATATTGCCTCTTTGCTGGCTTGTGTAGCTGCCACGTATTCTGCCTCCGTCGTTGACGTAGCCACGATAGACTACAGTTTCGAAACCCAACTCACTGCTCCTCCAGCAAGAGTAAACACATAACCTGTGGTGAATTTTCTTTTATCAAGATCACCTGCGTAATCCGAATCAACATAGCCTCTGACAATAAAGTCTGATCCTCCATAACATAATGCAGCATCTGAGGTACCCTTGATATATCTCAGGATCCTCTTCACAGTATTCCAATGCTCTCTCCCAGGATTCGCCATGTATCGACTAACCGCTCCCACTGCTTGTGCAATGTCTGGCCTTGTACAAACCATAGCGAACATTAAACTACCCACTGCTGATGCATACGGCACTCGAGACATCTCCATCCTCTCCGCTTCACTGCTAGGACTCATACTTGAGGATAACTTGAAATTAATAAGAAGAGGGGTAGATATTGACTTACAATCTTGCATGTTGAAGCGTCGCAATATTTTCTTCAAGTAATTCTTCTGAGAAAGCCAAATCTTCCTATTATTTCTGTCTCGGTAAATTTGCATCCCTAGAATCTTGTTTCTTTGGTCCCAAGTCCTTCATTTCAAACTCCCTAGCCAATTGAGCCTTTAATTACATGTCTGATCTTTGTTGGGGCCTGCTACCAACATGTCGTCAACATACAACAGTAGAATAATGAAATCACCATCACCAAATCTCTTGTTATAGACACAAGGATCTGCATTCAATCTGTTGTATCCAAGGCTCGTGATGAAGGAATCAAATCTCTTGTACCAACATCTCGGCGCCTGTTTGAGACCGTATAGAGATTTGTTCAACCTGCAAACCAAGTTCTCTTTTCCTTTTTCTTCAAAACCATCTGGTTGGAGCATATAAATTTCTTCTTCAAGTTCTCCATGAAGAAATGCAGTTTTCACATCCAACTGCTCCAAGTACAAATCAAATGTAGCACACATCGCCGAGAACCACTCGAGCTGTTGTCGATTGAACAACAAGAGAAAATATTTCGTTGAAATCAATACCTTCTTTCTGAGCAAATCCTTTCACCACCAATCTAGCACGATACCGCTCCACTTGGTCATTGCCATCTCGTTTGATCTTGTAGACCCATTTATTTCCGATGGCTTTCCTTCCATGTGGTAGTGGAACAAGATCCCAAGTTTTATTTTTATGAAGAGCTTCCATTTCTTCTTGCATTGCTGTCATCCACAGAGAAGCATCTTGACTCTGTATAGCCTCCTTGAAAGTCGATGGCTCCCCATCCTCTGTTAGTAGACAGTACGCAATATTACGCTCCATAATATAATCTGAGTGCCAAGCTGGTCCTCTTCTCTCCCGAGTAGACCGTCTAACTTGTGGAGTCACAAACTCAGCTTGCTCTTGTTCTTCGTGCTCTGGCATCGCTTGAAGAATCTAGAACTTCTTGTTCTAGTTGATCTTCAACTTGAACTACAGGAGTCTCTGGTTTCTCCTTTGAAATGCTATCATCACTTTGCACCTTATCTTCTGCAAATACAACGTCCCTGCTGATTATAACCTTGTGGGCAGTGGGATCCCACAGGCGATACCCCTTAACACCATTAGCATACCCCAAGAAAGTGCATTTCCTGGATTTTGGATCCAACTTCGATGTTTCTTGGGCGTTGTACATAGCATACGCAGAACTTCCAAACGTATGTAAGCGAGAATAATCAGCTGGCTTCCCCGTCCACATCTCCATAGGAGTCTTTAGATCAATTGCGGTTGATGGTGACCGATTGATCACATAACAGGCGGTCTTGACTGCTTCAGCCCAAAATGATTTGGCCAACCCTGCAGTTCTCAACATAGCTCTTGTCCTTTCTAACAAGGTTCTGTTCATCCGCTCTGCTACTCCATTTTGTTGTGGAGTGTGTGCCACCGTGGATTGCCTTTTGATACCTTCTGTTTACAGAAGCTATCAAATTCATCGCCAGTATATTCTCCTCCATTGTCTGTCCTCAAACACTTGATCTTTTTCTCAGATTCAAATTCAACCCGCGCTTTGAAGATTTTGAAATTTTCAAACACATCTGACTTCTTTCTAATTTGATACACCCAACATCTCCTGGAGTAATCATCAATAAATGATACAAAGTATCTGGCACCTCCTAGGGACACAACCGGTGCTTGCCAAAGCGTCGAGTGAACCAACTCAAGTATTGCTTTACTTCTAGCGATGAGCTCTTTGAACTGTCTGTCTTGCTTACTATTAACACAATGCTCACAAAATGGTAAAGATACCTTTGAGCCCTAAAAAGCTTTCTTTCGAGAGAATTTTCAACCCTCGTTGGACATGTGGCCAAGTTTACGGTGCCACATCGTAAATCCGCGTCTTCTCCCGAATTCACCGTCGCGATTGGCGCTTCTCATTCTTGTTGTGTTTAGCCTTTAAGCATGTGCAGTTTCTTTGCTATCTTTTCGCTTTCATCACCACAAGCGCCTTTAACAATCTTCATGATCCCATCTCGAACATGGGTACTACACCCAATACTATCTAATTGTCCCGGTGACAATAGATTTTTCTTGAGCCTTTCACATGTCGTACCTCCTAGATGGTGCGAGCAGTACCATCATACATCACCAATTTGATGGTACCAATACCAAGAATCTCAAGGCATGATCGTTACCCATAAACATAGATCCTCCTGAGATAGGTTTATATTGGTGGAACCATTCTCTCCTAGGGGTCATATGCCATGTAGCTCCACGAATCCAAAAGCCACACGTCGGAGAACCTTCTTACGCCTTCAACAAGCTATCGTTGCTTGTTTGTATAATATCTCGCCCTCATCCGATGTATTCGCTACACAACCACTGAGCATTTAATGTCTCAGCCGTTTTCCTTTGCTTCCTCAATCTTCTTAAGCCGCCAACACTCCCATTTGTAGTGCCCCTTTTTGCCACACAGTGATGACACTTGACATTTTTCTTACTTCGACTTTGATCTACTCGATTTTGACTCCCATGGGCCACGTTCCGTTGATCTACCTCTCGCCATCGTTAGAGCTTGACTTCTTTGTGAGCTCCCAATTACAATCTTCTTTATTTTTGCGCCCGACTTTCTTCTTCAAGAACCGCGGTGCAATATCGTCAAAGACTAGTATCTCCAAATTGTTGGTCAAATTGATGATGAGTTGATCATACGAATCGGTAGACTACAGTAGAATTTGAGACGTTCACCCGCTCTCTATATTATGCCCCATTGTTGTGAGTGTGAAAATAGAGTGTTCGTGGTGTTGATGTGGTCTGTCACCGAAATTGACTCCATCATCCGAAGGGTGTATAACTTCCTCTTCAAGAAGATCTTGTTGTGTAATGATTTGGCCTCGTACAATTTTGTGAGAGTATCCCAAATCTCTTTTGTCGTCTTTTTGTCCGCTACACTTGACAATACTCCGTCGGCTAGCGCTAGATGTAGATTAGCAATAGCATTGCCATCCATCTCGCTCCATTTATCATCGATGATATCGTCGGGCCTTTCTCCAATTGCCGCCAAGCGATTATCTTTTCTCAAATCGCTTTTATTCTCATTTTCCACAATGAGAAATTTTTCCCATTGCATTTCTCTATTTCATATTTCGTCGCCATTTTTATAGGTATCTCCTTTCCACTAACTGGATCTGATGTCGGCTATAGATCTAATGATTTTCTCAAAAAATCGTTTCTGATGTGGAAGATCAGTCTATGCTGCAACCACAGAGCATACTAAGAATTTAATGAAAAATCACAACCAAAGCTCTTATACCACTTGTGAGGATAGGTTGTGGAACTCGGCACACAATTACAACTGAAGTAGAAACGAGAAAAACAAGTAACACCAGATTTTACGTGGAAAACCCCCAAATTAATTCGGGGTAAAAACCACGGGCAAACGGTAGAAGGATTTCACTATCAACAAAAGGATTACAACAACTTTTCTCTAATATAAGGAGAGTATAATTGACGATAACTCTCTCTTATAATAGGAGAAAACACACTCATTCGATAAAGGAAAGAACATGAAATACTAGGAGAAATCTCGCAACTTATTTTCTCTCTAACTCTCCAAACATCTCTCTCTTTATCTCCCTAACTTGAAATTACAAAGGATTTGTAACCCAATACATGAGATTACAAAGAGCTTGTAATTCAAGAATGGCCTTGTAATTCAAGAATGGGCATATAATTCAAGAAGCAATTATGCCTATTTATAGATGATTTTAGAGACGGTTGGTGAATGGTGGTTGTACCACGAACTTTGAATTTTCCAATAGTGGTTGAGCCACAAACTTTGACTTATCCCTTTTTCTTTTTTTTTTTAATTCTTTGAATGTGGCTTTGTTCTACCAACTTCATTTCTAGCATAATAAAAGTTTAACAAAATAGATGCTTATCTGTGCTAATCGAATTTATGTCGGCGTGGATACCTCACAAAGAAGGACCGGAACTCAAACTAGTTGATACGTGTCAATAGCTCATTAACAGTACCTTAAAGAAGTACTACGATCCATCCATGTTGGTCTTCTATGCGTGCAACAATATCTTGAAGATAGGCCGAGCATGTCTACCACGATTTTCATGTTGGAAAATCACATGTCGAGTTGCCTAAACCTAAAATGCCCAGTTTTGACACGGATAGAGATTTAGTGATTTAGGTATAAGTAGGACTTTGTACGCCTTCTTCAATGGGGGTTATCTTGACTTAGTGACAGTTAAACGTATTTAATATTTTTCATGCTCACTCTCTCTTCTCCACACACAGTACTCTATCTCTTCCCAACTTTCTCTTTCTCTCTCTCACACCCACACACCAAATATTCGCTCCTTTTTTTTTCGATTTTCCTTTTAATTTTTCAATTACAAATTTAAAAAAATTATTGGCTCCATTTTATTCGACACAATGAGAACTTTAAAATGAATATAATATCAATACATAAAATGAGAACTTTAAAAGTCGTATTGGTACTAGTTTTAACTTATTTGGTTCTATTTCGGTCATCCAGTATTTGATTACCTTAAGCAAAAATGAAATGAAAATTTAGGCTTAAATTATTTATCTCATTAATCTATCCTAAAATTAGCTTTAATTTATACTTAAAAGTTAACAAATTAATTGTTTCAAATTAAATTTTTATAAATAATTAATTTTGAAAAATAATAATTTATATGTTTATATTGTACTTAAGGGCTTGTTCTATACAATATAATTTTTCACTAACTTCCACTAACTTTTTCTCTCTCATCATTTTCAATAACTCATATAATGACTTTATATTTTTTAATATATTTTCTTCAATTTTCAATAAAATATCTAATGCGTCGTTCGAATAAATTTCCAATATTTTGTATAGAACAAGCCCTAAATTGAAGCTTGTAATGGCACAAAATAGATTGAATTTTTAAAAAATTTATATGAACAATAAAAAGAATAAAGCAGAGGAGAGATTAATTCAAACAAAAAAAGGGGAAAAAAGAAAGAAAGTTGGTATACTTATGAGAAAGGTGAGATTAAGTCTATTTTGAAATTCCAAACTTCAATTTTAGTACATATAATTATACTTCTTTTCATAAAGTCATAAAGTCACAGCCAACACAGAACCATGAACAAAATGCTTCTTTTTCACACTCACCTTTCTCTTCTGCACACGTGAGTTTCCCTACCAATGTCAACAACATTCAAGAGCCTACATCTTCCAGACTATGAAGTACGGAAACCCTTAAAAGGCAAGCGTTTCGTGTTGAAAATCTTTCGAAAACCGAAACTCTCCGGAAACGTTTCAGAAATTCTAAAAAAGTTTCCGATTTTTAATAAATTTGGAAATTCTATGGAAACTTTGTGGACACTCTACGGAAACCTTTAAGAAATTTTTAGGAAACTTTATGTCCAAGAAATTTAATTGTCGAACTTTTTAAGTTTTCTAATTTGAGTATTGCTTCATTCTAGTAATTATTATTTTTTTATATGACAATGAACTTCAAATTTTATGTCCTGTTAGGAAACCTATTTTAAATGTTTTAAACACTTTTTATCACTTTTTATTCATTTCTTTCTTTACCCTAAATCAATTACATCCACATATCTCATCATATCCACAAATCTCAACCACTCACCTCCACTCATTCTCTCTCCTCTTTTACATTAAAACCCTTTGAAAATCTTTTATAAACTACTCCTATCACCCTATTAATTAGATTTGTTTGATTTTGATATCTTGGTTATCTAGGTCATATTAAATATTTTTTTGAAGTTGAATTTTGAAGTTATATAGTAAAACAAATCATTACCACATTACGTTTCCATGACGTTTCGTGTTCTATATTTTTGAAAATCATGTTTCCCCGTTTCGTTTCGTGTCCTGTTTCGGTGCCGTTTCTGTTTCCCTGCAACCTGGCTTCCAGACATGCGGGGGTGGATCTTGGGATAAGAAGGCAAGGACTGCAACCCATGTAGGTCCAATTTTTCTTTTTTGGAATTTTACACCGAAAAATAAAATTTTATACATAATTTTAGTCGAATTATTATTATTTTTTTGAATACATCCCGTGTCATCAAAATTTCTAAGATATGCTGAAACGAAGTTGAGTTGCCTAAACATAAACAGCCTGGTTCTTTCACGGACAAACATTTATTTACTGCTGAAAGTTCGATGAGCACAAAACAGCCAATTCCTCAAACGAAGAGACAATTACCTAGCTAGAAGCCCGATATGAATTTGCTTGATACATTGTTTTCACAATCTTTTCCTCTTGACACTCACATATTCGATCTTTTCATGTTACATTTTTACGCCTATGGGAAATAGTTCTATACATCATGGTGGTACGTGCCTAATATAGAACTTTTGGAATTAGTTTTCAAGTCTCAACGCTAACCTTAAATTATTTTAAAAAATATTTTATTAATAATTAGACTTGTCAAAAAAGCTTGCCGTGCTGGCTCGGTTCGCCTAAGCCAATTGTTCGAGCTTGGCACGAGCTCATACACTGTATGAGCCTGGGACCTCGAGCCGAGCGGCTCGTGCCTTTTGTGTTCGAGCTCGAGCTCGGGCTCACTTTTAGGCGAGCCCGAGATGGGGGTGAGCTTGGCCCAGCGAGTCCGAACTGGCTCGCAACCCATTTTGCTATGTCCATTAATAATTCACTTATCAATTCAAATAGCAATGTAATAATTTAATTAAGAATTCAACAATCCAGTTGACAACTTTTTTTTTTCAAAATAAAAATATAAATTAGGGCAAACCACCACTGGCGCGTCCACCATTGCCTTCTTCCCCTTCTCTTATTTGTCGGCGAACCACATTTGGTGGTGTGCCCAAGCCACCATTGCTCGTGGCCACCAACAGGCTGTTGTTGGTCGAACTGGCTACCAGCAACTGCTAGTGATTGTGTGACCACAACAACATTGGCTAGCGGTGGCAACAATGGTTGGCGGCGGTTGCAATGGAGTGGTGGGAGAAATGAGAGGGGAGAGAATGTTAAAATTAGGATGAGGGTTAAATTTTAAATATATTTTATAAAATAATTAAAAAAAGTAAATATTTTATAAAATAGTTTTGATTTTCCTAAGCATTGTACATAATTTCTTCTTTCAATTTTGAAACTTTAGACCCAAATCCCAATCCCAATTCCCGACCCGCCAACTCCAAGGCGCGACTGATAGGCCCAGAGGTCCTCATGTCAGTCATGTGTCTCAAGGCCCAACTCTCGTTATTTGGGCTGATATAATCAGTCCACCTTCTTCTGATCTAGTTATTTAATTAGATGGTCTAGTTTGGTTTCATTGCAGTTGTTTGCACGTTTGTAATTTGGTGGCCGAGTCTCCTAAAGACTTGGATGCCATTAGCCTAATTTCGGTTATTATGATTGGGACCTATCATCCACCAATCTCCAAACTGAGAACATATCTTCTCCTCTAATCGGCGATTTTACAAGGAAGTGAATAAAGTGGACTTTCATGTCCAAGAAGGTTGTGATGGTGTTCATGGTGAGAAAATCTTCGATTTCTTTTGCCACTCACTATCTCTGGCACCAAAACCCCGAAGCTAAGAATAGGTTTCAAATTGCTACGCATTCCTAAATTGTATTGTATTAGGACCATCGTGCTGTGTTTCGATGATGCTGATAGCACAAGTGTTACTACTTTGACTATAGATCACTTAATGTTGAAATTAAAGAAAGTCATAATTTAAATAAAGTTTCGATACCTCAAGTACACTTATGGTTGAGTCAAATGATCTAGTGGCATCGGTCTTGAGTACAGACTTGATCTCTTCTTAACTTGATGTTGAATATGAGTATTCGATACACCTTGATCATTAAACTACAATGACATATACAACTATTTTGCAAAGAAACTGTCGCTTCGTTTAATGAATTGACTAGTCTGATGTTGAATGAGTCACGATGTCCATTTTCATATAGCTGACTTTCTTCACTTGTCTCAGTGTTTAATGGCGATTAAGGCATTGCCATTAGATTAGAAACATGTCAACCAATTATAAGGCTAAGAATATGCTTGCATTAATTGCTATGCATTCTTGAATTGTATTAAGACCATTGTGTTGTGTTCAATGATGCAGATAGCACAATGGTCTTGGTGTGTACTATCTTACAGTTGACTTGGGAAGCATTACACCTGAAACTAAGCTAATTACGAAATCCCAATATTAAACACAAACTACAGTGATGCATACAACTATTTCGTAAAGACGGTAAAATTTGGATATCAACATTGCCGATTCCTAGAGGCCATCTAGCGAATTAATCGTCACTTTGTTTAATGAATTGGCTGCATTTCTGCTCATCGAAATTCTGCATTAACTAAAGCTAATGTCTTGAGAATGACAAAAACAATTATCACGAGGGGGCTCAAACTACCAGTAAGAAATAACAATCATGTCTCCGGAGTCATTTGTACATAGTTTTGAAGTACAAAAGTGACTACGCCTTTTGCAAAATTAATGCTAAGTGTATCAGATCCTCCAACTACTAAAAGAGATATCTGCTGTTATTTATGTAATGGAATAGACATGCTGTTCTTGTTCAACAACACTGGTAAACCAATCAACTTAATTATCGTGCTTCCATCATTGTAACGGACATTTCATTGACAGAACTTGCTACATTTCTACTGGTCGAACTTTCTGCCATAAACAAATCTCTTTCCATGAAAAAACCAGGTTGTCTAGCTCGAGGCAAGTCGCCTTCATTCCCAAACATTACCACGACTGAAGACATGCTTGGCCTATCTTCTTGACATTGTTGAACGCATAATAGTCCCACGTGAATTGATCTTAAAACTTGTGACAAATAGTTCGAGACGCTAAGGTAAGAATCGACTATTTCCAATGATCTTCCTTCCTTATACAACATCCATGCCTGTACAAATTGAAATCGGTTAAGGATCGATTTTTATACCAGTCATGTTATATGTAGATAATAGTTTAGATAATAGCATGTGGTGCAGATTTGTGGAGTCATCAATCGACATTTGGGTTTCACATTTTTCCACTTTATCTTCCACATCCGTAAATTTAAATCACTAGTGTCAACTATTATCTACAAGTAGATTTTTCATTTTGTGAATCCAAATGCTTGACAGGACTGATTTATTTTCAAAGTAGAGTAAATATACTATACTTACATGTCCAAGAAGGTTGTGATGGTGTTCTTCGTGAGAAAATCCTCGGTTTCTTTTGCCACTCACTATCTCAAGCACGAGCACGCCAAAGCTGAATACATCTGATTTTACAGAGAATATGCCATCTATAGCATATTCTGGAGACATATAGCCACTATAGAGAAGATTTGAAGAAAATTAAGTTATAAGTAATAGAAGAGCATTTCATATATTATGAGAGAGATAGAGGGTATTACTATGTGCCAACTACTTGATTTGTGTTGGCTCCAGTCTCGTTCCCTCCAAAACTTCTAGCCATGCCAAAGTCTGATATCTTCGGGTTCATATTAGAGTCCAGCAAAATGTTGCTGGCTTTGAGGTCTCTATGGATGATTCTAAGACAAGAATCTTGATGAAGATACATGAGTCCCCGAGCAATACCATTTATTATGTGAAACCGCTTTGGCCAATCAAGCAATGCACTTTGCATTTGATCTGCACTTTATGTCATAAAGTGTCACTGATCGTGATAGAATGCGCTATTCAGTCGATCAGACAAATTAGTATTCCTCACCAAACAACATAAAGTCAAGACTTCTATTAGGCATGTATTCGTATATCAACATCTTTTCTTCTTTTTGAATGCAGCAACCTAGAAGCTTCACGAGGTTTCGATGTTGTAGTTTAGCTATGCAAATAACTTCGTTCTTGAACTCGTCGACTCCTTGGAGGGAAGTTCTTGATTGACGTTTCACCGCAATTTCCTTTCCCCCCTCAAATACACCCTAGTTTGACATTGGTGCAAATTTTTTACATTAAAACACTTCACTCACATGAAAAAGAAGAGGTGGTTTTCAAATGATCACACAGAGAAAAAAAAAGTTACATTACCTTATAAACAGGTCCAAACCCACCTTCTCCGAGCTTGTTATTGATTGAAAAATTATCTGTAGCTTTGGTTATTATGTTTAAATCGAAGATTGGTAGCTCTATGTCTTGGTTGGCACTTTCATCGTTCCTATTTTTTGTAAGGTTCTTGTCCAGCATGCCTGAAACACGTGCAATGTATTGGACATAACTTGATAGACAAAAGCAAAAGAATTGTTCATTTTAGTAGTTATAAATAAACCTGAGTTTCTTTGTTAAGTGATAAATCATAAATCCCACGTCAATGAGTGTGCAAATGATAGCAAACACAACAAAGCTTGATGGTAGATTTTTCTTGCCTTTTCTTAGCCTGCGGGCTCTTTTCTTCCTCCTTCGAAGATGTAGCTTTAGAGTAACCCCAAGCACAACCGCTGCTAATGACAACGACAAGCTTACTTCAAGAACTTTTCTTTTCTTGCCTTTTAAACCTGCAACATTTCATATGATAATACAGTCTTGAAAGTGAGCATAAGATCAATAATTGTGTTAACTAAATTCGTACGTAATTCAGAAGAAGCCATTCGGATGTAAATATCTTGTCCTCGTTCAGATAAATCTTTGATGTTAAGTAGATCTTCAAACCAAAGTAGACATCCACTTCCCCCTCTGCTTATATCCAAGGTACTATAAGCCGTACATGAGTAATTTCTCGAGCACATTGCCTTGCACTCGTCTAGTGTCATATTCTTGTTATACCACGAAGATCGCGTGTCTGGTAATTTAATACCAGAATACTTGAGAAACACATCTCCTTTTGAATAATTCAAGGCAGTTTTTCGAACACACCCATTCGACCAATCTGCGGCAACCCATCCTTGTGGATCTTTAGGCTGAAATCTATCCAAACACCAACAACCCGGAGGTTTTGCAATATTGCAACTACCATATGCACCACATAATCCATAGGTGTCACAATTATCTCCTGGAGATGTACTGTAAACACTCCATTCCTGCGTTCGATTAATCCATGTTAAACGCTGTGCAACACCGTTTACATTCAAGGTGGCCCTTGAAATGATTGATCTGTTAACTAGCTCAAAATGGTAGTACGCCTCATTCTTGTTTAGAACGACTCCATAGTTGTAAATTGGATTTTTCTTCAAGTTTGGCCGCCCACTGTAGCCAAGTCCATTCCAAGGTCCTGTTTTGAATTTCACCGTCGAATCTTTTCGCAATACGTGCTGTGGATAACCAGTAGGGTCAAAATGATACGTATAATCACCAGAAGATGGATCATCATTGTTCTTCCATGATGTTAGATACACTTCTTGACCAGTTCTAAAGTTCCAGCCAAATTTCATCCCTGAGAATATTGTATCAGTGGGATGATTGAAACTCTCCCACACGAAATTCTCAGGGTCATCATTGTTTGCATCTTTCACAACCAGGTTCCCGGAGTCTAGCAATTTGGCGACAGGATTGTTGACCAGGCGTGACGTGTTACTCGACCATATGGTGACACCATTAGTGTCGTTTAGAAGAAGAAGAAGTCCAGGCTCGACAACCTTCAATACTCCAGTTGTGTGTTAGTGGAACATCTCTATTGGCTACCCACACAACTGTCATAACTGTAATCTTTTTGTACCACATGCCAACGTATCGATTCTTGGAATTTCCGGGACTAAAAAATCCCAATTCGAAAGTTTCGTCGGACGAAACAATTTTCTCACCATCTCTCAAAATCTGTTCGGCATTTATAGTATCGATTGTGTTGGAAATACTTTGGACAGACATTAGAAAGGTTAAGGTAAGAATTGTAGGAAAAGCTTTGTTTAATGTCTTCATGGTTTTAGCATGTGTGTAAGTCTCTGTTTGTTCTTCTTGGTTTATAGGACTGATATTTAGGGAGTAACCATAAGCATGACTAGTCTGATGTTGAATGAGTCATGATGTCCATTTTCATATAGCTTAGTTTCTTCAGTTGGCCCAGTGTTTAATGAGGATTAAGGCATTGCCATTAGATTATAAGGCTAAGAATATGCTTCCATTAAATGCTATGCATTCTTGATTCTTGAATTGTATTAAAATTTTACACAGAAAAATAAAATTTTATACATAATTAATCTTACTCGAATTTAATTTAATTTTTTTTTTTTACTTCAATCCCGTGACATTAAAATTTCAAAGAATCTTAGTTGAATTAAATTTATTTATTACAGCCCATGTCATTAAAGTTCTAAAACATGCTAAAATGAAGTTGAGTTGCCTAAACCTAAACGGCCCGGCATTTTCACGGACAGACATTTGGATATTGTTGAAAGTGCAAGGGGCACAAACAGAATCAATTCATCAAATGAAGTGACAATTACATTCAGTGGCGGGTCCAAACATTCAAAGTTGGGGGTCACTTATAGAAGCATCCCACGGAGGAAATTTTTTTTAGGAAAGCCAATTTACATATAGCAAAATTTATCAGCAAGAAGCGTCAAATTTCATAATAAAATAACATATTTATAGAAATACAAAAGTAGAATGATGCAAATATACTCTACTGGCAAAATACCAAGCATAAAATCACACACTTTAAACTTATCAAATATAGACAATTTTAATTCGTCAAATTAAAACACAACTAATAGAAACAATGAGGTAATTTATCAGTGTCAAATGAGGTAATTTATTAAATTATAACTTAATTTTCCTAATCTTAAAACTTTAAATTTGAAAGGTCAAAGTTTTGAAAAAAAAAAAAATTTGCTTATACAAGGGGGAAAAACCCGGGGTTTTTTTTGGGGGGGGGGGGGGGGGCGCAAATCCACCATTGATAACGTTGCTAGATGCCTGATAGGAATTCCCTATGTTTACATTGGTAATTTTGTAGTGCCATCGATACCGTAGTTACGATGCCATTTTCGAACCCGATTCAATATTCATTTTGAAATTCAAGACCAAATCTAGAATCAGTACTGTGAGGAGGAGTTTCACCAATTTGAAAAATTTTTCAGCGATACCGTGACGACCGATCAAAGTTTTGGCCATAATTTTGGCCCAAATTAAGGCAATATCTCAACAATCATTAATCTATGAACATCGTCCCCATCAGTACTCATTCAACCCGCAATTAATTCGTGAAGCTTATTGTTGGCAGTTGAGTCACTGCATATCAATCAATCTTATAAAACAAGAACAACAAACAGAGATTTAAACTGACACTGTTAAATGAATCGTGGGACTAGCTTTAATTTTAGATTCAAATATTAAATGAAGTAAAATTTAAGTCCATATCAATTATAAAAATTGATTTGCATCCATACAATATTTAATTTACATAAATTAGTGAAAGAATCAGTTTTTTAATTACTCTTGGATATTAAATTAACTTAATTTTAGTTAGGGAAAATGCCCAATAACTATATATTTTGTAAAAAATTACCCAATTAATCATAACATCTTATTTTTTGACCACTAACTCTATTTTTCTCTAATAAAACAGAAACACCACATTTACCCCATTTAATTTACCACTATGCCACAAGTTAAACCCAAAACCCAAACAACCTAGATTATCACCCATACAAGAAGTCCTCTATCTCTCAAATTGCAAAGTAGGTCTCCCAACTTTCAAATTTTACAGGTTCAGTCCTCAACTTTTGAACTTTCTTTCAAAAATAGCCCAAATATTTGCACCCAAGGTCTTTCATCTTTCGGATTGTTTCATTTTGGTCTTCAAACTTTTGAATTTTTTACATTTTTAGTCATTTTTGCTCATCTTTTTCCTTATTTTCTTCTACATTTAGGAAATTCATTTACAAACACTATATTTAAGATAATATAAATAAATAAATTTGGCATATATTCAACAGTAAGAACATTCAACTTCTTCCTTTCTTTGTCTGCAACTTTCTCTCTCTACGCACCGTAAGAAAAAATGTTATCTATCCTAATAATTTTATTACCAACCCAAATAATAATATGACGTACCCCAACTAACATTCAACTCTCACTTCACCCATCCCCGATAAATTACCACCACACCCATAACTCCACCACCACCAATATTTTCCCACCACCATCACTACAACACCGCCGCCACCACCACTACCACCATTCCTCCATCACCACCACCACTATCACCACCACACCCAATTCCGCCACCGCCACCGCCAAAGACCACCAACATTCCTCCACCACTACCACCATTTCCCCACCACCACCACCATTCAACCACGACCACTCCACCACCATCACCATTCCTCCACCATTACCACCATTCCCCTCCCACCACCACTATTCCACCACCATTCCACCACCACTACTACTATCATTACTTACACGATAATACTTCTACGATCCAATAATACTATTATCGATATCATTATATGTCATGATGATTATATAACCTTCCTAATGTAACATTACCTACCAAACTACCACCATCGCCACCATTACCATTCCCACTCACGGCATTCCACCACCACCACTACCACCATTCCATCACCACCACCCATGCAAGCATTTATGACCCCCGATAATACTATTACCTGCTAGAGTAATACTATTATCCATATTATTATATGCCCTGATAATCATATTACATTCTCTAGCAATGGTATTATCTACCAAACCACCACCACTACTACCCCAATAATACAAATACATGCTCTCTATAATATCATTACCTACCCAAATAATAATGTTACCTACTCCGATAATGTTATTATCGGTTGTGGTAATCTAAAGAGAAAAAGTGTGCAAAGAGAGAAAGTCGAGGGTGAGGGAAGGAGAAATTGAATATTTATCGAGATTAGCTAAGGTGGTAATTTGGAGAGAGAAAGTGCATAGATAGAGAAATTGAGAGATGAGGGAAACGAGAAGTTAAATATTTTTTAAGATTACCTAGGGTGGTAATTTGGAGAGAAAAATTGAGAGACGAGTGAATCGAGAAGTTGGATATTTGTCAAGATTACCAAGTAGGTAACGTGTATTACTTGGTGTGGTAGTCCATGTTACTTGGGAATGTAATATTTGTACGTCTATTGATATTTATGAATTGCTATCAAGAGTATTAAATAAAGTATAAAGTTATCTTTATGCTTGCAATATTTTTAATTATGATGAAAATTTTATTTATTTATGTTATCTCAAATATTGTGTTTGTGGGTGACTTTTCTAAATGTAGAAGAAAACAAGGAAAATGATGAGCAAAAAGGACTAAAAGTATCAAAAATTCAAAAATTTGAGGACCAAAATGAAACAATCCGAAGGATAAAAGACCTTGGGTACAAATATTTTGGGGGTATTTTTGAAAGAAAATTAAAAAGTTGATGACTAAAATAAAAAATTTTAAATTTGAAGGACCTCCCGTGCAATTTAAAAGTTAAAGGGAAAATGAAGTGTGGAAAAAAAGATGGGGGCAAAAATATTCATAAACACCTAAAAAGAGTAATTGGTAAATCATTTTTTATAAGTTATAGTTAGTGGTTAAGAAATAAGATGTTTTGATTTAGCAGATAAAGACCGTGTTTGACCTGTAGTTATTGGGCATATTCTCTTTTAGTTACATATCAGTTACAATAATTAGTTTATGTTACTTAATATCATAATAAATTTGTATAGATACAAAATCCTTTTTGTATAAGGTTTTTTTTTTTCAAATATTAAATTAAACAAAATCTAAATTTATATCCATACGGTAATTACATAATCATTTGGTTTTTCTCGTTATAATAATAATTACAAACACATTTATTAAATTAATTGTTATTTCCTCTTATTTATGATCGAGCTTTATAAAAGCTTATCCGTCCTCTCGTTTCTTGAAAGGGTCACTCATTGAAGATGCAATCTCTCAATCCTCATTAAGCACTGGGCCAAATGCAGAAACCAAACACGAACCTCATTGACTCATTCAACATCCAACTACTCAAGCTTATGGTTACTCGATTAATCTCAATTTCAGTCTCAATCATATAAAACAAGAAGAACAAATAGAGACTTTAGACAAATACTAAAACCATGAAGATATTGAAACAAGCTTTTCCCCTAATTCTAACCTTAGCCTTTCTAATGTCTATCCCAAGTATTTCTGATGCAACCGATGCTACACAGATTCTGAGAGACGGTAAGACCATTGCTTTGTCCGATGGAACTTAAGAATTGGGATTCTTTCGTCTCGCAAATTCCCAGAATTGATATGTGGGTATATGGTACTAGAAGATTCCAACTATGACAGTTGTTTGGATGGCCAATAGAGAAGTTCCACTAACAAATACAACTGGAGTACTGATGGTGGTCAAGCCTGGACGTCTCGTTCTTCTAAACGACACTAATGGCATCACCATATGGTCGACTAATGTTTCACAGCCGGGAACAGTCCGGTCGCCAAATTGCTAGACTCTGGAACCTCTGTCGTGAAAGATGCACGCATATTTTAATGTGAACCAATGGTTCATAGTGAATGTAATTATTGTATCTCCATAAAATATTAATGCCGAGTGTACAAAAATAATAAAAAGGAAAGAAGTTAATTAATTTTTGAAAAATAATTTTATAGTATCTCCATAAAATTTTGAAAATTTCTTTTTTGTAAGTATGAACTTAGAACTAATAATTAATGTTCTTTTGAAAAAAAAATTAATGTTATTATTAGATTGCTATAAATATATACTACTTTAGTTTTTAATGAAAATATACTGAATGTAAAAACAAAAGTGTAGAAACTAAATAAAATTATATTTTTCTAAAAATGTCAAACCCCCACCCCCTCCCCAAAGAGCCACCTACAAATTCAGTGGTACGTGTTCGAACGCCACCAACATGGTGGTTTCGAAAACCACCAACTTTGCTTGCTGGTGGTATATGGTGGTTCTTTTGCGCTTGGGGGGGGGGGGGGGTTTCTTTATGCATTTTGTTATTTCTTTATACTATGTATATTTTTTACAGTGATATATTTCTACCAAAACTTTATGGAAGTATAATAATTACATCTATTATCGGCTGTTAGTGTGCTCATCTTTAATGCTAGATAAATTTTTGAAAAGCTTTGATATTAGTGGGATTAAATGCTACGGTGTTTAATATTTCAATAAAAACTATTCAATTAGCATCAAGTTAATCAAATTAATCCGATAAAATTAATTATTGACCAATAAATATATAAAAAATAAATGGTCAAATTACCTAATTTAACTAAAATTTTGGACTAAAGCATACGTGTTTCAAACTTCGGAATGTAATTGTAATAACCTTCAAAGATTAGGACCTTTGTAAAAGTTTACCCTAAGTGAAATAACCATAATGCTCCTCGAGAAAAAGACAATAATAAAAATTGGAGGAATTAACGGCAAGATTGGATGGATTCTATCCATTTGAACTAAATTAGCATTAAAAAAAAAGAGATTTTTTTGAACCAATCAAGCAGCATTTTTTTTATTTTGTAGCAAATTTGCAGTAGGGACACTTTTTTTGGACCATTTCTGCTAATTTCCCACTATAGTTTTGGATAATAAAACTATATTTTATAATGTTAATTTATGTTTTTAATTGATCAACGGACCTTTAATTGAATAATTGTTATGTCTTTAGCTATAATAATATTTTTAATAATTAAAAGATAAATAATAAATGTATTTTTTAATAAATTTTTAAGTAACATAACTGCCCATTTCCACCTTTGTGGGTATGTAACTAAAATTATATATAAATTATTTTTTCATTTCTAAAATATTTTTTTCTTCACTGAAATTAAATTAAATTTTACACTACATATTTTTATTTTTTAAAATCCATATATGATATACATTTGTGACTGCGCGTTCTTATTTACTAACAATGACATAGGTTTATTTTCATTGTAGAGGTGAAATTCGATTAATTTTTTTTTATTTGTGGTGCATATATAGATTTCTTATCTATTTGAAAGGATAAAATATTAGAAAAATATTTAACTTAAAATATGTCATACCTAAATTTTTGTTATTTTTGCAATTGGATTGTATAGTATTATATATATTTGATCTTAATTGTGGTTAGAAAAAATTGTGGTCCCATTTTAAGTAGATATATGACCGTAAATCCTTAATTTATAACAATTTAATTTTACATTCATCATTATAAACTTTTACTGTAATTTCAGCTAATGATAGATAGCATTATTTGTGCCACCACAAATAAAAAAAAATGGTTTGGTTAAAAGTAAAATGAACCATTTATTTGAATAAATGTTCAGGTAAACCTGCAATTATAGTGTTTTTATTTTTCATACATTTAATTTTCTAAAATAAACTTATGAACTTAAAATTTATAAATTGGAAAAAATTTTCACTAACAATTTTCATCATGATAACTATTTTTAAGAATAGAAAAATTAGTGCAACGTATGCATGCTGCATTATATTTTGTATTGGGAGGTAACTTGAGGCATTTTCTTCATCTGTGACAAATTACTATTATCTTTATTTATTTATTTATTTATTTCAATGTTTTTCTAATTATTTATTACATCAACTATATTAATCTCGGTTTCATTTGATTGTAAATTGACGCAGTTCTTATCTACTAGCGTTTAGTTATGATTTGAATTCTGCGTCTAATGTCGTAAGTATTGTACACATATCATATCAATCTTATCATTGCCGAACTTGTGTTTTGTTTTTCGAGGCTTAAGGCGAACTTTTAAAGTTGGGCCCCCTAAATATAGAAACCATTCAAATTTTATTCCAAAAATGTAAAAATTTATAATAAACAAATCATAAAGTGAAAAATAATTTAACGGCTTGAACATTATTAGCCTTGCATTTTATGGTTACCTAAATAGTTGAGGCCTTTGGTGATTGTTTCTATCATTCGCAGGGAGTTAGCTTTTGCAAACAAACTACCCAAAAATTCTAATTGTCTAGGAAAAACTCTTCAAATTTTTCTCAGTGGTGTGGCCTAAAAATGCAATGAATACTTTTAGTGTCTCAGATCCTCAAAATACTAAACGAGATATCTCATGAATGTATATACATCAGATATTATTTCTCATATATCGGTCACACCATCTGAGAAATAATATCTAATTTTTCATTTAATTTGTAGCATTTTCCAACCGAAGGCGTCAAAAAATTATTGCAATTGTGATTTTGATCTCCAGTTTATCTAATTCTAGTCCTAGGTTGCACGGAAACGGACACGGGGCACGAAACGAAATGGGGAAACGTAATTTTTGAAAAATGTAGGATACAAAACCTTATGGACACATTATGTGGCAATTATTTGTTTTTCTATATAATTTAAAAATTCAACCTCCAAAAACATTTAATATGAAGTAGCTAATCAAGACATCAAAATCAAACAAATTTAATTAAAATTTGAAGTTCATTGTCATCAAAAAATCATTTCACTTTGTATTTTAGGTTAATTAATAATTAGAGCTAGTTGCCGAGACGAATTTTATTTAGTTTAGTTTTTTAGGTTAATTACTTAATTAATTTTCTTTTGTGAACTATAATTAATTTTTCTTTCTTTTTTTCCCAAAAAATTTGAATTTTAGTTGCAAAGTTTCCTAAAATTTTCTTAAAAATTTCCATAGAATGTCCATAAAGTTTCCTTAAAGTTTCGGAATTTATTAAAAAATAGGAAACTTTTTTAGAGTTTCCGAAATGTTTCCGATGAGTTTCGGTTTCCAAAACGTTTCCGACACGAAACGCTTAGGAGTTTCCGTGCATCATAGTTCTGGTCTAATTAGTAATATAATACAAAGACCAACAACCGGTCATGAGTCAACAGATTCTATATATATTTCCCTTATTATTCATCTCAACCTTTGCTATCACCATCATTCAACGCAACACAATGCATATGGTCCATATATATATATATATATATATATATATATATATATATATATATATATATATATATATATAGTACTTACGGAGAGCCAATTGGGTGACGTGTTTGCAATGGCAATGTCTTAATCCTCATTAGACACTCGGCCAAGTGAAGACAGTAAATGAACATGACTCACTACATATCAATCTTATAAAACAAGAACAACAAACATGGACTTAGACAAATACTAAAAACCATGAAGATATTGAACCAAGCTTTATCAGTGATTCTCAAATTCTGTTAAATTTTAATATTTATTTTTAACGATCGGTTGAAACACAATATATTATATTACCTGATATTTTTCAATTGTATGTTTCAAAAAAATATATTTTTCAATTGTATAAATATGTAATAATATACCATCACTATTTGATATATTGGGTATAACAGTTTCCGTGCGTCGCACAGGGAGAATTCTAGTTTTACTCAAATATTTCCGTCATTCACGGTAACCTGTGCTATCAGCATCATCGAACACAGCACGGTGGTCCTAATACAATTTGAAGCATATTCTTAGCCTTACAATGCTAGCAGATCATCAATTGGATGACGTGTTTGTCATGGCAATGCCTTGATCCTCATTAAGCACTAGGCCAAGTGAAGAACTATATATGAACACGGACATGATGATGACTCATTCAACATGAGACTAGTCGAGCTTATGCTTACTCCCAAAATATCAATCCTGCAAAACAACAAGAACAAATAGAGACTTGGACAAATACAAAAACCATGAAGATGTTGAAACAAGCCTTTCCCATAATTCTTACCTTAACCTTTGTAATGTCTGTCCCAAGTATTTCGGACGCAACCAATACCATATCTAGTTCACAGATATTGAGAGACGGTGAGACCATTGTTTCGTCCGAAGGATCTTTTGAATTGGGATTCTTTAGCCCCGGATATTCCAAGAATAGATATGTTGGAATGTGGTACAAGAAGATTACTGTTATGACAGTTGTATGGGTAGCCAATAGAGAAGCTCCACTAACGAATACAACTGGAGTATTGAAGCTTGTCGAGCCTGGACGTCTTATTCTTCTAAACGGTACTAATGGCGTCCCAATATGGTCGACTGACACATCACGGCTGTTGAAAAATCCGGTCGCAAAATTACTAGACTCGGGGAACTTTGTTGTGAAAGATTCAAATGACGACGACCATGAGAATTTCGCCTGGGAGAGTTTTAATCATCCAACTGATACAATGGTTGCAGGGATGAAGTTTGGCTGGAACTTTAGAACTGGTCAAGAAGTGTATCTAACATCATGGAAGAACAATGACGATCCATCTTCGGGTGATTATACGTTTCACTTCGATCCTACCGGTTATCCACAACACGTCTTGAAAAAAGGTTCGCTCATGCAGTTCAAATCCGGACCTTGGAATGGACTCCGCTATAGTGGGCTGCCAAACATGAGGAAAAATCCGATTTTCAGCTATGGAGTCGTTCTTAACAAAAACGAGTCGTACTTTTCTTTTGAACTCCTTAACAGATCACTTATTTCAAGAGTCACCTTGAGTCCAAGTGGCATTGCACAACGTTGGACATGGATTAATCGAACGCAGGGATGGGTTGTTTACATTACAGCTCCAACAGATAATTGTGACATCTATGGATTATGTGGTGCATATGGTAGCTGCAGTATTGCAAAATCTCCAGTTTGTGGATGTTTAGATAGATTTCGGCCTAAAGATCCACAAGGATGGGTTGACGCAGATTGGTTGAATGGGTGTGTTCGAAGAACTCCCTTGAATTGTCAAAAGGAGACGTGTTTCTCCAGTATTCTGGTATTAAATTACCAGACTCGCGTTCTTCTTGGTTTGACGAGAGTATGACATTGGACAAGTGCAAGCAAGTGTGCTCAAAAAATTGCTCATGCATGGCTTATAGTACCTTGAATATAAGCATAGGGGAGAGTGGATGCCTACTTTGGTTTGAAAACCTTATTAACATCAAAGAACTGCCTGATGGAGGACAAGATATTTACGTTCGAATGGCATCTTCTGAATTACGTAAGAATTTAATAAACGCAATTATTAATCTTAGCATCACTTTCAAGATTGTATCATCATATACAATTTTGTAGATTTAAGAGGGAAGAAAAGAACAGTTCTTGAAGTAAGCTTGTCGTTGTCATTTGGAGTGGTTCTATTTGGGATTACTCTAAAGCTATATCTTCAAAGAAGGAAGAAAAGAAACCGCAGGCTTATAAGAAGAGGTAAGAAAAAACTACCATCAAGCTTAATTTGTAGTGTTCGCTATCTTTTATATACTTATTGACGTGAGATTTAAGATTTATCACTTAATAGAGAATCTGAAGTTATTTATAATCTGCTACAAAGATTCATTCCTTTTCTTTTCTCTATCAAGTAGTTACCTCAAATACATTGCTCATATTTCAGCTATGCTGGACAATAACTTTGCCGACAATAAGAATGATGGTAGTCCCAATGAAGACATAGAGCTACCAATCTTCGATTTACACACAATAACTCAAGCTACTGACAATTTTTCGATGAACAACAAGCTTGGAGAGGGTGGCTTTGGACCTGTTTATAAGGTTGTATTAACTGTTCTTTTCTTTTCTTGCATAATCATTCAAAAGTGGACTTTTCTTTTTCATGTGAAATGAAGTGTTCTAATATACACAAAAATTGCACCAATGTTACACTAGGGTGTACTTGAGGGGGGGAAGGAAATAGCAGTCAAAAGGCTATCAAGAACCTCCGTCCAAGGAGTTGACGAGTTCAAGAATGAAGTAATATGTATAGCTAAACTACAACATCGAAATCTTGTGAAGCTTCTAGGTTGCTGCATTCAAAGAGAAGAAAAGATGTTGATTTACGAATACATGCCTAATAGAAGTCTCGACTTTATGCTATTCGGTAAGAAGTATCTACTTCACTCAATCAACTTATTAGCACAGTGTATTATGACTAGTGTCACGCTTTATGACATAAAGTGCAGATCCAATGCAAAGTGCAGCACTTGATTGGCCTATGCGGTTTCACATAATAAACGGTATTGCTCGGGGACTTCTGTATCTCCATCAAGATTCCCGTCTTAGAATCATCCATAGAGACCTCAAAGCCAGCAACATTTTGCTCGACTCTGACATGAACGCGAAGATATCAGACTTTGGCATGGCTAGAAGTTTTGGAGGAAACGAGACTGGAGCTAACACAAGCCGAGTAGTTGGAACATAGTAATACTCTCTCTCATAATATATGAAATGCTCTTCTATTATTTATAACTTGATTTCCTTCAAATTTTATCTATAGTGGCTACATGTCCCCAGAATATGCTATAGACGGCATATTCTCCGTAAAATCAGATGTATTTAGCTTTGGCGTGTTGGTGCTAGAGATAGTGCGTGGCAAAAGAAACAGAGGATTTTCTCACGAAGATCACCATCGTAACCTTCTTGGGCATGTAAGTACAATGTATTTTCTTCCTTGTACTTCGCAAACACATTAGTCCTTTAAGCATTTGGATTTAGGAAAGGAAAATGCTACTTGTAGATGATGGTTGGCGCTAATTATTTGTATGTATTTATGTAGAAGACAAAGCGAAAAAATGCCAAACCTTAATATTGATTGATGACTTCACAAATCTGCACCACGTGTTATTATGTGTTATTATGTATACCATTCTGTACATATACACGACTCTTAAGCAAATTGATCCTTTAATCGATTTCAATTGGTACAGGCATGGATGTTGTATAAAGAAGGAAAGTCATTGGAAATAGTTGACCCTTGCCTCAGTCTCTCAAACTATTTGTCACAAATTCTACGATCAATTCACGTGGGACTATTATGCGTTCAACAATGTCAAGAAGACAGGCCAAGCATGTCTTCAGTCGTGTTAATGTTTGGGAATGAAGGTGAGTTTCCTCGAGCTAGACAACCTGGTTTTTTCACAGAAAGAGATTTATTTATGGCTGAAAGTTCTAGTAGTACTAATGCAGCAAGTTCTGTAAATGAAATGTCACATACAATTATGGAAGCACGATAATTAACTTGGTGGGTTTACCATTGTTGTTGAACAAGAATTGCATACCGATTCCATTATATAAGTTACATCAGATATCTATTTTAGTAGGAGGATCTGATACACTTAGACTTCAATATTTAGAATGAATACTTAATTTTTAGTCTTTGCATAGTAGGGTGGTGTGTGGTCAGATGGAAAAATTCGAACAGGGAGGACCACTAAACCATTACAAGTGAAGCATGCTTGAAAAGCATTTTTATTGGTTGAGTTCAATAGCGAACTATAACCTATGTAACTTTATAAGAAATAACTAAAAGCAACCTAAACGTATTAGTTTTGGATTGTTTATGTACAAAGAACCGTACATGTAAATGCTATTTGTGGATGGTATTTAATCTGGAGTTCTGGCGCATCGAAGATAGCTATCATTTCGCAATCCCTATGTGTAATGTTTCCCGTGTCAACTGTAAGATATATTTTTAACAAAAGGTGGCGATTCTTGCCAAGAACCGCCACCCTTTGTTAAAAATAATTTTTTTAAATGCATTTTGGGTGGCAATTGTTAGAAACAATCTCCACCCGTTATTTTTGGGTGACGTTTTTCCAGAAAATCACCACCAAATGGACGACACCCAATATTCCTTTTGTACTAGTGTTGGCTGTGAAATTGTATAGATATAGGTTGGGAAAATGTTGAAAATATGTTAGAATCGCATACTAGCCCGGGTCATGCAGTCAAACCACTCGAGCGGTTCTCAAGCGCTTCTCAAGCGTCGCGGCTCTGTTCAATCCGCTCGAGCGATTCCAACTCTGATTGATCTGTTTGAGCGGTTCTTGAGCAACCTGGGACTTCTTGCATCATATATGTTGTCTTCAATTCAACCCATAATCAAGTTCTAAACTACCTAACAATTAACTAAACAAGTCAAAATGAAATTACAACTCAATAACTGGGTTTGATTTTCGTACACAGATATGTCAATTACAAAATTCCTAACAAAATTAAATGTATCAACAATGACGACAAATTTGACAAACAGAAAAATTGATAAGAGCATTATTGAAAATCAAAAGATTTCACACAATTCATATTTTTTTTTAATGTAGTATGATGATATGATATGAGATAAAGTATGATATGATAATTGGGGCAAATCAACCTTGCCTTACAACAACATTGAGAAATTTGTTCTTAGCTTTATCTCTTGACAAACACTCTCCCAACTTCACAAATCCTTGTGTAAGATATATTTTTGGTGTCATTCTGTCACCTACTGCCATTAAGTGCCAACATGTTACTGACTCGCGCAATTTACGTAGCAGTGAGAAATCTTTATGTTAGACTAACTGAGTAAGTCAAGCTTCTCTATTGAACGTGTATCTCACAAGTCACAACAGTACTCTCCATTCATTTTGTATTTTGCTAAATACATTTGATATAGAAGATGTAGAGATGTATTTTGAAGTGTCAAAACCAGCAAGAAAGTAAAGTTCAAAAAGAGATATCTGAAGTAATGTATTGTAATGGGATTAGATATACAATTCTTGTTCAAGAACAATGCAAAACCAAGCAAATTAATTATCGTGCTTCCATAATTGTAACTGACATTTGATTTACTGAACTTGCTACATTACTACTACTCGAACTTTCAGCCATAAATAAATCTCTTTCTGTAAAAAAACCAGGTTGTCTTGGTTGAGGCAATTCGCCGTCATTCCCAAACATCAACACAACTGAAGACATGCTCGGCCTATCTTCTTGGCATTGTTGAACGCATAATAATCCTACGTGAATTGATCTATGAACTTGTGACAAATAGTTTGAGACGCTAAGGTAAGGATCGACTATTTCCAAAGACCTTCCTTCGTTATACAACATCCATGCCTGTACCAATTGGTATCGGTTAAAGGATTCATTTTTTAAGAGTCATACTACATGTATATGATGGTTTATATAATAACACGTCGCACACATCTCTGAAGTCATCTATTAAAATTAAGGTTTAACATTTTTCCATTTTATCTTCCTCGTTAATAGATATAAATTATTGGTGCCAACTATCATCGCAAGTAGCTTTTTCTTTTTGTGAATTAAAATTGTTAAAAGGACTAATTTGTTTTCAAAGTACAAGTAAATATAATGTACTTACATGTCCAAGAAGGTTGTGATGATGTTCTTGGTGAAAAAATCCTCGATTTCTTTTGCCACTCACTATCTCGAGCACGAGCACGCCAAAGCTAAATACATCTGATTTTACAGAGAATATGCCGTCTATAGCATATTCTGGAGACATATAACCACTATAGAGAAAATTTGAAGGAAATTAAGTTACAAGTAATAGAAGAGCATTTCATATATTATGAGAGAGAGAGAGAGAGAGATTATTACTATGTGCCAACTACTCGACTCGTGTTGGCTCCAGTCTCGTTTCCTCCAAAACTTCTAGCCATGCCAAAGTCTGATATCTTGGGGTTCATGTCAAAGTCGAGCAAAATATTGCTGGCTTTGAGGTCTCTATGGATGATTCTAAGACGAGAATCTTGATGGAGGTACATAAGTCCTCGAGCAATACCGTTAATTATGTGAAATCGCTTACACCAATCAAGCACCGCACTTTGCATTGGATCTGCACTTTAAGACATTGAGTGTGTCTGATTTTGATAGAATTTGCTATTAATTTGAATGTGCAAAGTAAATGTTTCTTACCAAATAGCATAAAGTCGAGACTTCTATTAGGCATGTATTCGTAAATCAACATCTTTTCTTCTCTTTGAATGCAACAACCTAGAAGCTTCACAAGATTTCGATGTTGTACTTTGGCTATACATTTAACTTCATTCTTGAACTCGTCAACTCCTTGGATGGAATTTCTAGATAGCCGTTTCACGGCAATTTCTTGCCCTCCCTCAAGTACACCCTAGTGTCACATTGGTGCATTTTGCGTCTCAAATTTACATGAAAAAGAGTAGATTTTCAAATCATTATGCTATAAAAGAAAAAAGGAGTTACAGATTACCTTATAAACAGGTCCAAACCCACCCTCTCCAAGCATGTTGTCAATCGAAAAATTATCGGTGGCTTTGGTTATCGTGTTCAAATCGAAGATTGGTAGTTCCATGTCTTCGTCGGAATTTTCAACATTCTTATTGTCTGTGAATTCCTTGTCCGGCATGCCTGAAACACGAGTGATGTGCTGTATGTAACTTGATAGAGAGAAGAAAAAGAAGTATTCCTCTTAGAGGATTCTAAACAACATTATTTCTCTTTTAAGAAATAAATTATTAATCTAAATTGTGAGAGTATTTCTAATTGCAGGGGAAAAACAAAATTTTGGGTTTATTCCCCTTTTCCCATAATATCAAAATAATGAGAAGGTGTACAAACCAACATAATATCAAAATAATGAGAAGGTGTATAAACCAATTTTTTGTAGATTTGGGGGAATGAAGCTAAAAGAGGGACCAAAATTCGGCCCTTCTTTTAGCTTTATTCCCCTCATTTTTCCCTTTTCGCTTTTTACTTACATTTTTCCCTTACCATTAGAAATGTTCTAACTAACATAACCAAGGTTGATGGCAGATTTTCCTTACCTCTTCTTAGCCTCTGGTTCTCCCTTCTACAAAAATACAACCATAGCGTAGTCCCAAATAGAACTACTCCGAGTGACAACGACAAGCTGACTTCAAGAATTATTCTCTTCTTTGTTCCGAAATCTGCAAAATTTATACTATAAACAATCTTGAAAGTGAGATAATATTTACAATTAAGGTTAATAAATACATACGTAATTCAGAAGAAGCCATTCGGATGTAGATATCTTCTCCTCCATCAGCGAGTTCCCTAATGTTAATCAAGTCATCAAACCAAAGTAGGCATCCACTTCCCCTTATATCCAAAGTACTATAAGCAGTACAGGAGCAATTTCTCAAGCACACTACCATGCATTCATCTAGTGTCATATGCTCATTATACCATGATGATTGGTTGTTCGTGTGTGTATCTGGCAATTTAACGCCAGAATACTTTATAAATGCGTCTCCCTTTTGACAATCCAATGGCGTTCTTCTAACACACCCAGTCGACCAATCAGCATCCAGCCATCCGTCTGGATCTTTAGGCATAAATCTATCCAAACATCCACAAACCGGAGATTTCGCAACACTGCAAATACTATATGCACCACATAATCCATAGATGTCACAATTATCTGTTGGAGCTGTAATGTAAACAACCCACTCCTGTGTTCGATTAACCCACGTCACGCGTTGCCCAACGCCATCTACATTCAAGGTAAGTCTTGAAATGATTGATTTGTTGGGTATCTCATAACGATAGAATGCCTCATTCTTGTTTAAAACGACTCCAAAGCTGAAAATCGGATTTTTTCTCAAGTTTGGCGTCCCACTAAAGCGGATTCCATTCCACGGTCCCGTTTTGTACCTCACAGATGAACCATTCGTCAACACGGCTTGTGGATAACCGATAGGATCGAAATGATATGCATAATCTCCCAAAGATGGATCATCATATCTCTTCCATGATGTTATATACACTTCTTTATTAGTTCTAAAGTTCCAACCTAACTTCATCCCTCCCAATATTGTATCAGTTGGATGATCAAAACTCTCCCACGCGAAATTCTCAGGTTTGTCATTGTTTGCATCTTTCACAACAAAGTTCCCCGAATCTAGCAATTTCGCAACTGGATTTTTCACCGGCCATGACGCGTTACTCGACCATACCGTGACGCCATTAATGTCGTCTAGAAGAAGAAGACGGCCAGGCTCAACAACCTTCAATACTCCAGTAGTGTTTTTTAGTGGGGCTTCTCTGTTGGCTACCCATACAACTGTCTTAACTGTAACCTTCTTGTACCACATGCCGACGTATCGGTTCTTGGAAATTCCGGGACTGAAGAATCCCAATTCAAATATTTCATTGGATGAAACGATAGTCTCACCGTCTCTCAGAATCTGTGTAGTCGTGATACTATCAGTTGTGTTGGAAATACTCGAGACAGACATTACAAAAATTAAGGTCAGAATTATGGGAAAAGCTTGGTTCAATATCTTCATGGTTTTGATATTTGTCTAAGTCTGTGTTTGTTCTTCTTATTTTATAAGATTGATAATTTGACATGTAGTGAGTCGGCATAAGCTTGACATTGCAAGTTGAATGAGTCTTTAGGTCCTTGTCCATAGCTTATCTTCACTAGGGTCAGTGCTTGAGGGCGATTGAGACATCGCCGTTTCAAACACGTTATCCAATTGGCTGTCTCTGAGTATTATAAGGTTAAGAATATATGGATGAAATTTCAATGCATGCTTAGATCCTATTAGGGCTGTTATGTCGCGTCCCGGTCCCGTGATGGTAATAGCAAATAGATGTGAATGAGAGAAATATAGAAACAAACAAACAGTAGACTAGTTGTCGGTCTTTGTATCATTATTGACAAGAGTCACATAACTTGGAAACTAAAGAAAATGATAATTGAAATAATTTTTCTCGTCAACACACTTTTATGGTTGCATCAAAACGTAGAATTGTATCTAGCAGTGTAATTGTCACTTCATTTAATGAACTGGTTGTGTTTTTGCTTGTCGAACTTTTAGCCATAACTAAATCTCTTTCTGTGAAAAAATCGGATAATTTAGGCGTAGGAAACTCAACTTCATTTTCCAATATAAAAATCGTTGTAGACATGCTCGGCCTATCTTTATTCTTCGGGATATTGTTGCACACATGGGAGGCCGACGCGGATTGATCGTAGTACTTCGTTAAGGTACTGTGTATCAGCGTGACAACTATCGACTACTTCAAGTGCCCGTCCTTCCTCATGAAGTATCCATGCTTGCATAAACTGAATTAGCTAGGTGAGCCTTTGGCCAGTTAAATTCTCATTGTTCGGAAAATTGACTTTTTAGGTTGAATAGTGGTAGCTGCAATGAGATGTATGGATAATAATGAATAATAATTTGAAATGTATGATGAATGTTGAAGTTAACTTTGGTATTTGTTGAGGGAACCCAAGCGTGCTAATTAGCCCAAGATCAGTGGGACACAAAATAATATCTGTGAGAAAATAATGAACAGCTAAAATAAGCAAAAATATGGAACACAGAGATTTAACGTGGTTCGGCCAAAGCTGCCTACGTCATGGCCACACCAATATATTTCACTATCACAAAAAGAGTCTGAAAAATCTGCTTTGTATTTTTCTCTACCTGAAAGGTTTTATCACTCTACTCACTTTTATCTCTCGTGTATAAACTTCTACACTGTGAAGCTCTCTCTCTTTTCTCTCTACACAAGATGTTTTGTGTTTTTTGGTGGTGATTGTGGTGTATGAAGCTACAAAAACTCTCCCGTATTTATAGGGAAAGATTGGAGAGTTGTTGCACCTAATCCTCACAATTGTCAAACAATGCATGCACAAGTTGTTTCTTGAGCCCCTCTTTTTGACCTCAATTTTTTCCTTCTTTGTGTGCCACCAACCCACTAACAATC
This sequence comes from Jasminum sambac, assembly GCA_018223645.1. Classification (NCBI taxonomy): domain Eukaryota; kingdom Viridiplantae; phylum Streptophyta; class Magnoliopsida; order Lamiales; family Oleaceae; genus Jasminum; species Jasminum sambac. The sequence goes on from CP073642.1 coordinate 15,815,053, forward strand.
TCCACTCAAGATCGATTTCAATCTGTCTTCACAATCTTCTTCACCTTAGGACATCTTATTTTGTAGCTTCGTGAAAAATATGATGTGAATCTACCTCTGTCTTCATTGTAGAAAACCAGTGAAGTGACAATTTCAAATTTCTCCTTAGTTCTTTGTTTCGTCATCATGTCGGCTGGGTTTTTGGTACCTTGAATCTTTTCAAGCTTTAATACTCCATCTTCCAAAAGTGATCTGATGAAGTGATAACGGAGCCCAATGTGTTTGGTTCTTGAATGAAATGCTGAATTCTTTGCCAGATGTATCGCACTGACTATCACACGTGCAAGACATTACTCTGTTGAAACCCAGTCTGCCAACAAACCTTGTAACCATATCATCTCTTTGCTAGCCTCGGTTCGCCACGTACTACCTTACGTAGTTGATAATGCAACAATCTTCTGTATCTGCGAAATCCAACTAACTGCAGTAGCACCAACTGTGAAGATATAACCGGTAGTGCTTCTTCTGCGATCTACCTCACCAAAGAAATCGCATCTACGAAACCTCGTAGTGTCACTTCGCCTCGTCTAAAGCATAAGCATTTATCGATGGTTCCGTAGATATCTCAATATCCACTTTATCGCTTTCCAATGTCGCTTCAGATTTGCCATATATCTGCTCGCAACTCCCCTTTGCATGAGCAATATCTGGTGCGGTACAAACCATGGCATACATCAAACTTCCAATGGTGAGGCATATGGAATTTTAGCCATGAAGTTTCTCTCCTCTTACGTCTTAGGAGGCGGTGGTTGGATGAGCGGAAATGATTAAGCTAATGGCGTCTTGTTGGCTTTGCCTTTGCTCATGTTGAACCTTTGCGAGGATTTGATCAATATACTTGGCTGCGACAACTGCAAAACACCTTTTTGCTTGTCTCTGCAAATTCTCATTCCTAGAATTTGCGTTGCTTCTCCCAAGTCCTTCATTTCAAATTCCACCGATAGTTGCTTCTTCAACTTCTTGATCTCGTCCATGTCAGAAGCTCGCTACTAACATGTCATCGACATAAAGTAGCAAAATGATATAGCTAGACTCGAACCGCTGAAGTAGCAACAATGGTCGACATTACACTTCATGTAGCCATTTTACGCATAAATCCAGTCAAACTTCTTGTACCACTTGTCTCTGGCGCTTGCTTTAAGCCGTATAGGCTCTTCTTCAATTTGCATACCAGCTTCTCTTTTCCTTTCACTGAGAAGCCTTCCGGTTGCTGCATATAGATTTCCTCCTCTAAGTCACCATGGAGGAAAGCAGTTTTCACGTCTAACTGCTCCAAGTGCAAGCCCTCCGCTGCAACAATGCTCAACAACGATCGAATTGTTGTCGACTTCACAAGCTAGCGAAAATATCTACGTGTAATCAATTCCTTCTTTACATTGGAAACCTTTGACTACCAATCTTGCCTTGTACCTCTTTGAACCATCATGTTCTTCTTTGATTACGTACACCCATTTGTTATTAAGAGCTTTCTTCCCTCTGGGCAACCTTCGGCTAGTTCCCACGTCGATTGGAGATGAGAGACTTTATCTCATCTTTCATTGCAAACTCCCACTTAAGAATCTCCCACGACATGCCTCGTCATAACATTCGGGTTCACCGGCGTCAGTGAGTAACATGTAGTTCATGTACTTCGATTCGGAACATGAGGTCGACTTGACCTCCTCACAATGGGGGCCTGAGCCGAGGCGTGGTGAATCAGCCTCCGAGATGGGCTCCTCTGTCTGCGGACCCTCATCTGCCTTTGGCGTACTTCCTTCGGAGTGTCGTCCGAACAACATATGTTGGATCATCGTTTGTTGTGTCATTGGGTGACTGCATTTACGTCCTTGTACATCACCTTTTCATTGAATATGACATCCCGACCGATGAGTTTTTGTTTGGTCATCCCAAAGCGGTACCGAACTTCGTCTCCACCATATCCAGCGAAAGTACACTTTAGTGATTTGGAGTCTAACTTACTCCTGGCATTGTCACTAATGTGCACATCGCGACACAACCAAATACTTTCAAATGAGAAAGTTTCACTTCTTTTCCGCTCCAAACTTCTTAGGTATCTCAGTACTCCAATGGTACCGGCGGTCCACGATTAATTAGGTATGCCGTGTTGTTGACCTCGCCCAAAAGCGTTTTGGCAGGCTGCATGTATTCTCATGCTTACGGCTCGTTACGTCAGCGTCAGATTCATGCGTTACGCAACTCCATTACATTGCGGTGTTCACGGCAACGTTCTTCCAACTTGATGCCATTTTGGTAACAAAATTTCTTGAACGTAAATTTTCGTACTCTCCACCATTGTCGGATCTCAACTTCTTTACTCTCAAACCGTTTCATTCTCCACCATGGCTTTCCACTTCTTGAGCGCCTCGAACACATCGGTTGTGTCTCAAGAAGTAAACCCACACCTTTCTCGGTGGTCATCAATGAAAGTCACAGTATGACTTTCCTTGCCAATCGATGAAAGCTGTTGGACCCCACACATCTGTGTGGACAAGTTCAAGCTTCTCTTTCTTTAGAGTTCTGCCACTTGTATTGAAACTCACCCGTTTCTGCTTCCCGAAAATACAACTTTCACAAAAGTCTATGTCAATAGGTGAAGCCACAGTAGTTTCCTTTTGCATGCATGTACTTGAGCCCTTTCTCGCTCATATGCCCAAGTCTTTGGTGCCACAAGTTAGCATCCTTGCTATCAAGAATCGCGATTGTCATACACGCATTCGCCGTCGTGTATAGGGTGCCACTATCCTTGCCACGCGGCGATTATCATGGCCCCCTTGGTGATTTTCCAATTATCACCAGAGAAGCTTGTGTCACATCCTTCTCTCGACAAGCGTTTGTGAGATCAAATTTTCCTCAATTGAATATGTCTCACGTCCTTCAATTTCCATCTGAGATCCATTGACATTGATCTGCACTTCTCCTATGCCCACCACGGCTGCAAGGATGATCGTCTCAGAGATATACTTCTCAGAAGTTTCCGACACATAATTTGCAAAAAGTGTCGATTTGCGGTGGCATGAAAGCGATGCTCAGTCTATTACCCAATAGTCGGCCTTCTTCTCCATGGAACATATCAGCATCACGCGTTTCTTGATCCGCGACATTGACCTCGGTCTTGTTCTCCGTTTCGCTTTGGAGCTGCCTACGCGATTTTGTAGTGCTCAATCGACCGCAATTCCAACATTCAAATGATTTTGACTTGTTGGAATTTATGTGATTTTGGATCTCGATGCGCCATTCCTCGACTTGCTCCGTCACGCCCATGCCCTCTGTTTGAACTTCTGCCTCTGCTATCTACATTGAAAGCGGCCCCGGAAGTTGAAGCTGCATCTGACTGTCTCCGGATCTCCTCAGTCAAGATCATGCTCACAACGTCATCGAACTTTAATTTCGACTTACAGGCCGAACTCTGCGATGGTAGCGTGACTGTGCCATTCGACTCTCAGGCATTGCGCCAAAAATTAATAGAGCTCGAACTTCATCACTAAAAGTGATTTCCACCGGGTTGTCAATTGGTCTACTACCTCATTGAATTCGTTGAGGTGTTCTCTAAATCTCCGCTTTCCATCATCTTCATATTGAACAATTTCTTGATCAAATGAACTTTATTTCTTTGCAGGCAATTGTTCATACATCTTTGGATAGAGTCGCCATGAGAAACGCCGTTGTCTTTTCATTTTTAATGTTGAAAGCGACCGACTTTGATAGGGTCAATCTAATTGCGCCGAGTGCTTTTCGATCAAGCACCTCCCACTCGTCGTCTTTCTCGCCTTACGGCTTTTCTTTCAACGGCTTATATAGGTCCTTACGATACAAATAGTCCTCCATTTGCATTTTCCAATATCCAAAATTTTTGCCATCAAATTTATCAATTTTGGAAATTCTCTCGTCTGTCGCCATTACTCCCACTCGAACAAAATGTGATTTTTGAAATCGTTTCGATGTGGAAGATCAGTCACGTTTGCAACCACAGAGCATACTAAGAATTTCAAGAGATATCACAAGCGTGGCTCGATACAGTTGTTGGGGGAACTAAGCGCCGCTAATTCGCCAAGATCGAGTGGGACACAAAAAATAATATCTGATCGAGAAAATAATGGACACTAAAATAAGCAAAAATATGGAACACCGAGATTTAACGTGGTTCGGCCAAACTGCCTACGTCCACGGACCCACACCAATATATTTCACTATCACAAAAGAAGTACAAAAATACCCTGTATTTTTTTTTCTCTACCTACGCAAAGGTTTTATCACTCTACTCACTTTTATCTCTCGTGTATAGCTTCTACACTGAAGCTCTCTCTCTTTTCTCTCTACACAAGATGTTTTGTGTTTTTTGGTGGTGATTGTGGTGTATGAAGCTACAAAAACTCTCCCGTATTTATAGGGAAAGATTGGAGAGTTGTTGCACCTAATCCTCACAATTGTCAAACAATGCATGCACAAGTTGTTTCTTGAGCCCCTCTTTTTGACCTCAATTTTTTCCTTCTTTGTGTGCCACCAACCCACTAACATGAGCAATATGTATGAAACAAGTTAAAACAAACATGGGTCAAGATGACCTTATATATATAATTCCTGTTTAGTTACTAGAAGCACGTACATGTCCAAGAAGGTTGTGCATGGTGGTGGTTGCCATGAGAAAAACTCCAATTATTCTCACCCGGCCCACTCAAAATTTCTAGTACCAAGACCCCAAAACTAAATACATCGAATTTTATCAAGAATATACCCCGAATATATATTCTGGTGAAATATTACCACCGCATGAAATAGATAACAATGTTTTAATAAGCAAGTGAAATATGTTTTATGGTTGTGTTCACCTATCCATAGTAAGTCACTATTAATATGTTGATGGCGGACATATTAACACCATGATGGAATCACAATTATTAAAATGATTGTTTTACCGATAGTACTCTTTATTACAAAAGAAAATGATATTTAATTAAACAATGAGGATAAGGAAAATAAACAAAGAAGAAAGAAAGAAAGAGAAGAGCAATTAGAAAAATAAAATATACTATAAATTTGGTTATGATTCTTGCAATGGAATTGAATGTGATGGCGATGTCGGTGATTTTGATTGTAACAAAACCATCTGTGCACTCTAGCCATTTTTTCTTTTTTCTTGAAAATAAGATCTGGTTGAGAGTTGTTTGGTATGTTTGGGTTTCACAATTTTTAGGTCTACTAATCACATTGCGACTAAGTTATAGTGATTCAAAATTAAGATTAAAACTAATTGCTATTAATAGTTTATAATGTATGCTACCAAATATCCAAATCCTTAAGCTTTTTATCTTCTTGTGGACTATGGACAATTCGGGGTAAGAATGTGTGATGCATTAAACATTTTCTTGATGGAAATTCAGTGAATTAAATTGGTATTTTGATTATTTCACATTACAAGAAATTTGACATTTAGAGGCGATCTATCCTCTCTATAGTCTCATGTCTATAGAGCATTAGAGGCGGCATGCTAATGCTAATGCTCTACAGGCACGAGGTTATAAGAACGACAGGTCACCCCTAAAGACCCAGTTTTTTATAGTGTCAGTATTATACTGTGAGTTACATTTTAAATTTATGGTTTCAAATCAAACCATAATAAAATTTGAATAAAGCAATACATTAAAAATATTAGTATAACTTTTTGAGAATATCAAGTATAGTATTTATTATTGTGTAATAGAATTTTAGAAAATTGCAATTTAATTATAATAAATTTCATTTCAAAATGTGAAATTCTACCTATGGTTTTTCTCCTGGTCATTTTCGGTATTGTTTTCCCGTTGGAGAATTAAACAAAAAACTAATAAATAGCTAAAAATTCAATTGGAAAGAAAAAAATAACTATCCCAATTGCAAAGAAATCACGATAAAGGAGAAAATTGATTGTCTTCTATTCACGCTTTATAAGAATCAAGAGTGGTGCAGCTTTTTTCTTGGTTGTTTTTAATATTTTTTCATGCTATAACATTAAAACACAAACTAATTTATTTTTATTTAAGAAATAATTCAATTAGAAAAAATCGATAATCACAATAATAAATGCCCCGGAGGTACGAAAATTGATTATCCCCTGTTCACATTTATAGCCATTATACTGCATTTCCTTCCTTTTAAATTAGTAATTTACAGGGGTTGTACATCAGCTAGCATTAATATTTTAAGTGTTTTTAATATCCTTTGGCTTTTATATTGATTCTTTTAAAAAAAAAAAAAAGAATAGCATGGCGAGTCAGTTATAAAAAAAATTAGTTTGACAATTGAGGTGTATAGTTTCAAAAAATTAATGCAATTATGACATGCTTAAAGATATTTAGCAATATGGGTAACATGGATATTAAGGAAAAAAGGTAAGGACAAAATAGTAATGTGAGCGTTTTAAACACATCTCCACTTTTATCTATGAGTGGTTAGATTGACACCACACTTTTTATTAAGCACACCACGCACTTAAATTGCATTCAATATTGCATTCAATATCCTTTAACTTTGAAATTTTTTGTACTTACATCAGTGAATATTTTTATTTGTGTGTTTTATCCTTAACATTCTATTAATTATCAAATCTTGTATTGCATCTTACTTTTATTATAAAAATTTGGTCATAAAAATCGTTTAATGTTATGAATATTTTATAACAAATGAGGCACTCGAGGGAATAAATATTATTATTCTATTGATGTGAATGACTATTATGCCCCTGATGAAATTATGTAATTACGATTGTACCATTTGAAGTGTTCCTATAAATAGGGCTTCAGTTATTAATGAATTCATTCCTGTGAATTCCTTATAATTCATTCTCTCTAAATTCTCTCTATTATTTCTATACTTTTATAACACGTTATCAGCACGAGTCTCTAACCCTTTGAGTAATATGAAAGAAGTATCTTTCTGATTGCATCTTATAGATGATCTTACATGTCAGCGGATTATTACAATGAAATACTCAATTTTTAACGAAATCTATATAATTATAAGTCAAATTCTCTCAAATTTTCAAAAATATCAAGCACATGATATTTTCTCTCTCTCGTTTAAATTTTTCTATAACTCTATAACACTGCCTTGTATTATAGCTCCCATTTTACTCCCTGCTCTTGACCTCTCACATCTCACATCCCATTTTCACTCCTATATATATATATATATATATATATACAGTATACATACAAAACACATAACAGTAGAAGAATTTGAGAATGGTCATGTGGAGAAAGCCTTCAACATTCCGTACATGTTCATCACACCACAAGGCCAGGTTAAAAATCCAAAGTTTGTAGAGGGAGTTTTGTCTGCATTAACCAAGGAAGAACATATTGTTGTGGGCTGTCAAAGTGGGGAGGTATATAATATATATATATTATATTATATTATATTACTTTATAATATAATAATATATTAAACTATAGCATTCGTTTTATCGAGATATAAGGAGCATACATTATCAAAATCAAATTTTCTCGACTCCATTATACTCGATTTAACGAGATCTTGATTGACACCAATATTGATAAGGTAAACTTTCAAAATTTACAAATCAGTACTGACTTTTGAAAAAGTTACAAAGGGTCCTTGAACTTGTGAATATTTACGTATTAATGCTTATAATGTTAAAACTTTATAAAGAGATATGTGCACGCACTTGTTGCGCATACCAAACAGCGGTAGCGGTTGGCGGTGAGTATGTATTAATATTTTATAAAGAAATATGTGTAGCGCCACTTTGCCAGAGCGCGCCATAGCTGGTATGATTTGGCGGCGAGATATTTCGATTTACGGCCGTTTACTTTGACGATAATTATATTTTGAAGAAATAGTTAGAACAAATTTGATTCTATAGATATTTAAGTCTCGCACTTTATTTATTGCAATTTAAATCTTTGCAATACCTCCTACTTGATGATGGGTTCAACCATCACTAAACGGAAGATTTTATATATTTATGCACTTTATATGCTAAGTGGAGGGTAATACCTTCTACTAAGCAGAACCTACTCCTGAAGAAGTAGTTAATCATTATGCATTTTAATTCTCGCAATTTAAATTTCGTAACTTTATATTTATTGCGATAATTTCCATGTGGTAGGTTCAACCACCTATTGGGGAGAATTTAATTTACGTAATTTAAATTTATGCACTTTGAAATTTGTATATATTTCCAATGTGGTGAGTTATATCACCGCGATTGGTATACATATTTTCAATATGATGGAGTTATCCCACACGTTTAGAATACTTATTACAAATGTGGTTGGATTAAACCCACGATTGGATAATCGATTTATATATGTTCGATATGAATATTCTATTGATATTAAAGAAGGGATTTGAGCAAGTGATGCAAGAATTTACCGTTGTATGTATTGATGAAATGAAATTGCTCAAAGAATCCCATTGTGATAAAACAGAAAGAAAATATACCGTGGTGAAAAATCTCATTATGAGATTAGTATATTGTGATATGATGAGAAATGCTCTTAAAGAAACATTTAATAAAGGAATGTTCACTTTCCACGTCTATTGAATATTGATGGAGAAAATTGAGTAAGTGGTACCTGAAGTTACCATTGGATAAATAAAATGCTCAATAGATCCCATGTTGATAAATCAAAGAAAATATATCGCATGGAGAGATTATATGAAGTAATCTCATCGATGATATGAGATTGTATTAATATGAGAATAAAATGCTCTTAAAGAAGTATAATCACTAGATTTCTGTATTTGAATAAAGCCAATATGATATTATTATTACTACTCCAGAAGAAGTACAAAACAGTCAAAGTGGAACATATTGAGAATATAAAAAAGTGGCAATAAATACTCGAAAATATAGAAATGCGAAAGGAAAATACATACTGAATCCATAAATGAGGGATGCGTCTCGAGAGTATAAATACTCCGTAACTCTGCCACCCCGAACATTCGGGTTCATAATGAAAGATCTAAAGGATCTCTTTTTCGCTTGACACCGATGGTCTGTGACCGATGGGTTTCAGCTTCCAAATATTTTTGAACATACGATTGAATCTTGATGAGTAGATCAGCAATTGTATTAGCAGAAACAAGTATATTTCTCGCTGAACGAGAAATAAATTTATGTTCTACACCCTGATTTAGAAATGCTAGCAGACCATCAAAGAAATAATTAATATTCAACAAACCTATGGGTTTGTTATGAAAGTTCCACTGTGCAAATGACGCTATATTGAATATTTCCTCCAGCGTGTTATAGCCGCCTGGAAGAATAATAAAAGCATCACTATTGCTCATCATGTACATCAGGCAGTCGTGGATGGATTGTGTTTGTAGCATCAATCCAGCTGGACTAATGACATTTCTAACTCCAATTCGATTACTGCCTCCAATTCGATGAAAAGGTATTACACTTGACACTCTTATCCCCCATGATTGTGCGACCATCATAAGACTCCTTAATAGTTTGTTATTAGTCCCTCCATATAGTATATTGATATTTTGTTTCCCTAACTCCCTTACAAGTTGGTCTGCCATATCCACATATTGGATATGACCTACTAGTCTGGAGCCACCAAGAACACATATGGTTTTAATCTGGCGAGGTAAAGGCTGACTTGTATGAGATGATTCTAAAATCTCCATATTCATCTCTACTCCTATCTCTCTTTTTACATTATACTTTTAATGTATGAACATGAGAGATATATGAATCCCTCTATTTAAAGAAAAATTTTCAAACCAATAATTGATTGTACTATTTACTTTTTGACAAATATGAAAGAGAAAAAGGTAGAAAAATTTTAGTGAAATGACATATACCTGTTGGTGATTGAAAAATAATATATATATATCTTAAAAATTGAAAAACAATATTTACAATTACAAGAAAAACATTGATCTTCGTTATTACACCGAACTTCCTTATATTAATATGAGAAAATTATTATACTAAGTTTTTCTACTAAATTTACAAACAGGATCTTCTAAAGTAAGTTTTTCAAGACTATAACGTGATTGTTCATCTTTGAATTTGGCCCATAAGGCCATCAGTTCACCTTGTACATGTCCACTAGGATGTGTCTCAAGAGCCTGTTGAATATCATCCAAAGGCTCCTTACTCAATCCATCCTTAATGAATGCTATCTTATCTTCTCGGTTACTAGACACGTACCCCACAGATTTACATCGAGTGTCACATGTCCACCGAGCACATTTGTAGCACCCTCCTAATCTTTTTGCTCTCCGTTTCTTTGAAAAACTACTTTTACCCATACCAGACATGTATTTAGAAGGAATCGAAACCTCACCAGATAATCGAACCTTTGCTTCAATTAAACATCGAACATCTCCTGGGATGCCCTTATTCATTAGCATCCTCAACCTTTCGAGTCTACCTCGATAAATTCTTTTTAGAATTTTGATCGGTAATGATGGATAGTATTTTCAAAGATTTGAGAGCATATGATCCATTATAAGATATGGGCTCTTATTAGGATGAATTTTGCAATAATTTTGATGATCTATTTATAGAATAATACGACGTGTATGAGATACGACTCCGCGTTAAAGCGTATGAGATACGACTCTGTAAAGCGTAAGAGCTAAGACTCCGCAGTTGAACAGTAGCCAGATGTGATGCGTATGAGCTGTAACTCCGTGTTTAAACAGTAGTAGACAATAATGTCACCAAAAGATGATGGAATATGTCGGTGAATTGTTTCTATGATAAATCATGTTGAGCATTATACAGATAATAGTGAAATTGATATAAGAATTTACTGAACTAGAAGTTCAATAATACTCGTTTGCAAAACCGGATTGACCATCCCGGTTTAAATAATTATTGAAATCAATATTTCAAGTGAAGAATTAAAAGAATTCTTCAATGATTGTTCTCGATAAATGATGAAATCATTACTAGCCAATATTGGGAATAAATCCCAAATATATTTGGAATAAAGGATGAGAAATATGGGCCCACTCATCCTCCATGTGGACTACTAGATATTATGATATGGATCCACTAGATAGTCACATGTGTATATGATTCGTAATTTGAAATTTACGAAATATTTGCTCACGGTATGAGCATGATTTCCAAATTTAATGATAAAGCTAGTAAATGTATATCCCAATACTTGAATAAATCCCTGAATGATTGAGTATGCGCATACAAGTGGGATATTATGTGGCAAATTACTTAAAGTCCTCCAATAAATTGCCAATATCGAGAATAGAATGCAAACTATATAAATTCTCATATTAAGGCTGAATGATGGGAACATATATGAGTTTTAGTGTTCTAAATTTTCTTAGCATGAGGGGGAGTATTAAACGCTGAAAATATGTGAAATGCATCATACTATATCCTCACAATTGAAATATGAATTTGAAGTTCAAGGATGCATGAAAGACTATGAACAATCACATATATCAGCTATGATGTTTTGATAAGTTAATATTGCTAGAAGCGTTGATATTATGAGATTTCCCCAATCATATATATCAAAGAAAATTATAAAAGATGGTCTTAATAACGGAGGCATATGCTCTTGAAGAGTATATAGACATAACTATATTGTGTAATCCTACAAGAGGATTGATAATGAGATATCTCGATAAGTTATGTCGATATGGGGAAAGAAATAAAATTGAAAGTGTCGGCACACTATGAAAAGATAGCGCTACATACTATCAATAATAGTGAGGATATTAAAATCCATCGAAAATGCCAATGCTGAAATATATGCCCTTATGATTAAAGTGTTCATGCACGGGTTTAATGAGAAATGAGAATGAAACTCTTGAAGAGGTTTCAAATGTATTATTGTATCAGTGCATGCAACGGCTCAAAATATCTATATTGATATTGTTGAGAAATTTATATGCTGTACTCTATTCCTTGATTGATGTTTTTGTCCCAAAGGGTTTTCTCAAACAATGTTTTTAATGAGGCAAATTTCAATCTCAATTCAATATGAAATCTCCAGAAGAGATTTAGGTATATATCTCGATATAGTGAGAAAATGAGATCGAAGCTATTGATTGCATATATGCACTGAATATAACATGATATTGTATAACATCTAAAATTTCATTCACGTGGAAATGAATGAAGAGTATCAACCAATGTATATGATACTCATACAAATTTATGAAAGATTTTGAAATGCTTGCAGCATACTTGTATAAAATATCGTTGCACTCTTTTCCCTTAGTGAGGTTTTATCCCATTGGGTTTTCCTAGCAAGGTTTTTAATGAGGCAACATTAAAGGCGTATTCACATGAATAATGTACTCTTTTTCCTTCATTAGGATTTTTTCCACTGGGTTTTTCCTAATAAGGTTTTAACGAGACATATTCATGATATATTGAGGACGACAAGAGAAATCGACACAGTGTATCTATTGGATCAAGTTATAATAGAGGCAATGATTTAGATTCAAATAATGATGATATTGAAATCCTTTACCAGAAGTAAGGATATCCGTCCTCAAGATATGAAATCAGATGGAATAGCTGTACTCTTTTTCCTTCGATCAAGTTTTTTCCCACTGGGTTTTCTTGACAAGGTTTTAACGAGGCAGCACGTGAATACTCCTATACCACTGATAGACATCAGGGGGAGCAATGTTTTGATGAAGCAGTATATAACCACTTCAAGCTATCCTACAATCAATTTGGAAGTTTTTCCATTGGATTTTTCTCCAAACAAGTTTAGAAGACAATTTCACAAATAGTCATTCAAGGGGGAGTGTTATGAATATTTTATAACAAATGAGGCACTCGAGGGAATAAATATTATTATTCTATTGATATGAATGACTATTATGCCCCTGATGAAATTATGTAATTACGATTGTACCATTTGAAGTGTTCCTATAAATAGGGCTTCAGTTATTAATGAATTCATTCCTGTGAATTCCTTATAATTCATTCTCTCTAAATTCTCTCTATTATTTCTATACTTTTATAACATTTAAGATATTTTAATAAATAAAAACTGACATCCATAAAGTACCATGGCACGTTTTCTTATTACTTTAGATCCTCCAAACAAAATTGATGAAATAGAAACAACTATTTATAAGAATAATAAGATGGGATAACCCCAGAGAAATGTGGGCAAAACTACAATAAAAAAATACTCGGGATATAAATCTCATAAGAAATCAAGATTTGGCGTATTAATAAAATGAGAATTTGGTGTAGTTGGTAACAAAAAAAAAAATAGTGCAAATATATTTACCCTTTATCTGTCAGTTATAATGATACTAATGATAAATGATTAAATCACTGTAAATGAATGGATTTTTTTTTATACTATCAAGTTAGTTTAATTTTGCATGGACTTATTAAAAGTTTCGAGTAATCAAATGTAACATTTTTTTATTGTTATCAAATGAATTTGTTCTATGAATTCTTGAAACTACTAAATGAGTTTTATTGTCGATGGAAAATCAAATAAAATTCATGTTTTACAAAAGTCATATGTTATATATCTTTTCATTTTCTAAAATTATATATATTTGTATCTATCAATTTAACAGTTTGTTACGTTATTGCTACTTAATTATACGTAGTGAAAAATATTTGATTGTACTTAATTTTTTAGTAATGGTGTAGAAATCATTAGTAGTAATAATATCAATTAATCAATATTAGTAATGTATTCATTATTTCATATAAGTAAATAAAATGTATCAACAATGAGCGCCAGTTTGATTAATAGAAAAATTGATAAGGGCATTATTGAAAATCAAAAGATTTCACACAGTTCATATTTTTCAATGTAGTATGATGATATCATATGATATGATAATTAGGGAAAATGGGTCTTGCCTTACAACAACATTGGGAAATTTGTTCTTAACTTTTTCTCTCTTAACTCACACTTTCCCAACTTCACAAATCCTTGTTTAAGATTTATTTTTTGTGTCGTCATTCTGTCAGCTACTGCCATTCAGTGCCAACATATTGCTGACTCGTGCAATTTACTTAAGCAGTCAGAAATCTTTATGTTTAATTAAGTCAAGCTTCTCTGTTGAACGCGTATCTCACTAGTCACAACAGTGTCCTTTCATTTTGTATTCGCTAAATACATTTGATATTGAAGATCTAGAGATGTATTATGAAGTGGAAAAACTAGCAAGAAAGTAAAGTTCAAAAACACATAACTGAAGTAATGTATGTAAATATGTAATGGGATTAGATATACAATTCTTGTCCAGGAACAACGCTAAACCAATCAACTTAATTATCGTGCTTCCATAATTGTAACTGACATTTGATTTACTGAGCTTGCTACATTACTACTACTCAAACTTTCGGCCATAAATAAATCTCTTTCTGTAAAAAAACCAGGTTGTCTTGCTTGAGATAATTCGCCGTCATTCCCAAACATTAACACAACTGAAGACATGCTCGGCCTGTCTTCTTGGCATTGTTGAACGCATAATAATCCCACGTGAATTGATCTCTGAACTTGTGACAAATAGTTTGAGACGCTAAGGTAAGGATCGACTATTTCCAAAGACCTCCCTTCTTTATACAACATCCATGCCTGTACCAATTGGTATCGGTTAAAGGATTCATTTTCTAAGAGTCATGCTATATGTATATAATGGTTTAAATAACAACACGTAGCGCACATCGCTGGAGTCATCTATTACAAGTAAGGTTTAACATTTGTCCATTTTATCTTCCGCATTAGTAGACATAAATTATTGGTGCCAACTATCAACTGCAAGTAACTTTTTCGTTTTGTGAATCCAAATCCTTAAAAGGACTAATTTGTTTTCAAAGTACAAGGAAGAAAATAAAGTGTACTTACATGTCCAAGAAGGTTGTGATGGTGTTCTTGGTGAAAAAATCCCCGATTTCTTTTGCCACTCACTATTTCGAGCACGAGCACGCCAAAGCTAAACACATCTGATTTTACAGAGAATAGGCCGTCTATAGCATATTCTGGAGACATATAGCCACCATAGAGAAAATTTAAAGGAATTTTAGTTATAAGTAACAGAAGGGCATTTCATACTACTATGTGCCAACTACTCGACTCGTGTTGGCTCCAGTCTCGTTTCCTCCAAAACTTCTAGCCATGCCAAAGTCTGATATCTTGGGGTTCATGTCAAAGTCGAGCAAAATGTTGCTGGCTTTGAGGTCTCTATGGATGATTCTAAGACGGGACTCTTGATGGAGATACATAAGTCCCCGAGCAATACCGTTAATTATGTGAAATCGCTTACACCAATCAAGTACCGCACTTTGCATTGGATCTGCACTTTAAGACATTAAGTGCGTCTGATTTTGATAGAATCTGGTATTAAATTAATTGTGCGAAGTAAATGTTTCTTACCGAATAGCAAAAAGTCGAGACTTCTATTACGCATGTATTCGTAAATCAACATCTTTTCTTCTCTTTGAATGCAACAACCTAGAAGCTTCACAAGATTTCGATGTTGTACTTTAGCTATACATTTAACTTCGTTCCTAAATTCATCAACTCCTTGGATGGAATTTCTAGATAGCCGTTTCACCGCAATTTCTTGCCCTCCCTCAAGTACACCCTAGTGTCACATTGGTGCATTTTGCATCTTAAAGTTACATGAAAAAGAGTAGATTTTCAAATCATTATGCTATAAAAGAAAAGAAGAGTTACATATTACCTTATAAACAGGTCCAAACCCACCCTCTCCAAGCTTTTTGTCGATCGAAAAATTATCAGTAGCTTTGGTTATTGTGTTCAAATCGAAGATTGGTAGTTCCATGTCTTCGTTGGAATTTTCAACGTTCTTATTGTTTGTAAATTCTTGGTCCAGCATTATGCCTGAAACACGAGCGATGTATTGTATGTAACTTGACAGAGAGAAGAAAAAAAAGTATTCCTCTTAGAAGACTAGAAACAACATTATTTCTCTTTTAAGCAATAAATTATTAATCTAAATTGTAACTAACATAATCAAGCTTGATGGCAGATTTTCCTTACCTCTTCTTAGCCTCTGGTTCTTCCTTCTACAAAAATACAACCTTAGAGTAAGCCCAAATAGAACTACTCCAAGTGACAACGACAAGCTTACTTCAAGAGTTATTCTTTCTTTCTTCCAAATTCTGCGCAAAATTTATACTATAAACAATCTCGAAAGTGAGATAAGATTTATAATTAAGGTCAATAAATGCATACGATTTTAGGAAGAAGCCATTCGACGTGAATATCTCCTCCTCCATCGAAGTTCCTTAATATTAATGAGATCTTCAAACCAAAGTATGTTGGGGAACTAGGCGCTGCTAATTCCGCCCAAGATCAGTGGGATAAATAAATGCGACTGAGAAAAAAAAATAATGGACGCTAAAATAAGCACAAATATAAAACACCGAGATTTAACGTGGTTCGGCCAAACTGCCTACGTCCACGGACCCACACCAATATATTTCACTATCACAAAAGGAGGAGTACAAAAAATACTACACTGTATTTTTCTCTACCTACGCAAAGGTTTTATCACTCCACTCACTTTTATCTCTCGTGTATAGCTTCTACACTGAAGCTCTCACACTCTCTCTACACAAGATACTCTGTGTTGTTTTGGTGGTAAGATGAATCCTGAAGGCTGCGGACATGTCTCGTATTTATAGGTGATCTTCACGCATCAAATGTCAAATATTGGGCACCTACTCTTGCTTAATTCAAGAAAGGTCACATGTTTTCTTTCTTTTTCTTGTCTGCCAATTCTTGGCCCATCCTTTTTGACTCCCATTTTTTCTTTCTTTGACAATTGTGGGCATGTCTCCACAAGCCCATTCTTTTTGACTTCATCTCCTACCACCAAACTCACTAACAATCTCCCACTTGAAGACTGATTTCAATCTGTCTTCACAATCTGGCTTCACCTTACTACATCTCATTTTGTAGCTTCGTGAAAAATATGATGTGGGTCACCACCTCTGTCTTCATTGCAGAAGACCAACTGAAGCTGAGCATAGCTCCAATTTCTCCTTGGTTACTGTCTTTGTCATCATGTCGGCTGGATTCTTGCTGCCTTGAATCTTTTCAAGCGTCAATACTCCATCTTCCAAAAGTGATCTGATGAAGTGATAACGGAGTCCAATATGTTTGGTTCTGGAATGAAATGCCGAATTCTTTGCGGATGTATCGCACTCGACTATCAACTGCGCAAGACATTCTTCTCTGTTGAAACCCAATTCTGCCAACAAACCTTGTAACCATATCATCTCTTTGCTAGCCTCGGTTACTGCCACGTACTCTGCTTCTGTAGTTGATAACGCAACAATCTTCTGTATCTGCGAAATCCAACTAACTGCAGTAGCACCAACTGTAAAGACATAACCGGTAGTGCTTCTTCTGCGATCTACCTCACCAGCAAAATCTGCATCTACGAAACCTCGTAGTTTCACTTCGCCTCGTCTAAAGCATAAGAATTTCTCAGTAGTTCCCCGTAGATATCTCAATATCCACTTTCGCATCCCAATCTTCGCTTTCAGGATTTGCCATATATCTGCTCACAACTCCCACTGCATGAGCAATATCTGGTCTGGTACAAACCATGGCATACATCAAACTTCCAATGGCTGAGGCATATGGAATTTTAGCCATGAAGTTTCTCTCCTCTTCTGTCTTAGGAGACTGGTCGTTGGATAGACGGAAATGATTCGCTAATGGCGTGCTGACTGGCTTTGCACTGCTCATGTTGAACCTTTGCAGGATTTGATCAACATACTTGGCACTGTGACAAGCGCAAAACACCCTTTTGCTTGTCTCTACAAATTCTCATCCCTAGAATTTGCTTTGCTTCACCCAAGTCCTTCATTTCGAATTCGCCGATAGTTGCTTCTTCAACTTCTTGATCTCGCCCATGTCAGAAGCCGACTACTAACATGTCATCGACATAAAGTAGCAAATGATATAGCTGGACTCGAACGCTGAGTAGCAACAATGGTCGGCATTACACTTCATGTAGCCATTTTTACGCATAAATCAGTCAAACTTCTTGTACCCTTTGTCTGGCGCTTGCTTTAAGCCGTATAGGCTCTTCTTCAATTTGCATACCCGACTTCTCTTTTCCTTTCACGAGAAGCCTTCGGTTCTTTGCATATAGATTTCCTCCTCTAAGTCACCATGGAGGAAAGCGGTTTTCACATCTAATCGCTCCAAGTGCAAGCCCTCATTGCAACAATGCTCAACACTGATCGAATTGTTGTCAGCTTCACAACTGGCGAAAATATTTCCGTGTAGTCAATTCCTTCTTTCTGCTGGAAACCTTTGACTACCAATCTCGCCTTGTATCTTTTCGAACCATCATGTTCTTCTTTGATTCTGTACACCCATTTGTTATTAAGAGCTTTCTTCCCTCTGGGCAACTCAGCTAGTTCCCACGTCTGGTTGGAGATGAGAGACTTTATCTCGTCTTTCATTGCAAGCTCCCACTTAACAGAATCTCCCACCTGACATGCCTCGTCATAGCATTCAGGTTCACCGGCGTCAGTGAGCAACATGTAGTTCATGTACTTCCGATTCGGAACATGAGGTCGACTTGACCTCCTCACAATGGGGGTCGGAGCTGGAGACTGTGGTGAATCAGCCTCCGAGATGGGCTCCTCTGTCTGCAGACCCTCATCTGTCTGCTTTGACGTACTTCCTTCTAGAGTGTCGTCCGGAACAACATATGTTGGATCATCGTGGATTGTGTCATTGGACTGCATCGCATTTCTGTCCTTGTACATCACCTTTTCATTGAATATGACATCCCGGCTTCTGATGAGCTTTTGTTACGGTCATCCCAAAGCGGTGCCGAACTCGTCTCCACCATATCCAGCGAAAGTACACTTTAGTGATTTGGAGTCTAACTTACTCTAGCATTATCACTAATGTGCACATACGCCGACACAACCGAATACTTTCAAATGAGAAAGTTTCACTTCTTTTCGCTCCAAACTTCTTCCAGGTATCTGTACTCCAATGGTACAAGCGGTCCACGATTAACTAGGTATGCCGTGTATTGGCGACGCCCCAAAGCGTTTTTGGCGGGCTCGCATGTATTCTCATGCTTCTGGCTCTTTCTGTCAACGTTCGATTCATGCGCTCTGCAACTCCATTCTGTTGCGGTGTTCCTGGCAACGTTCTCTCCAACTTGATGCCATTTTGGTAACAAAATTTCTTGAACGCCAAATTTTCGTACTCTCCACCATTGTCAGATCTCAACTTCTTCACTCGCAAACCAGTTTCATTCTCCACCATGGCCTTCCACTTCTTGAACGCCTCGAACACATCGGATTTGTGTCTCAAGAAGTAAACCCACACCTTTCTCGAGTGGTCATCAATGAAAGTCACAAAGTATGACTTTCCACCAATTGATGAAAGCTGTTGTTGGACCCCACACATCTGTGGACAAGTTCAAGCTTCTCTTTCTTTAGAGTTCTGCCACTTGTATTGAAACTCACCCGTTTCTGCTTCCAGAAAATACAACTTTCACAAAAGTCTAAATCAATAGACTGAAGCCCTGGTAGTTTTCCTTTTGCATGCATGTACTTGAGCCCTTTCTGGCTCATATGCCCAAGTCTTTGGTGCCACAGGTTCGCATCCTTGCTATCAGCAACTGCAATTGTCATACACGCATTCGCCGTTGTGTATAGGGTGCCACTATCCTTGCCACGTGCGATTATCATGGCCCCCTTGGTGATTTTCCAATTATCACCAGAGAAGGCTTGTGTCACATCCTTCTCTCGACAAGCTGTTTGGGAGATCAAATTTTTCCTCAATGCGGAATATGTCTCACGTCCTTCAATTTCCATACAGATCCATTAACATTGATCTGTACTTCTCCTATGCCCACCACGCTGCAAGGATGATCGTCTCCGAGATATACTTCTCCGAAGTTTCCCGACACATAATTTGCGAAAAAGTGTCGATTTGCGGTGGCATGGAACGATGCTCCAGAGTCTATTACCCAATAGTCGGCCTTCCTCTCCATGGAGCATATCAAAGCATCACGTGTTTCTTCGGTCCACGACATTGACCTCGGTCTTGTTCTCCGTTTCTTTTGAGCCGCCTCTACACCGATTTTTGTAGTGCCCAACGACCGCAATTCCAACATTCAACGGACTTGTTGGAATTTACGTGATTTTTGGATCTCGATGCGCCATTCCTCGACTTGCTCAGTCACGCCCGTGCCCTCTGTTTGAACTTACGCCTCTACTATCTACATTGAAAGCGGCCGGAAGTTGAAGGCGCATCGGCTGTCTCGGATCTCCTCGGTCAAGATCATGCTCACAACGTCATCGAACTTCAATTTCGACTTTCCGGCCGAACCATCGATGGTCGTGATCGTGCCATTCGGCTCTCGAACAATCGCCCAAGAATTAATAGAGCTCGAACCTCATCACTAAAAGTGATTTCCACCGTGGTCAATTGGTCTACTACCTCATTGAATTCGTTGAGGTGTTCTCCAAATCTCCCTTTCATCATCTTCATATTGAACAATTTCTTGATCAAATGAACTTTATTTCTTTATGACGGTGCTCATACATCTTTGGATAGAGCTGCCATGAGAGACGCCGTTGTCTTCTCATTTTTAATGTTGAAAGCGACCGACTTTGATAGGGTCAATCTAATTGCGCCGAGTGCTTTTCGATCAAGCACCTCCCACTCGTCGTCTTTCTCGCCTTCTGGCTTTTCTTTCAACGGCTTATATAGGTCCTTCTGATACAAATAGTCCTCCATTTGCATTTTCCAATATCCAAAATTTTTGCCATCAAATTTATCAATTTTGGAAATTCTCTCGTCTGTCGCCATTACTCCCACTCGAACAAAATGTGATTTTTCGAGAAATCGTTTCTGATGTGGAAGATCAGTCTATGCTGCAACCACAG
Organism: Jasminum sambac; assembly: GCA_018223645.1. Taxonomy (NCBI): domain Eukaryota; kingdom Viridiplantae; phylum Streptophyta; class Magnoliopsida; order Lamiales; family Oleaceae; genus Jasminum; species Jasminum sambac. The sequence goes on from CP073642.1 coordinate 15,835,979, forward strand.
AGCATACTAAGAATTTCAAGAGATATCACAAACAAAGCTCGATACGGTTGTTGGGGAACTAGTATTGCTAATTCCGCCCAAGATCAGTGGGATAAATAAATGCGACTGAAGAAAAAATAATGGACGCTAAAATAAGCACAAATATAAAACACCGAGATTTAACGTGGTTCGGCCAAACTGCCTACGTCCACGGACCCACACCAATATATTTCACTATCACAAAAGGAGGAGTACAAAAATACTACACTGTATTTTTCTCTACCTACGCAAAGGTTTTATCACTCCACTCACTTTTATCTCTCGTGTATAGCTTCTACACTGAAGCTCTCACACTCTCTCTACACAAGATACTCTGTGTTGTTTTGGTGGTAAGATGAATGTTGTGGTTTCAATGGAGAAATGTGAGCTATTTATAGCGAAAGATCTTCACGTTGTTGGGCACCTACTCTTGCTTAATTCAAGAAAGGCTGCGCAATGTTTTCTTTCTTTTTCTTGTCTGCCAATTCTTGGCCCATCCTTTTTGACTCCCATTTTTTTTCTTTCTTTGACAATTGTGGCCATGTCTCCACAAGCCCATTCTTTTTGACTTCATCTCCTACCACCAAACTCACTAACAGTATTGTATGTAACTTGACAGAGAGAAGAAAAATAAGTATTCCTCTTAGAAGACTAGAAACAACATTATTTCTCTCTTAAGCAATAAATTATTAATCTAAATTGTAACTAACATAATCAAGCTTGATGGCAGATTTTCCTTACCTCTTCTTAGCCTCTGGTTCTTCCTTCCACAAAAATACAACCTTAGAGTAAGCCCAAATAGAACTACTCCAAGTGACAACGACAAGCTTACTTCAAGAGTTATTCTTTTCTTTCTTCCAAAATCTGCAAAATTTATACTATAAACAATCTCGAAAGTGAGATAAGATTTATAATTAAGGTCAATAAATGCATACGTAATTCGGAAGAGGCCATTCGGACGTAGATATCTTCTCCTCCATCAACGAGTTCCTTAATGTTAGTGAGATCTTCAAACCAAAGTAGGCATCCACTTCCCCTTATATCCAAGGTACTATATGCCATGCACGAACAATTTTTCGAGCAAATTACCTTGCACTCGTCAAGTGTCATACTTTCGTTATACAATGAAGATTTTGTGTCCGCAATTTAATACCAGAATACTTGAGAAATACATCTCCCTGTTGACAATTCAAGGAAGTTCTCCGAACACATCCATTTGCCCAATCCGCATTGAGCCATTCGTCTGGATCTTTAGGCTGAAATCTATCCAAACACCAACAAACTGGAGATTTTGCAACATTACAACTACCATATGCACCACATAATCTATAGATGTCACAATTATCTGTTGGAGCTGTAAGATAAACAACCCAACCCTGAGTTCGATTAACCCACGTCTGGCGTTGTCCAACGCCACCTACACTCAAGGTAAATCTTGAAATGACTGATTTGTTAAGTAGCTTAAAAGAATAGTACGCCTCCTTCTTGTTTAAAATGATTCCATATTGGAAAATCGGATTTTTTCGCAAGTTTGGCGTCCCACTAAAGCGGAGTCCATTCCACGGTCCAGTTTTGAACTGCACAGTTGAACCTTCCTTCAAGACTAGTTGTGGATAACCGGTAGGATCGAAATGATATGTATAATCTCCCGAAGATGGATCATCATTTCTCTTCCATGATGTTATGTACAATTCTTGATTAGTTCTAAAGTTCCAACCAAACTTCATCCCTGGAAATACTGTATCAGTTGGATGATCAAAACTCTCCCACGCGAAATTTTTAGGTTCGTCATCGTTTGCATCTTTCACAACAAAGTTCCCCGAATCTAGCAATTTTGCGACTGGATTTTTCACCGGCCGTGACATATTACTCGTCCATAGCATCACGCCATTAATGTAGTTTAGAAGAAGAAGGCGGCTAGGCTCGACAACCTTCAATACTCCAGTTGTGTTTGTTAGTGGAACTTCTCTGTTGGCCACCCACACAGTTGTCATAACTGTAACCTGCTTGTACCACATGCCGACGTATCGGTTCTTGGAATTTCCCGATCCAGGACTGAAGAATCCCAATTCAAAAGTTCCGTCAGATGAAACAATGGTCTCACCGTCTCTGAAAATCTGTGTAGTCGTTATAGTATCGGTCATGTTGGAAATACTTTGGACAGACATTACAAGGATTAAGGGAAGAATTATTGGAAAAGCTTGGTTCAATAACTTCATAGTTTTAGTATTTGTCTAACAGGACTGAGTTTGTTCTTCTTGTTTTTTATGCTTGAATTTGAAGGTTGAATGAGTCTTTAGGTCCATGTTCATAGCTTATCTTCACTATGGCCAGTGCTTAAGGATGATTAAGTCATCGCCATTACAAACACGTTATCCAATTGGCTATCTCTAAGGTTAAGAATCTGCATGACATTTCTATTCATTGTTAGATCCTATTAGATATGAACGAGAAAAATATAGAAACAAACAAACAGTGACTAGTTGGTCGTCGGCCTTTTTGTATAATCATTTAGGCTAAAGTTACATAAATTGGAAACTAAATAAAATCATAATTGAAATAATTTTTCTCGTCAACACACTTTTATGGTTGCATCAATCAAACAACCTATCGGGCATCTGGCAATGTAATTGTCACTTCATTTAATGAATTGGTTGTGTTTTTGCTTGTCGAACTTTCAGCCATATCTATATCGCTTTCAGCTCAACTTCATTTTCCAACATGAAAATCGTAGTAGACATGCTCGGCCTATCTTTAGGATATTGTTGCATGCATACGAGGCCGACGTGGGTTGATCGTACACATAAATTGAATTAGTTAAGTGAGCGTTTGTCCAATTAAATTCTAATTGTGCTAAAAATTAACTTTTTTGGTTGAATAGTGGCAGTCACCATATCGATAATGTTTAAGTAGAATACAGGTTAAAACAAATATAGCCACAGAGGACCTTATATAATTTTTGTCTAGTTACTAGCAACACTTACATGTCCAACAAGGTAGCTAGTGGTGGTGATGGCCATGAGAAAACCTCCAATTCTTCTTTCCACTCACAATTTCTAGTACCACGACACCAAATCTAAAGACATCTAATTTTATCGAGAATATGCGCCCCGACTATATATTCTGGTGACATGTAACTACTGTGTAGAATAAAGAACGATGTTATAAGCTATTGGATTATATTTTATAGTTGTGTTTACTTATCCATGGTGAGTAGCTATTAATATGATAGTGGTGGACATATTAATACCTACATTGTGTTTAGGATATTTCAATGTCTTAGATGTATTGCCATATGTATAGAGATTCTTAAAATGTTCCCACAACTCGGAGAGTTTGTCTCCAGTCTGATCCCCCCGGAAAAATTCTAGCCATACCAAAATCGGACTTTGAGGTCCCCATGGACAATTCGCATCCGAGAATCCACTAGTACAGAAATGACATTAGGTGTCGCCCATTGGGTGGCGGTTCTTTGGAAAAACGCCACCCAAAAATAAAGGGTGGCGATTGTTAGAAAAAACCGCCACCTTTTACGCATTTAAAAAAAAAATTTAAGCTTTGGGTGGCGGTTCTTTTCAAGCTAGAACCGCCACCCAAAGTAGACAACGGGTGGCGGTTCTTTAAAGAACCGCCACCCAAAGCTTAATTTTAAAAAAAACGGGTGGCGGTTGTAGAAACAACCGCCACCCAAAGTATTATAATTTTTTTTTTTTTTTGAAATGAACATGGGTGGCGGTTGTAAGTACAACCGCCACCCGAAATTAATTTTAAAATTTGAAATTTCAAAATTTTTCGCATTTTGGGTGGCGGTTGTACAGTACAACCGCCACCCGAAATGCGAAAAATTTTGAAATTTCAAATTTCGTATTTTATAATTAACTTCGGGTGGCGGTTGTACTATACAACCGCCACCCAAAATATCAGATACATCATTATTTATGCTTTCTTCCTCATTAATTCTTTCTCATTCTTCTTTCTCTCAAGGGAGAAATTTACAAATTATGGTACACAGTAAAGGTAAAGGTAAGCTTCCTCTATCTATTACTTACAAATTCGTGTATTTTTTTCATGCTAATCGTGTATTTCGTGTAATTAAAAAATTAATCTTTTTTTTGAGTTTTTAAGGATTCAAACTTTAAATGGCCATAACTTTTGCATACGATGTCCGTTTTCAACCCATGAGTACATTCCGGAATCGTCGCGACGAGTTCTACGACATTCACCGCTATTGCTGTGACCCCATCTTTCAGCCCGATCTGAGGTCGTTTAAGGCCTCAAAACGCACTTTTTAATTTTTCATCTTATAATTTCGTATTTTTGTTCTTAGATTGTTCATTTTGTTGTAATTGCAAGTGATTGGTATTAATTTCGTTCTTACTTACACTCGTAAAAAAAAAAAAAAAAAGAGGTGGATTTTGGGTGGCGGTTTTGCACTAGAACCGCCACCCAAAGTGGTTTTTTTTTTAAAAAAAGTACTTAGGGTGGCGGTTGTTAAAAACAACCGCCACCCTAAGTACTTTTTTTTTTTAAAAAACTACTTTGGGTGGCGGTTGTTTTAAAAAACAACCGCCACCCGAAGTGTTTTGGGTGGCGTTTTTTGGAACTGCCACCCTTTCTTCGACTTTGGGTGTCGCCGGTTTGGGTGGCGGTCAAAGAACCGCCACCCGAAGTGCAAAACAACCGCCACCCAAAGTCATTTCTGTACTAGTGATCTTGATGAAGATACATTAGACACTAGCAATACCCTTGATAATGTTGAAGTGCTTAGGCACTCAAGTAGACTAATTTTCGTCTCGTGTGTCAAATGAACACTCTTCTCTTATTAGTATATTAATAACGTTAAACAGGTGATGTAAATACATATCCTTGAATACGAAATTCTCACCGAATAGAATAAAGTCTAGGCTTTTGTTGGTGATGTATTCATAAATCAGCATCTTTTTATGTTTCTCAATGCAGCATCCAAGAAACTTCACAAGATTTCGGTGTTGAAGTTCTGAAATGCATACTACCTCCAAGTTTGCATAAGCAGAACATGAGCAATTCCTCAAGCACGCTAACTTGCATTCTTGAAGCGTCATACTTGCGTTAAACCAAGAATTTCGTGTATCTGGCATTTTAATACTCGAATACTTTAAAAACACGTTGCCCTTAAATTCAAGGGGGGTCGTCTAACACACCTGGCCCACTCGACCAATCCGACATTAACCAATCTTCCCGAGTTGAGTAACAGAGCAAATGGAGCTTGACTTGACCTTGACGCATTAGTCGACCATAAGATGTTATTAGCGTTGTCAAAAAGAAGGAGAATTCCTTGCTGGATGAATTTTAACACACCTGATGTATTCTTAAGTGGAGTTTCTCTGCCGGCAACCCAAACTACAAGCAGGAATCTTCTTGTACCAAATTCCAACATATCGATTGCAGAGTTTTCGGGGCTGAAAAATCCCAATGCAAATCTCCCACCTGAGGAAATCAGAATCTCACCATCTCCAAGTATTTGGGTTGTGTTTATGGTATCACTTGCAATGGAAATCCTTAGGATGGAGAAGAAGGATGTGATAGGAGAAGGAGAAAAGGTATATATTTAATTGATTTCTTCATGGTTCATCTTACTTTTTACCTTGATTTTTTGTCTTCATATATTACACGGCCTCTCTGTCTAGTGTGTCTCCCTCTCTGTCTTTCTTGATTTAGTTGAATACATAGAAAGGCTAGAAATTAACAACTAACAAGAAACATATCGTTTATCGTCGTTTGCTTCTCTTAGGACAAGGTTTCTGATTTAAAGATCAATTTTACATAATCAATACAAAGAATTGTGAATGAATGAATGAATGTTGTGTGCATCTTCTTCTTTATCTAGCTTCTATATCAGTCATTGTCAATGCATTTGAATTGGGATGTGGTTTACAAGTTTCTTCATAATTGCAACACTCTCCCATGAAAAATCCAGGTACTTTAGGATCTGGTAAATTCATTCCCTCTTCACTTCCCAACATCAAAAGCACAGTGGACATTACCGGCCTGTCTTCCGCGTGTTTTTGAACGCATAATAAGCCCACATGTATACATCTCTTCACTTGAGATTCATCGAACGAATATTTCAGACACTCGTCCATTAGCTTCAAAGCCTCATCTTCTTTCCAAAGTAGCCATGCCTGTCAAAATTGCTCAAATTAGACGAGTGTTTGTTGCTTGTGTGAAGGTGTTAAAACCAGCAAGAAAGTGAAGTTTGACTTTGCTTGTGCTACTTACATGTCCTAGAAGGCAATTAGAGTGATCCACGTGTTTGAAACTTCTGTTCTTTTTGCCACTCACTATCTCTAACAAAACCACGCCCATGCTAAATACATCTGATTTTACTGAGAACTTTCCATCAAATGCATACTCGGGAGCCATATAACCACTGTATAAGTCATCGGTCGATGGTCATACAATGTTGTAGGGACAATTATCCTTTTTCTTTTTCAGCATAAGTAAAGGAGAAAATAAAACTTACTATGTCCCAATAACTCTTCTAGTTATTGCTATATTTTGACCTCCTTCGACGATTCTTGCCAGGCCAAAGTCTGAAATTTTTGGGTTTAGATGTTCGTCTAGCAAAATATTGCTCGTTTTGAGGTCCCTGTGAATGACGTTTAATCTGGAGTCCTGGTGAAGGTAGAGTAATCCTTTTGCAATCCCCATGATAATGTCAAAACGCTTGGGCCATGATAACATCATCCTTTTATCCCGATCTGCACGAAGTTAAACACTTCGTTAGTGTCAAAACTAAGATATATGATCAATCAAATAAGATCAATATTACTTGTACGACTTTACAACAAAGTTGCAACTTGCAATATTGCAAGTTTGTAGGTATTGATTTTAGTTATGTTATGTACGCAAATTGTCAACTTAATTGTATAAGTAGCAAAGCTAATCAGATAAAGGGTCTTCATAAGGCGCACCAAAAATAAACGTATCCAAACTTTTGTTCTGCATGTACTCATAGATCAACATCCTTTCATCTCCCTTAGTGCAGCACCCCAAAAGTCGGACGAGGTTTCTATGTTGGAGCTTGGCAATCAAACTCACTTCATTGGTAAATTCTTCGAGACCTTGCGTAGATGTTTTCGACAGTCTCTTTACTGCCATTCTTTGTCCATCCGATAAGCAACCCTACAAATGCAATACAAGGTATGAACATTAGAGTGATATATTCATATAATGTAAAAACTCTGTAAAAGAACTTACCTGGTAAACAGGTCCATAACCACCTTCGCCAATCATGTTTTCACCGGAGAAGTTATTTGTGGCAGCAGCTACAGTTGCCAGATTGAACGAAGGTAATTCTAGGTCTTCGATTTTCGTTTCTTCTCCTTAAAGAACAAATTGCTTCTTTAGGGATGACTCTCTCTATGCTTGTGATAAAAACCACTGCGACGAAGTAAAGAGGATAAGTAAGGATAAGTATAGTTACCTTGTCTCATTAGCCTTATCTTCAGAAGTACGACCGCTAAGATGAAAACAGAGACAAGCACTCCTACAGCAATCAATATGAAGATTAGCTTTGACGAGCTATTCTTCGTTTTTTCTGGATGATTGTTGGATTCTACATTGAAAAAGACCGACTCATGTTAGTAGTCTTGTCTTCTACATTATGATTTTGATCCTACTAAAAGAGTTAAAACATACGCTTATGGATCTACGTGGGTTATTTATTTTTATTAGAGGTGATAATCAAAGGATATGAAATGAGACAACAGATTTTAGCGCTAGAGTTACCTAGTTCTGACAATGGCAAACGAATGTTGATGTTAAGGTTGCTCTCTACTCCAAGAGGCTCTCTAACATCAACCAAATCCCCGAACCACATCAAGCATCCACCGGTTACAAAAGGCATAGCATAAGCCGTACAAGAACAACTCTCATAACATTGCGCTTGACATTCATCCCGATTAATACTAGCATTCAGACGAATCCTTAACGTATCAGGAAAAGTCGCACTCAACGTTAAAAATCCGTCTCCACCCGTACAATTTAGTGGCATCATCCTAACACATCCAAGGGAATAATCTTGCAAGTCCCAAGCCCTTTTTGATCGCGGGACGAACCCCTTAAGACACTCACATATAGGCACCTTACTAATCCTACAAATTCCGTTCGGCCCACATCGACTGTACTTGTCACACGTGTCACGTGGTTGCGTGTGTACAAGATTCCACCCGTTTCCCGTTTCGTTCATTGTATACCGATAGAGATACCCCGATGGCTCAATCGTTAACCTCGTCAGTAACGAACCGTTATCATAAACAGATACTCTATCCTTACCCAATAACACAAGCGGTCTAAATGGTACGGTAGGGCTAAACGGTACGTTATTAAAGTTCTCACCGTTGTACGGGCCGCTACGGCATAGTCTCGCCATCCCCTCATAGACGACCATTTGAACTAACCCGCCACGGTATTCGACCCTGTCGGAATATTCCCCAACCGACGGATCGTCGGAGCTTCTCCAGGATGTTAAATGCTTGTCGTTGCCATCTAAAACGTCGTCTGTCAGCAACATTCCGGGTAACCTGGTGTCACATGGGTAATCAAAGCTCTGCCAGAGGTAACTTGTTAGAGAACTTACGTTCATGTTATCGATGAGTACGAGGTTTCCGTTGTCTAACAGCTGCACAATTGGACTCAATGCAACCGTTGATAAGTCCGCGGATGACCAGATGACGGTTTTGTTACCACTAAGGATTTGTAAAGTTCCGTTTGTGGCTGCAGAGAAGGTCCCATTTGAATCTTCGATGGGGTTGTTCCTGTTGGCAACCCAAACGACGACATCTGGGGTTGATTTATACCATATTCCTAAGAATTTGTTGGTGGAGCTACCTGGGGAGAAGAAACCCAGCACGAAGATTTGATTCTTGGAGATTAAAGTTTGTCCACCATTGATGGTCTGGTTTGGAGAAAGTGTGTCGGTTGAGAGAGAGAGATTTAGAAAGCTTAAAGAACAGGTGAGAGCTATGAAAATTGTGCTAAATTTTGATTCCAGCATTTTTTTTTTTTTTTTAATTTTATTTTTTGGTTTCGTTGGGGATGAGAGTGGTACCGCAAAGGTAAAGAAACGCGAATGGAAGATGTGTTGTTGATTATGCCACGTTAATGTCAATTTAGTCCCCCATCCAGCAAATTTTTTTTTTTTTTTCTTTCTGTTGGGGATGAGAATATTACAGTGAACGAAAAGGAATATAATAAAATCTTTGATGTTGATGATGTGATTTTGTGGCGACACGTTGACGGTTCATTCGAGTTTCCTGCCAATTTGGAGTTTTTTTTTTCGTAATAAATTTGACTTTTCTTTTCCTCTGGTTGGTCAAACACGTATGCTGAATTTGGGGGCCGGCACTGTTGCCCAACCAACTCATTGAATTTTTTTAAGTACAGTGTTCAATCAATCACCCCCAAATTGTGAGTCTTTCACAAAGGATTTTAACTACACAACAAGAGAATATTATTTTTTATATTACTTTATAAACTTTAATACTTTTCAATTCAAGGCAGGCAGGTCTCTTCAAAGAATTGATTTTTTTATTATTCTTAAAAATGTATTGCATAAAGAAAGATAGTAGTCCTCTGCATTTGCTAGCATTATTGGTTTCATATGGCAGAGGTAAAGACTAAAGAAGGCCAAGGAGGAGGAACTAAAAGTCCAAAGTCAAATAAAAATCTATGGATGAACCCCATTTGATAATTGTTGTAAAAACTGCATTACAAAGTGAATAGAATTGTGGAGTGTATTTTCTCAAAAAAAAAAAAAGAATTATGCAGTTTATTTATACAATTATTCAAATTCGATAGATTTACATTTCAATTCTTATTGTTCACATTTCAATGTCACCGCATAAGTTATTATGTCACATTTTAATATTGCTCGAGATTACAGTGTTCATATTACACCAGCACATCAATACCACTATATCGAAAAATCTCCAAGCATCACATAATTGGTGATTACATCATCACTATTTGTAGATAATACCGTTCTGACTTCTTCTCAATATTTTAATTTTTTTAATTTGTTTTTTGTAACATGATTTCATCAACCAGTGAGAAGGGTAATATAACTATTTGTACACTCCTGCAAATTGCAGAATATGTCCAGTATACGGGAGTACACATGGGCAAACACATTGACATTTGAAAGGAAGCTTCTGAATGTAATCAACATTTTGTAATCACAATTTTAAACCTCTCTATCTAGCTTCTGGGTCAGTTATAGTCATTGTACTAGTAATCAGCTCTTCTTTACAAGTTTCTTCGTTGCTACAACTCATTCCCATGAAAAATCCAGGTTCTTTAGGATCAGGCAAATGTCCTCCCTCTTCACTTCCTAACATGAAAACCACTGAGGACATGTTTGGCCTATCTTCCACACGTTTTTGAACGCATAATAAACCCACGTGAATGCACCTCTTTACTTGGTATTCAACGTATGTATCTTTCAAGCATATGTCCATTAGTTCTAAAGCCCTGTCTTCCTTCCAAAGAAGCCATGCCTATAGAAAATCCGAAACAGTTTAGATGAGGTTTCTTGCTCACGTGAAAAAATAGTCGTTGAAATGTTCAATTTAGGTGAATTACTTACATGGCCTAATAGGCTATGGCAGTGATCGTTATGTCTAAAACCTCTATTCCTTTTCCCACTCACTATCTCTAACAAGACGACTCCCATACTAAAGACGTCTGACTTTATAGAGAACGTGCCGCCGATGGTGTACTCCGGAGCCATATAGCCACTACATGAAGATATTACGGATTGTAAGATCTAATGACGGAGAATTGTATGTTTTGTTTTTTATTTGGTCGAGTTAAGAAAACTTACTATGTCCCAATCACTCGTCTTGTTCTTGCTATACTTTGATCCCCTCCAACAATTCTCGCCAAGCCAAAATCTGAAATCTTGGGATTTAGATTTTCATCTAACAAAATGTTGCTGGTTTTGAGATCTCGATGGATGACGTTTAATCTTGAGTCGTGGTGAAGATAGAGCAATCCTTTTGCAGTTCCCATGATGATGTCGCAACGCTTGGGCCAGGACAATATTGTCTTTTTATCTTCATCTATATAGAATTGCACAGATTTTTAATGTCAAAAACCAAGATATTTTTATGCCCCCTTGCCTTTTGCCCATTTACTTGGCAAAAATAGATACATATAATTTTTTATAATCTACAAACAAAAATCAAATAAACGGTTTCTTAAGTCACACCAAATATGAAAGTGTTCAAGCTTTTGTTCTGCATGTACTCATAGATCAACATCCTTTCCTCTCCTTTACTGCAATGTCCCAATAGTCGGACAAGGTTTCTATGTTGTAGTTTGGCAATCAAACTCACTTCATTGGTAAATTCTTCGAGACCTTGTGTGGATGTTTTCGATAGTCTTTTTACTGCTATTCGTAGTCCATCCAATAAACTACCCTGCATATCCAATACAAGATTTTAGTGTGATATAATCACATAATGTGAAATTGAACTCCACAAAAGAACTTACCCGGTAAACAGGTCCATAACCACCTTCACCAATCATGTTTTCACTGGAGAAGTTACATGTTGCAGCAGCTACGGTTGCCAAATTGAACGAAGGTAAATCGGGATCCTCAATTTTCCTTTTTTCTCCTATAAAATGGATCATTTCTTTAGGGACAACTCTTCAGTGGCTGTGACAAAAACCTTTGCTAAGAAGTGAAGATGATAAGTATCTCATTACCTCGTCTCATTAGTCTTATCCTTAGAAGTACGACCGCTAAGATCAAGACAGAGATAAACACTCCGATAGCAATCAATATGAAGATCAGCTTTGATGTCCTATTCTTCATTTGTTCTGGATTATTATTGGATTCTACACCGATAAATACCCACTGCTGTTAGTAGTCTTGTGTTCTACATTGTGATTCTTGATCCCACTAAAAAAGTTAAAAATAGACTTACGAGTCTAGATTTATGTAGTTTATTTTGGGTAGAGGTGACAGCCAAGGGATATGAAATAAAAAAAAATAGATTCTAACCCTACACTTACCTAGTTCTGACAATGGCAAACGAATGTTGATGTTAAGGTTGCTCGCTACTCCAAGGGGCTCTCTAACATCAATCAAATCCCCAAACCACATCAGGCATCCACCGGTTAGAAAAGGAGTAGCATAAGCCATACACGAACAACTCTCATAACACAGCGCTCGACATTCGTCTCGACCAATATTAGCATTGAGTCGAATCTTTACCGTATCAGGAGAAGTCGCACTCAATGTTAAAAATCCGTCTCCACCCCTACAATCTAGCGGCATTTTCCTAACACATCCACCGGAAAAATCTTGCAAGTCCCACGCCCTTTGAGATCGCGGGACAAATCCCTTAAGACACTCACATATAGGCACATTACTAATCTTACATATACCATTAGGGCCACATCGACCGTACTTGGCACACGTGTCACGTGGGTTCATGTGTTCAAGATTCCACCCATTTCTCGTCTCATTCATTGTATACCGAATCAAGTAGCCAGATGACTCCATCGTTAACCTCGTTAGTAACGAGCCGTTATCGTAAACAGATACTTTGTCCTTACCGAATAACACATGTGGTCTAAATGGTGTTGTAAGACTAAATGATATGTTATTAAAGCTCTCCCCGTTGTACGGGCCACTACGGACTAGTCTCACCGTCCCCTCGTAGATGACCAGCTGAACTAGGCCGTCACGGTATTCAACCCTTTCAGAATATTCTCCAACCGATGGATCGTCGGAGCTTCTCCACGACGTTAAATGCTTGTCGTTACTGTCTACGACGTCATCTACCAGCAACATTCCTGGCAACCTCGTGTCACATGGGTAATCAAAGCTCTGCCAGAGGTAGCTCGTTAAAGAAGTTCCGTTCATGTTGTCGATGAGTACGAGGTTTCCGTTGTCTAAGAGCTGCACAAGTGGACTCAATGCAACCGTTGATAAGTCCGATGACCAGATAACGGTTTTGTTAGCACTGAGGATTAGTAAAGTTCCATTTGTGGTTACAGAGAAGGTCCCATTTGAGTCTTTGATGGGGTTGTTTCTATTTGCAACCCAAACGACGACGTCTGAGGTGTTTTTGTACCATATGCCTAAAAATTTGTTGGTGGAGCTGCCTGGGGAGAAGAAACCCAGTACGAAGATTTGATTCTTGGAGATTAAAGTTTGTCCACCATTGATGGTCTGATTTGGAGAGAGTGTGTCGGTGGAAAAAGAGATATTTATAAAGGTTAACGAACAAGTGAGAGTTATGAAAATTGTGCTAAATTTTGATCGCTGCATTTTTTTTTTTTTTTGGGGTTTTGTTGGGGATAATATTACAGTAAATGAAAAGGAGCATGAATGGAAGATGTGTTATTGATCCCTTCTTGGGTTATTGCGATGATGTCACGTTCATGCGAATTTCGTCCCACATTGGCAATTTGAAGTCTTTTTTTTCCTTTAATAAATTTGACTTTTCTCTTCCGTTTGTGGCAGGTGATCACTTTTTGGTCAAACACGTGTAGATGACTTTGGCGTCGGGGGCTAGTATGATTGATATTGCAATGTTTATATTATACACTCTTGCACATTAGTACCACTATACTAATTAATTTCAAATTGTCACACTATTCTTAATTCAATCATCGCTACTGGTAGATAATGCTACTTTGACTTTGTCTATATCTTTTCATTTCGTCATTTATTTTGTGGGTGGTAACATGATTTCATCAAAGCACATCAGTACCACTATAATAATCAATTTCAAAGTGTCACACTATTCTTGATTCAATCATCGCTACTGGTAGATAATGCTACTTTGACTTTGTCTACATCTTTTCATTTCGTGATTTGTTTTGTGGTTGGTAACATGATTTCATCAACTACCGAGAAGAGTAATACTATACATACACTCCTATGAATTGCAAGGCGTGGCTATCTCAAAATTGGAGAAGGGACAAAATGACCATTTCATCACTCATATGTCCAGTGCAGTACATGAAAGTATACATGCACAAACACATTAACATTTGAAAGGAATCATATGAATGTAATCAATATTTTGTAATCACACTTTTGAACCTCTCTATCTGGCTTCTAAATCAGTTATAGTCATTGTACTAGTAATCAACTCTTCTTTACAAGTTTCTTCGTTGATATAATTCATTCCCATGAAAAATCCAGGTTCTTTAGGATCAGGCAAATGTCCTCCCTCTTCGCTTCCTAACATGAAAACCACAGAGGACATGTTTGGCCTATCTTCCGCACGTTTTTGAACACATAATAAACCCACGAGTATGCACCTCTTTACTTGGTATTCAACGTATGTATCTTTCAAGCATTTGTCCATTAGTTCTAAAGCCCTGTCTTCCTTCCAAAGAAGCCATGCCTACAGAAAGTCCGAAACAGCTTAGACCACGTTTCTTGTTCACATGAAAAAATAGTAGTTGAAATGTTCAATTTAGGTGAAGTACTTACATGGCCTAATAGGCTATGGTAGTGATCGTTATGCCTAAAACCTCTGTTCCTTTTGCCACTTACTATCTCTAACAAGATGACTCCCAAACTAAAGACGTCTGACTTTATAGAGAATGTGCCGTTGATGGTATACTCCGGAGCCATGTAGCCACTGCATAAAAATATTATGGATTGTAAGATCTAATGACAGAGAATTGTATGTTTTGTTTGTTATTTGGCCGAGTTAAGAAAGCTTACTATGTCCCAATCACTCGTCTTGTTCTTGCTATACTTTGATCCCCTCCGACAATTCTTGCCAAGCCAAAGTCTGAAATCTTGGGATTTAGATTTTCATCTAGCAAAATGTTGCTTGTTTTCAGATCTCGATGGATGACGTTTAATCTTGAGTCGTGGTGAAGATAGAGCAATCCTTTTGCAATTCCCATGATGATGTCACAACGCTTGGGCCAGGACAATATTGTCTTTTTATCTTCATCTATAAAGAATTGCACAAGATATTTAATGTCAAAAACCAGATATTTTATCCCGAGTTGTTTGACCATTTACTTGCCAAAAATAGATACATATCATTTTTTATAATCTACAAACAAAAATCAGATAAACGGTTTCTTAAGTCACACCAAATATGAAAGTGTTCAAGCTTTTGTTTTGCATGTACTCATAGATCAACATCCTTTCCTCTCCTTTGCTGCAACATCCCAATAGTCGAACAAGGTTTCTATGTTGTAGTTTGGCAATCAAACTCACTTCATTGGTAAATTCTTCGAGACCTTGTGTTGATGTTTTCGATAGTCTTTTTACTGCTATTCGTAGTCCATCCAATAAACTCCCCTGCATATCCAATACAAGATTTTAGTGTGATATAATCACATAAAATTAAACTCCACAAAAGAACTTACCTGGTAAACAGGTCCATAACCACCTTCACCAATCATGTTTACACTAGAGAAGTTACTTGTTGCAGCAGCTACGGTTGCCAAATTGAACGAAGGCAATTCTGGGTCCTCACTTTTCCTTTCTTCTCCTATAAAATGGATCATTTCTTTAGGGACGACTCTTCTATGGTTGTGATAAAAAAACTTTGATAAGAAGTGAAGAGGATAAGTATCTCATTACCTCATCTCATTAGCCTTATCTTTAGAAGTACGATCGCTAAGATCAAGACAAAGATAAACACTCCGACAGCAATCAATATGAAGATTATCTTTGGCTTGCCATTCTTCATTTTTTGTGGATCATTATAGGATTCTATATCCAAAAAAACCCACTCTTGTTAGTAGTCTTGTGTTCTACATTATGATTCTTGATCCTACTAATAAAGTTAAAACATAGACTTACGAGTCTAGATATATGTGGGTTATTTTGAGTAGAGATGATAGCCAAGAGATATGAAATGAAACAGTAGATTCTAGCTCTTCACTTACCTAGTTCTGACAATGGCAAACGAATGTTGATGTTAAGGTTGTTCTCTACTCCAAGGGGCTCTCTAACATCAATCAAATCCCCAAACCACATCAGGCATCCACCGGTTAGAAAAGGTGTAGCATAAGCCATACACGAACAACTCTCATAACACTGTGCTCGACATTCGTCCAGCGTAATACTCGCATTGTGTCGAATCTTTACTGTATCAAGAAAAGTGGCACTCAACATCAAAAACCCATCACCACCCCTGCAATCTAGCGGCGCTGTCCTAACACATCCAGCGGAATAATCTTGCGAGTCCCACGCCCTTTGAGATCGCGGGACGAACCCCTTAAGACACTCACATATAGGCACCTTGCTAATCTTACAAATACCGTTAGGGCCACATCGACCATACTTGCCACACGTGTCACGTGGGATCGTATGTACAAGATTCCACCCATCTCTCGTCTCCTTCATTGTATACCGATTCACATAGCCAGATGACTCCATCGTTAACCTTGTTAATAACGAGCCGTTATCGTAAATAGATACTCTGTCCTTACCGAATAACAGATGTGGTCTAAATGATGCCGTAGGACTAAATGGCATGTCATTAAAGCTCTCCCCGTTATACGGCCCGCTACGGCATACTCTCACAGTCCCCTCGTAGAGGACCATTTGAACTAGGCCCCCATGGTATTCAACCCTTTGGGAATATTCTCCGACGGACGGATCGTTGGAGCTTCTCGACGACGTTAAATGCTTGTCGTTACTGTCTACGATGTCATCCACCAGCAACATTCCTGGTAACCTTGTGTCACATGGGTAATCAAAGCTCTGCCAGAGGTAACTTGTTAAAGAAGTTTCGTTCATGTTGTCGATGAGTACGAGGTTTCCGTTGTCTAAGAGCTGTACAATTGGACTCAATGCAACCATTGATAAGTCCTCGGATAACCAGATAACGGTTTTGTTACCACTAAGGATTTGTAAAGTTCCGTTTGTGGCTGAAGCGAAGGTCCCATTTGAATCTTTGATAGGGGTGTTTCTGTTTGCAACCCAAACGACGACGTCTGGGGTCGATTTGTACCATATTCCTAAGAATTTGTTGGTGGAGCTACCTGGGGAGAAGAAACCCAGTACGCAGATTTGATTCTTGGAGATTAAAGTTTGTTCACCATTGATGGTCTGATTTGGAGAGAGTGTGTCCGTTGAAAGAGAGAGATTTAGAAAGGTTAACGAACAAGTGAGAGCTATGAAAATTGTGCTAAATTTTGATCGCTGCATTTTTTCGTTTTTTTTTTTTTTTTTCAGTTTTGTTGGGGATGACAATATGACAGTGAATGAAAAGGATTGTGTTGTTGATCCCACACGGGCAATTTGAAGTCCTTTTTTTCCCTTAATAAATTTGACTTTTCTCTTCCGTTAGCTGCAGGTGATCACTCTTTGGTCAAATACGTGTAGATGACATATATTTTGAATAATCAGCGTTGAATAATCCCAAAACATATATATATATATTTTGAAAAGGGATAATATCAACTTATTCAAAAAAAAAAGGGATAATATCAAAAGATAACACATTATATATGTAATTAAATTAAATTAATATCAAAAGAGAACACATTATATCTGTAATTAAATTAAATCTTCTGTAGAAGTAGACCCAGGGACGGATGTAGGGGAGGGCTACGCCCAGACCAAAAGAGAAATTCGAAGTTATATATAGAAAAAAATTATCACATAATTTTAGTCGAATTAAATTTTTTTTATTACAGCCTCCCTCATTAAAAATTCTAAATCCATCCCTGAATAGTGCAATATGTGCTTGTTAGATCAAACCTTTTTAACCATTCACAAAGGACTTTAACTACACACTACAAGAGAAATTATTTTTATATTATTTTATTTTATATTATTTTATTTTATAAACTTTAATACTTTTCAATTCCAGGTAGGTGGGTGTTTTGAAAGAATTAATTTTGTTCTTAAAAATATATAGCATAAAGAAAGATAGTAGTCCTCTGTATTGCTGACATTGTTGGTTTCATATTGCAGAGGCAAAGAAGACCAAGGAGTAGGAACTAAAACAATCCAAACAAATTATACAATTATTATTCAAACGCTATAGATTTACTTTTTACTATTGTTGTTCTCATTTTAGTGTCATCTCATAAACCATTACATCATACTTTAATATTGATTGATATTACAATATTCATATTATATATACTAGCACATCAATACCACTATACTAATCAATCTCAAAGTGTCACACTATTCTTGATTCAATCATCGCTACTGGCAGATAATGCTACTTTGACTTTGCCTATATCTTTTCATTTCGCCATTTGTTTTGTGGTAACATGATTTCATCAACTACTAAGAAGGGCAATACTATACATACACTCCTATGAACTGCAAGGCGCGGCAATCTCAAAATTGGAGAAGGGACAAAATAATCATTTCATCACTCCTATGTCCAGTGCAGTACACGGAAGTTTACATGGACAAACACATTAACATTTGAAAGGAATCATATGAATGTAATCAATATTTTGTAATCACAATTTTGAACCTCTCTATCTGGCTTCTAAATCAGTTATAGTCATTGTACTAGTAATCAACTCTTCTTTACACGTTTCCTCGTTGATATAATTCATTCCCATGAAAAATCCAGGTTCTTTAGGATCAGGCAAATGTCCTCCCTCTTCGCTTCCTAACATGAAAACCACAGAGGACATGTTTGGCCTATCTTCCGCACGTTTTTGAACACATAATAAACCCACGTGTATGCACCTCTTTACTTGGTATTCAACATCCCTATCTTTCAAACATTTGTCCATTAGTTCTAAAGCCCTGTCTTCCTTCCAAAGTAGCCATGCCTATAGAAAATCCGAAATAGTTTAGGCGAGGTTTCTTGCTCACATGAAACAATAGTTGTTTAAATGTTCAATTTGTGTGAACTACTTACATGGCCTAATAGGCAGTGGCAGTGATCTTTATGTCTAAACTCTCTATTTCTTTTGCCACTTACTATCTCTAACAAGACAACTCCCATGCTAAAGACATCTGATTTTATAGAGAACTTGCCGTCAATGGTATACTCCGGAGCCATGTAGCCACTGCATAAAGGTATTATGGATTGAGAGATCGAATGATAGAGAATTGTGCGTTTTGTTTGTTTTTTGGTCGAGTTAAGAAAACTTACTACGTCCCAATCACTCGTCTTGTTCTTCCCATACTTTGATCCCCTCCAACAATTCTCGCCAAGCCAAAGTCTGAAATCTTGGGATTTAGATGTTCATCTAGCAAAATGTTGCTTGTTTTGAGATCTCGATGGATGACGTTTAATCTTGAGTCATGGTGAAGGTAGAGCAATCCTTTTGCAATTCCCATGATGATGTCGTAACGCTTGGGCCATGGCAATATTGTCTTTTTATCTTCATCTACACAAAATTGCACATATTTTTAGCGTCAAAAAACTTGATATTTTATCCCCCATGCTGCTTGACCATTTCCTTGCAAAAAATAGATACATATCATTTTTCATAATCTACAAACAAAAATCATATAAATAGTTTCTAAGGTTGCACCAAATATAAAAGTGTTCAAGCTTCGATTCTGCATGTACTCATAGATCAACATCCTTTCCTCTCCTGTACTGCAACATCCCAAAAGTCGGACAAGGCTTCTATGTTGTAGTTTGGCAATCAAACTCACTTCATTGGTAAATTCTTCAAGACCTTGTGTAGATGTTTTTGATAGCCTTTTTACTGCTATTCGTTGTCCATCCGATAAACTACCCTGCATATCCAATACAAGATTTTAGTGTGATATGATCATATGAAGTGAAATTAAGCTCCACAATAGAATAGAACTTACCCGATAAACAGGTCCATAACCACCTTCACCAATCATGTTTACACCAGAGAAGTTACTCGTTGCAGCAGCTATAGTTGCCAAATTGAATGAAGGTAATTCGGGGTCCTCAATTTTCCTTTCTTCTCCTATAAAATGGATCATTTCTTTAGGGACAACTCTTCTATGCTAGTGATAAAAGCCTTTGCTAAGAAATGAAGAGGATAAGGGCTTGTCTGATTCACAATAAAATTGATGTCACACGAATTACGCGTAGGTTATGTGATTAAAAATGAGAGATCATATATTAAAAATGTAAGATAATTATCAAATCAATGTATATGTGGTTGAAAATGATAAAAGAGAAAAGGTTGGTAAAATTTATTGTGAATCAAACAAGGCCTAAGTATCATTACCTTGTCTCATTAGTCTTATCTTTAGAAGTACGGCCGCTGAGATTAAGGTAGAGATAAGCACTCCGACAGCAATCATTATGAAGATTAGCTTTGGCAGGCGATTCTTCGTTTTTTGTGGATCATTGTTGGATTCTACATCGAAAAAGACCCACTCTTGTTAGTACTCTTGTATTCTACATTATGACTCTTGGTCCTAAAACTAAAGTTAAAACATAGACTTACGAGTCTAGGTCTATGTAGGCTATTTTGATTAGAGGTAATAGCCAACGGATATGAAATGAGACAGTAAAATTTAGCTCTACACTTACCTAGTTCTGACAATGGCAAACGAATGTTAATGTTAAGGTTGCTCTCTACTCCAAGGGGCTCTCTAACATCAATCAAATCCCCAAACCACATGAGACACCCACCGGTTACAAAAGGCATAGCATAAGCCGTACACGAACAACTCTCATAACACTGAGTTCGACATTCATCTTGATTAATACTAGCATTCAGAATAATCTTTAACGTATCAGGAAAAGTCGCACTCAATGTTAAAAATCCATCTCCACCAGTACAATTTAGTGGTGTCGTCCTAACACATCCATGGGAATAATCTTGCAAGTCCCAAGCCATTTTTGATCGTGGGACGAACCCTTTAAGACACTCACATATGGGCACCTTACTGATCCTACAAATTCCGTTCGGCCCACATCGACTGTACTTGTCACATGTGTCACGTGGTTGCGTTAATACAAGATTCCACCCGTTTCTAGTTTCGTTCATTGTATACCGACTGAGATACCCTGATGGCTCCATCGTTAACCTTGTCAGTAATGAGCCATTATCGTAAACAGATACTCTATCCTTACCAACCAACACATGCGGTCCAAATGGTACCGTAGGATTAAACCGTATGTTATTAAAGTTCTCCCCGTTATACGGGCCACTATGGCCTACTCTCACCGTCCCCTCGTAGAGGACCATTTGAATTAGGCCGGCACGGTATTCAACCCTTTCGGAATATTCCCCAACCGATGGATCATCGGAGCTTTTCCACGACGTTATGTGCTTGTCGTTACTGTCTACGACGTCGTCTACCAGCAACATTCCTGGTAACCTGGTGTCACATGGGTAATCAAAGCTCTGCCAGAGGTAAGTTGTTAGAGAACTTACGTTCATGTTATCGATGAGTACGAGGTTTCCGTTGTCTAACAGCTGTACAATTGGACTCAATGCAACCGTTGATAAGTCCGCGGATGACCAGATGACAGTTTTGTTACCACTAAGGATTTGTAAAGTTCCGTTTGTGGCTGCAGAGAAGGTCCCATTTGAATCTTCGATGGGGTTGTTCCTGTTTGCAACCCAAACGACGACATCTGGGGTTGATTTGTACCATATTCCTAAGAATTTGTTGGTGGAGCTACCTGGGGAGAAGAAACCCAGTACGAAGATTTGATTCTTGGAGATTAAAGTTTGTCCACCATTGATGGTCTGGTTTGGAGAAAGTGTGTCGGTTGAAAGAGAGAGATTTAGAAAGGTTAAAGAACAGCTGAGAGCTATGAAAATTGTGCTAAATTTTGATTCCAGCATTTTTTTTATTATTATTATTTTTTTGGTTTAGTTGGGGATGAGACTGATACCGCAAATGTAAAGGAATGCGAATGAAAGATGTGTTGTTGATTATGCCACGTTAATGTCAATTTAGTCCCCAGTCGGCAATTTGGACTCTTTTTTTCCTCAATAAATTAACTTTTCTCTTCCTTTCGTGTGTGAGCCCTTTTTTTGTCAAAAGCGCCTGCATGACTTTCGCGGCCAGGGTAATGTGAACCGTTGACGGGATAGTCCAAGATCTCTCAATCAGTGTCGAATAGTTTCAAAAGATTTTTTTTTTTTTTCTCAAAAGATAACACAATATATATGTAGTTAAATTTTATGCAGTAGTATAATATGTGATGTGCGTGTTCTTGTTAGATAAAACCCCATTAACCATCACTTTTTTCACAAACGAATTTAACTACACACTACAAGAGAATTATTTTTTTATATTATTTTATTTTATAAGCATTAATACTTTTTAATTCCAGGTAGGCGGGTCTTTTGAAAGAATTAATTTTGTTCTTAAAAATATATTGTATAAAGAAAGATAGTGGTCCTCTCTATTGCTAGCATTGTTAGTTTCATATTGCAGAGGTAAAGAAGACCAAGCAGTAGGAACTAAAACAATCCAAACAAATTCTAGAGAGATAGTGGACCTGATTAATATTTGTTGTAAAAACTGCATTAACTGCATTACCTGGTGACAGTAATGATCTCCTCCCCACAATGGGGAGGAGATCATGCCCACAAAAACACATGATCCCCCTGATTGGTGGGAGGCCATGTGTGTAGGTCCCACCACCGCCTCCCCCACCCATCACGGGGGGCCATGTGTATTTGTGGGCATGATATCCTCCCCACTGTGGGGAGGAGGGTGAATAGGATTATGGAGCTTAATTATACAATTATTATTCAAATGTTATAGATTTATTTTTCACTATTATTGTTCGCATTTTAGTGCCATCTTATAAGCTATTACGTCACACTTTAATACTTATAAGCTATTACGTCACATTTTAGTGCCAAAAATAGTGCCAAAATTTTGACCGGTGGCCACAGCGGCCACAGTGTCGCCGGAAA
Organism: Jasminum sambac; assembly: GCA_018223645.1. Classification (NCBI taxonomy): domain Eukaryota; kingdom Viridiplantae; phylum Streptophyta; class Magnoliopsida; order Lamiales; family Oleaceae; genus Jasminum; species Jasminum sambac. Next base: position 15,858,839 of record CP073642.1, read on the forward strand.
AAATTCAAAAAATTCCTGGAACTCCTCATCGCCGTGCTGATTCCAGATCTGGTCCCGGATTTCAAAATGGAGGTTGGATCGACCCCGAAAATGCCATCGTTGGTGCCGAAAATTACGGCACCAACGTTGGTGCTTGATCAATTCTGCTGACTTTTGCATCAGTTATAGTCATTGTACTAGTAATCAACTCTTCTTTACAAGTTTCTTCATTGCTACAACTCATTCCCATGAAAAATCCAGGTTCTTTAGGATCACGCAAATGTCCTCCCTCTTCGCTTCCTAACGTGAAAACCACAGAGGACATGTTTGGCCTATCTTCCACACATTTTTTAACGCATAATAAACCCACATGTATGCACATCTTTACTTGGTATTCATGTTGGGGAATTAGGCGCTGCTAATTCCGCCCAAGATCAGTGGGACGAATAAATGCGACTGAGAAAAATAATGGACGCTAAAATAAGCACAAAATAAAACACCGAGATTTAACGTGGTTTGGCCAAACTGCCTACGTCCACGGACCCACACCAATATATTTCACTATCACAAAAATGAGGAGTACAAAAAATACCACACTGTATTTTTCTCTGCCTACGCAAAGGCTTTAACACTCCACTCACTTTTATCTCTCGTGTATAGCTTCTACACTGAAGCTCTCTCTTTCTCTCTACACAAGAAGGTATTCTTGGCTTTCAAGTGGTGTTGTAGTTGTGGTGTAAATTTCCAATGCAAAGGTGAGCTATTTATAGGCAAAATTTCCAACAACTCTCTTCAATTTTTCTTCCACCGAGAAACAAATTTCATGCTTTTTGAATGTTCTTGATTCTTTTGCCTTCCTTTGTTGACAATTGAACCCACAACCACTCTTCTTGACTTCATTTTTTCCTTATTTGTGTGCCACCAACCCACTAACAATTCAACGTACATATCTTTTAAGCATTTGTCCATTAGTTCTAAAGCCATGTCTTCCTTCCAAAGAAGCCACGCCAACAGAAAATCCGAAACAGTTTAGATGAGGTTTCTTGTTCACATGAAAAAATAGTCATTGAAATGTTCAATTTATGTGAACTACTTACATGGCCTAATAGGCTATGGCAATGATCGTTCTGTCTAAAGCCTTTGTTCCTTTTGCCACTCACTATCTCTAGCAAGACGATTCCCATGCCAAAGACGTTTGACTTTATAGAGAATGTGTCGTCGTCAATGATATACTCTTGAGCCATGTAGCCACTGCATAAATATACTATGGATTGCAATATCTAATGAAGGAGAATTGCATGTTTTGTTTGTTATTTGGTCGAGTTAAGAAAACTTACTATGTCCCAATTACTCGTCTTGTTCTTCCTGTACTTTGATCCCCTCCAACAATTCTTGCCAAGCCAAAGTCTAAAATCTTGGGATTATATTTTCAACTAGCAAATGTTGCTTGTTTTGAGATCTCAATGGATGATATTTAATAGTGAGTCATGGTGAAGATAGAGCAATCCTTTGGAATTCCCATGATGATGTCGCAATGCTTGGGCCAAGGCAATGTTGTCTTTTTATCTTCATCTACACAGAATTGCACGGATTTTTATTGTCAAAAAACTAGATATTTTTTCCCCCACAATGTTTGACCGTTTACGTGCCAGAAATAGATTGACTATCAGACAACGGCAGTGAGAAGTTACTTGTTGTAACAGAGACGGTTGCCAAATTGAACGAAGGTGATTTAGGGTCTTCAATTTTCCTTTCTTCTCCCATAAAATGGATCATTTCTTTAGGGACGACTCTTCTATGGTTGTGATAAAAACCTTTGCTAAGAAGCGAAGAGGATAAGCATAGTTACCTCCTCTCATTAGTCTTATCTTTAGAAGTATGACCGCTGAGATCAAGATAGAGATAAGCACTCCGACAGCAATCAATATGAAGATTAGCTTTGATGGGCTATTCTTCCTTTTTTTCTGGATCATTGTTGGATTCTACACCGATAAAGACCCACTCTTGTTAGTAGTCTTGTGTTCTACATTATGATTCTTGATCCTACTAATAAAGTTAAAGGATAAACTTATGAGTCAAGATCTATGTGGGTTATTTTGATTAGCGCTGATAGCCAAAGGATACAAAATGAGACAATAGATTTTAGCTCTATATCTTGTCCATCTGAAAACATGTCCCTGGTGTCAATCAGGTCATCATACCAAAACAGGCACCCATTCCCTTGGCTGATATCCTGTTGTGCGTATGCCATACAAGAGCAATCCTTTGAACACTCCTCCTTGCATTCTTCAAGTGTCATGGTAGTATTAAATGTGGAATTTCGAGAGTCTGGAAATTTAATGTCAGAATACTTCAAAAATACATCACCTTCTTGACAATTCAAAGGCATCTTACGAATGCACCCACTCGACCAATCTCCCCGAATCCAACCTTCTTCATCTTTTGGCTCAAACTTATCTAGACATGCACAAGCTGGAGACTTCCCATTACCAATATAGCAAGTCCCATAAGCACCACATAATCTATAGATGTCGAAATTATTTTTTGGTTCATTACATGTCGCAATTATTTTTTGGTTCATGTAAGTAGAGCACCCAACCTCTGGTTTCATGTACCCATATCCAGCGCTGTAAATCACCACTGTGATTCAAGGTAGATCTTGAAATAACTGATTTTTCAATGAGGTCTTCCCTATAGTATGAAATGTTCTTATCCACGAATATCCATTGTTTAAATGTTACACTCACATGTGCTGTTCCGCTAAAGCGAAAACCATTCCAAGTTCCTAATCTATTACCCACAAATTCACCTCTTTTGATGAAAAGTAATAATTGTAGACATCCCAAGGTTGACAATATCTGTGCTGACAAAAACAAAAGAATTTAAATAAGAAAATTCAAATGCTAGGAATTATTACTAGACAAAGTTGCTGCTGCAAAATTCAAATGCTAGGAATTATTACTAGACAAAGTTGCTGCTGCAATCCTCCATCTTGTCGTTTGATGTTCTATCCATTCAAAACATGTCACATTATTAAACTAATATATCTAGTTGTGTATGTGGACTTTCTTTTTTTCTTTTTCTTTTTTTTTTCCACAACCAATGAGATATCCGGACAGCAAATCTATTATATTCTATTATAAGTCTTGCTAAATGTCGATATATTTTTTGTGTGGACATCTACCACAGCCTAATGAGGGTGTGGGCCCCTCCACTTTCTTTTTTTTTGAATAAAGCTTGTGGTATACACTTTATGTGTCAGATTCTGTACACTCTAATAGAAGGTGTTCTTGATATGTAAATGACTATAATCGAAAGCGGGGGCCTATTTGTGTGTGGCATTTGCCACACATAAATTTGTGTGTACTTGTAGAAGGGTCCTTGCTTAAGAATAAAGCTTGTGGTACACACTTTGTGTGTACCACACAATTGCCACACTCTAATAGAAGGTGTGGCCCACAGGATGTAAATGACTATAATGCCCCCTGAAAGCGGGGGGGCCCACGCCCCTATTTGTGTGTGGCATTTGCCACACATAAATTTGTATGTACTTGTAGAAGGGTCCATTGCTTAAAAACATGAGTCATTTTCATTTGATTGACAAAAGATTTTTAGGAAAATGTGAAATCAAAGAAAATCCATTTTTAGCTTTGTTATTTGATTGTAAGTTGAAAAAATAAGTAATTTTCCACGGTATAATTATTTTAAGCACTTTTCTAGGAAAACGGATTTTTTGGAGGATAGGAAGTTTTTTTCAAGGAAAATATTTTGTAGGCTTTATTTTCCATCCTTACCAATCAAACATACTCTTAATTTTTCAGTGTCCACCCTAAAAATTCGGAGCCTTCAATAAAAATCTACAACCAAAATCCTTGATAAACAATTTTAAAAAATAACATTTTCTTTTTAAAGACATAAGACTATTATAGCCAAACTTTGTACCAAGCAAAAACTTCCGCAGTACAAACAACGGTAATGGAAAACTTTTAAATTCATTTTATATGTAGTCTATCTAGCATTTTAACATGAATAATCAGATAATTAAATTAGGGATGACAATTTTATTCATGGGATCTAAAATCCGTCGGCACATGCCCCTAATGGAGCTTACCCGGCCTGACTAAATGGGCAATAGGGGTGGATCTGGGGTGGATTTTGCGACCAGTGAATATTCTAGGGGAGGATCCGGATCGGCATATACCCGCCCCGCACAGTTTCTATTACCCATAAATATATTTATATTTTCTAAAATTAATATGAAAAGTCAATATAATTAAAAATATTCTGATATTTGCAAATGTAAAATTTGAACTGTTTAAACTACACACACGATTAAGTGCGTGACCCCCTATCTATTCACAATTTCTATGAGAAAAAATCAAGGTAAAAATAATAAAAAATAATTTTGTACATCAACTCATGGGTCTAAAGATTGACCCGTCCCGACCTGCCCCGCCCCCAAAAATTCGTGGGTCTAGGGGCGAATCCGGGGCACTATATAGCTCGTAGGTCTAGGGGCGGGTCTAAGCTAACCCGCCTCAAACCTGACCCATTGCCATTCCTAAATTAAATTAGTACAAACAATACGTTCTAGATTGCGATTTTCAATGGACTTGACAGTCAATCTATTTAACATCGTTTGAGACATTATTCACCTAAGGTAATATTTTATCATTTTCAATTTTGAGAAGCTCCCATCCCATGAATCCCAAGTATAGTCACTAGCTATAAGCAATCCACTCGTCTGAAAAACAAAAATGCATATATTTTAAATGGGACAACACGTCAGTTATCTTGCTTCCCGAAACCAGATCATGCTTCTATTAAACGTGTCCAATTATATTACACAGAAACCACGATAGAATTTGCCATTTTTGGCTTACATACTCACTCCAAACACAAACCCTGTCACGCATCTTTCCATCAATATAATGGCAGCCACTACTAGATGAAACGTTGAAGATAATAGAAGGATTAATCTAGGTGTCCATACAATTTTTTGTGTTGCTCTTACCGCACCCTAATAGGGGTGTGACCGTGTGGGCAAACTACTATATTGCCCCCTTGGAAGTTTTTTTGGGGGGGGCACTTCAAAAAAAAAAAAAAAAAGGACCCTTCTACAAGTACACACAAATTTATGTGTGGCAAATGCCACACACAAATAGGGGCGTGGGCCCCCCGATTTCAGGGGGGGATTATAGTCATTTACATACTGTGGCCACACCTTCTATTTGTTGTTTTTGCGTCTTTTAGTGAAATAAATTATTGTTTTTAGATAATATCTACTTGTTTCGGTATCATTGATAAAAGACAAAGAAAAATAAATAAAATATTACTTTTGTCAACGTTTCACTTCTGTTGTTGGCATTGACTTGGGCGAGGGAGTCGTTCTCAGTGGTCTTCTAAAATACTAGTGCTTGTTTGACAAATCGACTCTTTTCAGAGAAGAAGGAAATAATTTTTTGAGAAAATATTTGATTAGAGAGTAAGGTAGTTTATGGACAAATTAGTTAAAATTTGTGATATTAAAAATTTATCAGTAAGATTCTAATTCATGTGTTTATGTGTTTAGTTTATCTTATTTTATTTTATTTTTTTATTTTTTTATTTTGAATGAATGTTTATGTGTTTATTATTTTTATTATTGATTAGGGCGGTTAGTACGTTTAATAATTTCATCAATCAATGTGTTTATGTTTTTGTTCAATGGATTATGATAATATATATTCTTATATAATATATCATTTATTAGGATTATAATGGTAAAAAATCATAGTAGGTCAGTGAGTTTTTTCAATCTACACGCAATAGCAATAAAATAACAACTGATACATTGTATTTCAGTATTATATTACAACAAAATATTTTTAATACTATATTTGTTGTTGAATTAGATTCTTGTACATTTTTATCACGGATCAATAATGCAAAAATAAATTAGTTAAATTATTCGTGCAGTGCACAAATGATATAATTAATTTATGGGCAAATAACCTTAATTAACAATTCATAAATACCAAATTCCAAAATCCCAAAGTTACTTTTTATAATACCAAATCTCACCACATTTTCACATAAAGTCCCCAAAATACCCCCAAAGTCATCTTCTCTCATCCTCTTTTCATCCTCCAATCAACTATGTTCACCACTTACCACTTCCGATCATCATTTTCGGCGCGGATCATTGTCTCTGGCATCGGGTTGTCTCCGGCCATCTTCTCCAACCCCGACTAAATATTTCAAGCTTGAAAAATCCAATATTAGTTCCAGCTACTGCAACTCTGGTGACCATCTGTGGTCACCATCTTTCTCACTGACTCTGGACCCTGTACTCTAGAATCTAGAATCTTGAATTCGGAGAGAAGATTGAATATGCACATGACTTCACCAAAACAAAATGAAATAAAAGAGAACAATAAGAAACTTCCATATATGCCCATTCTCATAATTAATGTAAATGGAATATTTGAATGAACAATGGAAGTATGTAGCAGTTGTAAAAAAAAAATTATAGTGTTTTGATCTACTATATCTATAATATATATAAAATAGATGTACATGGTATTGTTATTTTCTAGAAGTAGTTTTAGGACATGGTTAACTTCTGCTTTAATTATTTTAGGACATGATTAACTTTTGTTTTAGTTGTATTAACTGCTTTTGTTGTATTGTCGCCACGTGTCAAGATTTTAACCGACATTCTAGAATCTTTTTTTTCTGTCAATTAGGCATATTTATTAAAAATTGAGATAGTTTTAAAACTCGAACCTAAGACCTATTAGGTAAAATAATGGCTCCTTGCCATTTGATCCAACACCATTTTTGCATTTTAATTTAATTGACCCATTAATTTAACCTATTACAACTACCATTTGATTGGTTGTTCCCAGAATAATTTTTATTTACCCAAAAAAATAATAATTGTTGGCTACAAAATAATTCTTATTTCATAATTTAAGTTGACTTTAGTATTCAGTAACAATTTAATAAATTTATATCATTTAAAAATTCTATCAATTGATTTTTAATTCTTATAATTTTAATTTTAATTTATATTTTTCGTATTAGAATATTTTCAAATTATCTATATATTATATAAAATAGAGTTTTAGTGGACAATTCAATTAAAAAACAGTTATTTGGACATTAGTTAAATATAGTTATAGTTGTCGTCAATTAATTAAATTTGAAATCTGCTCTCCACGTCTAGATAACTAAAAATGATAATTGGCATTTATCCTTTCATTTCTGGAACTGTTTATCTGAGTTAGTCTATGAAATTTTTTTCTACGGACTACGATAGTGTAGCAATTGGGATTAATAGGTCTGCATCCCTTCTCTCATCTCCTCTTATGATTTTGGGTTTTGTGTGTGTATATATGCATGTATCTCTCCGTTTGTGCACCTATGAAGGGCAAAGGAGTTTGTCAGTCTGATTTCTTTATAATTCAAGTTTTTATTGCTTAATTTTGATTGATTTTTAATTTCTTTGTAATTCAAGTTTTTATTGCTTAATTTTGATTTATTTTTATTGTTTAACTGTTGATGGGTTTTATTTTTCTTTTTATTTTTGTTTTTTGCCTGTTATTGCTTAATTTTGATTTATTTTTATTGTTTAACTATTGATGGGTTTTATTTTTCTTTTTATTTTTGTTTTTTGCCTGCTTAAATGGGTTTTCTTTTCTATATGTTCTTTCCGTTTTCATTCAATTTTTGAGTTTCATTTTCCTATTGATTTTTTATTTTTTTTTCTCACTAACTAATTAATTTGGGCCAATTTTCTGCATAAGAGATAGTGAATAGTTTGGGTTTCATGATTTATGATATGTAGATTTTCTTTTAGCATGATAATATCACATATCATCATTACTGATAAGCTTTCCCAAATTTACCATTTTGCATAAAATCTTCACTCTATAACAAGAATAAAGGTAGGATCAACTCAAGTACTAAATTTCATTGCTTGGAGGTAATTGGAAGACCTAGTAGAAAATTCTAGTCTATATTCTAATTTTACAATTATGATTTTGAGGTCAATCTATAGTACAGATCAATCCAGATGTTAATATCTAGGTCAAAGATGTTCAAGATTTGTTGGAGAGCAAATTGTTGTTTAAGATAAAGAAAAAGCAAGAGGATGTTGAGGAGAATGAATGAGTCTACGGTGTAATGAGAGCAATTGATTTCAATGACCTGTTTATGAAGTATGAAGTCTCCTGTTCAAATCGCCTTCATAGTCTGTCAAATTAAGAAATCCACGGACTCAAATCAAGGTAAATGTTCTTTATTCATTTATTCAGTTTGAGGTTTAATAGTTTGTACCTTTTGAGTTAAGGGTTTCAAATCGAATTTCTCTACCATCTTTTTCTTTTATATCGAGACGTATTCTCTTCTTCGTGCTTGTGTTGTCAGCAAAAATAATGATTGATTACTGGTATTCGGCGGTGAATTTATGCCAAGGCTTTTTTTTATTATTTTGTGCATTTTTCATAGCTTCTATAACTTTGAATCTATCTAGCTACTTGGTTGTTCAAATGCTCAAACAGAAGTGAAACTTTATATGTGATATAATCCCTTAATAAGTAGAGTGTGTATATATAGGTTTGTTCTAAAAAATTGTATCTACATTTTGATTGGTTAGAATTTTTGGGGGCTATATATGATAGTGTGATGTGGCACGCGTTTGTGGAAGAGCATAATTGGCATTTCAATTGTATGTGCCAATTATCGAGAGTGAAAATCACCAAGGTAAGTTGGTGAAAAGTTTGGCTCTTCTTCAAGGAATTTTTATGCTTTATTTAAGATAATGAAAATTGTTCGAAATTCGTTTTCCTGAAAAAAAACAAATGTGTGGCAAAGTTAATGAGCAGCAACCCAAACAAAAGCGTTGAACATAGGTTTTAATTGTTGGGAAGATTTCAAGTATCGGCATAATGATCGTTCTTGCTATATAGGTTTTGATTGTTGAGAAGATTTCGAGTATCGGTCTTTCCTGTCATTTTCCTATGTACACAACGAAAAATGCATGTGTGTATGTGGTCTACTAAATATCACTGTTATCATTTCATTCGTGTAGGCATAATTTAAGATTGAGAAATTTGCAACACATTACATGTACTAAGTAGTCAATATTCTTGACTACTAAGTAGTACTGATCACTTACAAGTAGAAAATCATGATAATTCACCGATCACATGTACGTAAAGATTTACAAGTCATTAAATAATGCGACCTCTTCATATATAGTTAGCCACTATAAAATGGAAGAACAAACTAACAATTTTTGTTGTAATCACATAAACACAATCTCTATCTCTATCAAGTTGTAGAACCGGGGAGCCTTTTTAACATGAGTTGAAAATTTTAAGTTCCATTGTCAAATATTTCTTCACAAAATTTTGATATCTTAAAATTGCGGGAAATTAATATTTTAGTTGAATGATAAATAAACAAATAGTCAAATCAATATAATAAATTAAATACTTAATAATTAATTCTTTTATGAAGAATATATTATCAACATTAGTGATTTTCGAACAATTTGTACAATGTGCTAATTATTATGATCAATTTTCTTTGCTTATAATTATTAATTCTTGATGGTTTATCATGCCTACTTTAGCCAAAAATCCATTGTAAAAATTTTTTTTTTTAATTAAAAATGTTGATGGCAATATGAATTGTAAAAAAATCTTTAATAAGGCAAATGGCACTTTTTTTTTAATTATTATCACCATTAGCATTGTTTATAAGGTTGTTTTGACTTTTACTTTTCAGTTGAATATTATTCATTTCTTTTTCGATTTATTTAATTTTCCATTGAACATTGTCTTGATCTTTTTTTTAATTAATACAATTTTTCTATGTAAAATATATCTATGATATGGTCACAACTACGAAAGGGATTGGAAAAGGCTTTTTATTTGAATTTTGGGTTGTAATTTTATTACTTATTTGGCACTTACATTAACAATAACTAACTTATGTAAAGTGCAATCTCAACTTTAAACAAAATTATAATAATATTTACTACTGAATCTGTGTATTTTATCAAACATATATTACAATTAATTAAACACAATTGTGTATCATGTGTTAAATAATTTAATTTTTATTGATTTTTATCACAAATTTCAACTTGCATAATTTTACTCTCGTGCAATGCACTGGTGTAAAAACTAGTTAGATAGTATACACTATTATACCATCGTAATATTAATTTCTAATATATATATATATATATATATATATATATATATATATATATATATATGTATATAATTAGAATTTTTCTATTATAATAATAATCAAAACCACCGGTGGGGTATTTTTCGGTTACATACAATATTTATTGGAAAAATTGAAAACAGGTCTACAACTAGCATGGCGAGGCGAAACTCGAGTAATTTAGAAAATTTTCCGACAATGTCATTTGCTAACAAAAGACTTCGACTTTGACAGTTTAACTTTGAAAGCATGCATATTAGACTCCAAAGCCCCACAATGGGGACACCACAAATGGGCCTGGACGTTCGTCGCGGGAGGCACTCCGTAGGTAGGATTGCCACAAATGGGGAAACCAAGAGGAATTTTCAATTGTATTCAATTATCTAATGCGTCTTCGAAAAAATAAAAATAAAAATGAAGCATCTTTTTTTGGCATCTTAAAATTCAGAAATTTTAGAGAGTACGAAATAAATCACTCTAAGTAAAACAAAATTATACCAGTTAGGAAGTGGAAACATATCTATCTAAGATAAACTAAAAATAAAAATAAAAAGTAAAGTTGTAGTTTCATTTAACTCATTTCCGTCCAGGATATATTTTTAATTTGCATCGTTTCTTCCGGCTTAAAACAACTCGATCCCGACGAGTTAGTGTTCAAGTATGAATCCAAATGTTGACCCAATACAATTCCTTTCCAATAATCCAAGTGGCATCGATGGGCGATGACCTTTCCATTTGAGGATAAATATGCAAAAACCTAATTTCTCGAGACAACAATCTCTGTTCATCCAGCACTTCGTCAGTTATTATATCTGTAAGAGGAACTCAATGGGGACGAAATGTGAGAAGAAATAAATGGTGGAGACAAACATAGGAATAAAAAAGGTAAAGGACTAAATTGGTACAATTCAAAAGGGTTGGGCACTTAATGCAAATACACTATTAATCCAGCTCAAGATCAATCTCAGTTCTCAATTGTCCCCTAATGTGAAGCATTCCTTTAACCCCTAATCGAAATAAACATCCGCGAACGACGTTATGGTGCTTCTTCGGATATTTTTACTCAGATTCCTTGAATCAAATTAGCTGTTTCACATTGAATTGTATCTGTAATGGTGAAATTGTTTGTAATTTGATGCATTCTCTTCGTTTTATGCCTTTTTTATTTGAGTTTTGGATAGATGATCGGATGTTTCATCGCGCTCGTGCTTATTGTGGATTGCTAATCAGCGATCTTGATTTTACGAACATCTTGATGTTCTGTAAAAACCAGAACATCCGAAACCAGTTTGATCAATATAATGACTTTGTGATTACAGTGGGCGTAATATTATCTATCTCACTAGATTTATCTGTTCTGCTGTTATTATATTGATAATTATGCGTTTGAGGTAGTACACATCCACACGATTTTCGTTCAGGTATAAGTTTCATCTCTAGTTTTGATCCAATTGGCTGCAGAGCTATAAAACATTACTAGTCATCAGTGATATTCTAGCCATGCGTCACAATGAGATTGAGTTCACATCTACCAGATCTTACAGACAAGGTTCATCAATGAAAAGGACATGCCATTTGCATAGTATTTATTTCTCATGTATGTCCTTGTTTTAATTTGTTTAATGTACCTGTAGTATGTTAGTTATCGTGCTCTAGTGTAGTCAAACTGTCTCTCCCCATGGAATTCAACTATCTATATTCAAATTGAAAATTGAAATATATCCTTGATTCTCTTTCTGAATCATGCTTCTTTGAGGAATCTAGATATATAATTCTGCTTTATGATGGATGAGTAGACATTTGTTGTTGGTGTGCCTGCATTGGTGAGATATTGCTAAAATCACCAAAATATTTGCATTGCCTTTCCATCTTTTGCTAACAAGAATGATATATGTACTATTTTTTGTAGAGAAACTAACAGAGGAGTTAAGAATGGGGGTTGCATTTGTTGAAGGAGTTGAAGCCAAACTTTCACAGGTAAAAATAAAACTACATAGTTGCCATGTTTAGTGGAAATTTTGAAAAAGTAAGGAGAAAAATATTAGCCATCTCTTCTAAAAGTTTCAGCCCTTAAGAATGGGAAACATTATCTATATATTTTTTCGGTGCGCCTATCATGTGCAGGCCAGATGTAGTATCCTGTCTATCGTGCTTCCATTTGTGTAATGGTCATTTCATTGGTTGAACAGGATGCATACGAACTAGGATCATGTGATAATATATCAGTTTCCGTGAAAAATCCAGGCCGATCTGCCTGGGGTAATAGACCATCATTACTCAGCATGGAAACCACTGTAGTCATGCTTGGCCTGTCATTTGGATGTTGTTGCACACATAACAAAGCTACATGGATTAATCTTTGCACTTCAAATAGGTTAGCTGAGTCTGCTAGACAAGCGTCAACTAATTCGATTGACCTTCCTTCTTTATAAAGTGTCCATGCCTGCCATGTTAATGACTTTGTCAACAGTTAGTTTCAAATAGAATATAAACATGTAAATATATATTGAAGGCTCAACTATTACATGTCCAAGAAGGGAGAGATGTTGACGCTGCCCAGAAAATCCTCTATTTCTCTTGCTACTTACAATTTCTAGCACCAGGACACCAAAGCTAAACACATCTGATTTTACTGAGAATCTACCATGCAGTGCATATTCTGGTGATATGTAACCGCTGCATGAAAGTATTAGCAAGAACGTTAGGTACAAGCAATAAAGATGCACTTGCTTTTCTGTGTGGTTGAGAATCTTACTATGTTCCAACCACCCGGTTTGTTTTATCTTCAATCTCATTCCCTCCATAACTTCTAGCAATGCCGAAATCTGATATCTTGGGGTTCATGTCAATATCTAGTAATATGTTGCTCGCTTTGAGATCTCTGTGAATAATTCTTAATCGGGAATCTTGATGAAGATACGTAAGTCCTCTAGCAATTCCATTAACAATTTGGAAGCGCTCGTGCCAATCAAGTAACCGCTTTCTGGTTTCATCTGTCAAAGCATTGTGCAAGTTAGTACACCTTGTGCAGTTGTGGGATGAACATGGAAAATTAATTCCAAAAAATGTAAGGTATCATATTTTGGAAATTTATGTCATGGGGCTGCACATGTAATGATAGAGCAATCCTTTCCTTTCCCATAGTTATAGAATCAATTAGGAAATTTTAATTATGGATCATCATTGATTTTCAGTTCTCTACATGTTCCTTTAGCTACTACTAATCATAATGTTCAATAGTCTCATAAAAATATCTAGGATTTCTTTGTTGCAATATCTGAAAATCGGTGTACTTTTCGAGCTTGTGTGAACAATATGTGGTTAAAAAGTATGGGAAGATTATGGTGAAACAAGAGAAATATTTTTTTCATAAAAATGTGTGGTTGCAAATGAATGGAAGAAAGAGATTAAAATTTAAGCTTTGTGAAAAGAATGAACTTTTCAGCAAATGTGGGAGAGTTTATTTCCGCGCCCAAAAACCCTTTCCCAAAACACCCAAAAAGAAGGGGGATCGAAAGGATGGATAGATATCCTTACTAAACAGAAAAAAGTCTAAGCTTTTGTTTGGCATGTATTCATAAATCAACATTTTTTCCTCCCCTTGAATGCAGCACCCTAGAAGCCTCACAAGATTCCTATGTTGAAGCTTGGCTATGCAGAGAACTTCATTCGTGAATTCGTCCTGTCCTTGGCTGGAAGTTTTTGACAGTCGTTTCACAGCAATTTCTTGCCCCTCTTCCAGCATTCCCTGAGAGCAGAACTTGGTCATATGAAAATTTATTCATTTAACGTACTTGGAGTAGAACTGAATTTTATTAATCTAACTTCAGCTTTCACTCAGTTAAGAGTTCTATTAGGCTCACTTGATATCTTGTGAATTGGACATATTTGTACAAATCAAAATGATTATCATCGTCTGAAAATTTCGGCAAGCAACATTTGTTTTTCCGTACTCTGGACTTTTAAAAGAATGGTAGGAGTCTAATTTCAGTAGACTCATGATTTATAATTTTCTGCAGAACTTTGTCCGAAAGAAGAAAGAGAACCAATTTTTTTTTGAAGGGATAATGTCTGGTTCTCAATTGCGTGGATTTTGAAATCTATTCTTCTTTACAAGATTAAGTTTCAAGCATGTCCTATATCTTATAAATAAAGGTAACTAAGTAAATGGTTTTATAAGTGACATGATTAACTAACTCAGTTGTTACTTAAGCGGCATTCAATAGATTTGCTTACCTTGTAAACAGGGCCAAATCCACCCTCTCCAAGCTGGTTATCGTCTGAAAAGTTATTGGTAGCTTTCAAGATTGTTGTTAAATCAAACAATGGGAGATCCATGTCTTTCTTATAACTTCCTGCCGTGCAAGTAATGTGGAGAATACATTAAAAGAGTGAAGGTGCAAAGACAAGGTATTCTCTGTGGGATGCGTACGCATGTTTAACTAACAGTTATGTAGTTATGTGTTTGTTATTTTTCATGTTCATTGAGCCACATCTGTTAATTTTCATTCAGCATCAAACAACATAGGCGGCTTACCACTTGTTGGTGCAATCAGGACAATCTTCTTCCTCTTGGACCTTTTCCACAAGTAAAGCATTATGCTTAGTCCTAGCAATACCACTCCTATCAATGATGTCAATATCGCTACAAGCATTCTTCGCTTTCCTTTCGAACATGCTGCAACAAGTGAAAAATGAGTTAAAAACCTAATATTTACTAGTCTTTAAAAGACTTGCCACACAATCCTTTACTATTGTAATGAGATATTTGTATAGTTAACTGTGTAATAGATTAATCGTTACGCAAAATCTTACCCAACTCAAAAGAAGGCATTCTAAAGTAAATACAGTTACCTAGTTCGGACAATGACAAACGAATGTTGATGTTATGGTTTCTCTCTACTCCAAAAGGCTCTCTAACATCAACCAAATCCCCGAACCACATCAAGCATCCACCAGTCACAAAAGGCGTAGCATAAGCCGTACACAAACAACTCTCATAACACTGAGCTTGACATTGGTCCCGACTAATACTAGCATTGAGGAGAACGTTTAATGTATCAGGAAAAGTCGCACTCAGCGTATAAAACCCATCTCCGCCCCTACAATCTAGCGGCGTCCTCCTAACACATCCACCGGAATAATCTTGCGAGTCCCATGCCTTTTGAGATCGTGGGACGAACCCTTTAAAACACTCACAAAGAGGCACCTTACTAATCCTACAAATACCGTACGGCCCACATCGACTATAGTTATCACACGTGTCACGTGGGCCTGTGTATGCAAGATTCCACCCGTTTCTCGTCTCGTTCATTGTATACCGATTGATATACCCGGATGATTCAATCGTTAACCTCGTCAGTAACGAGCCATTATCGTAAACAGATGCTCTGTCCTTACCGAATAACACATGCGGTCTAA
Source organism: Jasminum sambac (assembly GCA_018223645.1). Taxonomy (NCBI): domain Eukaryota; kingdom Viridiplantae; phylum Streptophyta; class Magnoliopsida; order Lamiales; family Oleaceae; genus Jasminum; species Jasminum sambac. The sequence continues at coordinate 15,874,466 of CP073642.1, forward strand.
ACGATGTTGTAGGAGTAAACGGCATGTTGTTAAAGTTCTCCACGTTATACGGGCCACTACGGCTTAATCTCACAGTCCCCTCGTAGAGGACCATTTGAACTAGGCCGTCATGGTATTCAACCCTTAAGGAATATTCTCCGACCGATGGATCGTTGAAGCTTTTCCACGACGTTATGTGCTTGTCGTTACTGTCTACGATGTCGTCTACCAGCAACATTCCTGGTAACCTGGTGTCACATGGGTAATCAAAGCTCTGCCAGAGGTAACTCGTTAGAGAACTTACGTTCATGTTATCGATGAGTATGAGGTTTCCGTTGTCTAACAGCTGTACAACTGGACTCAATGCAACCGTTGATAAGTCCGCGGATGACCAGATGACGGTTTTGTTACCACTAAGGATTTGTAAAGTTCCGTTTGTGGTTACAGAGAAGGTCCCGTTTGAGTCTTTGATAGGGTTGTTTCTGTTTGCAACCCAAACGACGACGTCTGGGGTTGATTTGTACCATATTCCTAAGAATTTGTTGGTGGAGCTACCTGGGGAGAAGAAACCCAGTACGAAGACTTGATTCTTGGAGATTAAAGTTTGTCCACCATTGATGGTCTGGTTTGGAGAAAGTGTGTCGGTTGAAAGAGAGAGATTAAGAAAGGTTAACGAACAAGCGAGAACTATGAAAATTGTGCTAAATTTTGATCTCTGCATTTTTATTTTTATTTGTATTTTCGTTTTTATTTTTTGTGTTGGGGATGACAATATTACAGTGAATAAAAAGGAACATGAATGGAAGATAAGATGTGTTGTTGATGACGTAATTTTCTGGCAGTATTGCGATGATGCCACGTTCATGTGAATTTAGTCCCATATCGGCAGTTTGGGGCCATTTTTCCTTTGTAAATTTTGACTTTTCTTGTCCCTACGTGTTGTATCGGTTGTCTGTCCAATACGTTCGCATGACTTCCGCGACTGGCGTCATGTGAATCCTCATGGGACGGTCTGAAATATCTTAATCAGTGTTGAATGACCTGAAAAAAGAGAATTCGTCGGGCTCATCTTGTTGAAAATGTTTCGGTGTACCCGGGTGTGCCATAGTTTATGGGACACGCGGGTGATTTTCTCCCTTATCCGGATTCCGTTTTGAAATCCGAAAATTTTGTTGGATTCATCACGACGAGACGGAGCTCTAGCAATTTGGAAAAAAAATTTTGGACACCGTGGCGGCCCGTGGTGACCGGTCAAAGATCGGTCAAAGTTTTTGCCAAAATTTTGCCAAAATTTTTGACCAATCTTTGACCGATCACCACGGGCCGTCACGGTATCCAAAATTTTTTTTCCAAATTGCTAGAGCTCCGTCTCGTCGTGATGAATCCAACAAAATTTTCGGATTTCAAAATGGAATCCGGACGAAGGAGAAAATCACCCACCGGATCATTACTGCTCATCTTGTAGAGGTAAAGACGACCGAGGAGTGCATGTTCTTTTAAAATTTTTAACACATTTTTTACACACAAATCTCGTGGGACCTACCTGTATTACACAAATTTCCACCATTCAATTTCACTCATTATCTCTCCTATATCACATTAAAACACACATCCTAACACCCTATAAAACAATCCAAACAAATTGTAGAGATGAAATTAATCAATATTTGTCGTAAAAACTGTATTACCTTGTGAATAGAATTATGGAGTTTAATCTATATATATATAAAAGCAGCATTTTTTCCCTCCAAAACACATTCCTATTTTTTCCCGCCTATTAATTTGGCCTAATATAAACTTCTATCTATATATAGAATAATTTATATATATAGAAAATGAGGTTTTTTTTATTATATTTTTTATTATCGTAAATCCGTTTTCCCGCTTAAAATAAACTCTCTTTTTATTTTTTCTTTCCTAATTCATATCCAACTCTCTTTTATTTTTTTCCCTAATATATTAATATTAATGTATAGAGATTTTATTTAATTATTTCTACCCTACTTTACCCCATCTCATAATATCTAAATATTCTCTCTATCATTTCCTCTCTCTTTTTTTTCTATGTACAAAACATAATAATTTGTGATTCTATTTTACTCGACTTGATGAGAGCTTTAAAACAAGTATACTATCAATATATAAATTTTTATTTTTAAAAAAAAATTAAAATTTACCCCAAATATATAAATTAGTATCCAACTTAAATATAAATTAATATTAATATAGATTAATGACTACTGATGTAATAAGATTAAAAAATTTTGATAATTTGTTACAACACTTAATTGATGTTTGTGCGTAAAATTTAAATATAATAAAATATTTCATTATTTTGCACTTTAACATCCAAACTTCAATAACAAATAACAAATTTAATTTGTTACCTCATTAGTTTCTGTTATTATTAGTTATAATTTAGTTTATTGGGAAAAGTATTATATATTTTTCTTTCAAATATTACAAATTTCAATTTTTTTCTATTTTTTCTATCAAATCTTCAATTAATATATATTTATGTGTCGAACAATATGAGGGTGTTCCGAGAATTGGAATGAATTTTTAACTGATTGTTTTTTCATAATTTTGGTATTTAAAAAATAAAATTATTTAAAATTAACAGTTTTTACTAAGATTTAATTTTTATGCCATAAAAAATTACCATTGATTAAATTTTTGCATAAAAATTCAAATAAAGGTTTAACATTAAAATTAAAAAAATAAGATCAGAAATAATTAACTATTTTTGTAAATAATTAACTAAGAAACAAAATATAATTAAAATTAACAATCCTACTAAGATTCAATTTTTTTACACTAACGAAATTACAATTCATTAAATTTTTACACAAAAATTAAAAAAAAAAAAACTTACCAGCAGCTGGCTCAAGTTTGAGACATTCACTACTATGATCCCCAATGGGTACTAAAAAATTCAAAAATTAGGTTGGACCCAATAATTAATTTTAGAAACAATCAATTATTTTTATGAATAATAAGCTAAAGAATAAAATTTAATTAAAATTAGCGATTTCCATAATATTTAATTTTTGTGTGATGAAAAATTACAATTAATTAAATTTTTACATAAAAATTAAAATAAATATGTAACATGAAAATGAAAAACTTAGCTTGGACATTTTATTAATTTTAGAAAGAATTTATTATTTTTAAAAATAATAATTAGCTAATGAATGAAAATTAATTAAAATTAGTGATTTCACTAAAATTTAATTTTGATGGGATAAAAAATTACAATTTATTTAATTTTTTAATAAAATATTAAAATAAATGTATAAGATGAATTTATTGAATATATATTTATATCTTTTAAATTCCAAGATATCTTTTCAATTGTAAGATATTTTTTAAATTGGATTCATATAATTCTTAAAATTATGGTTATCAAGCCAATTATTTTGGAACTAATTATTTCTTAGAAATAATTAAATTAAATACAAAAATTAACTATGATTATTTAAACTATTATTAATTAAAACAATAAATGCTATTGCTAATATTTATCTAGACATGGGTTTAGTGGGCAAAGATTGATAAAAATTAATTACATTGTTAAAAGGAAAAATATAATTAATTTAAAAAATATAAGAAATCATTAAATTGCTGGGGGTTTTGCCTAAAAAATAAAAAAACCTTTAAATTGTAATATATCTTTTGAATTACAAGATTTCTTCAAAATTAAATTCATACAATTCTTAAAAGTGATGATATTAAAATAGTTATTTTATGAATAATTAATTCCTTTCATAAATAATTAGCTAAAAATAATAAATAGTTAAAACGAATTCTATTACAATTAATTAAAATTAATACTATTACAATTAATTAAAATTAATACTACTGTTAAGATTTAATTGGACTTAGTTTTAGTATGCAAAAATTGACATGGTTTCGTTGGACGAAAATTAATAAAAATTAATTATATTTCCAAAACAGAAAAATGACAATAATTAAAAAATAAATAACGATTAAAATTAATTAGACTGCCATTGTAGACTAGATTTTTCTTAATTTTCCTAAAATAGAAACATAACTTTATTTCAAAAAAATGAAAAATAATTAAAATTAATTACATTGCTACATGAAAGAAAAATATGCTTACGAAATTAATTTATCTTTTTATATATTTTAACATAAAGTTAATTAAGTTAACACCTATAAGATTTTTTATTCTTAGAATTGGGGTATTACATCTTATTGTAAAGTAAGTCGACCGATATTAAAATAATTATCACAGAAATAATGAATTCTTTTCATAAATAATTATCTAAAAATAAAAATTAATTAAAAATTATTACATTATGATTAATTAAAATTAATAATATTGTTACAATTTAATTGGATTTGGTTTCAATTGGCAAAAATTGACACAATTTCGTTGGAAAAAATTAATCAAAATGAATTATATTGTTAAAACAGAAATATAACATTAATGAAAAGATAAATAATAATTATAATTAGTTACATTTCCATGGTTGGCTAGATTTTCCCTAAAAAATGAAAGACATCTTTTTACATGCAAGATATCTTTTTAATTGTAAAATATCTTTAAAATTATATTCATACAATTCTTAAAATTGCGGTTAAAATACTAATTATTTAGACATAATAAATTATTTCTATAAAGAATTAGCTAAAAATAATATTTTATTAGAATTAATTATACTAAAATTAATTATATTTCTCGGATTTTATTGGATATATTTTCATTGGATAAAAATTGAGATAGTTTTATTAGACGAAAATTAATCAAAATTAATTAAATTGCTAAAAATGGGGAAACATGATTATTTCAAAAAATGAAAAATAATTAAAATTAATTAGATTGTTCTTAGGAAAAGAAAAAATGTGCTTACGAAATTAATTTACCTTTTCGTGCATTTTAAAATAAAGTTAAGTTAACGTATATAAGATTTTGGATTCTTACAATTGGGGTATTATATCTTATCGTAAAGTAATTCGAGTGATCATTAGTCCCTAATTAACTTTATTTACTTTTTCAGTATCATTTTTTTGAAAATATATTTTTTTTATTCTCATATATTTTTGTACTTTCTATAATATTTCTTTTGAGTTCTGATTGTGACAAAATCTTCTACTTTTTTGTATAATTACGGGTGTTTCAAAGGATCTGCTCTATTTTTTTTTCTTTTTTAAAGTAACAAGCTCCAAAAATAGGTATTCAAATTGTAATGATTTTTTATTTTGATACTACTTGAACCAACAATTATATAATAATTTTTGGTTCAATATATCGCTTTCGCTGGGGAATAAATCTAAGAATTCTTATTAAACAATTGACTATCACCTCAATCAATTATTGAAATTATAAGACTCAATTAGAATATTTTAATTGGCTTTCAACTATATTAAATATTTATCTAAATTTCTGTCTCCTAAATAAATATTAAGAATCCTACTTACTTTAATTATTTATTTTATACTGAATTTTCCCTGTTGATGTTTTATTTTATTTTTAAGTATAATTAGTTAGATTGTATATTTTAAGTATTAATTACATATATTTCAATTTATTTGTCTTCTCCAAATTAATTTAAATGTTATATTAAATCATTCAATATTTAATATGTCCAATATGTTAAATTAGTAAGTTTATACCTAATATATTAATATATGTGTTTAATATATTTAGAATGTATTTATTAAAGAAATAAAATGTCGAAACAAAAATTTTGGATTAAACTATCACGATAGCGCATTGACACGGATGAGAATTTTCTAACGGGACTGGGACGGGGCATGGAAGTTTGTAATTCTTATATCATCTGCGTTCAGTCCAGAGTAAATGAGGATGGGTCGGAACGAGGATAAATGTTTCCCACAGCATGGCAAGAACAGTTTAGGGTATGTCGGACTGTACTAACTACATTGTTGTTTTTATAATATATATCTTTATACTACTTATATTGCATAATTAAAATTTAAAAATCATTATTTACATATTAATTAGTAATAACATACATCATACTGATGTATAATAATTAATATCTCTCAAAATTTATTATTGCATATAATAAAATGTAAAATAATTTTAAAGAAAAAATTATGAGCTCTACGAATGTTAGTAGAGTTATTTTAGTATGGTTATTTTAATAACTATAACATTTAATATCATTTTATTTTGGGTTTACATAAGTAGATTAATTTATTTTGGGTTTACATAAGTAGATTAATCTTACAATGAGTAAAATGTAATCTATTATGACAATTGCTGCCACGAATTATCATCCCATGCAAAGCACGGGTGTAAATGTTAATTAAGTTACTATTCTATGGAAAATAGTAAATTAAGTTGTGTGGATTTTCGTGAGTTGCTCCTTGCATATTTGTACGATGGATTAGTATGAAATATAGGGGAAATTCTATCGAAATTTTTATAGAATTGTTTCAAGTTAAATTCTTTAAGTTTATTATTGTAACTCATTCTTTATTTTAATTATTTTTTTAGATTTTATGTTAATATTATTAACATCTATCAATAACGTTATTAGTTGAAAATTTTATCCCCCGTGCAACGCACGGGTGAAACAGCTAGTTATACAATTATTATTCAAATGCTATAGATGTACTTTTTACTATTGTTGTTCGCATTTTAGTATCATTTCATAAGCTATTACGTCACACTGTAAACTGATTGATATTATAGTGTTCACATTATATACACTGGCACGTCAATGCCACTATACTAAGAGTATTTCCAATGCAACATTGGATGTTTAGGATGATGTGAAGGAAAGAGAGAGAGAATAAGATTATTTTAATTGAAGTAAAGTGAAAACTATGATAGCGACAAAAGAGAGGGAAAAGTGGAAATGGGGAGAGAGATATAAATAAATTTAAAAATAATAATAAAATAATAGTAGAAAGTGTATAGATGAATGTGTGATTTTAGAAAGCACACAGGAAGCGAAGAAGAAAGAATGAGAAAAAAGTAAGGTAAATAAAATAAAAGTAATTTTAAAAAAGAGAAAATTAGAAAAAATATAGGACTCATAAAATTTTTTATATCTATATCTCTCCTCTTTGAACATTCGAGATGGACATTTGCATTGGAGTTGCTCTAATCAATCTCAAAGTGTCACACTATTCTTGATTCAATCATCACTATTAGTAGATAATGCTACTTTGACTTCATCTATATCTTTTGATTTCGTTATTTGTTTTGTGGTAACAAGATTTCATCAACGACTGAAAAGGGCAATACACTCCTATGAACTATGGGGTGTGGCTATCTCAAAATTGGAGAAGCGGCAAAATGTTCATTTCATCACTCCAATGTCTAGTGCAGAACACGGAAGTATAAATGCATGGGCAAAGACATTGATATTTGAAAGGAAGCTTCTGCATGTAATCAACATTTTGTATTCACAATTTTGAACCTCTCTACCTCGCTTCTGGATCAGTTATAGTCATTGCACTAGTTATCAACTCTTCTTTACAAGTTTCTTCATTACCATAACTCAATCCCATGAAAAACCCAGGTTCTTTAGGATCAGGCAAATGTCCTCCGTCTTCACTTCCCAACATGAAAACCACAGAGGCCATGTTTGGCCTATCTTCCACACGTTTTTGAACGCATAATAAACCCACGTGTATGCACCTATTCACTTGGTATTCAACGTACGTATCTTTTAAGCATTTGTCCATTAGTTCTAAAGCCCTGTCTTCCTTCCAAAGAAGCCACGCCTACAGAAAATCCGAAACAATTTAATCGAGGTTTCTTGTTCACATGAAAAAATAGTCATTGAAATGTTCATTTATTTGAACTACTTACATGGCCTAATAGGCTATGGCACTGATCGTTGTGTCTAAAACCTCTGTTCCTTTTGCCACTCACTATCTCTAACAAGACGACTCCCATACTAAAAACATCTGACTTTACAGAGAACTTGCCATCAATAGTGTACTCTGGAGCCATGTAGCCACTGCATAATGATATTATGGATTGTCAGATCTAATAGTGGAGAATTGTATGTATTGTTTGTTTTTTCGTCAAGTTAAGAAAGCTTACTATGTCCCAATCACTCGTCTTGTTCTTGCTATACTTTGATCCCCTACGACAATTCTCGCCAAGCCAAAGTCTGAAATCTTGGGATTTAAATTTTCATCTAGTAAAATGTTGCTTGTTTTGAGATCTCGATGGATGACGTTTAATCTTGAGTCGTGGTGAAGATAGAGCAATCCTTTTGCAATTCCCATAATGATGTCGCAACGCTTGGGCCAGGGCAATATTGTCTTTTTAACTTCATCTGCACAAAATTGCACAATTTTTTAGTGTCAGAAAACCAGATATTTTATCCCCCATGCTGTTTGACCATTTACTTTCCAAAAATAGATACATATCATTTCTTATAATCTACAAACAAAAATTAGATAAATGGTTTCCCATCTCGCACCAAAAATAAAAGTGTTCAAACTTTTGTTCTGCATGTATTCATAGATCAACATCCTTTCCTCTCCTTCACTGCAACATCCCAATAGTCGGACGAGGTTTCTATGTTGTAGTTTGGCAATCAAACTCACTTCATTGGTAAATTCTTCGAGACCTTGTGTAGATGTTTTCGATAGTCTTTTTACTGCTATTTGTCGTCCATCCAATAAATTACCCTTCATACCCAATAAGAGATTTTAGTGTGATATAATCGTACGATGTGAAATTAAGCTCCACAAAAGAACTTACCCAATAAACAGGTCCATAACCACCTTCACCAATCATGTTTACACTAGAGAAGTTACTTGTTGCAGCAGCTACGATTGCCAAATTGAAAGAAGGTAATTCAGGGTCCTCAATTTTCCTTTCTTCTCCTATAAAATGGATCATTTCTTTAGGGACGACTCTTCTATGGCTGTGATTTAAAAAAAAAAAAAACTTTGCTAAGAAATGAAGAGGATAAGTATCATTACCTCGTCTCATTAGTCTTATCTTTAGAAGTACGGCTGCTAACATCAAGACTGAGATAAGCACTCCAACAGCAATCAATATGAAGATTAGCTTTGGCAATCTATTCTTCATTTTTTGTGGATCATTTTTGGATCCTACATCAAAAAAGACCCACTCTTTTTAGTAGTCTTGTGCTATACATTATGATTCTTGATCCTACTAATAATAAAGTTAAAAATATACTTACGAGCCTAGATCTATGTAGGTCATTTTCGGTAGAGGTGACAGCCAATGCATATGAAATATAACAGTAGATTCTAATTCTACACTTACCTAGTTCTGACAATGGCAAACGAATGTTGAAGTTAATATTGCTCTCTACTCCAAGGGGATCTCTAACATCAATCAAATCGCCAAACCACATCAGGCATCCACCGGTTACAAAAGGTGTAGCATGAGCCGTGCACGAACAGCTCTCATAACACTGAGCTTCACATTCATCCCGACTAATACTAGCATTGAGAAGAATCTTTAACGTATCAGGAAAAGTCGCATTCAACGTTAAAAACCCATCTCCACCCCTACAATCTAGCGGTATCGTCCTAACACAACCACCAGAATAATCTTGCAAGTCCCACGCCCTTCGAGATCGCGGGACGAACCCCTTAAGACACTCACATATAGGCACCTTACTAATCCTACAAATACCGTTAGGGCCACAAAGACCGTACTTTTCACACGTGTCACGTGGGCCCCTGTACACAAGATTCCACCCGTTTCTCGTATCGTTCATTGTATACCGATTGATATACCCGGTTGACTCAATCGTTAACCTCGTCAGTGATGAGCTATTATCGTAAACAGATACTCTGTCCTTACCAAATAACACATGCGGTCTAAACGGTATCTTAGGACTAAACGGCATGTCATTAAAGTTCTCCCCGTTATACAGGCCGCTACGGCCTAGTCTCGCAGTCCCCTCGTAGAGGACCAATTGAACTAGGCCGTCACGGTATTCCACCCTTTCAGAATATTCTCCGACCGACGGATCGTCGGAGCTTTTCCACGACGTTATGTGCTTGTCGTTACTGTCTACGACGTCGTCTACCAGCAACATTCCTGGTAACCTGGTGTCACATGGGTAATCAAAGCTCTGCCAGAGGTAACTTGTTAGAGAACTGACGTTCATGTTATCGATGAGTACGAGGTTTCCGTTGTCTAAGAGCTGCACAAGTGGACTCAATGCAGCCGTTGATAAGTCCGCAGATGACCAGATAACGGTTTTGTTACCACTAAGGATGTGTAAAGTTCCGTTTGTGGTTACAGAGAAGGTCCCATTTGAATCTTTGATGGGGTTGTTTCTGTTAGCAACCCAAACGACGACGTCTGGGGTTGATTTGTACCATATTCCTATGAATTTGTTGGTGGAGCTACCTGGGGAGAAGAAACCCAGTACGAAGATTTGATTCTTGGAGATTAAAGTTTGTCCACCGTTGATGGTCTGGTTTGGAGAAAGTGTGTCCGTTGAAAGCGAGAGATTTACGAAGGTTAAAGAACAGGTGAGAGCTATGAAAATTCTGCTAAATTTTGATCGCTGCATTTTTTTTTCTTTTTTTTTTTTTTTTTTTTTTGGTTTTTTTGCGGATGAGAATGTTACTGCAAATGAAAAGGAATATGAATGGAAGATGCGTTGTTGACGATGTCATTTTCTGGTATTATTGTGATGATGCGACGTTTATGTGAATTTAGTCCCACATCGGCAATTTGGAGCCTTTTTTAACTCAATAACATATGCCACGTTCCTTTCGCTGCGGGCGTAAGTGTTTTTGTCAAACGCGTGTTGATGACTTTCGCGGCCGGGTTGTGTGAACCCTTGACTTAATAGCTCATGTATCTTAATCAGTGTTGAATGATCTCAAAAGCCTTTTTTTTTTTTTTCTAAAGGGATAATCTCAAAAAATAACAAATTATATTATATATGTAGTTAAATTTTATTACATAGAAGTAGGATAATATGTGCCTGTTTGATAAGACCCTTTAACCGTAACATTTTTCACATAGGACTTTAACAACACACTACAAGAGAATATTATTTTTTTTATATTATTTTATTTCATAAACTTTAATTAATACTTTAATTGCAGGTAGGCGGGTCTTTTGAAAGAATTAATCTTGTTCTACAAAATATATAGCATAAAGAAAGATAGCAGCCCTTTGTATTCCTAGCATTATTGGTTTCATAGAGGTAAAGAAGACCAGGGAGTAGGAACCAAAACTATCCAAATAAATTCTAGTGAAGAACCTAATTACTATTTGTTGTAAAAAATGCATTACGCGGTGAATAGAATTATGGAGTTTTATTATACCATGATTCAAATGCTATAGATTTACTTTTTTATTGTTGTTGTTTATATTTTAGTATCATCTCATAAGCTATTACATCATACTTCAACATTGATTGATATTGCGGTGTTCATATTACACTAGAGCATCAATATCACTATACTAATCAATCTCGAAGTGTCACATTATTCGTGATTCAATCATCACTACTAGTAGATACTGCGGTTTTGACTTTTTTTTATATCTTTTCATTTCATTATTTGTTTTGTGGTAATCTGATTTCATCAACTACTGTGAAAGGCAATACTATACATACACTCCTGTGAACTACACGGCCTGGCTATCTCAAAATTGGAGAAGAGATAAAATGGTCATTTCATCACTCATATGTCTAGTGCGGTAACATGGGCAAACACATTAACATTTGAAAGAAAGCTTCTAAATGTAATCAACATTTTGTAGTCACAATTTTTAACCTCTCTATCTCGCTTCCAGATCAGTCGTAGTCATCGTATTAGTAATCAACTCTTCTTTACAAGTTTCTTCTTTACTAGAACTCATTCCCATGAAAAATCCAGGTTCTTTTGGATTAGGTGGATTTCCACCCTCTTCACTTCCTAACTTGAAAACCACAGAGGACTTGCAAGTTTGGCCCATCTTCCGCTCATTTTTGAACGCATAATAAACCCACGTGTATGCACCTCTTTACTTGGTAGTCAACTTACATATCTTTCAAACATTAATGCATTAGTTCTAAAGCCCTGTTTTTGTTCCAAAACTTCCATGCCTAAGGAAATTCACAAACAATTTAGATGAGATTTCTTACCCAGATGAAATAATATATATTGAAATGTTCGATGAACAACTTACGTGGCCTAATAGACTATGGTAGTGATCTTTATGTTTAAAACCTCTGTTTCTTTTGCCGCTCTCTATCTCTAACAAGATGACTTCTTTGTTGAAGACATTTGATTTTATAGAGAATTGGCCTAATAGGCTATGGTAGTGATCTTTATGTTCAAATTCTTTTGCCACCCTCTATCCCTAACAAGATAACTCCCATGTTGAAGATATTTGATTTTAGAGAGAATTTGCCATCGATGGTATATTCTTGAGACTGGAGTCATGTAGCTACTGGATAATGGTGTTAATTATTGAATGATTGTGAGATCTTATACGAACAATTCTATGTTTGTCTGTTTTTTTGTTCAAGTTAAGGAAAACTTACTCTGTCCCAGTCACTCGTCTTGTTCTTGCTATACTTTGATCCCCTCCAACAATTCTTGCAAAGCTAAAGTCTGAAATTTTGGGATTTAGATTTTCATCTAGCAAAATGTTGCTAGTTTCAAGATCTTGGTGAATGACGTTTAATCTTAGTAGTCGTGGTGAAGATAGAGCAATCCTTCCGCAATCCTCATTGTCATGTCGAAATGCTTGGGCCAATGCAATATTATCCTTTTATCTTCATCTGCAGGGAATTGCAAACTTTCATCCCACAAATCAAAACTTCTATTTTTTCTGGCAGTCTATCATTTATCGAAAATAGATTGACTATCAAACAATATATCAGTTGTATAATCTATAAATGAAAATCAAATGAAAGGTTTCCTATATCACACCGAATATAAGCATGGGCGGAGGTAGCTAGGTAGGGATGGCAAAACTACCCGTGAAACCTGAAAACCGTGGATACCCGAACTGAATGGATAGAAAAAAACCCAAACTGATGGGTCGATGGGTCAGATATGGTTTTCCAACATAAAACCCGACACAGATGTGGGTCGGATATGGATATTAGAAAATACCCGAACCTGAACCGAATAATCGTGTATATTTTTTTATTATTATTAATTTCTGCTAAATGAAATTTAAACTAATAAAATTAAAATTACTTTTCTCGTTGGTGACGCCAGACAAAAAGAGAAAAGTCAAGGCCTCATTGAAAACAGAAAGAAATCCGAAAATCCCGCATCGGTTAACAATTGGGACGCTAGACAACTTTCTCATTATAAATGAACAGCAAAGGGAGAGGTGCTGTGAGAAGAGAAAAGTCAAAGTCTGATTATTCAGAATGGGGCTGCAACTTGACAATGAAGTTACAAAAACTTGAATTATATATATTTATATTTAATATTTAATAAGATGAATCTATATGTTGACTTCGTTTTGGGTCACTAGGTTATGGTTGAACGGCTTTTTTGAGTGGGTTTTATCCGAGTTTTATAATATTAATTAATATTTAAATTTATTATTTCATATAAGTTATAAATGATATACCACTTATTAGATGTGATGGTGAGGAACCAAATATATATATATATATATATATATATATATATATATATATATATATATATATATATTGAGCTTGTAAATGGATACCCGAATGGGTTTGAAAATCAACCTGAAATAATACCCGAACCGAATGACTGCAGTTCGAATATGGGGTTTGGATCTCGATTCAGATATGGGTATGGTTGACCAAAATCAAATCCTACCCGTTGCCATCCCTATAATTAGGGGCTTGAATTGGCTCAAACTCACTAGAAATTGAAAATAAATTTTTAAGAGTACTTCACAACTTTCACATTGCTTGTGGCTTGGTGGTACAAAGCATGGAAACTTCTTTAAGAAGGTCACGAGTTCAACCCTTGTCATTGGCATTTTATTTGTTTGTTTGTTTTAGCTTTTCTTTTTTTGCCCCTGCCTTTTCTCTATTTTTGTTTGGTACTTTTTCTCCTTTTGGTTTGTAGTTTGTAAAATCTTATGACCATTATTTTTTTTTTAAAGGAAAAATCTTATGATCATTTTAACTATTTACATTATGAATAGTTGTTAAATTAATTATAATCTTTTTTAAATGAAGAGAGTTTTAGCAAATATTTTCTTCCATTCTCTTTCGGTGAATGTTAACTCTAGAGTCATTAATAATTGCTTTGGTATGATTTTTGCCCTCATTTTGTTTTCTTTCTTTTAATGAATTTTGCTATCTTACAAAGTGAATAATGTGAGTATTATTTTCTTATTTTTAATTCTTTAAAATAAAATAAATTGACACTTTTTATTTTTTCCAAAAAAGTTGATTGACTTGGACAATAGATTGTAAAATATAACCTCAATCTATTTATAAATTTCATATGTTAAGTTCTAATTTTTCATTGGAATTTATAATCGTTAGGAATTTGAAAATTTAGTACATAAGTTAATCTAATTATTTTGTTAATCATGCTTTTGGAATTGAAATTGTAACCCATAAATTGAGAGTTCAATATATTTTTGGAATTGAAATGCACTTGTGTCTATGTGAACTGATATTTGTATTTTCAAAATTGAAATTAGTATTTTTCGTTTATCTAGATACAGTGAGTAACACAAATATATTTCACTAATTCAACAAAGAAATATGATAATGGATTTTTTAAAGTAATCCAAATATTCGTCTTTGGAAATTCCTACTTTAAATTTAATTTGACTTCAAAGAATTTACCTGATAGGTGTCATGTAAATGTGTGTGTTGTATAAATATACAGAGAGTTTAGATAACAACTTTTAACCTTGTTCATTTAAACCGTATTATATATATTTTTTTGGTATTTTATAAATTCTTGAACTAAACAATTTGTCAGCCCACCAATAAAACAATAAATCCTACCTCCGTCCCTGAATATAAGTGTTCAAGCTTTTGTTCGGCATGTACTCATAGATTAACATCCTTTCCTCTCCTTTACTGCAACAGCCCAATAGGCAATAGTCAAACGAGGTTTCTGTGTTGTAGTTTGGCAATCAAACTAGCTCACTTCATTTTCGAACTCTTCCGGACCTTGTGTAGATGTTTTGGGCGGTCTTTTAACTGTTATTCGTTGTCCATCCAATAAATTACCCTGCTTATGCCAATTGCCAAATCTTAATGCTATTGACATATATAATTTTGTGCAACGTTAGAAATTCTCAAATCTGATGTCCATTACCCTGTAAACATTTCCAAAACCACCTTCCCCGATCATGTTTTTACTAGAGAAGCTATTGGTCACGAGAAGAGAAAGCTAGTAGACCGACAGGAGTGCCATAAGCCGTACACAAACAATTCTTCGAGCACTGATCTCGGCATTCACTAGAACTCATACTAGTATTCAACTCCAACATATCAGGAAAGCTAGCAGCAACAGATAAAAACACTTCTCCATTACCACAGTTTAGAGACCTATTTCTCGTGCACGGTGCATCCATGTGACCAATCTCGCAAGTCCAAATCTTGCTTCGATCTTGGGACGAAGCCCTTAAGACAATCACACAACGCTCTATTGACTCTGCAAATACCGTTAGGACCACAACGGTCGTGATTATTTCACTGGTTGTGTGGTAATGTGAAGGCAAGATTCCATCCATTTCTCGTCTCTTTCATCTAATAACGTTTGACCATGCCGGGGTTGTCTAGTCACTCTAGTGTCAATCTTATGATGAATCTAATGAACTGTTGAAAGGATCAGTCATTGAAATCCTTTCTATGTTGATTACTGGTTTCGGTTTAAATGGTAGACTGGGGAGGTGAGGAAGATTGCCCATTCCACGGCCCCATCAGGCAAACGTTTACCTGCTTTGGTCATCGTAATTCTTGCGTCATGATGAAAAAAATAGTAAAAATTACTCCATAACGAAAGTATCAAACAGTACTTTTAAAAGAAGTAAATTTTAGTTGTGACACCAAAAGTACTTCACATGGAAATTGGATACTCACAACTTGATACAAGCTGCTGATATGGTGCAATCTTAACATGCTACATAAACTACTTCCTAACTGGCAGCATGATTCAAATGTGACCATATCTCTTGCTCGTGCAAAATCGAGTGCAAGCAGCTTGCATCATATCCGGAGTAAGAAATTGGGAAGTACAGAACTGTACGTGATAGAACTGTGATACTTTTAAAAGAAGTAAATTTCAGTTGTAATACGAGAAGTTGAGTACCTTTCCATTACAGATCACCATTTCTGGCAAGCCGTGGTTTTCGATCTTGAAGGTACGTCTGCGCTCCACGACGTCAAGTATTTGTCTGGACCAGTGACAAGATCGGCCGACATCTCCATTCGAGGCAACCTCCTATCAAACGGGTAATCAAAACAGCTTTGCCACACGTAGTTGTTCGAAGTTCCATTCGCCTTGTCGGTAAAAACCACAAGGTTGCCTGTGCTTAACAGATGGATTCAGCAATTGCAACATAAGTTTTACCATGTTTCGCATTAGTAACATAATATGTTTAATACGTTATAGCATGTTACCTTTGTTTTATGTCCAACAATTGTGAAGTCGTGTTTAAAGTGTCTTCGGATAAATTTTTATTTTGTTAAAAATTAAATTTTTGATCAAGTAGTGTCTATAAGATGTATAATTAAAAATAGTTAATAATGTAAAATATGTGGTTGATATTAATATTTATCATCGGCTAAGTAGTAGTAATATTATTGTAGAAAAAGGTTTGATCCATTAGTATGCTTGACAAGGATAATTAGAAGATTAAATTTGAAATGTGTGATTGAGAAATAAACAAAAAGTATCATAAAATTTATTTAAAAATTTGACAAATTATTAATATATAAATTGTTTTTTGAAAATAATAAGAGAGACAAAAAGTAAATTAAATTTGATATGTATGAAATAAAAAATGAATGCAAATCATTATTCAATTATTTAAAATTAAATTCAACGTTGCTTAAATTTGACTCGTCTCATTTCCTTCGATCAAAAAAGACTCGTCATTTTTTTATTATTCGGTGGTTGATTATCTTTTTGTATTATAATATACTCTGGGCCTTTCCACTGTGCTGATTAGGTGGGTCTGGGTCCAGCATACAGGATTCTACAATTAAGATTTCAGTTCAATTTAATCGACCATCAACCGTACTTAATTCCACTTTTTGAGCAACTTGTAAGGATACTTAGAATAAAAAATTAAAAAAAAAAATCGAAACTTCCCGTCATTTGCTAACAAGTTTTTAATTTAGTTCTAGACCGAAGGGTTGTCAAATTTAAATTATATAATAAAAAAAATAGAGGTCGGAGTATTTTATCCAAAGTAATTGGGCAAATTACGAGATCAATAACTGTTGACCTTTGGATTATAATTTTTTTTTAATTGACTTAACTCAAATAAAAACACATAATATGGAGAATTCTTAGCGTTTCACTCTTCAATTTTAATTTTAATTTTTTGGGGAAATACTATTAAAGATTGAGGTTCCATCCCATTAAAAAAAAAAAAAGAAATTGGTGTTCTATGTGGAAAGTTTAATTCATTAAGAGGGGCTGGTTAAACACATAATTTTTTTTTCAGATTTAATTGGTGTGAAAATTTATTTATACATTATCAAAACATGCATTTAATTCCTTTATTTATTTATTTTATTTTATTTTTTGACAAAAATTCCTTTATTTTTAACTCATTAGAAAGTGTACTAATTAATCTATCAATTGATATGTGAAGTTACAGTATTAAGGTTTAGAAAAATATAGTATTTTTTAGAGAATATATATTGTTGAAAACGTGCTTAAAATGTAATTGCTTTTAAAATTTTGAGAAACAAACTCTAACTCAAAAAATAAGGGGACTAGTTTCCAAAACTAAATTAGTACCCTTTTATTAAAAACTTGTTAAAATAGTGGCTTTGTAAAATATTGCGACTTCTTGAAATTATTATTATTATTATTATTATTATTATTATTATTATTATTATTATTATTATTATTTTGGAATAAAAAGCTTCATTATTAATGATGAACAAAACACATTACATTGAGAAGTTCAGAAATACAACTAAGAATATGACAATAAGAAATAGGACCAGCATTAAAACGAGTCTATTTCTCCAAAAAGTGAGCGACTTCATTTGCTTGTCTCTTAATTAATATACCGGACCCAGAAAAACGGTTCCAATCGAAGACGCCTCTTACATTCATCCACCAATGAGCCAAATTCGGTGACATCTCGCACCTTCGACTTAACTGCCTCCACCAACACCTTAGTATCAAGGTCAAAAACAACCTTAGTAAATCCAAGAGAACGCACCCATAAAATTGCATTGAGGAGACCCAACGCCTCAGCTTCTTTAACCGGTAAAATGCCAGCATAAGGGACCAATTTGCAGCCACTATTATTTCAACACACCATACCCAACTAACCCAAGCCTACAACGTTAGATGAAGATATTACCGAAGCATCCACGTTACATTTGATGAACCCAGCTTGCGGTTAATTCCAGCAAGCAATATTATGTTAATATACATCATGGAATGGGTCTCTGATTTAACTAAATTATGAATTTCAGGTTTATCCATTTCACTGACAGCCAACATGTCGCGGCTTGAGCGCACACAACAAAAGTGAAGTTCAATTAAAGTGCAATTATTACTTCAATTTTAAGGTAGTCTGTCAATCCATGGCGACAACCTAATCTCTAATACTAATGTCTATCGTGCACTCGAAAATTGAGGTTTTTCCCCTTTTTTAAGGGGACCCATAAATTGATTTATTGAAGAGATAAGATAAAACTCGTAAACCAATTAAACGAATTAGTGCATTTGACTCGCTACAATCGCTTCTGCGCAATCCACCTATTTTTTTAGCACAATTGTGCAGCGTGATATGCATTAAATGATATTCAAAATCTAGAAATACATACAAATCCAAAGACCTTAAAAAATTTCAAAGATAATAAATTAGAAGTATCTATAACGAAGATGTAAACAACACAAAAATAGTGAACCAAATATAATTAAGGGATATTAAATAATACAATAAAGGACAAACAAAAAATGAACTAGTCATGTTGATATGTCACAATTTTGTATGGTGGTGAAACAATTATGGGGACATTTTACTCTACGTAATTGCGTAACCTAATTATCAATAAAGTTGTAAGCGAACATATTCAAGTAGTGTTGTTATTATTTTATAAAACACTAAAGATTAGGTAGCATATAAATATTTCTCTTATGTATAGATAAACTTTGAAAAAGGAGCCAACTTCCATGTGATAATTCAAATTGATATTTTTATGATAGTTGATGTGTCACTTCTTCTATTTTTCATTAATTGATAAGAGGTTTACGGTATATTTTTACCTCCTAATAAAAGATTGTCATATTCTTCAAGTCACTGAATATCAATTTTAATACAATTTATTAAGGAATTATTTTTCTCGATTATCATTTTCAATTTGAAAAATTGAACTAAATTCCATATGATATAATTCAAATTGATATTCTTATGACATGTTGATGTGTCACTTCTTTTATTCTTCATTAGCTAATAAGAAGTTTACTACATATTTTTATCTCCCAATAAAAGATTGTCATGTTCTTCATATCATTGAATATTAATTTTAATACAATTTATCAAGGAACTATTTTTTCCCATTATTATTTTTCAATCACTCATTATATTGATTTAATAATTTCTTTTTTTTTTTTTAAAGCATGTTTCACTTCTAAATCATGAATTCAAAAATTACTTTTTCAAAATCCCCATCAAACATGTTACTCCCTCCGTCCCGCAAAGATAGTCTCATTTTCCTTTTTCATCTGTCCCAAAATATAGTCCACTTTCTATTTATATATATTTAATTTTTTTATTTTTCCTATTATACCCTTTCTAAATGTGCATTGTTATTAATGAAGATATATTAATATTATTAAATGTATGGGCATATTTGAAAAATGCAATAAAATTTTACCTTTCCTGTAATATCAATTGTATTTTTCTTAAACTGTGTGAAAATTAAAGTGGAACTATCTTTGTGAGACGGAGGGAGTATGTGTCTGTCTCAGAGGCTGGAGGCATTGCCTTTGAGGACCCCACACCTGAGGGACTCCCTCTACACCAGGCTTGTTCCGGTGCACAGGGTGTCTTGTAACTCACACCCGGGTGATTTTCTAGTCCCGTTCGATCTCCGATTTGAAATCCGGAACTCAATCTAGATTCATGATGACGAGATGGAGCTCCGGTAATTTTTTCAAAATTTTTGCGATACCATTGGATACCGTGGGGCCGGTCAAACTTTTTGGCCAAATTTTATCTTAAAATTTGGCCAAAAGTTTGACCGCCCCACGATCCAACAAATATTGCAAAATTTTGAAAAATTATCTGTTCTGCCTCGCTGTTGAATCTAGATCCGATCTCGATTTCAAAACTGAGATCTTATGGCTCAAATCACCCGGTGCCGTAGTTACGACACCCGTGCACCGCAACAATACCACCTCTACACCAGATTGTTCCGGCAGACCGTGTGCCGTAACTACGACACCCGGTGATTTTCTAGACCGCCGACCTATTTAAATCCGATCGATTTAGATTCATCACGATGATATGAAGCCTCGATATTTTTCAGAACACTATTGGATGTCGTGGGGCCGGTCAAACTTTTTGGCCAAAATTTAGCTTAAATTTTGGCCAAAAAGTTTGATTGGCCCCACGGCATCCAATAGTATTGCAAAAATTTTGAAAAAATTACCGGAGCTCCGCCTAGTCGTGATGAATCTAGATCCGATCCCGAATTTCAAATCAGATATCAATCGAGGCTAGAAAATCACCCGGAACTACGGCACACCCGGTTGCACAAGAACAATACCACCCTCTACATAGCCTCCTCCACTCTAGCACTGTAATCAAATCACCAACATTTGCGAGGAATCAACATAGTATTGACTTAACACGATTGATGTGAAGCCTAGGCAGTTGACAGGAACGAAGACCATGCATTGATCACAACACACGTATGGGCTCAACAGCCTAGGCGATCCGAGGCGATCACATGTCACAGCTCTCTGACTGTGTCCTTGGAGAAGAGTGAATGCCAGTGAGCTTACGACACATGTCCCACATTTACATCTAGCCAACCACCGCTCACACTATAAATATCTGAATCATCTACGTCCTAAAGACTATAAATATCTAAGTCATCTACGTCCTAAAGTAAGTAACAATATAGTCTCAACACATTCGTTCGCTCATAGAATTTCTCTACCGAGTGGATTTCCATGTTCGACGTCAATTCAAATTCAACTCCCTACCCACATACATATTTTATCCATTCGACATGACTATAGCTGATGTGACCACTGTAGTATGTGTTATCACAACATCCTTGCCTTCTAAATAGATGGATGTAGTGATCAACGCCTATAATATACTCTGTGAATGTATGGATAGGAAATGGAAAACATCGAAACGCGACATTAACATAACCTATTACATTACAAAAAAAAAAAAAAAAAAAATCCGATGTGGATCTAAAATTATATTGATACAGAAAACCATTTTGACAAATTGCCCCTAGTATTGTATTGTCCACTTGCCTACTGAAAAGTCAGAACCCAAATTCTGTTGTTTATATATGTGCACACACGTTAAACAAGAAACTTAAGATTATGCCTTATTTTAGTACAACTTGCTTTTGCTTATCTCATCCACCCCCACATCCTTCTCAGACACACGTATAGAGACATATCTTTGGGAACATTTTTCTTCCACGAATTTAGGATTTTAATTAAAGAAATAAAATATCAAAGAACAAAATGTTTTTATATGTTCCCATTTGTTGTCCACACGTCACCCTCATAATCCTCTCTGTAACAATGTGCAAAATGCACCTCATCTCTCCCCGCGCTCATTTCACAAAGCCTTGACGCAGAGAACGTCCTTTCTCCAATTTCCAACCTCTACAACTGCCATATCACAATAGCCTACTCCAGTTCCGTTGTCAACTTGTTGGCGTCATAAGATGCCAACACCTCCATTTTGGGGGGAGAAAAAAAGATAGGGGTCGGGTGAGGCCTTCCACCATCAGGGGACAGTTATGTATTATTTATCTCATTTAACATGGATTCCAAAATTTAGCGATGGCGTGGCGCGCTGTGAGGAGCGTCGTCACCCTGTTGGCTTATGTTCTTGCCAAGCAATGTTAATGAGTGATCATTCACCCACAATACCCATCGGAGTGTATACTATGGTGTGCCCCAGAGTTGATATGGCACATTAATTATGATAGCACATCATGTGCTATATTAGTCAGTAACTTGTGGAAAGATAACTCACATATTTAAATAATCGTAGAAAAAATTTTAGATTGGAATCCTTAGTCTTTTGGATGGTGCATTTACCTTAAGTTTTATTTTCCAAATGGGGACATCAAGAGACAAGAAGTTGAGTCGAGCAGGCTTGTTAGTCAAAATTTCTTTCGGGCTAGGCCCAGCTTTACTCGAAATTAGGCAAGCCTTTTTCCAAGGTCGAACAATGCCCACCATGGGCCCGTTGTTCAAAAACAAGGCCCGAGCTCCGGCTCAATCCTAAGCCAGCTTGAACATTGTAATAATTTTGTTTTTCAAAAATTTAAAGAGGGTGTAGAAAACTCCTAAAACTACCAACTTATACTATCAAACTGTTCTAGAAAAGCGAAAAATAAAAATATAAAATGATAAAATATAAAAAAGGACAAAAATAAAAATTGGGGCACCTGCTGGTGAAATCAACCAGCAAAATGCAAATTTTTGTGAGTCGGGTGTGTCAAACTCACAAAATAAAGCCCAGTTTTCAAGCCAACTGGATTGCGCGTGTGACCCGATTCACTTTGTAGCCCCCTTGTGCGGGCCACGAACAATGTCTGAACTTATCGAGCCAGCTAGCATCGTTATATCTAAATCTCAATATTAGAAGTTTGGGACAAAATAGCACTAACTTAAAAGTTAAGGATATCAACTATAATTTCCTTAAAATTTTCCAAATATCTATACTAGTTACACTTGGAGAATTCTTGTGGTGCCACGTTGGCACGACCACATGGGTATGCCACATCAGGCATAAAACGTTGGCACCCCGCGATGCAATGCATGTGCATCCATACTTTCCGGGTTGGACCCTGCGTCTTGATATGATAATTTCTGTACACTTTTTTATTTTATTTTATATAGTTGATAGATGCGGGACCCAGTTCAAACCAGATGGTTGATTGAGGACCAGATGAAGATCACGTGGGTCAATCCTATCAATGGACCGAAAGTTGCCATGTCAGCTAGCTTTGAGTAGGAGAATCTGATTTGTTTTGACAATCATATCTCTAAAAATCCGCCAATTTCATCATTTCTTCGCTAAACCCATATTAAAAAATTATTATCGAAATTTCTTAATTTACTTTTCATAGTTTGTTACCAAATATGGAAAATTTAATAAACACATTGTCATATGTGAAACTCAGCCGATGTATCTAAAATGCACATTTAAAAAGTGTTGACAAGTTAGTACTAAGGATCAAGGGTGCACCTTTTCATCTAAGGACGTTGAAGAAGTGCTACTTATATATCGATTCCTCACTATTAATGATACAAAATATTAATTCTTTGCATTGTTAAAAAGAAAATTAAAAAACTAGAAAAATTGATAAGCTAACGTTACGTTATCTCATTCAAATATTTCATTACTGTAATTTTGTTCCATTTCCCATACATGAATATGCTACAGTGTTCACATATAGACAGATCCACGACCCCCCCCCCTCCGCGGGCGGCGATTGTGTGGATGGTGGGTGACGCCCACTCACCAACGTGTCGGTACCGTAACGTGGGCAAGAGAATATTACCGTGCATTACTGAGATAACACTATTGCCACATGTCTCCATTTGCTAGGTCTTTTCAATCCACTTAAGTAACATCTCATGGGAGGGTTTTTAACCACAAGTTTTTATTCTGCAATTATCTCAATGAAATTTGATCTTCGTACAGAAATTTTATTTGGGAATCTCAATAAGTTGTTTGGTTGGTGGAGCCACTTGTCATCAAAGGTATGGGCCAATCCAAAGCCGTGACACAAAATTTAATAAGATTTATATGAAAAAAAATCAAAGCATTAGAATGGTAATTTCCATAAGTGGCTACAACTCGGACTTGTCTCGTGGGCTATATCACCGTTCTTCTTCAGCCTTGCATTTACGCATATAAAAGTCAAAAAGATCCATCAAACTCACACAATTCCAAAAATTCCCACTACAAAGATCGAATTGAATTGCAAAAGCTAAACAATGTCGAAAAAGGGCTGTGAATTGTGCAAAAATCCGGCGAGAATGTTCTGTGAATCCGATCAAGCTAGCCTCTGTTGGGACTGCGATGAGAAGGTCCACGGTGCTAATTTTCTGGTGGCGAAGCATACCAGGTGCCTGCTCTGTCACGTCTGTCAATCGCCGACGCCGTGGAAAGCCGCCGGTCCGAAGCTGGGCTCCACTGTTTCCGTTTGTCATGTCTGTGCAGAGAACCAGTTGACGACTGGGAGAAGAAATGGAGATGAAGATGGTGATTCTCAAGAAAGTGAAACTGATGGTGAGGAGTATGATAGTGACAACGATGATTGTTCCGATGAAGAGGAAGAAGACGATGATGAGAATCAGGTGGTGCCGTGGTCGAATTCTAACTCTACGCCACCGTCACCGTCACGGTCTCCGGCGGCTTCTCCTCCGCCCCCGGTGGCGAGCTCTTCCGGCAGTGAAGACGCTGATAATGTGTCTTTTACCTCATTCAAAAGAATTCGAGAAACCCCATTTGAATCCGAGGTATGTTCTTTCTTTTTCCTTAATCTAATCTCCTAACCTTCAAATCGGAAACAAAGAAAAGAACAGGAATCAAGAATGTTGAAATTCGATGTTTTGACAGGATGAAGATGGGTGTTGTTCTTCACAATTGGAGTCAAAGTTTGTTGCGTCAATTTTGAGATCCAGTAATTGTTTTCAAGAAAGTCAGATTGTGGGTTCGTCTTCGAGACCGTTGAAGTTGCAGAGGGTGGAGGCGACCGGAGAAGAACCTCCGGTCAAGACTAGGACGGCGGCGATTGTCGGTTCACTCAGAAAATTGCAGCAAGAAATAGTTTCTAGTGAAGGAGATGTATCTGCTGTGATTTTAGGCATTCAGAAACTTAGCAGAGATTCTTAAAACCAATGTGTGTTCAAGATTACTCAAATTGTTGAGTATGATTAATCGGAGCCTAATTTGTTAAAGTTCTACTTATCTTGAAGGAACGATCGTTCAAGCTCTTGCTCTATTTCTGGAATTATTTCTTATTAGAGACTTTTCTTGCTTGTTCTATACATAATAAATTTTTATTAATTTTTATTAGTTTTTCTTCATAATTTTTAATCGTTCATATAATTATTTTATATATTTTAATATATTTTTCTAATTTTTCAATTACACAACTAATATCTCGTTGGAATAAATTTTCTATATTTTCTATATCGCGTATAAAACAGGCGCATAGTAATCCAAAATTCGTTTGATTCTTCCATGTAATCATGTCCGCTTTACGTCATTTCGACCCAATGTCAATTAATCGAAGGTCGCTGATTTTTTATATATATTTTTTTCCTTTCCCTAACAAAATCAGTGACCATCCAATATTTCGACGTTGATTTGCAGAATAATACACATGCTACAAGCAATACGTAAATAAAGTTCAGACGCATGTAACAAATGTGCTGAGTTGAGGGTAATGCCTTAGTCTAGTGACAGCCCTAAAGTACCGAACCTAACGTTTAAGTACTTAAAGCACTCCTAAACATTCTAAACTTTTTTTTTTTTTTGAGGGGTTTGGGATATACAAAGGAAGCCCCCCAAATCAAACCCATAGAAAAAAGTCTCTAATATTAGGTTTAGCATTCATCTAAAACTCTTAATTAATCATTTAACTCTCGAGTCGACTGGGCTCACTCGACACGTATTACTACTAGATATAACTTACGAAGAAGTTCTGGCATGCTAATTGAGAAGCCACGAATTTTGTGTGATGCAGAAGAAAAGGAAAAGAAGAGAGTTGAATTGTTTGGCATGCTTTAACGATGTGGATAGAGCGATAAGTAGTTATCAATCCGACTTTGGGAAGACAAGCTGTGGCTCGATTCAATGAACGATATGAGATTGGACGGCCCAACGATAGGGGTCCCACAGTTGATCTTCATCCAACTCAAAACAACGTTCCAAAATTGATGTGCTATGTGCTTCCTTTCTGGTATCCAATAATCCATCTTGTTTCTCATTGGGCGGGAATCGATGTTCGGCCCTACCAAGGGCCCGACCCGACAATGTGAGGCCATCAATCCAACTTGACTTTTGTTATGACACGTTCGTCCATCATTCAGCGGCTATAATCCCAGGGCAGTTTAAAATCATAACCACTTCCTCAGTTAACAAAATGAGTACACCAGTAGAAAATCAAAATTGTCACAGTAATTACTGTTACCATAGAGCCCTTGAACTCTGAGTACTCAAGATAAATGCAACCTAGTTTTTACTTTTTATATGCAATTTCTCAACTCTCTTCAGAGCCTCGAATTACAAAAGTGAATTTTGATTATGTACTATGGGTGAATGGGTGAGATGCACAAAATGGCAAACTAAAGATGAGGTAAAGAATGAATGGGGACCATCGAAAGGTTTAAAAGCTCAACTTATTAGCAGCCTAACTAGTGGCACTTATCCTTTGCAGCCTTTGCATGATTGAAGCTTTCATGTAAAATTATTCAAAACAAAAGCCAAGAGTTCAACCAAATGTTTGGCTACGAAACATTGCCACATTTCTTGAAACCACTTATCTACAACTCATTCATAAGCACCGTATCAAACGATAGTGCCGTCACAAATGTCAACGGTTGACACAATTTATATTCTCCACCATTTAGTACGTGACACCACCAGATTGACGATGAACAAACATGTAGAACAAAGTTTCGTTGATAACTAATTCGATGGAACATTATCCCTACTACAAAGTCAACAACTACCCAGTTGCAAACAATATAACCTAATTCAAGACAGTGACATACAGTACATAGCGAATGGTAAGTACAAGCAACCTTGTGATCAAAAGGGACCTCAAGAGTGTAGTCCTAAAAAAGAGAAGAGCCATGGACCACAAAGGACCTCTAATCTTAACAACTGTTCCGGCCCCACAAGTGTCTACATTCAATCGATGTCCATCTTATATAATGCGGACGAAAACTACGCTCGGTGTGTCACCATTTTAAATTCCTTCTACCTAAAATTAACCATTACCACATATTCAAAACTGCTTATTACTCCCTCCGTCCGAATTATATAGAGCTTTATTCCATTTTTAGTTGTTTCAATTATATAGGCCCCTTTCTATTATTTTACTATTGTACCATCATTTAATAAGCATACTTTAAAGTCATTCCAATAACTTTTAGACTCATTTAAGAATGGCAAACTATGAAAAATACTTATATTATTTACTTTTTCAATGAAAGTCTTAATCCGTGTGAAAAATAATAAGGGCTTATATATTTGGGACGAAGGGAGTATTACAAATGAAATGATTCAACCTAAAAAATTAGCTTCTAGTACAATATTTGTTAGCCAGACTGGAAAACCAGAATTTTATCCAAAACACACCTTTCAAACACGTCTGTGAAAAAAGACAAAAGTGACTTGCCAGTATAAATGGAATTCTATGAAGAAACGGGAACGTTAAGCAAAATAGCACACAGTGTCACCAAGAAAGTTGGTAGAAGTCTAGAAGAGAGAATTACAACAGTTTCGTGTCAATCAAGAACCGAAAACCACAAAGATGACAGTACCAACGAGATATGAAGTGCATCATAAGAGAAAGCAAACAACATTACTCCATACATCAAGTATATCTGAATGATCGTTGTAAAACCCATACGTAGCTCAGAGATTGTGATGTCTTCCTCATACTGCAAAAGAATGGTAGGCAAAGGACCGGGGAAGGGGGGGTGGGGTGGGTTAGGTTAATAGAGAAATAGATAGTTAATACAGAATATCGATACCAGGAATAAAACAACTGATACCCAAACCACTGGAAGATAAACTAGCTTAAACCGATCAGTTTAGATACCTGTTGCCATCAAAGGATGTCCTAAACCCATGTTTACATCATTAATCTGTCATACAAACAGGAAATCCTTAAGATGCTGAAAATGAAGATGGATTGCTGGGGAATAAATTATAAATTAAAACTAAAAAATAAAATGAAAATAAATGGCAATAATATCACAATAGTAAAAACAGTGAGGTGTTTAATCGAGACTATAAAACTGATCAAAATGATGATAACCCTATAATCTCATTCTTATGCTCTTTTTCTAAGCATCCGCAATTACTAAGGTAAATAGCTACTACTTTTTGTATTCATAATCAGTTCAAGGTTCAAATCGATGATCCGCAGGATTGAAGAAGAAACTAAGTCAAGATTTCAAGGTTTAAGTATATTAATACTTCTAATTACACACTAATAAATTATCTTGAGAAGATCACATGCGTTGTTCTATAAAGCAAAATAAACAAGAGACTTCTCATTCTCAACATTATCACTATTCTCCATCACCATAAAGTCAAAATGATAGCAGCAAAACCTTCAATACATTTTGAAGGCTGATCATTGTGATTTTCAGAAAATAAATACAGGCGGGCAATCTGCTACGCCATCTATGTTCATCATCATTGTCCCCTTCAATCACCATTCTTACAACCTATTCAGCAGCCAAAACAACCAAGCCTGAAATTTAACTCCAATCTTTCCGGAAAGATACTGGACTTCAATCTTAGATTTTTCATACTTGGCACACGTTTCATTCTTTTCCACTACATGGACCATCTTATGGAGGCTACAAATTTCAAACACTTCCACGCAGCAATGCATGTAGAATCCTTTTCTTAAATGATAGTATTAAGGGGTTAAAATCAGGAGAGGTCTTACAGCTGTTAACAAACCATTCTTCAGCTACTATGTGAAATGTATTCAAATTGTACCCCATAACAACTTTGTAGGACCAACAGGCCTGGCAGGTCAACAAAAACATACCACCATTAACAGAAAAATACCCATGAAATCAATAGATATTAACAGATTATTTCTCCGCATAAAGATCCAATTGGCCAATAAATTAAACACCAGAACTATTAAATTTTAAAGGTAGAATTTCCTTATTTCATTTTTGGTCTTCCTTTCTTTCGCTATTATCCTTAATTGCTTTCCATATGAGCTTTCGGAATTCAATCACAATATGCTGCCATATCCAACCAGATCCCATCTTCGGTTCCCAAAATAATCCATATCGTCGAAAGGAAATTTCAATTCTTCATTTACTTCACGCTACATTATATTCACAAGACTCAATATTAGCAACTAACTTCAGTGCTGATCTCTAAACTGAAACTAAACATCCATGAATCTATCCAATTAAGTATTGCTAAGATTCTACAATATCTTTGCTACTCAAACTCACTATCGTCAAGTTCAAAATCCCCATTCCCTACGGACAACAACTATGCAAGTTGAAACAACTACTGATAACAATAAAGGTCGATCAAACTGGGTGATGCAATTTACAGTTGAAATAATTGAAACAATGTCAAATTTAATTCCAAGGAATAACACTAACCTTTATGACCATGCTTAGCATCACCACCATTCTCAGCAGCAGTATCCTTCTCCTCAGGATACCTCACAACAACAACAGGACACACACAGTGCCTCACACAGTAATCGGTGACACTCCCCAGCCTCCCACTGTTTCCTTTCTTCGCCGCACCAAATCCCCTGCTCCCCATAATAACCGCGCTTAAACCAAGCCTCTCAACTTCCAAGCAAAGCCTTTCCTTCATATCATGATCCTTTACAATGTGAATTTTGAACGGGATTTGAGCCTCCACAAGGGGCTGTGCCAGATCAGAGGCCTTAGTGGTCGTAAAAGTATCAAAATCGTCCTCAAGCTTCTGCTGAGACTCCTCGCTCTCAGCATCGACAATCGATAAATCGATGGAGCCCCAATCGGCACCGTAGAGAACCGAAGTAGGCCTTACGTGGACCAGCACGACAGCGTCTCCAGGGCGGAGGTAGTGGTGGACCGCCCACTTGACGGCGAAGGCAGATTCGTCGCTTAGGTCGACGGCGATGCCAATCTTCCGCTGGGCGTTGGCCGTGGGTGTCTCGGTGGATAAGGGGGTGGTGGGGGGAGGGAAGCGCGGCGATGATGAACGGACCTTGACGGCGGCGAGTGACGGCAGGTCGGAGTCCGGCGAGGGGTTCTGCATTATGTAAAACAGGGTTTTGGTAACGTTTACAGTTGTTGACTAAAGTGCGGGAGTGAAGAGTTGGCCGTTTGATCTTAACAGCCCTTTTGCGGAACCATCCAGCAACCATCGAGCGTTTCAAACCATTTAGATCGACTTCCGTTTTGAAATTTGGAATCAGATTTAGAATCAGTACGGCGAGAATGAGCTCAAAAATATTATTAAACTTTGACTGACGGTCACGGCCACTATAGAATCGCCGGAAAAAATCATCCTCGCCCTAATTCTAAATCTGATCCCAAATTTCAAAACGGAGCCATCAAAATCGCCCGAGCTTTCCATAATTAAAACACCATCGATGGTGTTTGAAACTCTTTGTTGATCTTAATCCTTTGTGTGTTGTGATGAACATCATAGAAGATTCGAGATATTAGAATTTCAAAAATATTCAGTATTTTTTTAAAAAACACTAAAAATTATTTCTTTAATTCAATTTTTTTAAGGCAATTTTGACATTATTCAATAATTTTCCATAAATTCGGACTTCACCAGAGCGGATTTGTTCTCGTTCCAACGAGTTTGTTCAATAATTTAAGGCAATTTTGACACTATTCAATAATATTCCGTAAATTCGAACTTCACCAGAGCGGATTTGTTCTCATTCCAGCATGCAGGGGGCAGAGTTGCTGGAAGTTGTTGCAGTTGGAACCAGAACTCTATCCTTCACTAGTGTTGGACAAAATACAGGAATGTTCTCATCCGCCGTGTTTATTAGCTTCGTCGCCGAGGCGATTTTTCTCCTCGTCCGACTCAGTTTTGAAATCTGGAAAATTTTGTTGGATTCATCACGGCGAGACGAGCTCAGATTTGGAAAAAAATTTGGACACGCGTGGCGACCGTGGTGACCAAAAATCGATCAAAGTTTTTGATTAATTTTTGGCCAAAAACTTTGATCGATCTTTGATGCACCACGCGGTCGCCACTGTAAAATTTTTTCCAATTGCTTTGGGCTCAGTCTCATCGTGATAAATCCAACAAAATTTTCATTTCAAAACTGAGCTCAACGAGAGAATCACTTTCGAGTGACCGCTACTAACGCAGCGAAGTGGATGAGAACATTTTCGGGACAAAATAATTGACCCAAGTAACCACATAATATGGTCTCTAGATGAGAAAAGAAAATATATTTAAAAAACTCTAAAAACAAAAGAAAAAGCATTATATTCTTATATCTTATTCATTATCTAATTATCTAATATTCTTTTTTGACTAAAATTAATTTAAAAGTAAGGTTAATATTTTTACTTCAGTAAAATAAAAGAAAAAGGGCATGACTATCATTTTACATTCACCTTATTTACAGAATAATTCGACACTATTACAGAAATGCCACTTGTAATATTTATTCATAATTTATATCAAATACCAATTCATCTACACAAGCCAACCTGTTTTAACACTGTCAAAAACAGAAACTAACCTGCCAAAAAAACTAAATTACAAAGATTACATGTTCAGGAAGGCATTTCCCGGGGTGATGGAGTACCAAAGTCTCATTTCTCTTGGCCAATCAACACTCACCAAAAGTACATAGAGAAATACATCTTTAGTAAATGGTGATCGCCCATACAACACCTGGCAGAGGAGGGACCTGAGCAGAAAGGGTCATGGACTCATGGCAAGACGGGAAGCTCGACTTTGGTGAGCGAAAAGAAACTGACACGACCATGTTCGACATTACAATACTTAATATCCTGTCTTGGGTAGCGTGACTCCAGATCCTCGATCACTTGTCTAGATGGTGGGTGGTCACTGCATGAGAATCATTTCAACGAAATCACAACCAAAAAGAAACGGGACAAAGAAAAACAAGCTAAATCAAGAATCAGTAAACCATTATAAGAAATAAGAAAACCACATCATTTTGGTATTCCCAATCTGATGCAAGCAACTGATGTGGTGCAATCTAAGCATGTCACATCAGTCACTTCCCCAATGCCAGCAAGTGCAGATCCCGTTTGCACCAAATCTTGTACAAGCAACTTACACTAGATCGGGAGTGATCATTTTGAACATGTTGCAACCATTAGTTACCTGGTAAGACACAGGAGAAAGCATGGACGGCCAGGACAAGACTTCTTGAACTTGCTATTAGGAAGGTAAACGTCGAACATTGGTCTCACTTCACTCAATTGCAAGTTAGTGAACATTTCAGTGATGAGAAAGTTGTGTGTTGACCCATTACAAATCGTCTTGTCATATTCGGATGCACCATTTTCAGCATTGGAAATAATTTTAGTACTCTTAGAAGTCCAAGGGACACCATGTCGGCCAACGATGTAACCAAGAGATTTCAAGTGGCGATAAACTTCAAAAGACTCCCAAGAGCATCCATATCCATCTGTACTTTTTGTGACCTTTTCGTACAAATCACGTAAGGACAGGTATGTATCATCATCACCATTTAAGATATGCAAAGCTCCAATTTCAGATAGATACCTGTGAAACAAAGCGAAAGACATTAAACTCCTAACACAAGGGGAAAATGAATTTAAATTTCTTTTAGGGTATGTTTGATTGGTGATAAAGTTAATTTTCTTGATATACGTGTTGAATGTGTGGTTGAAATTTGGGGAAAGTATATTAAATAATTGAATGAGAGGTTATAAATGATGAGAGAGAAAAAGTTGATAAAATTTGTGTTCAATTATGTTGAGGAGAACAAGGCCTAATCAATATCATGTTATAGGAAAAGTGATTTCTTTCCTGCTAACATATCCTTGAGAATTCACATGCCTCATATATAATATTAATGTTGAATAAAGGAGTAGTTTCTTTCAAACTAGTGTTTCTCACTGTTCCCTCTCAATGATTAAAAGATGCACGAGTGTTTGTTTTAAAGAGATTTTTGAGAAAATAATTTTTAAATTTGTCGTTAAAAAGTGGAACAAAAAGTTCTCAGACTGATTTAATGGGTGGTCGAGAATTACGTCAAAAGAATGATTGTTCAAAAACCTACACCTCCTTGATTAAATAAAATAATTGTGAGCTCTTAAAGGTATATGGTATTAGGAATTTCGATCCCAAGAACTGGCGCCATCATCGAGATGAGAAAATTTTATTTTCGATGCCCAGCTTGACCTAAGAGTACAAGAAGTTGACAATGAGCATTGTGTAAACAACTATTTTGTTGCTTAACATATCACTAAATAACATCGACAATTTTCAAATTACATTTCATAGTCTTATATCTCAATTTAGAAGCAAATAGATTTTAAAGTTCCATCCGTGTATAGTTGGTGGTGTAACATGAATTTAGTACGTATACTTCTGTCATCTATGATATATACTCCTATAGTGAATGATCTAGTTTATAATTCTTAATGCCAATAGTGAAATGCAATCTCATGTGGAGAGAGGGAGAGAGAGATTGAATAACCTACAAAGCCTCTTCAATAGTGCAGTACATTTTTCCATCACGAACTATCCCCGTTGTGGTCCACATTTTACCTTTTCGCTCCACCACCTCAGCCATTCCAAACTCCCCAATCCACCGTGCCTTTGAAACATCTTTCCTTCACAAAACATACAATCTTGCCTTAAAAGATAATCCATACAAAACAACAAATTCACAAAATTCAACTAATTTGAATGAGATGATTACTCTTGTTTAAATTATACCTGAATTGCAACTTGGGAAAGTCACCAGAGGAATAGAAAAGTTCATCATCAACGAGGTCATCCACATAACCCTCATAATCACTATCACAATCATTTCTTCCTTCAGAAAGCCTCAATGTCTGCCTCTCATCACCACCTTCCATTTCTCCAGTTTAATGCAATTCGGAATCACTATAACGAAAACCCACAAAAAATTTGTAATTTGAGTTTAAAACAGCATGAATATTTTAAAGACAGCGTACAATTGCAGTAATACTCAGAAAAACAGTTCAAATTTGGGATCTGCCAATAATGTTCTTCTAGTTGAGGTATTTAATCAAACTAACACCCCCGGGTCTCCTCTTTTCTTCTGCCCCTTTCCATACATGATACAACTGAAACGGTAACTCTGTCAAGTTCAAAATCAAATCATGGACAAGAACAATAAAATCAACTGCAAAATCAACATATTTAAAGTAGGTTTTTACACAAATAAATCTGATATTACATTCCAAGTTTTGGTGATGATTATCTTCCTCTCTCTTTCACAGTAACTGTCCTCAACTTTAAGCACAATACCAAGCAAAACACCAAATCTTTAATGAAAAGGTTGGGCATCTTTCCCAGATTTTAAGCTGGAATGGGATTTATGAGGCTTGTAAGGGTTCTAATGACTTACCAGTTACCAGGAAACAGAACAAAGATTCAACAAATTACTTTATGCCTTATGGCGCCCTTTGAGTTCACAGTTCGCCACAGATTATACAGAAACACAAATTACTTAACGGTCGCGTAGATACAGCACAAACTGCTGATAGTTATTGAGTTGAAAAACAGCATAAACTACACTAAAATTTAAACCCAAACTAAATTACGTAAGGCACATTACAAGTAAAGCATCCATACCTTTTCTCCTGCTAGTGTATGGATTCTCTACCCGAAAGAGATCCAATTCCAATTTGGTGATGACTGATGAAATAGGATTAAAATCTCAACAAAGCTGAATTGGAATCTGTAGCAGCCGCTTGGGATAATTTGGAATCAGCAGCAATAGCCGAAATATCGCTATTGGGGAAGGAAGAAGGAACAGCCGTGCAGGTAACCGGGTAGTACAATGATCTCTGTAGTATGTTGTCGCTTGTTAAATAGAAACTGGGCCTGGGAAGCAGTTGAATTTTAGGCCTTGAGCAGTTTGGTTGGCCTGTAGTTTCGGGCCATTCTCAGTTTGTCTTATTCCTTTCGAACAATGTTTTACTGATCAAAAAAGGCAGAAATGTGCCAAGTAGGTGGACGTGCCGGAGTGGTTATCAGGCATGACTAGAAATCGTGTGGGCTCTGCCCGCGCAGGTTCGAATCCTGCCGTTCACGTTTTATTCAATTTTTAATTTCTTCACCAAAAACTCTTTTTTCCATAGTTTTTCATTTACTTTTTTTTTCTCTTTTACCGAACATTTTACTTATTTATCGAATTTGTGTGACCAAGTTTCTTTTCAAATACCATGAATTTGTTTCCTAGAAGAAAGTAAAAAGAAAGCACTAACAAGCATTTTTTTTATTCCGAATATTGCATTATTGAAAATGAATGTAAGAGAAAGTTTTTCTTTTTGAGGGGGTAATATAAAGTGAGAAAGATTCTTTTTTTAGGGGGTAATATAAAGTATTAAGTGTGTGTATATATATATATATATATATTGTACGTACATAATTTGGAGGTCGAAATCTTCAAAGACATATATTCAATCATGTAAACTTAATTTATTCCTTTTATATGATCTATCAATTGTTGTTCTATCTATTTCGATCGGTTCAATTTTCTTGCGATCCGATATTTCTTTTTAGTTAGACATATATGAATTTGAATTAGTTATAATTATAAGTGGAAATGATTTTCTAATACTCATCCGTAGCTACGTAGGAAGGATCATAAAATTATTATTAGGAAATAACAAATTCAAAAAAAAAGAAAGAAAGAAAGAAAGAAACGTAAAGGAAAACCAAAAAGCTGATCAAAGAAAGGAGTCTGGTATATGCATATTAGTGCATCAACCAATCAAATTGGGATATTTAAAAATAAAAAATAAATAAATAATAAAAAGCTTACACTGCCTTAGTTTTACTGTGAGTCTTCTGCACATTTACACTCATTACATCCTTTTGTACTGTTGCATTCAACAACTAGCCTCATACATACATACACACATACATAAATACATCATGACATACACATGGCATGTATACACACACACATACAGTGGCGTAGCCAGGAATATGATTCAGTGAGGGCAATGGCGAATCCAAACATTAATAGTTAGAGGATCACTTATGATATAGCTCCCCGCAGGGGAATTTTTTTTTTTTTTAGGTAGGGCCCATTGTCGTATAAAAAATTTACCTACGAGAAATATTAACTCACCATCTAGTGCAATGCTAGCTAGGCCAGAGTGCAATGCTAACTAATTAACTAAATACTCAAAATCAATTAAGGCTATTTATTAGTTAACTAGTTAGCTAAATACTAATTAACTAATTAAAAATTAATGCTTCCAACAATACAACTACCAAGCATCTATATAACAATCCAAAAATTAAGGCTTCCAACAATCCAACAATCCAACTAATTAAAAATTAAGGCTTCAAATCTAAAAGATTATCTAGAAAAATTAATAGATATCCCGTTTCATTTGCCCACCATAGATTACCAGAAGAATCTATATAACTGGCCAATATCAAGCTTTAAGAGAACTTAACCTCCATAATCATTTCATTAGTGCTTCAATTCAACTTTGATATAATTCGTATCCAATTTAAAGGGAATCATTTGGACGGCAATTTAATGGTTCATTTAGTGCTTCACTTCGGTTCATTTACCACTACAATTGAGGTTGGCATTAGTATTTGCCTCCAAACTAATTAGCTAAATACAACCTTAAAATGTTAAAGGTTAACTTGCCAAATTGCCAATCTACAAACTACAAAGTTCCAAACAATGAAACAATGACACAATTATTAAATCAATTAATCACTAATCATTAACCCTAAATCTAATTACTAAATTAGATATAAAAAAATTAGGGTTTTTCTATATACAACTA
Organism: Jasminum sambac; assembly: GCA_018223645.1. Taxonomy (NCBI): domain Eukaryota; kingdom Viridiplantae; phylum Streptophyta; class Magnoliopsida; order Lamiales; family Oleaceae; genus Jasminum; species Jasminum sambac. Next base: position 15,911,543 of record CP073642.1, read on the forward strand.
GAAACAATAATCATTAAACACTTTACATCTAGAAAGAGGAAAAGAGGAGAGTAAAATCAAATTAACTCACTTCGAATTTCGAAGAATCGAACTGAAAAAGCCAAAAATCGAGATGCAATTGGACTGTGGAGGCGTGGACAAACAAACCAGTGGACTGTGGAGTACTGGAGTCGCGCCGGTGTCGGACTGCGACTGCTCTGAGCAGTGCCGCCGTCGCCGACTCGCCGTTGAGCAGAGAGACGAGGCGCGAGTCGCGAGAGAAAAGAGAACGAAGAACTGAAGAAGGCTGAAGGCAAGAGAATCTGAGTTTGGCCGTCGGGGTGGTGAGCACGAGGTTCTCAGCTTCTCAGGTTCACTTTGCCTCTTTTAGTTTTGGGCTAGAATTTTGGCCCCGCTTTTTTTTTGGGCCAAATTTTTTTGGGCTTTCAACATTGAGTGAGGTCCATTTTCTTTGTTTAACGGACTTCTGCCAAACCCAGTGAGGTCAATGGACCTCACTCGGCCTGCATTGCCTCCGCCACTGCACACATATTACATATGTACGTATGCCTTGCTGCTGCTGCTGCCTGGTAGCAGTACTCTTTAATAACTACTCAGTGTATTTTTTTTAGCATTCTATTTTCAGATCTTTTACGCGTATTTTAAGAAGAGGCCAGAAGTGGGTTGTTGACTCCCAATTAAAGAAATTTCCCAGAGGCATTCCTGTGTTTTCAGCACTTACATATAGAAGACACACAAAGAAAAATAACAACAATATATAATTAATACAAATACAGGGGCCGTGGGGACACATCATAATTACATTATCTAGGTTTTACAAGATTGCATTGTGTATATGCACTCTAATATAGCTTCTTAAAACGGTGGAGTAAGTAGTATTTATTTATTGAGACCCCATTTGGCTAACATCGATATTTTTGTGACAAATTATTTTAAACCACTGCTTTTTATTTATGTGATAATTAACTTCGTCATATTTTGTTGGAACTTGATGCAGCGTAGCTTACGGTCCGCCCGGGCGATTTTCTCCCTCGTCCGGACTCCGTTTTGAAATCCGAAAATTTTGTTGGATTCATCACGACAAGACGAAGCTCCAGCAATTTGGAAAAAAAATTTTGGACACCGTGGCGGCCCGTGGTGACCGGTCAAAGATCAGTCAAAGTTTTTGGTGATGAATCCAACAAAATTTTTGGATTTCAAAACAGAGTCCGGACGAGGGAGAAAATCGTCTGGGCGGACCGTAAGCTACGGTCCGCCCAGGCGGACTGGAATATTATGCTTAGGTTAAAACCCTACTTTGTTTAGTATATAAATCATATTAGTTGTTCATTATTTCTCAGTTCTTCACGAAAGAAGATTCCAATTATTTGAGAACAATTGCTATTTAGTTTATTTTGAGTTTGTTATTATTCTTTTAATCTTGTGCTACGTCAGTTGGTATTAGAGCGTCAGACGATGTCACAGGACATACGAGTGGTTATTGTTGAGAGCGAACTAGATCTTCGAAAGGTGTTGACACAAAAGGTAGTTGATTTGGTTGGCCTTTTCAAATCTAATCTAGAGGCACAGTATGGTGATCGTAACATGAGCGTTACGGCTAAGCGAGACTTTTGCGATGGCATGAATAATCGCGGGTCTGCTGGTAGACAGGATTCTAAGAGAAGAATACGAGGATTTTGGGTTTACCGACGGCCAAGAGTATACCATGGGTAGGGAGAAACTTGTTATCAATGAGGTAGTTGACACACTGGGGTAAGACGTGAACGTAGTACTTCACCAGGAAAATATCAAAGTTGAACATGAAAATAATCAACTTGAAGATGGTGTGTCGTTTGAGCCACACGTGGTTTCAGGCAAAGGAGAAAAAATTTATATTATTCAGACAACTGAAGATGAAAGTTCTTTGTCAAAAGCAACTGTGGCGAACATACTATGGAGATACTTTCTCTTGATTTTCGAATTTCAAGAGTAGGACAAATCACAGTCATGGAACTCACTGGTGTAGGTTAAAGCTGATACAAGATTCGAGGGTGAATCTCTCCTACCCGAGGAAGACTCATGATGTAGCGTCACAAGCCCTAATTGGCTTATTTAGCACATTAATCTCTTATTGCATTTTATGTTAAAATCCTACTTTGTGTAATATATAAATCATATTAGTTGTTCATTATTTCTAAGTTCTTCAGGGAAAAAGACTCCCAATATTGTTTGAGAATAATTGCTAGTGAGTTTATTTTAAGTTCGTTATTATTCTTTTAATCTTGTGCTACAGCAGAATTTTTTTCAACGTTTTAACTACACATTCAAAAATATCTCTGAAACAAACATTACATTTATTGCATACGTACGACTGATAGATATGAACATGAACCTTTAAGGTGCATCGGCCTTTTAAAACATGGAGATAGATCGGTTGGTAGTCTCAACATCAAGACTCGCTGGCCTTATGAACTCTTGAATTAATGACTTCGGACAACTAATAAAATGAATTCCAATTCTAAATTCTTTTCAAAGATGAGCATTGTTTGTTATGTACAAGCGATACTAATTATCTTATTATGTAGTAGTGATTGATTTACATTTTACTATTTGAAATCATACATTTTAACTTTTAAATAGTAATTCAGAGGACAAATATAACTAACTCAGTACTATATTATCGATGACAAATAGCATTGCTCTTGATTGATAAACATTAGACAAAATAATTGTGGATTAATAAAATGATTTGAAATACTTGAATTGCTGATGTTTTTCATGTAGTCGTGTTTAACTAGAGTATATATGAAGAGGAAACTATTTTCTACCTTACATGAAAAACAAAAATTATCAATCCCATTGAAATCAACTTTTCATGGAAATTGGGTAAATACACGCTCTAAGTAGTAGTGCTATATGGAAAACCATTTCTATCGAAAATTTTCCAAATAAATAACCAATTTGAAAAATAATTTCGTTGATATTGTATTTTCCGTTAAAGCTGCAGCAATCAAATGCAGTTGCTTCAATGCACATTATTCCTCGTGTCTTAGTTGTCTTGGGTCTATGGTGTCTTAGTTATCCCTCCAATTAATAGAAACTCACATAATCATATCAATACACTTTCTACCATGTCAACTAGCAATGTGAATTATTTCAATTAGAAGCGATAGATAAAAGAACAATCAATATCATCAAGTGCCTTATAAGTTTTAAGCGATTAATAATATGTCGGAGATGAAACAACTAGTAAAAAGTAAATACGTATTAATAAAATGTAGTTTAATCAAAATATTTTTTGACTATGGTGTCTGATGTTACTTTTAGGAACAAAAAGTGGCTGCCTAGGGTTTCATTTTTCTTTCGTTGTTTTATTAAAATATATTTTGATACTTCTCTCCATTCCCATTCCCCCACCCCCAAAAAAATCATCAATATTCTTCAACATACATTGATAAATATATTGTTTCCAAGTTCGCAAGGATGATTATTCATTGTTTTCGCTAAAATAATGGACCATCTTCGTTTGGTACGAAAATATTTTTGTATAGTATCCCTAACTTTTCCCAAAATCATATCAAATGTTCACTAAATTGAGACCCTGAAAGAGATCCAAAAAAAAAAAAAATTATAGCACTTATAACTTAGTAAATTCTTTACTTAAAGCAATCAGACAAAATCGAACATTGTATAGTATTAAATTAAATATTTTTACCTGCGGTGTGTTTGTTAATCAATGATTCAACAAGTTAAACCGAGAAATTAATTGCAGTAAATTAAAGGCATTTACCATTTAGCCAATATATATTGTGTATCTTGCAAACAATTAATGAATTCCAAATAAAAGGCAAATTAATTAGATCATTCATGAGAGACATGAAAATCAGAAAATGCATTGTTTCACTTGGGATATATATATAGTATGAGAAACAAAAGGTAACCAAAAAGCTTGTTCAGTTTCTTGATAACAGAAATTTCACCAAAATGTGAAAAGACAAAAAACCCCAAATACTGCTACTAAGAAAGCTTGAGGGACAGATCCAGACCATTGGATCCATCAAAATCACCTCCTCCATGATTTGCATAACATGAGGTAACAGTAGCTGAAGGAGAAGCCAACATTTCTGAATTGACCCCCAAGAAATCATACTCCATCATCAAAGCCCCATTTCCTCTGCTAGTATTTCCCTTTCTGTGAAATGCCACCACTTCCACACCCTAATTAAAAATATATAAACCATTAACTCCAACTCCCAATTAATTAAAAAAAAAAAAAAGGAACAAAAATCCCATGTTGAAATAAATATGGTAAAGGTTCACCGGCTGTGAATTGCGAACTGAATATCCGGTGGCGACAGGAGTTTGTATCTCAGTTTCTTGATCAATGGTCTGATTGTTTAATCTTAAAAATTCACAGCTACTCATGGGAGAAGGCATCTGCATATACCTGCTTGATTTGTGTCCATTAACTCTCTTCTTCTGATCCAAGAAAAAGGAATGTTAGAGGATCAATGATACATTAGCTGAGAGATTATGGGGACTGAAGAAGATGAAGTTAGAAGATGGGGTACCTTGTGACAAACATTACAGGGTTCATAGTAACATTTGACGCCATTTGGGTTTGAAGAGAGCTCTTTCGAGTTCAACCCAACTCCAAACGGGTCGATTTGAAACCCGAGTGAAGTCTGGTTAAAGCCCATTTGCCCAACTCCACCGCCATTAACAGTCCCATAACCATCCAAGTTAGCAAACTGCATAGGAACAGAATTAGGGTTCATCATGGTAAGATTAGCAAACGGAGGTTGATTAATGGCGAGGCTCTGGTTAGCCGAGTTATTCATCCCTTGAATCCTTAGCTTCTCGAGCTGAGCCACTCCCATGCCTCTCTGAGGCTTCTTGTTCTTCTGACCTCCTTCACTACCTTTTGTCTTTCTTCTCCCGGTACTACGTCGTATTGGCCGGGGATCATGATCATCTCCCAAAGGAATGCTTCCTGGTGGGTTTGTGTTTGTGTTTGCGTTTTGATCTGAGGACATGAAAACAGAAGTAGCCATTGATTTTCTCTCTACTGTGGAGGAGTGATTTTTAGAGAGAGAAAGAGAGAGGACAAGAACTGTGAACAGAACAGCTGAGAAATGCGAAATGGGCAGTGGACATGTGTATATATACTGCTTTTATGTTGTTGATTCTTGAAACTTTTTCCTGTATCTACATATATGTGTATGTATAGATGCGGAAAAAAATTGATCTTTGATATTTCCACTCCTCGTTTTGTTTAATTTCACTATTACCAGAGATGGTCATCTTTTTGTCTTTTGTTTTGGTCATGTTAATGACTGAGATTTTGTATCACTTTTCGGTTGGTAGTGAACTCTTTTGTAGCTAATCGATTAATGAACAATCAGACAACTATAGATTGGTGGTCCTACACAGACCAACAATTTTTGCCACTTTGCTTTTGAGTCCAAAATTTGTTGTTCTAATTAATTTTCTTTTTTATTGGTTATTACATTCAATTCGACAAATATATCAATCTAATAATGTTAGTTATTTTTATTGGGTAGACAGACAATAAGACAGAAATTGATACATAAATTTAGATTCGTGATTTTAACTCTTTTACTATTCAATGAACTTTTTATTGTCCACACAAAATGTGTCTCGTTACACATCGTCGGTTTGTAGATTCAAAATTTTCTCTTCATTTTTCTTCGACGCTAATAAAGCTTTTCTTCTTCTTTCTCTTTTTTTTTTTTTTGCCTTTGTTTTAACATCCTTGAAATACCTTTTGTTTTGAAATCAAAAAGAAAAATAGCATGCAAATGGCAAGAGAAGAGAAAGTGTAACCCCTTGTCCCCGTAGTATAGGTCCTATGTATTTACCAATTTTGGAACATTAGCTTGCAGATCATATTTCTCCATGTGTGAGCATTTCAAGCACTATCATGTTCTTGGGGTTGTGTATTAGTACGTCTATCACATTATGCATAGGTGATATACACCCTAGGTCAAAATATTCCCATTTTTTTCTCTCGATATGCTGAGGAGAATAATAATTAGTTAATATCATAAAGGACTTCTTTATTCCCAAAAATGCCATAGAAAGTATTTGAGTTAATTTGTTGAGACTTGAGAGTGAGGATGGCTGGAACTGCCATTCTAACTCTTCTCTGTCTCTAGCTACTCTACGATTGCTTGACCTTCTCTGTAGAGCTTGCCTGAGACAAAAAACCTCCCGTAGCCCTAAAAACGTAGGGGGGAGAGCATTCGTGAGTGCTTTCTTAGTTCTTCGCTCCCCACTCAGAATGGCTAACGGTCAAAATATTCAAAATTATGAAAAATGCTATAAATATATTCCAATTGACACCACATATCAAACTATTAGTCATATGTAGCCACGAACCTAAAGATGAGTTTCAGTTGATATTTCTAATTGTTTGTTTGAGTTAATATTATATTTGCAAAATTATTTTTCTTAAAATTATTTTCTGACCAAACATGATATTTTATAGACTCAAGTTTTCTGCTTTAATTACTTTTTCCTACATTTTTAAAAATTTGATATACTCTCCACTCTCATAAAACAAAGCATTAAGTTAGCATCAAGTCAAAAATAAATTTTAATGCATTTTTTTCAAATTTGAAATTTGGTCAAACAAATCACATCCATAGATCTCTCCACTCATTAAATCTCCACCATCCAACTCCACTCATTCTCTCTCTTTCTACTCATAAAAATACATTAAAACTCATCCGCTAACACCCGATGTACCATCTCAAATGTTCATAAGTAGCTCTGCCATTATTCAAATTAAAAAATAAGTTGTTAATAATTTGAAAGGCAAATGAGATGGAGTGGCACGTGTGAAATGGTCCCCCCCAAGAAAAGGCCACATAAAGCACCTATGGAAGCATTGGCATCATTTTGTATTTCATTCACAAATCCCTAAAATTCCATGCAGAGCACTATCTACCTCTCAGAATCACCAAAATCCATCATGTCTCCCCAAAATAAGTACACCAAACATACCATCCAAACACACCCTATCCCCCCTTCCTTCCAAATACCCAAACAAGCCTCCACGTCCCTTTTATTTTACCTCACAGCCGCCTTATGATCTTTTCTCCTCGTACGAGAAAAGATTATCTACAGCGCCACCCCAACAAATTTGGACCCCACACACTAGCTTAGGGACCATTGATCTTTGGACTCACCCCTATTCTAACTTCTACTAAGGGCTTTGATTACCTTTTCTTGTTTTTCACATCTTAATTTCGAGCCTAACAAGAAATGTGAATGGCTAATTTGGGAACGGGTGGGTCCCAAATGCGTGATGTGGGTGGCTCTAATTCATGATTATTGGGAGACGGTTCACCGTACACCCTACAAGAAAGAGATTGAGGAATCTTGCATTTGAGTATGTTGGTAGGTCATGTTGTTTGGATTTTTGAGGGGGAAAAAACAGAAAAAAAAAATAAATTCTAATTTCAGTGATCTATCAGGAGCATATATACACATTTTTCTTCCAAATTATCAATATTTATTTATATTATCTAATACCAATTTCTTCATTATTATTTCGTTAAATTTATGGGTCCTTTCTTTGAAACTACATGTGGAGAGTGATTTTTTCGTGCTTAAAAGAGGTTTGATTTGGTGATACAAAAAAATAATGAGGTCTATAACCTATACGGCTATACTCGATTGGCAAAGATTTCATGACAAGGAAATGCAACAACTCCTTATGCATGTTTTGTAGGTTCCCTCTCTGCATATGGATATCCACACTTGATTGAGTTGTTAAATTACTTATTTGGTACCAACGAAAATGAAGTTTCCAACTTTTGACTTGCACAACTGAACATGATGTGAAAGGTAGAGGTTCCACCAATATAATTTCCATAGCAATCAAACTTAAATTTATTTTTCAAAAGAAAAGAAAAAAGAAAAAATGGCATAAAATTTTGTGTATCTTTGCCTACATCCTACGTTTATTGGACGATTCAATGCAGTCGAGCCTTCACCTTCACCACCGCCGAAACGTTATGTAACAGATGACTCGAGGATCCTGTAGAACAAAACAGATATGCTAGTTGTATTGTGCTCAAATTGCTTAGAATTATATTAGTTGTACTACTTTTTATAGCTAATTGTACAACCAAGGTAATGTATCGTAATGTTGTAGAGTAATTATACAATGATGGAGATATGTGGCGTAAATTTCCCCAGACGTGAGCTTTAAATTTAATTTTTTTAAGTAAGTTTTTGGCTTCCTTTTTTAAGAAAATGAAAGTCACTCTTAAGTGAGTGACAAAATTTTGCAACAAGTTAATGCTACACACGTTGTAAATTTGTAATGAGAGAGAGTTTTCACTGTTTACTATATTTCCTAGGGTTTCACCCTCTGGGTTGTGGGGCTTAAGGTAACTGTTAGTTGTGGCTTTATACAACTTCTGTGAAGGCTTAACTACTTGTGGCAAACTCGCCAAAGATCCCTTCTTTCCTCATCACTTTTAGAGAGAGAAAGAGAGAGCAAATCTCAGTTCAGATTCATATCTGCAATAATACTTTCTGTAAATTGTAGTTTCTCTCTCACACAAAGACACACACTACAACACTGCAGCGTCTATCGATCTCAGTTGCACAGACTGTTTCGTATTACTACATGCCTTAAATGAATGTGGGGTTTTGAGGATGAATCTCAACCGTTGGTAATTACACGTCATCATGAGCATCAAGATCAAATAACTAGATGGAGACACAGTTAGACCCTATTTCTTGGAGGGTACAGTTTCAATTGGCTTAATTCATGCATAAGAAAGCAAGTCACTATCACCTCTTCGTCGTGTTTGTACCATACAACTGATTAGAAAAAAATATATAAAAAGCAGATATGTCTGCGGGGAGATGTCTGCTGGATGTGGTCCTCAAGGTGCTATTTGTTTCAATTCTTCCTACTCTCATTTTTACAAAAATTCACATCAATGTTCTATTGATTTTTATCCTATCAACAAATTGAGCCTCTTATGAACCAAAATTAATGCTAAATAGCTTCTGATTAGGACTCATAAAGATACCTGCTCTTATAAGTGGTCTCAGCTCGTGTACACGCACTACCAAAAATAGTATTTTTAGGGCGATAGTCGTCCCTATAACCTGATACATATATAAAGCGATAACGATATATTAATCTTTATAGAATAATAGAATGACGCTTCAGACTCTGTAAGCGTGTGGTATAGAAGGCCGTCCCTAAATGTCATGTTTCTTATAGTAACGAGCACAACCGGTTCGGCTTGTGTACGAAAAAAGTTCGATTCCACGAGCGGTCTAGGGAGTAGGGACTAATTACCAAGTTGAATCTAGCTAGTCCGCTGGAAATTTTCTTCACTACAGTTTCAGCAATGGAATGGAAAAAGAAAACGAAAAACTTAGGGGGCGTTCTGTTTGTTTTCTATTTTCTGATTTCATTTTCAAAAATGTTTTGGTGTTTTCTATTTTAGGTTCTTGTTTTGAGAAAATTGAAAATGCGTTTGGTTTGTTATTTTGAAAAATTATTTTTGAGAAGAGAAAATGGAAAACGTGTTTGGATTATACTTTTAAAAAAATACAATTTCATATAATAAAAATTACAAAACGGTCCTTAAACTTTTCAAGATCTGCAAACAAACCCTCATCTTCACCAACCTACCCCCCCACCCTACCCCCCGACCCAACCCATCTCTCTCTCTCTCTACAGCCGGCATCGAAGGTGGTGCTGAACCACCTCAGGTGGCTCGCACCACCAGAGGTGGTCGCGACCACCTCGAGGTGGTCGCGACCACCTGCGAGGTGGTTCGCGACCACCTCGGAGGTGGTTCGACCGCCATTAATGGCGGTCGAACCACCTCTGCAGGTGGTCGCGGAGGTGGTTCGACCACCATTAATGGTGGGCGAACCACCTCTGCAGGTGGTTTGACCACCTGCTGGTGGTCGGACCACCTTCATATGGTGGTCCGACCACCACTTTCCGATGCTTCCGGTGGTCAAACCACCAGATTCGTGGTTTGACCCCGTGATCCGTGGTTTGACTTTTTTCGCGGTGGCGGCGGTGGTCGGGGATTGAAACGTAAAAATAAAATTTGGGACTGAAATATAATAAATGTAAAGTTTAAAATCCGAAAACGCGTTTTCCTTGTTTTCAACATTTAACACTGAAAACGCCGAAAACGTTAAAAAGACGTTTTCGTGTTTCCTGTATAAATGTTGAAAACGTTTTCGAAAATGAATTTCAAAACAATAAGCAACGCGTTTTCAATATTTTCAAAATGTAAAACAGAAATCCAATAAAACTAAATGTAAGGGCCTTATATATTAAAAGTTAAAAATGGATTTTTTTTTTTTTGGTGATGATGAATGGAAAAAAATTTAATGTTTGATAAAAATAAAAGCAATCTATCTATCGATGTAAATTAGTCGATCTAAGGTTGCGAAAAGAGCCCATGTAACTCACTGTATCAAAAATAACTCAAAAACCGCTTGAAACTATCTCTCCACTCTCCTTAGTCGAGTAATGATCTCCTCCTCATATGAAGAGGAGTTATTCTCCACATTTGCTATGTATCAACAAATGGGGAGGACACACCAACAGTGAGCACAATTCCTGTTGGTGTGTTCTCTCCTTCTCACACACATAAAGAAATGAGAATAACTTCTCCCCACATATGAGATCATTATCGTTTCTTCACCCTAACCGCAGTGCAATTTCTCATGATAGTTACCATCGCCGGCCATTGTCAATGGCCATCTTCACGTTAACTTACTCCTAATTAAAATTAAACTTTTGCTATTTAATTATAGTCAAACTTAAACCTCATATTACAAAACTACTACTAATTAATAATTATTATTCACACATTTCAAATCTCAAACATTATTCAGCCTAAAAAGTTGAAATTTTTTATTTTTTATTTTTTAGTATTTTTTTTAATAAGTAACTTGAAATGTTGATAATATAGAACACACTATACGTTTCAGGTATAGCTCAAGAATACAAATAAACTAAATTTTAAAAAATAAAAAATGAGGTGGCTAGCCTGACCTGCTACGCCTCAATCCTGGAAGGTTGCAGAGTGACTTGAGGCTTTGAGCTTCCATAATTTTTGAGCTCAACTATTTCAGGTACATAATCCATTGTCATCTCCATTCCAAATAGATTTAATTTCGCCCACAAAGTGGGTGACTCGGTCTTTGTCAGCGTACAGAGCCACCAGCAAATAAAATGGCGTCCACGCCAGGATTGCGTCCCAGACGGGACAAAGAGCAAACAAATTGGAACAGAATAAAAACAGTCAGAATGAGAGCCTCAGTGGAAGTACAATCAAGAAACTAAACGAATAATAATCTGGTGAAAAAAATAAAAGGGTTTCCAGAGAAGAACAGAGTTCAATTTGAAAATGCGATAATAAGAAGACGAAACAAATTTTCCAGTTCATACTTATTCAACCATGGTTCAATTACATCAGTGTAGCTCTTCTTTCGTCATAGAAAATTTTGCAGGACAGTTTATATCGACTTCAATACACATTCTTGCTTGTATTGTACTGTATCTGATTTCAAGCATTCATCAATGAAGTACATATAATAAAGAAAATATTAGCAGGAGGAAGAAATGGATTGAAGGACTTAAATAATCAATACCTATAACTTGCATTGTTCACTTCACTTATATAACAAATGTGCTCATTTTCTTCTCATCACATTATATATACCTGCTAGCTCTTTAGTGTATTGCAGTTATATAGTGCAATCAGCAATATTAATTTTGTCGATGGCCGAAACTTCTGAACTTGTTGTACTAACATAACAGTTCATTGCGGACAATAAGCTGTTTTTTGAAATCTAGGTAAAGAATATATGCGTACGTACCTCTGTTTTGTTAAATTTCTTAACTACCATCACCCTGTAAAAATCTCTATAATTTTCCCCTGAAATTCAGCATTGGATACACTGTGCAAAAGAAATGTACCATTTTAAGGCAGCCAATAAAAACGCGATAAATTGTTTATAATTATATTATATATCTCGAAACAGGGGAAAATAAAAAGTCAATGGTAGCATTTTAGAGCATCTTCAGATTTCTTGCGTGAAAGAAGTAATCATAGATCATCTTTCTAGACACGGAAGAATCGATATCCAATACACCTGGTGTTATTTGATCACATCAACCATGGAGAAATTGCGGAATTATTCAGAATTCACAAGTTATTTAATTCACCGATACAGGTAACCACAACAAAAACTGCTCTTCCTTGACCGACATTAAACCCAAACAACAATTTACAGCAAACACAGGCACAAAGGAAAAAGAGAAATATCTACCTCCAGAGACAAATTGAACCAAACGTAAATCGATTCACTGACCTCCAAACCATCTACGGCTCCCCATCGGCATCGATTTTGCATCGGTTTCAGTTGCTTAATTGGGGATAGGGAAGGGGGCATCTTCTAATGAGAGGTGTTTCCGGTATTAGAGGGGGTAACGGTTGTCAGGGAGAGTTGAAAGGGGAGGGCGACGGAGGAGAGGGAGGAAGGTTTGGGCTTAGGGAGGACAAACGGCGGAGAGAGACAGAGAGCATCAATGCTGGTGGTGGGGACTGTTTCATTGTACTTTGATTGGATTTCCCCGCGAAAACAAAAATTACTACTTAGAGGTTCAGACGCGCAGCTCTAAAGTTCACTCTATTTTTGTCTGTGTTTGATACACCATGGAATTGATTCAGTTTTGCTCTCCTACACACTTGGAGAAAGCATGCACACTTGGAGGAAAAAAATTCGGGAGCCACATGGCTCACCGCTGCTAGAAGCGATTATGTATTCATATCACTTAACGTAGATTTCAAAAAAAAAAAATTATCAAAAAAAAATTGATGACAGGGCGTCAAGTCACGGAGTGTGCACACTCTTCTGCATACTAGTGTGCAAGAGAGCAGCCACCGCAATTGATTAAGTGAAATGGGAAAATAAAATGTTTTCCAAGTAAAATGAAAAATATCTTTCCACATCCTATACGACAATTTTAAATTGAAGTCGGACGAAAATGTGTTTCAATGTGTTGTACTTAAAAATAAAAATAAAAATAAACCATAGAATTCTACGTGCGCTATCCTTCCCACGACACCGAAAAGGTCCAGTCTCACAACACTAAAGTGCTTTGCCTTTACTTAGAAAGTTTTTTTTTTTTTGGGAGAAAAAATTGTATAAAAAGTACATTTTTTCTTAGAAAAATTTGTACAGTGAAACACACCCAAAATGTTATTATCTTACACTAACTAAATTTTCTTTAATCAAATTAATTTTTTTTTAATACAATTCTTATTCATTCATCATATTTTAATATTTTAAAAAACTTTAAAAAAAAAAAATCTATCCCTGCTCAAAAATCCAAGCTCACGGTAGAATTTTATATTTAAAAAAACATTTTTAAATATTTAAAAATAACTACCTTTTAAAATTAATTAATGACATGTGCCATTTCATGATTTCAAAATATCGAACGCTTTCAAATCCACAATGTTGGCTTCGTTGAAAAAAATGACCATAGCCATTCCATAAGAGACTGCAAACGAAGAGACAATTTTCGTTCCAAAATAAATAAATCACCAAAACCACGTTGTCTCACATTTTCAGACATGTTATTGATTCTTCATAAAGTTAGAATGACGAGAAAAAGAGAGATACTAAGAAATTGATGAAGATAATTAAATGAGTAAACTAAAAAAAAAAATGTGACAGATATTTAATTTAGTTTCATAGAACACATAGACCATAATCATCTATTACAATTCGATGCATCTTAACAAGACTTTTTTTTCCCCTTCGTGTTGCAAGTTACTCATAGAGAATCGTGTAGAATATAAGCTTAAATAAAAGCATGTCTCGCAGAAAAATTTTGCACATATCATTATTCCAATTCTTCAACAATCATGATGAATTAGATGCATTAATTTTTATTATCCACAAATTATTTTCTAGATTTAGTTAATACATATATAATTGTCATTTTTTTTTCATGTTTCGTATTACTATCATTATTTGTTTTGGAACAATTTTGAATAATAGATCATATATCTAATTTTATTAACGACTGTATATTACGTACATAATTTTCGTGTTTTGTATATTCATTTGAATAATTAAATAATGTTATTGCTATTTTTGTTTTAGGATCAATTATTTTGAACCACAAATATGTCCATTTTTGTCAATAAATCTACTGCTTAACAGGCATAGACAGATTGATATTGAAGGAAGACACAACTCATTAATTTTTTGTGAAAAAATGTGTCTTTAATTGGGCCGACAACCCATTTTGCAATTGATAAATTATCGAACAACCAATTATTTTGTGGAAATATTATGCTAATTAAAGGGATCCGTGAAAGGTAAAACTTGGCATCATTATTTCAAAAATTTCATCAACACAAGTTACCTCTTAAGTAGAAATTTGAAGAAAATAACATCAATATACAACTTTGTGTGTAACTTCCAATTAGTGTAGAGTCAAATTTTTGTCTACTTATATTGGGGAAAAAAATGTCTTCAATTGATTGAGTACACATCTACTTTAATACATTATCCAACGTGCCAATATTTTCTAGGAATATGCTAAAACAAATGTGCCAAAGGTAAAATTCGAAATAAAAATACTACATAGATACACTCATGTGTCATAGATATTATACTGTATTACATACGTAAAAAGTGCAATGACTATTTTATCCTTCCTCTATTCTGAGAGCACATTACATTACATCTTACAACACCACAGGTCTATATATAGTAGTTTTAACTTCACACCATTAATTAATGGAAACCAATATTTGTCCACATTCTCCCCAAATTTAAAAATAAAAAAAATTAAAAAAATTAAAAAAAAAAGGGGAGAGAGAGAGAGAAAGGGAAAATGGAAAACCCAACTTTGTCCAAAGATTTTTTAATCCAAACAAGGCCAAAGAGAGGAAAAAGGAAAAAAAATTGTCTTGTTTTGTAACTTCCTTTAAATGCTTACTGTGAGCATATCTAGTTTTGTCTACTAGATGATATATAACGTTATAAAAAGGTAAAGAGAAAAAATATGTTTAATTAATTGACAACACCACGTTTATAATACGATATATCTACGGTAAACAGATAACAAAATTGCTAATTATGTTGAGGAAAAAAAAAACTGTGTAAAAATTACAACACATCAAAAATATTGACTTGTTCTTTCCATGTCCTTACACTCCGGCCCCCATAATTTTCATTTATGTCAACACGACCCTGGGACGTTTAGTCCTATCTAGAAATCCCTCCATAATCACCCTTTTCTTGTACTCCTCTGATTCAATGTCGTTTACCGGTGGCAAATCCACCGTCTGAATATGACTGTGATGACGGGGAACAAAGAAAAGCCATGTCGTAGTGCAAATCAATGTGGCCACAATCTTTCCCCAGAAAATCAATGCAACTAAACAACACACAATGGTACAAATTCCAGTAGTAGAACAGTTGTTCCAACTGCTATTATCAAAATTCACTTTGTTGGATTTCTTGTTAATATTATTTGTCTGTTTTAAATCGAGTGATGACGAATGTTTTCGTTGGGATGCCGACCTCGAATTGCACGAAATGGAAGACGATGATGATGAAGAAGATGCCATAATACTTGATGAAGATGGAGAGAATATTGATGAATTATTTGAATTCGTTCTCAAGATTTCTTCATGGTGCGACAACTCCTTGTATGATTCGTCTTTCTTTGTAGAATTGATAACCTTTTCACTTTTCGACGATAGATTGTTACTCAATTGGGACGAGCTTTGTTTAGAATTTCTACTACCAAAGTTCTTTGCCTGTGAACACAAAAATATTATACCATCAGTACATAGCAAAAATTAATTAATAGATAGACATCACGATATCCATCTATACTGAGGTTGTTCTTTAACTATTTATCGACCCAATAAATAATTAAATAGAATTATTCATAAAAATAATACTATGGATGTCATGTGTGGTGACAGGGGGTACGAAAATTCGACTACTCGATATATATTTTAGAACATTTAATACTGATCATCACTTAGTTAAAAAGAAGTCACAATTCTTACATAATAGATACCAAAAATTGCTGGATATTTCATTGTCAAGCATAGGAAAACAGGAAACATGGGATAGGATAGAATAAACTAAGTGGTTTGCTAATTAACATTTAAGAAAAACGTGAAAGTGGACCAAAAACATCAATCAAGTCGACAGTTTTCATTTTCCGAGAAGAATTTGAAAGAATTAAGGATTAATTCTTACCGTTGATTTCTGAAGGAAAACATCTCTGAACACACCAGCCAAACACCGGCGGCCACTCTTACTCCTTCTCCGATCACTCTGATCGTTGGAAGAAGACGACCGCAACAACTTAACCGGCCGGTCAACCACGGAGGATGCGGCGTCGGAAGACGGCGGTCTAAAACACATAAGAAGCATACCCCTGCCTCGGTGGTTCTTCATCGCCATTATTATCTGTATCTAAAAAGGCACATAAAAATTAAGAAGTTTCGATTTACAGAGACAGAGAGATCGATGCAAAATAGAGAGGATTTGTTTTGAAGTGGGCGTAGATTTAGGGGGCGTCTGAGAAAACGAAGGAACGTGTCTGTGTGTGTGTGCGTGCGTGTGTGTGTGTGTGTTTGTTGACGGCTTTTGGAGAGCAAAGGGAAGAGAGGGGGCCGGCTTTGCCGCTCTCCGTATATGCTCCGTTAAATTCAATTCAATTTGGGGGCTTATATATATATATATCAAGGAATTGTTACATGTCATCTAGTACACGAAGTCATACAAACAATTGACGTTAATTTATTCTCGTACACAGCACATGATTTAAGAAATTATAATATATACTAGGGTGGGGCAGGAACGTGCGATGCACGTTCACCGAAATGCGTGCAAGCTAGCGTTTGACATTGTGGAATGAAATCGACTTTTGATAGAGTGAAGATAAGACGATTGTTGTTTAATGTTGAATATTTGTGAATGAGGAAATTGTTTTCCTGTGAGAATGAGTTGTGGAAATAAACTTGAAAAAATTAAGAATGCCTCCGTCAAGCTTCAAATTTTTGTAAAAAATTGTAAGAATCATATGCTATCACATGCGTAGTCAAAATATGAAGGCAAATGTGCTACACAGTCCGAAGAAAATGATCAACAAGATCAAAATATCAAGCCAAATCTGCTACTCAATCCTCATACCGCTTATTTAACAGACTCGGGTTGGAAAACACCTGAATGCGTTGACTTCACAGAAGAGCATTTTACAATTTACATTCAAGGTAGTGTTGGCAGCCTTAGTTGGCTGAATGGAACCCAACTATTTTACAATATTTTCCTACATTGAAGTTGGTTTAGCAAAATATTGTCCATTCAGCCTGTTTCAAAAGCCTGTTTTCGTAGACAAAACACCTAAGTGGGGCTGTCCTATGCACACTATTTTTTTTTACATTCTAGGTAGAGTTGGCAGCCTTGGTGTTGATGGATATCCTACCAAGCATGAAGCAAAGGCTCGGAGTCATTGTTGTTACTTTTCAAAGCCTAAGACAACCAAATACCAATTAATCTAGGACCCATGTGAAGAAGAGTAAACCTGGTATAGAATAGTATTATCATTGCCACCACATACTCTTTCGTTCTCATTCAAATCAATAATCAGTGGTTTTTTTGGCACAACGGGTTCTTCCTCTATTGTTGATATCATAACTTGGGGCTGAAGCACATTGAGCATCTTCTTTTTTACCGCGTAGAGAAGCAGAGAAGCAGAGAGAGGAAAAATATAGAGCAAGTGGGAAGGTTCCTTGCTGTTTGCCTTCGTGTTCTCTCTGTGAAACTACAACTCTGACCAAGGCCCAAAAAGGCCACATAAATTGTGGCACAATTGAGACAAGATTCATACGTGTCAATACAAAAGGAAGAACACATGTATGTGCATGGACATAAACATGGTTATAAACAAAAATATAGATACTTTGTAGGTCCCACAAGTACGGTTAAGTCGGTTGTTGCTCACCACTCATTTCTATTAGTTTACACCCCCTGCCAAACACTTGGATTGTAACAACACAAAAGTAGTTCATATGAATACCTGAAGATCCATCATAGGCATGTAGCTCTGCAATGGTACTTGGTATTGTCTATGTTCTGCATCATCTTCTTAACCTAATAAAAAAATAACAATAAAAATAAAAATGAATCTTCATTTTCCAAATAACAAAATAAAACTTCAAAGTGTTAATGCGACTGGAGGAAGAGAAACATGCAAAAAATGTGCATCCCTCTTTGTCAATAGAGGCATAATTTGTAAGACGGCCTTGAATTTGGTATAATTGATTTCAGTAGCAAATGAGGAGAATAGCAATTTAGAATGGGTAAAAGACTTCAGTAATATTACCTATAACTTTTATTATTCTAAAATGTGTACATAATTAAAGCTAATTGTTGTTCTTACTTGAAGAAATGTAGTCCTGCTTTAATTGTTCTTTCAGAATTTGTTTGGGTCCAAATGGTTTCCACATCAGCCCTTTAGTAGACACCATTGTATATCGATGAATAATCTCATTGTGACATTCACATTGGACATGTAGGATACCCATACCTAAAATTATGAATATACATATTAAATAATAAGTTAATCTATAAGATACATAATAAAAACATTCAAATTTCTGCATATAGAAGAATTTAAATATGTAAAAGACCAGGTCAACTACCCTGTAAAAACCTGAATTTTGTCATAGTAACAAAATTCAATTAAAAGGAAGGTAGCTGCACTTTGTTTTTGTAGTTTTCATTCTTGAATTATTACCTTTTGCTTTTTTCCTTTGTAAAAAATTGAAATCATATTTAAGCTTGAGGAGCCAAAAAAAAAAGGGAATACATTATGCAATTCGAATTGTCGATCTCAATTTGAAATCTTATGAGAGTTAGCTTTCAATAGATAGCATGAATGAGTGGAAATTTTTTATTTCCTAACTTTCCCTTACATAATTAAAAAGAATTAAAAACTCTTCATTTTCATTGCTTTTTTTCCCCTTTTACAATTTTTACCCCTTTTTTTTACTTTTGTAAAAAAGTGATATCATATTTAAGTTTTGACAAATATACAAAATGATTTCAACTTTCGATTTTCCTAGTTGCCCTTACATTTTTTTTTTAAATTCTCTATTTGAACTTAACTCATTAATTAAAAAGAATTTAAACTCTTCATTTTCCTAAGTCTTTTCTTTTCTTTTCCAGTTCTTGCACTTTGTAAAAAAATAATGTGAATCATACTTAACTAAAAAAAAACATTATACAATATATATTTCAAATCGTCGACCTCAGTTCGAAGTTTAGTAAGAATTTAAAGAAATCTGAGTTTTAAACAACTACAATCACATGTTTTCCTCAAAAAAGTAGTTCAAACCACATATTTTTCATCTTCACTACAAAACAGAAAATTGAAAACTGTAAAAATCACATCATATGGCAATCTCAAAGCATAAAAGTACATATGAACTGATAACTCTTAAGGTCTGAAGCAGTTTATTGTGATTCTTCAACAGAAAATTCAAAACTCTGAATGAAAACATCAAAATACTGCAAATCCTTACACTTTTAGCACCAATGGACCTTCAGAAACCTCAATGGAACCGCAAAGAGCTATGTAAAAGGTACGTGTAGTGACCGCAGGTTGAAGCAGCTGGTATACAAGTAGATTCACACCTGAAAATTTCGATGAGCACAATTAAAAAATAATAATGGAAGCTCGGACGAAGAACAAGAAACAACCGAACATCGCACGTCCTAAAACTCGAAACACCACAAATTAAAAAAATAAAAATAAAAACCTTCGAACACTTGCTGGTCCGTACGTCGCTGAAATGGGAAAATAATTCGTGGGAAATTGCGATTAGAAGATGTTAAAAAAGCACCAGAGGAAAAATCATTGACTACCAACCTTGGGCCTAATATTCTTCTCTGAGGAATTTTGGAGAATTAAATACGCATGATCCAAAATTCAAACACATTGGTAACTGAGGGATTAATGCATTGAATCCCTTCACCCGACAATACGTTTAACTCAGCGTTTGGTGCCTTCGTTCAACCTTTTGGAGCTGTAATTGTTCGAAATCTGCTTGTCTTGGCTTCTCTGCGACGGAAACTCGTTGTTATCCCCAGATCTGAAATTGGAGACCAACGGGCAGATGTCGGACGATTGCAGTACGAAAAAGTCGAATGGAACCTTAAAATTGTGAATCGTGTTTGCGTTCGCCAGAGAGAGAGCGGAGATGGAAAGAGAAAGGATAGAAACATCGTTTGATTGAGAGAGAAAGAGAAGGAAGAACGAATGGATGTGAAACCCTAGGCAGAAGAAGCACGAAAAGAAGAAACTCGGGTGAAATCTTGTTGGGCCGGTTCAGATCCGCGAGTAGTGCAAATGGGCTACCCGGATGCACCGACACAGAAACGACGTCGTTTGAACTTCTAGCTTCACGAAACGACGTCGTTTTGACGACGGTGGAATGAATAGTCCCCTTGGTATTCACTCTTATAATATAGGACTGATATATATATATATATGTTGGGAATTGTGACCCGAATTTTATTTTGAGTTAAATTTGGAGAAGTTGAAAAATTCTATTAGAATTATGATTTTATTCCTATTATCCTGATATTAGTGTTTACCTATTCTATTAGGATTTATATTCATCATTTTATGAGGATTAGTATTCTTATCCTACTAATAATAGGTTTATTTTTCTTCTATATATACCATACCATAGAGTTCATGGCATTCGATAGTAAGAGTCACAAAATTATCTCATCTTGTAACCATATCTGATATAGTGAAATTTTATCTGATATCTATCCGTGGGTTTTTTACCCAGATCTTGGGTTTCCCACGTAAAACAAATCTGCATGTTCTTTCTTTTGTTCTTTAATTTTTTTTGCCAGTTATCGTTCGTATTCGTAACAAACTGGTATCAGAGCCATGGTCTAATTAATGACAATTATTTAATAGGGAAAATGATCTCCTACCCACTGTGAATAGGATATTCTACCCACAGTGAATACATGTTCTCCCCTGATTGGGGGGCTAGTGGGGTCACTCCTCCCATTAATCAATGGGTGACACCTACCCATTGTGGGTAGGATATCCTACCCATAGTGGATAGGAGATCATTACTCCTATTAAATAGAGTAAAAATTTATATTTTGGAAAATGCAAGTAAAAATTTATTCTTTCAACAAAAATTAAACTTTTTTGAATCCTTGTATGAAAGCGAAAGAGGACAAATCTTTGTGTGACAACAAGAGAATAATCATTGTGTGATACTGGGGTTGATGTCTATTACACAACTGATATATACGAAAATATTCAAAAACCATCGAAGCGGTTTTAAGTATGAAATCATCGGACCATTTTGACGGTCCATTCGACCTCCATTTTTAAATTCGAGATCAGATCTGGAATCAGCACGGCGAGAGATAGTGCCAAGAATATTTCGAATTTTTTCCGGCGATACCGTACCCGCCATGACCACCGGCCAAAAATATTGCCAAAACTTTGACCGGTGGTCACGGCGCCTACGGTGTCATCGGAAAAATTTCGGAAAATTCCTAGTACTCCCGCTCGCCGTGCTGATTCCAGATCTGGTCTCGGATTTCAAAATAGAGATCGAATGAACCGTCAAAATGGTCCGATGATTCCATACTTAAAAACCGCTCGATGGGACCGGAAACTTCCTGCTAATATATAATAGATTAGTATGTGCTTCGTGTTATGAATAATTGAGAATAATGTGGTGGTTATGAATTATGAGGAATAATTTGGTGGAGGAATAATTTGGTGGAGGAATAATTTGGTAAAATATGTAATTATTATATGTGAATGACTATTATACCCTTGATGAAATTATGTAATTCCGATTGTGCCATTCGAAGTTTTCCTATAAATAGGGCTTCAGTTATTAATGAAATTCATTCCTGAGAATTCCTTGGAATTCATTCTCTCTAAATTCTCTCTATTGTTTCTATACCTTTTATAACACGTTATCAAGACGAGTCTCTAGCCATTTGAGTAATATGAAGGGCGAGTATGCTTCTACAACAGTATCTATTGATGAACCTCAGATCGTAAACCTTAATATTAGTCGATTAATTGTCTCTAAAACTATGCTCACGTAACAATTCTCTGGATCAAGATTCTCTCCTCTCAAAATCATCTTCACTGAGAGATCTCCATTATTCTTCTTCCTATTCTCTCACGATCTCCGTTCTCTTTCTTCAGCACGCAACATTCATAACTTTTCTCTCATCTCTGGTGTTTAATTATAGTTTAATAATATTATATTTTGGCTTAATGATGATTATTGTATTATGGGCAATTCAAGAATTGGCAAATGGAGGAAATACGTGCATGTTCAATCGCTTCTACCAAAGAAAAGGAAAAGGTATATATAAATTATATTACTTTATAATATAATAATATATTAAACTATAATATTCGTTTTCTCGAGATATAAGGAGTATACGTTATCAAAATCAAATTTTCTCGACTCCATTATACTCGATTTAACGAGAGCTTCGATTTGACACTAATATTGATAAGGTAAACTTTCAAAAATTTGCAAAACAGTACCCCAATTTTTGAAAAAGTTACAAAATAGTCCTTGAACATTTTGATATTGATAAATTGAAGTAGAAAGGAGATAATTTTCAATCAGTAAAACATTGATAAAATATTTTTGACAATTTTACCTTTGCGAATTGGAATGGACAATTTTACCTTTAGGGTAAAACCGACCTAATTTTAACGACAAGTGAAAATGGATAGAATATTCATGAAGAAATTCTAAATCCATTGATTATATAAAATGGCTTGAAGTCCATTTGAGTTAAAAGATCGAAATATTAATGTAACTCCCAAGAGTTCAATTACATAATGTACTTATTCTAAAAGGATAAGTGTGCGCTTGTAGAAGTAATGAGTATTTGTTCTAGAAGAACAAATCTGCCTCCCGTAAGGATAGCTCAATATTTAATTCTCACTTTATTTCTTTGCAATTTAATTCTGCAATACCTCCTACTTGATGATGGGTTCAACCGTCACTAAACGGAAGGTTTTATATATTTCTGCACTTTATATGCTAAGTGATGGGTAATACCTTCTACTAAGCGAGATCCTACTCCCTGAAGAAGTAGTTAAATATTATGCAATTTAATTCTTACTATTTAAATTCCGTAAATTTATATTTATTGCAATAATTCCCATAAGGTAGGTTCGACCACCTATTGGAGGAAATTTAATTTCTGCAATTTAAATTTATGCACTTTATAGTTTGAATATATTTCCAATGTGGTGGGTAATACCACACGATTGGTGTGCATATTTCCAATATGGTGGGTTATACTACACGATTGGTTATAACGAATCCTACTCGTAAGAAGTAGTTGATCAAATATTCTAATCATACTCTCGAAGTAGTAGACGATGAGAATAAAATTACTTCCCTATATATACCGAATATTAATGGAGAAAATTGAGCAAGTGGTACTTGAAGTTACCATTGGATAAATAGATAAAAGTAAAATGCTCAATAGGTCCCATGTTGATAAATCAAAGAAAATATATCGCATGGAGAGATTATATGAAGTAATCTCATCGATGATATGAGATTGTATTAATATGAGAATAAAATGCTCTTGAAGAAGCATAATCACTAGATTTCTGTATTTGAATAAAGCCAATATGATATTATTATTATTATTACTCCAGAAGAAGTACAAAACAGCCGAAGTGGAACATATTGAGAATATCAAAAGATGGCATTCAACACTCGAAAATATAAAAATGCAAAAAGAATATATATACTGAATCCATAAATGAGGGATGCCTCGAGAGTATAAATACTCAGAACTCGCCACCCCTAACATTCGGGTTCATAATGAAAGATCCAAAGGATCTCTTTTTCGCTTGACACCGATGATCTGTGACTGATGGGTTTCACTTCTTCCACAGATTTTTTGAACATATGATTGAATCTTAATGAGTAGATCAAAGAATCAGCGTATTAGCGAAACAAGTATATTTCTCATTGAGCGAGAAATAAATTTATGTTCTACACCCCGATCTAGAAATGCTAGCAAACCATCGAAGAAATAATTAATATTTAATAAACCTATGGGTTTGGTATGAAAATTCCACGTGCAAATGACGCTATATTGAATATTTCCTCCAAATGTTATAGCCGCCTTTGGAAGAACAATAAAAGCTTCACTATTGCTCATCATGTACATCAGCGATCATGGATGGATTGTGTTTGTAGCATCAATCCAGCTGGACTAATGACATTTCTAACTCCAATTCGACATCGCCTCCAATTCGATGAAAAGGTATTATACTTGACACTCTTATCCCCCATAATTGTGCGCCATCGTAAGACTCCTTAATAGTTTGTTATTAGTCCCTCCATATAGTATATTGATATTTTGTTTCCCTAACTCCCTTACAAGTTGGTCTCCATATCCACATATTGGATATGACCTACTAGTCCTGGAGCCACCAAGAACACATATAATTTTTACCTGGTGAGGTAAAGATTGACTTACATGAGATGATTCTGATATCTCCATCTCCATCTCCACCTCTATCTTTCTCTTTCAACGAATGAATGATAGATATATGAATCCCTCTATTTAAAGAAAAATTTTCAAACCAATAATTGAGTGCATTATTTACTTTTTGACAAATATGAAAGAGAAAAAAATCTGAAAATTTTTAAGTGAAAATGACATATATCTGTTATGATTGAAAAATAATATATATATACATATATATATCTTAAAATTGAAAAATAATATTTACAATTACAAGAAAAACATTGATCTTCATTATTACACCGAGCTTTCTTATATAAATATGGAAAAATCATTATACTAAATTTTTCTACTAAATTTACAAACAGGATCTTCTAAAGTAAGTTTTTCAAGATCTGTAGCGTTTGTTGATCTTTGAATTTGGCCCATAAGGCCATTAGCTCACCTGTATGCGTGTCCACTATGATGTGTCTCAAGAGCCATTGAATATCATCCAAAGGCTCCTTACTCAATCCATCCTTAATGAATGCTATTTTATCTTCTCGATTTACGGACAAGTACCCCACAGATTTACATCGAGTGTCACATGTCCACCGAGCACACTTATAGCATCCTCCTAATCTTTTTACTCTCCGTTTCTTTGAAAAACTACTTTTACCCATACCAGGCATGTATTTAGAAGGAATTGAAACCTCACCAGATAATCGAACCTTTGCTTCAATTAAGCATCGGATATCTTGTGGGATACCCTTATTCATTAGCATCCTTAATCTTTCCAGTCTACATCGATAAATCCTTTTTAGGATTTTGATCGGTAGTGATGGATAGTATTTTCGAAGATTTGAGAGCATATGATCCATTATAATGTATAGACCCTTGTTAGGATGAATTTTGCAATAATTTTGATGATTTATTTATAGAATAATACGACGTGTATGAAATAAGACTCCGATTTTAAATAAATAATATGAAGCGTAAGAGCTACGATTTCGGAATTAAATAATAGTCGGATGTGATGCGTATGAGCTGTAACTCCGTGTTTGAATAGTGGTAGACAATAATGTCACCAAAAGATGATGGAATATGTCGGTGAATTATTTCTATGATAAATCATGTTGAGCACTATACAGATACTAGTGAAATCGATATAAGAATTTACTGAACTAGAAGTTCAATAATACTCGTTTGCAAAACCGGACTGACCATCCCTGTTTAAATAATTATTGAAATCAATATTTCAAGTGAAGAATTAAAGGAATTCTTCAATGATTGTTCTCGATAAATGATGAAATCATTACTAGCCAATATTGGAAATAAATCCCAAATATATCTGGAATAAAGGATGAGAAATATGGGCCCACTCATCCTCCATGTGGACTACTAGATATTATGATATGGATCTACTAGATAGTCACATGTGTATATGATTCGTAATTTGAAATTTCTGAAATATTTGCTCACAGTATGAGCATGATTTCAGTTTAATGATAAAGCTAGTAAATGTATATCACAATGATTTGAATAAATCCTGAAGGATTTGAGTATGCATACAAGTGGGATATTATATGGCAAATTATTTAAAGTCCTCAAATAAATTGCCGATATCGAGAATAGAATGCAAACGGTCTAAATTCCCATATTAATTTGAATGATGAGAACATATATGATTAAAATCATACCAATTGTATGAGTTTTGGTGTTCTAAATTTTCTCAAGATGAGGGGAGTATTAAAGGTTGAAAATGATATGTGAAATGCATCATGTTATATCCTCACAATTAAAATATGAACTTGAAGTTCAAAGATGCATAAAAGATGCTATGAACAATCACATATATCGATTAAGATGCTTTGATAAGTTAGCACGCGTAAGCGTTGATATTATGAGATTTCCCCAAACATATATATCAAAGCAAATTATAAAAGATGGTCTTAATAACGGAGGCATATGCTGTTGAAGAGTATATAGACATAACTATATTGTGTAATCCTACAAGAGGATTGATAATGAGATATCTCGATAAGTTATGTCGATATGGGGAAAGAAATGAAATTGAAAAGTGTCGACACGATATGAAAATGTAGCGCTACATATGATCAATGATAATGAAAATATTGAGATATATTGAAGATGATAAATGCTGAATGTGAAATCGTTAACTTATGAGATGATGATGACTGATGCTCAAGTTTAAAGATAAGCTTGGTGGTCATTATATGTTGCATGCTCATGAAAGTTAAATTACCGATCGTGTGTGTAGTACCGAAAAGGAAATTAAAGGATCAGATGAGCTAAACCCGTGTTTATGAGTACCCTAAAGGGTGATCTAAGCCCCTGGGAATGAAATAACCTATTAAGTGAGTATTAAATGTTAAATGATATATTTTAAGTCTTAGTTAGTTATGAAGGTTTACTTATATGTTTACATGTTTTTACTATGAATTTATATGCTTTAAATTGTGTGTTTGGAGACATGTGTTCATGGTGAATGTTTTGTAGTTGTGTAAGAAAATTGATGCACTCTAAATGAACGAAGAGTATAAAACCAATGTATATGATACTCATACAAATGTATGAAAGATTTTTGAAATGCCTGCAGCATACTTGTATAAAATACGCGTTGCACTCTTTTTCCCTTGGCTGAGATTTTATCCCATTGGGTTTTCCTAGCAAGGTTTTTAATGAGGCAACTTTAAAGGCGTATTCACATGAATAATGTACTCTTTTCCTTCATTAGGTTTTTCCCACCGGTTTTTCCTAATAAGGTTTTAACGAGGCATATTCATGGTATATTGAGAACGATAGGAGAAATTGATACAATGTATCTATTGGATCAAGTTATAATGGAGCTAATGCTTTAGATCCAAACGATGATGATATTGAAATCATTTACCGTAAGTAAAGATATCGATTCTCAAGATATGAAATCAAACGGAAAGCAATTTGCACTCTTTTTCCTTCGATCAAGTTTTTTCCCACTGGGTTTTCTTGACAAGGTTTTAACGAGGCAGCACATGAATACTCCTATACCGCTGGAAGACATCAGGGGGAGCAATGTTTTGATGAAGCAGTATATAACCACTCCAAGCTATCCTGCAATCGGTTTGGAAGTTTTTTTTCCCACTGGATTTTTCTCCAAACAAGTCCAGAAGACATTTGTATTAATAGTCATTCAAGGGGGAGTTATGAATTATGAGGAATAATTTGGTGGAGGAATAATTTGGTAAAAGATGTAATTATTATATGTGAATGACTATTATACCCTTGATGAAATTATGTAATTACGATTGTGCCATTCGAAGTTTTCCTATAAATAGGGCTTCAGTTATTAATGAAATTCATTCCTGAGAATTCCTTGGAATTCATTCTCTCTAAATTCTCTCTATTGTTTCTATACCTTTTATAACACTTCGAAGAGTTTTTAGGGAAAAAATAATTTTTTATGGCTAGTTGCACCAACAGAATTAATGGTTGAAAATGATTTCCAAAATAACGCAAGTCTAAAATGTTGATATATAATTGTACTAAATTCTAAATTAAATTTGTTATATACCAATGGCTTTTACTTTTCTTTTCTATTCTTTTCTTTTTTCATTTTTTTTTCTGAAATACAATGTACAAATCTGTAATAGGCCATGCCTCATTGGTATTTTATAATAATAATAATAATAATAATAATAATAATAATAATAATAATAATAATAATAATGTATTGTATTTTGATACAATGGAGAGATAGGAAATGGGAGGAACATTAAGGACAAGTGTGTGGTTCGAACCTGAAATCCTATGTACGGACTCAAAACATGAGCATTCAACCAGTGTGACACCATTTGAATCACACATACCAACAAATTATTACACATGTCATTGTTGATCACTTTGAAATGACAAGTTATTTATAACGAAAATGTTATATTCCCAGCGTTATTCTCCCAGCATTTCTCCAAGCTACTCACAACCCACTTGCAGGCCCCCCTGAATGCGGTGGGGCCTCACCCACATCTCTCTCACATTTTTTCTCCCAGCGTTTCCCAGAGCTCTTAACATAACATTCCCGTTATTTATAAATAGGGGTTTTGTATTGCTTAATATTTGTGTGATATAATAACTCATAAATTAGTATTCGGACATAACTAATTTAGGGTATGTTCTTTTGGTGATAAAATTAATTTTCTTAATATACGTGTAAAATGTGTACTTAAAATTTGGGAAAAATATATTAAACAATTGAATGAGTGACTGTAAATGATGAGAGAGAAAAAATTGATAAAATTTAAATTGATTTGTGTTGAATAGAACAAGACTTTAGTATGCAATGGACACCAATATAATAGTCATGGAATCATTTCTATTTCATCAAATAATAAAATACTATAAATGGATAATTTTGATCATAGCCTATACTTACTAAGAATTTTAATTTCCAAGAGACTATGGAAATTACATTAAAGGAATAAGTTTATTTCATTTTTCATTTTTTTTTCTTTTTTACTTCGGCCACAAGTTAAACAAAAAAAAAAATTTTAACTGACAACATATAAATAGTTGTAAATAGTACCTTGTTTGGCTTAGTTATTTTTCTTATTTATTTTTGTTTCAAAATCATTTCTTCAAAGTTAGGTCATGCACTTCTTTTCTAACACTTTTCATCTCATAGAGATGTTAGTTATAATTAGCCCGGTGATCCATCATCAATAATATTGTGACATTAATTGATTAATTAAATCATATATTATTTAAAATAATATGTAAAACGCAAATCAATTACGATTAAATAATTGACACATCACTGATAATAAATAATAAGAAGTCAGAAAAACCTTATTACCAACTAACATCCTCCTTCCAGATAAACACGTCATTTCAAAAAATATCCATTGAATTTGGGTACTCCTAAAACCTCATCGTGAAAAAAGAATAAATACGGATTAATCTTACCTAAATTTTCTTTATTTTTAACAACACCCCTAACAAGAATTATAATCTTTTTTAGCTGCTTTTAACCACGTTTCAATTTTATATATCCTCTAAAGGGAATCATTATTTGCCTACCAAAGAGGGGGGGTTTGCCTACAAACAATTAGACCAACAATCTCTTATGGAAGTGTCCTTTCTTGTTACTTCTTGGACAAATTTTCAATTTTAGGCAATTTGTAGAAAGAATATAAAAGAAAGCATCTTCAGATACATTGTTTGGGGATTGGTTTAGCCATTTAAGAAATTACTCCATTTAATACAATGTTGATTTATGTTATGTATGTTATTTAAGGCTTTAAGCTATAGCAATTGCACAACAGCTAAGAGCATCTTCAAAGGGTCGTTATCCATTTTTCGTTTAATTATGTGATAATTAAATAGATAAACGTGTAATCTATGTGGTATTTTGAATGACAGTGGTTTAACTCCTAAAATTAGCTCAAATGGTTCTGTTTACACTCTACATAATTAACGCATTCACCTTTTCTCTTTTTTTTTTTTTTTAAATAAAAACTATTCCATCTATTTTATATCTTATGTGTTTATGAAAAATCGATGCCGATTGAATGTAGAAGTATATTTTCAGATTGTCTATTTTAATTTATGTCACATCAATTGTATTGTCATAATCAACAACTATTGAAAAGTGATATGTGTTAATTAAATTTGAAAAACCCCAAGTGACAATTTGAGATGCTCTTGACCATTAGAAAATTAAGAAGCGATTATATTGCAAGTAAAATCAAAATAAATAAACATTTCAAAGAAGCGTTTAACTTAAACTTGTTAAATCTTTGTTATTGTAAACCAAATAAATATTCACTAGATTAAACATGTTTATATAATTAAATTCCAATAATAAACATTTGACTGAAAATAATTAAAAACATACTTTCTATAGTAAATTTGACATCAGACTTTGTAAGTTTTTGAGACCTCTGATTGATATAAGTATGAACATACATCAGTCAGAAAAAAAAAGTACGAACATACATGTAGCATCCTGTAATTTTCATTTATTTATTTATACGTAATAATGTAATAAATAAATTTGACTGTTCAATCAATTTGACGTATATAAAATATTTAGAGGCTTAGAGCGATCGAGTCAACTTTGAGATATTGGGCTGTGGCCCACAAAGAAAATTATTTCTTAGTGTTTCCGCTCATTTTATTGGACCAACTGACTTTGACTGGACTCCATCACGACTCCGTTACTGGGCTACCCTCCTACAAGATAGTCCAACGAGCACCGTCACCGAGAACGGTTTGTCGATTTTGTCTTGGTTAATTTAACAAACATTTCCGGTCAACTCGATTTAATAATAGCAGATCCTGTTCATTTTATTGAATTGGGGGAAATAAAATTAATTTTATAATGTAAGAGGTGAAGATTATATATAGGTTTTCTTTAAAAAAAAAACACAAGAAATATCAATTAATACATATTACTGAAATATAACGCAACCAAAGCCATTCTATGAACGGGAACTAATCGTCCTACTAACGAAACTATAGCCGCCTTAGTAGCGGAGAACTATATATAGCAGCACTACTGGCGATAACTTACCCCCTATTAGTAGAAAGTAAGACCGCCCTACTGACGGCAATTAAAGCTACTCAATAAGCGGTTGATGGGATATTGAACCTCAGCCGTTTAAATCTCAGGGTCTTACCTTTGTCGTTCTAAGCAATCGGACAAAGACTTCATTGGCTATAGTTTTTCTAATTTGACAGAGTTTGTTATTTATATAACTAGATTGGCAACTAGTAAAGTGGTATAATGTTATTATTTCACATCGCACACTATCGTTAAAATTAACTCTTCTACAAATTTGTCACATGGCAAGTTGTTGATCTTATAAATTGAATTCCTGATGATGAATTTTAATATTTAGATATGGAATTTAAGGGGATTGGCGCTTCATTTAAGAGGCTTCGTGCTTAATTTGATCCATTTACATAAAATTGGTTTGATATTTCTAATGGATCCTTTGGTTGATATAATGTCTGAATTTTGCTTTAAGTTTGATATTGACAAAGCCTTTTCTAAACCTCATAAGACATATCATTCTAGACAATTATATCTGTACTCGATTTTAGAGGTAAATCAGGTGATGCCACATTTTGCCTTTGTTATTTTTTGGATGTTGTAAAAGGGCTTTAACAAAAAATTTAAAAAAAAAAAAAAATCTTGCAAGCTTTTCTTTCATTGGGTCTTAGTGTCTCACCATTCCTTGAGAAATTAAAAACATGTCATAAAAGCTACACAAGTCGCTTAGAAAATGTTTTAAAGTAATTTATTTATTTGAATTGCGAGTGTTTTTAAGTAAAAAACTAAACGAGTGTTAGAAAAGTAATTTTTTTAAAAATAGTTATAGGAAACCAAACGCCAGTCATTAATTATTTCTATTGTTTCTGTTTTTATCCCTTCATATAAAAATAGAGATTTTTTTATTAAATACACGATATGGAAAGTATGGGTGGGGTAGGGTGTTGACCCTGAGTCAATCACCCAGTAAAAGAGTATTTTTTCCAACTTAAAAAAAAAAGGAGAAATTGGTCAAAATAGCTTTGGGATCAATCGTAAATGAACATTTTTGTTGAAGTTCGATTAGACAAAATGAACAAAAATAAAAATAACACTTTGTTCCATTAAAAGGAAATCTCCATTTTGTGAAAATAGTCTATCCTAAATTACAGTCTAATCTCCTTTTTGAAAGTATATTTTAACTTTTTATTTTTAAATATACCTCAAAGAAAAAAGTCTTTTCCAAATGATAGACCATATCATCGCACGATTTTGTGGTCTACAAAGTTCATGAGCAATAATAATGGTACAACATGGCCTTTCAATAATGCAGCAAATAGAATAGAAATTAAGGGCAAAAAATTTCCAATTGTTAGACGTGAATTGGAAGACTAATTGCAAACGTGTATCAACCATCGGCTAAAGAGGAGAGACAATAAAAAAGAATTAAAAAAAAAACTAAGTTAAAATATCTAACACATCGTCTAGATATAGACGGTATATTATACATTGTCTCTATTTCTAGACATGCATGCCACGTAACGATTTTATTAACATGTGACACTAAATTTTGTGAATTCACATGTTGTTGGAGATGCGCTTAGAATTATATTTTTACAAATGCAATGTATAAATAATACTTTATTTGTTAAATAGACATTATCAAGGTAGATTAAAGTTGTACTGTTTCTAAATCTTGTTAGGTCAAATGTTAACTCTTCTTCACATGTCAAAGTAGATTACCAATTTTAAATTTAGATGTGAAAATTTTCCTTATCTCAACAAACAACAATTTTAAAGAAAAAATCATTAAAATGATATGATATTTACAAAAATTATCTGGTGCCCACCGGATGCACAGTATGGTGCACCCCAACTGATGTGGCACATGATGTGGTACCATACATGATATGTCACATCACCTCAGGGTGCACCATAATGTGCACCCCGTCGGGCACCAGATAATCTTTGATATTATTTAAGACTTTTCTTTATTTTTTCATTGTTTTACAAAAGCTAAAACAAAGATTCTTGAATTTCATTTTTAATTGTTGACTATAAAATATAGATTGTCTTGAATTTAGAGTTTCTTATGTATACTGACATATAACAATTTACATCGAAAACCGTGATTGCCAGTATAATAAAATTGGAATAGGAGCAATGGAAAATATAAAAATTACCTGTAAATAATGTAAATTCTCAATTAGCTCAAAGAATTAAAAACATTATTGAGTGAAACATTGACGAACCTATGTCTAAACAGCTAAGATATGTACATAATATCATCAACGCTGCACTCAATGATGTTTTTAAGCTCTCACACATATGTGCTCTGTGTTTCCAACCTCCAAACCACTTCTTTGCAAAGCCTTGAAAATTTGAAACTATTAATCTATTATAGTGTGATGGTACTACAATGTATAAAGTACAACTATGAACATTGTACTATTGTTTCCTCAATTACTTATCCAACTTTGTTCCAGTTGTACTGGATGCTGGCATAGTACACAAAGACCTTAATCTATTGAAATTGATGGAATTGATCTAACAAAAATGTAACTAAGGGTTGGGTTTTTTTTTTTTTTTTTTTTAACCCTTATGACATATATTACTTCTCAATAGCATCGGAATAGTTATGTCATATGAAGTATTCATATTTAATAGCAAGATAATTTAAACACAATAAATCATCTATAGATGTATATCAGATCAATTCTTGGAAATAATTACCAAAAAAAAAAAAAACATTTTCAATCAAGAACGCACAATGGCTCCCGTGTTAATATGGTACGTGACAATGGAGTATGAGATAAATTTAATATATAGCAACTAAATTTCGAATGTGAAACCATTTACCTATAAAATTTTATAATGGAAAATATTATTTACCAAACTTTTAAATTGTCCATCAATCACTACACACGTTCCTGTCTCCTAATTTTATCAATCATCCAAGGCCAAAATTATCGTAAAAACTTTGACCGGCCACAGCCCAGTACGGTGTCGCCGGAAAATTTTCAAAATTACTGGAGCTCCCTCTCGCCGTACTGATTCCAGATCTGGTCCCGGATTTCAAAACGGATGTCGGACGGACCCCCAAAATAAGGTGATGATTCCATAACTATGGAACACTTGATGGTGTTGGAACATTTTTGTCCTAAATATATATATATATATATATATAAGAGAACATTACAAAAGAAATCTTACATCACGGCAACATACACGTTAAATGTACAAGTTCTTGACAATATTTTGACGAATTGACTTGTTTCTATTAGTGAGTGGGTAGAATTTCTGTTAATTTAGAAGATTCTTAAATGGTATTTATTATTTACACATCGTGTGGTCCATGTATGAAATATTTATCATTTGGTTTTATTCCTTTGTCTATTTTTGACTTAGTCAATAGTTGTTTAGTTGGGCATGTGTCCCTAGTCCAAGGCACATCTAATTTGGTCTTGTTCTTTTGGTCATAAAATTATATGCACATAATTTCGTATAATTATATATATATATATATATATATATATATATATATATATTCAACCACACACACATTTTTCAATATAATAGTAATCACATATTTTATATAAAATTGCGTGTATGTCAACTTTATCACAAATCAAACATACTCTTTGTTTCCTAGTCTCCAAAGTGAATTGGAAATATTATGGAGGAGAGATATAGAGATAATATGGTTATTTTATTTGAAAAAAAAAAAGAGAGAAAGAAAGATGTCATTTCAAAAAATTCATTGAATTTGAAAACGGTTGAAATCACAAATAAAAATATAGATTGTTACGTCAAATTTCTTTACTGTCAACCACATTGCTAGCAAAGAGTTCTATATATATATATATTATATATATATATATAATAATCTGTCTTTTAAGCTTTTTTTAAATTTTATATGATCTCAAAATCAATAGTTGTCTACAAATAATTAGACCAGCAAACTCTTATATGGGGAAATGTCCTTTCTTGTTATTTCTTCGAGGAAATTTCAATTTTAGACAATTTGTAGAAAGAATATGAAAAATGTATCGGATACATTCGGGGATTGGTTTAGTCCTTCGAGAAATTGCTTCTTTATACAATTTTGATGTTGATTTACGATATATATGTTATCTTGTGATAATATTGCAAATAAAATCAAAACACATAAATATTCCCTTAATCGTGTAAAGACACATTTACTTGTTAAATTTTTGTTATTGTAAATCAAATATATATTCATTTGATCGAAAATGTTTCTAGGGCGAAAGGCCGTCAATAATAAAACTTTGTGTAAAAATAGTTAAAACAAATTTTTTGATAGTAATATTGACATCACACTTTGCAAATTTTTAAGCCTCTCATAAATGTAAGTACTAAGTGTGAACATCATAATTTAATTTTCATTTATATTTTAGTAAATCATATTGACTATTCAATCAAGTAGGCTAGGCATGGGTTGGATTTGGACTGGGTTGGCGGTCATTCTAAACTAGGGATGGCAAAAAGATCTGCAAAATCCAAAAACCATGGATATCCGAACTGAATGGATCAAAAAAATCTGAACCTATGGGTCGGCGGATCGGATATAGTTTTTTAAAGTAAAACCCGATGTGGATACGGCTCGGGTATGGATATTAGAAGTATACCCGAACCCGAACCGAATACCAATGTATTAAATTTTTTTTATTATTTTTGCTAAGTAATATGTAAAATTGTTAAATTGTATAAATTACAACCTACAACCAATTCATTATAATGTATCAAGTGGTTCAGGTCCATCCAATCCATCCAACTGCCAAAGGACTCATTGAATGTTTTAATTTTAGGTGTATCGGATGACAAAAGATTCGCGAAACCCGAAAATCATAGGTACCCAAACCGAATAGATTTAAAAAACCCAAATCGATGGATATGGATATGGATATGATTTCCAAAAATAAAATCTGAAGCAGATATAGGTCAAACATGGATTTTGAATCAGTTTGCGGTTTGGGTCATGGATATGGCCAACACGTACTTGAACCGACCCATTGCCATCACTAATCTGAACCCAACCCAATTAAATCGGTTTGGTGAAAATCTAACCCAATCCAACCCAACCCAACCCACTTAAAGAGTAAAACCAATGCAATCCAATCCAACCAAGGTCGGTTGGGGTTCGTCCATTTGAATTTTGGCCTAATAACAATTTAATATAATTTTTACGCATTGAAATTAATGTAAAATCAGTTATTGGCTCAATTCAATTCTAGATCGTACATTAGCGATTTTGTAAAATCATATACTTTGAGTATCTATTTAAAAAAATTGCTCATTTTCTTACAATTTGTTATTTTTTCAAATTTTTATTTTTGCTTATATTTAAATTAATTGGCGGGTTAGGTTGGATTGTATTTAATTGGCTTCTCGGATAGAATCCAGACCCAACATAATTCAAAATTAAAATTTCAAACCAAATCCAACTCCAGATAGTGAAAACCCCAATCCAAGAGATTCAATTAGATGGGTTAAACGGGTTGGTTCAATTTATGTGCGACCCTACAATGAAGGCAACATATATTTAGAGTGAGTCAACTTCGAATTATGTGTGTGATAGGCACTACTTTTTATTATTATTTTATCCACTTTTATTCATTCTTTTTTTTTTTTTCAAACCAATCACATTCACATATCTCGTAGGACCCATATATATTATATAAATCTTTATCATTCAACTCCACTCATTCTTTCCCCTCTTTTATATTAAAATCCATTAAAAAATATATAAAAAATACAATCCTATCACCATCTATAAGTGGGGCATATGGCTCAATACGTAGACCAAAGCGCCTAGAAATATTGGGCTGTGGCCCACAAAGAAAATTATTCCTTCTGTGATTCCACTCATTTCATTGGACCAACTGACTTTGACTGGGATCCATTTCCACTCCGTTACTGGGCCACCTTCTAGAAGATAGTCCAACAAGCTCCATAGACGAGAACCGTTTGTCACGTTTGAAGTCATCAAGGCAACAAACATTTCTCGTCAAGTCAATTTTATTATTTTAATCATAGCATATCATATTAATTTACTGAATTGGGGAAATAAAATGACAAATAAATAAAATTAATTCACTTAATGTAATGGGTGAAAATTATGGATAGTTTTTCTAATTTGACGTTGAGTTTGTTATACAAGTCCACAAAATATATATGTGATGCAATTTGTAATGTTTACATTTTGTATCAGTACCAAAATGATAATCACTAAATCACTGTATTCCATGCAATGTTTTAAAAAACGTAAAGTATGTAAAAGCGTTAAGGGGATGCCCCCCCCCCTTTTTTTCTTTTTATTTGTGCTTAAGCACATTTTTTTAACACTTTTGCAGGATATGTGAAATTTAGTAACTCTCTATAATTGTTTATTTTTAGTTCATCCCATCTTGGGCATCAGCGACACATTAAAAACATTAAGGGTGTGTTTGATTGGTCAATGGTGGAAAAGAAAACATTTTCCATCTTGCAAGGAAAATATTTTTCTTGGGGGGATCTAGAATTAATTTGCCATAGAAAATGCCCAATTCATGCATAAAATGGTTGTACATTGTTTTCCATAGAAAATATTTTTCATGGAAAATGATGTAATCAAACAACCAAATGGGAAAATATTTTCTTTGATGGAATATTTTCCATGGAAAATTTGGTCAATCAAACACTCCCTAATATATAAGTTGAAGATGAAACTACCAAACAACAACTTAACTTTAAGGGTGTGTTTGATAGGATTCCAGGAAAATGAATTCTCGGAAAACGAATTCCCGGAAAACCGATTCCCACCCTTTTCTTGGATTGAGTTTTCCAGGAAAATCATTGTTTTTGTGCTTTAAAGACTTGTACCCTGAAAACGAATTCCAGGAAAACAAATGCAATCAAACACACAAGTTGGAAAATGATTTCCTTGATTTGACATTTTCCTGAAAAATGTTTACAATCAAACACACCCTAATAGAAGCCTATCTACGATCTGTCTCTGCCGCATAACTCTCATGGTCTCATTCATGGAGACGTCTTGAAGTAAAATTGATTATACCTTAAAATTCGTTAAGTTAAAAATCTCTGATGAAAACACTCAATTCGATTAGAGTATGTCTTAAAGAAGTTTATTTGTTTTGCTAGAGTTTATAAGTTAAATAAATGAGTGTTAGAAATGTAATTTTAAAAAAAAAATTGTTATAGAAAGAAGGCATTTGAAAGAAATGTATAGTGTTTGTAAAGTGCAAACCTCAACGACCGAACATCAGTTGTTAATTAATTCTAGTATGTTTTATCTCAAAGAGGAAAATTGGGTCCAATTGTTTTGGGATCAAATCAGAAATGAATGTTTTTTTCTTTTTTCTTGGTAGATAGAAATGAATGTTTTTGTTCGTGTAGTTCGGTTTGAGAAAATAAATAAAATTAAAATTTTGTTTCCTTTGAAAAAATAATAATTTCTCCATCTCGTAAGAATAATCGATCCTAAAATATTACAGTCTATTTTTTTGTTCTCTATGGAAACTATATTTACAATTTTCATTTTTAACATACTCCTAAGCAAGGATAATGTATACAACCAAAAAAATAAAAAAAGGGGGCGAGGATGATGTATCCTTGTCCATATCATCACTAGATTTTGTGGCCAACAACAAAGTTTAAAATGAAAATGAAAATGAAAATCGCTAGAATTATACAAGTCTCCTATTGTCAATATATAATGAGTACTTTATTATTTCAGATAGATAGTGTCAAGGAAGATTAAAATTGTATTGTTTCTAAAGGTGTTAGGTCGAATTTTTATTGTTATGTACACATCGAAGTAGACTATTAATTTTAAATTTAATTTTGAAAAAATTGTATCTTCAAAACCAGCTCTAGAGACAATACCTTATAAAACAAAATGAACAAACAAATTTGGAATAGGAATAAGAGGGGGACTACAAAAATTGAAAAAGATCTGGTGCAAAGTTCCAGCGTTGACATAGCCCCCTGCATGCAAGGGGGTGGGGGGTTCTTTCTTGCCAGACTTCCAAAGAATTGGCAAATGTAAAACAAACCGCTACAAAAATTACCCGTAAATAATTTCAGACGATCAATTATCTCAAAGAATTAAAAACATTATCGAGCGAAGTATTGATGAAACTACGTCTAAGCAGTATATAATATCATCAACGTTGCACTCAATGATTTTACGTTCCCATCTCTCTGCAAAATCATGTTTAAGTTCTCATATCTCTGCAAAATTACCTATAAATAATTTCAGACGATCAATTGCCTCAAAGAATTAAAAACATTATTGAATAAACATTGATGAAATACACCTAAATAGTGCATAATATCATCAACGCTGCACTCAATGATGATTTTAAGTTCCCATATCTATTAAAAAAATCATGTTTAAGTTCTCATATCTCTACAAAATTACCTGTAAATAATTTCAGACGGTCAATTGCCTCAAAGAATTAAAAACATTATTGAATGAAATACACCTAAATAGTGCATAATATCATCAACGCTGCACTCAATGATGATTTTAAGTTCCCATATCTATTAAAAAAATCATGTTTAAGTTCTCATATCTCTACAAAATTACCTGTAAATAATTTCAGACGGTCAATTACCTCAAAGAATTAAAAACATTATTGAGTGAAGCATTGATGAAACTACGCCTAAGCAGTACATAATATCATCAACGCTGCACTCAATGATGATTTTAAGTTCCCATATCTCTGCGAAATCTTGTTTAATGTGACATATTTCAACTTCCATTTCTCTGTAATGCCTTGAAACTATTAAATATATAGTATGATACTGCATTACCACACGCTATCAAGTACAATCAATTGTATGAACATTGTACTATAGTTGTAGTTGCTAGTCCAACGTTGTTCCAGTTGTACTGGATGTTGGTGCAGTACATGCAGACATTTTTCTATTCACATTGACACGAGTAATTTAATTTATATATATTCATGTAAATACTATTGTATCTATAGATTATATATTATTTTAATATTAGATAATGTTAAGGTAATTTGACGTGATATGTATCAATCTCCCCGAAAATTTTAGACGGGCTCAAGAAAATTCGTTTTCTATTACAAAAGAGTGAAATCGGTGTAATAATCCATGTCACAATTAAAATATGAGATAAAATTAATAGCTAATTACTGAACGTGAAACCATTTTACTCAGCAAAATGTTAAATGTCCAAAATTTGTTATTGTTAACTAACGAAATTTGACAAATCGCATATCTTCACCAAACTTGCTTTTAACAGTTCATTTTGGTTTTGACGAATTGATGTCTTTTCATTGGTGAATATAGGTGGAATTTCTGTTTATTTAGAAGGCCTGTTTTAGTCCACGTATGAAGTGTATTATTTCGCCAATGATCTGTTGCCAACCTATTAGCAGCTTAAGCTGTCAATAGAGTGACAGGACGCCACATCATTGGCCTTTTTTTTTTTTGAAATCTACATTGAATGAGATGAATAATACATAACTGTTTCCTAATAATGAGGGCTCGTATGGGCCCCACATTTTTTCTCCCAAAAATGGGGCGGTGGCATGATATGTTGGCAACAGATCATTCCTGATAATATTTTTTGGTTGACAATTAAATACCATTAATTGATTAATTTAACCAAAAATAAATAGTTCGCATTTGGCAAGGTTTATCGATCCTAACTATCTAAACATAGATGGCCTTTAAAATTAGTTGCTCTGAACAATCTGGATTAATTTCTTTTTTTTTTCCTTTTCTTTTTATTTTCCTTTTTTTTCCTGTTTGTACACCACAACAATATAAATTTATTCTTTTTGGGCTTTTGGTTTCTCATGTACACAAGTATAATAATAAATTTATTGTGGTACAATTATAAAATAAATCATTTAATTGAGATGTAATTATAACTTGGCGTAGTTGTTGCGCTAAAACCCGATCGCAAGTGTACGGATCGCAAAAGTAATAAAGTGGACTGTTGGAGTTCGGATATCGTACCCACGAGGACTGTTAGTATATCGTTTAATTCCTACTAGCCTTAACCGAACTAATAAAAATGTGGGATTTTTATACTAAAAACAAATTAACAAATAACAACTAAAATTAAATGTGAAAACTAAGGCTAAAATTTAAGCTAAAACTAGAAAGCAATTTGTGAAATTGTTTGGAGAAAAAAATCAGTGAGCAAAGTGGCGTAGAGGTTTCGAATCCCCATTTTACCCGATTATTATTTCAGATTATCGAATTGACAACTTGGTTAAATTTAAAGATCGAATTCCAAATTTATCAAATATTCTCTCTCGAGTAATATTGAACTATTCTTATGCACAATTTACCTATATCTCTATGGTAAATATAAATACACAAGAACGATTAATGATTTATGAAAACATTAAAAGATCACATGTAGCATAGCGGTATATCTCTATCCGCTATCGAACTCCACGGTTTTTAATATATGTCTAGTTTAATTTAGATCTCTCGATTCAAAAATTAAACCACAAATATCATATAATTGCGTGCACTCAACATATGAAGAAAGCAGATCAATATTAAAAACTTAAATCCAACATAAGTTGTTGGTTCAATTCAACAATTCATGAATAACAATCAAATAAAGCGGTTCATCTACACCTCAACGCAATAAACTTAGCCTAACATATTAAAAAAAGAAAATACGAAAAGGAGAAGAATTCCATAACCGAGCGATGAATTCTGTTTGTTGTGAAATCCTCACGCTTGAAACTCGTATTTGCCTTCACTTTTCTGTCAAAGCTACTCGGATCGTCCTCCCTCTGTTTTAGGTCGACTTTAGCTTTTTATAGGTGCAAGAAAGCCCAAGAATTGGAGTCCATGTCGAAAAGGAAAAATCGGCGCGATTCGCCGATTGAACCATGCTATCGCTATCGCGTGCGTCGCGTAGTTAAATATCTGACTGTCGCATTTACCGTTTTAGTGATAACTTTTGCTCCCGATATCCGATTAAGGTGATTCAAATTCCTATGGAAAATATAAGAAAAGATCTACAATTTCTTCAGACATAGTCACATCGAAATTCCACTTTTATCTGGGTCAAAATTCATCCTCAATCTTTATCATCTTTACATTCTCGTCCCCGAATTTGGAAACTTTCCTTCTTTTGATATATCTTTCTTTCTTTTGATCATTTTTCCTTTCTTTTTGGTCAAACTCCTTCTTATTCCAAATTTTCTCCTAAAACACAATAAAAAATCAAATTAAGTAGGAATTAAATATAAAAAACATAAATATTACGAGTTCAAAGGTCTTAAATAAGTGCGCAAAACGCACTTATCAGTAGTAACAAAAAAAGAGTGCTAATATAATTAGCCTTCCCCAGTTTTTACCACATGTGAAGGGCAAATACTTTAACTCCACAAGTCTACTCCGATCGAGTAGAATGCATACCATTGTTCAAATCAAATCCTTAATTTTGATTTTACAATTAAATTCAGCCATAATTTTTATTTCTAATAATGATTATTACCATGAGTTTATTAAATCTATAATATATATTTGCTCTTTCAAAAGAAAAAAAATATAAATCTACAAAATATATCTATATAATAACAATACCAGTATTGACACATGAGTAGGATTATAAAGTTGAAATGTTATAACTTTCAAAGCTTATATAGAGGGATAGGGCTTCGTACGTAACCAAAAAACCTATATTTTGAGACATTACTTTTCCTTTCTTTCCTTTCTTTATATGTTTCGATTCTTTTATATGTGGATCATTAGAAGTTACACAAACAAGGAAGAGAATAGAGCATGTAATTAATTTACAAAATCTTTTAAAATTTTATTTGTGTTTTAAACACCTACGTACTAGTACTAAAGAAAATAATTATATGCATATATAGTGTGCATTTATGTAAATTTTGTTCGGCTACACTGATCGTTTAGCTGCAGTTGATAGTGGAACTCATGAAGTATTGTGGATATTAACGAGTATTGTTTAAAGGTTAAATTTTAATATTGAAGGTTTGACTTTGACGACATACGTAGTAAACTAGTAATAATTAAAGAAAAGTTAAAATGATAACAAACGTAGTATTAGCTCGACCAAACTTTAATTCAACCCAAAATTTGAAGTGTATTAGACAACAACCCATTGTATTTTATTAACATTAGAGAAAAATTGAAACAAACGCAAGATTAGTTTTATTCTACTTTATAATTAGATTAGTGGTATTTGTATAATTTTTGTTGACTTGTCAACAACTTGCACTAAAAATAAAAAATAAAAAAAAAACTTGCAACAACAAATTTGTATGTTTTGATTTAGAAATGATGTGACACACGAAATAATAAAATTATGGCATTCATAGAAATTGTCAACTTGATTTTACATGTGACAAAACCTTACCTTTATTTTAAATCTCAACGAAAAATGAATAAACGAAAAATATTAAAATTACATCATTGGAGACTTGAGATCTATTATCAGATTCTATATATTCCCTTGAGTTATGGTATCCTTGTTATTGAAGGCCAATTTCCCACTCGAATATCTATTCATTAGCCATGATATCACATTATGTAACAATCCATATTCTACTTAAATGCTAACATGTACTACAATCTACCGCGTGACGTATAGTTACGATTTATTTGAGAAGATGAGGTGCATTAATTATATTTCTATTCATTAAACAATTGATAGGTTAGTTTATTATACTTTATGTTTTTCTCAATAAAGTGCCACTATT
Organism: Jasminum sambac; assembly: GCA_018223645.1. Taxonomy (NCBI): domain Eukaryota; kingdom Viridiplantae; phylum Streptophyta; class Magnoliopsida; order Lamiales; family Oleaceae; genus Jasminum; species Jasminum sambac. Next base: position 15,955,439 of record CP073642.1, read on the forward strand.
TCTGATAATTTGGACAATGAAAATCATAAAAAAATGTGTATTTTATTTTAATTTAAAATCAAATAAAATAAAATATGTTGTGACAAATAAAGGAAACAAAATTGCACCGTTCGCTGGCACTTTATTCGTTGGCCAGGTCACCAAATCATCTTTCGGCTCTGAACTGTCCTAAGTTGCCATACATTATTCACTTTTAGATTACATTTTATTTTGACTGTAACTTAACTAAAATATCTTAAGACGTTGTGAGATAAAAAAGTAAAAACTACTTTCAAAATCTCTTTTTGTTATAACACTATTTTTAAGGAAATATTTTATTAGTATTGGAAATTTTTTTGTACGGCCAGTGAAACTACGGCCAACTTATGGCCCAACACAGCCCCCCCAATGCGGGGGTGGGGGGCCCACACCCCATGTGAGAGAGGTTGAAGATTTGTTATCTTTAGCCTCTGGAACCATAATAAACTTGTTATTAGTATATACACGCCTCCCGCTTCTCCTACACATTCTTACATACACACACTGTGCACACTGCTCAAAAATCCACATGCTTATAACTCCCCGAGGTGGTAGTTATGTGTTAGTCATCTCACTTATCATAGATTTCAAAAAAAAAAAAAAAATTTTTTAGATGACGTGGCGCCATCACGTGGCGCCACGCCACATGTAGGAGTGTGCACACTCTCCTACACACTAGAGAGCACTAGCAAGTATATACAATACCTTCTTTTTTTGGATTTTTACGATGAAATTTGACTGTAAAAGATAATTTTTACAAAAACTTTATAAGAATGTCACCCTGCATGGATTAATGATCGCATTTGTACAATGAGTGTAGTTGTAGAATCTATAACAAATAATTAAAAAGATTCCAAGATCTAAAGTTTTAGCAAAATTAACAAGAATAACAAGTTTTGATGAGATTGATGAATAAGAATCTGAGATTCTTGTGAAAGACTAAGAAAAAATTGATGAGCTTTGAGCTTTAGAATTTACATGGATGAAGAAGAATTGTCTTTTCAAAATAAGGATAGCGTACATTTCACATTTTTTAAGCGTAAAGAGAAACTCTCTACAACCATAATAACCAATATCACTTTTTATGTTTTTACATAATCATCTATACAATTTAACCTTATATTTTCCTAAAATGTGAATTTTTTTCCTTAAAAAATCTCTAAAAAAACCACTAATTAAAACAAAGCAATGCTACCAAACTCACTTTGGACGCTTTAATTTGAATCTTCAATCTTGATTTTAGAATTAAATTTAGCCATTGACTCTTCTTCTTTCTTTTTTTTTTTATAGATTCCACATTAATTCTATAAAATAATGTTCTTTCAAACCAATATAAATCATCAAAATATATTTGCATAATGACGCCGTTATTGACACATGATTGATATTGTGAATTTAAAGTTGAAATATTGTCATCACTTCCAAATCTTTAGATAGAGGCCGGATTAGACTTGTAACAGAAAACATACAATTTGAGACATTACTTGTCCTTTCTTTATGTGTTTCTAGTCTTTTATGTGTGGTTCACTCGAAGTTACAGAAACTGGGAAGAGAATTTGGTTAAGTCTTAATATTCCTTTTTTTTTTTTTTTCCTTTCTTTTAAAATTTCATTTCTGAATACTGGAATAGTGCTTTAACACCTTTGCATAAAAAGAAAAAGAATCGTATGAATTTAGGGCTTGTTTGAAAAGTCTTAAATGCCTTTTATATATGTGGTTGGTTGAAAAGTGAAGAAGAGCTATTAAAAATAAGAAATTATTAAATCAATGTATGAATAGTTAAAAATGAAGAGAGAAAAAATAAAATTAATTTAATTTAATTTGAATCAAACTAGCCCAGTGTGTGTTCAGGTAAAATTTATTTTGCCAAAAATTAATTGTTTAATTTAAATTTTGGTGGAGTTTGTCAAATGTTTAGATAATATGCCTATGTCAAATGTTAAAGTCCTTTTGGCCCCCATTTACCCAAACAAATATATCAAATAGCAAGAACAGTTGTTTTTTGAAAAGTAAGTTTTGAAAAATGAGTACCTAAAAAGTAAAAAAGGTAAAGAAAAGGTTTAGGGATTGAAGTAATTACGCTACTACTAAATCAATAAATATATAGCAATAGATAAGTGATAAAAACAAACAGATAAGTGACTGAAAACAATGTTGCGGAAAGAAAACGTTCCCTAACTAAAGAAAATATGTTAGTGCTAGACCTCTAAATTACGGTGACACATGAGTCACCAAAAACACCATTCTATAAATATGCTAAAGCGTCACTGACTAAAGCAACTAATTTTAAAAAAGCATGGTCAACAATAGCATCTATGAAGTGCACTAAGCTTCCAAGAAGCTTTTCTTTTCACGTCCTCAAGATTGTCATCAATCATCATCCTGAGAAGCTAAGTAATCCGCTCTGATGTCTATGATACACTGAGGTTCTGGAAATCGTATATGGTTTCTGAGTGGAGTACCAAGATCTTCTTCTATGTCATGTTCCCTGATAAAGATACGAATTAATTCCATAATGTGACTAAGTAGTCGTGTTCTCCTTGAACGAAGGAGTTATCTTGCCCGGCCGGGAATGTGAATTGTGGGTCCCAACATCATCACATGGACACAATAACATTTTCTATGACTCTAGAGAATATTAATTTGATATATTGGTGAACACTTACATGCAGAAAATCGTTATACGGTTTGGAAGAAGACCCTCCCAAGCTCTTGGTCCGAGTGCAATTTCACTAGAAAGGGAAACATTTGAATCTTTCATCATGTGCAATGAGATCGTCAAAAATGTGAACTAAACGTCAATCAGCAAATTTGAGAACAAATTTGCCTGCTTGGCAGTTTTTGAAAAGCCGAATGACTGCTTTGGGATTAAGCTGGTTTTGTTTTGTATCTGTTTGGACAATTTTTCAGCAAGTGCTTTGGACGTTAGAACGTAGAAGAGCTTTTAGAGGAAGTTGGCCCATTTGAGAGTATGTGGGCCACAATTTATACCAAAAGTCACATCTTTCAAACATCATTTCTAGCAAATCATTTCATTGGTGTGACAACATTTTTCACATTTTCTAGAACAACTCCCTTGGACTGTAAATTCAAAAGTCTCTCCCAGACATAGACTTGGAGTTAGAACTTTTTTGATACAACTTATTCAAAAATCATTGCTCTCATCATCATTTTCAATCACTAATTTTCTTTATATTTTTGAATACTTTCTATTTACTTTTCAACCACAAATCCAAACTCTTCTTATAAGCTATTCACATAAAAAGATCAGTGGATTCAAACACTCGGCAGATTAATCAAGAAACTTCTTGACAACCATAAAAAGTTACAAATGAGTTGAATATAAAACAAGATTTAGTTCATCAAGAATGAATCAGACAATTGCAAATGTGCAATCAAAATATCATGTTACCAGACAAAAATGATTCATATTAGAAATCAGAACATAAAATAATGTAAAGCATGTACGAAATACATCACTACAGGAATTTGAACAAAAACTTGAGATCAAAGTTAAAAAGTAACTATAACACGTTTATCAGGAGGATACTACATCCCGAGGTTCATCGAAATATAATATCAACATGGGAAGAGTTAATAAATATTTATGTGCGACAAACAAAACCAAGTAGGTTGTCAAAAGCAGCTCATGCCTCAGGATGAGCCAATTCATTAGAAGAGCCCAATGTCCCACAAACAAAGCACTGGTGTAGCTTCTGCTCGCAATTCATACAGCAAAATTCAATGTTTCTCATAGCCTGTTGAAACATGTAATATTAAGAAAAAGTGACTAAATCAACCGACGCAAAATACATAAGAGAGACGAGAATTATAAGAAAACAGGGACAAGTAGAAATACCTCCAATTCTGCTACGGTATAGCCAAGAGTAGGACATGCAGACTCAAGACCATCCTCAGCAGTTGCATGGAATGACCTCTTGCACTTTCCCTCACAACTAATCAAGACCAGGTTATTGACAAATGAAAGATGGAAAAAGAGTCAGATTACTTCTGCAGACAGTCAAAAGCAGTTTATCAAAAGATGGTAAATAGTGCAATAGACTAGAGAAGTGACATTTAATAAAGAAGATAATCCAATGCAAAAGAAATGATATGTCATTTGGATTACAACTAATGTAACAAGAATATACATTAAACACTCTGCCAACACCTAGAAAGCCAAATTAACTATGTGTGTAAACGTAAATATATAGAGCTTATACATAATAATATCACGATGGGTCATTAAGAGATTTAATCCATGTAAAATCCCGCCCTTGGCCACAGAGTTTCTTTTGCAAGCCAAACAACAATTCCAAAATTTTGAAGAAGCAGTGAAGATAAAGTCTCTTGGCATTCTACATTTCATTCGTAAAAGGAAATATAAGTGCATGTTTTATATGTATAGCGTCACTGGATATTACAAATTGTCCACATAGGAAAACATCCATGAAAAAAAAAATATTGGGTATTTAAAACTGGATCACCCAATGTACCCATGTTTAGAAAGCGGTAATCAAGTACAGATGCATTTTACTTCAATATAGACTATGAACTAATTCAAATGGGTGCTTATGGAAAAAGATAAGGTGACTAGTGGCAATCAAAACCACAAACCATCTAGAACTTAAAGAGAGGTCCACAGTACCTGACTTTTTCAAATATATATTCACTCCCAATTCCCAAAGTTGTGACCGAAATTTAGCAATATTCTTACCAGATAATAAGTTTGATCAAATAGAAATTAACTATAACGATGACTAACCCGTGAAATATTCTTCTGAAGAAAGAGCATTTTGTAAGTTATGTGCATAGTTTGGCTTATGTTAAGAAAACAAGAGGTAGAGGAAGAAAGATGTCTATGCTAATGGCAAAAGTATGTACAAGCATGAGTTTGAGCGTAAAATGGATGTGTAATGCTAATAGAGCAGGACATTTCATTCTATATTGAAGCAAAGGTGCAAAGAATGACATACCATAGAAGTACTCCACCATTATCACAAATTGCACAAAGGGTGTCATTGTCGAAAGGACCCTAACAAATTCCATCAACTATACAAACATCAACTATGAATGCAGATACCTATCATGGAATTGAGTAGTATCATCCTTATTTTAGTTATGAGACAGAGAGATGGAGAGTTAACCTCATCAAGAGCAGCTACAAAATCATCAATCCCTTCCTCATCAAAAGCAGCCATCCCTTCCTGAGGTTCGCTTTTACTCAAATGCCTAACATATTTGCAGATGAAGAATCAAAATTCCAGTAACAAAGAACATAGTGGATACAATCACACAGTTAACGAGTTATTTGAGATTATCGAAGATAGCTTGTGTGGAATTCAACAAAATATAGCTTTAAAAACATAGAAACCCATGATGATTTCAGTTCTGGGTTACTTTTGCTCTATTTATCAACAGTTTTGAACTACAATTTCTTCAGACCTTTTCCTTCAAATTTTCTGGATTCAACCTAAGCTAGGAAAAAGAAAAATAAAGAAAAAAAAATCACAGTCAGAAATCAATATCATATCTACAGCGCATATATCATACTACTTCACAACATCAAATACCATGAAAAATTAGTATTTCAAACCCAGAGCAATAACACAGACCAAAAAGTTTACTTACTGTAAACCAAAATCAGTGTTTTGAAACAAATGAAACGATATATGTTATGATGCACCAAAGCAGCTAAAATTTGAAAACAGATAAAATTCGTTGAAGATCACGCGATCAAGACGCAGACTCCGAGTTTCAAATGCCTTTTATGTAGGGGACCTGGAAATTTAGATGTTGCACTGTAAATAACAGAATATACTAGGAAACGAGTAAACCTCACCAAAAGGTGCTACAGTTTGACGAATTAGGAGGAACTTCTTGACGAGGTCTTCTAATTTGCTTGCTAAGTTTATACATCATAGCATCCCCCGTGACGTGATATCGATTGTTCCAATGGATAATTCAATATACTTGTGTGAGCTCTAGAAATAGTGATATACCTCCCATCCTACCCTGATTACAGCAAAACAGGTAGCTGGTACAAAATGATCATTGATCAATGAGAAAATTATACTATTATCATACAACATAAAATACAAATGGTCTCTTTGAAGAAATTATGCATCATCGTACACAACTTCTCTCGTAAAACTCCTACTTGACCACAAGGTCTCAAGGATGACATCATTTCATCCGCCTATACATAACCATTGCGTAGAGATCACAAGAAGAAAGACACAGCAGGTGACTGTAAAAACGACAAAACCTTTACCAAAATATTCAAACAGTAGAGGGAGCACTCCTACTTGACTACAAGGTCTCAGGGATGATATCATTTCATCCGCCTATACGTAACCATTGCGTAGAGATCACAAGAAGAAAGACGCAGCAGGTGACGGTATAAACGACAACATACCTTCACCAAAATATTCAAACAGTAGAGGGAGCAAATGGCCAGCATCCACATCGTCCTTCCAGGCTTGATTGAGAGATGCTGATGTTCTCGACCCTTGACCACCAACGATCTCCTTTCTGCCACTGCCTCCCGCCACATTTTCATTTCGTGATGATTGTAGACTGGCGTCCGAGGGGCCGCTAATTGTAGGGTATCCACCACTTGATCCTAGCATATCGACTGGCAATGAGTTTGAAGGTGTGGGACCCATAGGGCTCTCTGTTGCTAGTTTCTTGAGTGGTTGCTGGTGCATCAAGTTGCCCATGCTGGCTTCGCGTTTATCTTTGACATTTGATAATAAAAGAAAGAGTGACTGTGTTGGAGAGGGGGAGAGAGAGAGAGAGAGCACATTTAAGCAGGGATTGTAAACAGATACTTACTTGACGTCGTTTGGACTTTCCTAGTACTCTTCCAGACAGCGCGTGATGGTGGAACAAGTAGAGGGAAGCATCTTCAGTTGTTCATACATGCACAGACCAGCAGCACGCTAACAAATATATTACCTTGTCAGTTTTAATTTATGAAGAAATCAATTAAGCAATGAAAAATAAACAAACAGAGCTCTAGTAGTTCATCTGTCCTCCAAGTATAGAGAACTAAATGAAGTAATGAACACAATAATCACAAGGTCAATGACTTTTCCACAATAGTTCTAATTTTGGATCGAAAATCCTGACAGGATAGACGTTCGCTTATGGTGCGTCTTCATAAACAATGTTGTCAACACACACTTGAATATCGCTAGGTTGGTGTGGATTAGAGAGATTCAGAAATCAAGATAGCTTTAGTTGTAGCAAAGCAATCAAATGAGTGGGTAAAAAAGATAATTGTGAAACTTATTGTTGCTCTAAGTGGTACCAAACAAGCTCTTAGTTTCCTAAGATGAGTTTTCATGCAATATCTACCGTTGTAATTTGATCCTCTTGTGCATCTGTTTCTCCAAAAAATCAAATATATTAATAGCACTATAGCAGTTAAAGGAAGTTGTTGATGATGCACTCCTTACCATCAAAGCCCCATATACAAGCCAGGCTTCATGCCTCTTCATCTCATTCTTTTGCTTCTCGGGTTGCATTTCTGGCTCCAATACGAGTAAGCGAACGTAGAAAATTAATGGAAACAGCACTAATTGATAAAGCATGAGAAAATTTCGAAGATGAAGAGAATGAGAAGCAAAAGGAAGTTACCACATTAGGTCCAAGTGTTGCTAGTCCTTGAATTGCACCATAGTGTTGCGGAAGCGCTTTCGACGGGTCCAATACAGCATGCAGCAACGTCCTGGTGACACGGGCTGGAGATTATGGTAAACGTGACCAAATCTGCACAAGTACAGTTGCGAGAAAGTTAACAGAGGGTGCAAGAATTTTCAGCATTACAAAATGTGCCGGAAAAAAATTTATACAGAGAAGGTACAGCATCCTCGAAAAATTGTAGTTAATTCCGAGATTCATAATGGTGAGTAACTATTACAAGAGTTACCTCTTGCATATTGAAGCAACCAAATTAGCCGTGAAGTTTCTGAGGTCCCAGTGAAGGTCCGAAAACTTATTTCCGAGTCTTTTCGCAACCAGGCACGTCATCACAGAAGGCATCAATTGGTGCAGCTATTCAACAATAATGAGCAGAAGACATGTAAATAACTACCTTTTTATCAATGACATGGGAATAAAAAGAGAAAAAGGAAAAACAGAAAGCAGGACAAGAAAAAATGAAAAATAAATAAAAACATGAAGAAAATATAAACTTACATAGGGCTCGATGTGTATGTGTGGATTTTGAAGATGGCTCCAAACAAGGCGCATCAAAGCAAAAAGGGGAGAGAGATTATTCAGGTTCCGAGAAACCTGACATTATTTTAGATCCTGAGCCATTGCCCTATAATATTGACACTGTTTGGACAGGAAGTAAGTGACTTATGATTACCTCAACAGCAACAAAAAAGTAAAGTCAGGAACTAAAGGATGAATCCCCGAGTAAGTAGCCAAGCTCGTTAGGGCTTTCCTTAAAGAGGGCAGAATCAGATCTACTAGCAGTAAGCGCCGTAATTTTCTCAAAATAAAGCTACGCCACAAATCAGAAGAGCGTTGGTATTCCTTGATTATCATCAACAAACGGTAACACATAAGGCCTCAGCTTTACCTGAAGCTCACGAGAAAGTACATGCTTTAATGGTGTAATTTGATGTCAACAGGAATTCCATCCTCTTTGTATGAAGTCTTTCCATTCAGAAGGTACGTCATTATCATACATCAATCATCAATGGTAGATTGAGTTACATACAAAATCCCATATGACTTGAACAAACACATTTTAGGTACTTGAGTACCTTCAGGCGGAGGATTTTCTGGAATAGCGGGTTAAACTCCTTCAATAGCTAACCAATGAGCAACCACGGCAGTATCTAATGGTGCCTTTGGTAGAGGAGCTTCGATCGCCTAAACTAAATCAAAACAACAAGATAAATGAATACTTCAATGACTAATGGAACACACACCCTGAAAAAGAGAAGTCTGACTCTCTTACATCCTTAAACTCTACATCCTTATCCTCAATGTAGAACAAATCCTTATGTCCTGCAGCTCTTCTGAAACGCAAAGGATCTCCGGATGCAAATCCATACACTGGCTGGGAGTGTTAAAAAATAAAAAATAGAACCAAAAACAAAAATAAAGACTTACAAAGATTAAATAGTTATGATTCAAAAAGCTAACACCACAAACCATCCCTTTTCAGATAAAATGGCACTAAATACAATGAAGAGAGACAGAGAGAGAGGACAACACAATGCAAGAAAAAATTGAACCGGGTCTATAATAAATAAGCACCTCAACATTTCTTAGGCTAAGTGCACTGTCCACATCGACCGTTGTCAATGTAGTTCTCCTTGAGTGCATTTGATAGCTTCCTGTACAAAATTGAATGACAACAAATCACGCACAAAACAATACTCAAAAATCATCATAACAGATGAAACTGAGACAAATTAATGTCACAAACTGAAAGAAATGTAAAACCTGCATAATTTCGCGAACACGATATTCGACATCGGAAGCAATGGCCGGTAAAAAATCGGGCGATAAATTGGTGATGCCTATACTCTGAGCTATCACTTCAATTGTCTCTTTTGGTACAACGCTCATCCTCCAGTTTTTGGTCTCTGCAAAACCTTAAATAATTATTATGTCCGCTAAGACATATGCATAAATTGAATCGAGGATTTTTTATTTTTATTTTTTTGGGGGGGCCGAACTAAAGAATAAGATTCATATGACATATATAAGCAAGGGCATGATTCTAAATTGCAAAATACATCTATGATAGATTTTATTTCTAATTTAATTACAGAACTAAATCTGAAAAACATCATCACACCAACCACAAAAATCATCCTCCGCTTTTTTTTTTTTTTTATGAGAAGGGCCATCTTTACAAGTTTAATGACTCTCTTTTTGAAAAATGACAATGACAAAGTTCTGAAATTTTCATTTATTTGTTGATATTCTCTTTTTTTCCCCGGTTAGATTGTTGGCCTTCCCCGTTGATGTCTCAAATGAACCATTGAGATTGAAGTTTGAACAAGTAACAATCTAAAGTAAAATCTAAGCCATACACACTCACTAATAAGTAGTAACATTATCATAACAGTGTATCAAACACACACAAAAAGGACAATTGCCAACAAGGAAAAAGGAAAGCACATTATAGATATCAGTTTCTTGCACAAATGAAAGGTTCCACAATAGCAAGCAAATGAAATAACTTGTAAGCATCTAAACCTGTCATCCAATTTACATTATAAGTTTCAGTTTGGACGAAACCCAAAACAAATTGGGCCGAGCCAGAAGCTGCATCCACCCTAAGATCCACATACAATTTGAAGGCTGTTGAGACGGGCAGAACAATGTATCGACTATGGTACAAAAATCTCATAAAATTTTGACATATTAATAGAGTATACGATTAGCATCTTAATTTTTCAATACATGGATTCTGTATACTGAATTACTGATAGTAAATCATATTTCCACAGAAGAAAGACAAAGAAAATATCCTAAAAAAGGCTGGGGCAGCCTTGCACAAATAACCCTAATCTTTCGATCTTAAAAGTACTTGTAAGTTTTTTACTTCCTCCACGTTCCGATTCGTAGATGGTGGCTTTTCAAGCAGCGCAGCCGAGGCAGTGCTCCACTGATTTACCATTGCAGAAAATTCTAGTGTTATTTTCTCCTCGTCATCTCTATCAAAGTTACTCGCTACAAAGTTCATAATATTTTTAAACCGGACCGCCTCAGAAATCATGAAGATAAGACTCATTAGTGACCTGGCTTCCATACTACTATTTCGAGATTTCCTAGCAAAAAACAGATTGTCAATAACAGTCAATAGTGTAGTTCTCCCAACTTTTACTTTGGTTTTTGGCCTCTTGCCAAACTTCACTAAATCACGATATTTTGAACGATACGGCAATGTAATCGAACCTTCATGTTCTTTGATCATGTCTTCAAACGCATACCATTCATTACCATCTACGTTATATGACACCAAGTACAGATTTTCTGTGAGAAAGTTCAGATAAAGAGTTTTCTTAACATTTCTGTTCTGATCTACTTCCTCCTTATATACTTCCACATCACTCCTGTAAAGTAAAATAGAAAATGACATTCCTAGCTTAGCATCAACTATTTCAACTCGTGTCGGAAGTACAAACCATTCCTCATGCTTTAGACCTCTTGTTGCCAAAACAATTATATTACGAATAAATGTGCGGGCGACAGGAATTTTTTGGTCCCATCGGTGGTTTTTTAAAGATTGTACCATCGGATCATTTTTGACGGTCCATTCGACCTCCATTTTGAAATCCAGGACCAGATCTGAAATCAGCACGGCGAGGCGAGGGGGAGTACCAGGAATTTTTCGAATTTTTTCCGGCGACACCGTAGCCGCCGTGACCACCGGTCAAAAACTTTGACCGGTGGTCAAGGCGGCTACGGTGTCCGCCGGAAAAACGTCAAAAATATTACCAAAACTTTGATCGGTGGTGACGGCGGCTACGGTGTCGCCGGAAAAAATTCGGATAATTCCTGGCACTCCCCCTCGCCTCGCCGTGCTAATTTCAGATCTGGTCCCGGATTTCAAAACGGAGGTCGAATGGACCGTAAAAAATGGTCCAATGGTACGATCTTTAAAAAACCACCGATAGGACCGGAAAATTCCTGTATCCCGCACATTTATTCGTAATATAATTATTTTGGCAACAAGAGATCTAAAACATGAGGAATGGTTTGTACTTCCGACACAAATTGAAATAGTTGATGCTAAGCTAGGAATGTCATTTTCTATTTTACTTTATAGGAGTGATGTGGAAGCATATAAGGTACAAGTAGATCAGAACAGAAATGTTAAGGAAACTCTTTATTTGAACTTTCTTACAGAAAATCTGTACTTGGTGTCATATAGCGTAGATGGTAATGAATGGTACGTATTTGAAGACATGATCAAAGAACATGAAGGTTCGATTACATTGCTGTATCGTTCAAGTTATCGTGATTTAGTGAAGTTTGGCAAGAGGCCAAAAACCAAAGTAAAAGTTGGGAGAACTACACTATTGACTGTTATTGACAATCTGTTTTTTGCTAGGAAATCTCGAAATAGTAGTATGGTAGCCAGGTCACTAATGAGTCTTATCTTCATGATTTCTGAGGCGGTCCGGTTTAAAAATATTATGAACTTTGTAGCGAGTAACTTTGATAGAGATGACGAGGAGAAAATAACACCAGAATTTTCTGCAATGGTAAATCAGTGGAGCACCGCCTCGTCTGCGCTGCTGCTAGAAAAGCCACCATCTACGAATCGGGACGTGGAGGAAGCAAAAGAAAACTTACAAGTACTTTTAAAATCGAAAGAATAGGGTTACTTGTGCAAGGCTGCCCCGGCCTTTTTTAAGATATTTTCTTTGTCTTTCTTCTGTGTAAATATAATTTACTATTAGTAATTCAGTATACAGAATCAATGTATTGAAAAATTAAGATACTAATCGTATACTCTATTAATATGTCAAAATTTTATGTGATTTTTGTACCATAGTCGATACATTGTTCTGCCCGGCCTCAACACCTTCAAATTGTATGTGGATCATAGGGTGGATGCAGCTTCTGGCTCGGCCCAATTTGTTTTGGGTTTCGTCCAAACTGAAACCTATAGCCCAAAAATAAAAAACCGAACCGAAGCCTAAAGGTTGAAGCCCAAAATCCGACCAATAAAAGAAAAATCCCCACTTTGGTTGTTGTTTCGTTGCTAATAAAAATCCTCCTCCCGAAATCAAATTTGGTTCCTAAATTCCTAAAATTTTACTCAGCTTTAAGCTAGTGGACTGTGAATTCGATTTCGCTCATCCCGCTCTCCCACAATTCATGATTTGGAAGCTTCGAGGATTTTCTTTTTTTTTTTTTTTTTTGTGCGTTGGCTCCTGAGAGAAGACCGCCGTTTCAGATTATTCTCTTATTTGGCCGCTTCAATATCTAAGGTATTGCGTCTTGTCTCTGATTATTTTGTAGCAGTTGTGCAATTTTGGTTTGAATTTTCATTTTTGGAGAGATTAAGAAGGCAGGTGGTGTCTGTGAAATTTGTAACTTTGTTTTAAGGTTTGATCTTCTTATTTTGATTTATGAATCTTTGCCTTGGTTTCCCGATGATTGTGGCATTATTACATCAATTGATGATAGCATTATTACATCAATTGATGAATGATGAATCTAAAGTATTCTAATATATACAAAAATTTCTTAACATTGTTCTTTTTAGTACTAATAACTAATAATATAAATTGGATGACAGGTTTAGATGCTTACAAGTTATTTCATTTGCTTGCTATTGTGGAACCTTTCATTTGTGCAAGAATCAAGAAACTGATGTCTATAATGTGCTTTCCTTTTTCCTTGTTGACAATTGTCCTTTTTGTGTGTTTGATACATTTTTATGATAATGTTACTACTTATTAGTGAGTGTGTGTGGCTTAGATTTTACTTTAGATTGTTACTTGTTCAAACTTCAATCTCAATGGTTCATTTGAGACATCAACTGGGAAGGCTAACAATCTAACCGGGGAAAAAAAGAGAATATAAATAAATAAATAAATGAAAATTTTAGAACTTTGTCATTGTCATTTTTCAAAAAGAGAGTCATTAAACATATAAAGAAGGCCCTTCTCATAAAAAAAAAAAAAAAAAGCGGAGGATGATTTTTTTAGATTTAGTTCTGTAATTAAACTAGATATAAAATCTATCATAGATGTACTTTGCAATTTAGAATCATGCCCTCGCTGGCTGATTTCAGATCTGATCCCGAATTTCAAAACGGAGGTCGAATGGACCATAAAAAATGGTCCGATAGTACGATCTTTAAAAAACCACCGATGGGACCGGAAAATTCTTGTCTCCCACACATTTATTCGTAATATAATTGTTTTGGCAACAAGAGATCTAAAGCATAAGGAATGATTTGTACTTCCGACACGAGTTGAAATAGTTGATGCTAAGCTAGGAATGTCATTTTCTATTTTACTTTATAGGAGTGATGTGGAAGCATATAAGGAACAAGTAGATCAGAACAGAAATATTAAGGAAACTCTTTATCTGAACTTTCTTACAGAAAATCTGTACTTGGTGTCATATAGCGTAGATGGTAATGAATGGTACGCGTTTGAAGACATGATCAAAAAGAAGACATGATCAAAAAGAACATGAAGGTTCGATTGCATTGCCGTATCGTTCAAGTTACCGTGATTTAGTGAAGTTTGGCAAGAGGTCAAAAACCGAAGTAAAAGTTAATTTCAAATCTGGTCTCGGATTTCAAAACGGAGGTCGAATGGACCGTCAAAAATGGTCCGATCGTACGATCTTTAAAAAACCATCGATGGGATCGGAAAATTCCTGTAAGGGTGATGAAACTAGCGCGCATTCCGGTATAGAATTCCGGTATAGAATAAGTAGAGTCGATAGCCTTGCCCTTCCAATTTTTATTCTTCCCACCAGACATGAGTATCAACGGAAATGGACTATATAGCGCTTCTGCTGTTGAACATGACAGAAAGTGAAATTTTGCAATAATAAACTAAACAACACAAGTACTGATGGAAATGTTCGATTATTAACAAAACCAATTGGAATGTGTAATTCTTTAGAATGAGCAAATTAATTAATATATATATAAATGAATACCTTCAAGTATCAAAGTACAAAAATCACGAACCTAATGGTGGAATCCTTACCCAGACTCTGCAGAAAAGAACAGAATTTCAGTATTCAAGCAATTCAGAAATATTGAAGCCGGATGGAGCATAATCTGAAAATAAAAATTACCAGCCCCGAGTGGAGTGAATTGAGTATGAGTAAGAGAGAGCCAAGCCCCGAGTGGAGTGAATGAGTACGAGTAAGAGAGAGCCACTGCCGACTGCCGACTATAGAGCGAGAGAGAGGCGAGACCGAAAGTAAACTGCCGAGCACAGAACGAGAGAGAGAGAGCCGAGACCGAGAGTAGCCCATGAGCCTTGAGTCGTCTGTCGTTGAAGAGCTGAGCCCATGGGCTCAAAGTCTGATGGGCCAGCCCATCAGAGGGAGGACATCTTCCTCAATACCCATCAGAGGCTCAAAGTCTGATGGGTTCAAGAAAAATAGAGGGAGGAAACGTGGATCTAACAGAGGTAAACATAGGGGAAAAAGAGAAAAATTAAGCAACCAAAAAGATTGAAACTTCAAGAAAATAGAGAGACTAAAGAAATACATTAGATGTATACTATAGACTTGAGCAAAAAATAAATCATTAACGCTATCAACAAGGAAAAGATCCACAGATGTATAGATCCCCTCAAAGAGGGAAAAAAATAAAAATTAAAACTTCAAGAAAAAGAGGTAGGAAACGTGGATCTAACAGCGACAGACAGACTTAAGAAAAAAATGATGAAAAATTAAGCATATGAAACAACCAGAAAGGTTGAAGGGCGTGAAAAGAAATTCCAATTCCATGGAATTCCCACCTCCACATAGAGAGAGGAAAGAAATACATACTCCCTCCGTCCCATTTTGATAAGCATAATTTAACTTCCACACGGATTAAGAATTTGAAATTAATATTTATTGAAAAGGTAAATTTTACTTATATATTTCTCAATATACCCATATATTAAATATGATAACTTACTTTTATTAATAATCATGCATAATAAATAGGGGTAGATTAGAAAATGAAAAAATTAAATTTATACCAATAAGACAATAGCTTATATTTTGGGACGGATGAAAAAGAAAAATAAGCATATTAAAATGGGACGGAGGGAGTAAGAGATATAGTATAGATTTCAGCGAAACATACAACATCATTAATTAAAACTATAGTATAGATCATTAGATCTATATCATCAACAAGGAAAAGATTTATAGATGTATAGATCCCTTTAAAGAGGAAAAAAATTTTAAAAAAATAAACCATATGAAAGTAAATGATAAAAATTAAAACTTCAAGAAAAATAAAGGGAGGAAACGTGGATCTAACACAGGTAGATATAGATGCCTTAGAAATCCACAAAAATTCCAGAAATAACAGAACACCCCATATAGAAATATGAAAAGAGAAGGGATAAGGAGAAGAAGGTAGAGAGGAGGGGTAAGAAGAGGGACTGAACCATCTGACAAGGGTTCAGAAGTTTAGATTTACATTTCGTGGGGTGAAATGTGGAGAGGTGAAGTGCTTTAATTATTGGTGGTTACACGGCATCCGGTTTCCTCTCACGGATCTCACCCGATCCGGCCCACTTTGTCAAATACCCCGCAACCGACTTCCCTCAAGCAATAATTTATTTCGTTTCAATTTTTTCTTTTTCTTTTCTATTTTTTTTTCCCTGTTTTCAATTCTTCAATATATTGTGGGTATTAGGGAATCGATTATAATGGTTTTTAAATATTTTTAATGTAAAAGATGAGAGAAAATTAGTGGAGTTGAATGATTGAGATTTGTGAATGTGATTGATTTAGGATAAAGAAAGAATGAATAAAAAAATAGTAAAAAGTGAAAAAAGTAATTGGGAAATGGAGGCATTATTATTCTAATCTATCATGATATTCTATTATATATATGATCATTTTCTAGACTAATTACATTTTAGATACTCTTAACTTTTTTAATTAACCAATTACACGCATATATATATCGAGGTTTTTTAATAATTAATTAATTAACTTATTCGTTTTCACATCTTTATTATATTAAAAAAATTGAATTGTCAATCAGGCACTGTGCCACATTAGCTATGCCAAGTTGGCACGTATTTATTTAAAACTAAAAAAATATTTTAAAAATAAACATTAAACATGCATTTATTATTTTATTTTATTTTACTTTCTTTATTTAGTATTTTTTTTCTTATGTACATTTTAATTTTTTATACAAATTTTAATTTACGAATTATAAATATAATTTAAAATGAATTATATGCAAGTATTAATGAAAATATGATATTATAAGGTTAAAGTTGTAAATTACAATGGTCCTTGAACTATTTCAAAAATAAAAATTAACTTTTTTATATGCATTTTAATCTTTTAATATTATGTTTTCATTTTTTATATATACATTTTAACTTTTGAAATATATATATATATATATATATATATATATATATATAATATTAACAAAAGTTTGAGTGTCAACTTAGTACAATGTCACTTTAACAGCGATTTTTTATTTAAAAATTTTTTTATTTATTTTTACCATGTTAAATTGATAGTTTTACCAATTATTAGAGAATGAGTTTTGACTTTAATTGGTGCTTGTATTTTGGATCTTAGGTTTTTTAAATATATTACTTTATAATTATTTCATAATATTTTCAAATATCCAATTTAGATAATATTTATTATTAATTAATTCAATATATATGCGGTCTAAGCTTTATCAAATTTTAAATTGTTTAGGCATGTTTTAAAGTTTCAGTTTCGATATCTATACCTATTAGTTAGATATTATGCATATTATTATTTTGCTTTTGGTTTGATCGTATAATTAAAAAATTTTTACGAATTCTTATCAAAATTATTTTTACAAATAAAACTCATACTAGTTCCTTATTACATACATATATATATACATGATTCTCATATTTATTTTGAGTTTTATTGATTGATTAATAATTATTTTATATAATTATTTTGAGTTTTATTAATCAAAATTAAAAAGAAATTTATTAATAATTATTTTAGGCCATATACATTGAATAAAATAAAAATGTATTAGAATATTTATAGTTTAATTTCTTCAATGTAATATGAAAAGTCATTCATTAATCATTTATATAAATAACTTTCTTTAATATGGGCATTTTGGACTAATTAAAATATAAGTGGGGATATTATTGGAAATCAAAAGATTTTCACACATCCCCACTTTTTAATATAGTATAGATATAGAAGTATAGATATATAGTTTTAATATAGTATAGATATAGATGGGCGATCTACTGATCTTCCGGGAGCCAATGGCTTTAGAGCAGCCACGATGAAGAGGCGGATGAAAAATGTCTGCACATATATCCTGGAAACATACATGCATATACATCTTTAGATTGACAAAAAGGTAACATTAAAAGCATCTACCTAGAGCATTGTATATTGCCTCTTTATCGTTGTTAAGATCCATCAGAAAGTTCACAAGAATGCTAATCTTTTCCCTCCGTGAGATGTTTTCTCCGACTAAGTATTTAGATACACGGTGGTAAGCTAATCTAATCTTTTCACCCATATATGATATCGTCGATAAGCTAATCTTTTATCGTATTTGTTAAGTTGTTTTTAGGCAAAGGTTAATCAAATAAACCAGAATTGAAGCCTTCTGAACGAACCCGTCTTTTCTTCCCCGAACGAAACACATTTCATTTGTAATTCCAAAAGCGGAAGCATTTATATACATATATATATACATATCAAAACATATTTTGTTCGTTCACTTAAATTAGTACAATATAAACAACCAAAACGCGGCCGCAGGATGTTTAGGTTTCCCCATTCTTCCTCACATCCCACATCACGCTCGGAGGATCCTCCACCACCGCCGCACATAAAACATCAATATACAACATATAATGAGCCACGAGGACTCGTGAGGCAATAGATGCAAATGCTAATGCATGTCATGTTTATGCTGGGTCCTAAGTATTGATCCCTGGCTTACAAGGCGCCAGAACATCATTGGTCAGTCCCGCAAAGGTTCTTTTACGCTTTGGCGCTGCCGTAATGGCCGCCCCCAAAGGTTCTTTTACGCTTTGGGGCGCCGTCTAAAGGTTCTTTTACGCTTTAAACCGCCCGTAACATCATACATATTGTAAGCACACAATCTACAACCTATATATGCATGATCATACTTTCATGTTCCACATACTTCATCCTCTTACCATTTGCCCATATGCTCTTCATCATACCATAGCTCATCTTGCATCTACCATGGTCACATAGCATAATATACATAATATCATCTAACAACATAACATAGCATAGCAAACCCTACAATAACATAACCTATTTCTTCACCTAAGATAGCATACCATAACTTCTTCCACATAGTTTCATATCATAACATTAGCTAACATATAGCATGTAGGATAACACATATATTTACTCATCTACTACCTACCTCAAAAGGCAAGAAAGCAAGCTAATGACTTGGTTGGATACTTCTTCTTCTCCCTTTCCTTTCCTCTTCCCTTCTTCTTGTTGATTCCAAGATGACAACTAGAAATACTCAAATGATCTACAAGCCAAAACTCATGTAAAATCCTTGGAATCACCTTTGGAAGTGCTCTCTAGAGTTTTGGGAAGTTGGGGGTCAAAAATGAGGGAAAATGGCCGAGCAAACGTGTATAAACCCTATCCAACACGACTTACATTTACTGGTCAGAATTTCCATGTTACGGCCAGAATCTCCCAAATTTACGGCCAGAACCTATAACCTTACTGGCCAGAATCGCTTCATACGGCCAGATTCATCCCATAATACGCCGTAATAAACTCTCTCAGAATCCCACTTCTTGCCCTCGCTTTGACCTTACTGATATTTATACCTTACTAGAATTCTAACATACTACCAGATCTACGAACCATACGACCGTAATTTGCTCTCTCAAACTTTTGGACATTTTCCATCGCTCACAATTTACGGCCAGAACTATTATACCTTACCAGAACCATACCTTTACTACCAGAACACCGACCCTTACGTAGAATTCTGCTCGCAATTTTCCCATTTCCTCATTTCGAAGGCCATTTCGCATTCCGGGGCATATTCTACACTTCAAATCAGGTTGTGAACATAACATATACACGTATACCTTGCCGAAACATCATTACGTCATTTCATATCATATACGGTACATATACGGAATCATATACGTATTCATATACGTTTCCGGGACGAATTCGGGCTGGTCATTACATCTTCTTTATTTGGAACGGATACATGCCAACCTAGATCCGCTCCAAAAAATTTGTGGGTTGACCGTCATCGGGTTTTAAATTATATCTTGCACATATATCTCCGCATGCAACGTACGGAAGAAAATGCTAATTTTACTTAAACACACAATATATCTAGTAGTTTAGATCTATTTAATTACACACAATATATCTAGTAGTTTAGATCTATTTAATTAATTATATTGGTTACACCCAAACATAGTAACATAAAATTCAATAGTTAGACAAAACTGATTTAAGATTGTGATTATAATGTTGGTATTCTGCCCGCTAGTTGGCATGGAATTTATTGAAAAAATACTACATCCGCAACAAGCTCTACAATACATATATGTGTACGATTTGATAACTATTAATTCGAAAGTAATGTGAAGTGCGTAAAAATAAGGTCATACCCAATATGTTTATTGTACAATTTTTTATTACTATATAAATTTTTAAATTGATGTACGTGTAGCATAGGTCATTTATTTGTCAAATACATCAATCGGATTTCGGCTTCCCATGAATGAAGGCCATTAATTAACCATAGAAGTCACGTGTGCCAAATATAAACATTCGTTTAGCTACTAAGCATGCTCTGCTATTTAATCGATTTAATCTTACCATATGCAAAATGTGACATATTAGCATAATCTCTATTACGAATTATCATCCCATATAATACATGAGTGTAAATGTTAGGTAAGAGCACAGTACAAATTGACGACTAATCATCATTTAATTATTCCATTAATATTTATCAAAACTATTATTTGTTGAATAATTAGTTCGAAAAATATTAATCTTTTGATGTTATAATATTAATATCAGTTGGATATACTAATATTTTGAACATATCACCCCGTACAACGCACGAGTGAAAAATGCTAGTATTAAAGTAATTTTATCTTTACAAATTCCGTAATAAGAAAAACTAAAAATGATTGTTCGATTCATAACGGGAGATTTAATTAATAACTCATTTTTATCAACCTGTAAATACATAAACGTTACGATATGGATTATTTTTATAGTATTTTTGTTGAATTTTATACTTACGATATGGAGGACCACCTACAAAGGTGGAGAACCTCCTTCGCAGGCGGCCAGCAGTCGTCGGCGGTCGCAAGAGGAAGAAGAAGGGGTGGGGTGGGGGTGGCGAAGATGTGGGTTTGTTTGAAGATTTTGAAAAGTTTTAGGATCTTTGTGTAATTTTTATTATACGAAATTATATTTTTGTAAAGGTATAATCCAAATACGTTTTCTATTTTCTTTTATCAAAAAAAATTTTCAAAATAACAAATCAAACATATTTTCAATTTTTTCAAAACAAAAAATAAAAATCGAAAATACCAAAATATTTTCAAAAAAAAAAAAAAATCAAGCAAAACGGCCCCTAACTTTCCAAACATCTGTTCGATTGGGAATAGGACTACAGTGAGTCCGGGTTGAATAGGACCATAGTGAGTCCGGGACCCAATCGAATACAGGTTTCCAAGCAACCTAGCTATGAATATTTGATGCAGTTAGGCTCTGTTCCCCACTGTGGGTACCTTACGGTACCCACAGTCGGGGAAAAAAAAAATTTGGAGGTCGGGTGAAACCCTCCGCCATTAGGGGGCAATTATGGATTATTCATCTAATTTAATGTAGATTCCAAAATTTTTTTTTTTTAAAATTAAAAAAAATTTTTACGTGCCGACGTGGCGCCACGTTCGCGTGGGATTTGGCTTCTGTTCCCCACCGTGGGAAACAGAGCCAATCCGATATTCGATGTTCGTGTTTTTCCAATTGGAAATCGATAGCTTTCCAACTTTGCCCAAAAATAAAGGGTGCATATCCGTCCTGTCAGTCCGTCCATCCTCTTCTTCACGCATACCTCCTCTCCTCTGCCTCGCTTTCTGGCTATCTCCCTCACCTACCTCTCTTCTTCTCCTCCTTGTCCACCTTCGTCCGCTCCCTCTCTCGCGCTCTCTTTTTCTCGTCCCTTTCTCTCTGCCTCGCTCTCTTTCTCCCTCTTCCCCTCCTCCACCGCCCTCAACCTCCCTGCTCCCCCTAGACGGCCGCCGCCTCTCCACCGCCGTCGCCTACTGCCTTCGCTCGACCCCACCGGCACACGGTATACTAGTTCCTGCTACTCCATAGTTTTACTTTCATCAAGCTCAAGCCACATTCTGCAATCAGCTTCACAACCTCATTCTTCAATCCATTATTAAGTGGTGGTGACTTCTGCATAATTTCTCCAACTCAGAGATCCATGGTTGCTATTTTCCAAATCGAAACACCAAAGAGGAAAATAATGAACTCGAAACCCTTGTGTTTGTACTATACTCAAGGGAAGTGCGCTAAGGTAATGAAAAATCGCTCGCTAATTCCCTCAGCTTATGTGTCTGATGATTGGCTGATTTTTCCCTTTTTAAAAAAAAAAAATTTCTGTCTCGATGGTACTCGCCTACTCGGTTACTGATTTATTTCTTGTTTTTATTTTTTATTTTGGTATAGATGGATGACCCTGTCCATGTCGAGAGGTTTAGACATAGCCTATGTTTAGAGCTTGAGAACAGTAATTTGGGGCTACAGAATTTTCATGCTCAGAATTATGATTATTTTCTTGTGCTGGATTTGGAGGGCAAAGTTGAGATTCTGGAGTTTCCGGTATTGTTGTTTGATGCGAGAACCATGAATGTTATCGATTCGTTTCACAGGTTTGGCTCTTTGTGCCCCATTCACGTGTATAATATGTGTGCTTTGTGTAATTTTTTCTTCGTTTTTGAGGAGTATCATGCTGTTTTAAATGATTCGCTAAATATTTTATAAGAATGTTTTTCTTAATCCTTCTCTTTCATTCTTATCTCTAAACTATTCGCCACCTCAAACATGCTCATAATCAACAACTAAAAGTACTAAAATAAAATCTCAATACTCGTTTCGAATTTTATGCCAAAATCATGGTCTGATTTATTTGAAACACTTCTAGTGTCCATTTCAAGAATCACAGGTTCTCCTCTTTAATTTGTGTTGAGTAATAGATATACATATAGATTATTGAAATAAAAGAATATAGTGTTACAAAAGCACTATCATTGGTTTCCATATCACTATGAAGGTGCATAAATTTACGTGCATTCTTAGAAGAGTGCTAAATTTTTGTAAATTTTCCGAAGTTACGAATGTTTTGTTTGTGATGCCTGTGCTCATGGAATGAAAGTAGTGCTTTGACTTCGCTATACGATCAATTTATTATTAGCATATATGAAAATATTTGAAGTAGTAGCTATGCCTTTTCTTGTTCTCTTTTTTTATTTTATTTTAATAATTTAAAGGAACAAGTATTGTGTAATTGTCTCATGCCATGATTTTGCAACTATGTGATAGTTCTCTGTTCGTTTCTCATTATAACAGGTTTGTGATGCCTACAGAGATGAGTGAGGAAAGAATAAATGATTATATCAAAGGGAAGTATGGGAAATTCGGCATTAGCAGGTATATTCTGGTTCTGCTTATAACTTGTTACCAAATTCAGTGTTTAGATTAATTTGGAATTGTCATAATTGGGAAATGGGAATGCCCCTATTCTTCTTTATTGACTATGCATTGCTTCTTATTGATTGTGGATATTCATCTTACGCAACAATTGTCCTGCAAAATTTTTATAATTTGTCACGCATGCTCAACTAAATGTTGCTAATTGGCTCGCTTGTCTCGTGTTAATATATTATTGGAATGGGACATTGTATAGAAACCAAAGCTTCACAAAATTTCCTCCTGTTGTCAACTAGATTAGCTGACTCTAGCGCTTTGCATATATATGAGGTTATAGTACATATTAATGAAAGTAAAGGACGCCCTATAAAAATATAGAATAAAAAAAATTAAATAAAATCAAAAGTATATTATGGTGCCATGTGTTGAGGATGGAACATGTTCCCATATCTAATAACTATTTGATATAGAGATATTTATGTGGCTGTTGTAGTGGAATATGTTAACATTTTTTTGAAGCATTTATTGCATAATATCTAAATCAGGTTCCTAATTGCTATGACTTGTGTATTGCACAGTGTTTGGCATGATACAGCTATTACATTTGATGATGTTATCCAACAATTTGAAGCTTGGCTGGCTAAGCATAATTTGTGGAGAAAGGTGCAGGGTGGTCTTTTGAAGAATGCTGCATTTGTAACTTGGTATGGAATTACTAATTAATGAGGCTCGATATCACTAGCAACCTTACCCTTACGAAGTCAAAATTGATTTAATTATTAGTTCAGTATCAAAAGTTTGCACTATTTTCTCATTCTAACTGATGCATTTTGGTCCCTATGTGCAGTGGAAATTGGGATTTGAAGACCAAAATCCCCCAGCAATGTGTCGTTGCACGAATGAGTCTTCCGTCATATTTTATGGAGTGGATTAACTTGAAGGACACTTTCCTGAATTTCTACGGGAGGAGGGTGAGTACTAAATTTGTGGCTTTCTTGAAACATTCAGCACATCTCCATTTCAGTTTTTCCCCCCTCCCACCCCTGGCAATTCGCTTGTGCTACTAAACGAAAGTCAAACTTTAATTTCAAGCACATATTCAAAACTACTACTCTTTATCATCCACACATTTTGTAATTCCCAAACTAAATAAGTAACTTTCTTGTATGGCAGTTAAAATTGATAATTGACTTTTGCTTCAAGTGATAACAACCTGACATGTTGCTTTTCTGGATGATATCAGGCCCCAGGAATGATTTCCATGATGAGAGAACTTGAGATCCCATTGTTAGGAAGTCATCATGTAGGAATTCATGATACACAGAATATAGCCAGGGTAATGTGGCGTATGCTTTCGGATGGTGCCCTTTTACTACTCACTGCAAGAAGAAACTTTGCTTCTCCAAATTATGTTACTTTTCTGTTCCAAAATCGTATCTAGTAGCTTGATGTCAAATAGCATGTACATGTACTGATCGTATTGGTGTATTCTTATAGGATTCTTCGAAGTGCTTGTTTGACAAAACTAAATTATTCTCACAATCACTTTTCTTATTCATTTTCAACAACACATTCAATATTACTTTCTTGTTCTTTTTAACCTTCATTACGTCTCAATCAAGCATTCTCCAATGGCTCTGATGTCTGCGTTTATAGATGGATAACACGTTGAAACTCTCGGAGCTGTCAATTGCACATCTGCTGAGTATTTGATTTGCTTTCCCAGTCATTTATAGGCAACCTGAATGTGAATGTACTCATTCCATTTTGTGCAAGCAAGACTGATGAATTTCATGCGTTATTCTGTCCTTTATTTGACACTTTAATGTGCATACTTGGAATACAAACTCAAGTATGGTTTATTCTCTACTGGATTACATCAGGTAAGATGTGGCTCTGTTTTCCGGTCCCCGATGTGTGCGTTTTGGCTCAAACCATCCAACATCACCCGGGAGAGTTTCACACTGCAAATTTGAAATCGAATAAGACCTTACTAAATTCTGGTGTGCGAAATTGAACATCATCTCCTTTTCACTTTTATATCATGTTTATTCAGCATTATTTGCATGCTCAAAGGCCAAAGCTAGTATATTTAACGACTTTGGAGGATTGAAGTTGTTTAGTTTGTATGTGAAGTCTCCTCTGCGGATTGGCTCTGTTCCCCACAGTTGGGAACATAAGCCAATCCCCACGCTGATGTGGCGCCACCTGGTGGCGCCACGTCAGCACTCAAAAAAATTTTTAAAAAAATTTTTTTTTAAAATTTTTTTTGGAATCTACATTAAGTTAGATGAATAATACATAACTGCCCGCTGATGGCGGGGGGTCTCACCCGACCTCCAAAATTTTTTTTTCCCCGACTGTGGGTACCGTAAGGTACCCACAGTGGGTACCAAAGCTGGACTGGTCTCCTCTGATGCTTCTTTTCAAATTTCATTGCTTATGAGTGACAGTTTGTAATATCATATAGCATTTTAGATTTCTGGAAAGTATAAGGAGAGATCGTTTATGACATGGTAGATATTAACAGTGTGAAATCTTTTCCAGTTGTTCACAAGCCAAAAGCGTTTATTTTCTCGTCGATACTTGCAAATTTGGAACAAAAATACCGCTCAGTCCACAGTAAAATTAAACGTATTTGAAGGAAGCATTTCGGGGAAGAAGGAAAAAAGAGGAGAGAGAGAGTAAAAAGGACATTCAAAGAGAACAAATAGTGGCACCTTTAGAAAAACCTTAAGAACTAGTGGAACCATATTCCTTCTCAACAATTATTTCAATAAATAAATAAATTAATTCCACAAAAAGACATCTAAATGAAGCGTAGCAGTACAATTTAGAAATTACTACACATAGGACTCTTTATAAGCAATTGTATGCAAAGGAAAGGAGTTCATAGTTGCAAAACTAGTAAAAAATTCATGCCTTGTAACGTGAAGAGTAGAACTATATTCCTTCTCAGGTAATAACTTCCACAAGAAAATTAGACATCAATGTAATCAAACTGAAGCGTGCCTCGTCGTACATGCTGAAAGAACTACATAATGCGTATATTAACTTACTGTTTTCCTCCGCCACGGAGGATAATAATAACTTCCCACTGCTGACGTAACAGTGCCACGTCATCATAAGTGATGACATGGCATCACCACATTATCATTTTTACTATACAAATGATTGCCACATCATCATTCAAGCCGACGTGACACTACTACATCAGCAGTGGCAACATCTTATGCTCTCCCCAAGGAGAAACAAACTCGTGTATATTATATTGTCTAACCATTCCTCTAATTCTACATGATACCCTATTTCGCGTCGGTAAGCGAAAAGATTCCAACCAAAAGGAGAGCGATGAGGCCACAACCCACCAGACAACACCGAAGAAAACAGTGAGGCAAGGAGAAGTAGATTTGAACTTTTAATCAGTTATCAAGTGAAATTGGATACATGGAATCAGCACATCAACATAAGAAATATGTTTATAATGATTCAAATTGTGAGACTGAAAACCAAATGCAGTAACCACAAAACATAGAGAATCAATAGCTGCCACTGATTTATGTGTCTATAACTAATGATATATAGAACACGAAGTGATTAACTATAGTTGGAGGATCAAGGAACATTGCAAAACTTGTTTACCAATTGCATAATTCAATCGAAGATGGGGAAAAAAAGTAAAAAAAAACTAAAGGTAAACCAAAGAAACAGAGAAACGAAAAGAAACCCGAGTGCTATTGAAAAAAACCCAAAAGAAATTCTATTGGATCCGAGAAAAAGCTTTAAAAATCAATAAAAGCTCGAGAGAGGAGGATCACACAGAAATGAAAGATGCACAGGGAAAAGGGACGGAGCGAGAGTTTACCTTTTTCTATGTTGTGGTTGCCAACAGTCCTTATGAACAATGCATCCTAAGTTGACATTTTCATATAGCAGTGAAGTGAAATCCTACACCCAATTGACTAGCCAAGAAAGGTATATATTCTATGATTGGAAGTCAAACCCTCCAACGCCCATCCCTAATAGCTCAATTATGGCTGGCAATAAAGACTGATATAGCAAATCAATTTCAACAACCTGATCCACTAGATCCAGTTTTATTCCCATTATAACAGAAGCCAGAGCAGACTTGACATGTTGGGAAGAATCTAAAGACAATTCCTTCAAACAGGGAAGAATATGCTGAATGGCAAGTTCTGGATTAAGAACCCCACAACATTTAGTGACTGCCTGAGCAGCAGCTATGCAGACTTCAGCTTCATTATCTTGAAGTATGCAAGCATAAGCAGGAACCAAATCCATCCAAGACTTATCGTGTGAAAAGTTGACAATTGCAGGAAGGGTATGTGCAACGCACCTTTGAGGCTGCAACAACTTCCCAAGAGCAGCACACCCTCAACAGCTAGTAGGTGAACAGAATCTTGATCATCCTGAGTAGGATCCTCAAACATTAACATGATACCAGTCTTGAGATGAGAAGCTTCAATGGTTGGGAGGCTGTGCATGCAAGAGTGAGTGAGAATGAGTCACAGAGATTTACAAACTTTTTTGTCTGAACCAGCATTTCATGTACTCGATCATGTTGATGCGATAGGCAATAGCTATATTTCTAGTTCAGTCTATTCTCCGTGACAAGTTCAACCCAAAATGATATATTTCTAAAAGCAGATGATGCAAGTAGAGGAGAAAGCAACTGCTTCACTCACAACACAACATGAATAGTCAGTCAAACACACATAAGTCAGCATGTAAGTGCATCAAGCATAAAAGTAGTTAGTATATAGGTATAGTCATGATTAGTCCTTCAAGAAACAATGTATCAGCATGAAGCCTGAAATTGTCCTGACCAACAACACTAACATAGGACACTTGAACCAAAAGTTGATAATCCAACATTTGCATCGGAGCTATCGATAAGAAAAAAGTAATGCTGGGAAACTCAACAGACAATTGAGAATAAAATTGATGTCTTTTAATCAATATACTGGATATGGTATACGATATACAGATGACTTATGCTGGGGCTCGTGAATAAATTCGAGGTTCTGCTCACTTTTCTCTATCCTCAAATCAATGTTCATCAGTAATATCAATAAGTTGATACCATTTACAAGATCATGAGCCCGTGAAAACAAATTTCCAGACAATGATTCAAGAGAATATATAGCAGAAGGTAGCATACTGAACGAATTTTAAAGTAATGTGTCACCTCATACTTGGATAAAGTCATATAATTCGAATGCACAAGTTTATGGGAATTCAAAAAGAACGGTTTGAAAGCTGTGGGCAAAGTTCTCATAGGCCCGACCAAAAAGATATCAGACTTGTTCATTGGCAGAGCCCGGTGAATACAATCAATGGCAATGCCCTTTTGCCCCAAGAATACTATCTGATATATCTTAATACCTTTTTTCAGTAATTATCTCACTCTGCACAAAGAACATACTCTTTCCAACCTAAACAGCTAGTACACTCAATGAAATTCAATCTCAGTGGCAAATTAGAAGGCACAATAAAGATCTGCAAGAAGAAATATATAGTGCCAAAAATATGTAGATACAAAATTGAAACAAAATAATTTGGTATTTTAGGCAGGAAATGCGATTCGAAAACAGAATAAACAATGTTTTGCTCTTGCAGTATGAAGACCAAAAGAAATAAGACAAATTCACCATCTTGTGTCACCAAATGATAACTTGATGCGGTGAGGTTAATTAACCAATCCCAACCCTTGTGTCTTTTCTGCAAGCTACTCTGTTTAGTACAATTTCATGCTTAAGAAAACATTGCATCCGTATAGAATTACAGGACACGTGTAGAGAGCACACAAAAAGGATAGAATCAAGTAACTTCATCTAGAATATAGGACAGTATTTTTATGTCACGTCCAAGAAAAAGGAAAAACTAATTTCAGCAGATGCAACAAAGCTAATTTTTGAATTGGAAAAAGTATGAACAAATAGTAATTTGTTTCCAACTAAAAGCCTATCCAGCTACCATCTTTACAACAAAGAACAAAACAGCGGATCAATTCAAACAGCGCAACCGCAAGAGACCCTGTAAAAAAATCCCAGAACCATCTCTGGACTTTCTTGAAGTCAACCAACTGAAGAAAAATAGTGCATGTATTTGTGCCAGTATCCTATGGCTATCAACAAAAGTTGTATCAAATTCATTCAAAACCAAGAGAACACGTTCAATCCCCACAAACAACAAAAACAGCCAAAATCTACCTCTCATCCAACAGAGCCAAACTAGGAACGAATCTAGCACACTCAGGGACGGTCCTGTGATTCGCGAGGCCTGAGTCGAAATCTTGAAAAAGGGCCCTTGAACTATAGAACCGGGGGGTTTTCGGGGGTTCGGGGGCAGCGCCCCCGAAATTTTTTTTTTTAGTCCAAAGCACGGTATTAAACTAAAAAACTTAGAAAGAGCATCAAACGTAACTCATCTTTTCCTTCCTCTTCATCTTTCCCTCCCAATTCATTTTTATTAGTTTCGACATCTTCAACCGTCATTCACATTCACGGTCCTGTAATTGCTTTACACTAAATACCAAGAAAAAAGATTAAAAATCGGCATCAAATGAATTAAACAAGTCCTTTTGTCAAACAAATTTCAACAATTATTTCACAAATGCAACGGATCAAATCCACCCAATACTAATACAGTAATACTATTCTAATACTAATACAGTAATACTATTCTAAAGTAAATTAGAAAGCGGTCTCTACTAATTCAAAATTGGCATAAATATTTGAATACACATTGCTAAAAAGTACAAAATGGAACTAAAAATTTAGATTGAATACTTCAATTGTTCTCTTATTATTCTTAAAATTGGGCCTAAAAATTTGGGCTAGATTCAAAATTGGGCCCTTCAGTAAAAAAAAAAGGGCAATACACAATTGAAACTCAGGTATAATGAATAAAAATGGGCCCCTAAAATAGCGGGCCTGAGGCGGTCGACTCAGTCGCCTCATTACAGGACCGCCTCTGAGCACACTGGATCAACTCTCGCCGAACAGAAATCGGAAGATTCTTAGTCTCCGTATCTCTACGGTTGACCAAAACCAAATTTCTATTTCTGATCTCCAGTATATATTTCCCATTGCTCAACAACTTCAACGGAACCCGGCCAACTCGGTCACTAAGGATGTATCTGCGCGTCCAAGATTTGACATTTCCATATTCTTTCATCAACCACACAACCCACAGGTGATGATCAATATATCTAACAAGCAGAACGAGTGATTTCTCGTTGGGTGATGGAGATAGTTGCATTTCATCAAGGTACTCTTCCATATCCGGTGGCAACTCTATCACCTTAAAAACTTCTTGACTTATACTAAAACCCATGATGCAATTTGGATACCAATTATTATGATCTTTGGTCTTATAAGCCAACCAATGCATGACTCCATTAACGACAACGCTGTATGGCCAAAAATGCACTACAAAACCAGGCACAACAGCATTACATTTCTTCCAGCACTGACTTTTAGTTGCGTAAACACCACCACCACCTTGAAGTCCAGGCTCACATTTAAAGCTTGCCGCCCACATTCAGACTCACATTTCTCATTAAAATGTAACACCACCACCTTGAAGTCCAGGCTTGTAGTGTCGAACCCAAATCCAAGAACTTTATTAGCAAAATCAGACTCGGGAGGCGGAATTGGAAGAATCTTGAACGTGGAAATGACTGGATTCCACAGAATCACTGTTGGATGCGGAAAGCCACAATGGTTATAGTCCAAGTGAAACAGGCAGATCAGTCCATTAGCTGACCCCACCATGGTCAATCTCAAAGCTGTGAAAGAGCAATCAACCCTGTTACGCAAAGAACATGTTCTTGGACTGTGGAAAGACACATACTTCTTCTCTTGTTTGGAGGAAACAGTGAAGAATATATGGTACGGTTCCTTATTACCACCGGTGGCGGCGGATGAGGCGAACTGTTTTACGAATTCTGTGCTAGAAATCATGGCCAGAAATGATTTTGAAACGCACATGACACTCAGAAGCGATTCAATTGGAAGTTTCCGTAGAATTTCAAATATCAAATCATTCGGTAGATCTTGAAGGCATTTCATTGTGATTCTTGACTTCTTGTAATCAACAAACTTCTTGAAAGAATTGAGATGATTAATGATGTTCGTAATCGGCGATCTTGTTCGAGGGTAGTAGAGTGAAAATAGAGGAACCCTAGTTCTAATTTCAGACGTAATTTTGGGGATTTTTGTTCGAATGGAAGACTCGTAGTTTAATCTCCTGTTTTTGGTGTTACACGCTTTATTTTTCTAAAGAATCTGAGTCTCGTGGTTTTGGTGCTACACGCTTTATTCAGAGCTAAATTTTGGTCCTGCTTTCAGCCCTCCCGAGTTCAACATTGTGCACCGAACATTACCGTCACTTAACTACTCATACAACCTTCAGTTTGCCTAAAGAGAAATCTAGTGATAAGTTGATAAATGGTACATCAACCACCACATTTATTAAAGCTCTATAAATATTCTAGGAGTAGTTACCATCATAAAATGGTAAAAGTACTTACTCTAATTGCTCGGTATCATAGAAATCTCCATAATAATAATAATAATAATATAATATTCTATTTTTGGACCGCACTCTTTTCTTTTCTGCGTAGTAGTACGCCTCACTTGGCATGACAATGGGCAAAATTAATTCAGTGTCCATCAGAGTGCATATTATAGCACACCCTGGAGAAATATAGTACATGGCTTGTGGTGCCGCATCAATTGGGTGTGCCATATCAATCAGAGAGTGCACTTAGTGGCCATAGAATCAATTTTGTGGCAACGGCCCCAACATTGCCTTCATCTCCTTATGGCAGTAGATCCCACAGTAAAACTTTTAGCTATACATAGAAGAAAAAAGTGTTTTCTGCGGATAGGAGAATAAAATTACGAAAACTACATATTAGCATTTAAATATTAACTCATCTTTCATAGTAAATAAAATGGAAAACGTTGAAAGATCTGTTGAGTTAACACATAGATTATCACATACAACGCCACAATGAATAACATTATTTCAGAAGCAATGATCGGGCTAATTGTGTCACGTTGGGCTTTTTTCATCTCAAGAAGATTGATCATCCCTAGGTAGTCTCAAATTCGGTGCCGTAAGTCTTGCCCTCTTAATTATCAGATTCAATTAAAATAATTTATGATACAAGTAAATATATTGAAGTGGCCTCCACGTGAACAGTGGGGCAGTCCCCTAGGCCCATAGTGTGAGCAAGGGAGCGTTCCTTATTAAAGTAGTTAAGTGAGCTATATATTTTCATTGGAAGCTAGATGGAGACAAAAATTGAGACAATGCATGTAGACTCATCAAATACAGTGGCCAAATTTTATGGTACAAATTAAGCAGTAAAACAAGTTCATGCCAAATATAATTAAGATAATTTGTTGAACTTAATTAATTAGAAAAAAAGAACTAGAATCTGTAGGTTCTCAACCTCTAGCTATACATGTTCAAATCAATTCATCACAAATCTTTATTAGCTAGACAATTAGGACAATTTATAATAGACAACAATCAGATTTGAAGTACGAAATATGAATGGTTACTTTTGGTCGCACAAAACATACTTTGCAAGCACGAGTATTGAAAAAATTATAAACTTCTTTTGTGTCAGTACTTTATTAGGAATATATCCTCAATGATCGATGTTAGCTTAGTATATTCATTGTTGTCAAATTTAACTCCACTATCTCCATTATATTCCCATCTTCGATTACTCTATTTCTATCAAACTCTAATTTATTTATTTATTTTTTTTAACAATATTGATGTTGATCTAATAAAGTTGTCATCCTATTGATGCGTTCTAATGCCAAGATCACGATTTTGTGTACTTCGAAGCTGTGTGGACCTCTTATAGTATTATCTAGCTTGCTTTGTCTTGTTGAGTGATTCGACTAATTAAGATAAACTAGTTTTCATTCCATGAAAGTTGGAATCTTGTCACCATCGAAGCTGCAGGGTCGATATATATCTTTTAATTTTTATCCCCACCAATGTTACAATATTGTTCACCATCAAAAATAATTTTAGGAGATCAACAAGATATACAAGATGGGATGTGCCTCTTCATTTTTTGCTTTTCTAGTTATAAATTATTTTATACACAATCTAACTTTCTGCTGAAACAAAAGTTAAGAGTGTGTTTTTATACGAAAAGATAAAAATGAAAATATTTTCCAACTTTCATAGATAACATGTCGTCAAGGGGGAGGTGTGAGTTATTTTTGCAAGAAAAATGGACAAACTATAATTAGAAGGAATATTGTACCATGGAATTTTAATTTCATGACTTCCATTAATAGAACATATAGAGATG
This sequence comes from Jasminum sambac, assembly GCA_018223645.1. Taxonomy (NCBI): domain Eukaryota; kingdom Viridiplantae; phylum Streptophyta; class Magnoliopsida; order Lamiales; family Oleaceae; genus Jasminum; species Jasminum sambac. The sequence goes on from CP073642.1 coordinate 15,989,265, forward strand.
TAAAATTTTCTATGAATTTGACATTTTCCATAGAAATCAAATGCACCCATTGTCCCATGCCACGTCAGCGCTTGGACAATAAAATTGTCCCAACACTGGATACATTATACATATCAATTTTGATCAAATGCAATAATCAAACACAACTTGAGGTGCTAAAAAAAATTGTTGAGCTCATGTATTAGTTAAAAAGTAAGAAGTTTTATGAAAAATACTTATTATTAATTTGTTGTTGAAAATAAGCATTAAAGAAATGATTGTTCAAATACTCTTCAAGTACAAAATAGTTATTTGTTCAAGCCTATAAAGAAAAAAAATGAAAAATCGTTACAATCAGCACTCCCATCTTAGATAGTTAGTTATGAATCATATTTAAATTACCTAATCAACTCCTGTTTAGTTATTTCAAAATAACAAGTTAGATTAAGTGTTCTAAAAAGTGTAATACCGTGAAGTGAGATAATAGTGATGGAATATCATTTTACAAGATTTTGACATATGATAACCTTGTCAACCGGCCGCTATATTATTATATCAAATTAAACAATTAACCACCAATCCATGTTGATTGGCTAGGCAAGGACAATTTATAGAGGCTTAATTAGGTACTCGTTGTGTGCAGGAAAAAAATTCATGTGGGTCAGTGGAGCCCTCCCACCATCAGGAGATAGTTATGTATTATTCATTTAACCTAACATAGATACAAAAAAAAAACTTTTAACAAAAATTTTTTGGTCGATGACCTGGCGCCACCAGAAGGTACCACGTGGCGTGGATTCGGTACTCACGTAAGTATCCAAACAAAACCACAATTTATAATAGAGAACAATCAAATTTGAAATACGTAATATGAACGTAATTTATCAGTCGCACAAATATATTTTGTAAGAGTCAGTATTCACAAATTGACAAGCTATTTTGTTTTTTTTAATCAAATTACATCCTCCCACTTTTTGTTGACTTTATTAGGAATCCTCCAATGAATGATATTCATTGTTGTCAAATTTAACTCCACTGTCATTATTTCAATCTTCCAATATCACTATCTTTCTATCAAACTCCAATTTTCTACAATAGTAATGTTAATACAATAAAATTTTCATTCATTTTGACTGTTCTGATGTCAAGATTATGATTTTGTCTGTTTTGAACCTCTTATATTATCTCCTAGCTCGCTCTATAACGTTGAGTAACCCAACTAAGTTCGATTAGTTTTCATTCCATGAAAATTGGGATCTTGTCATGATAGAGCGTATAAATTCACATTAATTGTCATATTTTCTCGTGTTTTTATTAATTTAAAATTGCTTAAGTTCTTGATTTTAATTGTATTTTGTATTTTATGGACCAGGTGAAAGGTTGGATAAAAATGGAGTCAATTTATAAGTTTTTAGAAGAGAATGAAGTTAAGTGATAAATTGACATAAGAGCCTCAAGTCTAAGACGCAACCACGTCTTATCAATCCAAGTGCTCCAAAGAAACGTAGGACCAAGACTTATTTGAAGTGAAGAGTTGGTGTATTGATAGAAGACCTCATTTTATTATTCCTACTCACAAAAATGATAGGACTATTTTATGGGGACCTCTGCTGCAATTAGTTTTTATTTCTCTAGGAAAAATCTTAGACTTTTATTAGAATTAGGAAACTAAACTATTTTCCTTTTATTTTCTATTTTATTTTCCTAGGCTATTTAGTTTCCTAAATTAATTAGAATTGGATCTGGCCCAAGACATGAAGAAACACACGCTATTAATTTTCCTAGGCTAGATCATACTACAGTTTTCATTCTTTTCTTCTCTAGGATTTTTCTTCATCTTCCATGGAGTTCTAAATTTCTTTTCCAGTTCAAGGTTAATTGAAGATTGATTCTACAGCAATTTCTTCATTTCCAGTTTTGAGCAATGGAATGGAAAAAGAAAACGAAAAACTTATATATTAAAAGTTAAGAATGATTTTTTTTTTTGTGATGATGGACGGAAAAAAATTTAATGTTTGATAAAAATAAAGCAATCTATTTATCGATGTAAATTAGTCGATCTAAGGTTGCGAAAAGAGCCCATGTAACTCACTCTATCAAAAACAACTCAAAAACCGCTTGAAACTATCTCTCCACTCTCCTTAGTCGAGTAATGATCTCCCCCCATATGAAGAGGAGTTATTCTCCCCATCTGCTATGTATCAGCAAATGGGGGGAGAACACACCAACAGTGGAGCACAATTTCTGCTGATGTATTCTCCCCATCCGCTGATACATAACAAATGGGGAAAATAACTCATTCCCACATGGGAAGGAGATCATTATTGCTCTTTAGTCCTAACCACAAAAGCAATTTCTCATGATAGTTGCCATCGCCGGCCGTTGTCACCACCACACCTATCGTCTTCTTCCTAAAAAGCATTTGATTTGATTCTTCAAAATTTTAACTATTTTGCTTCTATTTGAAGTTTTGTCAAGAAAATCTTACAAAAAAACTCGTTTCTTCAAAAAGAGGTTGATGCATTGGCAGATTGGCTATTCTGAGAATGACATTATGGCCATCTCCACGTTAACTTACTCCTAATTAAAATTAAACTTTTGCTATTTAATTATAGTCAAACTTAAACCTCATATTACAAAACTACTACTAATTAATAATTATTATTCACACATTTCAAATCTCAAACATTATTCAGCCTAAAAAGTTGAAATTTTTTATTTTTTATTTTTTAGTATTTTTTTTTAATAAGTAACTTGAAATGTTGATAATATAGAACACACTATACGTTTCAGGTATAGCTCAAGAATACAAATAAACTAAATTTGAAAAAATAAAAAATGAGGTGGCTAGCCTGACCTGCTACGCCTCAATCCTGGAAGGTTGCAGAGTGACTTGAGGCTTTGAGCTTCCATAATTTTTGAGCTCAACTATTTCAGGTACATAATCCATTGTCATCTCCATTCCAAATAGATTTAATTTCGCCCACAAAGTGGGTGACTCGGTCTTTGTCAGCGTACAGAGCCACCAGCAAATAAAATGGCGTCCACACCAGGATTGCGTCCCAGACGGGACAAAGAGCAAACAAATTGGAACAGAATAAAAACAGTCAGAATGAGAGCCTCAGTGGAAGTACAATCAAGAAACTAAACGAATAATAATCTGATGAAAAAAAATAAAAGGGGTTTCCAGGGAAGAACAGAGTTCAATTTGAAAATGCGATAATAAGAAGACGAAACAAATTTTCCAGTTCATACTTATTCAAACATGGTTCAATTACATCAGTGTAGCCCTTCTTTCGTCATAGATAATTTTGCAGGACAGTTTATATCAACTTCAATACGCATTCTTGCTTGTATTGTACTGTATCTGATTTCAAGCATTCATCAATGAAGTACATATAATAAAGAAAATATTAGCAGGAGGAAGAAATGGATTGAAGGACTTAAATAATCAATACCTATAACTTGCATTGTTCACTTCACTTATATAACAAATGTGCTCATTTTCTTCTCATCACATTATATATACCTGCTAGCTCTTTAGTGTATTGCAGTTATATAGTGCAATCAGCAATATTAATTTTGTCGATGGCCGAAACTTCTGAACTTGTTGTACTAACATAACAGTTCATTGCGGACAATAAGCTGTTTTTTGAAATCTAGGTAAAGAATATATGCGTACGTACCTCTGTTTTGTTAAATTTCTTAACTACCATCACCCTGTAAAAATCTCTATAATTTTCCCCTGAAATTCAGCATTGGATACACTGTGCAAAAGAAATGTACCATTTTAAGGCAGCCAATAAAAACTCAATAAATTGTTTATAATTATATTATATATCTCGAAACAGGGGAAAATAAAAATTCAATGGTAGCATTTTAGGGCATCTTCGGATTTCATGCGTGAAAGAAGTAATCATAGATCATCTTTCTAGACACGGAAGAATCGATATCCAATACACCTGGTGTTATTTGATCACATCAACCATGGAGAAATTGCGGAATTATTCAGAATTCACAAGTTATTTAATTCACTGATACAGGTAACCACAACAAAAACTGCTCTTCCTTGACCGACATTAAACCCAAACAACAATTTACAGCAAACACAGGCACAAAGGAAAAAGAGAAATATCTACCTCCAGAGACAAATTGAACCAAACGTAAATCGATTCACTGACCTCCAAACCATCTACGGCTCCCCATCGGCATCGATTTTGCATCGGTTTCAGTTGCTTAATTGGGGATAGGGAAGGGGGCATCTTCTAATGAGAGGTGTTTCCGGTATTAGAGGGGGAAACGGTTGTCAGGGAGAGTTGAAAGGGGAGGGTGACGGAGGAGAGGAAGGAAGGTTTGGGTTTAGGGAGGAGAAACGGCGGAGAGAGACAGAGAGCATCAATGCTGGTGGTGGGGACTGTTTCATTGTATTTTGATTGGATTTCCCCGCGAAAACAAAAATTACTACTTAAAGGTTCAGACACGCATCTCTAAAGTTCACTCTATTTTTGTCTGTGTTTGATACACCATGGAATTGATTCAGTTTTGCTCTCCTACACACTAGGAGAAAGCATGCACACTTGGAGGAAAAAAATTCGCGGGAGCCACATGAGCCCTCACCGTCAAGAAGCAGTTATGTATTATTCATCTCACTTAACGTAGATTTCAAAAATAAATAATAAAAAAAAAATTGATGACAGGGCGTCACGTCACGGAGTGTGCATACTCTTCTGCATACTAGTGTGCAAGAGAGCAGCCACCGAAATTGATTAATTGAAATGGGGAAATAAAATGTTTTCCAAGTAAAATGAAAAATATCTTTCCACATCCTATACGACAATTTTAAATTGAAGTCGGACGAAAATGTGTTTCAGTGTGTTGTACTTAAAAATTAAAAAAAAAACCATAGAATTCTACGTGCGCTATCCTCGAAAAAGGTCCAGTCTCACAACACTAAAGTGCTTTGCCTTAGAAAGTTTTTTTTTTTTTTGAAAATTTTTGGAAGAAAAAATTGTATAAAAAGTACATATTTTCTTAGAAAAATTTGTACAGTGAAACACACCCAAAATGTTATTATCTTACACTAACTAAATTTTCTTTAATCAAATTAAATTTTTTTTAATACAATTCTTATTCATTCATCATATTTTAATATTTTAAAAAACTTTTAAAAAAAAATCTATCCCTACTCGAAAATCCAAGCTCGGGGTAGAATTTTATATTTAAAAAACATTTTGAAATATTTAAAAATAACTACCTTTTAAAATTAATTAATGACATGTGCCATTTCATGATTTCAAAATATCGAATGCTTTCAAATCCACAATGTTGGCTTCGTTGAAAAAAATGACCATAGCCATTCCATAAGAGACTGCAAACGAAGAAACAATTTTCGTTCCAAAATAAATAAATCACCAAAACCGCGTTGTCTCACATTTTCAGACATGTTATTGATTCTTCATAAAGTTAGAATGACGAGAAAGTGAGAGATACTAAGAAATTGACGAAGATAATTAAATGAGTAAACTAAAAAAAAATGTGACAGATATTTTGGTTTCATAGAGCACATAGACCATAATCATCTATTACAATTCGATGCATCTCAACAAGACTTTTTTTTCCCCTTCGTGTTGCAAGTTACTCATAGAGAATCATATCGTGTAGAATATAAGCTTAAATAAAAGCATGTCTCGCAGAAAAATTTTACACATATCATTATTCCAATTCTTCAACAATCATGATGAATTAGATGCATTAATTTTTATTATCCACAAATTATTTTCTAGATTTAGTTAATACATATATAATTGTCATTTTTTTTTCATGTTTCGTATTACTATCATTATTTGTTTTGGAACAATTTTGAATAATAGATCATATATCTAATTTTATTAACGACTGTATATTACGTACATAATTTTCGTGTTTTGTATATTCATTTGAATAATTAAATAATGTTATTGCTATTTTTGTTTTAGGATCAATTATTTTGAACCACAAATATGTCCATTTTTGTCAATAAATCTAATGCTTAACAGGCATAGACAGATTGATATTGAAGGAAGACACAACTCATTAATTTTTTGTGAAAAAAATGTGTCTTTAATTGGGCCGACAACCCATTTTGCAATTGATAAATTATCGAACAACCAATTATTTTGTGGAAATATTATGCTAATTAAAGGGATCCGTGAAAGGTAAAACTTGGCATCATTATTTCAAAAATTTCATCAACACAAGTTACCTCTTAAGTAGAAATTTGAAGAAAATAACATCAATATACAACTTTGTGTGTAACTTCCAATTAGTGTAGAGTCAAAATTTTGTCTACTTATATTGGGGAAAAAAATGTCTTCAATTGATTGAGTACACATCTACTTTAATACATTATCCAACGTGCCAATATTTTGTAGGAATATGCTAAAACAAATGTGCCAAAGGTAAAATTCGAAATAAAAATACTACATAGATACATACATGTATCATAGATATTATACTGTATTACATACGTAAAAAGTGCAATGACTATTTTATCCTTCTTCTATTCTGAGAGCACATTACATTACATCTTACAACACCACAGGTCTATATATAGTAGTTTTAACTTCACACCATTAATTAATGGAAACCAATATTTGTCCACATTCTCGGATTCTCCCCAAATTTAAAAATTAAAAAAAAAAAGGAGAGAGAGAGAAAGGGAAAATGGAAAACCCAACTTTGTCCAAAGAATTTTTAATCCAAACAAGGCCAAAGGAAGGAAAAGGAAAAAAATTTGTCTTGTTTTGTAACTTCCTTTAAATACTTACTGTGAGCATATCTAGTTTTGTCTACTAGATGATATATCACGTTATAAAAAGGTAAAGAGAAAAAATATGTTTAATTAATTGACAACACCACGTTTATAATACGATATATCTACTAGAAATGTGATATGTAATTGCTAATTATGTTGAGGAAAAAAAAACTGTGTAAAAATTACAACACGTCAAAAATATTGACTTGTTCTTTCCATGTCCTTACACTCCGGCCCCCATAATTTTCATTTATGTCAACACGACCCTGGGACGTTTAGTCCTATCTAGAAATCCCTCCATAATCACCCTTTTCTTGTACTCCTCTGATTCAATGTCGTTTACCGGTGGCAAATCCACCGTCTGAATATGACTGTGATGACGGGGAACAAAGAAAAGCCATGCCGTAGTGCAAATCAATGTGGCCACAATCTTTCCCCAGAAAATCAATGCAACTAAACAACACACAATGGTACAAATTCCAGTAGTAGAACCGTTGTTCCAACTGCTATTATCAAAATTCACTTTGTTGGATTTCTTGTTAATATTATTTGTCTGTTTTAAATCGAGTGATGACGAATGTTTTCGTTGGGATGCCGACCTCGAATTGCACGAAATGGAAGACGATGATGATGAAGAAGATGCCATAATACTTGATGAAGATGGAGAGAATATTGATGAATTATTTGAATTCGTTCTCAAGATTTCTTCATGGTGCGACAACTCCTTGTATGATTCGTCTTTCTTTGTAGAATTGATAACCTTTTCACTTTTCGACGATAGATTGTTACTCAATTGGGACGAGCTTTGTTTAGAATTTCTACTACCAAAGTTCTTTGCCTGTGAACACAAAAATATTATTATACCATCAATACATAGCAAAAATTAATTAGTAGATAGACATCACGATATCCATCTATACTGAGGTTGTTCTTTAACTATTTATCGACCCAATAAATAATTAAATAGAATTATTCATAAAAATAATACTATGGATGTCATGTGTGGTGACAGGGGGTACGAAAATTCGACTACTCGATATATATTTTAGAACATTTAATACTGATCATCACTTAGTTAAAAAGAAGTCACAATTCTTACATAATAGATACCAAAAATTGCTGGATATTTCATTGTCAAGCATAGGAAAACAGGAAACATGGGATAGGATAGAATAAACTAAGTGGTTTGCTAATTAACATTTAAGAAAAACGTGAAAGTGGAGCAAAAACATCAATCAATTCGACAGTTTTCATTTTCCGAGAAGAATTTGAAAGAATTAAGGATTAATTCTTACCGTTGATTTCTGAAGGAAAACATCTCTGAACGCACCAGCCAAACACCGGCGGCCACTCTTACTCCTTCTCCGATCACTCTGATCGTTGGAAGAAGACGACCGCAACAACTTAACCGGCCGGTCAACCACGGAGGATGCGGCGTCGGAAGACGGCGGTCTAAAACACATAAGAAGCATACCCCTGCCTCGGTGGTTCTTCATCGTCATTATTATCTGTATCTAAAAAGGCACATAAAAATTAAGAAGTTTCGATTTACAGAGACAGAGAGATCGATGCAAAATAGAGAGGATTTGTTTTGAAGTGGGCGTAGAGTTAGGGGGCGTCTGAGAAAACGAAGGAACGTGTGTGTGTGTGTGTGTGTGTGTTTCTTGATGGCTTTTGGAGAGCAAAGGGAAGAGAGGGGGCCGGCTTTGCCGCTCTCCGTATATGCTCCGTTAAATTCAATTCAATTTGGGGGCTTATATATATATATCAAGGAATTGTTACATGTCATCTAGTACACGAAGTCATACAAACAATTGACGTTAATTTATTCTCGTACACAGCACATGATTTAAGAAATTATAATATATATATATATATATATGTGTTGGGAATTGTGACCCAAATTCTATTTTGAGTTAAATTTGGAGAAGTTGAAAAATTCTATTAGAATTATGATTTTATTCCTATTATCCTGATATTAGTGTTTACCTATTCTATTAGGATTTATATTCCTCATTTTATGAGGATTAGTATTCTTATCCTACTAATAATAGGTTTATTTTTCTTCTATATATACCATACCATAGAGTTCATGGCATTCGATAGTAAGAGTCACAAAATTATCTCATCTTGTAACCATATCTGATATAGTGAAATTTTATCTGATATCTACCCGTGGGTTTTTTACCCAGATCTTGGGTTTCCCACGTAAAACAAATCTGCATGTTCTTTCTTTTGTTCTTTAATTTTTTTTGTCAGTTATCGTTCGTATTCCTAACAAACTGGTATCAGAGTAATGGTCTAATTAATGACAATTATTTAATAGAGAAAATGATCTCCTATCCACTGTGGGTAGGATATTCTACCCACAGTGGATACATGTTCTCACTGATTGGAAGTGGGTCGCTCCCATTAATCAATGGGTGACACCTACCCATTGTGGGTAGGATATCCTACCCACAGTGGGTAAGAGATTATTACTCCTATTAAATAGAGTAAAAATTTATATTTTGGAAAATGCAAGTAAAAATTTATTCTTTCAACAAAAATTAAACTTTTTTGAATCCTTGTATGACAGCGAAAGAGGACAAATCTTTGTGTGACAACAAGAGAATAATCATTGTGTGATACTGGGGTTGATGTCTGTTACACAACTGATATATACGAAAATATTCAAAAACCATCGACCGATTTTTAAGTATGAAATCATCGGACCATTTTGACGGTCCATTCGACCTCCATTTTGAAATTCGAGACCAGATCTGGAATCAGCACGGCGAGAGAGAGTGCCAAGAATTTTCCGAATTTTTTCCGGCGATACCGTACCCGCCATGACCATCGGCCAAAAATATTGCCAAAACTTTGACCGGTGGTCACGGTGACTACGGTGTCATTGGAAAAATTTCGGAAAATTCCTAACACTCCCCCTCGCCGTGCTGATTCCAGATCTGGTCTCGGATTTCAAAATAGAGATCGAATGGACCGTCTAAATGGTCCGATGGTTCCATACTTAAAAACCGCTCAATGGGACCGGAAACTTCCTGCTAATATATAATAGATTAGTACAAAGATTATCAAGCGTATCAAGCGTTAGTATCTTACGGGCGCTCGATTTGATGGTCATTAGACCTCCATTTTGAAATTAGGACGGATTTAGAATCGGCGTGAGTGAGTTCAGAATTTTCGAATTTTTTCCGGCGATTTCGCAGTGGCCATGACTGCCGGTCAAAGTTTAACAACATTTTTTGCCCAAAAATATTGTTAGAACTTTGACCGTGATCACACTACTGAATCGCCGAAAAATTGAAAATTCTAACTCACTCTCGCCGCGTCTTGATTCTAGATCTGGTCCCCTGATTTCAAAGCAGTCGAATGGGCCATCAAAAATGGCGTCCGTAAAAATCTGGCCGATAGTTTTAGAAAAGTCCTGTAGATTAGTATGTGCTTCGAAGAGTTTTTAGGGAAAAAATAATTTTTTATGGCTAGCTGCACCAACAGAATTAATGGTTGAAAATGATTTCCAAAATAACGCAAGTCTAAAATGTTGATATATAATTGTAGTAAATTCTAAATTAAATTTGTTATATACCAATGGCTTTTACTTTTCTTTTCTATTCTTTTCTTCTTTCATTTTTTTTTTCTGAAATACAATGTACAAATCTGTAATAGGCCATGCCTCATTGGTATTTTATAATAATAATAATAATAATAATAATAATAATAATAATAATGTATTGTATTTTGATACAATGGAGAGATAGGAAATGGGAGGAACATTAAGGACAAGTGTGTGGTTCGAACCTGAAATCCTATGTACGGACTTAAAACATGAGCATTCAACCAGTGCGACACCATATGAATCACACATACCAACAAATTATTACATATGTCATTGTTGATCACTTTGAAATGACAAGTTATTTATAAATAGGGGTTTTGTATTGCTTAATATTTGTGTGATATAATAACTCATAAATTAGTATTGGGACATAACTAATTTAGGGTATGTTCTTTTGGTGATAAAATTAATTTTCTTAATATACGTGTTAAATGTGTACTTAAAATTTGGGAAAAATATATTAAATAATTGAATGAGTGACTGTAAATGATGAGAGAGAAAAAATTGATAAAATTTAAATTGATTTGTGTTGAATAGAACAAGACTTTAGTATGCAATGGAGACCAATATAATAGTCATGGAATCATTTCTATTTCATCAAATAATAAAATACTGTAAATGGATAATTTTGATCATAGCCTATACTTACTAAGAATTTTAATTTCCAAGAGACTATGGAAATTACATTAAAGGAATAAGTTTATTTCATTTTTCATTTTTTTTTTCTTTTTTACCTCGGCCACAAGTTAAACAAAAAAATTTTTTAAACTGACAACATATAAATACTTGTAAATAGTACCTTGTTTGGCTTAGTTATTTTTCTTATTTATTTTTGTTTCAAAATCATTTCTTCAAAGTTAGGTCATGCACTTCTTTTCTAACACTTTTCATCTCATAGAGATGTTAGTTATAATTAGCCTGGTGATCCATCATCAATAATATTGTGACATTAATTGATTAATTAAATCATATATTATTTAAAATAATATGTAAAACGCAAATCAATTACGATTAAATAATTGACACATCACTGATAATAAATAATAAGAAGTCAGAAAAACCTTATTACCAACTAACATCCTCCTTCCAGATAAATACGTCATTTCAAAAAATATCCATTGAATTTGGGTACTCCTAAAACCTCATCGTGAAAAAAGAATAAATACGGATTAATCTTACCTAAATTTTCTTTATTTTTAACAACACCCCTAACAAGAATTATAATCTTTTTCAGCTGCTTTTAACCACGTTTCAATTTTATATATCCTCTAAAGGGAATCATTATTTGCCTACCAAAGAGAGGGGGGGGGTGGGGTTTGCCTACAAACAATTAGACCAACAATCTCTTATGGAAGTGTCCTTTCTTGTTACTTCTTGGACAAATTTTCAATTTTAGGCAATTTGTAGAAAGAATATAAAAGAAAGCATCTTCAGAATTCAGATACATTGTTTGGGGATTGGTTTAGCCATTTAAGAAATTACTCCATTTAATACAATGTTGATTTATGTTATGTATGTTATTTAAGGCTTTAAGCTATAGCAATTGCACAACAGCTAAGAGCATCTTCAAAAGGTCGTTATCCATTTTTCGTTTAATTATGTGATAATTAAATAGATAAACGTGTAATCTATGTGGTATTTTGAATGGCGGTGGTTTAATGGCGCCCGTGTCAAATTATCTCTAACAACTTGACCGCGTGGCGTCTTGGGCGATGGGCTGACGACTAAGTCACGGATCACACATTAAGGCAAGCCAGTAGCTTCTTAATCTTGCTCTGAATTTAAATAATAATAAAGGAGATTTTGTAGAAATTTAAATGAGTTTCCTCTGTATCTTTGATATATCAGCGCCAAGAATTTATTTCCACTCAAAGCAATCAACCTGATATTTATGAAACCCTTTTCAATGGCAAGAATATCAAAATCTTTAAAAGCGATCACAATCACACAACCGACATCGATGTCATTTTCAAAATTTGGATGGAAACGATGTTTGAAAGAAATTAGTGAATGAACAAGCGAATGAACAAATGAATCAACATTAGAAAACCTATTCTCAAGCGAATGTGATGTCTCAAATGAGCGCTAACAAATGAATAAATGAATGAAGCATACTATCTAAATAGAAAGAGTAAGCGGTAGTGGTGGTCAATGACCGATCGAAAAGCTCACGCTCATTTGCTACGATAAAGAAAAACATTAGGAAAATTAACGTGAGTTTTGTAACTTGATGAGTGGATGAGTTTGAAAACATATATTTTATAAAGCATTTCATGTGCCTAGCTTTTGATGAAAGCTGTTGAACTTGTTAAAGTATAAGTATAAATGAAAAATACTACAAGAAGTCTTAAGTCAGTTCCAGAGTGAAATCTTGAAACAAAGTGAATCACATCAATGAAACTAGTGCTTTAGAAAATTTGGTACTCGAGACTTGACAAAGTCGAAGTTTTCAAAATATTGTAAGCTAAGTTTAAATATATTATTGCGTGATTCTTGTTAACACTGAAAATATCACCAAAAATGCAAGCGAGTAATAACACACATGTGTGAGAGGAACTCGATGCACAAAGCGAACTACTCTAAATTTGAGCTAATAAGCGAATAGCGGTCATGCATGAGCAAGCCCAAAAACCATAAACACCACCCCATTTAAGCCTATGTGTGTATAGCGATGGGTCCCCAAGACCTATATAATTTGGTCATACGTGGAGCAGAATCACAACAGTGCTTGAGCGGGTAAAGATCACTAAGGTACTTTGGCGGTTTTGAAAACAATCATATAACAATTTTTTTAAGAAATGCTACTAATAAAATCCATCGTTTTCCCAAATATTTATACTTGCAACAATATATTATAATAATCTTTACAAAAGTATATTGGGATTTAAAATAAAACTACTTTATAATATAATTTTCAGCTCTGAAAGGTGAATTCTTTCACAATTAAGTTTGGTAGGCGTCACACAATCGTCTGCGTCATGCTGAAATAATAACATACTCCAATTAAAATCTACTGTACTTGGTTTTACAATGCCAATAGAAAGGCTATCACGCGTTCAATATCTTCTGTTGTAACATTCTAACCAATCCCTAATTACTCCCATTCCATTCATACATTCATCTTCTTTTATTGATTTGTGATATTTATCGTACGATTGGAACCACGTTGAATCGCAAAATAAGTTCAAAGTTTTAGCGTCTAGGTAATGTAAGTTTTGATAACCATCAATGCTCTTTAAATTCACCATCAATTCAGAAATAATTAATTATGGCCGAATAACGTCTTAGTAACAGCGTCAATCGAAATAATGATAAATTTAGATAAATTTATTGGTAAAGCGCAAATTAATTCTCTTTATTTGAGTTCCGTAAGATAAAATTGAAGAAACTCACTTCTGCATAACAAAGCGAATCACTCTTTCTCCCTTCCTTTTTTCCTTTTCTTTTCCTTCTCCCCTTTTTTTTTTCCCACGCGTGAATCAGCTTCAGGTTTCACAGAAAAGTTCACGAAGGAAATTGAATTGCCAGGCTTGTTTGCTTACTGTGGCGTGTATATATATATATATAATATAATTGCAACCTGAGTCCCTTTACTTCAATTAGGAGATTTAAGTTGGTCCCTAGACCCTTAATTGCGTCAATGGCCCACAACTTTCCATTAAATTAATTAAACCCCTAAAATTTTAATATCCCAAACTAAATTCCTTTAAGAATTTGACTTTGGCCCTGATGCTTGTTTTGGCCAAAGTAGTAGCCGAAATTTAAATATGCGAAAATTCGGGTTGTAACATTTAACTCCTAAAATTAGCTCAAATGGTTCTGTTTACACTCTACATAATTAACGCATTCACCTTTTCTCTTTTTTTTTTTAAATAAAAACTATTCCATCTATTTTATATCTTACGTGTTTATGAAAAATCGATGCCGATTGAATGTAGAAGTATATTTTCAGATTGTCTATTTTAATTTATGTCACATCAATTGTATTGTCATAATCAACAACTATTGAAAAGTGATATGTGTTCATTAAATTTGAAAAACCCCAAGTGACAATTTGAGATGCTCTTGACCATTGGAAAATTAAGAAGCGATTATATTGCAAGTAAAATCAAAATAAATAAACATTTCAAAGAAGCGTTTAACTTAAACTTGTTAAATCTTTGTTATTGTAAACCAAATAAATATTCACTAGATTAAACATGTTTATATAATTAAATTCCAATAATAAACATTTGACTGAAAATAATTAAAAACATACTTTCTATAGTAATTTGACATCAGATTTTGTAAGGTTTTGAGACCTCTGAATTCTGATATAAGTATGAACATACATCATTCAGAAAAAAAAAAAGTACGAATATACATGTAGCATCCAGTACTTTTCATTTATTTATTTATACGTAATAATGTAATAAATAAATTTGACTTTTCAATATAAAATATTTAGAGGCTTAGAGCGATCGAGTCAACTTTGAAATATTGGGCTGTGGCCCACAAAGAAAATTATTTCTTAGTGTTTCCGCGCATTTTATTGGACCAACTGACTTTGACTGGACTCCATAACGACTCCGTTACTGGGCTACTCTCCTACAAGATAGTCCAACGAGCACCGTCACCGAGAACGGTTTGTCGATTTTGTCTTGGTTAATTTAACAAACATTTCCGGTCAACTCGATTTAATAATAGCAGATCCTGTTCATTTTATTGAATTGGGGGAAATAAAATTAATTTTATAATGTAAGAGGTGAAGATTATATATAGGTTTTCTTTAAAAAAAAAAACACAAGAAATATCAATTAATACATATTACTGAAATATAACGCAACCAAAGCCATTCTATGAACGGGAACTAATCGTCCTACTAACGAATTTATAGCCGCCTTAGTAGCGGAGAACTATATATAGCAGCACTACTGACGATAACTTACCCCCTATTAGTAGAAACTAAGACCGCCCTATTGACTGCTATTAAAGCTACTCAATAAGCGGTCGAGGGGATATTGAACCTAAGCCGTTTAAATCTCAGGGTCTTACCTTTGTCGTTCTAAGCAATCGGACAAAGACTTCATTGGCTATAGTTTTTCTAATTTGACATAGAGTTTGTTAATTATATAACTAGATTGGCAACTAGTAAAGTGGTATAATGTTATTATTTCACATAGCACACTATCGTTAAAATTAACTCTTCTACAAATTTGTCACACGGCAAGTTGTTGATCTTATTAATTGAATTCCTGATGATGAATTTTAATATTTAGATATGGAATTTAAGGGGATTGGCGCTTCATTTAAGAGGCTTCGTGCTTAATTTGATCCATTTACATAAATTTGGTTTGATATTTCTAATGGAGCCTTTGGTTGATATAATGTCTGAATTTTGCTTTAAGTTTGATTTTGACAAAGCCTTTTCTAAACCTCATAAGACATATCATTCTAGACAATTATATCTGTACTCAATTTTAGAGGTAAATCAGGTGATGCCACATTTTGCCTTTGTTATTTTTTGGATGTTGTAAAAGGGCTTTAACAAAAAATAAAAAAAAAAATCTTGCAAGCTTTTCTTTCATTGGGTCTTAGTGTCTTACCATTCCTTGAGAAATTAAAAACATGTCATAAAAGCTACACAAGTCGCTTAGAAAATGTTTTAAAGTAATTTATTTATTTGAATTGCGAGTGTTTTTAAGTAAAAAACTAAACGAGTGTTAGAAAAGTAATTTTTTTTAAAATAGTTATAGGAAACCAAACGTCAGTCATTAATTATTTTATTGTTTCTTTTTTGTCCCTTCATATAAAAATAGAGATTTTTTTTTTTAAATACACGATATGGATAGTAGGGGTAGGGTGGGGTGTCGAACCTGGGTCAATCACCCAGTAAAAGAGTATTTTTTCCAATTAAAAAAAAAGAAGGAGAAATTGGTCAAAATGGCTTTGGGATCAATCATAAATGAACATTTTTGTTCAAGTTCGATTAGACAAAATGAACAAAAATAAAAATAACACTTTGTTCCATTAAAAGGAAATCTTCATTTTGTGAAAATAGTCTATCCTAAATTACAGTGTAATCTCCTTTTTGAAAGTACATTTTAAATTTTTATTTTTAAATATACCTCAAAGAAAAAAATCTTTTCCAAATGATAGACCATATCATCGAGCGATTTTGTGGTCTACAAAGTTCATTAGCAATAATAATGGTACAATATGGCCTTTCAATAATGCAGCAAATAGAATAGAAATTAAGGGCAAAAAATTTCCAATTGTTAGACGTGAATTGGAAGACTAATTGCGAACGTGTATCAATCATCGGCTAAAGAGGTGAGACAATAAAAAAGAATTAAAAAAAACTAAGTTAAAATATCCAACACATCGTCTAGATATAGACGGTATATTATACATTGTCTCTATTTCTAGACATGCATGCACGTAACGATTTTATTAACATGTGACACTAAATTTTGTGAATTCACATGCTATTGGAGATGCGCTTAGAATTATATTTTTGCAAATGCAATGTATAAATAATACTTTATTTGTTAAATAGACATTATCAAGGTAGATTAAAGTTGTACTGTTTCTAAATCTTGTTAGGTCAAATGTTAACTCTTCTTTACATGTCAAAGTAGATTACCAATTTTAAATTTAGATGTGAAAATTTTCCTTATCTCAACAAACAACAATTTTAAAGAAAAAATCATTAAAATGATATTATTCAAGACTTTTCTTTATTTTTTCTTTGTTTTACAAAAGCTAAAACAATGATTCTTGAATTTCATTTTTAATTGTTGACTCTATAAAATATAGATTGTCTTGAATTTAGAGTTTCTTACTGTATACTAACATATCACAATTTACATCGAAAACGTGGTTGCCAGTATAATAAAATTGGAATAGGAGCAATGGAAAATATAAAAATTACCTGTAAATGATGTAAAATTCTCAATTAGCTTAAAGAATTAAAAACATTATTGAGTGAAGCATTGACGAACCTATGTCTAAACAGCTAAGATATGTACATAGTATCATCAACGCTGCACTCAATGATGTTTTTAAGCTCTCACACATATGTGCTCTGTGTTTCCAACCTCCAAACCACTTCTTTGCAAAGCCTTGAAAATTTGAAACTATTAATCTATTATAGTGTGATGGTACTACAATGTATAAAGTACAACTATGAACATTGTACTATTGTTTCCTCAATTACTTATCCAACTTTGTTCCAGTTGTACTGGATGCTGGCATAGTACACAAAGACCTTAATCTATTGAAATTGATGGAATCGATCTAACAAAAATGTAACTAAGGGTTTTTTTTTTTTAAACCCTTATGACATATATTACTTCTCAATAGCATCGGAATAGTTATATCATATGAAGTATTCATATTTAATAGCAAGATAATTTAAACACAATAAATCATCTATAGATGTATATCAGATCAATTCTTGGAAATAATTACCAAAAAAAAAAAAAAGGTTTTCAATCAAGAACGCACAATGGCTCCCGTGTTAATATGGTACGTGACAATGGAGTATGAGATAAATTTAATATATAGCAACTAAATTTCGAATGTGAAACCATTTACCTATAAAATTTTATAATGGAAAATATTATTTACCAAACTTTTAAATTGTCCATCAATCACTACACACGTTCCTGTCTCCTAAATATATAAAAAATATATATATATATATATATATATATATATATATATATATATATATATAAAGAGAACATGACAAAAGAAATCTTACATCACAGCAATATACACGTTAAATGTACAAGTTCTTGACAATATTTTGACGAATTGACTTGTTTCTATTAGTGAGTGGGTAGAATTTCTGTTAATTTAGAAGATTTTTAAATGGTATTTATTATTTATACATCTTGTGGTCCATGTATGAAATATTTATAATTTGGGTTTGTTCCTTTGTCTACTTTTGACTTAGTCAATAGTTGTTTAGTTGGGCATGTGTCTTTAGTCCAAGGCAGATCTAATTTGGCCTTGTTCTTAATTCTTTTGGTCACAAAATTATATACACATTATTTCGTGTAATTACATATATATTTTCAACCACACACATATTTTTTAATACAATATTAATCACATATTTTATACGAAATTGCATACATGTCAACTTTATCACCAATCAAACGTTTGTTTCCTAGTCTCTAAAGTTAATTGGAAATATTGTGAATGAGAGATATAGAAATAATATGATTATTTTATTTGAAAAAAAAGAGAGAGAGAAAGAAATGTAGAAAAAAGAGGGAAAATTGAAAAAGAAAAGAGAGATAAAAATAAATTTTAAAATAATAATAAAATAATAGTGAATGATGTCTAGACGGATGTTTAGATATAGAAAGAGTGTGAAAAATTATAATGCAAAAGTGATGAAACAATAATGAAAAAATGGGATAAATGAGTGAAAAGTGATTTTGAAAAATTGAAAATTCAAAGAAAATTGATAAAATATATAACTCACATTAATTTCATGTGTCTTTCTCTTTTCTCAATAGAAAACGTCTAAATTTTGTGCATTGGAGATGCTTATGCACTAGCTAGTAAATAGTTAGCCGATTTGTTGGATATTATCCATTAATTAATTGCCTCTATAAGGCGATAAAATTGATACATTATTAGCATTGACACAATTTTGTACTGGCATAATTTTTATTTTTTCAGTGTCGATATTGCGTGTTGGATTGAACTTGCATCCAATCCCAACACGCCACATCAGTACTAAAATAATAAAAATTATTTCAACACTAGTAGTACATTACATCAGAAAATATTATTAAATCAGTTGAAACACAATTTATTTCAATCTTGACTTGGAACTCGCGGAGAAGGAATTTGGGGGCGCATCCCAGGGCCCCATAACTACCATATGACAACGAAAAAAATAAACAAACGGAACAAATAAACCACTACATAAGAGTGTACAAACCGCAAATACCACATACCACATAGGGTGTAAATATAACATATAACATAACATTATTATAATATTTACATGATTCGAACCTTGGACCTCCTGCTAGTTAGGAGAGGTTCTGACCATCAGACTACTCTTGACGGTTACGTTATTCTGCTAATTAAAAATCAACTACTTACATTCAAAAAAATAAAAAATCAACTACTTAATTTGAATTTTGGTGGAGCACGTTAATGCGTAGATGATAATTAATATTAGTTGTTTAAGACTACGTACGCTAATATTCAAATTTAGATTTGCACAGCAATGGAAAAAACAAACACAGCTTAGTTTTTTTTTTTCTTTGAAAGAAACACAGCTTAGTTGATTCACCTCAAAATCTGAAGTGTACTGTACAAAAGCTTATTCTACTTCATAAAACAATATATAAAAGAATTAAAAATAAACACAAGCTTAGGTATGTTTGATTCACAATAAATTTTTAAAAAAATTCTCTATCATCCTTTTCAATTACACACGCAATTATTTTATGTTTTTTAATACATTATCTCTCATTTTTAATTATATAATCTGCACGCAATTCAAATAAATAAAACTTACTCAAAATTTATTGTGAATCAAAAATGCCCTTAAGTTTCATTCTACTTTATTATTAGATTTATGCTATTTGTATAGGTTTTTTTGGCAACTTGGAATTTGATAAATTCGTAAGAGTTGATTTCGGAGATAACATGAAAAATAATAAGGTTCAGCCACTCGTACAAATGTCAACTTAGCTGTATATATAACAAAACCCTTATATCCATTTGAATCCATTTGAATATTATAAAACACACGTAAAGGGAAAATATTAGAATTATATCATTGGAGAATCTAAATTTAAGTGTTTCATTTTATGTTTCCTCGTCATTGGAGACCATGCCCAATTTCGCACTCAAACATCTATCCATGGATTTGATCGGATGCCCACGTGGGTAGAAAACCCGCGTCACGTGGTGCTTTCTAGTGGGATCACGTTATCAATTAATTTTTTATTTACATTAAATCAAATAAATAATATATAACTGTTCCTAATGGTGGGGACCCTCACCCGAGCTCCACAAATTTTTTTCCCCGACTGTGAGTACCATTAAAATATCCACAGTGGCCTACCAGATCGTTTCTCTATCTATTCATTAGCCACGATGACATCATCTAACCATCCATCTAATTAATTGCGACATAATTTATAACAGTCATGTTAAGGAACACTTAAGTGTTTCCTAGCTTACGGAACACCCCGGGCATTTACGATCCCGTCCAACCTCCGTTTTAAAATCGGCGAGTTTGGCTAGGTTCGGCACGATGAAGTGGAGCTCCAACAATTTTGAAAATTTTTTTTGGACACCGTGGCGACTGGTGGCTGCCGGTCAAAATTTTTGGTCAAAATTTAGATAAAAACTTTGACCGGCCGCCATTGGTTGCCATGGTATCAAAAAAAATTTTTCCAAATTGCTGGACCTCCGCCTCGTCGTATTGAATTTGGACAAATTTTCGAATTTTAAATCGGAGAACCGACTGGCTGGTAAAAGGCCCGGATGTTCTGTAACTACGGAACACCCGAGTGTTCTTGATCATTTTCAATTTTTCATAATTTATAAATAGGGCGATGTAGTGATTAGTATTTGTGATGATCGATATGAAATAAACTTGTAAGCATTTTGTCTCTTCATATGAAATTTTGTGTCAAAGAGTCATAACACATCGACTTTTGGCGCGTAATAATAAATTAAAGTTTGAACTGAATTTGTAGTACCAATTCGGACACCTAGAGTCATCGAAATTTCTAGTTGTTATCATCAACAAAGTAATTTAAATCGATAATTTTGCTCATAGTTTTTTACTTTCTAATCCATACAAGAATTCCCAATAAGGTTTGGTTTAGTTATTTTATTTATTTAACTTTTTTAAAAAAAAATCTATTTCTTAACTAGAAGTTTGGCCATGCATTCCTTTTTCTAAGACTCTTCACCGATTAATATTTAAGACAACTAATTAATTGACACATCACTGATTTAGGAAGTCATGAGAATTTTTTAACCAACTGAATATTGTAGACTATGCTGCTAACATCGGCCTTTGAGAGAAAGATGTCATTTCAAAAAATTAATTGAATTTGAAAACTGTTGAAATCACAAATAAAAATATAGATTGTGACCTCAAATTTCTTTACTGTCAACCACATTGCTAGCAAGAGTTATAAATTTATTTATTTATTTATTTTGAATCTGTCTTTTAAGCTTTTTTCAATTTTATATGATCTCAAAATCAATAGTTGTCTACAAATAATTTGACCAGCAAACTCTTATATGGAAATGTCCTTTCTTGTTATTTCTTCGTGGAAATTTCAATTTTAGACAATTTGTAGAAAGAATATGAAAAATGTATCGGATACATTCGGGGATTGGTTTAGTCCTTCGAGAAATTGCTTCTTTTATACAATTTTGATGTTGATTTACGATATATATGTTATCTTGTGATAATATTGCAAATAAAATCAAAACACATAAATATTCCCTTAATCGAGTAAAGACACATTCACTTGTTAAATTTTTGTTATTGTAAATCAAATATATATTCATTTGATCGAAAATGTTTCTAGAGCGAAAGGCCGTCAATAATAAAACTTTGTGTAAAAATGGTTAAAACAAATTTTTTATAGTAATATTGACGTCACACTTCGCAAAATTTTAAGCCTTACATAAATATAAGTACTTAAGTATGAACATCATAATTTAATTTTCATTTATATTTTAATAAATCATATTGACTATTCAATCAAGTAGGTTAGGCATGAGTTGGGTTGGGTTGGATTGGGGGTCAATCTGAACTAGGGATGGCAAAAAGATCTGCAAAACTCAAAAACCATGGATATCCGTACTAAATGGATCAAAAAAAAATTGAACCGATGGGTCGGTGGATCGGATATAGTTTTTGAAAGTAAAACCCGAAGTGGATACGGATCGAGTATGGATATTAGAGGCATACCCAAACCCCGAATCGAATACTAGCATATTAAAATTTTTTTTTTTTTTGCTAAGTAATATGTAAAATTGTTAAATTGTGTAAATAACAACCTTCAACCAATTCATTATAATGTATCAAGTGGCTCAGGTCCATCCAATACATCCAACTGCCAAAGTAGCTCATTGAATGTTTTAATTTTAGGTATATCGGATGACAAAAGATTCGCGAAACCCGAAAATCATAGGCACCCAAACCGAATAGATTAAAAAAATCCAAACCGATGGATATGGATATGATTTCCAAAAATAAAATCCGAAGCGGATATAGGTCAAATATGGATTTTGAATCAGTTTGCAGTTTGGGTCATGGATATAACCAACCCGTACACCAACCGACCCGTTGCCATCACTAATCTGAATCCAACCCAAGTAAATCGGTTTGGTGAAAATTGAACACAATCCAATCCAACCCAACCAACTTAAAGAGTAAAACCAATGCAATCCAATCCAATCAAGGTTGGTTGGGATTCGTCGATTTGAATTTTGGCCTAATAACAATTTAATATAATTTTTTAGCATTTAAATTAATGTAAAATCAGTTATTAGCTCAATTCAATTCTAGATCGTACATTAGCGATTTTGTAAAATCATACACTTTGAGTATCTATTTAAAATTTTTGCTCATTTTCTTACAATTTGTTATTTTTTCAAAATTTTATTTTTGCTTATATTTAAATAAATTGGCGGGTTAGGTTGGATTGTATTTAATTGGTTTATCGGATAGAATCCAGACCCAACCTAATTCAAAATTAAAATTTCAAACCAAATCCAACTCGAGATAGTGAAAAACCCAATCTAAGAGATTCAATTAGATGGGTTAAATAGGTTGGTTCAATTTATGCGCGACCCTACAATGAATGAAACATATATTTAGAGCGAGTCAACTTCGAATTATGTGTGTGATAGGCATTGTTTCTTTTAGTCAAACCAATTACATCTACATATCCATATATATTATATAAATCTTTATCATTCAATCCCACTCATTCTCTCCCATCTTTTATATTAAAATCCATTAAAAATATATATAAAAAATACAATCCTATCACCATCTACAAGTGGGGCGTATGGCTCAATATGTAGACCAAAGCGCCTAGAAATATTGGGCTGTGGCCCACAAAGAAAATTATTCCTTCTGTGTTTCCACTCATTTTATTGGACCAACTGACTTTGACTGGAATCCATTTCCACTCCGTTTACTGGGCCATCTTCTAGAAGTTAGTCCAACAAGCTCCATAGACGAGAACCGTTTGTCACGTTTGAAGTCATCAAGGCAACAAACATTTCCTGTCAAGTCTATTTTATTATTTTAATCATAGCATATCATATTAATTTACTGAATTGGGGAAATAAAATGACAAATAAATAAAATTAATTCACTTAATGTAATGGGTGAAAATTATGGATGGTTTTTCTAATTTGACGTTGAGTTTGTTATACAGGTCCACAAAATATATATGTGATGCAATTTGTAATTTTTACATTTTATATCAGCACCAAAATGATAATCAGTATTCTATGCGATGTTTTAAAAAACGTAAAATATGTAAAAGCGTTAAGGGGACGCTTGCCCCCTTTTTCCCCCTTTTTTCTTTTTATTTGCGCTTAAGCACATTTTTTAACACTTTTGCACGTTATGTGAAATTTGGTAACTCTCTATAATTGTTTATTTTTAGTTCATCCCATCTTGCGCATCAGCAACACATTAAAAACATTAATTAATATATAAGTTGAAGATGAAACTACCAAACAACAACTTAACTTTAATAGAAGCCTATCTACGATCCGTCTCTGCCGCATAACTCTCATGGTCTCATTCATGGAGACGTCTTGAAGTAAAATTGATTATACCTTAAAATTCGTTAAGTTAAAAATCTCTGATGAAAACACTCAATTCGATTAGAGTATGTCTTAAAGAAGTTTATTTGTTTTGCTAGAGTTTATAAGTTAAATAAATGAGTGTTAGAAATGTAATTTAAAAAAAAAAAAAGTTGTTATAGAAAGAAGGCATTTGAAAGAAATGTATAGTGTTTGTAAAGTGCAAACCTCAACGACCGAACATCAGTTGTTAATTAATTCTAGTATGTTTTATCTCAAAGAGAAAAATTGGATCCAATTGTTTTGGGATCAAATCAGAAATGAATGTTTTTTTCTTTTTTCTTGGTATATAGAAATGAATGTTTTTGTTCGTGTAGTTCGGTTTGAGAAAATAAATAAAATTAACATTTTGTTTCATTTGAAAAAATAATAATTTCTCCATCTCGTAAGAATAATCGATCCTAAAATATTACAGTCTATTTTTTTTGTTCTCTATGGAAACTATATTTACAATTTTCATTTTTAACATACTCCTAAGCAAGGATAATGTATACAACCAAAAAAATTAAAAAAAGGGGGCGAGGATAGTGTCAAGGAAGATTAAAATTGTATTGTTTCTAAAGGTGTTAGGTCGAATTTTTATTGTTATGTACACATCGAAGTAGACTACTAATTTTAAATTTAATTTTGAAAAAATTGTATCTTCAAAACCAGCTCTAGAGACAATACCTTATAAAACAAAATGAACAAACAAATTTGGAATAGGAGTAAGAGTGGGACTACAAAAATTGAAAAAGATCTGGTGCAAAGTTCCAGCGTTGACATAGCCCCCCTGCATGCAAGAGGGTGGGGGGTTCTTTCTTGCCAGACTTCCAGCAGCTGGCAACAGAAACAAACCGCTACAAAAATTACCCGTAAATAATTTCAGACGATCAATTATCTCAAAGAATTAAAAACATTATCGAGCGAAGTATTGATGAAACTACATCTAAGCAGTATATAATATCATCAACATTGCACTCAATGATTTTACGTTCCCATCTCTCTGCAAAATCATGTTTAAGTTCTCATATCTCTGCAAAATTACCTATAAATAATTTCAGACGATCAATTGCCTCAAAGAATTAAAAACATTATTGAATAAACATTGATGAAATACACCTAAATAGTGCATAATATCATCAACGCCTGCGCTCAATGATGATTTTAAGTACGTTTCCATATCTATTAAAAAAATCATGTTTAAGTTCCCATATCTCTACAAAATTACCTATAAATAATTTCAGACGGTCAATTGCCTCAAAGAATTAAAAACATTATTGAGTGAAGCATTGATGAAACTACGCCTAAGCAGTACATAATATCATCAACGCTGCACTCAATAATGATTTTAAGTTCCCATATCTCTGCGAAATCATGTTTAATGAGACATATTCCAACTTCCATTTCTCTGTAATGCCTTGAACTATTAAATATATAGTATGATACTGCATTACCACACGCTATCAAGTACAAGCAATTGTATGAACATTGTACTATAGTTGTAGTTGCTAGTCCAACGTTGTTTCAGTTGTACTGGATGTTGGTGCAGTACATGCAGACATTTTTCTATTCACATTGACACGAGTAATTTAATTTATATATATTCATGTAAATACTATTGTATCTATAGAATATATATTATTTTAATATTAGATAATGCTAAGGTAATTTGACGTGATATGTATCAATCTCCCCGAAGATTTTAGACGGGCTCAAGAAAATTCGTTTTCTATTACAAAAGAGTGAAATCGGTGTAATAATCCATGTCACAGTTAAAATATGAGATAAAATTAATAGCTAATTACTGAACGTGAAACCATTTTACTCAGCAAAATGTTAAATGTCCAAAATTCGTTATTGTTAACTAACGAAATTTGACAAATCGCATATCTTCACCAAACTTGCTTTTAACAGTTCATTTTGGTTTTGACGAATTGATGTCTTTTCATTGGTGAATATAGGTGGAATTTCTGTTTATTTAGAAGGCCTGTTTTAGTCCACGTATGAAGTGTATTATTTCGCCAATAATCTGTTGCCAACCTATTGGCAGCTTAAGCTGTCAATAGAGTGATGTGGCGCCCTCACAGGACGCCACATCATTGACTTTTTTTTTTTGAAATCTACATTGAATGAGATGAATAATACATAACTGTCCCCTAATAATGGGGGCTCGTATGGGCCCCACATTTTTTCTCCCAAAAATGGGGCGTTGGCATGATATGTTGGCAACAGATCATTCCTGGTAATATTTTTTGGTTGACAATTAAATACCATTAATTGATTAATTTAACCAAAAATAAATAGTTCGCATTTGGCAAGGTTTATCGACCCTAACTATCTAAACACAGATGGCCTTTAAAATTAGTTGCTCTGAACAATATGGATTAATTTCTTTTTTTTTCCTTTTCTTTTTATTTTCCTTTTTTTTCCCTGTTTGTACACCACAACAATATAAATTTATTCTTTTTGGGCTTTTGGTTTCTCATGTACACAAGTATAATAATAAATTTATTGTGGTACAATTATAAAATAAATCATTTAATTGAGATGTAATTATAGCTTGGCGTAGTAATAAAAAAAGAGTGCTAATATAATTAGCCTTCCCCAGTTTTTACCACATGTGAAGGGCAAATACTTTAACTCCACAAGTCTACTCCGATCGAGTAGAATGTATACCATTGTTCAAATCAAATCCTTAATTTTGATTTTACAATTAAATTCAGCCATAATTTTTATTTCTAATAATGATTATTACCATGAGTTTATTAAATCTATAATATATATTTGCTCTTTCAAAAGAAAAAAAATATGAATCTACAAAATATATCTATATAATAACGATACCAATATTGACACATGAGTACGATTATAAAGTTGAAATGTTATAACTTTCAAAGCTTATATAGAGGGATAGGGCTTCGTACGTAACCAAAAAACCTATATTTTGAGACATTACTTTTCCTTTCTTTATATGACTTGTCAACAACTTGCACTAGTAGTATTAAAAAAAAAAAAAAAACCCTTACAATAATAAATTTGCACGTTTTGATTTTAGAAATGATGTGACACGCGAAATAATAAAATTGTGATATTCATACAAATTGTCAACTTGATTTTACATGTGACAAAATCTTACCTTTACTTTAAACGTCAACGAAAAATGAATAAATGAAAAATATTAAAATTACATCATTGGAGACTTGAGATCTATTATCCCATTCTATATATTCCCTTGAGTTAGGGTATCCTTGTTATTGAAGGCCAATTTCCCACTCGAATATCTATTCATTGGCCATGATATCACATTATGTAACAATCCATATTCTACTTTAATGCTAACATATACTACAATCTACCGCGTGACGTATAGTTACGATTTATTTAGAAGATGAGGTGAATTATATTTCTATTCATTAAACAATAGATAGGTTAGTTTATTATACCTTATGTTTTTCTAAATAAAATGCCACTGACTGTGAAAATCATAACAAAATGTGTATTTTATTTTAATTTAAAATAAAGTAAAATATGTTGTGACAAAAAACTGAAACAAAATTGCACCGTTCACTGGGACTTTATTCGATCTCTAGGTCACCAACTTCATCTTTCGGCTCTAAACTGGCGTCAGTTGCCATACATTATTTTCACTTTTATATCACATTTTATTTTGACTCTAACTTAACTAAAATATCGTATGACGCTGTGAGGTAAAAAAGTAAAAACTACCTTCAAAATCTCTTTTTTGTTACACTATTTTTAAGGAAACATTTTATTAGTATATATAGTACCTTCCTTTTTTGTATTTTTACTATGAAATTTGATTGTAGAAGATAATTTTTGCAAAAACTTGATAAGAATGTCACCCTGCACAGATTAGTGATCTCATTTGTATAATGAGTGCAGTTGTAAAATCTGTAACAGATAATTAAAAAGATTACAACATCTAAAGTTTCAGCAAAATTAACGAGAATAACAAGTTTTGATGAGATTGACGAACAAGAATCTAAAATTCTTGTGAAAGATTAAGAAAAGATTGATGAGCTTTGAGCTTTAGAATTGACATGGATGAAGAAGAATTTTCTTTCCAAAATAAGGATAGATGTACATTTCACATTTTTTTATGCGTAAAGAGAAACTCTCTAAAACCCTAATAACCAATATCACTTTTTACGTTTTTTACATAATTATTATCTATACAATTTAATCTTATATTTTCCTAAAATGTGAATTTTTTTCCTTAAAAAATCTCTTAAAAACCACTAATTAAAACAAGGCAATGCGACCAAACTCACTTTGGACGCTTTAATTTGAATCTTCAATCTTGATTTTAGAATGAAACTAGTTTTCACACCTGTGCGATGCACGGAAATAAAATTGTATAAGTAAATTAAAAATAAAATATCTGACACATGTATGGGTGCAAAACTGTATAAGTTGATTGAAAATAAAATATTTGACACATAATTCTCATTTGTACTTAATTAATTGAGCATGTATATATATTAAATTTATATTTAACATATCATATATTAAGTGTATATACTAATAAGCAATTGCTATATATACTGTTATGTTGTATCAATAAATTTATAATTTGGAAATTTAATAAAAATATTGAAAAATGTAGTATTTTCACAATCGTATTTATGAAAATTATATTTACTTATAATCTCATTTTTAATTTAAATATTTTATATATAAATAAATATATAGTTTATAGTTATGCATCATATATTTATAAATTTATTTTCATATTATTGTATCATTATTTTAAAATTTATCACAAAAATATGAGCAATTAAAAAATATGAAAATGCTTTATATGTTTTAAATAAATAGTAATAATTTGAAAGTCTTTTAATGCACAAAAATATAAATTAAAATTAAAATTATAAGAATTAAAATTAATTGATAGAATTGGTAAATGATATAAATTTATTAAGCTATTATTGAATACTAAATTCAACTTAAATTATAAAATAAGAATTATTTTGTAGCCAACAATTTTTTTTTTGGTAAATAGAAATTATTATTGGAGCAACTAATCAAATGGTAGTTGTAATAGGTTAAATTAATGCGTCAACTAAATTAAACACAAAAATGGTGTTGGATCAAATGGTAGGATCCTATTATTCTAAATAAGAGATCTTAGGTTCGAGCCTTAAAATTATATCTATTTTTAATAAATAAGCATAATTGAGATTTTAACTGAAAAAAGATTTTAGAATATTAGTTAGAATCTTGACTATTGTTGTCCTAAAACCGCTATCAGAAAATAAAAAACCATGCACCTCTACTTTATATATATATATATTATAGATTTAGCCATTGATTCTTTTTTTTTTTTTTTTATATAGATTCCACATTAATTCTATAAAATAAAATAATGTTCTTTCTGTTATAAAATCAAAGTAAAAAAATACCTTAAATGCTACAAGAGAATAGAGAGGAAATATATTGAACTTTCTTCCTTCTTCTTCATTCATCAATTCATGAATTGAGGTCTATTTATAGACCATCAAGTGTAGAATCAAAACAAAATGATGAGTCATATTACACATGATTATCAATCAAGTTTGCATACAATTATTCATGAATTATTTTCATCCTCACATGATTTCATAGTCATTCACAACTCATTCACAATAATGCATCCAACTTTTGAATTATTTATAACACTCCCTTGAATGACTATTTATACAATAAAGTTGATTGTGGATGCCCATGTGTTGCCTCGCTAAAACCTTGTCGAAAACCCAAAGTGGGATAAAACCCGATCAAGGAAAAAGAGTACAACCGCTTCTCGATGTTCACCACAGAGTATAAATGTGTCAGCTTCATTAAAACCTTTGTAAACCCAAATGGGATAAAACCCGATCAAGGAAAAAGAGTACAATTACTCCCCTCATAATGACATTGTTCAAGGTCCTTAAGTCGCCGCATGCCAATTTGGTACACCAATTTTCTAAAGGTTGATGTTGGTAACGCTTTGTGAACAAATCCGCTAAATTGTCAATTGAGCGAATTTGTTGAACATCAATTTCACCACTTTCTCAAGGTCATGTGTATAAAAGAATTTTGGAGAGATATGCTTTGCTCTATCTCCTTGATGTAACCTTTGTTGAGTTGTGTGATGCAGTTTGCATTATCCTCATACAATACAATGCTTGATTTTTCTTTTTATTGAGGATAGCCCACATGAAGTTTGTATATGATGAGTCATATTCCTTAACCACATACATTCCCGACTTGTCTCATGAATTGCAATGAGTTCAAAGATTATTTGATGATGTTGCGCTCAAAGTTTGTTTTGTAGATTTCAAGATATAGCAGCCTTCCTCCACGCTGCAGAAATACATATCCCGCTTGGGACTTGCCTTTATGGGGATCCGATAAGTATCTCGCGCTCCGCATATCCAACTAAAGTAGATCGAGAATTATGTGAATAAAATAAACCTAAATCACGCACTCTAGATACAACTGAGAATGTGTTTAATACCATTCCAATGTCTTTTGGTAGGTGTATGACTATATCTTGCCGTGAGATTTACGTAAAAGCTATGTCCTGGTCGAGTGCAATTTTGTCGATAATGTAATGCTCCAATTGCACTAAGATACTAGATTTCCGACCAAGGATTTCTTCCCATCTTCAGTGGTTTTCAACGCTGGCCCTTTCAACATCAAGTGTTCGAACGACCATAGGTGATGTTAGAGGGTGTGCTTTATCCATACCAAATCAAGCTTCAAAACCTTTTTCAAGATATGAAGATTGATGAACAAAACCTTCCTCGGGAAATGTTCAATCAGAAACCTAGACAAAATTTGGTTTTGCCTAAATCTTTCATCTCAAATTCGATTTCGCCACTTCAACGCTTCATTAATCTCTTCAGAGTTCCAATGAGATTTAAATCATCAACATAGACTGCTATGATTGCAAATCCAAAGATCCGCTTTCTTTTATGAAGACACAAGGACAAATGTCATTTTTGTATCCCCTTTTTAATGTATAATTACTTAAGCAATTGAACCACATTCTTCCTGATTGCTTCAAACCATATAGTGATCTTTGCAATTTAATTGATAACACATTATTTGGGCATGCACTAAGTGCTTCGCACTTTTATTCCTTCGAATTCTCATATATATATCATCACAAGTGAACCATATAAATATGCAAAGCATTACATCCATAAGACGATGTCAAGTTTTTCTCATGCCCGACATTTATCAAAAATCTAAAAGTAATAGCATCCATTACGGGAGAATACGCTTTCTTCATAGTCAATTCCTGGTCTTTGAGAGAATCCTTGCGCTACAAGCCTTGCTTTATACCTTGTAATTTCGTTCTTCTCATTTCTTCTTACGAAAAACCCATTTGTATCCTACAGGATTACATTTTTGGTGTTTGAACTACGTGTCCGAATACTTCAAGGCTTATACAAAGAATTTAATTCACTGTGATGGCTTCCTTCCATTTTGGCCAATCATTTCTATTTCTCGCAATCTTTAAATGACGTGCTCGTAATCCTCACTTTGCACAATTTTACCGGCAACATTAAAGGAGAATATATCATCTACAACAAATGTTGCTTTCCGCTCCCATAAGTTATTAGATAGTAAATAATCTATTGATATCTCATGGTTTTCGACTTCGCTCAAGTGAACCTCAATCTTCTTGGATGCTTCTCGTTCTCTTGGAACTTTAAATATT
Source organism: Jasminum sambac (assembly GCA_018223645.1). Lineage (NCBI taxonomy): Eukaryota > Viridiplantae > Streptophyta > Magnoliopsida > Lamiales > Oleaceae > Jasminum > Jasminum sambac. Next base: position 16,021,224 of record CP073642.1, read on the forward strand.
TTATTTGATTGATCAATCGCTTTTATCATTACTTCAAAGATTCTTTTGTTGGTTTTTGTCTTGTACTCTTCTCTTTCTAGGTACGTAATCCTTGATCCAATCGTCGACCACGCTCGCGTATTTTAGATTCATTTGTCAGAATAAAGGTTGTCCCGCTGGGACATCAATTTTTGCTTGTATTCTCTACCCAGATATGCGACTTGGTGACTTTCCTTGTATTCACAAATGCATCAAAGTGGCTCATATGCGCTTCTTAAATGAATAAGATTTTCAATTTCTCTCACATTTATTGCTTCGGGATCAAAGTGAGCTAGAGTCTTCTCATTCCAGAAAGTTCATTTTTTCTTTCAGGATGTAATTTTGTACCCCCAAAGGTTGGAAAATTCATTTCATTAAAATGACAATCATTAAAGCATGCATTAAATAGATCACCCGTTAAAGGTTCTAGGTACCGATGATTGACTATGAATTAAACCCCAACATAAATTCCAAGCCTTCACATTGGGGACCCATTTTGGTACGTACTGTGGGGTGCAATTGGTACCAGACTTCACAAACCTAAAAATTCAAGATGAGAAACATTAGGTTCTTGACCAAATGCTAATTGTAAAGGGGAGTATTGATGATATGCGCTTGGTCCGAGACGATCAATGCCGCAAAGATGTAATATAGCATGTCCCAAGTAGAAGTTGGGAGTTTTGACCTCATAAGCATAGGGCTCTAGCAATAAATTGAGGGCGAATAAATGATTCTCGCCTAATCCATTTTGTGTATGGACATGAGCAGAATGTAATATTCAACTTCAATTCCTATAGTCATAATAATCATCAAATGCTTTTGATCTAAATTCACCAAAGATTATCAAATCAATGGACTGGATCGAATAATCAATAAATGAACTGCACTTTATAATTTGGGCTAATAGTTTAGCAAATGCATCGCTTCTAGTTGAAAGTAGGCAAACATGTGACCATCTAGTAGATGCATCAACTAAGACCAGAAAATAACGAAATGGTCCACAAGGTGGGTGTATAGGTCCACAAATATCACCTTGAATTCTTTTTTCGTAAAAGTTGGCGATTCAACATTTACCTTTGTTTTAGAGGGTCCGATGACTAATTTACCTTTGTGAACAAGCTTCACATGGACACTCATTTGGTAAAATAGTCTTAAGGTTCTTAAAAGGATGTCCATGTGAGCTTTTAATTATTCGTTGCATCATAGTCGTTCCTGGGTGCCCAAATCTATCATGCCAAAGTTTAAGAACCTTTGAGTCAATAAATTTTGATTTTATGATGTTGTTAGACTCAATCGTTCTTATGAATGTATAATACATTCCAGATGGAAGCGATGGAAGTTTTTCTTTAATCTGCTTATGCCCAGATAGAAATGAGTTTATGTAAAGATATTCTTTATTATTTTCTTCCATTGTTTCAATGTGATATCCATTTTTGCGGATATCCTTAAAACTAAGCAAATTTCTTCTGGATTTGCTAGAATAAAGTGCATCATCTATATTCAATTGTGTATCATTTGGCAGGATAATACGAGCTCTACCGGAGCCTTCAATAATATTTGATGCACCAGAAATTGTATAGACATAATTTTCTCGTATTGTCAAATCCAAGAAAAACTTCTTATCTTGTAAAATAGTATGCGTAGTTGCGCTATCAGCTAGGCAAATATCTTGGCAATTTGTCATGGTCTACAAAAGAAATTTAAAATATAAAATTCATACCAGTTAACAAACAACAATTACATATAACACTTAATGGAAAATAACAATACAAATATAAAGATAACAATTCCACACTTATCACACAAAAGCATTATAGAAAAATATTTCACACATAATACACCATAAATATAATAATACTTCATTAGAGAATTATTTAATCGATATTTTCCATCAAACTTCCAATGTTTGTATGATTCATGGATCTGGAAAAAGTCGAGTATCAAAATGAGTTCCATCGACTCAGCATCCCAATCAAGAAAATTGGTTTCAACTTTTTCTTTTCCTTTCTTTTCCTTGGTCGAAGCTTATATATAAAGTCCACCAAATGCTTTGGTGTAACGACATGTGCACGGACCAATGCCCGTGTATTCCACATCGATGCAGCATTCACACGCTTTATCAAATGAATCATTTCATTATTTTTCCGAAATTTGAACTCGCTATTATGTTAGCCGATTTCGCCATTATATCGTGAAATGAGCTTTTCCATTATCATGTTGGAATTCACGCCTAAACCTGGCTCACGCCACGCGGGCCCACGCCCACGCCCACGCGGGCCCACGCCCACGCCCACGCCCACGCGGCCCACGCCCACGCCCACGCCCACGCCCGTAATTATTTTTCCGAAACGCTGCATTTACCTCAGGCCATATAGTTCCATTTGTTTCTCGTATCACCGTGATCCCGCTGACGATTTATCCCATGGTTTTTCGCGAGTAGTTCATTATTTTGTTCGCTACTAATAAGCAAGATACAAGTTCAACACGCTTGAAATCTACGCTCGAGCATCGCCGCCGCAGAGCACGCTCGAGGCATGGAATGTTGAAAAAGTTTTTTCTAACATATCTTGCTCAAGAATTTCTTCACCACGTAAAGTAATTCGTAACGATTCGAATAATTTGGAATTGTAATCTTACGATTTAAAATCTTGCGCAAGTGCATCCATCGATATCCGCCTTGGGCAAGACGACAAATTTTGGTGATCGAATCCGCCCTTAAATTTTTCCTTACGTAATCGTGATGGATCTTTGATCGTGAAGTATTCTACCATCGAGATGCATGTAGGTGTCGCTGAGCGAAAAATACCGTCGCGTTCGATCTCCGGGATCTTTCATTTCTTCGATTATTGTTTCACCTAACCCTTTTGAGATCAAGTGAATCTCAAGATCAAGTGTCCATGATGAATAATTATCACCGTAAATATCAAGAGCGACAAAATCAAGTTTTGCAAGCGACATTTTCAAAAATTTAGATGAGCTAAGTATATTTTGTTTTGAAATTTGAATTAGTACTGCATGCATAACAATAACAAAATAAAATTTCTTGTAAAAATCGTGATTATCTTGTAATAATTAGGTTTCATATTGCAGGCCATCTATAAGATTTGAATCAGAAAGATATTTCCTTTACTACAAGAGTGAGCTCTCTAAACAGTGATAACGTGTTATAAAATCAAAGAAAAATACCTTAAATGCTACAAGAGAATGTAGAGGAAATATATCAACTTTCTTCCTTCTTCTTCATTCATCAATTCTTAATTGAGTGCTCATTTATGTACTCATCAAGTGTGTAATCAAAACAAAAATGATGAAATATATTACACATGATTATCAATCAAGTTGTACAATTATTCATGAATTATTTTCATCCTCACATGATTTCATAGTCATTCACAACTCATTCACAATAATGCATCCAACTTTTGAATTATTTATAACACTTTCAAACAAATATAAATCATCAAAATATATTTGCATAATGACGCCGTTATTGACACATATGATTGATATTGTGAATTTAAAGTTGAAATATTATCATCACTTCCAAATCTTTAGATAGAGGCCGGATTAGACTTGTAACAGAAAACCTACAATTTGAGACTTTACTTGACCTTCCTTTATCAGTTTCTATTCTTTTATGTGTGGATCATTCGAAGTTACAGAAACTGGGAAGAGAATTTGGTAAGTCTTAATATTCCTTTTTTTTTTCTTCCTTTCTTTTAAAATTTCATTTCTGAATACTGGAATAGTGCTTTAACACCTTTGCATAAAAAGAAAAAGAATCGTATGAATTTAGGGCTTGTTTGAAAAGTCTTAAATACCTTTTATATATGTGATTGGTTGAAAAGGGAAGAAGAGCTATTAAAAATATAAAAATAAATTATTAAATCAATGTATGAATAGTTAAAAATAAAGAGAGAAAAAATAAATTTAATTTAATTTGAATCAAACTAGCCCAGTGTAAATTTATTTTGTTAAAAATTAATTGTTTAATTTAAATTTTGGTGGAATCTATCAAATGTTTAGGTAATATGCCTATGATAGGATTGAAATTTTTATAAATTTTTATGAATTTTTATATGAAATAGGAGGGAGAATGAAAGCTTATTCTACTTCATTACACAGTAGATAATAAAAAAGTTGGAAATGAACACAAACCTAATTTTATTCTACTTTATTATTAGATTTATATGCTACTTGTATAGTTTTTTTTTATTCTTTTTTTTATGGTAAGTTTGTAACTAATTAACTTGGAGATATATGTAAAATAACAAGGTTCTGCCACCCATACAATTGTCAACTTTAGTTATATAAATCATAAAACCCTTATATATATACACATATATATGTATATATTTATTTATTTATTTTGACGGTTAACAAAACATATGTAAATGAATAATAATAGAATTATATTAAATCTGTTACTTCATTCTATGTTTCCTTAACTATATATCCTCATCATTGGAGGCCATCAAGCAGATTTAGGGGGGGCTCTCGTAGTCCCCCCGACATAAACAATTTTTTTGAAATTTTGTATAGAAAAAAATTCTATACACAATTTTAATCGAATTAATTTTTTTGTTTATGACAGCCTCCTCTTATTAAAAATCTTGGATTCTCCCTAGAGGCCAGGCGAATTTCACATTAGCTACAATCGCATTATCTACATAAACTACAATGTGCCTAATGTATTAGGATTTCTTTGAGAAAGATGGCATTTTTTTTAGTAAAAGATAGATAGTTCATTATACATAAATTTCTAATTTTCTAAACAAAATAACATTATTTCCGTAAATATGGAAAACGAAAATGATTACAAACATATGCAACTATTTTTTCTTTTAACGAAAAATAGAAAACAATGTGACATAAAAGCGAAACAAAATTGCACCGTTCACTGGTGGCCACTTGGCCAGGTCGTTTCCAAAAAAAAAACAAGAATCGTTGGCCAGGTCACTCACTAACTTCATCTTTCGGTTGGCGTAGGTGGCCATACATGATTTTCACTTTTAAATTCAATATAAAATTACTTTTTTATCTCAAAAAGTCTAAAATATTATAATTAAATAAAAAAAGAAAACCCCCCAAAGTCAAAAAAGAGAAAAAAGAAAAATTCTACAATATCTTTTTCTTTTTTTTGAAGTGAAGGCCACGGTATCACAAGCGCCCGAGATACAATATAAAATATAAAAACTACTTTGATATATTTATTATTTTTAACCATACATTTTACTAATATACCTTTTTTTTCTCCGATGAAATATTTTGACCGTAAGCAACAATTTTTATAAATGATTGATAATAATGTTATTTGGAAATTAAAATGATGAATGGTCGAAATCATACAATAATGTGGTTGTAGAATTTGTGACCGATAATTGAAGGAATTACAAAGCTAATTTTTTTAGGAATTAAAGAGAAACACAAGTTGTCGTGAAATTGAGAAGCAATGACATGAGGTTTTCCGTGAAAAATTTAGAAAAATTAATGAGTTTTAAAGTGAAACAGAGAGCAAAAAGGTATTCTTATGAAAGTGTAGAAATGCATTGTCTTTGCAGAGAAAATTTCCTACAATCGTGAATCCTAATATTGCTACTGTTTTACATTTATACATGCTATTTATACATTTTAACTGTACATTTTCTTCAAATATCCATTTTTCCTCAAAATCTGTTAAAAAAAACTAAAAGCCTTGGTTCTAAAAAACTCGCTTCGACTATGTCTATATGCCTGAGCATAACTTAAATTCAAAACTCGGCCCGGTGGCATTACTATGTACTTATATCTACTAAGAGTATGTTTGATTGGTGATAAAGTTGATATGCACGCAATTTTGTGTAGAATGTATGGTTAATATTGTATTGAAAAATGTGTGTGCTATTGAAAATATGTGTAAGATTATATAGAATTGTGTGGATATAACTTTGTGACCAAACCAACGGGGCCTAAAAGTTTAAAAATTTGACTTTCATAGTTAATCTCGCTTTACCATTTTTAATTCACTAGCAAAAGCAAAGCTACCAAACTCACTTTGGGGTTTGGAAATGAGGACACAGCATTGACCATTTGTCAAATTGAATCCCCCCAAACTTACAAGTTGCCGCCACGTCAGATTATCAGCGGGCCCATTGCCCGCGAATCCCATTAATTCTTGGTTTGATTTTTAACTGAACCACCAACGAATAGAATTTTCCATTCATTACACATTTACACCCCCGTTGAAAACTGAACTTTGTCTCCTCCCCCTATTTCCCCGTTCGCGGTTTTTTTCCTCAGCCGCCGGAAAATTTGCACGTTTTTCGGGTGATAAACTATATATGGATCACATTCACCAACTTTCAATGGCTTAATTTGAATTGATTTTTGCATAAACGAAGAATTTGAATTTGTCAGCGTATGAAAGCGCTCTTCCTTTGACGGGGAAGAGATAGCGACAGGGATGAGTCGCCGTATTTTAGCCAAAGATCGAGGGACTTCGCCGTCGATTTGGTTTCTTGTTTCATTCGGCTCATTCTGTGTAACATCGATTAGTGATTTCTTGTTAATAATTCAAATAATTTGATCAACGGACGTTTGGGTATCGTTTTCAAATCCTGTTTACTGTTGTTCCTGTTTGGCTCTCCGTTGGAATTTTTGTTAGGTACATTCGAACTTCCTTTTCAAAAATATGTTCATATTTATATTATGAATATTATTTTATTTGAGTTTATTTTATGTTCTGTATCTGTATTATTTTGTGTCTGATGCGAAAAAGTTGTGGATTCGCTTGATTAATTCTCGTTCTGGTTACGAAAATTGGCTCGGCAGGTTGGATTTCGAACCAAATTATGGGAAAGGAGCTAACGCGAACGCTTCACAGTTTTCTCTATAAAAAGTGAGTGTTCTATCGATTTCTCTTTTGAAGCTTGTAGTTTGTAAATGCCGCTGAACATTGTTAGATGATTTTCAGAGCAATTGATCGTATATGTGCATGAATGGATAGTGAGGACAATATCTTGCAATAACTTCCCTGTGATTTTTTATTTATATGGGTTAATTCTCCGTAGGACATAGATTTCTTATGAGTTTTTTCTATAATAATTGATATGAATTGCAACTGACTGCTCAATTATATAAAGCTGAATTTGTTTTATTGTGTTGTTTGATGCTGTGTTTCAGTCAAGATCCTGCTATTAGTAATTCAGGAACTACAGAAATTTTGAAAGATTTCTACATTCCTGATTATGTACTTCTAACGGAATCAGAAACAAGCCAAGGTCACCATTTTCCTGAGTGTCCTGTTCTAGTGTTCATCAATTCCAGAAGTGGTGGCCAGTTGGGGGGTCACCTTTTAACAACCTATCGGAATCTCCTAAACAAAAATCAGGTCCCACCTCTCTCTCTCCCCCTCTCCCTCTCTATCCCCTTCGCTTTTGGCTATTCTCGGGAAGGGCAAGTCTGCTTGGGTAGCTCAATTGCAAAGCGTGGTCCCCTTCCTTCATTCAATGCTGCATATCTATGACTCGCTCGTGGAACCCACCGGAATCCATAGTAGAACCAATCTAGATCTTAGTACTCTAGGTGTTTTAATTCAGATATAATGCCACTGTTGGGTTCTTTTTCTGTTTTTCATGGGACTAACAAGTTTGACATCAGGCTTGCTAATTTTGCAGGTGTTTGATTTGGGTGAAAAGGCACCCGACAAGGTGCTGCACCAAGTTTACTTCAACTTGGAGAAGCTAAGGCAAAATGGAGATGAGTTGTCGGCCGAAATTCAAAGTCGATTGAGAATAATTGTAAGTCAAACAAGTGATGTTAGTTTGAAGTAAATGAATTATCAGAAAGACCAGAGAGGATCATCCACTTTGTAAACTTAACTGATATCATACTTCCTTTTGTTTAATGTCTTCCATTACATTATCACTTTTGCAGGTTGCTGGCGGAGATGGCACGGCTGGGTGGCTCCTTGGCGTGGTTTCTGATCTTAAATTAGCACATCCACCACCAATTGCAACGATGCCCCTGGGAACAGGAAATAATCTTCCATTTTCATTTGGTTGGGTAAGATAGTGCCCCTTAAGTTATGGCTTTTACTAGTCAAAGCGAGCCTCTAATCTTATCATATTTCATTTTTATCGCCCGTTAGATTTAGCACTAGAACTGCCTCACCAAAGTGTTGCTTGAATTGCTACTTGCAACTTTTGTTTCCTTATTGTTTAGAGTAGTGACATTTATCTTATGCTGACCTACAAGCACTTTGCACAAACATGACACCAGCTCGTTGACTAGAACTATGTGCCGAGGTTGCATCAGCACATGCACACCATAGCTCAGAGCCACCTCGGCACTACATGTGTGCTGATCAGGTCAGCATTAGTGATAAAAAGCATTAGCATTGACTGTCTAGGCCTTTACTGTGATGCTCTTTACCAATTTATGTTTGTTACCTCTGTGTATAGCGTGTACTTGTTGTTTAACATATGTACCATCTTATGATGAATTATCTTGCCCGTCTTTCTCTGCAGACCCATATAATCCCAGTAAATGATGTCAATATCTAATGTTTGTGCTACAGAAAAATATTACAGAAATTTGTAGGCTCATTTTGTAGCTTAGTCTGTGTCAAGTGTATTTCGGGTAAGGATAGTCTTTCATCCTTAACCCTGCTATTATGTAGTCTGATTGCCTAATCCTCAACTTGGCAAATGGAAAATACCACTAGTTAGTATAATTCTAGAATTTTCTGTTTCTTTCTGCCAATTGCTGTGCTAATGTGTTAAATTTTGCAATTTTGTAGGGTAAGAAAAATCCTGGTACAAATTTTCAGTCTGTCAGGGCATTTTTGAACCAAGTAAAGAATGCAAATGAGATGAAAGTTGACAGGTAGCCAGGTTTGCCTATCCAATTTATCATTCAAATTTACTTCGTGTAACCTGATATGTGTTGATTGTGCATTAATGAGTCATTTCTTTGTGCCTCTGAACCAGTAAATTTATCTCTGAGATTTATGTGATTCAGAAATTCACACGATTGTGTTGGAGGCATATATTTGAAGTGACACTTTTCATGATTATTTCACCTTCATATCAAGGAGAAGTTTAGTGAGCTAACCACTTCAATGACACAGATGAGGCAAAACTGTCCACAAATGTATTCACCTTGAGTACGATAATGGACAACTGTTGTAATTATGATTAATTGATCCAACGAGAATGACACTTCCATTTTTGTCTCTAGTATCAAATGGTCATGCACGGTCTTTCTACATGACATCTAATGTACGGTCTTTCTACATGATGCATCTAACTCAAATTGTGTTAAGTATTCATTTGATGTTAGAATTGTTTCTGGTCATTTATGGTCAACTAAAGTTTATTTGGTTCAGGAGATATCCTCAGTTAATGATATTACTACTCTGTTGTTTGTTAGCTGGCACATTGTTATGCGGATGAGGGCTCCAAAACAAGGTTCATGTGATCCTATTGCACTACCCCACTCATTGCATGCATTTCGCCGTGTCCCTCAAACAGATGAATTTAGCAAGGTAACACACTTCTTATCTTATTGATCTGATCCTTACACCTTATATGTTCTCCGTCATAAGTCTACCATGATATAATTCCATAACTAAATTTAGAACTCATCTCTAACAACTAAAGGCAAATGACATTTGGAGAATTTGTGCTGCTATTAATTATCTTGAAAATTTTTTAGGAGGGATGCCACACTTTTCGTGGGGGATTTTGGAACTACTTCAGCCTTGGTAATATTTTCTCATCCCTATTTTCCCTTGATCCTGTAGCAATATATCATTGCTTGGTTTTTTGCTATATCATAGCCTTTAATACTACAACCAGTTCAATTTTATATGCATTGTGGTATCACTTTTACTCCACCAACTTTTACAGTAAAGGATGTATTACTTTCAAAGCAACAGCAAGTAAACATATTTCTATTCTTGACCAACCCAAAGGAATGAAAGGCAACGAGAGTCATGCAGTGGGCATAAAACTTTACCCACTTATTAGTAAATTTACACTTCATCAAATGTTCACCAGTCCCTCAAACAGACTGTGTTCTCCACTTCTCCCTGTGGACAGTTCTTAGAAATATGGATCTTGGTTGAGTTATATGCAGTTGAGTCCATGTTTGCTGTGTTAGTTAGAAATAGAATAACAACAGATGAAAAGATGCTTTCCTCTTCTGTAACCTTATTCTTTTAGTTATTGAGTTTCTTTGATAGCTTTATAATACTCTTTTGCTAGCAGGGATGGATGCTCAAGTTTCTTATGCATTTCATGCTGAAAGAAAGCTACATCCAGAAAGATTTAAAAGCCAATTAGTTAATCAGGTGGACTGCTGTGTTCTTTTCTTGTTGTGCCACACATCATTAATCTTAACTGGCCTATTTATATTCTTATATTGTTGATATAGGAAAAACAAAAGAAATATCTGTACTTTGTCCAAGATACAGAGTTGTCTTTCTAAATGATGTTTTGAAGCAGCCAGAGGTGTCTAGTGCACTATGGAGACCGATACTCCAACCAGAAGGGATGTATGTGCTTCATAGCTTGAAGCCTTGGCAGATTGTGAATCCAATGATTGAAAATTAATCTTTTGAACAATTCAAAAAAATATTTGGACTGGTAGCTGATTTATGAGCAAATGATTTAATCCCATACATAACCGTTTACTATTGTAGAACATCTAACATGATAACCAGATCCTCATTTAATATGATCATGATTTCCTCTATTTTCACTTTATTTCTTACTAGAAGTGCCTTAACAATAAGAATGCTCCAGTTGTTGTTTAGGACACCAAGAAAATGTAGAAAATAGTCATCCATGCCCATGCCTATTTCCTATTTCATCGACCTTCATTTTTTTTTTTTTTGTGTGGATTTTTTCTTACTGTAGTTCTTTTTATCTGACCAGAGTACATATGCAAAGCTGGGTTGTACGCAAGGTTGGTTTTGTACTTCTCTCATGCATCCAACTTCAAGGTTAGTTTGTTCCCGACCACCGAACATTAGCAGTTCTATCAAATTTTAACATCTGGTTGGAAGGAAAAGAAAATGCTGTCAATTGTTGTAGGTACTTAGTTTACAAAGCACAGATTATGTGCTTTTCTATGAGAGATTAGTAAGAACTTGGTGTTTCAACTTTCAATCTTGATGTGTGCGTGCACGTGTGAGTTTTTATCGGATTAAATTGTCATTTGAACTCAATAGGTATGAGACCATATCAACTGCTTGTTTGATACAATTTTAGACAAAATATCATTTTCAATCACTCATTGCATTAATTTGACATTTTTAATGTTTTGTAATTCATTTTCTTTATTTTTCAACAGCACATTTAAAAATCATTTTTCCAACAACACCTATCAAACATTCCCTAAAACTTGAGATTCCATCTTAAAATGTCAATCTTAATTGGAGTCTACATCTTCATATGTGGGTTATGTGTTTATACTTATCCAATGTGGGATTGTATCCATTAACAATGTGGATCTATTTTCTCATAATTTAGACTTTAGAGGTGTGATCTTAATATAATAATATTGAGCTTATCATTTGCAATTTTGCACATGCATGATGACAACTCATGACTAATGGTTTGCTAATATTTAACAGAAACATAGCACAGTTGGCAAAAGTCAAAATCATGAAAAATCAAGGGGATTGGATTGACCTCCACATTCCTCGCAGGTAGCATTCGTAGTTTTACCACTGTTCCCCCTCTTTCTTGTTTCCTTGAAATGATTATTATAGGTGTCTTGTTATGAAACCTGAAATGTTTATGCAGCATCCGGTCCATCGTCTGCCTCAACTTGCCTAGTTTTTCTGGTGGTCTTAATCCATGGGGAAGTCCTAACAAGAAGAAGCTTCACTCGGTTAGCACTTGTTCACGTTTGCACATTATACAGTTTAGCGCACACAACTTATATATTTACACTCTTATGCTTCCAACAGAGAGACTTAACTCCACCATACGTCGATGATGGTTATCTCGAGGTTGTTGGTTTTCGTGATGCATGGCATGGTCTTGTCTTGCTTACTCCAAATGGGCACGGTACTCGCCTTGCACAGGTAAATATCTCACATAGACGTTATTCATATTAACTTTTTTTTTTTAAAACCAAAAACTTAACCTCTATTGCTTAGTCAAAATCAAATTTTAAAATTAATTACACATCTTCTAGTAGATGTTCAAATTTTCAATTTTCTTTCTTGTTAAACTTTAAGATTCTCAAATATTCCTTGTTCAGGCAAACAGAATATGTTTCGAGTTCCACAAGGGTGCAGCTAAGCACACGTTCATGAGGATCGACGGTGAACCATGGAAACAACCACTACCCACAGATGATGACACAGTAGTTGTCGAAATATCTCACTTTGGCCAAGTAAGCATGCTAGCCAGTGAAAATTGCCTATCCAAAAGCATCGATGCACCTGATTCACCATACAAGCGAGACAATGAGTATTTTGACAGTAACAAAGATCGATTCCAAGACGATTCAGAAGAGCGGAAGAAGATAGGTGCAGCTGACACTTTCCGATTACCAGATGATTTTGATATAGCCAAAATTTGTTAAGCTGTCGAATTTTGTGTCTCTTGTTTTGTAACACCGAAGTATAATGCCTTCTTCGCGCTGGAGATGAGCAAAAACGAATAAACAATGATGGGGTGTGTGTGGGGTTTTGACGACAAGCTCAAGACTGAGGAGTTGGATTTCTTGCTTTAATCGTGTATATTTGTACGGCTCCCGCTCTCCTACACACTCTTACATACACACTTCCGTGCACACTCGCGTTTAAAAATTCGTGCGGGGCAAGTAATCCCCACCTTCAGGGGGGGCAGTTATGTATTAGTCTCACTTATCGTAGATTTCAAAAAAATATTAAAAAAAAATATTAAAAAAAAATTTTTTTTTTTTAGATGAGGTGGCGCCATTATGTGGCGCCACGTGCAGGAGTGTGCACACTCTCCTACACACTAGTGTGTAGGAGAGCACTAGCAATATTTGTACATGAAAACCAATGGGGTTTTGTACACAAGTGTTTCCCAATGTTTTGGTTTTTGATACAATCAGGTCCCCCAAATTTTTCTCTCTCCCCTTTTGCCCAACCCTGGATCTCCAACCTTTCAAAAATTAACACCACAGATCCTTTCTATTAAAGTTGAATATTTTAGTTGGAGGAAAATTTGAAATATCATTTTTTTAAAAGAAAATTATAATAGTCCAAAAAAAAAAAAAAGAAAAGAAAGAAAGAAAGAACCCCGCCCCCCTCCATCCTGCCAAAATACACATTTCTGGCATCGTCCGCACCACGGCATCCCATCGGTGGAATTGAACTGACATGGAAAGAGGAAAAAGAGATGGCGGAGATGGTCATTAAGGCTGGTCATGCCACCCTGTCAGGCCACCTCCAATGCAAGCCTCTCAAAATGAAGGTCTTCCAGTATATTCATTTTGGTCATCTCTAATGCAATTGTCAATTGTCAATTGCTAAATTTCATTTTAGAGAGAGATTTGAATAAAAATTGTTAGAGGGTCCCACATATTTCCAATTTTGTATTTTTTTAATCACTTTTCTTTCATTTATCCTACGTTTTCCCATTTTTCTATATAAATTCCCGTGCCACGTTTAAAAATAAGCATTTATCTAAAATTCTTCAAGTACTATTTTATTATTAATTTTGAATTTATTTTTACATCTCATCTTTTTCACTTTTATCTCACTTTCTTCCCGACCCTTCTTTTCATTTATTTTCAAATAAAATAATCATTTTCTTCCTATCTCTCTTCTTCACATCATTTGACAATTGATATTTGCATTGGAGATAACCTTAAAGTGGGAAGCTTATCCATCTACAGATGGAAGACTCAAATGAAAAATGAAAAAGGAGAGAGAACCTCATGTTTCTACGGTGTTTTTGATTGGTTAAGTGAGGCTGTGAGACTGCTTGTTTCAAACCAGAGCCCCAAATTGCAGCACCTCAATGCTAATGTCTATCGTGGTCCCCACTGGAGGGGAGATAAAACACAATTGGTTGCCTTGTCCCATATATTTCCATTTTTATTTTTTTTTAAATCACTTTCATCTCATATTTTCTCCAATTTTTCTTCCTCAACCTCCGTACCATATCCATAAATAAGCATATATCTAGACATCTTTCATTGCTATATTATTATTATTTTTAAATTTATTTCTCGATCTCTCTCCTTTTTAATTTTTCCATCTCAATTTATAAAAATAATCGGATACCAATATATTAACAATTTAAATCTCAATATATTAAGATTTGATTATGACATATGGTTACGGGGGATACTATACGTATGGCCAAAAGCAGAACTCATGCCGTCGAAACAGTTTTTAAAACACCAACTTTAGTGCACACGATGTTAATTCCCTTCTTAATCACTTAACCATTATTTATTACTGCGATAATGATTCCATAAACTGTGGGTCAATCACACAGAAAATGACTCATAGTACCCGCTGGTTTCCTTTTTAAATTCAAAAACAATGGACTCTTCCCAAAACCTTGTTTAAACCGCTTCTAGTTTTCTACACCCCCAATTTTGTCTCACACACAGTTTTCCCCCCCTCTCTCTCTCGCTATATATCCAAATCCACCCATCCCTCATTTTCAACTCCCACAAACACACACACACACACAGAGAAAAAGAAATCCCAAACAGTTCCCAAGAAAAAACCCAATTCAAAATCTTGATTCATTTCACAAGTTCATCATCAAAAAATGAGCATTAAAATGGCAGCAAGGAAGGCATGGATGGTAGCAGCGAGCATTGGAGCAGTGGAGGGATTGAAAGATCAAGGAGTTTGCAGATGGAATTATCCTTTGAGATTACTGCATAATCATGTGAAGAATGATGTAAAATTTTATTATCAGACTAAGATTCTTCCTTCATTTGCAAGATTTTCATCCTCTGCTGCTGTTGTTGGGAAGAAGATGGGAGAGGAGAGAATGAAGAGAACTGAGAAGTCGATGAAGACAGTCATGGATTTGAGCTGTTGGGGTCCCAGTACTGTTAGATTTTAGGAATTTTTATTTATTTGGTTGATGTATAGCTGATGCTACAAGATCCTCTAATTTTGAAGAAAATATTGTGGGGCCAAAGTTGCAATTTTGAGATATATGACGATCATCGGAATTATTTAGTTCCCCACGTGAGCACGTACGCAACCTGACATGGGGAAGTCTGGTGACGGCATGTCACCAGACCGAGAATTTTTGACAATCATACGTTGAACTCTTTTCAATAATCTCTATAAATAACTTTCCAAAAAAAAAAAAAAAAAATCTCTATAAATAACCAACCCTATAGGTCCGCTGTGAGCACATTCGCTCTGCTTATTATCATCTTACACGTTTAAATTTTTGTTTTATTACCAACATGTCATCACTATATTGATAGTGAAATACAATGTGACCATTGTAAATATGCCGTTGAACAAAATTCCAGTAAAATTTTTTATTTTAATCGTTTAAAGGTAATATAATCTGTGGCAGGTATTAGATTTATTGTATTCACGGGCTACCTTAATATGGCGTGTGATCAACACTGGGACATCTTGTAATCACATGTAATTATACTGTGTATTTCATAAACACAATAAATTATTATCTAACATTGAGATATTGTGTATTTCGTCAACACAATAAATTATACTCTATGTTTGTAGTCACTTGTACTTATTCTTTTCATCTGTTAAAGTATGATACCACATTTGTTTTAGAATTTGTCTTTTTGACAGATAATAGTTAATATATTGAGTTAAGATCTGTAATCCCACTTTATGTTTTTTAATGTGTCATAATCAATCAAAATAATCAATGCCAAATATAAATCCAATGATAAGAATACTTTGGTCGGACGGAATAGTTTAAGAAATAGAATATGAGGTAGTAGATCTCTCGGCTCAAATATATTTGTCACATTCTAGCATTTTTTATTTTTAATTATATATATATACATATATATGTGTGTATATATATATATATCAACTCCTATATTATAAGAGTCAATAACTTGGGTACTATTCATTCCACCCAGGGCCGGGCCGGTCCTTATGTAGAGGCCATTGAGGCCTTCGCCTCAGGCGCCACGGACGCAATCTGGGTTGGCCCATTGAGCCATCAGCTGTCCAATAAAAAAAATTAGAAGCCCACACCAACCGGCAACAGAGATATTTTTTCTTCTGTATGTAATGTCTGGGCTTGAGACTGTTGCAATGTTGCCTCCATCGCTTGGAGTAGTTTGTCGACCAACCGCCGCTAGCCAAACATCAACCAATTCAACCCAATTTTAAGCAGCAAATTGCAAGAAGAAGATTTTTAATTTTGAATTTTCAGATTTCCCCTATGGCCTTTGGTATCGGTATGTTGCAATTGCAAATGGCAATCTCAATTCCTTTAAATCTTAATCTTAATCTTGTAACTTCTTGTTCTTGTTCTTATTTTAAATTGTAATCTTAATTTTGTTCTTGTAATCTTATTGTAATTTTAAAATTCATATGATGATAATTGATATCCTTTCTTGCTGAGCAACGGAAATTGGGATTTGGGAATAGCCACCGAATAGATGATTTAATGTTTTGTGTCATTGTATGATGTGATTAGATTTACCCATAGTTATCATAAATTCATAATTCCATATGTAATTTAAATTTCATAGTGTTCTTAAATTTATGCATATTCATAGGAAAATATATGTATATTTATACGTATATGACTATATGTATATGTATAATGCTAATCTATTGGTTATTGTATTGACTAAGTGGCTGTATTCTATTGTTAAACAAATTCTGAAATTCATGACTCGTTTAGAAGCCTGTTTATATACTTTATTGCTTTATTATGGAGTTTTAAGTAATAAATTATTTGCTTATTATTGTAATGGATAATAGATGTTTATTGACAGGATTTGTTACAAATCACCACTTTCATTTACTCATACTGTAATATCTCTATTTTGAGGTAAGCAATAGTTTGTCATTACTCATTTAATAAATTGTTGAAAATAAATGTGGCCTTGCCGGCCTATATGAATTTTTCACGGTTGGTTTGCATGAATATAGCCTTGTCAGCTTATATAAATGTCGCCTTATCGACTTATATGTGATCTTTTTACAAGCTAATTAATAATTAGGAGTACGTTTAAAAAAATTTCGTTGCTGGGGACTGCTGCCCGAGGGCGCCTGATTGATGTCTCGCCTCGGGCTATAAAAACCACAGGACCGGCGCTAATTCCATCGTCGTAAAAATGACGCTGTTTAGTACAGCTACAAGTCAAAACAACGTCGTTTTGATGCCTTTGCAACCGGATAGTCCATTTCTAGTTCTTGTGGATTTGGACCGGCCCAACAAGATTTCACCCAATATATTGGATAGGAAGACTTACAATTGATCTAAGGGCGTGTTAAACAAATGATTTAAGTAGGACTAATGTTAGAGCATCTCCAGCACACTCTTTAAATTTAAAATACTATTTAATTTAAAGATTATGGTCTTAAACTCATACTCCAACAGCCTCTTTAAATTAGCTTTTTAGTTTAGAGAGTGGGTTTGGCTCTTTAAATTTGGAGAGCCAAACTCACTCTTTATTTGGTTTTGTATTTACCCATTTAATACATTCACACCTCTAGATATATTCTTTATTTTGATTTGTATTTACCCATTTAATGCATTCACACCTCTAGATATATTTATTTATTGACTTTTTACAAATTTCGAGATCAATTGCAAAATTCAATACTTTTGCCTACACAAATATAAAGAGTGTGTTGGAACATATAAAAAAACCCACTCTTTAAATTAATAAATACTCTTTATTTCTTAAAAGATACTCTTTAAATATAAAGAGGCTATTGGAGTTGCTCTTAGCGCGAACCATTGGCTGGTCATATGGTTAATTGTTTATTAAATAGCATTAAGTCACAGCTTTTTGTGACTAACAAATTCAATTAAGTCACAGTTTTTTTGTGATAAACAAATTCAATTATATCTAACCATACCATGGCAAACGTCCGATAAGTTCTGATGGAAAAATTAGGTACCAATCATATGTAACAAAGGTTCATACAGAGTTGATCAATGTACTTGAAATTATGATATACTAAAATAACGTGACAGACAATTTTTAAAAAATAAAATAAAATGAGCGAGATAAAACAGGAACATAATTTCTTCAAATCGGTTATATGGATGGAAAAACCAGTCTCAAATAGAGATTAGGTTTTTTTTTTTTTTGGAGAGAGAGAGATTTTATGGGGAGCTAAAAGCATTTATCTGCTCATTCCCCCATACTCATGCAAAAGCACAAATAAATCTCGACAAGTATATTTGACTGATTAGTAAAAATTACTCCCTTTGTTTAATTTTGTTCTATTTTTAACAGAGACTCAAAAATTGAATCAATATACCTAGAGAAGTCAATTTACACGCATTTTTGCTAATACACTTATATTTAATCAATGGTAAGTTATATTCGCACTACACCTTTTTATAACCACGCCATGTTTTTAATTGGATTAGATGTCGTTTATAACTTATTGTATTCATGTGCCTATTTTTTTAATTACAATTTTATTCTCAATCTGTCATTGACTAGTGTATCTTGTATTCAATAAAAGATGTCAACTAAAATTTTCATTAAAAAACGTGATTAAATATCTTAAATAAGTTTTTTTTAAAGCCTAATAGTTAAGTGTCATTATTTATTTTTCCTCATTTGAAAGCACGATAATAAAAAAATTTTGGACAAACATCATTATTTGAGGCAAGAAGTACTAATTAATAGAAGATTGCATAAAAGAATGAGACAAAAATATTAGGGGATATAACTGTAAAAATAGATAAATCTCATGGACAATTAAAAATAAAATAAAATAAAATGTAGTACATTTATAAAAATATGTAATGTCAGTATTTTTTGCCTTAATCAATTCAGGCCCTATTCTATACACCAACTAATTCAAAAACTTCAATCTATTTTTTCTCTTCATCATTTTCTACTACTCAAATATTGATTTGATAATTTATTTATATTTTTAATATATCTTCACTAAATTCCAACCACTCATTATATATGAAATTCGAGTAAATCCAATATTTTAAATTACATGTTGTATAAAACAAGGCTTCAATGCTCTTTGCAATTTTTTTTTTTTTGGGGGGTGGTGGGGAGGGATACTCATTGCAATTTGTGAAAGTAACTATGACATAAATTTCAAGTTTAGTTCCCATTCTACATTAATTAATGACAAAATATCCTCTATGTAGGTTTCCATTATCCTTTATTTAAGATAATTAGAATGTGATATATTAGGAAGTGAAAATTTTAAAATACACTGGGTATGATTTTGTGTGCATTTTTTTTGTTTAAAAATTGACTAAAATAGATAGATAGTGATGGGGACCACGAGATGTATCGATATTAATGAGTGATGACGTGAGGTGTGTGGTTGATATTAATATTTGACTTTGACTTTTAGTAGTAAATGATTTTAAGGTAAAAAAAAAAATAATATGAACACACGCTGGATTTTACTCACTCCGTCCAATTTATAAAGCATTGCTATTCGGTTTTTTTTCCCTCTCTCCTTCTCTCTTTTATTTAATTTTCTTTTCCAAAAGCATTTTTTAAAGGTACAAAAGGGGGGGAATTAATTGTGGGTATTCAAACCCTGATTCTATTCCGCCAAATAAGGTGCAGAGCCGTGAACCGCTAGATCAACCCTTCTTTACCTAACATTTAATTTAATTTTTCTACGAAATTCTTAAGATTTATTAATAAACTAAGAAAATTATGTACATAATGATTTGGTTTTCTAAATAAAATTATATATAAGGTAATTATATCAATTTAGTGAATGACGTAGAAATTTACATACTATAAATTTATTTATTTATTTATTTTTTGAGGGGATACATACTCTACATCTAGCATATAATCATGTGTATTTATCCATTTTATTAATTTTTTAAAATTAATGATTATCAAATAGATTATCTTTTATTATGTCATTTATTATGTTATTCAAGTTAACACTTTCCCAAAATTATTTTATTGTTCGGTATTTTTATTTTTTAGGCAGAACAGTGTTAATACAATGAACATAGGCTGCCAAACACGTCATTACCAAAACCAACAATATCAAACCCATCAGTTCACAGAAAACCGTTGGATGAAAGTCTAATGGCTTCGCCGCCGTTTTCACTTTTCTCCGTTCGGGAAGCCGTAACTCTGTTCTTAACATGTCCCTTCTCTCTCTAGTCTCTATATATAGATGCCTGAAAGCATTAAGCACTTGAACCACCATCTTATCAAGTCTTTGGTATCCTGTGTTTTTACTTTCAACTGCAAAATTTTCCCATTAATTAGCTATCAATGAGTGGTAAAGGTGGTGTGTGTAAATTTGAGACAGCATTAAAGAGCATGATGCAGCATAATAAATGTGGCTTTGCGGAATCGGGGAATGGCAAGGCCAATTATGCGAGGCGGAGCGGCGGTGGCGATGGGCGGAAGACGGTGGCGGCAGATGAAGAATGGAGGAGAGTCCACGAGAAGGCTGAACATCTCTTCCATTTGATATATTGGGGGCCCAATTAGAAATTAATTAATTATTATTTTTTATTTATCATAATTATATAGAGGAGAACACACTTGTTGTGTTTAGATTAAGGGTATGTTTGATAGAGATTTAAGTTTTTAAAGTAAATTAAGTACGTGGTTGATAGTAGAAGAGGATGGTATAAATAAATAAATAAATAATTGTCAAATATGTTAGAAGAGTAATTAAAAATAAAAGTTGAAAAGTGGATTTTTAATATTAAAGAGATTAGATTAGATGTGTATCAAGCATATTCTCATAATAAGCTACTACTTAAAGACGTTTCTACGAAACTGATTCAATGTGTTTCAGGATGATGTGAGATATTAATTGAAATACTACAATAATTCCCAAAGTATTTTAAAGTGTTCCAGATCAAATTTATAGAGCTCTAACGCATTTCTTTCTTCTCCATAATTGTTGATATGATCTTATAAATACTACGTTGTGTTACAAATACATAGCCTTCATAGGTGCCGCTTGGCAGCATCACATCATATGTATATACACATGACATCGTTGTTAAATATGAAGACATATTGCTTATTTTAAAATAGCACTCTTTCGAGATAGAATTTTTAATGGCCGACTTCTTCCATAATGGTCCCGCTTACTTCTACTAGACCCAAAAATTCTTCAATTGGTTTGCGAATTTACTATTTAGAGTCATCGTTCATCAAGCATTTTGCCTTCACCATTTTACATTGCAAGTTTAGATAAGAAATGTACAAGATATTTTTCATAATAATAATTCACTTATAAGTTATAACATAGTGAATTATAAGTTATTAGTGTTATTATCAAAGAAAAAGATTTTAATATCAAATTTCGTTGACTCGCCTGATGAGCGGAGCCGAGTCAAGCCAAGCGGATCTCATTTAACACACGCGCTCGAGTTAGGCACGTACATAAGTGATCATTAAGTTATACCATACCAAGTTATACTGTCGATAATTTAAGGATGCTATCAATCTATGGCACGAGCCTTAATATTTCCTGCACAAAGACCTAACGCAATATCTACTCATAATAATTTCTGTTATTGTATTTAAAATTTATGTTTAGGTGCCTCAATAGTAGCCAGTCCGTTAGCTCAAGAATTTAATAATATAATTTTTTATTGCATTAGGAGATTTGTGAACCAAATTGTTTGGTCTTGCTCGATTGACTGGTTCTTTGTTTGACTCCATTGAGTAGAAGGACTGTCCTCCAAACTTTATTTCTGATATTGTTCGTGCAAGAAAACAAATAGTAGTCATTTCTTGACAATGTATTTAATGATATGTAACTTATAGAAGTGCCAAAGTCTACAATTTATTTAACATTTTAGATAAATTAATAATTACAAGCATGGTTGTCAGAATCGCGATCCAAATCATAGGGCCGTACGATCCTATATGAAAAAATTGATTTGGATTGTGCACGGGATTGCTTTTTCATAGGATCGCTATGGGACCAGTTCAGGATCGTATGGAATCGAGTGTAGGATCGTGTAAATAATTGGCATGATGATGTGTTTGATTTTTTTTTTTTAAGAAATAAATTTAGAAATGCTTGAAAATGACATTTAAAAGATAATGATGATGTTTTATTCATAAAGATGCTAGATGAATCAATAATATTGATGTTATGGATTGTTTATTAACTAGATGAACACTTGGATTTTAATTTCCCATTTGTTTTAAAATTAATTATTAACTATATATTCTAAATCGTTATAATTTTTGTTTTTCATTATTAATACATTTTTAGATTAGAAAATATTTTTCAACCATTATTTTATTGGATCTTATGATCCTTGATCCGATCCAATGATTTGATCATGAGGATTCCTTCACCTATCCAATCCAAAAATACAATCATGATAACCTTGATTACAAGTGTCACAACACTTGTCTTTAATTTTTGATTTGCATGAAAGTTGATATTTAAATAGAATGATTTATGTTTTTGGACTAATGAATGAAATTAAATTTCTTTTCTACTACAATTAAGCACATCTAAATTTTCCTTTTCCTTTTCTTTTTCTTTTTGAAATTATCTAATCTTTCTTATTTATAGCAAAATAGTCTAATGATATCCTTAAGAACTAATATTAGGTGTGCACCCATTTTGTAAACTAACACCCCTCAGCGAAACTCTTCAAATACAAAAAAAAAAAAAAAAAGTAGATAAAAATGATACTCTCTCTATCCCATTTTGATACGGTTGATTTTCCTTTTTATCCATCTCAAAATATATACTACTTTTTTTATTAGTGTAAATTACTTCTTTATTTTTTAATCAATCACTGTTTATTATGCATGGTTATTAATAAAAGTAAATTATCATATTTAATATATGGATATATTGAGAAAATATACAAGTAAAATTTATATTTTCAATAAATATTAATTTTAAAATTTTAATTCGTATGAAAATCAAATCATACCTATCAAAATGGGATGAAGTGAAATATTTATTCAAAGTGTACCGTGTGCACCCAGAGTATAAAAATCGGTGTACGCAATATGTAATCCTATCTTAATCACATCTGGATAATGTCATTTAAGTACCCAATTAATTCTTACCATCCAACGACGCTACACCAACAAACCTGCCGACCAATCACAAATGATATCTAATCCACCGTATTCATTCGTTACACTTGTTTTCTACGATTATTCAATGCTAATAATAATACCAACTAAATAATTTTATGTTTCCCTCCCCCACGCATTAATGCCTGCGTGTAAGTACCACTCACCGTGCTCTATGGAGCTTGTACCTTGGTCCTCATTTTTAAATATACTATTTTTCCAATTATTATAATTTTTAAAAATATCATGTTTTCAAAGATAAAGTCATCGTTAAAACAAAAAATTCAATTGCAAAGTACTCTCCGTCCCGCAAAGATGGTTTTTCCATTTTCATTTTCACAAAGATTAATAAATTTCAATTAATGATATTGGAAAAGTAATATTTTATAACATAACTCCTAATATACCCTTAAATTTATTTATTACTCTATTTTAATACTTAATATTGATAACGATACACATTAAATAGAAACATATAAAAAAATTAAGAAATTAAATATGAAAATGAAATTATATTTTAGAATAGAGGGAGTAAAATACTACTAAAGTTAATGTTAAATTGGTAGACGCGCCTCACGTGTATGTCAATATGAAAATGACAAATAGTTGATTAAACCATGTAATTTTTCTGCCTAATTTATTTTCTTTTTCTAAATTTATGAATATATGAAATCAGAAAATGCTTAAAATTTTAGAAAAATAGATGAAACTAGAAGGTTGCAAGGTGATATCAAATTATTATTTTTGCTCCTTTCAAATCGATCATGCGAACCACATCAAATAATTTAACATAATATTGAGTTTAATGTTCAAAAAAATTTTAAATACATTTTTTTGGAAAGTAAGAAACGTGATAATTATTACATCTAAAGGTTTTAAGACCGTATTTATTGACTTATATTTTAATTAAAATGGAGCTTTGCTTATAATTTAAAAACTAGTATCACGCCCGTGCGATGCACGGAAACAATTAAATTTATGTATAATAAATAATTGATATATTTTTTGCATCGTAGATTGCATAATTATAAACAATTATTGAAATTTATAATATCATACATTATAGTCAATGAAAAATGCGGTGTAAAGTCACAATTGTAAATTATAAAAATTTACGTGCATTACATAATTAAGAAGTTTATCAAAACATTTACTTTAATTCTAATTGCCAGATAGATCGCACAATAATACTCATGGAGAATAATTAATTGTAAACGAACCATCGAATGAATATATAAAAATTCTTTGATTATCAAAAGTGCCTTTCTCAGACATATCAAATTTATATCAACACATTTTTTCTTTCCGAAATGGACATTACACAATCTAAATTTTATGATTTTATGCATTCTTTTAGTGATTAGCGAATTGCTTCTTAATTTTAAATCTATTATATAAAGTATTATGTTTAATTTTATGTAACTTAAATTTGCAGTGATACCGATAATTTTCCGTGATCTACACAATTCATTTGATTTTTTTACATCTACATAATTCATTTGATTTCTTTCCATTTATGTAAACTATATGTTATTTGTAGAATCTAAAAATTTTTATTTTTAATTTTATATACTTACAAAAGGTAAAAGCATGCAACGAAAATCCAAAGCTAATAACATATCACATCGCCTTTATTAAAAATGAAAAACATTAATTAATTTTTTTAATTAAATCATGTGCCATGTACGCTAATAGCATCCGCCAAATGCGATACTTCAATTATAATAATTTAAGGATTAACAAATTACTATTTTACTTAAAAATAAATATATTATCCAATATAAATTCAATTATCATTTTAACCACTCACTATTTGATTTTAAAAAAGAAAAAGTCAAAGACACCTACTATTTTTTAATGTACCAATTCACATAACTATTCAAAATATCAAAAGCTATAATTTTATCATGATAAAATTAAATAAAAATAAAAATATTTATTATTTAATATTTTGAATTAGAACTTTAAAATGAAATTATATTCAAAGTCTTTCAAAATAAATTTTTCTCATTAAATGTTTGTTTTAAATATTGGTTTATTTTCAATTATGTTTTTAATTACTACTAATTAATGTTGGTTTATTTCAAAACTAATTTTATAATTTTCTTAAAATATTTAATATGTGTCATGTTGGCATCTTTGCCTACATGGAACTTCACAAATTATATTATAAAGATTAATGATATGATAATATAGCAATCTGTAATATAAAGATAAAGATTAATAAATTACTTTATATTTAAAAATAAATAAATTATTCAAATAAAATTCAATTATAATTTTAGCATCGTGATTTGATTTAAGAATAATCCACAATTTGAATAATTCAATATACATTACAAATCAAATTTATCTAAAACTATAACATTTTTTAACACTACAAATAAATAAATAAAATAAATATTATTTAATGTTTTTAATTAGAAATTTGAAAAATGAAATTACATTTAAAGTTTTCCAAAGCTAATTTTTTTCTTATTAAATTTTATTTATCACATTTAATGATAAATTTATGTTTCATTAAAACATATTTCTAGTTAAAGAATTTTTGCATATTTAAAATTACCAATTAATGTTGATTTATTTCAAAAAAATGGAATTTTCTTTTCTTAACTACAAAATTGATTTTTATGCTTTTTTAAAAATATTAATGAGTGCCACGTTGGCACTGTTGCTAACGTGGCACTCCTCTTTTTATAATATAAAGATTATACTACTAGCATACAATTTGAAAAATATAAATTGGCCGGTGGTTTTGAAAAATAATAATAAAATAAAAAAAGGTTAGAAATTATGGAGGATTCTGTATTCTTATGGCTCCTTGAGATACTGGCTCCGATCACATAAGCTTATGATCGAACCCTTTTCTATAGAAAGAAGGTGAAAGGTACAACCACAGCAAGCCAGGTATTGGTTACATGATGATGAGTTGGATCAACTGTGAGCGGATGTTAAATACAAATCAATCAGTTTTAAATCTCTGATTGAAGTCCGATTACGCTTTCTCTCATCACTTTCCTCCTCCCCACACCTGAAAACCATCTCCTTCTCTCGCGAACAATTTTTTTTTTTTTTTTTTAAAAAGAAGGGAAGAAAATAAATTATAAATACCAGATAAATAAGTCTTCTCCTCCTCTTGACTTTTTGACAAACAGAAATCAATCCTATCCATAGTCAACGCAACTGATCTTCTGTAATCATCGGAAAAGGAGGAAAAAGCTTCCAATCAATCTGAGAATTGCGTCAGATTCCGGCGAACATGGCGATTGCCGACGGTCACCACGGACGCCAGAAGTGGAGACTTTGTGTGCTTTGGCAGTCTGCAACGGCGTCTTCTTCTCCTTCATCTACGCAGAATCTTCGTAATAACTCTCAGAATCATAACTACCAAAACGGCAGCGTCCGTTCCGGCAACCGGTCCTCGTCAACCACCGTCTCTTCGGTTGCCAGATCGCTCCTTCCGGCTCGACGAAGGCTCCGCCTCGATCCTTCGAGCAATTTATACTTCCCTGTGCGTTACAGCTGGCTCTTTTTATCTTCAATTTAGAGTGATTATTGTTCAATTATCACATCATTGGAAGCAATTCTTGTCCTCTGATCCAGTGTTTTTGAAGAAGGAAACAAATTGAAAGTTTGCACCATCTGAAGCATTTGCATTTTTATGTTATTTCGACTGCTCATTTATTGATTGTGTTATACTATGCGTGAATATTTCCAGATGAACCAGGAAAGCAGGCGAGGAGTGCTATTGGGATTAAGAATTCCAGCAAGTCTTATGTTGCATTTAAGGTAATGATTTATGTGGTTCTATTTATTTATTTATTTACTTATTTTTTGTCAGGAGTCTTATCCATTGCATGCGCAATATTAATTTTCTTTTTAAATAATTAGTCATTTGATACTTTGCAGTACAATGCTTTCTTTGTTTTTGCATCGATGTTGGTTAAAATAATGGTATAAAGATGATTTTTAAAGATATTATTAGCATTTTCCTTAGAAGAAACTAATAATCAAGCTATTAGTTGACAAGCCGTGTGGTGAAGTTGCTGATCACCTTTTTCTGTTTTTTTTTTATGCTTGTTTTTGTTTTTGGTTTAGTTTCAAACTACTGCGCCAAAGAGTTGTTATATGCGGCCCCCTGGAGGCATTCTTGCTCCTGGAGAAAGTCTTGTTGCTTCTGGTAATTTGCCTTTTTTCTGATACTAGACCATTTAAAACTTGAGTCAGATGGGTGTATGTATGCCCAGAGTCTGTGGATCGCTCTAGGCAAAACCGCCTGTCCCTTGCTTGAACCTCAGTCCCCTATGTTAATAGTACATTTTATGCTGATTTATCTTGTGTGATAAGATGCCATCTGAATATGAATACGTATTTGATTGACAGTTTTCAAGTTTGTGGAGCATCCAGAGAACAATGAAAAGCCATTTGACCAGAAGATCAATGTCAAGTTCAAGATCATGAGTCTAAAGGTCAAAGAAGGAATAGATTACGTCCCTGAGTTGGTGAGTGTTTTACTTATGATATTAGTTCCCAAATGCTCATCGACCAATTGGTGAGTAAAGGTTGAACCACTATATAATTAGCTGCTTGCATAATGGCTGTCATAATTTTGAGATTAGAATATTAGATTGAACATTATTTCTGATTCCATGAGTTAAATTCTCTTTTTCACATACACACTAACCTCACTTATTGAACCATTAAGGGAGTGCTTAATCACTTTCAATTAAACATACCCACACATTTTGTAGGAACCAGCAATTACTACCTACTTATTATCTGCATATTCGTAGGACTCACTACTCAGCATCACTTACCAGATATTCACTTATGGTATCACGATGAGTGCCTGCTACCTAATGGACCAGTTTGTCTTTGTGCTTTGGACTTAACTGCCAGTTTATTGGAATTATAGAATAGGGCAACTTCATCTTCTCTTCGATTTCCTTTTTCTTTTTATTTTCTGGTACGGTGGTACCTGCATTTTTGTTGCCTTTTTTTCATTCTCCAAATGAAGGAGGTGTTTCTATATGATCTTTACTTGACTAACCCCCACCCCACTTCCTCAACCCTTAACCCACTTCCTCTTGCATGATGCAATGAAGAAATTGAACATATAAGGAGAGAAAATGACAAGTGACAGAAACTATCTTCCACGATCAGATTAGGTATGTTAAGCACTTAACATACACCATGGTGCTCCACAGCTGCTTCTGCAACGTAGTGGCGCCACTTACCGATTTTTCACTTGTTTATTTTTATCTTTATAGCAAAGAGTTGGTGCTTTTTACCTCACTTGTTAATCCTTTGCTCTGCCAGTGGGCTCGTAATATCTTCTGTCCCCTGTTTCATTTGGAGGCTTTTGCTTTCTCAGTGTTAGCATCTCCAAAGAACATTATGTTAGCGCTTTGCTCTACCAGTGGATTCACAATAGTTTCAGAACCCATTTGGTGTTTCATGTGGAGGTCTTTTCTTCCTCGGGGTTAGAATCTCTGAGGAATGAGGAAGTTATTATGTTTAACAAAGATGGACATTTTTCTATTATTTTCTTTCAGATCACTGATTTTTGATAGAAGAAACTTACTTATGTTGGGGTTAGATCCTTGGTGCTGGTCGCCCATTTAGGCTGACAAAGTTCTTAAAGGCATGAGATTCTGCTATGCTTCCCATTTAGTCTAATGGCCATGTGTGTGTCAGAAATGGAACACTTTCTGGAGTTACAATATCTGTCTTAATCTTTCTGGATACCAAGATCAAAGTTTCTTCAGATTTTACGGGAAGTTGATGAAGTGTGATTTAAATGTTGATAAAAGTTGTGAGACCGTTATGTATGCAGATGTAATTGAAGTTTGATTGGTAGGAAGATAATTTTCATGAAGTCTATGCAACAGAACTAAAATTTACAGGTGTAGGTTGAGTTGGGGAGAAAACTTTGGTTGCAACATCCACGACCTGCATGCCAGTTGATTTTATGAGTTAAAATATTTGTAATCGGGTGTTGCATTACTTATAATTAACATTTTAGTCAGCTTCTACATTTTCTACTTATCTTCTCCTTCAATTTGTCATGTTGCACCTTAAAGATTTGAACGACATGAGCATATCTAGAGCTGAATTAGTGAACTTTATTATTTTACTCTCTCTCTCTCTCTCTACAGTTTGATGAGCAAATTGATCACGTCACTATTGAGCGAATACTGCGTGTTGTCTTCTTGGACCCAGAGCGCTCAACTCCTGTAAGAATCAATTCTCATCAAGTTGTATTTCATATTCTTCCATGCAGTTCAGCCCATTCTCAATTAACACTGTTTTATGCTTATTCAAGGCACTTGAGAAACTGAAGCGTCAATTAGCTGAAGCCGATGCTGCTACTGAAGAACGCAAGAAGCCTCCAGTTGATACAGGTCCACGGGTTGTTGGTGAAGGTCTTGTTATAGATGAATGGGTAAGTAACCACTAAGAAGTTGCTTATGTCTATTATGTGGGAAAAAATTGTGGTACTATTTGTACACTAAACTATATACTGTATCTACACATAAAAAGTTACATTGTTTAGTTAATTGTGGGGCCTTATGAGTAAGTGACCAACATTTAGTGCGAGGAGCAGTATAAATTATTCCCTGCAGATTACAAACCTTATTTGGAAATTGGCTATTGAAATTTTTTCCATTCTAATAACTCTAATGATGCTTTCGTTAATCAATGTTCAGAAGGAGCGAAGGGAGAAATATCTTGCTCGGAAGCAGGTTGAGGCTGTAGATTCTTTGTAAAGGGTTTTTGGAGATGCAAAACTCTGTCTTCCCCAAAATGAACTTTCCTAGTGTTGCTATCTTTGTTATCTGTATTTGTATTTGTAGAATGTTCAGGTTGTTGTAGAGAGTAATAATGTCGTTGGAGGTCATTGCTTTACGAGGGTAAAAACGTAAAATGCATGTCATGGGAATACCCTCCTCCGTGTTGTACTCTACTTTCTTGATTGTATATATTTTTCTTTTTGTGTTCTAAATTTGAACCCTTTTTTTCCTAGAAAGCATCAAACAAGATTGTTCCTTCCATACTAGATTGAATTTTTCATAGTAAGATGAATATTTGGATAGTGTTACTCAAAAAGATTCTTATTCTCTGTCTCTGAAATGGTTTAATCCAATTGCTTGATGCACAATTGACTTTGAAAATTGCCGTGGACAAATAAGGATCATATATCCATTAGACCTATGTTATTATGCCATGCCTGTATGACCCAAATTCTTGGTTGCCACATAACAAGTATATCCTCATCCACACTAGCTTCCCCACGCCCACACCAAAAAAAAAAAAGAAATAAATAAAAAAAAATCCCACCCCACCTGGGTAGTGTATATATAACTTCCCGAACAGATAGACAAAGAAGATAAAGGAAAGAAATTTCTTTACATCCTCAACTTTCCTCTACCACGAATTTATTCCATCATGTTGGAAGGTAAAGCAGTGATCGGCGAGACAGATATGCTCGAAACCATGCAAAGCGATGCACTTCATATAGCAGCACAGGCGCTTGACTTCTTTGATGTCACTGAGGCCACTGAAATAGCCCGTTTCATCAAGAAGGTATACTCAAAACCCTTCAATTTCGTATATTATACTATTCAGTGTTGCCTCTTTATATCGTTCAGTATCGTCTACAAGATGTATCTCTAACCATATAACGGTTTAAGTGTGGTGTTAATTGCAGGAATTTGACAGGCAACATGGACCTGGATGGCAATGCATAGTAGGAACTGATTTTGGTTCATTTGTGACTCATTGCTCTGGCTGCTTCATCTGTTTTTGCGTTGGCAGCCTTACAATTTTGCTGTTTAAAGGATCAACCGGAGAAGAACTACTCGAGGCCGATGAATTTCCACCTCTGGAGACTGTAGCTTGAACCGTTGACTCTTTACATTTTTAAGCTCAATACAAGTTTATTTCAAACACACCCCACCCCCACCAAAAAAAGCTTCATACATGTATAATTTAAAGAAGACAATTAAAGGCCATGAGTTAGTTTTGATGCGATATATACTCATGGTTCGTGTAATCTTGCAATCTTTCATGGACTTCATCAATTAGATAAATAGGAGAAGAGTTGTGTTACAAAGCAAATCAAAGTAGTGAATTAAGGAGTAAATCACAGATAAAGTGCATTGAAAAACGTGGTTTATTACTCAAGGGAAATTCTGAATAAGAAAATAATTTGAAGTGTGTAAAGAAGGTTATAGACTCTTTATTTATGATTTACGAAGTGTTAAGCACGAAAGATCACAAGTACTAAAAATGAATAATAAGAGAAAAAAGAATAGATGATCGTTGCGTTTAAAAACATGCCCATGGGCCACCATCATCAGTGGACTAGCATGTACAACAGAGAAAATTTGAGTTTAAAAACATTCTGCAACTTGTATGCCCAATATAGTTGTGGACTTTGTGAGAATTAATGTTATCACTTATCCACAGTGGATAGGAGAACTGAAACTACACACGGGAAATGATCACGTACAAGTGGGAAAGTGCTAGCATGGTCACCCCAAGAGTGAGCCGATTGAAATGAGTTGAAAAAATGAAAATATATAAGATTTCATACAATATGTCGATGTGTTACTAATAACAAGCTTTGTTTGTGAACAAAAGTATTGATCACCTTCATCAAACATGCCCGTCGTGGTAGGAAAAAGAAATAAATAAATAAAAGAAGAGGAAGAAGAAAATTGAAATTGAAAATCTTTTTGGAACATCTCACCCCGTTGTTCGTGGTGGGCATGTCAATATCCTATCGGATGTTGGTAGGTCAACATAATTGTGCTAGGAAAATGATCTCCTTTTAACAGTTAGAATGCGTCAACATGCTCTCACAACCAATTGCGGGTTGACATGTGGTAGAAATAATTTTAAATTTAAAAAAGAGGAGAATGATATTTGATAAGTGTCAACATGCCCTCTAGGTCTCTGCTAGTGGCAGGATGAAATGTGATTTAAAGTTAGAAATTTATATGAAAAAAAAAAAACCCCCTATCATGTATGAATTGGCGTAGACCTTCCAACATATGCTTCTAGTCATATGGGGCAAGGGATGAGATAATTTTGCCACCGTGAGATGTGAATAAGTCGATCGAATTGACATTTGAAGAACAATGTATGGTCACAATTTGATTCCAATTTTTTCATTCCCTACATCTGTTCTCTAGGTATTATAAGTTCTTGAAGGTCATGATTTTGAATTTGATAGTAGAAATGGGAGACAATAATGGACTGATCAAAATAAATAAATTACAAAAAAAGAAAAAGAAAAAAAGGCCAAATCTAAAATCATTCTTTCGACAAATCACTTAAAGACCATACATACTATATACAGTATTACACCTTGTACTATAATTCATACCAAATTTGAAGAGTGTCTACTATATATTATATAATTTTAGGTTTTGGTTGAATTTTAATTTAAAAAATAATTATTTGGATGATAATTTAGTTATAATTGTGTTATATTATTAAGAATATGCCACGTTATACGGTGGTTATGTATGTTCCTTTTTTTTTTTTTTTATCTTTTTGCAATTCAATAATATGTTTTGATTTCTTCGTTTTAGAAATATCGACAATTATTTTATATTTTTGTGCTATTTTCAATTCAATTTTGTTAATTACAATCGTGTTGGATTTATATGTCCATCACATAATTAAATGGAGTATTAGTAAAATTAACTATATTCACATTCTTTTTTATTTACTTAAACTGTGCTTTTATTATGTGTTAAAACAATTACATTAATTAATCATTACTAATTTGATGTCAAATTCTTTACATATTGATTGTCTTATATTTTTTTACTGCTAACGTTCATGAAATCATTTTTTTTAATCATTGAGTTAAACTTTTCATAGAAATTCCCACATAATTAATTTAATTGTATAATCCACTACTTCATTTAATTTCTTCTTCTCATTTTAGGACGTTTTAATGTTCTACTTAAAAAAAAATTGTAACACCTCACTATATATCTCTATATATCATAATTATAGTAATTATTCAAATGCCATTATATTTTTAATTTTTTTCAATAGTTAAGATGTAACACAGTTCTTCATTATAAAACTATTAATTAATTAAGTTTTGCATCTTGATTCTAAAATTTTAATAAGATTATACAAATATTATTATTAATTTTAGTCAATGAGTTCTTTTAAATA
This sequence comes from Jasminum sambac, assembly GCA_018223645.1. Taxonomy (NCBI): domain Eukaryota; kingdom Viridiplantae; phylum Streptophyta; class Magnoliopsida; order Lamiales; family Oleaceae; genus Jasminum; species Jasminum sambac. The sequence continues at coordinate 16,054,659 of CP073642.1, forward strand.
AATTTTAACAAGATAGAGATAATGTTTTTATAAATAAATAAAGAAATTGGAAAACAATAATAATATACTTGAAAACTCACAATATAAAATAAATATATGTAAATAAATACCATAAGAGCATAAATAGTTATTTTCTAATTTTTGAAATGCATTATAAATCAGGGAATACATTGTATATCAAGAAATAATGTACCTAAAATTCCAAAATTAAACATAAAATATTAGACTAGAACAAATAAAATATTTAGTTATTTGACTTATCGTATTTTTGGAAATTAAACATTGTTGCATAAAGCGAAAATGCTTAAAATGAGTTGGCAAAATATTATTATAAGTAAAATATAATAATAGCGACGCCATTTTTCATGTATTTTATTTTATTAGTTTATGGTTGGAGCATTACTTTCTTCAATACCAAACAGATCTCAATGGAGATAAATTCTTCCACTACTTCACACAAAGAAATGGTAGAGCCAACTTTTCTACACCTTTGTATTAAACAATTTAGGTTATACATTAAATTTATTTTTAAATTCAACATTGCCTCGATTTTGTTTTAAATTTATTTCATTTTCAATTAACATTGTGTTGATTTTATTTTTAATTAATGTAATTATTCTATTGGTACATCGTATAGTTTCTAAACTTTACGAGTTAGTCATGAATATTAATTATTCTTTTGTCGTTTAACAAACAAATAACAACATCCAACTTAAATTTATGTTCAAGATTTTTATTGATGACATCATATTAAAAGTTATGAAAGTTATTGGAGAAGGTATCATATTTTAATTTTAATTTGTAATCACATTGACAATAACCATTTTTTTTACACTATACCCTCAATTTTATATAAGTTCAATTTGGTAATCAAAAAAGTGAAAAAAAAAATTACATAGACTTAAAATCATATGATACGAAATCTTAACTTTTTATATTAGATTATGTTACCATCAACTAAGGATAATAGTGAATGACATGCTAAACAATTTCTTCTTTATTGTTGTTTACCACAATATTCAACTTACATAATGTTACTCACATGCAATATGCAGGGTGAAAAATAGCTAGTAGGGATCAAAATCTCAATAACTTTCAAACTAACAATTCAAACATTTCAAAAACAAAATTAGTTTTATATTTTTGAGATACAATTTCAAGACTCATAACTTGTTTGTTACAATGTTACGTTAAAAGGAAATTATTTGTTAAATTATGATTTTCAACGACTCAAATCAAACGAGTTGTGTTGCACATTCGGCCATCATTATATTTAGTGAGAGTGTTGAAGTCATGCGATCTACTCAACCGCCTAAGACCACCACAACATTTTTTTTTTTTTTTTGAGTTAATATAAAAATAACCCTCAAACAATAAATTTATTGAAGAAGATCATCTCCAACCGTTGGAAACCAAATCTATCTAACCGTTGAAAACCAGAGCAATTGTGAGCGAGAGCTATTCCATTGCCAAACGGCTCTTCACCACATTAAAGGAAATTTGTTGGGATATGGGAGTATATTTGAAATTCGATGAGACCAAAAAACATTAAAAACGGAAGCAAAAAAATAATAATTGACGAACAAACCAACAAAAATGATGAAACTGCATCGAAACTGTATTCATTAAACTTATGTGGCTACAATCTCTGCCCATATGCTGCCCTACTCTAACTTCTTGCTTAATATTCCTTCTAGCTCTATCGTTTTTCTCATGATTTGACCATATTAGCCTTGTTTGGCAAGAGCCCATTTGCTTAATATTATTTAATTTTTCTTATTATAACCATTAGTTTTTAATAATGTTCATTAAATGAGGACCGATTAGAAAACTAATTGTAAAATTTACTTTTCCAACAACTTTTCTTAATCCTTATGAAATAGTCAACAAACCTATATAATTTGGACGAAGTGAGTAAAATCTTTGTGGTGATACAACCAGTGGCGGAGCCAGACTAGTTCATTTGGATATGCACAGAAAAAAATTTTCAAACAAGGGCTGAGAGCCCAAGACATTTACACCAATGTTCACACCACTTTTTATTTGCAAACATAATCCTTAATTTTAGGTCATTATTATTAAAATTATTTTTAACTTTTTTCATCTCTCATTTTTTTTAATAACTCTCAATTAATTAATATAACTGGCCTAAAAATGTTGTTATCAAGTGAAGAAAAAAAAAAATTATTTTCCTTCGTATTGAAAAATAGGTTTGAAACCATAATGAATACGAAAATTTAAATAAATATTTTTCTCCAATTAAAAGTAAATCCCTAAAATATTTAAATAGGAATCATCTAAGAGATCAAATATGTTGATTCCAAAGACATTAAAATTAGAAATATAAAGAAAAAAAAGTTAAAAATGTAATTGAAAAACTAAATAAAGATTAAGACATTAAGTAGTGTTGATAAAATAAAAAAAGTATTGCATATATAAAAAATGTAGTTTATATATAATCACCCATAATTAAAACCAATTGCAAATTAAAAAATAATAATAATAATAATAAATAAATAAAAATTCCATGAAAACGGGGTATTCCTGAGAGCCACTGGATACAACAGTTGATCAGAACTTACATCTTCATGTAATTAATTAATGCAACATGTTGAACTAGACAACTTAATGTTATAGATACTCGAGATATAAACCTTAATTTGGTCTAATTAGTATAATTTATAAGTTTTGATTGCTTTAATTAATTAATATTTTGTTTGTCAGCATTATGTACGGTTGGGTTCAATTTGGTAAAGATGAATTCATTGTTCATGTAAGTTCACATTCATGATCCCTCTTACTTTAGAGGGTGTTAGCGGATGAGTTTTAATGTATTTTTATGAAGAGAGAGTATAATTGGGTGGTGGAGATTTAAAAGAGAAATGATATGTGGATGTGATTTGTTTACCAAATTTAAATTTTAAAAGAACGATTAAAATGAGAAAGAATCACAGACGCTAACAGCCAGAATTGCTTCTTCTATTACAATATTGAAAGGTAATGACCAAATTTTATTGACGAGCATGCAATCTCTACGGCCAAAATGTGTACATATCATTTGCAGGAATGCTGTAATTTGTGACAATACTTGGAGCCATACACCAACATTGATGTTTAATATTTTTCACTTCATCTGTCACATCAACAAAATTAAACCATTATATACAATTCTTTTTTCACAAAAATATGCAAACAAGGGAGGGAATATATATATATATATATATATATATATATATATATATATATATATATGTGTGTGTGTGTGTGTGTGTGTGTGTGTGTGTATCCTACACTTTACCGGTTTATGAAGAAGAAGAGCAAGCCATAATCCATTTTTAAGAGCAAGCAAAATTCATTACACAGAAGTGCTGATTAACAAATGAATAATGCTATATAAACATAGTGACTTATATAATATAATGTGTCAAATTCCTGCGAAGTAAAGTAAGATACACAATATCTACATCACAAAGATAATTGCATGCTTGCATTGCTAAGCTTTTACATGCGTACAAATAGTAGAACTCAAGAAATATGTGACTAGCTAAAATGTGAGTAATGCATAATGGGATATCTAAACAGATTAGAGGTTTGGAATTATAAGAAAGTTTCATCTTGCATCATCATTAATTATTATACTATATATCTCATTTTACAAGATTTCAACAGATTACAAGGTGTAACCCATTTGTCAATTACCATTCTGCATAAACATTAGTCTAAATAGATATTTAGTTGTTCAACTTAGGGGACAAAAAAAAGGGTTCCCAATAACCTTTACCTAACTTTTACTAAACAACATATAAAATAGAATCAGCCGGACTAATTTGTTTGATTACAACGATTGACGTGTACGGATTTACAATGATTGATGAAATATTCATATTGTATCAAAATCTTGTAAAATGGGGAGGTCGACAAATCTTCTCATTTTGCGTCTCTTGGGCATTTCCAAATAGCCCACATAATTAAATTAGTACACTTTAATGCATAAAAGTTCACAATCCATGTTATTTGTGCAGTGATTTGGACAGTTGGACTATTTTAATTATTACTGCTAAAATATACTATCTCCATCCCAAAATTATAGCATTTTTCTTATTTTCACACAAATTAAGAAAAATATAATTAATGGTATTGGAAAAGCATAACTTAAATTTATTTTTCTAATATGCCCTCTCATTTATTAGATATTTTATGTCAACTATTCTATTTTGATGATAATAATGCATATTAAATGAGGGGTATAAAAGACAAATAATATTTTAGCTATATCTTTAAAAGGAATGTGACTTATATTTTGGGACGGACGAAAAAGGAATAGTGAACTATAATTTTGGGACAGAGGTAGTATTCAGTATAATGACGATAACATATTTGAACTATTAATTATTGAAATAACTATTGGAACATCACACTTCATCAAATTTAGACAATTTAGAAACATCATATTATGTCAATCATAGATATATATATATATATATTTATAACTATAACCACCGATAATATTTTGTTACTCACACGTGAATAAAGGAATATGCTTATAAAGATCTATTTGAACAAGATTAAAATTTGATGAGAACATATTTGTACAGAATCAAACTTTAATCTTATTCAAATTAACCATTGTGAGTATATTCTTCTACGCGTCGGCAGAGGAACATTACCTCTTTGACCACAAGGGCCATATATCTTGTGAATTTGTGTGTTTCGTCATTTACCATTTTACCCCATCTATCTAATTCCTCGTTCACGCCTGCAATTATATGGCCTGTGACTTCATGTCTACATCTACAACTACAGAAACCTAACACACAGAGAACACAAACACAGATTCACACACACACACACACACATACAGTGTAAGAGAAAGATAGAGAAACCATGCCAAGATACGAACAACAAAACCCACGTAATTACACTGACAGCGACAATTCCGGTTCAGAAAATGAAACTGTCGAAGAAGAAGAGGAGGAGGAGGAGGAGGAGATGGAGGAGAAAGTTGATCCCACCACCACACACGCAGGCGGTTTCCTCAACCAAAGAAACCGGTACGGGTTCTGGGGAAAAGTCCTCGACCCCCGGTCAACATGGGTTCACGAATGGAACCGAATATTCCTCCTAGTATGCGCCACCGGTTTATTCGTCGACCCTCTCTTCTTCTACACTCTCTCCATCAGCGAAAACTGCATGTGCCTCTTCATCGACGGCTGGTTCGCCATAACCGTCACCGCTCTCCGGTGCATGACCGACGCCTTGCATCTGTTGAACATGTGGTTCCAGTTCAAGATGAACTGCCGCCCCCGCCTCGCAGTGGACGGCGTCTCCCGGCCAACCCAGCTCCGTGGGTCCACGCACCCTCGCGTTGCGATATTTTAAGGCGAAAAGGGGTTTCTTTTTTGATCTCTTCGTCATTCTTCCGATTCCACAGGTAAATAATTAATTGATTAATATATTTTTGATTATTATGATTATTATTATGTTGTTGTTATTGTTGATTAATTGAGAAACATCATTATCAAGAATATTGGAATAACGTAGCAAAGAATGGTGACAAAATGTGAGGATTTGATTTTGGTACGTTTGATTTCAATACTGACTAGTGAAGGTAGTAAGGTGACAAAATCACGCATGTCACAAGTTTGTTCTTATGCATGAGCGCTGCGCTGTTACAGTCAAGCCTTCACTTCATCTACATGTGATACAACTTGGATTTTCTGCAGAATTTACCGTCCAGAGTTTAAATTATATATATATATATATATATTTTATGTGGTATATATTCGTTTCAAAATTTAATTTAATGAAATCAAATATGCATACGAATTGAAGAAGGGTGTGTATACTGGCTTCTTGCACAACTGGAGGGCAAAGCAGTCACTTCACCATCAGTGTCTAGTTTACAACTATATATATATTACTCTACAGTACACATAGGATGTATTTTTATCATTGTCATCTCATACCGTAATATATATGCAAGAAAATGTGAAAATAAATTTATAAATCGTTTAAAAAGGGTAATCATAATTAAGATTTCTATAAAGTGTATTGATGAAGATATATAAATAGGTAATTGTTATGAATGAGAATTAAAAATTAATATTTGAGTTGATAAACCTAAATAATAAAATATATTTACCAAAATAGTCAGAGAATCGGAGATTCACATGCATATATTTACTTATCCTTTTCTTTCCCCCGACCAAAATATATAGCTTTTCTATTTCTGAGGAAAGCTTCAGAATTTAATAAATCTTTAATTAATTAAAATCAGTCAATAAACAAAGTAAAGCCGGAGAAAAAATTAATTTGAAGGGGTGTTCATAACTAAAATAAATAATAAAATTGGTCTAGAAATTGTTAATCTTGTACTAATTTTATTTTTTATTTTTTGGAAATCAATATTGCAGATAGTTTTATGGGTGGTGATACCTGAGCTCTTGGCGAAAGGATCAACGACGAAGGTGATGACAGTGTCGCTGATAATGTTTCTATTCCAATACTTACCGAAAATCTACCACTCTGTATGCCTATTGCGTCGCATGCAAAATCTTTCGGGATATATTTTCGGTACCATTTGGTGGGGAATTGCTCTCAACATGATCGCATACTTCGTCGCATCTCATGTAAGTGCGTCACTCCATCTCGATCGATTACAAATTGTTTAATTACAAATTTTTTAAAAAATAAATTGGAGTTTTTTCAATTATTACAGGCTGTGGGAGCATGTTGGTACTTGCTAGGGACACAAAGGGCTGCAAAATGTTTAAAGCAACAATGCATCTTCACAAAGGGTTGCAACAAGAGAATGTTGGCATGCCAACAACCAATATATTATGGAACAACAAGTTTGATTAGAGATAGATCAAGATTTACTTGGATGGGGCACAAAAATGCAAGGTCTACTTGCCTTGAAAATTACGATAATTTTGATTACGGAGCTTATAAGTGGACCGTTCAACTTTTTACAAACGAAAATCGCTGAGAAAATATTATTTCCTATATTCTGGGGCCTCATGACTCTCAGGTATAATAATATTGAACCACCAACCAGTAATATTTACTGATCATCGCCTGTATATGCATAGAAAGTCACATTATTTTATTTTCCGAATGTAATGAAACAGCACATTTGGGAACTTGGAAAGCACGACGGATTGGTTAGAAGTGGTTTTCATTATCTTTGTTCTTACAACCGGTCTCCTCCTTGTCACAATGTTGATTGGTAACATCAAGGTACTTATCGACCTAATTAATCGAACAATTAGTCTTTTGTTTCATCCTCAAAATTATTTGCCTCATTAATTGTTGGATCAATGTTAGGTGTTTTTGCACGCGACAACGTCAAAGAAACAGGCAATGCAATTGAAGATGAGAAACATAGAATGGTGGATGAGGAAGAGACGATTGCCGCAATCATTCCGGCAAAGAGTGAGGAACTACGAACGACAACGTTGGGCGGCAATGCGCGGAGTAGACGAATGTGAGATGACCCGAAATCTCCCGGAGGGACTTAGAAGGGATATTAAGTATCATCTTTGTCTGGACTTGGTTAGACAGGTAATCCACTAATTAAATCATATTTATGAATAACTAGCAGACATTACTGCTAATAGAGAAAACTTTCAATAAGACAGTTGCACTATGTAGGATAGTGAGACTATCCAATAATGTATGTCCACCTTGGTATTGGAGCTAATGTGGGGCAACAACTTTGCCTGAGCTGTCCAACTCCATTGGTTGGACAGTGTACGTGGGTCCTCTGCTTAGGTGGCAACACGTGAAAACCTTAATCGGAGTACGTGCTCCCATCATCCTATGTAGTGCGGCTATTCTTCCAGAACTTCTATCCTACCGACGATATCAATAGTGATATCAAAGTTTTAGACAGTCCTCTGAATAGACACATGTTTGGTATACAATCATAGGCTTGCTGACTTATATGCATGTATGGAAATATTTGTAGGTGCCTTTGTTCCAGCATATGGATAATCTGGTCCTAGAAAACATTTGTGACCGTGTCAAGTCCCTAATATTCACAAAGGGAGAAACAGTAAGTACAAATTACTCTTACCACACATCATTAATTCACATTTATATTATAGGGTATACATACTAATTCTAATTCTACTACATGCAAATTTTCATCCTATTGAAATTCAAGATAACTAGAGAGGGTGATCCAGTACAAAGAATGCTATTCATAGTAAGAGGCCACCTCCAAAGCAGCCAACTCCTCCGCGATGGCGTCAAGAGTTTTTGCATGTTAGGCCCCGGAAACTTCAGCGGAGATGAGCTTCTCTCATGGTGTCTTCGTCGACCCTTCATCGAACGCCTACCACCTTCTTCCTCAACCCTCACAACCCTAGAAACCACCGAGGCATTCGGCCTAGAAGCTGAGGATGTTAAGTATGTGACTCAACATTTTAGGTACACGTTTGTGAATGAAAAGGTTAAGAGGAGCGCGAGATATTACTCGCCCGGGTGGAGGACTTGGGCGGCGGTGGCTATTCAGTTGGCTTGGAGGAGGTATAAGCATAGGTTGACGCTTACTTCTTTGTCGTTTATTAGGCCAAGAAGGCCGGGGTCGAGGTGTTCTTCGCTTGGGGAGGATCGGTTGAGGCTTTATGCCGCGTTATTAACTTCGCCTAAGCCGAATTTGGATGATTTTGATGTTTGAAAGTTGGTGAAGACTGTGATGAGGATTGTGTTCTTGGGAGATGTTGTTGGGTTAATTGATGTACCATGACTATGTAAGAAGTTATTGTTGTGTGAAGGGAAGTGATTTAGCGTTTTATCTTCATGCAATGACGTTATTTTTTTAAGGTGTTCATAGCAAAATGTAAGATATCGATCTTTATTAATTTAGCTTATGCATATAGTGCGGAATGGGAAAATTTATTTAGTACAGACATATAATAGAAAAAATGTTGTAGGGATAAATCATAACATGCATATTTACATATATGTTTAGCGGAATTTTAAACTTTATACATAGAATTAAAGGAATTTTAAAATTAAATACTGTAGATACAGTCGCCACCTCATGCCCGTATAACTCCACGATTGAGTTATGATGTCACATTGGCATTTACTTGCCACAACAACCACCAAACATGTTGTTTATTATTTATTCAAGTTTTTCTTGTTAAATCATGTAATCACTTTCAATATTGTCCTCGTTAGTATAACTTTTGAAATAAATTAAGCATTTAAGGGTTAAATGTGAATGTTATGCGAGAAGTAATAATTAGTGAAATTCAAACTATTTTATTTGAACAAAAATACTTTTTCTTTAAAAAAAATTATGAAACGCTGTAAGAAAAATAATTTCGTTTTTCTTTTTGTGTATGTGGGTAAAAGGAACCAATAAAGAATTTTATTAAGCACACATTAGACATGATCACACGAAACAAATATGATCTTGTTGGTGTTTATTTATTGTATAAATAGATCTAGTATTCAAACGTAACATCAACGCGGGGATAGCTCAGTTGGGAGAGCGTCAGACTGAAGATCTGAAGGTCGCGTGTTCGATCCACGCTCACCGCATGCTTCTTCTGTTTTTCCCAATTTCATATATTAATTCTTTTTATTTCATTTTCCGATATATAATAATAAATGAACTGATATCATTTCCCTGAATAGATAAATCACGGATAGGGGGATATAAATTCCAGATTTCATAATCTTTCCAAGCCTTCTGATTGGTTGAGGTCGTCCTCACAAATTATCAGCCACCACAATTTCCATACATGAAATCTCAACCACCCATCCATGATTCTCACTCTGTAAACATAAAACCCAACCCTTCACCTCCACATTAATATCAATACTTCTCCAAATTTCCATAGCTTGACATCACCACAGAAGCGACACCAATGGCTGCCACTGCAGGTTCTACCATTGCTGTTAGGGCAGCTTCATTCTTTGGCCAAAACAAGAACTCAAACCCTTCCAGAGATGTTGTCTCTATGGCCATGGGCAAGTCCAAATTCACCATGGTAAAACACCCCTCCCTCCCCCCTTGTATGTTCATATCTTACGATGTATTGTTAGTAAATTTGATTTTTTGGACAGAGTAATGATTTGTGGTATGGACCGGATCGCGTGAAGTACTTGGGCCCGTTCTCGGCCCAAACTCCGCCTTACTTGACCGGAGAATTCCCCGGTGACTATGGTTGGGACACCGCCGGTTTATCTGCTGATCCCGAGGCCTTTGCAAGAAACAGGGCTCTTGAGGTATAATGCAAGTGCTTTTTACTAGCAGAACTATTCTCATGTTTAAAGCGTACAAAATTTATTATGTAAACCGCAAATGTGACAACAGATCACCAACAGATAAGCAAATTCTGTTGAGCATTACAACTGGACTCGTAATTGAAATATCTGTAACATACCAGGTTATTCACGGGCGATGGGCAATGCTCGGAGCTCTAGGATGCATCACCCCAGAGGTTCTTCAAAAATATGTCAAAGTGGACTTCAAAGAGCCAGTTTGGTTCAAGGCTGGGGCCCAAATCTTCTCCGAAGGTGGATTAGACTACTTGGGAAATCCCAATCTTGTACATGCACAGAGCATTTTAGCAGTTCTTGGATTCCAAGTTGTTCTCATGGGACTTGTTGAAGGATTTAGAATCAACGGCTTGGATGGTGTTGGAGAAGGCAACGACCTTTATCCCGGTGGTCAATACTTCGACCCTCTCGGCCTCGCTGATGACCCTGTCACTTTTGCTGAGCTCAAGGTGAAGGAGATCAAGAATGGTAGGCTAGCCATGTTCTCCATGTTCGGGTTCTTCGTTCAGGCTATTGTCACTGGAAAAGGCCCATTAGAGAATCTGTTGGACCATCTTGATAACCCTGTTGCTAACAATGCCTGGGTCTATGCTACCAAGTTCACCCCAGGGTCGTAAGCCCATCATGCTAGATATTGTGTAAATTGCCATCAATTTGATCAAATGATTGGAAAACAGAGAATTCATCTCATGTATTAGTTGAATCAAGAAAATAGCGTGTGACATTTGCATTTCATTTATTTACATCTACCAACCTAGATACAAAATTGCCACAGAATTAGCTCATGAGAACTCATAGCAACTCTCCCATTATCTACCTAATTCATTCGACTGCAAAGCCACAGGAGAATTAAATGAGACGTTTGATGGTAATGTTGTTGTAGAAACAATCAAAAAGCTAAAATGTTTTGATCTTCTTCAGCCCACCATATTGGTCGATTTTCCTTGTCTTCATCTTGCTGCAGCCTCTGCATTATTGCCTTGGCTTCCCTTAAACGAACCCTGTAATCCTTTTTCCATAAACGAAATCTATATTTCAGTCTCTCCAGTTCTTCCTCAGGATCTACAGCTGAGGAATGACTGGATGTGACATCAACAATTGCTTTGGCGTCATCATCAAACTTTGTTTTCATTTGCTCAAATTCTTTCACAAGGGAGTTTGCGTGCACATCACTACCTTTGTAAGCAAGTTTGATAGGGGTAATATCACCAGGAGTCTTAGTTCCCACAAACCTATCCTCAAAACTATAACAGCAAGGCAATGAAGAGGCGTTGGCACTTGCAGGTTGATCTACATTGTTATCAGTCCTAACACTCATTTTGGCTGCGGCTAAACTTGTCTGTAATATCAAAGCAAGTAACTTACTAGTTTTGTTCAGCATGTGGAAGAATGAAGAGCATTAAATACAAGCTTGATAAAAAGAGCATAATAGACTCACCTGTAAAGATGCGGTATGTTTTTGCCACGCCTCTTCCAAAGATTTCATCTTAGCTTCATATTCAGACCATCGTGCCTCAAATTGTCTTAATTGCAAACGTAGAGCAGCATTTTCCTTTTCCTTCTGCCCAAGAACTGATTCTACTTTCATTATCCTCTTTTGAAGTACTTCAACCACCAAAGGTAATATTTCGGGTGGCATATCCTGCTCCGCCACTAATAGTTTATATTACTTAAAAATCCACACAATCAATGATCATAGAAGAATAAAGAGATATTGGGAAGCAAAGGGAGTGAAAAATGAACACACTTGCATGGTTACTTTCATCCACTTGTTCATTTTACATGCATGAAAATTAAACCAAGGTTTTCATTTTCCTTCCAAGAGAAGCATAATGCAGACAAGTTATCTATGCATCAAACATAAATTTATACTTAAGTGAAAGAGCGGTTAATTTCACTCAAGCCCACATTTTAATGTCCAGTAAAACTGAAAAACTGAGCAAGTTTCTTCATCATTCTTCCAGAAAAAGTGTACTGCAGATGAAAACTCCATACATCTAAGAGAACATTAGGCATACATACCTGGAATTTGTGATTCAACAGAAGATAATACTGAATCTTATAGAAGCATAAAATAGAAATTAGTACCTTAAATTCAGAAATCTTCTTGACTTGCATTTTGGCAATAGTTGACCATCTCGAGTTCCTAAGGTTACCGAGTTGCCTTTGCGCCAGCCACCGACGGATTGCTGTAAAAGAGAATGTTTGCACTGAGCACAACTGTTCAATTAGACAACTATAGGCAGAAATGATTGCAAAGCTTCACCTGATTGAAGTTTTACAACAGATATCCGCCGCTTATCTGGCATTTCATCAGCAACATGCTCATTCAACTTCAGCAAAGCAAAATGCTTTCTTCTGGAAATTTCACCACGAATAACTGTAGAATGTCTAGCATCAAATGAGTAGAAGTGACATTCTATTGGATATCTTATCAAAACAAGCTACATAGAAAAGTATTGGTTCTCTAAATGCTCGTGTAATCTTGGGAAGTTTAAATCGAACCACGGAATTTATTTAAAAATTACTAGTAATTAGTGTTAGCCTCACATGATTGCAATGTTATTGTTCCAGCCTTGAGCTTGTGAAAATACAAACGAGCACGATGACCACGAAAGCACTTCTGAATCGCAAGAGTACTTTTCAAAACTTGGTTTTTGGCCTCTTCAAATGCACCAACCTGCAGTTGGAGAAACAGAAAAATTAGACAAACTAATACACAATCTTTTATCTCTTCATAAACAATTTTAAGTAGTTCTCCATTACATGTAAAGTAGTTTTCCCGCTTTTGCTACAATGCAAAAGCCTAATCTAATCACATAATCACCTCATTTGTATTCTGTTCTATAAATCTACTATTCAAGCCATACCAAAACCTCGCAAGTCAATGGCAATCAACAACCCGAAAATAAGTATAAAAACTCAAGATAAAGTGATAAATCTTCCTAAACAGTAAAAATCCATTTGTGGGAAAGAAAAAAGGATCAAAATGCAAGCAAATTGAACTACCTTCTCGACGAAATGACCACCAGTTTCATCCCATTCAGACTCCCTATACCTCGGATGCAAATCCAGGGGAGCGCTAGCAAGTCGAGGTCGCTCTTTCTCCTCTGTCCTTGGCTCATATACATTCTCCCATTCCTTAACCCTATTAGCTACAAAACTATTCCCTCGCAAACCCTTCCTATCTTCCTTCTCTACATCAACATTTGATGAGCTCTGGGATGACTCACACCCCCCATTTTCAATAATTTTGAGCCGCGGTCGCCTAGGTGATGGCAACCGAGACCTGGGTGCTGGCTTGGGCCGAGAGGGGAGAGCCGGTGGCGTGTCCTTGGGTTTCACGTCGTCGTCCTGCTTCCGGAGAGACTCCAACATTTCCTCCATGGAGCTCCGAGCCCGAGCTATTGGATTGGGCGGCGTAGACAACATTTTCGATACGATTCACCTGTAAACCCTCGAACTATAAATCAAATGCTGATTAATTTTGAAAAATCAAATGCTGATTAATTTTGAAAACGGATAATTTTCCCCCAATTCCGACATTGGGCAAACGAGAGCCTAAAGCCTAAAACCCTAATTCAAATCAGAATTGTGAGAACGAGGGCGCAATAATCTTAAGGGCGGTACCAATTTCGAATTTTGGAGATACACAAAAAAAAAAAAAAGGAAAAAGGAAAAAGGAAAAAATTTCGTGAAATGGAGATGAACTTTTGAGGATGGAATGCAAAAAAACCAGAGGAAATCTTCCGACGAGAAAGCCAAATTTTGAAACTGGATCAAAACTGCACAATTGAGACGGAAGAGATATCTGCAGGAATTTTAGGTGAAATTTATTTCAGGTTTAAATGAGAATTAAACGAAGTTGGCTTTTGTTGAAGAAACAAAACATGGGGACGGAAGAGACGAGGGAACTACCCTGGGGAAGGACGGTTGGGGAATTTAAAAATTTTTGGGATTATTTATTTTATTTTTTTATTTCTTTATAAATTTGTTCCTATTTTACTGCATGCATGAATGCGCTTCACAACTCACGAAACGGAAGAACCTTTTTTACATCCTCGTGACGCCATCTAACAACTTTTCCTTTAGCAATTGATTTATTTTAAAATTCGTGTTGTCTCTTCTAAATATTTTTGTGAAAGAAATTGATTTCAAAATTTTAAATAATTAAAGAAAAAATAAGATGGACAAAAAGATTTAGGGTACACAGGTCAGACAATATATATATATATATATATATATATATATATATATATTTCTAATTGTTCGATTGGTTATATGATTATAGGATATGTGATCATTTTATGACACTGAAAAGTAATAATGTAGTGATAGTAGTGAATCACTGCTATTATTGTGAGATTTCACTTAATTATACAATTAGCATAATTTCAAAAAAAAATTATTTTTATGCCTTATAGTCTCACCTTGCCCCTAGAACTCGTGAGTGTTGTTACCACAGGCGACCAACGGAACGCGTGGGTCTTAAATAACTTGCCCTAGGATTTCTTCATTAATTCCTAATCAAATATTTAAAGATGATGTAACACCATCACAAAGCGTCATATCGGCGTGAGTATATACCCACGTGAATACTTAATCAAAAGCGCATTACACAAAAACTTTAATTTGGATGATAACCTTGTTTTTGTGCAAGCACGCAATATGCGATCGCTTGAATCATATTTTTCAAAATTTCGCGATTTATTAATTATTAGGGATTTTGGCGCAAATAGTCAAAAAAAAGCCGTATTCTTGATTAAGTCGAATAATAAAGGTAGCATAGTAATTAAAAAAAAACTTTGGTATGAAATGGTGCATTTGGCCAATTCTTTGTAACCTTTAAATCATTTTTCTTTATTTTGTCCATTTGTGCGGGGATATTTTGGTCAAAATATTAGAAAAAATTAAACAAATGGTCCTCACCTTTGCGGGTTATTAAAATCAGTCCTAAAGTTTTTAATTTTGTTGCATTAGTCCAAATTTTAATTAAATTATATAATTTTATATTTTACCTTTTTTAGTAGAATCGAATTTGGTCACAAATAATTTTATCGAATTAATTTGACACTAATTAGATAATTTTACCGAAAATCTTCAAGCGTAATAACATTTATTTATGTTTTCTTTTGCATTAGATATCGTATATTTTGATTTTAATCAATCGTTAACGATAAATATAATTATTGTATCTTGCTTAAAATTTTAGTATCACGTGTATTCTTGTAAAAATAAAAATATAACGAATATAAAAAATAAAATAAAATACATCGTGCACATTTTGATTTAAAGCAGATATAAATGAATTGTTGTCATAAATAAAATTTTATTAGAAATATATACATGTAAGAAAAATATCTGGATACAAACAATTAATTAAATCAAATAAAAAATAAAAACCCAAATCCCACTCCACCTCACACCCCCACCCCCATCCCAAAACCACCACCACCATCGGTGGTGGTGGTGGTAGCCACCAACAGCTGGTGGTGGCTTCGCAAACCACCGATTGGTGGTGGCGAAGCCACCACCAACCAGATCTGTTGGTGGTGGCTTCACCACCAATCAGGAGTTATAAGCCACCACCAACCGTTGGTGGCTTCCCCACCACCGATTTGGTGGTGGCGCCACCACCAATCGGTGGCACCACCACCGATGGTGGTGGTGGTTTGGGATGGGGGTGGGGTTGGGGGTGGGTGGGTGGTGGGATTTGGGTTTTTTATTTTTTATTTTTATTTGATTTAATTAATTGTTTGTATCCAGGATATTTTTCTTACATGTATATATTTCTAATAAAATTTTATTTAGGCATAATAATTCATTTATATCTTTTAAATCAAAATGTGCACGTATGTATTTTATTTTATTTTATATTCGTTATATTTTTATTTTTACAAGAATACACGATACTAAAATTTTAAGAAGATACAATAATTATATTTATCAAGTTAATGATCGATTAAAATCAAAATATACGATATCTAATGCAAAAGAAAACATAAATAAATGTTATTACGTTAAAGATTTTCGGTAAAATTATCTAATTAGTGTCAAATTAATTCGATAAAATTATTTTGGACCAAATTCAAGATCTACTTAAAAGGTAAAATATAAAATTATATAATTTAATTAAAATTTGACTAATGCAATAAAATTAAAAACTTTAGACTGATTTTAATAACCCGAAAGGTGAGGACCATTTGTGTAATTTTTTCTAATGTTTTTGACCAAAATATCCCCTCAAAAAGCGACAAAATAAAGAAAATCGACGGAAAAGAATCATTCAAATTACCATTTGCACCAAAGTTTTTTTTTTTGACCATTTTCGCTACCTTTATTATTCGTGACTAAATCAAGAATACACTAATTTTTAACTATTTGCCAAAATCCCTAATTATTACAAAGGTTTCCTTTATTTTTTCTTTTCTTTTTTTCTTTTCTCCTTTTGTTTTTTTTTTTCTCCTTGCTAATTTTCACTTTCCCTTTTCGCAGATAATAGAAGTGAAGGGCCAACCCGAAATTGTGACCAGGCATTGTATTCGGCCCAGCCCAATAAAAAGACGCTTAACCGAGAGAACGAAGTCGTCCTCAATTTCAAACTGCAACTAAAAACCCTAACAATTCTCACAATTCAGCAATGGCGAAGAACAGAAATAAGAAGAAAAACAAATCTGGTCTCATGGCCATGGATGTGACATCAGATAATCATTCGCGAATGGATGCTCCTCAAGGTTCGTGTTTCTATTTTGATTTATTTTTATCTTTTATGAACTTGTATTCACTTTTCCAGCAAAAAATCATATATTCAATCGAGCAGAGTTTAATCATCTTCGTGAAATTCAATTTTCAGCTATGGACACTTCAGAGACTGTGCCTCCCCATACTTATAACGGTGGATCTCTTCGGTAAGTGTTCCCTCTGGACTTTTACTTATGTTTTTTGATCCGAATTTTTATTTAAGATTAAATAATCCGGGAATGTAAGTATGGGAATTATAAATTGACATTGAGATGTAAACCTGTTCCAATTTTATTTACAATTTTGAGCTGTAAAACTGTTGGTAATCAAGTAAAATTTAGTCTATGAGTGTAAATGTTAATGACGAAGATGATGAAGCTTGTTTGATAGTTCCTCGTAAAATTTTGTGGATTTGTTGTATGTGCTTGTTTGATAGGGCTTTTGTCAGCAGAATTTTCCTGGAAATTGATGTTTTCTTTTGGAAGAATTGTAACTCTTTTTATGTATAATTATTAGATATGAATTTTAACTAGTTAAATTAGCTTTTAAACGATTGAGCTTCACTGAACAATCACATACTTCTTCAATCGAGGTTATAGTTGCCCAAATCAAAGGGTTTTCCTCTATGGCATTTCTGATTAGGCTTTTGAAATATGGTCCTTGTTTACCATAGTCTTGTATCTCCCTTCTCTTTGATACCAGCATCCAGAGCCAACCATAATCTCCTATAATTCATGCCAGATTGTATACTAAACAGTTAAACAAGCTATGTTATCTTGAAATAACATGTTCAGCCTCGATCTGAGTTTTGTTGGGCATCTGATACTCATTGCTATTCTACCGACAAGGTTTTGAATTTCCAGAAGGCAAATGACATGTAATCTAGCTGAAAATTAGTTAGAAAATTACCAAGGTTAAAGCTTGTTGGATATATTTCTACCTGCCTGGTAAGATGTGGATATGAAGCATAGGGATTTAGAAGGCAGATGAGTTCTTTGCCTATTGAAGTTGGAATTAATAGTTGTTTATCCAATGCTTAGATAATAACTTATACCATGCTAGATAATTTCTAACGGGGTTATAGATGATTCTACATAACGAAAGGAAGTACTCCCCCAATTCTGCTTAGGATATCAATAATCCTGGTTAAATTACATGAAACAAAGCTGTAACAGTATCTTTTGCGAATGTATATAAACAAAGGCAGCAGTTATAAAGCAACATCCTTTTGTATTATTTGAAACTTTTAACAATTTTCAAGCATTATTTTTGTAGGAAGGTGAAAATAGGAAAACAAATGAAGCGATCGAAGAACATGCGGAAGAAGAAGGCCATGGAAAAAGCTGTGTCATTAAATGAAAAGTCGGAAGCGAAAATTTTGAAAAATGAAAGCAAGACGTCAAGAGTGAAATCTGCCAAAACGTTGTATCAGTAATTTGACATTCTCTCTCGAGTTTATGGTCCATCTGATTTACAGTGTAGTTATGGAATATAATATTAATTTCTTAATTTATCAATTTTTATTTTTTGGTTTTTTTTTTTATTTTTATTTTATTTTTATTTTTTATATAAATGGTGTGTCGTCATAAGTAAAATTTTAACATCGTTCCTCCATTGACAACATTGTTTGCTCGTGTAGGGTTAAGCTTTCTTTTTCATTATAAATAGGGTAGTCATATTAAAACCCACACATTTTATTTCACACACCACATTCTAAATACACTACATTTAAAACAAATATTTTAATAAATACACCACAAATAATTTACTTATCCAACCTGGACTCATTGATTATTATTGATTAATTAAATGTTAAAAAAAGACTAAATTATTTCATTTGCAGTGCCCCACATTTATGGCAAATTGGCAATAATCCCCCAGTCCCGCTCAGGTGCTCCGAGGAGCGCCGTAATTACGGCACTCCCGCGGCGTTTTCTAGTCCTGTCCAACCTCTGATTTGAAATTCGGGACCGGATTTAAATTCATCACGACGAACCGGAGCTCTAGTAATTTTTTCAAAATTTTTGCGACACCGTTGAATGCCGTGGACCGATCAAACTTTTTGGCAAAATTTTAGGTTTCGTTGTGATGAATCTAGATCCGGTCTCGGATTTCAAATCGGAGGTTGGGTGGGACTAGAAAACGTCCCGGGACCCCCGTATTACAGCGCTCCCTGGGAGCATCTGAACGTTTCCAATAATGCCCCTTTACCTTTTCTTCACCATGAGGAATGAAAGCCGCCCATCCACCTATGTGATTATTGACAGTCTCTCAGACCAAACAAAAATCTTGTAGTGTTGGCGTCAGTGGTGGAACTATGGGCCTTGATGGGTCGGCGGCTAGCAATTCTGCAATTATAGTTCTTATTTTTGTGTATAATTTTTAAGAAAATAAATGAAAAACAGAACATGCATGGTAACTGTGGTGTAAAAAATTAAAAGGATATTTAAGTAATTTGTTCTTGTCTATTTTTGTAAAGATAAAAAATGTGGTGTGTTAAATACTTTTCGTAGTGCCAATATAATTGCCCTTTAAAATAAAAGGTGATTTTATTTTGAGTTGTGGTGGAGAGCTTTTCTTTCTTCATTCTAAAACTGAGATTTTACTTTGAATGAATACTAGTGGACTAAAAAAAGTATTGCTAATAAAGAGTATCGGTCTTGATTTGGATATTTACAATTGCTTTGTGAGACAAGGTATGTGTCAATTTTATTGTCCCAGCACTAATGTAATGCATTATATGACATGTTCGGTTGCGCATCACATTAGCGTTGAAACAATAAAAATTATCCTAGCGTTAATAATATATCATTTTCTTGTATAATTGTGCAATGAGCCTGGAAAAAGTACATGAAATCATGATTGGTTGCCCCCGGACTTATTAGTGATTGGGAGGGACTAAAGGCACCCCAAAAAATTCTAAGCACACCCCATTTTTTAGTGGTCTAAAATACCCTCAAGTAAAATTCCCAAAATATCCTTGATATTTTTTGAATTAAAAAAGAAAAAAACCCACTCATCCCATGCCACCCCACCCCACCCCAACCCACATTCTTTCTTATACTACTTTCCCTCGTAAACCTCTATTTTTCATCCTAATTTCCAAACACTTTTACATTTCAACTTACCCAAATTTGGAGCTAACAATGAATCATGGTAATGACTTCTTCACCAATGTAAGTGGTCACTAACCTTGATTGTTCCGAAAATTCTCGTTTGCGTTCGTTTTTTCGACCACATTGAAGTTGTTTCGCATGCTTCGTTCGCACCTGGTTGGATGAACAAGCTGTTGGTCATTCGCCCAAAATTGGATGAACAAGAAACTGCTCGTTCATCCACATTGGATGAACAAGCACGGCGCCCAACGTTGGGCGCACGGAAATAAGGCCTTGCGCCCAACCAGGGGCGCACGGCTACAATGGAGTGCGCCCAACCAGAGGCGCACGGCCCTAACGACAACCTCCGATTATTTTCGTTTTTTGGTCCATTTTTTGCATCAATCTCACACAAAAAAGGCAATATTTGATATACATAAACTTAATCTAACACTGCATTTTAAAATTTCATTAACAAAAATACCAACAATAACAGAATTCTAACTTAACCACAGAAAATAAATATCCAAAGAGTGGCAAATTCAACTCACAATCTCTATCCATTTCTTGTTCTTTAATTGTTCGGTTGATCTTTGGCTGAATTTGATGAAGATTTTCGCTTGGACTTGGACGAAAGAGAGCTTACTGGTTCGCCCCTTTCATTGTTTGGGTTTGAATTCTCCCTGTAACCCCATAAGAAGATGTGTTTTTTTGGGGTGGGGGGTGGGGGTGGGTGGGTATATATATTTTTTTCTTTTTTAAAATCAAGGGCAAATTTGGTATATAATTGGGGTGTGCTTGGCAATGTCCAATTTTTATTTTTTATTTTTTTATTTTTGGGTGGGGTGTGCTTAGAATTTTATGGGCTCCATTTAGTCCCTCCCTTAGCAATTGCCCGGAGAAAGGCTTGAATGTCTTGAGGTATATACATAGGTAGAAAGGTGATGTGTGAGTCTTATTTCACCTCAAACGTAAAGGAATTATTTGATCTCGCATTCGGATCGATTTTTTGAGGTGAGTCGGGTTCGAACCCGACTTGGGTGGGATAACAACATAGCTATAAATATAATGAATCTAATTCATCTTCAAAATTTTCCAATCTTTTCTTAATTTTACACCAAATTAATTTCTACACTATTTTTTTTTAATAACTACACAAAATTAATGATAATAATAGAAGAAGTGTGGCTGGTAAAAAAGTCACACTTCTCTCACAAATTAGAGTTTTAATATGGAAAAAAATTAATTATTTAAGATGAGATTATTATTTTTTTAATTCGGTTGAATTAGATTGAAAGTCCTTGAATAATGATAAGTATTTATTTAATTATTCATTATTAGTTTGTTTTTGAAAGGGATTAAATTATTTATTACTATGATAACATAATTGTAATTTGTTGAAAAAGTTTCTTAAATAAGATCTTTAATGTAGAAAAAAATCTTTATATATATTAAAAGCATTACTCGGACTTTTTCGGGTTTCCCTCCCTTTTCACTTGGCATTTTTAGTTAGCTCATTTCGTTTGTGTTAATTTTTTAATTATTTCATCTACTTATTAATTGTTTAATAGATTTTTGGTTTCAGTTAATCTACTTAATAAATTAGTTAAATGTCATAAGAATTAATCAATCTTTATTATTATTATTATTATTATTATTATTATCATCATCATCATCTTTATTTTTATATATCTTTATTTTTATTATTATATATATTAAAAGCATTATTTGGGCCTTTTCGGGTTTCCCTCCTTTTTCACTTGGGTATTTTTAGTTAGGTCGTTTCATTTGTGTTAATTTTTTAATTATTACATCTACTTATTAATTATTTAATAGATTTTTGTTTTCAGTTAATCTACTTAATAAATTAGTTAAACGTCATAAGAATCAATAAATCTTTATTATTATTATTATTATTATTATTATTATTATTATTATTATAATACATCATTATTTTTATTTTTATATATATTAAAAGCATTATTTGGGTTTTTTCAGGTTTTCCTCCTTTTTCACTTGGGCCTTTTTAGTTAGCTCGTTTCATTTATCTTAATTTTTTAATTATTACATCCACTTATTAATTATTTAATAGATTTTTATTTTCAATTTATCTACTTAATAAATTAGTTAACTATTCATAACAATCAATCGATCTTTATTATTATTATTATTATAATAGTCGGCCTGTGATTGTTGGAATCCAAAATTTTTTATGGCAGAAAGGAACTTGTGAAACCATGATCGAGAAGCTTGTTTGAGCCCATATAGGGACTTGTGGAGTCGACAAACTAATGACTCCCCCTGTCGACGATAACCAGGTGGAAGTTGCATATACACTTCTTCAGCAAGATCTCCATGTAAAAATGCATTTTGAACATCCATTTGGTAAAGACACCAGCCACGAATGGAGGCAATGGCCAAAACACATCGTAGAGTAGTCAGTTTTGCGACCGGAGCAAAGGTCTCACTATAGTCAATGCCCTCTCGTTGATTGTATCCCTTTGGCACCAAACGTGCTTTATACCGTTCAACTGTGCCATCGGAATTGTACTTAATCTTGTATACCCATTTACACCCAATGGGTCGGTGTTTTGGTGGAAGAGGCACTAGCGACCAAGTCTTGTTTGTTTCTAGGGCCGCAATTTCCTCATTCATGGCTGCAATCCAATTTGGATCGTCACAAGCCTGCTCATATGTTTCTGGCTCGACCAAAGAAGAAACATTGTAGATAAATGTGCGATGAGCAGAAGATAGATTAGAATATGACACATACCTTGATATGGGATGGTGAGTGCTTGATTTAACCGGAAGAGATTGAGATAGGCTTGCAGCAGGCAGAGTATGGTTTATTTGGTAGTCTCGGAGATGAGCTGGTGTACGACTAGGTCGGGAAGAACGCCTAAGTAGTGGTTCGATAATGGTCAGGGGTTTGACCGGTCGATCTGTTCCTGCTTCTAGACCTGGTTGAACGACAGGTTCCATGTTGTCCTCTTGGACGAATGGCATGTCATGGGAACTAGTTGAAGTGGTAATGTCACCAAGGTTCAGTGGATTGGTCAGTGGTTTATCTGTATCGATCGGCTTTGGTAATGTTGGAGTATTGGATTGATCATCCTGGGGGATGGCAGAGTACGGAAAAACATCCTCATAAAAAATGACATCTCGAGAGGTAATCATCCTTTTTTCAACCAAATCGTACAGTAGATACCCTTTGTGCCCTTGTGGATACCCAAGAAAGACACAACGATGAGCACGAGTATCAAACTTATGAGTGGGTTGTAGATTTGTGGCGTAACAAAGGCAACCATAGACACGCATATGGGAATAAGAGGGTGGTTTGTTGTGCAATTTCTCATATGGTGTTTTATAGGACAAAATTGGTGTAGGGAGGCGATTAATAAGGTAGCAAGCTGTTTTGATGTGTTCCCCCCAAAATTTAAGTAGAAGTTTAGCTTGAAAACGAATGGCACGTGCCACATTTAGGAGGTGACGGTGTTTCCGTTCAACCACTCCATTTTGTTGTGGTGTGTACGTGCAAGACCGGTGAAAATTAGTACCATTATCCTTGAAAAAGGTTTGTAAAGAGAGAAATTCTTGCCCATTATCGGATCGTAAGGTTTTGATTGGACAACCATGTTGTGTATTAACCCAAGCAAAGAAATTCTTTATGATGGACTGAGTTTCAGATTTGTGTCGCAGAAGGTGAACCCAAGTATAACGGGAATAATCATCCACAATTGTTAAAAAATAACGGGCACCAGAAAAAGAGTAAATACGATGGGGTCCCCAAATATCACAATGTATCAAATCAAAAGGTGCATGAGTTGAAATTTTACTAGTAGAAAATGGTAAACGAGATTGTTTCGCTAAATGGCAAACATCACAAATAGTACTAGAGTCATAAGAAATATCTGGAATAGTTTTGGATAAAAATTGGAGTGGATAGATAGAAGGATGCCCAAGACGCTTGTGCCAAAGGTTTGGTTTGCTATTAACCATGTTGGAGAGATGAGAGCTTCGATTTGTGGTGAGGTAGTACAAGCCATTACTCTGCTTGCCCAAACCAATCGTCTTCTTCGTGGTTAAATCCTGCATCACACAAAAGTCAGGGTAAAATGTCACATTACAATCCAAAGCTCGTGTGAGTTTGCTAATTGAAAGCAAATTTAACTTAAAATTTGGGACATAAAGGACGTCATCCACAATCATATCATTGCACAATTTCATGGACCCTGTTGATTTAATTTCTGCATGTCCTCCATTTGGGAGTTGAATGGTTGTATATTTGGAAGTCAACTCTTGTGTATTAAGTGGATCCTTTGATACATGGTCAGTGGCACCACTATCCAAAATCCATGTGTCATTGGAATGAGTGGAGATAATACCTGTAGTGTTTATGAGAGATTCAATGTTACCGTTTCCTTTTCGAACAGAGGCCATAATCTCGTCATATTCTTTGGTAGTCAATTGCTTGATCTCTCTCACTTCTACATTGGAAGTGATCGAGGAATTAGCGGATTTTTTTCCTTTTGGTTTGACATCTTTCCCATGGTACTTGTGTCCAGGAGGAAATCCATGAATAAAGAAGCAACGATCAATGGTGTGTCCGTCCATGTCGCAATGAGTGCAATGAAGGTGTTTTCGACCCCCGATTGATCGATCCATGTTACCGGTTGGTCGGTTTTGCATTTTTTGATATGCTACGTTTCCAACTTGTCCGACAACATCCCGATTTGCAGCCATTTTACTTTGCCTCTCATGTTGAAGAATGAGAGCATGAACTTTCCTCGTGTCAGGCAAAGGACTCATCAAGAGTATGGAACCACGAGCTGTAGAGAAAGAGTCATTCAAATTTCATAAGAAATTGCATAACCCTCTCTTTTTCTTCTCTTTCAACGAGTCCTTTTAAACCACCGCAAGTACAGGTAATGGGATCTTGATATGAGGCCAATTCATCCCAAAGTGCCTTCATCTTTGTGTAGTATATCGACACAGATTGGTGCCCTTGTCGTAATTCGATGATTTCTTGCCGGATTTCAAAAATCCGAGTGTCGTTCCCTTGTGAGAATCGATCACGTAAATCATTCCAAACATCCATCGCATATTCGGTGTAGATGATGCTTCCCGCTATATCGGGACTAACCGAGTTGAGAATCCATGAAAGAACCATATGATTGCAACGTTCCCATAATGGAAAATTCTCATCATCCGTCTTCGGTGCCTTGATCGTTCCATTGATGAACCCGATCTTGTTCTTCGCTCTTAATGCTATATGCATGGCACGACTCCATTGACCATAGTTGTTCCCGTCAAGGAGTTTTGAGACAAGAACAAGACTAGGATGGTCAGAATGGTGTAAGGTGAGGTGATCTAGTGGTGGGGTGATCGTTTTGTTTGTTTTGGAGGTGTCATCTCCCATGGTTGCAACGGAAATCCCAAGGGAAAAGGTTGATATATATATATATATATATATATATATATATATATATATATATATTTCTTTAGTGGTAACTTGGCTCTGATACCATGAAAAGAAAAATGTATGTGGAAAAGTATATGTATATTACATTCTCATTGTCCCTATAGCACTATATATATACAATTGTGTTGCTTGATTACATAGAATACAGAGAAATGGACAAATAACTAAAGGAAGGAAGTCAATAACTGATAATGGAGAAAAAGCTGGAGAATCCCATTCAGGAGCAATGATTGATCCATGTATCCTAATTTGGAGAAACAATCAAGGAAATGAGATCTTTCCTTTAATATAGAGCTCCAAACCTGTTCCAATTTTATCTACAGTTATTAGCTGTAGAATTGTTGATAATCAAGTAGAATTTTTTTTTTTTGAAAGAGATAATCAAGTGGAATTTAGGCTGCCTTCTTTCCCTCATTTCACATCAAAAAACTTTTCTCTCCCCTTTTTTTAATGACACACATTTTTCAATACAATATTAATCACATATTTTATACGGAATAGCGTGTATATCAACTTTGTTACCAAAAGAACAAGGCATCAGTATATGAGTTTACATGTTAATTACAAAGATGATAAAGCTTTGTAATTTTTTTTTGGAAGAATGACAACCCTTGTTTATATTTAATGTGTAGTTGAAGAATTTTAACCATTTAGTTAGCTTTTAAACTAAGAGCAAGATTAATGTTGACGTTTCTCCCTTATTGAATTTTCATCAAATAATGTATGGGGGGAATAATCCTATATTTTAATTTTTCTCCCTTGAGCTAAATAATAATGTAAGAGGGGAATAAATCCAAATGGTTATCTTTTTATAGTGGAAAATATGTTTTTTTTAAAAAAAAAAGAGGGGGCCAAACCCCCCCCCCCTCTTTTTAAGTTTATTTAACTCAAGTTTGTGGTGTATCTGATTTACAGTGTAGTTATGGAATGTAATATTTTTTCTTAATCTATAATTTACATTTTAACTTTTTTTTGTATATATGGAAATTGTGGCATACTTCATGTCACTTTCTTATTTATATATTATTTATTTATTTACCTTTTTCTTTTTCCTTAATTTGCTTCATGTCATTAGTATCATAATTGACAAAATATTTTGGTTGCGTTAGGTTAACTACTTAACTTTGCCTCTTCGTTATAAAGGCTAATTTAAGTTTGAATGGTAATGGAAAGAGCTATTGATAATAATAAGAATTATTTTTGTTTGTCAATTTAGTACCGAAAAAAATTATGGTTAAAGTAAATGGTAGATAGTTTTGTGATTGTAGAGGTTTTCATGTCTAGAATTCAGGGAGATCACAACACAACTAAATTAAGAATCTAATTCTTCTTTAAAATTCACCAATCCTTTCTAATTTTTACACCGTTTTTTCCTATTCCAACTTCACTTCATGTCACTAATTTAACAAATTTCAAAGTTAAACATCTTCATAGGTACCTCGACTAATCGAACAAAAAGAGACCATAGTAATAGATTAAAATATATAAATGGTAAAATTATTATTTATCAAGAAGTGTCTATTGCGAAGTTGCTTCTAAAAAGTTGCTTATTTGGTTGAAAACTTCCTTAGAAGCAAATTGTCTCTAATGTGATGTAGACGGCACTTTTGTTCACGTTCCCGTCACGGGAACGCGCACGACAAAGAGCAGCCCCCCTGAATGCAGGGGGCCCACACAATTTTTTTTCTTCCCTCTCTCTCGTGTATGTTCCCGTGACGAGAACTTGAACATAACTCATGTAGACGGAAGCGTGAAGAATGATAATTGAAAGGCAATTCGTTGATTCTAAGAATATCCGAATTGAATGACTTTCTACCTTTGTATTAATTTACAAAAATCCTAAAAATTTGGATATCAAATATTTGTTAATTCGCTTGGAATACCAAATAATTGGAAAATATGAGAAATTGTGAGTTTATTGTGTCTAATCTCTTACTTGTATCATATATCGCTCACTCAACGAGTATGTATAATTATTTTGAATATTAATATACTGGATCTCTATATTTTATGTGCGTATTTTGTATGCATCCTTTAAAAAACACTCATCAATCAAATTTAACCTTGGGTGAGGCTAAATACACCCACTTCATTTACTATATGCACCCATTTTTCACGCTTTTCCTATCCTATCCTCGCGCTCTACCTTTTTTTTTTTTTTTTTCAGCCGGGACATGTTCGCCCTGTCGAGGGCGAACGGCCACCATGGCTGTTCGCCCCCAAGAACAATTATAAAAAAATTTTTAAAAAAAATTTGAAGAAGGAAGCACCTGTTTTTTTTTCTGTTGCAAAGAACCAAACAAAAAAGAAGATGTTGTTGCAAAATGGGAGTTGCAAGCTTGAAGAAGATGCGGGTTTTTTTTTTTCTCGTCGTCTTCTTCAAGTTTGACGATGAAGAAGCAGTTATATCTATTAAAAAAAAAACAAAAAAACAAATGTGACAACAACATCTTGAAGACAACTTCATCTTCTTCCCAGATTTCCCTGATTTCTCTCTTTTTTTTTTTTTTTGGTTTGGTGTTCGTTGTGTAGACAGCGAACAACCTTTTGGTGCGTACACAGCGAGCGTAAAAAAAAAAAAAAAAATGGAAACCCGTGCATTTAGTCGGGTTATATTAGTCTTTTTCTTCTTTTTTATTTTGGAAATGGTGTACTCAGTAAAACCTTGGCTGTATTTAGGCTCACCCTTTAACCTTTTCATCGATGTACAACGTTTGTTTTATTTTTATTTTTTAACTTTTGGTTGGGGAAGAAAAATATCCGCAACGCCTCCTCCCGCCGCCTCGTCGTGCTCAGAAACCGAAGTGAGTAGGTTTTGCAAATGAATATGGCTATAATCAACAATTGCAGCTATTTTGGCACTAGATATATAATTGACTCAAGCTCCAAACATCTACCCAGTAGAACGAGAATCTGTGGTGAGTTATACATCTATCCCCTTACTGGCGCACGAGCGTACGCCATTGAATTGTCCACCTGAGGTTTGTTACTGTGTTTTTCAGGTATAAAAGATAAGGAGCAGTCGAGATTCCTCAATAAGGAGTGCGTTGATGGTGAAGTTGTCGTATCAGTGCCGAAGTCAAAGACTAGCAAAATCGAACTCAATAATGTGTTCCTAAATTCGGTTGCAGGTATGAGTTTCACATGAATATTCTTGTAATCTGTAAAAAAAATATAATTGTACTATTTTGAATTTGGTTTAATCCCGTGGAATATGTAATGATTTGGCTTATTTTGTTGATTAAGTTGGAGTTGCATTTATGGCAACTGAATGACTGATGTTAGTTTTGGAATTTGTTGCAGCGAATTTGCTTTTATCACACAGTGCAAATGCTTTTACTGGGGAAAGTTTCAAGGTGGGAGAAACTTCTTCATGCTAACTTCAGTAGCTTGCTGAGGTTGCATTTTGACCGCTTATTGCCAATGCTAGCAATAAAAACTGTATTTTGTGTACTTTTTTCTAGAAACGGTCCCATTCTTGTCTAATAACAAATTAACAATTCTTGTGAAGTAGCAGCGTTTTAGATTTTTCTTGATTTGTGAGAGGATTTTAGCTTTCTTAGTTGGAAACTTGGAATGAGACTATGTACTGTTAAAAATAAGAAAATAATCACAGTAAAATTCGCTGCTGCTTCTTACGTTTACTATGACCTTTCACATTTTTCATTCTGTAAACCAGTAGTATCTTTAGCTTTGGATTTATCAGAATTTATAATCACGCTCTATACTCAGTGCATACTTGCCATGTTTATATTTGTTTTTTTCGTTCTATCTGGACTTACTGAGAGGATGATGAGAAAATCTCACGTAACAATAATTCATTCCAATTATGAATCGGGTCATTTACTGGTTCTTCACTTGTACGTCTATAGGTAACAATAATTCATACCAATTACGAATTGGGTCATTTACTGGTTCTCCACTTGTATGTCTATAGGATTTTCTCTCCCTACATGTGCATCTGGCTTAACTTACAAGTGAGTGCTTGGTTGACACTCAGCCACAAGGTTAAGTCTAAGTCTTCTTATTCTTGGCTAACGGAATAGAAATTTTTATTGGCGTTGAGAAGAAATTCTTTACTCCTTTGTCACCGTTTGCATTTGGGGACTGTATTCAAGTTATATTATGGAAAACATTTCAATAAGAATACTTATATAACTTGTTTGCATCACAACGAAATTCAATCTTCTAACCTCTTCAAACTTGTTTTCCGTCTGTTCAGAAAATACCTGATTCTGTCTATCTCTTGGCTGATGGAACAATTGGCGATATGCTTGCTGGCATTTTATATTCAGCCAGTCAACAGGCTAATGTAGCTGTTCAGGATCAGTTGTCAGCTCTCAGTTTTACTAGGTTGATATCTTATCGAAAATGTTTTTTAATGTCTGTTTATACTTTTGACTGCTTGCAAGTCCTACTTCTGTATGGTTCTAATGCATTTTTGTATGCAGTTTGTCAGTCATTTTTGGTGCTGGGCTTGTGACTAGCCTTTCCCCCTGCACACTTAGTGTTTTGCCACTTACCCTTGGTTATATTGGTATGAACTTTTGTCTCAATTATTCTGATCTCCTCTTATGATACAGTTTCTCTTAATATCTGATTCTTGAATTTTCTGCATATCATTTAGGGGCATTTGGATCGGGGAAGAGCAGAACAGAGGTAATTGATGACTTGTTGAACCCGAACTGAGACTACACTCTTTGTTTTTGTAAAATTTCAATTTACACTTCATGCACCCACATTGGAGTTAAACCTTTTGACTGCCTAGTGTTGCTCCTGTAGATTTTGTGCATAATTCCTATAACTCGCATGGGTTGCTGGTGAAGCAGTATTCTGAACCTGAATCTTGTTTGATGTACATGTTTTATGTTGGATAGGTCATAGGGAATTCTGTAGCATTTGCAATGGGACTGGCCACTACATTAGCACTACTAGGTGTTGCAGCCTCATTTGCTGGGAAGGCTTATGGTCAAATAGGGCAGGGGCTACCTGTGGCTGCTTCATTTTTGGCTGTCATTATGGGTTTAAATCTCTTGGAGGTAGGTTGATATGTTTCACTCTTTAGCAATATACCATACCTTATTACTTCGCCTTTATATATTACCTTTTTTCTTACATTCTTGCCTTCGACCAAGAAATTTTGCATGATATGCTCTAGTGTATTTTCAGGAAGGTGTGTATAAACCATAGAATGATTACAAAAAGAGTGAATAAGTAGTGCGGTAGTATCCCTCGTGGGTCTTATAAGATGTATGGATTAAAGTGGTTTGACTGTATGGATTAAAGTGGTTTGATGTTAAGTAGTTTTTTCTCCGAGTGTCTATAGACACCTTCCCAAACATATGTTAAGTTATTGCAGCTCGCCCCCTTTCTCTAAACCTGAAGTCCTGTTATAGCCTTTACTTTGAATTTTTTGGTTATTTTTTCATGTCTTACTACTAGTACTATCCTTCTTGTTATGTTTGCTTGAATGGAACTCAACTTTGTAAATGGCAGTAGTTTACCCTGAGCTTATTTTATGAAGCCTACTTTGTGTTTTTTTAAACTTAGCCTGCTCTAACATGAAAAGATCTTGGTGACTGGTTAATGTTTATTATTCTCACATTCACATTTTTATTCTGCACAGAGGTTACCTTACTTTTTGCAGAGGTTAGATATTGATGAATTTCGACCGCCCTTTTGTTTCGGCTTCTCCCTTTCTTATATTTCCCCTTCAGAATAATGTGTGTATATCAGTATCTAGTTCCAACTTATGTAAACGTTTTGATTGAATTTTGTCTCAAATTGGACTCTAATAGTGTCTACGAGTTAGCTTGTCATCTTTTTTAACATATTGAATTAGTGGACCCCTGTTGCCATTTGTTAACTTTACCGGAAAGAACTGTAATCGGTCTGGTATTTCTAATGCTTGTCATTCAGTTGTTCTCAATGTTGCTCTATGTCATTTGTTCGATGATGCAGGTAATTGAGATACAACTTCCTTCATTTTTCAACAACTTTGATCCTCGTGCGGCTGCTGCTAATTTCCCTTCAAGTAATAAGCTATTCAATGCTACTTTTAGTTCTTCATTCTTCGAAGGTTCAGCTGGTTACTTTATTCTTCTTCACTTGAAAACGCATCTAATGTCTCATTGATATGACTTGTAAGGTGTTCAAGCGTATTTGGCTGGGCTTACATTTGCATTAGCTGCATCACCTTGCAGCACCCCAGTGCTGGCCACCTTGCTTGGATATGTAGCTTCTACCAGGGTACTTGTCTTATTTAGCTTTTTCAATTATGTGTTCTTTAGGTACAGAATTAGGCAATTGTGATTTCAATATTTCTGTTTTTACTTGCAATGAGAACTGCACTACTGAGAATGTGGGTGGTACTGCAATATTCTGGATATATGGGGTGTTTATGAGTAAAACTTTTTACTAGAAAATAGTGGTGGGTCCCAAAAATGTATGGATGATTATGAGCGGTAGTTTGGAATGTGTGCTTGCTATTAAAGTTTGACTAGATGCAAAAATGAAATACAAACGGAGGCATAATTTGGTGCTGGCTTTTAAAGTTAGGAACATGGCGAGAAAGACTATAATATCAGCTTCACATTTTAGCTGTACATTCCAGTGTGATTTGGACTTAATTTGATATACTAATTGACCCCAAGTGAGGAAACATGTCTACTGAACATCAATTGCAGGATCCAGTAATAGGTGGCAGCTTACTATTGACATATACAACCGGCTATGTTGCTCCTCTGCTTCTTGCTGCTTCATTTGCTGGAGCATTACAGGTATAAATTTGATACCACCTGTATGATGTTGACATGTATACCAATAATCATATTGCAATGACCGAAAATTGTTTAAGTTCAAATAATGCTATTTATCATGGGGTTAAACTCTAGTGGCTTATAATTTGCTATTGACTTATACGAGTAAGCATCTGAGAATTCTAATGCATGAATATGTGCAGAGCCTGCTTTCATTTCGCAAGTTCTCAGCATGGATTAACCCAATGAGGTACCGATCACCATAAACACAGCTATAATTTTTTACGTCTGCTTCATCATTACTTTATAGATCAAATAAGAAACCAGTCAATAATCACCTTCTCCGTTAGTGCTTTTGGCTTCTAATATCTGTATCGGATTTCCTTCCAGTGGTGCCCTCCTTCTAGGTGGGGGCGTATATACACTGTTGGACAGGCTTTTCCCAGCATCGACAATGGTAATGTAAGCAGTTACAGGTATTACAAGCTGTTGAAAACCAGATAGTATGAACAGCTGGTAATGCATGTCAGCAGTCCGTGGTGAAGGTTCCACATTCTCTAGGTACGTCGACACATCGATAATTAACGTGCAATGTCGGAAGTTCGTTAATGACTGAGTCGTACAGAATCAGTGTCGTGGTAGAAAACCCATGTAATATAATTTTTCCCCAATACATTAATTCAAAAAGAAAAGAACATATTAGTTAAAAAAAAAAAAAAAAAAAAAAGAAAGAAAATCAAAATTGTGTAGAAAATATAAGTTAATGTGCATTTATGAGGAATTGAGATATGTAGTGCTAAGTTCATGGAATGCAGGTGAATGGTTTACGTCTGGGTTTCAGTACCATGAATGGAACAATGTGATGCTTCAATGAGGGATGGGACAATGTATCTATTAATCTTGAATCCAACTTGACACGAGTGGGTTTATGCTTATACTTTTATACAAGGCTGAGATCTCGGTTGTCTCCTATAAAAATATAGACAAGGTTATTTTCATATGAGATGCTAAAATTTAGTGTGAAGTGAGATATTTCTATCACCGCTACCTCTTTTGAATCACTTCATATGAGATTTTGACACGCGTAACCCAGAGTGTAAGCACACTAAACTAGTCAATTTTTAAGTAAATCTTCCTTAATCTTAGGTTAAAAATACTGCATTCACATACAAATTAGAAAATAATCAACATAGAAGAATTTGTGTTGCCTCGATATCATATCATTCTCGAAGGCAAATTGATATCATTTCAATTGAGAAAAGAAAAAGGAAATGGAAACAGAAGATTACCTATTTTTTATTGGCTACTTTACTTTTCTCTAGCTATCAACGATATGGGCAAAAGCCTTTGTCCTTTTAACTTTCCCTAACAAAAAGCGCGGGGAGAGGATAGGAAAGGTGTGATTCCACGTGAACATAAAAAGTCCGTTGCATCGTCTTCGCGACTACGCACAAAACCTATTGCTCATTCATTGCTAGAACTTTCTCAGCTATACCGGTTCAATGCCACAGGGTGATCGCATTGTGCGATATGCTAAAAGAAAGTAAAGACGCCAATCGTATGTTCATGATTTCTATGCAATTCCATCTCTGTCTACATCTAACGTAATTGGTCCGAAGCTCGGAAAAAAGATGTATTCTTGATGGTCGCACGTGTAGGCGCTGCATAAGAAACTTGCATGGAAATAAATGATACCATGTATGACTTCATGAAATCATGCGTGAGTTCATAGATGTGGGGTCAACTGTGGGTATCTTATGGAGTACTTGGACGGTACTGCATCAAAACCAGTTTTCTCAAACCATTCTTTATATCTTTTGAAAGCCAAAAAGGATACTAAACTAAACTGGCCAAGCCGACTCGACTCAGCTTGCCCGAGTCGGGCCTTGTTTCCTAAAAGCGAGCGGAGCAGCTCTGGAGCCCAAAGTTTCCACTAGATTCATTGACTTACTTACGTTATGACCCTTTAGTAA
Source organism: Jasminum sambac (assembly GCA_018223645.1). Classification (NCBI taxonomy): domain Eukaryota; kingdom Viridiplantae; phylum Streptophyta; class Magnoliopsida; order Lamiales; family Oleaceae; genus Jasminum; species Jasminum sambac. Next base: position 16,089,007 of record CP073642.1, read on the forward strand.
TAAGGATTTAAATATTCGTATATGTAATGTAACCATCAAATTGTTTTTCCTTGTATTGTAAAAATCAACAGATCAAGTACTAGATAATGAAAAAAAGAATCTCAAAATGCAGCTCTATTTCGTTACGCTCATTCACAGCACATTTTGAAAAGAGAGAGTTTCTCTGTCTTTGAATAACATTATGGATAGATGATCACACTAGATATGTAACTAATGCGAGCCACGATTGATCATTTCTATGTACTGATTAAATGACTCCTGTCGTTGTAGTCTCATATCTTCATTGAATTTCTTGATGAATGCTTCCACTCTCCTATTCAAGTCGTCTTGACCAAGAGATGGCTCTTTCTTCAGTTTCCCCAAGCCACCACCATGAGACGGTGGAGTCAATAAAGGACTTGTATCATTGGTACGGTCTTTGAATGTTCCGGCTTTGGTCATCATCTTTTGTGGTGTCTTCTCTAGTCGTTGCTGGTGACGCCTGTCCCGAGGATTGTGGTTGTCTCTCTCCCATGTGTCCGACTTTTTTAAGTGCCTCGTTAGTGGCATTGCTCGACCTTCTGTAATCGTCTTCCATGTATGCTCTAATGTATCGTGCCTCTTTGCTTTTGTCACACCCAACAACGATTTGCCACCTGAAGATAAAAATATTATTCACATTACACAGTTCTTTTAAAATGGTATAGCATCTTACAGTATTGTGTAAATGTTATTTGAACAAATAACATGACAAACAGGTTAACAGATAAATGATATAAAAGTATAATAGTTATTTTTTTTTTTTTGAAGACTGTGTTATGTTAAAAAAAAAAAAAAAGAGGAGGGGGTTTGATTAGGAAATATATGTAATTTGTCAAATATGTCATATATGTGTCGCCCTGTTTGATCAAAGTTTATTTGAGCAGTTACTCAACACTTAGCTGGGCCAGGGACAGTTTAGACATTTTCACTCGAAATTTGGAAAACTAAATCACGTGTGTGACAGGCCACAAAGAGGCACAGACTCCCAACTAATCAGAGTCAATTAAAATAGAAAAATATTTCTCCAACGGTAACATTTTGACAGCAAACATTCCACCGATTACAATTATCAGCTACTTCTCCGTTCAATTTAAAAAAAAAATTCCGGCGACGATCAATTGTAAACTAACAGCTATGAACTTTTGTGCTAGTGTGCTGTAAAACTGTATGGAGAGAGAGAGAGAGAGAGAAGATACCTTCGGGGCTGGATTTGACATTTCTCCGGTGAGCGAACCTTGCAGTCGCCGGCGGCTTCTCGTTCGGTGTATAAAATTTGGTTGAATCTTCGTTCACGGGAGGCATCCGTGTAGATTTCGAAACAGCCACCACATTCTCCTTATTACTCATCGAATCATCCTTCAAAACAGCAGCCACCGGAGAGGCAATATTTGAAGTAAACGCCGTTTCATTGCCAATAATCCTCGCATCAGCTTGTAAATAAGCATGAAACCCTAGCTTTTCTCCCAATTCCACTCCGTAGCCACTGTCGTTGCTCAAAAGGACGCCGTCGTAGTTGTACTCTGCCGATGAAACGTACTCTGTCTGAACATTCTCCACAATCGGCATCACCGGTTGGGGCTGCACATGAACCATGGCGTCGACCACCGTCGCCGGCGACGGCGAGGGCGAAATCTCATGCTTTTTCGACTGAAGTTTTGAAGAAGCAACGATTGTGATGATGATGCAGTTAATAACGAGGTATAAATATGGAGGTCTAAGCCAAGAGACGACGATGTTGTAGATTGAAGGCACATCGGAAACAGCAAAATCTGTAATTACCGGAAAGGAAATCCTTAGCATAACAGCAGCTCCCAAAACACTGGTGGATATTAGCACAATTTTTAGTGGTAGCATAATATCAGTTGGTGTTTGAGATAAAATCGCCATTTTTTCTCTGTGTTCGCTTCCGACGGAGAACAGGAGCGTGCGCGCACACACCGAGAGAGAGAGAGAGATGGGCAATGAAGGAGCGTGGGTGGATATAAATATATAGGGTGAAGTGGTGAATAACCATGTTCAAATAATCAAATTAATCACAAGTCAATTAAAAAAAAAACATTTCGTAAAGTTAATTAAATTTTTCTGAAAAATGCTAGAAGTACACACAAATCTACTACCACACAATATCACACCCTAATACACAAAATACAAAACGACCAAAATGCCCCCCCTGACTGTGGGGGGTCATAGCCATACTATTAGTGTGTGGTATTTTACTACACAAAAAGTGTGTGTACTCCAAGCATTGCTCATTAAATTCTGAAATTCTGAAATTCTTATTAATGAACCATTTAAGCCTTCATAATTTCATTTGAAAAAATTGTGACTTAGCCGAGGAGGAGGAGGAGGAGGGGAGAGACGGGGGTGGGGGCGGGGGTGTTTGCGTGGTCCGTCAATGCTCAACGAAAAGTATAAATTTTCACTTTGCAAGTAAAGGGAAAATAAAAGTTTTTTGAATTGAAACATACTTTTTACACACTTTATGAGTGCAAATTACAAATAATTTGTAACTAAGTGCTTAAGTTTAGAGTTTCACAAAATATCAAAAACATGCGTGTGTTTGTGTGGGATTTTTTTTTTTTTTTTTTTTTTTTGGAGTCTAAAAATTGGCTAAAAGTGATTTTTTGGGTAGGTAGTGATGGGGCATAAAAGACGTGTGATTAATAATGGGTGATGATGTGAGATGTGTGGTTGATATTAATGTTTGACATTAACTTTTAGTAATAGATGATTTTTAGGGTAGAAACAAATGAAACAAACAAACACTCAAACAATTTCATATCCCAAGAGCATCAACTATCAAGTCCGATCTCCATAATGACAAAACTCATAATTGAGTCCCAATTAAACAATTTTTGAAGAAAAAAATAAATAAATAAATACTGAATTGATACTCTAGTAACGAACTCAATCTTAACTTAAAATCACAAGTATTTTGATTTCTTATTCTAAGTAAGATTAATTATCAAGCTGGATCAAAGTACACTCATATAGCTTATTCCAATTTTGTTACTTTCAAATTTAGTAACTTTTACCACAATTCTAAGATTGATAATTAACCCTATAAAAACTTCCTATTTGAAAGTTACTAAAAATAAAAATAAGAAAATCCAAATAACTTACCACTAAATAATACAACATTTGACTATAAGGAAAATGATAGTTCCAGCGTTCGACGTGGCGGTTGTTCACCACTTGTATATGATAACGTGGTCACTTACTAGTCGGATCTTATTGCGGCGAGGTTAGAATGCGTCATGTCAGCGTTGGAATTTTAACCAATGTGAATATAATAGTCTTTTTGTTTGTTATCGAATATAATAATCAAAAGAATAATAATATTCATCGTCGTTGTTTACCTATTATATGATACGACATTTTGTGTTATGGACTATAATTGATTTAAGATATCAATGATTAACAATAAGGATCAACAAGCATCTTTTAATAATAATAATAATAATAATAATAATAATAATAATCAAAAGGTTGTTACTTAGCAGCGTAAAACAAGAAGTAACACGGTAGGATCTTACATTAATAAAATGTTATACTTTCTCAACGGCCAAATTTGTGGCCGTTAGAAACGGGCGGTGTTTCAGGATCCACCACCTGCTGGGCCGTGTGGAGTATACATGTGCCCAACAGCTCACTGACTAACCGACCATCCTATATACAATCAATGGAATACTCTCCTTTTTGTTTTTATTTTTTCTTTTCAACTAAACAAAAATTTTGGCGTATACCATAAAAAATATTACTAGCGACTTTAATATGTATATATGTATTACTAGAGAAAAGGAGGGTCAATTCTATGATTTTGCATTTTTTAATAATAAAAATAAATATATTATCAACCAAAATGTCTTGTATCAAAGATTCTAAAAAGCATAAGCATCAGAAAAAGTCGACTCCAAGCATTGAGCGTAGGCTCGTGTAAGCGCACTAATTTGTGATAAAGCACAATCAATGCGTGATGAAGCACAATGCATAACGAAACGTGGAATCCAAATATTGAGCATAGGTGCCACTTAGACGTCGCCTAAATGAGCTTTTTAGAACAAAGCTTGTATATGATAATTCTTCATTTTATAAATACATCCGTGGTCAAGAATATTAAGTTTTTATTCCAATAAAACTTGAAAAAGTAGGCAGCTATGCTTGTGTTCGTTCAAATTTTGTTCATAGCAAAAAAATATTTTTACTAAATTCAAATTTTAAAATTTGAAAATTTGTTACACATTCATCATTTATAATCATTATCCACATATTCCACAGTTTCATTACCATTCAAATCAAAGAGACATCATTATTTAATAAAAAAATTTACCAAGCACAAGCTTCTTTTTTTTTTTTGAATGGACCAAGCACAAGCTAAGTAAACTCTTATACGTAGTTTGTTTCTCAATGGCCAATAGTTTTCGTCACATTTCAATATTGTCACAATTTACACTTCTTGTCAAGTGAAAATTTGCCCGATTTACATTCTTTAATTAAAAACTTATTATTACAATTTAATTAAATTTTTATACATTTAAACATCATTATTAATCATTATCGTTCATAAATCTCACATCATGATTTAGTATCTCTAAGCCAACTCTAGCATGAACAGAAAATATACACGGTGGTTCACCTCTACTGTCTGAGAATGACAGTTCCAACAACGAGAACGAAAAATATATTATGATGATAAAATTATATATATATATATATATATATATATTTACTTTATATATATATATATATATTTATTTATTTATTTATGAAGTTTATATGTAAAATTAAAAAGTATTATGAGATCAGTTGCCACCCTAAACCCCACCTCTGCATCTAACAGAACACGGAAACAGAATGGTTAGGCAAATAGGTTCCGCACTTCAACAGGAGAAAAAGAGAGAAACTGTGGAATTAAATGACAAAAAACCATGGACGTAGTTAGGGGGGGCTGAACAGGGCTGTAACCCAGTCCTCCCCCAAGAATATTGAATAAATTGCTAAATGTTGCTTAAAACAACAAAATGGTTATTGGTTCTGGCGGTTGGAAGCAGTCTTTTTATTACCTGTGGTCCAAGTTCGAATCCCCAGAAATTCCTTAGGTGCTGTATTTTTGTCCATTCATGACTGATTCACCTGTGATGTCTTTTACTTATAGATTTTTTTCCTTCCTTTTCTTTTGTATTATTTTTTTTCCTTTCCTCATTTCCTTTTTGCATATATATTTAATTCAATTTTTTTCCTTTTCTTTTATATAATTTACTTTTCATTAGTAGTTGCATGAGTTTATATACTATATGAAATGACAATTTTATATTTCACACTCAATTACTAATTACGCTAAACACTCTGATTATTTTTTCTCCCTTTTAATGAAAAAACCCAATTTTCATATTTCCTTAAATTTGTTGTCGTAATTTGATATGCACAAACATATTGATAATTTAGTTTATGAATTTTAATTGTTCCATTATTTTGGGTAAAATCCATTTGTGTATCATATTTTTCATCTCAAGTACTCCTTTTTAGGTTATTAATTTGATTTTTTTATTATTTTTTTGTTTGGATTTTAGCTTTTTTTTCAAATGTCTACTATTATTATATTGATTTTGATAACAAATTGAAAAAGTTATTTTATTTTTTCATTTGTATATTGTCGGCATTCTATCTTTTTACATCAATCGTTATTATTGATGCTTATTCTCAACAAACTTAAAAATGAATTTGTAGAATGAGAATATGCAATGAGTTCACATATATAAATTTATTAAATATGATTTTTGTATAATAGCAGGAAAGCTGTGCACGGGCTTATTCTAGTAGGATCAATACGTTATATTATGATTGTTTTTTCTTAAATAAATTAATTATTACGTAAGTAAAATATGCCGCACTATGTGTTTCTTAAGAAAAAATTATCGCAATTTGCCCCCCGTAAATGTGTTTCCTGGTTACGCCCCTGCAAAAAACAATGATTTTGTGGTACCTAGCTTAGATTGTGCATGCATGCACCACTGTCCAACCATTAATATCGACCTTTCAGTTTGGTCACTTACCACGTTGAATTTATTTGGGATTGCAATTTTATAAGTTTATGTATGAGACTAGTCAAACCGCCCAATGCCGAGAAATTATTACTAGCCCAGGAGGGTAGTCTGCTCTGCTTGCTAAATCCTTGGCTTGTTCACAGACAAAGGTGGTGGCAATGGAGCAAGAGGGAGCGGTGAGGCATTTTTCGGTGGTGGTCAAGTGCGTAAGTAAATAACACCTTCACCTGTGCTGCAAAGGCACGAGTCATATTTTAGCAGCATCATAATTTTTTACGTGTCACAGCACTTTTAAATTAAATCAATAGTGATAAATACGTCACGTTTATATAACTTTTTACTGTATCAACTATCATATTGTCTGTTACTTTCGCTTAACATACTTCTTAAACTAAAATGGGTGGAGTTATAATTAAAGATGGTCCCATTCACAAGTTTAATCACTAATTTTCTGTATTACTTCCAAAAATAATACCCTTCATGAATCTCCTCCCTCTTTTCTTTTTCTTTTTTTCTTTTTTAAACATATTCAAGATTATCCTAAGCATATACTAATTTGTGTACACCCATTTGATAGAGGACAAACAAGATAAAATACCATTTGCATTGCATTGTATAATCCATTTGACTTGCCTTGGTTGTTTCACAAGCTATATATATTAATATTATTTCATGAATTTGTTCCTTACAATCCCTACAAATGTGTGCATAAACTGACAGAATCGAAGACGATAATATTCCACAAAACAAACAGAGAAGCTTAACCAGATGGAATAAACAAGAACAAAAGTATTAATCTTTCGATCAAAACAACCTTAATCGTTTTAAACAATGCACTCAAAGACACTCTTGAATGAGCTTAGAAAGTACCTCCCAACAGCTTTGCAAGTGAACTCCCTCTTTTTAATTCCCTCTACAACTCCTCCATGCTTCTAGGGAGACCTTAAAAGATTCCAAGAAGACAAGTTTAATCTCGTCTCCCGTAACCACTTATTTTCTTGGATCATTTCATTTGCTTTCACAGAATGATAAATACAAATGCTCATCGCATGGAGACAGTGATTGATATGGGAAAACCTATGAATTTCACGGGCGGGTTATCATTTTCTAACCTTTCATACACTGTGACAAAGAAGCAGAAGGATGCTAACACTGGAAAATGGCAGAAACAAGAAGTGGACTTATTGCATAGCATAACTGGCTTCGCCCGCAGAGGACAGATTACTGCAGTAATGGGGCCCAGTGGTGCGGGGAAATCGACCTTTTTGGATGGATTGGCGGGAAGAATCGCCAGTGGAAGCCTTAAAGGGGCAGTTTCATTGGATGGTGTTGATGTTAGCCCAAGTTTGATTAAGAGAACTTCGGCCTACATAATGCAAGATGATAGGCTCTTTCCTATGCTCACCGTCTATGAGACGCTCATGTTTGCTGCTGATTTTAGGCTGGGGACGATCTCAAGGGAGGATAAGATACGGCGCGTTGAGAAACTTATCGAACAACTTGGCCTAACGGTGAGTTACTATCCACAATTATGTGAAGAATAGTACTATCAAAATTTTTTAACCAACATAGGCATAATTTTCTTTTCTATTGTTGCAGTCGTCGAGGAACACGTACATAGGTGATGAAGGGACTCGGGGAGTGTCTGGCGGTGAGCGACGTAGGGTGTCAATTGGAGTAGACATCATCCATGGACCTTCTCTGCTGTTCCTAGACGAGCCAACTTCAGGTCTAGATTCGACCAGCGCACATAGTGTGATAGAGAAGGTGCAGGATATAGCTAGCTCGGGAAGCACTGTCATTCTCACAATTCATCAGCCTTCATCGCGTATTCAGCTGCTTCTTGATCACCTGATCATCCTCGCTCGGGGCCAGCTCATGTATCAGGGGTCCCCTAAAGATGTGACCCTCCATCTTGGAAGAATGGGACGAAAAGTTCCCATGGGGGAGAATTCTATAGAGTATTTCATTGATGTGATACAAGAATACGATCAATCTGAACATGGAGTTGACGCACTGGCTGAGTTTGCCCTTACTGGTGTGAAACCACCGCGGGTGGGTGACCAGGATGTATCAGTTTCCTATGTGGATTCGTTACCCGCCCCTCTTCGGCCGGCGCAAAACCAAGTCAAGGGCCGTCTTTACCTGCAAACAGATCGTGGTTTCAATCACAGCGTTAGGACCCCACGAGACTCTTCTAGATCTTGGAGTGCCAGCCAATCGATAACATATGCACCATCAAAGCAGCATAGTCGTGATCACAGAGCTCTAGGTCGAATGAGGTAAAATAGGATCTCCATACCAAGTTGTATCTGATAGTCTTAAAAACAACAAAATTTTCATTTAACATAGTGAAGCGATGATCTCTTTTTGCAGTGCTGCGTCTCCTGAGTACACTTACTCCAGTGAAATCCTGCAAGGCACTCAAACACCTCACAGCAGTGAATACACTGTGAATGAAAATGACTATCTTACCCCCATGTGGAGCCAAAAGCCATGGTGCATGAAAATCTCGGTCCAAAGTTTGCCAATTCCTTCTTCACTGAAACATTGGTTCTTATCCGAAGGAACTACAAGAATATCTTGCGCACGCCTGAACTTTTCCTATCCCGCCTCATGGTCCTAACTGTTATGGGAATTATGATGGCCACAATGTTTTGGAAGCCCAAAGATACATTGCAAGGGATCACGAATCGCCTCAGTTTCTTCATTTTCACAGTCTGTCTGTTTTTCTTCTCCTCCAATGATGCAGTCCCGGCTTTTATTCAAGAACGCTTCATATTTATCCGTGAAACCTCCCACAATGCGTACAGAGCATCTTCTTATACAATTGCTGGACTCATTACCTACCTTCCATTCCTTTTTATCCAGGCTGCAGTTTATGCTGCCATTGTTTGGAAGCCTTTAACGCTCGATGGGCCGTTTCTATATTTCTTGATAGTTCTCTACATATCCCTTCTATCCACCAATTCCTTCGTCGTTTTCGTCAGTTCAGTCGTACCAAACTACATATTAGGCTATGCAGCGGTTATTGCTTTCACTGCACTCTTTTTCCTCTTCTGTGGATACTTCTTGAACAGTCATGACATTCCACCGTACTGGAAATGGATGCATTACATTTCGACCATGACATACCCATATGAAGGGCTTCTGATGAATGAGTATCAAACCAATACACCTTTTGGAGGAGTCGAAGGATTCAACATCTTAAAATCACTAGGGATTGGACTTGAGGAAAAATTGAAGTGGAGAAAGTTATATATAATGTTGGGATGGGCTGTAGTATACAGGATTCTCTTCTACTTTGTACTTCGATTCTTTTCAAAGAATCAGAGGACATAATCGTAGAGATTGTATTACAAACGAGGGATCTGTAGTTTATGCTAAAAGCACAAATATCAGAACATCATCATTGTAGTTTTCTTTCTTTAATTACATGATAAATTCTTTCTAATTTTAGTGGTGCAGACATGCATGAATTGTTCATAAAACAATTTATTAAGCAAGTTTACAAGCTATACGTGGGAACAAGTTTCCCCCCTTAAAGACTAGTTTCCCCCCTTAAAGATTCAGGCATCGTTCTTTTTGCATAGTATTTTTCAGCTTTGAGTTTGGATTTCAACTTTGGATTTTTCTTTTCTAGATGGATACACATGACAGGAGTCAGTCTTCCGCGTTTTCAACATTCTCACATATTTTCATTAAAAACACTCAAAACAATGGCTTCACAGTAGGAAAACAATTTTGTCAGAGTATATTATACTGATTATATACTCATCGTACAAGTCTCTACAGTCTATATACCACCCTCCACTCCTCCAGTAACAATTCTGGTTTTGGACAGTAAAACTAGTTACAGCTTTTCCACACATCTTTTGTTAATCAAAAAGGTTTTGGGTTCTAAAAATAAGAAGATCCTAACCTTCACTGCCCCCCTCCATCAGCGTATGTGACAGTTAAAAAAGAGATGATAATATTCCATCTTTGAGGAGTTTGGCTATTTTAAAGTTCCATTGGCGAGCAAACAAATTGATATAGGAAAATGCTGGATCAAAGAAATTGCTTTAGGCCAATGGACACTGCATTGAATTGAACAACATACAAAAATAAAGAATTGGGGAGATGCATGACAGAAAATAACTCCATATTGCACACACAGGCTACTCAAACAGACTCAGCCAAAACCTGCTGGCTATATCCATCTCAGTCATCAAGCTTATTATCTTATTACGTTCAATTGCCCATCACTTGTCCTATGGAAACAGGAAATTAGACTCAACAATGGAGCTTAAGAGTGCCCAAAAATTAAAATTAGGCACAATCCAAATTCTCTACCGCCATATGATTAAATGTCTCCTCATCAATCATCATCAATATAAAATTTAGACCATATGGTACCTCTAAAAATGTCAACATGCTGCCAAATAAGAAGGTAAAGATAGACTCCAACACCAAGGAAGAAATGCTTAACTAACAGCAAAAACCAAAAAATTGATCACTGTGTCAATGAAAACTAATAGAAAGATAGCCATTCAAATAACGTGGATAGCAACCAAGATTTTAGATCTGAATCTGCGAAATGACATTCAAACTTTTCATATAAAATAGAGGCATGAAGATGCTACAAATAACGACAGTAAAAAGTTGTCCACTGCAACATCAAAATACAATAACGAGATCAATAGCACTATTTATAACAGACCTCGAGCTGAGAATTCCGATCCGATCAGGTCGTAAACAAAGCTGGATTGGCTGTAGCAGTACTGACTTGTACTTCCAGCAATTCGAGACGCCGCTCCAATGTATCGAGCTTCTCATTCAACTTAGCCAACTTATTTTTGGTGGTTGCCTCTACAATTCAAATTGAAAAGCAAATAAGCTTCACAAACTAATAATCAAATGAAAATCGGCTCTAAGAGGCGAAAAGGGGGTTTATACAAAATGGTTACCAAATTGGACCAGGAAGTCAAAGAGGCGACGAACATTGACAGAGATATTGGAAATGAACTCTCGATTTTCCCAATCAGCTTGCACTGCGATTCCCACGTTCACCGCGTTCGTTATCCCTCCGGCTCTCGCCATTGATAATTTTTCTAGGTTGGCTGTTGGAATTGGATGTACTATTTCAACGTTTATACCTGTAACTGCTGTCTTCAATTGTCTGCAGCAACTGACAATCAAAAGAGATGTGAGGTAAGAAGACGGTGAACAGAAAACTTGAGTGGAGGCAGGTGCTGCCTTTTGGTGAGTGTAGGCCCTTTTTGGGTGTAAAATTGGGGACGCTCGTAGGATATATTAAACAGTAATTAGCGCTTGAGAGATGCTTGTTGGACATGATGGAAAGCATAAGTGAAAATGTGCTTCAAAATCTTAATGTTATAATAAGAGGAGTGCCACCTAGGCAAAGTGCTTAGGTGGTAATATTATGTTTGACATTAATTTTTAGGGGTTAATTATTATCCTTATTTATTTATGCCACTTTTCTTATTTAGTGTTATTTTATTTTTTTATATGTATTTTACCCTTTTTATATGTATTCTTTTTTTTCAAATTAATTTATAATTTTTTTATTTTACTTCTTTTATATTTAGTATTACATGTATTTATGTAAATGTGATAAGAGATAAAAGTTACAACTTACAATACGTATTAATTTAATTCTGAAAATGAGAATTATTAGTTTCTATATATATTTTAATTTTTGGATATTACATTTTAGTTATTATTTTATATACATTTCAATTTTCAAATCTCTATATTATAAAACTTGAAATGCCAACTATACACTTTATCATATTAATAGTGCCTAATTTGCAAGCTTTAAAAAAAAAACTGGTTAAACAATTGAAATTTGTAATTAAATTAATTTCGGTTCAAAAAAATGTAATTAAATTAATTGTCTATTATTTTTTTTTTGTAACTTAATTCCAAAATCACATAACCATTATGGTGTAAATTCTACATAATTCATATTGTGATAAGTTAAAGAAAAATAGAAGATTTTTCTATTTTTATGGCACACGTCTACTTGAAAAAGAAATTTCAATTGGTTAATAGGAATAATTTTTGAGATTAAACAATTGATTTCATTATTTTAATTAAATTCTAAAAGTAAAGCGTGTTTGTCTTTTTAATATGCGTTTATAATAATTGAAGTGTCACATTGACAGATGATCTATTGGCACTGCCAATGTGACACACGGTTTCAATTAAAGAAATTAATTATTGTTTTCCTTTTTAATACTATTGAGTTTTCTCAATCTTAATCTTAATATTATAATAAGAGGAGTGCCACCTAGGCAAAGTGCTTAGGTGGCAATGTTATGTTTGACATTAACTTTTAGGGGTTAATTATTATCCTTATTTATTTATGCCACTTTTCTTATTTAGTGTTATTTTATTTTTTTATATGTATTTTACCCTTTTTATATGTATTCTTTTTTTTCAAATTAATTTATAATTTTTTTATTTTACTTCTTTTATATTTAGTGTTGCATGTATTTATGTAAATGTGATAAGAGATAAAAGTTACAACTTACAATACGTATTAATTTAATTCTGAAAATGAGAATTATTAGTTTCTATATATATTTTAATTTTTGGATATTACATTTTAGTTATTATTTTATATACATTTCAATTTTCAAATCTCTATATTATAAAACTTGAAATGCCAACTATACACTTTATCATATTAATAGTGCCTAATTCGCAAGCTTTAAAAAAAAACTGGTTAAACAATTGAAATTTGTAATTAAATTAATTTCTGTTCAAAAAAATGTAATTAAATTAATTGTCTATTTTTTTTTTTTGTAACTTAATTCCAAAATCACACAACCATTATGGTGTAAATTCTACATAATTCATATTGTGATAAGTTAAAGAAAAATAGAAGATTTTTCTATTTTTATGGCACACGTCTACTTGAAAAAGAAATTTCAATTGGTTAATAGGAATAATTTTTGAGATTAAACAATTGATTTCATTATTTTAATTAAATTCTAAAAGTAAAGCGTGTTTGTCTTTTTAATATGCGTTTATAATAATTGAAGTGTCACATTGACAGATGATCTATTGGCACTGCCAATGTGGCACACGGTTTCAATTAAAGAAATTAATTATTGTTTTCCTTTTTAATACTATTGAGTTTTCTCAATGAGGAAAAGAGTAAATAATTTGCTCAATAATTGAACTCTACATTGCATGCATTTTTCTTTTTTCAAGCTAGTACATAAAATTAAATATGAGTTCTTTTCCTTTCTAAAATGAAAATGTGTTTTATGTAAATGGAAATAAAACAAATGAATTAAATCGTTGTTGAATTTAAAAGTGGTTTTTAGTTTTAATTGGTGGTTTCTTTTCTTTTTATTTTATTCCTTGGTTATTTAGATCATGTGTTTTATATGTGAGAATAAAATTGTAAATTTTTGTATAGTGTAAATTTTTCATAACAGTAAATATAATGAAAAGGTGGTGCGATGTAGTATTTTCTCCAAAAAAAAAAGAATATTCTTTATCAATTTGCTGAGTTATATTGACTTATTTACTTTTTCGAAATCTAACATATTGTATAATCCTTTTTGACTTTTATTTGGGATCGTTCTACATGTACATCGGTCATTTATATATATGTGTAAGTTGATTATAAAATTATTTTTAGTCGTATTTGAAATAAGTTTGATCATTTTTAGTCGTATTATCTAATTTTTGTTTCCAAATATTCTATTCTTACCTAAAATCATCAATTTTGACAATTGATATCGTATTTTTCTTACAAACTAATATTTCGGATCAAAATATGGAAACCGTTATTAAAATCTATAACATTACATATACTTCTTATTTTTATTAAATATTCATAAAAATTCATTTTCTTATTTTATAATTTTTTATGTAAATATACAATTAAAATTGTCACGTGCATCGCACGTGGGTAATACTAGTTTATATTATATATATAAACTTTTAATTTGTCATTATTGAAAAAGAACTCATGCAAATAATTTTTATAGTTCACTTTTATTTAACAATTCCAAATTTTTTTTTATAGCACCATGTAAATTGAAGAGTGTAAATATATAATAGCAAATAAACAAAATAAATACGAGTGATCATAATTCATAGAAACAAAACTATAGTTCAACTGAAAGAGACAAAAAAATAAAGAAAAAAGTAAGGTAGTATTATAGACAGTAGTAAAATCAGTAATACAAAGTCCTTCAAACCATCAACAAAGTGATGGTACAAAATTTTTAGTAGATAAATGTGATGGTTTCGATGAGTTTTCCAATTAAAAGTTATCCATCTAATGAGCATTCAAAGTTAGGAACAAGTCCTCCCGTAATCACATTTTTTATGTAGCATTTGGTTTATAATAATTGTTAATTATATCGTTAGGAATGTGATTTAGAATATGTAAATATCGAAGAAGGAAAAGGAATCCAATTCAGATAAGGGTTAGGAGATCTCTTATGCAAGGAAAGAGACTCCAATTCCAAATAAGATCTGGAGAATCAGCATATATAAATATTGAGTCACAGTTGTAAAGTGTGCATAGACAGGTGAGTGGAGATAAATTAGAAAGAGAAATAAAGAGTGTTGTTCTTTTCTTGTCTAATTTTGTATACCAAAGAAGGGGTGCCAAGAGTTGAGCGATAGAGAAAAGGTGGCGCGTGCCTTCGGGTACATGTGTGGCGCGAGAATCTCTTTTGTTTATGCATGGTGTCGAGACGAATTGCACATGGACAGTAATTGAGGATTAGACTGTCATGGTGAATTGCGTCGTCGATCGTGGTTGAAGGAAATTAGAGAGATTGAAAAAAAACAGCACGAATGGGGGTATTGCGTACGTTGTTCTTTGACTGCTTTAGTTTATTTATAAAGAGAAAGTTTGTGTGGAGAAGTTGAGAAGGTGAGGAAAAATTGTAAGAAAATTTTTCTCATCAATAAAAATGTTTTCTCCCATGGTCGTCGGTGGTCGATCGAGCCACGTTAATTGTTAGTGTTTTTATTGTCATGCATTTGTTTGAGTTTTCCGTTGTGCTATTTTGGGAAAATCTATTAAATTTCCCAACAAGTGGTATCACAGCTTTAAGTGGGAAAAAAATGTTTTTCCCAACATATATTTCGCTTCATAAATTTCTTTTTATTTACATAATAAGATACTTAAAAGCCAAAAAAAGATCACCAAGCATTAATATTATTTTTTTTTTTGGGTAGAAAAAAGACCCAAAAGAAAAATTGTAGTTTCGACGTTGTTCACTAGTAGCTCTAATTTATGAAACACGGAAACTCATAAAAGGCAAACATTTTGTATCGGAAATATTGTTTCAGAAACCGAAATTCTCCGGAAATTCTATGAAAATATTTCGAAAACTCTAAAAAAGTTTCATATTTTTTAATAAATTTGGAAACTCCATGAAAACTTTTAAGAACTTTAAGTTCAAGAAAATTAGTTGTTGAACTATTTAAATTTTCTAGTTTGAATATTGCTTCATTCTAGTAATTATTCTATAATGATAATGAATTTCAAAATTTAATTGGATTGGTCTGATTTTGATATTTTGGTTATCTAATTCATATTAAATAATTTTTTGAGGCTGAATTTTGAAATTATATAGTAAAACAAATAATTAGTACATAAAGTTTCATAGTGTTTCGTGTCCTATATTTTCAAAAATAATGTTTCCCCATTTCGTTTCGTGTCCCGTTTGCATTTCCGTTCAACCTAGGCTCTAATATTACAACACATGTGCAACATTCTCAATGCTAAATCTTTATGTTAAAAAGTTGGAGATTAACTAAAAGATCACATATATCGACATAAGTTGGCATGTACTTATTTAAAACTAAAAAAAGGAAAGTTTTATTTTGAAAACAAATATTAAATATACATCTATTATTTTATTTTTCTTATTTAATTTATTTTACTTTCTTTATTTAGTATTTTTTTCTTATTTTATTTTTTATATACATTTTAATTTTTTATACAAATTTTATAAATATAATTTAAAATGAACTATTTGTAAATATTAATGAAAATATGATATTATAAGGTCAAAGTTGTAAATTACAATGGTACTTAAATTATTTTAAAAAATAAAATTTAACTTTTTTATATACATTTTAGTTTTTGAAATACACACACATGTGTATATATATATATATATATATAATTAATATAAGTTGGAATATCAACTTAGTACAGTGTCATCTTGGCAGCGGTTTTTTGTTTAAATAAATTATTTTTATTGATTTAAAAATATTAAATAAAAAATATTTTTTATTTATTTTTACCATGTTAAAATGATAGTTTTAAATAACTTTTACGGGGCATTGAGGGTTCAACGATCAAAAAATGAATTTTTTATTTAGTTCAAACCTTAATATATTTTCACAGCTATTTTCTAGAATCTCTGCCGGTTATACCCGCACAGTAAACCATATATGGTTTACAACAAAGATCACAAATATTTATGATAAACCACATGTGATTTCTTTTACAAAAATATGCCCCGGGATCAAAATATTTTCATATATTTCTATTGTCTAATTCGTAGTTTTAACATTATTTTAAACAGTTTATAATCTTCCCGTACATCGCACGGGTGAAATACTAGTTTTGATTAATTAGTTTATAGACTTATAGTTGAACCCAACACAGCAAACCCGAGTAGCTGTAGTTTATCCCATTCTTGCTCAATCTTAGCTCGAGTTTTTTTGTCATAAGTTAAATATGCACCAACAGTCCAACACCAACATTGCTAGAAGATATATATATATATATATATATATATATATATATATATATATATATATATATATATATATTTTATAAAAATTTCCTAGCTTCTTCAAAATCTTGAGAAAAGAAAAGCATGATCACAACTCTCCCCTCAATTAACCTCAAACCTTTCCATTTCAAATGAGATTAGAGCATCCAAAAGTCAAGCAATATGTAATGCCTGTGTTGTTTGAAGGGTATTAGATCATGTCATCATTTCACAGGATTTGTTACGAGTGAGAAAAACACATACTGTAATTTACTTGCACTAAGTATGGAAAATATGCCCCTAAAAGCCATATGGACATCAATAAGCTTATAGTAGACCATATAAATTTGAGGGGGAAAAAAAAATAGTGAGTCTTACAAAATTTTCAAAATGAAAAGTTAGGCAACAAAATCTCCCGATGTGATTGCACCCACTCGACAAATTTACCAAATCATGAAAGCGAGATGCTTATTGAACCATGTTTAGATGATACCACATTACAGAAAAGGTACAGAAAAGAGGTCTACATGGCACATAGAATTAGAACAACCAACCTTTGCTGTTTGAGTATCAACAACTCCGTTCTCAACAAGATCACATTTGTTTACCACCAACAGCTTGTGCGCATATCATCATCGTCATTTACATATCTATCTATCTATCTATCTATCTGTCTCATTAAGCCATTGATTAACATTGTTGAAGCTTTCCATTTCAATTACATCGTACACAATCTGTTGCAATTTAGTTGACTTTTACTCTTAAGCATTGAACAGGGAAAGAGTTACTCTTATTCCATGCACCGGTAAAACAATCTCATGAACTTACAATGTAGAGTAGTGGTGAAATCACGAATTGTTAGTTGATTTTTACACTAAGCATCAACTGGGAAAGAATCGACAAGAATCAATTTTTATTATTTTTTTTACAGAATCAAACAATGATAAATCAATTCTATCTTTTTAAAAAGTGTAAAGAGTGACTAAGTGTTAAAATTAACATCTGATAAGTGGATGTAAATATACTACACGAAGAAAGAGCATAAAAAAGAATGTAAAAGCATTAAAAAAACCACATACTAAACGACAAAGTCAATATTTGAGTTTGAACGTAACTTTAGCAAGTATAATAATCGTTTTTTAAAATTAATTAAGCAACCATAATAGTTAATAAAGTTAGTTTAAAAATTTTCTGCAACATCATTTAAATTTAATTGATTTGAGAATCTTTTAATTCTTTATAATTCTTTTTTTCACTTTTGTATCGCACATCAAAAATTATTTTTCAATAATCCCTACAAAACAAACAAATGTAGCAAAAGTCCATTATGTTTATGCATCTTTGGATTTACTCTCTATAATTCTCTCCTAACCTTCATTTTTTTTTTTTCTTTCCTGTTTTCCTTTTGCGGCTCATTTCAGTTTTCGTGTAACTTTTAGTTTGACATACAAATGCAGAATGACAAAATACATGTATTACAATCTTATTTTTTCACATATTACGTTATCGTCACAATGACAACGTCATTTGTGTTGATGTTAGCCACCTTGTTTGTTAAAGGTGTAATTGATTAACACATTTTTTCCTCTCATCTCACTTCAAAGAGTTCACCTACTGCACATAACAACACCAGTATAATATCGTCGGCCCATCCTACTCACAGACGAGAGCGAATGAAAATCTTTTTCCGACCAGTTGCCTCAGGGACTGAATTCTTGACAGGTTCATCGGGGAGCTCTTTCGCATCATCCAACGGTTTTGTTCTGTGAATGATCTTATTTTTCTGCTTCGCGTTAATCTCGTCATCTTGCATGTTCTCCAATTTTGCCAGCTTCTCCTCCACAGTTAAACAGTTTTGCTTCGAATGCTTGATGTTGTTCCCCTTCTGCTGCATTTTCTCTAGTGTAGCTTGCATCTCTTCCACTGCTACGTACCTTTGCTTTTGACTCCCATCAGATTTGGGGGAAAGGGGTAAATTCTTTAATTTTTGCTTCACAGTTGCATATACTTGCATTCCACCTATTTGCATAGGTGATTTGTGGATTAATACATAGGCAAAACAGAGAAATTGTTCATCAATTGACATAATAAGTGGACATTTCATCAGTCCATGAAGAATCATCTAAGCTAATTCTTCAGTCTCACAGAGATAATTCACTGTTTATAAGCACTAGATTGGGAGAATCAATATTCAATAACGATTCAATAATCGTGGCAATAAAATCGGAAGAGATTTTCAATTGGACAGCTCCTAGAATCTATAGGAACATCTCTTGCCAAGGTAATGAATCAATATTCAATAACGATTCATGAAGAAATCAGTAGTAAATAGTAATGATGGATAGATTTATAGAATCAGATCTGAACATTTCAATTTTAGCCGAAAATTGCGAAACCGGTATGACATGGATACACGTGCGTGCGTGCAGAGGATGGACAGGGAAGCAATACCTTTGAAGGAATCATTGATCGCGGAGTCGACGGAAAATTTTCCGACGTTCACTAGTTTCGCGGCAGTCCATCGGAGCTCTTCCAGAATTCCCATCGCCGTTCTTCCTCCACTCAACAAATAGAATCCGAGAAATCTTAAATATTGTTGTGCTCTGTTTCTACTGAAGTCGTTGTTTCTTTGATTTCTGAATAGCGTAATCGTGATTTATGCGATAATGTCACCCAACTTTGAGAGAAGTTCCATATCGATCACTAATCTTCACTCTGAAGCACTGAAATCCCAACTACCAATTTTTAGTAGTAGTTTTTAGATGATGGGCATTCGAATGATTGGCACAAGATGAATAAGTTTTGACATTGCAGCACAAATGGTTCATACCATTGCCTTCTCAATATATTTATCGTCCTTCACTGTTTTTTTTTTTAAATATATCATTAATGTCCATATTTATTCATTTTTTTTTAATTAGTGTGGGAACAATTATAAAAATCTACCTTAAAATTAATACAAACAGTGAGATGACATAAATATTTTGACTACTTGGCATGTAGACTGATGGAAATCGCGGCTATAACCTCAAATGGCTGATGTCTATAAATAACCGCTGACCATAAGATGGTTTCACATTTTGAACGCTCAAAAAATATCATACATGTCTCCTCAGACAAACTCCTCTTGCCTTTGTGATTCAATACTCCCTTTTTTCTTGCGCAAAACTTTATTGTTGAAATCACCTCTAAAAAAAAATACACTGGTACAATCAGATATCATTGAATCAATGGACCCTAAACTTTCATAATAACTCATGTAAACCTCAACTAACAACCTACAAAAAGGTCAATTTCCCATTACTTTGAAAACTATGAAGTGTGACTAAACACTAAAGTCGAATTTCAAATTTTTTGAGTTCAAGCAGACCTTAACGTAAATTGCTTGAAGCATAAACTTAAAAAGCATAAAGCGACAACATCAAGCTTCACAAGGAGGCAAAGCTTCACTAAATAAAGTTTCACAACAGAGCTATTTGGTTGTAGAGGATTGTCAGTATTATTGGCTTCAAGAAAAATACCAACTTTAGAATCTCTTTTTACCATCTACTTATCTTCCGGTTACATTCAAACAAGAAACAATAAATAGTCCAACCACATCACTTCCATCGCCATGTCCTATTGGTTCCAATACCTCAACATTTAAGCAATACAATTATTAAACACAACGAAGACACAGTTCAACCCTTGGGATGAATAGACACCAGTATACACCACAATCCGATACAACTATAACGTTGCTCAAAGCATACCTTCGGGCTTCCACTCACTCTTTCTTTTTGTCACTGGTACTCTTTGAAACTGAAGCAGTGCGATAAGGAGCAGCCGTATATGCGTATTGCATCAAGAGGGAGAAGAAAACCATCTCCACAATCACTAATGCGTTCTGAAGAGCATCTTCGAGATGCTCGACGTCAAGCCAAAAATGATGCGATTTAACTATTCCCATGGCCACAAGAATGTCGAGCACAATTCCCTGTATAATGACACGAAAAATGCATCTATTTAGCATTTCATGATTGTTGGAAGTTTGTCAAGAAGACAAAGCAAAGAACGTGTATGGTATAAGTTTCATGGTAAATCTTTGATCATTCCCTTAAAAATTCAATTCTACTATTCAATCAAAATCAGATTTTAATACCAATCATACACTCAGATATTGCTATTCGTTAAGATTTTAATACCAATCATACACTCAGATACTGCTATTCGTTATTAACGCATTTAGTGGTCCCCACCTCAATTCAAACTAGAATATGTGTAACAAGGTGCTTATGGATGCCTTCATAGACAAGGTATAAATGAGTGTTGAACAAGTGATTTAGAAATACGCGCATTGATAAAAGGCAATTTCAAGAAATGTGCACCTAAATAGATGTTTCTTGGCAGACAGTCTTGTTGCTATATTGAGTAGCATTAGTTTAGCGCATTTACTGATATGCCTCATTTAATTTTCTTTTCCAATAACATTTTTTACTTAATACTCATTAAAAAGGTAAACTAGGAATATTATTTTCGGAGTTTTTTTTTCAGATAACATTGTTAACTAGAGTGAAACAACAAACCAACCTGTATAAACGCAACAGAGGGAATAACTTCTTATCAAAAGAAAAGTTTATTCCTAATTTCGTGAAACTTGCTATGTTATACTCGTGTTTGAAGAAGGTTATATATGATGAGCATACCTGCCAGAAACAGAAGAAGACGATGCCTTTGACACACAAAAACTTGGCAAGTGGTTTGTGTGGTGCCAACTCTTTTGCAAAAACATGGTAGAAAACCACAAGCGAATACAATGCCAAAGAAACAGAAATGTTCAAGATAATGGTGAACGTCCAGCTGAGCCAACTGGGATATATTCCAAGAAGCTGACATGCTATCATCAAGACAGAGCAAACCGGGCGAATCACAACAAACTGCCATGTCCATTGCTTGAGTAGTGTCAAATGTTTATGGTCCAGGCGGACGGTGTGAGGCTGCATTCATCACAACCATTCATTTAGGCAGATCACTATTATTCTGAGGTCAAGAACAATCAATAAAAAGCAAAATTAGGCAGATTCAATCCGCCAGGCGCCGGGTGGGGGGTGGGGGGGTTGTGCATTAAAGTATTTACATCTTTCTTCAACGGTCATAAATAATTTATCTCCTACAACAGTAGAGGAAAAATATATAAAATAAAAGCACCAGAAGCTCTACCTGGAAAAGGGTCATTGGAAATGAGTGGTGAATCTCTCTTCCTTTGATTTCATCAGGCACTATGTTTTTGCTGATCGATATGTTCAGATAAGTGTACATCAAAGCCAAAAACTTTGCCATCACCTGCACTTCAATAAAAGTCAGGAAGTTATTCAGTCAATGTTAAACTCCAACTCCAGTATTGACTACACATCCCAAATCACTACCCTTTATTATCCTCACATCTCATTGTTCCATTTCTATTCAACAAAAGTTAGTTTTTAACAAAATAAAGTTTACCCGAGCACACGCTAAAACCACAAGTTTGGGGACATAGAAAGCGTAGCTACTGAACATTTACCAGAGCCTCGTAACATTCTTTGACAGAATCCAAGAATGTGAAAAATGTTTTGCTCCCAAGAATGTCTATCAAACCAACATAGGAGTCGATGGCATATATTGGAGTCATGAGGACAATGATTACTATTGCCTTTTGTTCCTTAGGATTCTTCCAGGACTGGAAGTGTTGTGATATAAGCTGTATGGAGAAGTGTAGAGTGAGCATCACACATACAGTGGACCCCATCAATGTGAGTTTCCCGCGGTCAATTCCTGAGATATCTATTGGTGGTAGAAATTCCATTTGGAAGTGCCTTCAGGTAGCCAATATAAAGATCACTGTTATAGCCTGCAAGTAGATGCTTAAATTCAAATTACAGCCATTAAATTCAAATAAAATTAGTATTTTCCACCTAAATAATATAATTGTAGCAACATATTTGGAAATTTTACATAAATATTTAACATAACCATTTATCCTCTATTCTCATTTGCTTCACGTCTCTAGATTCATTCTTCATTTCTCCAATATTTCATCAACCCAAGTTTAAATGTTTAATGGTCACTCTTTCTTTTTAAACTAGTATGACATGCTAATGAAACCAAATAGATCATGTATACTTTGACTTGAATATAATAATTGAGTGAAAATGAATAAATCAAACCCATAAATGATTGATTATGAAAACAGATTCAAGAACAGTTAAATCTAGCTAATACTATGAGATTAGAAAATGCAAAGTCTGTGAATCATTCAAGTCAACTATCTAGCTAGAAACTCATCCCCTTAAGGCATACCCAATGCACTATAACAGAAGAGAAAACTTCGAAACAGTATACGTTCGGTTTTACTGAATAACTAAATGACTTGATATATATTTTCCATCTACTTTCACTTGATAAAGTTATGAAAAAACAGAACGACACGCGAGTATCTAAGAAGATGTTAAGAAATAAACGCCTGAGGCAAATACAATAGTATGAAGTCTGAAGATCGGTGGGAAAGATGTACACCTAAGGTCACTTTCAATAATATTATAGTCACCGCAACATTGCAACAGTGTGCACCTAATTTAAACCAGACATTATAACCAGCTAACGCTAGACGCAAGGGGTTCCATGTAAGTTTATTTTCAACAAAGACATAAGGCTGGTTCCCAAAAAGACATAGTCATCAGCATGACAACAAAATTATTTATCATGCTCCTCTCAAAATTAGCCAAATCTTCCTCTCTCACCTACCACAGCATTCTCTTGGAGATCCCAACCAATGCTCCACCTGAACCTTGGCGTTTTACTCAATTTTGGAAATTCAGGAAAAAAAAAAAACGTGGGCTATCTAGCACCATTGGACCATTGGTTTTTTACACCCGTCTCGGTGAAAATGTACATGGCATTAACTAATAAATTGAATCAAATTTAGAATAGAGATCACCTATCATCACAAGTTTAGGTGGCAGTCGGTCTTATTCATTGATTAATGAATGCTTTATGATTAATAGCATTTAGTCTTACATGTGAAATAAAGAGCTCACTTAGTTGGACATATCAAACAAACTTCAAAGCTAAATACAATTACCCCGGAAAAGAATTAACAATGCTAGAATTCAAATCCCCCATTGACATGCCTGGTAATTACAGTGGACTACAATTAATATTAACCAACAAAAAGGAACTATAAATCTTGCTATTCTACCAACGCATATTTGAGAAATATTTCATATCGCTTTTGTTTCTGCAACATTTTCTAAATTATTTTCTATCGATATCTGAGACACACTTTGGCAGTCATACTGATACTATTTAGTGACAGATCAGGAATCTATACCATACATTTCAATTTTCATACAGCTCTTTCAACTTAGCAGCCTGCCATACCGTTCTTCATATTATTAGTTATTTAAGAAATGGAAGAAAAAATGAAAATTACAAGCTCTGAAGTTATTCGATTTCTCCAAATCACGGCATCGAGATCAGTAAAGAGTGAAATCCAGCTTAAAAAACCTAGAGCTCATTCGGATCATTCAGCGTTAAGACTAACACTTGAATTTAGTCATAAACAATCCTATTTGGTAAAACAGAGAGAGGGCCATAAAATACTTACAGGAATTGCCGGCTGTGGCCTGTGAACGAATATTATTTTGATATCAGGGACAAATGAATGAGTGTGTGTTTCTATGAAGAAATCAACATGATTGAATAAAATTTATTTCATTATTGGACTCGTATAAAGTGTACAAAGCGTGGAGGCAGTTAGAGCCCGTTAGCACATAACTTTTTGTTCATTTTAATTTATTCTTTTTAAATTTTAAATTTGGTCAAATAAATTACATCCATATATCAATTGTACTTTTAAATCTCCATCATTCAATTCTACTAATTCTCTCTCTTCCTACTCATAAAAATACATTTTAATTTATACGCTAACACAATCTTAATTACTGGACTCGTCCACATGATTATTTCATTTATTTATTTGGAGTACATTTCTTCTTGATTGGGAGCTGGGAAATGAAGTTGAAAAATATTTTTTATCTAAAAATTTTATGTGATATTCATTGTAATGAAGGAATGGAAAATATTTTTCACATAACACAAAAAATAGAGATTTTTTTGAAAATAATAAAAATATATTTTTCTTAAACAGAGATGAAAAAATATTTTCTATTTTTACTTTTTTCCTCGAACCAAACACACTCTTAATTAATTTTACTTTTCAATTGATAATTTGATATAAACAGCCTGTTCTTTTACAACTTTTAACAATTTTTTACACATTTTAACACATTCACATCAAAAGTCAAACCAATTACATTCACATATTTTATGGGATCCACTGTACTACATAAATCCCCACCACTCAATTCCACTCATTCTCTCTCCTATTTCACATCAAAACTCATAAATACTCATAAATACACATACACTAACGGGGCAAAATGAGAGATAAAGTTATAAATTTAAATCTGATAGGTGTGTAACTCCCATTTGTGTATATTTATTACATTATTATTGAGTATTTTTTCTCTACAAAATTAATCAATCAAGTGCAGAAAGGGACGAAGACACGTGGTTCACGATTTTTATGTCGATCAGTTGAAAGTAAAATCTTCATCTTAACATTTTTTATAATATAATTGGATGTGCGTGCTCGGATCTCAAAAATATTTTTGTCCTTTTCTATTTATTATTATTTTTACTTTACTCTTTTCTTGCCTGTTAACGTAGATATGAAAATATATGTTAATTTATTCTTTTTTTTTTAATTCAAATTTAGTGAAATAAATCACATTTATATATATATCTCAACTCGTTAAATCTCCACCATCAAATTTCACTCATTCTCTCTCTTCATGCTCATAAAAATATATTAAAATTTATCAGCTAACACTCCCATATGATTTTTTGGGTTAGGTTTGTCATATTTCTTGGTTCATGAGTTGGTGAAGGGAGTGAGGGTAGGTTAGCAGCACGTTGCTTTTTTATTTACTTACTAGATTTTCACTCAAGGTCAGACTTTAAGCCTAATGTATTAATAATTACATATTTCGATATATATTAATTCTATATCAATAGTACCAGCAAGATAATAAATCGAGTGTTTGTGGTTGCACTAAATTTAATAATTAAGATAAATAATGAAAGAATCCAATAAAAATTTTGGTAGCTTTCCTATATATCGTACAAATCCTTCTTGTAAAATATCCAAGGAACACCTTACCAAAATCCGCATAATTAATTTACAATTCTCTTGAAAATCTCGTAACTTAATTTACAGTTCTCTTGAAAATCTCAACAATAAAAACAATTCAAAAATAACACCATCAACTATTGTCAACAACATAAACACAAAATGAATAATACAAACGACTCATATTTTTCTAAGAAACAATGAATAGACTTAAATACAAATCTTAGCCTTAATTTTCTCATAAGAAAATCAAATTCCTATTATTCTAATAATGAATCGTAATAAGACAACAACATGTATTTTTATGTAAGGCAAACATCTCGAATTTCGAAGTGCATTTTTATGAAAAACCTTTAGAAATATAAAATATAATATTAGAGCTCAGATAGAATAAATATAACTTACTCAAAGTGTAATTTTCGACAGTAAAGCAAGTTGAGCTACCTTAATTCGAGTACAATGCTACTTATAGATAAGAGTTGCATATCAATAATTTGTAAAACTCAGCAACTATCTCAACTGGACACTATCTTCAAATAATATAATAGTAGAAAACCATTAATATATAAGTACAATAATTCACTTCTTTTATCGACGTAGATGATATAGAGGGTTTGTGTAAAAAGTTAAATAAAGTAAACAATGTATATCACATGATTAATAAGTGTCAGACTATATATTATTGAAAATTTCTTTATACACGACATTCGTAGTAGTGTTGGTTGGATGACCATCGTCATAATAGGGCACAAGCTTCAAACCCTAACTACTTGTCGCCTTGAAGACTGCAACATATAGTTCGACAATGAATATATAAACAATGATTTTTAAGATTTGATTGTGAAATATAATTAATATACAGAAATAACAATATAATGGGTATAGTTTAACATATTCCAACATCCTATTTCTGCTCCGCTAAGAAACATTTATCATCGTCACCACTCCCACCCTCATTTAATCGAAGGCGAGCGAGTATAATATAAGGATTGCAATTGGATGGGACTCTCATTGCCCGTCATGCCCCGCTTGAAAATTCACATCCCTTCCGCTACCCATCGTGATTATATTGTTGAATCAGAAGCTTTTATTTGTATTTTTTTAATATATGTGACCATGACATCTAATTTATTTTACAAATATTTTCTAAACATACTAAACATGTAAAACATATTCGATGTAAACTCAAGAATTTAATATATTCAAGATATTAATATTTTGTTTAAACTCATAAATTTAGATTTTTACTTTAAATAATTTAAATTCTATAAGATTTTTAATGTGATTGATAAAAATGGTAGAGATTTTTCATTTTCTTGATTAAATATTGAATGATTTGATATCAAATTTAAATTATTTAGGATAAAACAAATAAATTGAAATATATGTAATTAGCAATTAAAACAAACAACTTGATCGATGATTTTAAAAAATTAAAAAGAAAATCTAAACTAACAAAAATCAAGATAAAATAAATAATTTAAAGTAGCCAGAATTCTAAATATTTGTTCAAAAGATAGAATTATAAATAAAAATATTTACCATAGTCGAGAGCCAATTAAAAATTTCGATTGAGTCCCATAATTTCAATCGTCAATAGAGTCAATAGCCAATTATTTATTAAATATGTAATTTAAAAAATACGTAATTTAGATATTTACTTTTCTGCTTATTAAATCATTATTGAAAAATATGCAATTTCGATATTTACTTATTTATCACTAAAATTAGACATTTAAGTTAATATGAAACTAAATAATATAGGAGATGGAATCATTCAATCTATATATATCTGAAAACAAACTTTTAGTTAAAATAAGGATTGTATTTTAAAAATATAATTTTGGAAGTAAATATTATCAAAAGTAAATATAGATTGATTAAATTCAAGCCAATAATTATCACCATACAGTTGACTAATACAATAAACGGATAAACTTATTTTTTATTAAAATAAACTATTTATTTGGAAAAGTATTATTAGAAGATAAAGAATTCAAATTGATATGAAATTAATATGCTATAAAAATCAAACTCATAAATATGACTTAGATAATGTAATAGGAATACAATTACTTGTCTTTTTTAATTGGATATTTTTTGTTCTTTTAGTAAATTAATTATCTTATCTTAGTGAGTTATTCAAAGGATCGACATTCTGTGTATTGCATGTAAATGCTATAAAAATTTTATTTCTTCTACTTTTTTCCTATAAAAGGTTTTAAGTTGAAGAGTTAGAAACGATAACTTCCTTTTACACAAGATTTTTTCAAAAATATTAGCAATAGCAATTAATATGAAAACTCAATTAAGAATATATTTTATTTTTTTAAATTAAGGTATTATGCTAACTAATTTTTAATATATATTAACTAATTTATGTAAAAAAAATTAATTTATATTTGTGTAGAAAAATATTTTAGAAATGCAATATTCTTATTTTATTGGTTAAGCAATAAAATAAGTTTTTCTATTTTTTTTTTTGGTTTTTTAAAGCATAAACTATAGAATATGTTCACTGATGGAACATATGTGCACGTCTTAATGTATTATTTTTTATAAAAATTTCTACTTCCCCAGAAATGCCGACCAACGGGGCAGGAATGAGGTTAGTATTTCAACCCCTGAGATTCCTCACATTCTTTACTATGATGATCAAGTCCTATCTAGGCAAATATACAAAAGAAAATTCAATCATAAAAATAATTATTTTGTAGTAAATTATGTAAATTATAAAAAAAAGGAAAATTCTGGAAAAGTGTACATTTACTTTTCAATTTGCTAAAATCAAGTGTTTTGTTTAGAATTTAAAAAATCATGTTTTCCAAAAACATGATTTTAAAGATGATGATGATGATGATTATTATTATTATTATTGAATAAATAATTTATTACATACATACATATATTTAACATTTGTTTTAACAAACCATTAATCGAAATGTCAACTAAAACCATCAAACAAATTTGAGAAAATAAAAATTCAATGGAAAAAAATTAGATATGCATCACAAGAAGTATACCTAATATAAGAACTTAGACTTATATTTTGAAATAATATGTCGACTTATCCCAATGATATTTAAAAAATCATAATAAAAAATTTATCAATGCAGAAAAGTAAACGTGTTTGTTCACCATAAGTGATTCAAAAGAATGTAAATCAAATGGATGTAAATTATCTTCCCTGTTGTATAGGATTATCTCATTAGATGGAGATGCTAGCAATGTGCGCGTGTTAGGGTATGTGTTTTTATGCGTTTTTATGTGTTTTTATGTGATATAGGAGAGAGAAAAAGTGGAATTGAATGGTGGAGATTTGTGTAGTACAAGTAGGTCCCACGAGATTTGTGTGTAAAAATGTGTAAAAATGTGTAAAAATGAGTACGAGAACGGGGTGTGTCATCCAACGCATGGGAATTATTTGGCTATTGAGGAAAGAAAGTAAAATCAATCCACAAAGTTACCTTCACAATTAAAAAAAAAATTATGTGGAGTCAATTTAGTGGTATAAAAAGTTAATGACAGCAACGACAAAAAAAAAAAAGAAAAGAGGAAGAAAAAAATTTATTGGTAGGAGGAAACAATTGTTTCAACAATTTATGATAGACAATTCATCGAATTCTTTAAATTCATATTTTAATTTATTTCATATAATTATAAACAAAAATAATTGGCCTCTTTCCAACCTAATGATCAACTTAGGAAGAAGAAGAAAGTGACTATTCTAAAAAATAATTCTACTATATATAATTGTAAAAAAAAAATATTAAATTGTATTAGAAATTGTTTGGATAAAGAAATTGATGATACAAATGCAAAAAATTCTAATAATTTGAAGAAAGTAAAATCAATCCATAAATTTGCTTTATAAATTAATCATAGCCAAAAAATGAGGAAAAACGATGAAGATGATATTTTTTAGTGGAAAGAAAGAACAATTATTTCTACAATTTATCAGAGACAATTTATTGAATTCTTTCAAGTCATGTTTTAATTTATTATCTTTAATTGTTGGCAAAAATAATTGTATTGGAGATTAGGTTAGGTAACAAATAAAAAATATAATTAAATTAAAAAGTTAAAAAAAAATTTTAATACTGAATATAATGATGGTCTATATAATAAAAAGAATATCATTAAAAAGGATAACATCTATTTAAGGCAAAGATAATATCTATTTTAGGAAAATGCATTGGGAGGGAAAATATAATGATGTGGAATTAAAAATTAATTAAAAATTTAAAAAAAGAAGGATGTTTTGGAGGGAAAAAAGGCTGTTTTTATATATATATAGATATAGATTTTTTCATTTTTTAAAAAACCACGGGTAGATTTAACGGTGGGAGATAGGATTCCAATCCAAATTTTTGAAAAATTGGTTATTGAGAACTAAAGTTCTCCCACTCCCAAACAAGAAAAGAAAAAAAATTCAGGTCTATTGCTAATGTGTACCGCAATTTAATTGCATGAAATAGTCTTCAATTTTATTTACTATAGCATAATTATACTCTCAGTTTTCTATTATAATATTTTTTAATTAGTATCTAATAATGAACTTACTTGATACATACATGATAGTTTATATTTAATATTATGTAGCTTGATTTAAAACTAAAAGAAAAATCCATCCTTTCATGTCTATTACTATTTAAAATCTTCATTAAGAAAATTGCTATTTTGACATCAACATAAAAGAAAATTTTAGACAAATATTAATAATATAGAAAAAATTTACTAATCGTGCAAGATTAAAAGTAATAATTGACTAAAAAATTAAGGATATAGTTTTGCACGTCAAAAAATAGATATTGAGAACCTTTCAAATAATTATGATACGGTGCACGAACAATATTTCTAGTGTAAATATAATTAACCAATGTTAAATTAAAAAGAGGGGGGGAATTTCCACAACTTTTCCTTTCATCTATGTCTTTTGAATGTTCAAGTTAATAGTTTTTTGTTTTAAAATTTTTCTCTATGGTGTTTATTATACATAATAACCTAATAAATCGTGTTACTTTGTGCTATAGTTCAAATTTTTTTATGTTGGATATTCTTAGTAAGACACTAAATTGCATATTTTCTAGAAAAATTAATTAATTAATATTAGAATATGTAATGTAATAATTAAATAAAGCTGGATGTAGATTAATTATTTAGAAATAAAAAAGGAAAATGAAATAAGATATATGTTGTTTATTTAATGCAATTTTTAAAACATTGTATTGGATATGCATAAATAATATATATAGAGTTTCAACTAGCAATTTACTGATAGAATCACCCACAAACAAACTGGTCACAAAATCAATGAGGAATAAAGGGATAATAATTGCTTTCAAAAAAATTTGTCTATATTGAAAAAGAGTTTCTA
This sequence comes from Jasminum sambac, assembly GCA_018223645.1. Lineage (NCBI taxonomy): Eukaryota > Viridiplantae > Streptophyta > Magnoliopsida > Lamiales > Oleaceae > Jasminum > Jasminum sambac. Next base: position 16,120,429 of record CP073642.1, read on the forward strand.
CAACCAGCTTGCTTCTAGGCGAAATTCTTTTTGAACGAACGAGGCAGACATATCTTACCGCATTTTATTCTATATCAATTGTATCCGCACTGAGAAATTCACACAAAATTTCTACTTTTTTGTAGCAATCCTCGAAATTTCTAGTAAAATCTCTACCATCAATGCTTCAATTACAGCTAAGGTGGATCCACCCCAATAGTAATAAGCCTTGCTAATTCTATAAGTCATATATTGCATATGAGTGAGCGAAGCAGTTCTTTTTTCAAACACAGAAAGTAAAACATTCCAACGATTAATTCATTCATTCATTCATGGGGCAGAAGAATTTTATTGCAGACAATGCACACTAGCGTGCTTTTATCATTTGCAGAATATGCTGTTTATTTTCTCGTCCCACATCGGCTATAAGTTAAAAACATCATAGAGAAGCTGCTACAAAAGAATCGGGCCAACATCGTTTAACTCATACCTTTCTCGGCCTTTTGGCTAAGATCAAGTGTAGTATCTGTTCTTATCAGTTTAATATCTGATATGTGGGCCAATGGTCCACACGATATTAAATGAATTTTTTTAGGGGGAAGGCCCAATGGGTAGCTTGCTACTTGGGCCTTTGAGCGTCGCCCATGCCTTGCACTATTGCAAGGGCCAGGCGCACCCCACCAATGCCAAGTCGAATAAGATTTGTGACCCGAAGATAAAGATTGCAAGATGGAGCAGATTCTTCCTGCATCTCTTGAATGTATTTAATCATATTACAAGTTTACAACACATTTTATTGTGAGCTCTCGTCCGGTACGAAATTTCATATGTACATAATTAGCTCGTACCATCTCATCTAAGTTAGATTTAAGAAAACTTACATCTATACTAAAAATTGGAATATAGAAAGTTTTTAAAATTTTCTTCTCTGTCTTTAATAAAATTTAATATCATTGAAACAACTATTTTTTTTTTTCCTCAGGAAAAACAACTAGTAACTTTTAAATAAAACCAATGTAAATTAAATAGCTAGGGTTGGTTACTAAAGAAAATAAAGATAAAAGGAATTAAATATGATGGTTCTTAATAAAAAATTTAATACCATAGATTTTTTTTTAAAGAAAATAAATATAGATTAAATAGGTTGATTAAATAATTAAGGACATGCATAGCAGGCAAAAAAGAAGTGAATGTGAGAGTAAAATAGAGAACTCAAACCTTTACGTACACTTATTCGTGTTTTTTTATCTGGAGATAGAGATGAGAGAGAGATGTGTAGTTAAAATATAAGGAGGATATTTATATAAAAAAATGAAAAGTAATATATCTTTTTATTGTACACAGTTGAAATGAGTATTAAAAATGATCATTAAAAAGGTTTTCTCAGACTACTAAATGGATAAAATGATACAACAATTTATAGATATCATATAACATTGAAAATATGCATATTAGAATCAACTAATGATAAACAACATTTTCAAAAGACTATTCAATGGTCTCAGAAGAACATGCTTCGTTTTTGTTTTTTAAATTAATTATTGTTATAGTTTTAAATTTATGTTCTTATTCTAATTTTTTTTAAATCATTGTAGATTACATTATATGAAATGACATTTTTGTCCATCATTAAACTTGCGGACGGAAAATTTATGGATTAGTTAATGAATTTTTAATTGGATTTGACAGCAAGAACATGTTGCACAAGAAAATGTGGATTCGACTGCGAAAATACAGATAAATTTAAAGATAATGATAATTTGCACACATGTGAGTAAAAGTTCAGATATTTTTTCAAATTGTGTAAAGGTAAATATGGTTTTCATTCTAAGTTTAGCACACGGACAAAAGATAAATATTGAAACTTTGGTAAGATTAGGTGCAAAACTTAATTTAAAAGAAAAAAAATTTAAAAAAAAAAAAAGAAGGGAGATTAGGTGCAAACCATATGGGCAAACGAGTTTGATTTTTGTGTCAAAGAGTTGCATAAAATTAATGCCAAGACTTCTCATAATATTAGACATTTCTCAATGACTAAAGATGAAATGGTCCAAACTCAAACTCTTGATATATTAGTCAATATGAAAAATTCAAACCCAAAAAAAAAAAAAAAACTCAAAATCCTCGCATGTATAGCCATATATAAGTCCATAATTGCCTCAAGTTTTATCCCAGTGCCATCTTATAAATGGGGTTAAAACAATTAGCATTGTTGAATTAATATATTTTTTTATATATTTGTACATATATATAGAGAGACTGTTTTGAACAGAAAATGAAACAACACATCTGCTGTACTTTTACAAAACTTACAACCACGTGAGACAAAATTGTTTAAAGAACGAGAAAAGATATGTGATTGATCATATCACTCAAGTATAAATTCTTTAAACTGGTTTGAAGTAAAACACTAAGAAATGCAAAAATTTGGTTTCCCACAAATGAGTAAATTTATAATTTCTACACCCATCATGCTTTTATTAGGTAGAGATATATCGTTATCGAGAAAGAAGTAAGGGTGCATCCCCTCGAACCAGAACCTCAAAAACCTTTTGGAAAAATGAAGCAAATTACTTAAAAGAATAATCCTCTCAATTACACTTCCTCTAATTAATGTTAAAAAAAAAAAAAAAAAGCCATATCAAGCTACAAATTGGAAGCAACACTCTTCCACCCAAATAAAGAAAATTTTTCCGTATAATATGAACCCATCTTAAAATTTCAGACACTTTTATGACAAATTTCAAGTATATATATTTCATCAGCAGTACTGTATACTAAGCATGAGCAGAAAGCAAAACGACCGGGATATACAATATATTCGAATTCTTGAGACTTCATTAATTCACCTATAAGATTTGAGAATAGCTCCACAAAAGCTGCACATAATAGCCTTCCAAGATTTCCAATAAAGTGGGATATAACAAAATCTTGTCGTGGTTTTCATCTCCGCCACCCTCGCACTGTGGCTGCACCGCGAGCACATTCCGGCCACCGGCTTACTCCCCTTTATTATCCTCTTTTGATCCACCAAGAAACAGAAGCAAACCATATATATGATCAAACAATCCCACTTCCAATATATTTTCCAAATTTGAAAAGTGACAAAAAGCCTTTTTCTCTAGTATGTTTTCTTTTTCGAGCGAATAATGTATATGACACTCATCTCCCCCTCTCTCTCCCCCCTTCTAGTCTTTATATAGAGGGGGAGAGAGAGAGAGAGAGAGAGTGTGTGTGTGTGTGGATATATGTTAGATATGGAGAGTGGGGTTGAGGGTATTATGGGCATTGAATTTATGAGTTTTAAATGTGAAAAATGACTATTACCTTCATAATTAGCGTTGAGGCACATTTCAGCATTTGCAGCTGAACTGACACTTGCTTGTCATCATCTCGCCACAAATCAACCATCAATACACGATGGAGCCATTTAGAAACCTTGATATCTATATATATATATATTTTTTTAATTTTATGAAAGTCTCTAAAAATCGAGGTTTTCATTTCGACGTGGCGATGCCTAAAGGTTGTTCTTGACGACACTCACAAATCTAATAATTGATAGATCAAATTGATAATTATTGATACTAACGATAAATAGTATTATTCAGTTAAAATTATTCCACGCGGGTGCGATGGCTGGCGGTTGGCGGATAATTAGCGACGAAGGAAACATGTATGTTGGTTGATCGAGTGTGCGGATGAATGCCATTTGTGAAATACAGTTGAGGTATTAAATGAAGTTAGCAATTGTTGTTACAATTCAGAAACATAGGACGGTTCTAACGTTGAATTATAGTTTTCGTTATATTTTTGTCCTAACAATTGAATGCCCATTAACAACTTTTCAGATTTGGCAGCCTGAAGATGTCACAGCTTCTAGTTTGCGGATGATGGACGTGTCTTTTTCTCATCTACTATTAAATAATAAATATATAAAAACAAATGTGAATGTCTCTATTTTCCCTGCCCATTATTTCTCTTTCTCATTTATATTTTTTAGATCGTTTTTTATTTTTATTTTTTATTTTTTGGTGCATTAGATTAAATATAACTCTACTTATTCATGTTTAACCTAAATCTAACATAATCATAATTTAAATTTATTAATTATACAATTAGATTTATTGTAGATACAAAGATACAAGGGATTTGAATTTAAAAAATCTGATTGTTTTTGCCATTATTTTTGCATATAAGTTTTTAATTATTTATTAGATACATAATTCAATTTAAAATCTAATTTAAATTATGATGTAACCCAGATATACTTTCCCGATTTCTTAATATTTATTTTCAATTTTATCAAATCCTAAATCCTAATTTCTTTGAAACAATGTGTTTTGCTAAATAAGATATAACATAAATTTGTATTTTATACATATAATAATAGATCGTTTCAAATCCTAATTCATGACACGGGATGACTTATGTTCTACGACTTATTAAATCAATCTATTTTGCTTAAATAGTGTATAAGATAAATACATTATGCATTTGCTTAAATAATAAATTTTTTTATTTAATACAATTAAAAATATATAGTAAATAATTATATCTAAACCAATAACATACAATTTAAAAAATTGTATATATAAATAGATAAATAAATAATAAAGAATTAAATAATTAAATCTAAACCAGTTAGCAAACTGAAAAAGGAAACGTTAAAAATGTTCAACCAAGTCAAATCATAGCCAAACTCAATTTCATTTAATACTTAAAAAAGTATTTATTTAATTTATAGCTTAAAAACATTTTCTTCAATATTTTTTATACAAACAATTGAAGAGTAAATAGATAAACAAATAAAAATATATAAATAAGTTTATCAAATTTTGTCTAAAACACGTTAGTGATTTCCGTGCATCGTAAGAGCGTAAGGACTAGTTTATGATAATACTCCAAATTCAAATAGAGCAACTTAAATTGTATTTAAGATGAGTAAATATTTTATCATATTATTACTCCCTCCATCCCATTTTGATAGGCATGGTTTGACTTTCACACGGATTAAGAATTTGAAATTAATATTTATTGGAAAGGTAAATTTTACTTGTATATTTCTCAATATACCCCTATATTAAATATGACAACTTACTTTTATTAATAACTATGCATAATAAATAGGGGTAGATTAGGAAATGAAGAAATTAAATTTATACCAATAAGGAAAGTAGCTTATATTTTGGGACGGATGAAAAAGGAAAACAAGCCTATCAAAATGGGACGGAGGGAGTAGTAAAAAATGAATAAATAAATAAATTTCACCTACATGTAAAACTTGGGATATCTCTCAATATTTTGAATTAACAACCCCATTTCACGTTCAACAAAATAACTAATGGTAATTATAGGTCAACATTGTTTAATTGACGTTTTTAAATTACATAGTGATGCATAAATTCCTATCAAATAATGAAGTGGTGTGTATATACTTTATCATTTAGTACATCTCGTGATACTCAACAAAGATGTAATTGGTTAATTGCATTAATTAAAATTGTCAAACTTGAATAAGCACTAGAATTACTCAAATCTATATAATATATAAAAACTGTTGTGAACGAGAGAGTTTTTCATTTCAATTCTCGTTTTTTGAATTCATTACAAATGACCCCTATTTATAGAAAAATATTGGGGCACATCGTATTACAAATATTGATCAAATATACAATAGTCATTCACACAACATAATCATTACATTACTATCATTACTATTCCTTTCCCCCTTACTTTCGGTGGGTTTTACAACACTCCCCCTTGAATGACTATTTATACAAATGTCTGTTAATACTTGTTTGGAGAAAAACCCAATAGGAGAAAAACTTCCAAACTTATTGTAGGAAAACTTGAGAGATCATATACCGCTGCAAGAAAACCTCGTGGGGCAAAACCTAAGCCAAAAAGTAAGTTGCTCCCCCTGATGACGATCATTCTTATAGAAATATCCATGTGCTGCCTCGTTAAAACCTTGTCAAGAAAACCCAATGGGAAAAAACTTGATCGAAGGAAAAGAGTACTGACTACTCCATTTGGTTCGAATCTTGGTAGGTGATACATTCACTTTCTTTGATGATTTCAATATCATCATCAGTTGATTCCAAGTAATCTCTCCGTTATCATTTGATCCAATAGACTCATTGAGTCAATTTCTCATTATTCGTGTGAATATGTCATAAACGTTGCCTCGTTAAAAACCTTACTAGGAAAACCCAATGGGATAAAATCTTAGTCAAGGGAAAAGAGTGCAACGCGTATTTTGTGCTTATATCAAAATCTTTTAGATAAGTATCATATTTATCACTGTGTCATATTCAGTACTTATTTGCAATCGACAATCTCGATCTTACATTCTCACTGTATCGAGATATATATATCCAAATCTTCTCTCGAGATCTTCTATTAATTGTGATTAGGCTGCCTCATTAAAAACCTTATTTAGGAAAAACCCTTTGGGATAAAAATCTCAAACAAGGAAAAGAGTACAGCATACAACAATATCATTGCTTTAAGCTATTACAAACAATGTTATCCTGTTAATAGTTCTATATTCAATTTTCTTATCAAGCCCGCATATTTCAATATTATTCTTCGATATATCTCAATATCCTCATTATCGTTGATCGTATGTAGCGCTACATTTTCATACCGTGTCGACACTTTCAAATTTCATTTCTTTCCCCATAATGATATAACTTATTGAGATATCTCATTATCAATCCTCTTTTAGAATTGCACAATATACTTGAGTCTATATTCTCTTCAAAGTGTATGTCTCCTTTATCAAAATCACCTTCTATCATTTGCGTTGATATACATATTTGGGGAACTTTTATTTAAATAATATCAATACTTCGGGCTCGTCAATTTATCAAAACATGTATAGTTGGTATATGAGATCGTTACAGTCTTTCATGCATCTTTGTATTTCAAATTCATATCGTGATGCATTTCATATATCATTTCCAACTATTAATACTCCCCCTCATGCTAGCAACCAAACTCAGTATAATTTGTATGATTTTCCTTGTATATATTCTCAATATTTAGCTTTAATAGAATTTATTCATCATGTTTTGTTCTCGATATTGGCAAATCGATTGGAGGACTTTAAATATTTTGCCAATTATATCCCACTACATGCATATCCAATCATTTACTACTTATTCAAATTATTGGGATATACATTCACTAGTTTTATCATTAGATTCTGAACTCGTGCTCATATCACGAGCAAATCATTTCAATATACACATGTGACTACATAGTGAATCCATATTATATTATATAGTAGTCAACATAAAAGGGTGAGTGGGCCCATATATCTCATCCCTTATATATGTTCCAGGATATATTTGGGATTTATTCCCAATCATTGGCTAGTAATTATTTATCGAGAACAATCATTGGAAATTTCTTCGGTTCTTGATTTCAATAAATTATTTACATCAATCGAACCGAATCTATATAGTGCTCAACATGATTTATTACCGTCATCACATGCATAGCCAACCGACATATCACGTCATTCTTTCGTGGCATTATTACGATTACTATTGAAACGTGGAATCTTATCTCATACGTTTCTGTTACGCCATCTTGTTAAAACGCGAGTCTTACCTCATACGGCGTTTATAAATCATCCGAGCACTTACAATATTCACCCTAACAAGGGTCTAGATATCATAATGGATCATGTGCTCGAATCTTCGTAAATACTATCCCTCATCGCCGATCAAAATTCTAAAGAGAATTTATCTATGTAGACTTGAAAGATTAAGGATACTAATGAACAAGGGCATCCCACAAGATATTTGATGGTTGATTGAAGCGAAGGTCGGTTATCTGGTGAGGTTTCGATTCCTTCTAAATACATGCCTGGAATGGGTAAAGTAGTTTTTCGAAGAAGCAGAGCAAAAAGGTTAGGAGGATGTTATAAATGTGCTCGGTGGACTTGTGACACTCGATGTAAATCTGTAGGTACTTGTCCAAAAATCGAGAGGATAAAATAGCATTCATTAAGGATGGATTGAGTAAGGAGTTTTGGATGATATTCAATGTGCTCTTGAGACACATCCTAGTGGACACGCATAAGGTGAGCTTATGGCCTTATGGGCCAAATTTAAAGATGAACAAGAAGTGCAGTCTCGAAAATCTTACTTTAAAAGATCCTATTTGTAAATTTAGTAGAAAAATTTAGTATTATGATTTTCTCGTAATTGTGAAAAATTTTGGCGTAGATCGATGTATTTCGCGTAATTGTAAATATCGTGTTTTTTTTTTCGAAATATATATATGTATGTAAATAAATAAATAAATATATTTATATATAGATTTCAATCACCGAAAGTGTATGTCATTTCACTGATATTTTCTCTCTTCTCTTTTCTCATATTGTCAAAGGTAAATAGTAAAATCACTTATTGGTTTGAAAATTTATCTTTAAATAGAGGATTCACGTATCTCTCATTCATACATTGAAACTTTAGTGTAAAGAGAGAGATGGAGATGGAGATGGCGATGAGAATTTTAGAATCATCTCATGCAAATCAATCTTCACCTCACCTGATTAAGACTGTATGTGTTCTTGGTGGATCTAGACTGATAGGTGATATCCAATATATAGATATGGCAAACCAACTTATAAAGGAATTGGGGAAACAAAACATCAATATACTGTATGGAGGGACCAATACCAAGCTTTTAAAAAGTCTTACAATGGCCGCACAATTATGGGGGATAAGAGTGTCAAGCGTATTACCTTTTCATCAAGTTGGAGCTAGCAATCGTATTGGATCCGGATAATCATGGGTTCACTTGGATCGATGATAAAACGCAGCCTATTCATGACTGCATGATGTACATGATGAACAATAGTGATGCTTTTATTGTCCTTCCAGCGCTATCACACACCGGAGGAAATATTCAATATAGCATCATGGGCACAGTGGAATTTTCATACCAAACCCATAGGTTTGTTGAATATTAATTATTTCTTTGATGGTTTGCTAGCATTTCTAGATCAGGGTGTAGATTATAAATTTATTTCTCGTTCAGCGAGAAATATACTTGTTTCTGCTAATACGGTTACTGATCTACTCATCAAGATTCAATCATATGTTCAAGAATCTGTGGAAAGTGAACCCGTCGATTCTGAGACCATTGGTGTCAAGCGGAAAAGAGATCCTTTGGATCTTTCATTATGAACTGAATGTTAGGGATGGCGAGTTACGGAGTATTTATACTCTCGAGACGCATCCTCATTTAAGGGTTCAATACGTATTTTCTTTTATATTTCTATATTTTCGAGTGTTTATTGCCGCCTTTTGATATTGTCAATGTATTCCAATTTAATTTATTTGGTACTTCTTCTAAAATAACAATAATATCATATTTTGTTCGAATATAAAAGTCTATTGTACCATTAGCATAACATATGCTTCTTCAGTATCGTTTTCTTCTCATATCAATACGATCTCATATCATCAATAGGATTATTTCAAATGATCCCACCATATGATTCATTTCATTTGATTTGTCAATTGGGATCTATTGAGCATTTCTCTTTTATATATTTATTCAACGGTAACTTTTGGTATCTCTTGCTCAATTTTCTCCATCAATATTCAATAGGCATGGAGAATGAATATTTCTTTATTGAATACTTCTTTGAGAGCATTTCTCTTTGTATCGATATATCATGATGAAATTTTCACCACGGTATATTTTCTTATTGATATATCACAATAAACTAATCTCATAATGAAATTTTTACCATGGTATATTTTCTTTCACTTTCATTACCATGGGATTCTTTGAGCAATTTATCAACACATATATCATCATTTGCTCAAATCTCTTTGTTAATATCAATATAACATTCTTGTCAACTATATGTAAATCGGTCACTATTATTTAGTACCAATCGTGGGGTTTAATCCAACCACATTGGTAATATATATTCTAACTGTGGTATAACCCACCACATTTGAAGTATAAAACATAAATAATAGAAATTAAATTCTCCCCAATAGGTGGTAGAACCTCTAGTATGGGAATTATCATAATAAATATAAATTTAAATTTAAATTTCAATAGGCGGTATAACCGACCATATGTAAATTATAGTAATAAATGTAAATTTAGATTCCAATAGGTGGTAGAACCTACCATATGAAAATTGTTCATTCCAGTCATGCAGGTAAAATTATCCACTCCATGAGGTAAAATTGTCGAAAATGTTCTAGCGATATTATACTATCGGAAATTATCTCATTTCCACTTCAATTTGTGAATATCAATACGTTCCAGGACTATTTTATAACTTTTTCAAAGTTGGGGTATTACTTTCCAAATTATGAAAGTTTAATAATAACATATTTCAAAACCAAATATTACCTTATCAATATTGGTATCAAATCAAAGATCTCGTTAAATCGAGTATAATGGAGTCGAGAAAATTTGATTTTGATAATGTATGCTCCTTATATCTCGAGAAAACGAATGTTATAATTTAATATATTATTATATTATATATATATATATTATATATATATACCTCCGTCCTTAATTAACTGCAATTCCATTTTTCAATTTGAATCCAAATAGGCAGTCCGGTTTTTCCTCCGCCATATCATTACCAAGCATCCGAATTTTATGAATTTATAGCTGTAGAAACCTTAGGATGTCATGGTTCCAAGGGCACTGATTTTACCTTAATCAGACGTCGGATGCTCCCACAATCGTTAGTCGAACATCGGGCTGTCAGTTGTTGCTCGGAGTCCGGAATATGCCTCATCCGTCATCATCGGAAAGTGAAAGTGCTGCACCACCACCACCATTAGAAGCCCTTCTCTATGGGAAACTTAGATATGGTCTCCGATTTTGGTAACTCCTCCAGCTTTTCTTGCAATCGTTGGTCAAATATCAAAGTTTTAGTTTGACTTCGTCTTCTTCCTTGCGCATGTAATTTCCGGGTCCAATATCTTCTTCGTCTGACCACCTTTTCACCTCAAATCTGGTACCAAAATGTTCGTCTCGAAAAAAACTTCAAGATGGTTGTCTTATTTCATGCCGACGACAACTGGTTTAGTCGCAAATCAAAGCTAAAATCTCGGATTTTGTATTGATTTCGTCATTTCATGAAGACCGGACTTTCAGCTCGTTTTTCTCCACCTTATGGTGACCTTTTCAGGTCAAATTTGATACTGATAGACTCGTCTCGTTGAGAGCCGGCGATGTGGTCTCGTTTATGTTTACGTCATCTTGTTTGGCGGAAAATGAAGTCGAATCGGTAAGTTATGTGGTTTATTTCCTTTTTCTTTTAATGGAGGTATAGATGGATATAGATTGGAGAGAGAGAGAGAGTCAGACGGTGAGAGGAAAAGAAACGTAGATTTGCATAAATCTTTGAAGGTGGAAGGATGAAGACAACGGATGGAAATTTAAGCCATTAAAATTTGATATTGAGAAGCTTCGATTGTAGAGTCGCGATAACGTGTTGTGAGCGAGAGAGTTTTTCATTTCAATTCGTTTTTGAATTCATTACAAATGACCCTATTTATAGAAAAATATTGGGGCACATCAGTATTCTGAATATTGATCAAATATCTGATAGTCGTTCACACAACATAATCATTACATTACTATCATTACTATTCCTTTCCCCCTTACTTTCGATTGGGTTTACAACAAAAACATAAGTGATTTTGGTGTTTTTCCCGCCTAAAACTCCTCTTCACAAGTCCCAATGCTCTCTTTACACATCTCTCTCCTTTCATTTTTTTAATATTTAATGGCTACACAGTTACATTTATAGCAGCCGTTTAGTATTTTTGACCAAGGAGGCCAATTGCTCCCTTGGTCACAACGCTGCCATTAAGGCAGCGCTGTTGGTGCGTGGCCAGGGATCAATTCCCTGATCACGCGCATTAATTATTTTTTTTTTGTTTTTCCATTTTTTCTTTTTTGGGCATTTTCTTTTCTTTTTCTCTCTTTCTTTATCTTTTCCTTTCTTTTTAAGTAGAGAAGAATCCCACATCGAAAATTTATAAAATGATATAGGATTTCTTATCTATAAAAGGAGATTAAATTTTTTATTATGACAATGATTTGGGCCTAAGCAATCGGGCTCATACATGCAAGTATTAAAAAGTTGTTCTAAAATATATTTCAATATTATTTTATTTTTATATTTATTTTTCTTTTTTTTACCCTTTCTTTCTAAACGGGATGATTTGGGTCTTAATAATCGGGCATATATATAGAAGTATTAAAAAGTTTTGTAAAATTTGTAAAAATATTTCAATATAATTTTATTATTTTATTTTCATTTTTCTTTTTTCTCTCTTTCTTTATCTTTTCCTTTCTTCTTAAGTGGAGAAGAATCCCACATCGAAAATTTATGAAATGATATAGGATTTCTTATCTATAAAAGGAGGTTAAATTTCTTATTACGGCAATGATTTGGGCCTGAGCAATCGGGCTCATACATGCAAGTATTAAAAAGTTATTCTAAAATATATTTCAATATTATTTTATTTTTATATTTATTTTTCTTTTTTTTACCATTTCTTTTTAAATGGGATGATTTGGGCCTTAATAATCGGGCATATATATAAAAGTATTAAAAAGTTTTGTAAAAATATTTCAATATAATTTTATTATTTTATTTTCATTTATCTTTTTTTTTTCTTTTTCTCTATCCCTTCCTTTCTTTTTAAGTGGAGAAGAATCTCACATAGAAAATTTATGAAATGATATAGGATTTCTTATCTATAAAAGGAGGTTAAATTTCTTATTACAACAATGATTTGGGCCTGAGCAATCGGGCTCATACATGCAAGTATTAAAAAGTTGTTCTAAAATATATTTCAATATTATTTTATTTTTATTTTTCTTTTTCTTTTTTTTACCCTTTCTTTCTAAACGGGATGATTTGGGTTTTATAATCGAGCATATATATAGAAGTATTAAAAAGTTTTGTAAAAATATTTCAATATAATTTTATTATTTTATTTTCATTTATCTTTTTATTTTTCTTTTTGTCCATTTATGGGTTTTTTTTAAAAAATCGTATTTCTTATTTTTTTTTCTCTTTTCTTTCTTTTTAAGTGGGAGAAAAATACCATATCAAAAGTTAATTAAAATAATGAGGGATTTCTTATCTATAAAAGGAGGTTAAGTTCCTTAATGTGGCAATCATTTGGGCATTAATAATTGGGTCTATATATACAATGTATTAAAAAGTTTTTTGAAAAGTTTTAAATTTTATTTTATTTTATTTTATTTATTATTATTATTATTATTTTACTGTTCATTTTTCCATTTTCTTTCTAAGGGGAAGAAGAGTCCCCACATCAAAAGTTGATAAAAGGAGAATAAAAAAAAACTATCATATAATTATTACAACATTGGAACTGCGGTTTGTGGAAATTTTCTTAAAGCATATTTTATCTTCACATTTAAGTTATAGTATCAAAAATAAATTATTAATACATTTTGTTGGAGAATTACCAACTTGCTTCTTTTTAAAATATTTTTTTGCTTGTCTAAAATTAAATTATTATTTGTATTGCATTTATTTAAAAAAATAATATATTATATACATTTATGAGCACATGCTCTTTGTTACTAACAATTACTTAAATTTATTGATGATTTTTTTAAAAAAAAATTTCTGTTTTTCTTGGTTTTTTCTTTTTCCTTTCTTACTTCCTAAGTGGACGAAGAGTTAAACATTGAAAGTTTAATAAAATGAGGAGAGGTTGGGTGCCTTTATGTAACAATGATTTTGGCATTAGTAATCGGGTCTATATATAAGTACTAAAAAAATTGATAATATTTTGATATTATTTTATTTTTATTTTTTTCCTTTTATTCGTTTCTTTAAATTGTATTTTTATTAATTATTTTTTAAGCGGTCCATATGAATCCCACATCAAAACTTGATAAAGAAGATGGAATATTTTGGCCTATAAAAGATTGAGTTGTATTTATTCAGGTGGAGTAATCATTGAGCCTTAGCGATTGAGCTTATATTTATGTAAATCAATCATTGGGGAGTAGCAATTAGTTTTTTTTTTTTGAAATGAGTAGCAATTAGTTTTGGTGATAATTTGTAATAAGATAATGCGATTAAATTACTTTTATTTCATGATTAAGAAAAATACGTCTTTACACAGTAAGAGATTCCCCGTGCATCGCACGGGTAATAGACTAGTTCAAAACAAGGTAGGAGTGGGGTCGAAATAAATGCATTAAGAAAACATGCAACCTCCGATCCAACCACAGAGGAAAAGGGAAGGGCTGCTATTTTGTTTCTCTTTTTATGGGCGTATTGTACAAGATTTTTTTTAAATTGATATTTTTATATATTGACATTTTTATTGACATTGATGATACCGTGAATGATACAAGATATTATACAATTTATACCAGTGCATGCCATCATTTGTGCACAAATTAGTTAGATTCAATACGCATCGTGTTACATCTAAAAGGTTGCGACCAGTATGTAACATAATAAATCGAAACCTCTAATAGCATTTGTGTCAATTTCTCATTACTCAACCACTCTTATTTTATGTCCACACTGTGAAGTAGGTCTCTTCTCTTCTTCTTCTTCTTTTTTTTTTTTTTTTTTTTTTTTTTTTTTGCAGTAGGTCTCTTTTATACAACGCATGTGGTGTTTGTCTGGAAATTGTGCTGTCTTTTCAACTATTCTACCGATAAATTTGTATATCGCTGTATATTAACCTTTAGCAAATTTGAGACGTCAAGGCATGTGTCAAGTATGTGTCAGCACACCTAGTTTGCTACATGCGACGAAGTGTAAAAAATGTATTAACAAGACCAAAAGGATAATAACATCGAGACACTATATACCTAATTAATTAACAAATTGCGATGAAATATTTGGAACCTGTTAATGAAATTTTCGTACTCAGAGTGTATCAAGACTTAATAATCCGGAGTCACGTTAGCTCACAATCTACAATTAATACACAAGGAAAAAAAAAGAATCAAATTATTTAATTAACGCAAACAAAATATAGTTGCCTTTTATATATTAGCCGTGATAAATATTCTTGACAGTTGAAAGTACTATTTCTTTAATTTTTTAATGATGCATATCGATCAATTTGCACGCACATTAACGGTATGAGGTTCCCTGAACATGGATTTTTTTAGTTTTACCTTTTTTTTGGGAGGTTGCAATGGACATGCAAGAACAAGAGTCGAACTTTGACATGTGCATAGAGTGTGTTAGAGAATGGTTAAGAGAATAATGGTATTTTTATTAAACTGTCCTTAAATGTTATATTTTTTAATTTTTAAATGAGTATTTAATTTAATGACAGTTTGATAAAAATACCCATATTTCCTAAACCATTCCCTAACTCGAGGATTGATCCCCTCTTCATATAGGACGCCACACGTCTCGCAGCCGATTGGAGGGAGCTTGGGGTCCCACTGGCGTAAAATCGGGAGGAATACGCATGTGGCGTAGAGAGTCTTCCCACATGAGAAGGGGATCACTTGTGTCTCTAGCTCATTCTGTGGGTGTATCATTTTTCACAAAGTTTGCTTCACCTTCCTGGCAATATAATAGTACAAACCGAGGGCTGATCGGCAAGCACCATACTTTAGAAGAGTGGGATACTGATGGGGGAGGACCGGAGGAGACGAAATGGTAGGAATGATAGGATATGGGAAAGTAAACTAGGACATTTATGACATTCTAGAAGTCTTCTTCTCATTCAAGGGACAAAAAAAAAAAAAGGATCATCTCATGCCTGAATTGGTATATATAGCTTTTACGGTGCATGTATCATATTCAATGGCGGATCCAGGATTTTTAGTCGGGGGGCTGCAATACAGAAAAAAATTTAATTCGACTAAAATTATGTATAAAAATTTTTTTTTTCTATATAAACTTTCGTAATTTTTTTTGGGTCGGGGGGGCTCCCACCCGTACCGGCCCCCCCTTAGATCCGCCCTTGATCATATTGTACTGAATGATGTTGCATTTTTACAATATACTGAGATGATTAAATGTAATTTTGAAATGACATGTACTATCCCATAACACAACAAATTGTGTCTACATATATATTTTATCACGCTTATATGTGACATCATATACCATAGACATGGTAATTTAAAAATATAATGAGCAAGTGTGTGAGATAAATAAATACTCACTCCGTCTTATAAAGATATGCTCGTTTTCTTTTCCATTCGTTCCAAAATATACCACTTTTTATTTTTATCTATCTAATTTCTTTATTTTTCCTATTATATTCTGATTTAATGTGCATGATTATTGATGAAAATACACTATTATCATTTCATGTAAAAGTGTATATGAGGAAATGTAATTAAGTTGTATTTTTTCAATTATATTAATTATAATTTTATAATCCAAATTAAATCTATCTGGACAGAGAGAGTATTAAATTTGATTACCACTGCGAAAATGATGTATAATAATGGTCAAATAAATATTAAATTCATTTGGATTTACAAGGCGTTTTAAACAGTACTGATGATAAGTCCTTCGGGGGTCCCATTTTGTTGGAAGAGTTGATTGTTTTGAATTTTGTATACAGCTATTTGAAAAACTGACACCACCGTCCACCAATGTGAAACCTTTTACTATAAATAAAATTATATAATTATTAGTATTTTCTGCGTTGAGATTTATAAGATTCAATTCTGTAAGATGAAGGGAAGATTGAGTTGCAGATTTGTGATTATCCGAAGCGTGATTTTACAATTAAATTTTATTTTTTTAATTCAGAAAATAAAACTTTTCACTGAAAAATGACCTCATATTATATGGGAGATATATAAGAGTTCGAATTCTAAAAGAGGAAGGAAAGATTGAGTTGCAAATTATGTGATTATCCTTTTACAATTAAATTTTCTTTTTTTAATTCATAAAAATAAAACTTTTGGCGGGAAAATGATTTCATTTTATTAATATATAGATTCATTTTATTAATATATAGATATAGATTATGAAATATGATAATATTTGGTTGATTTAACCGAAATTTTCAATGAACTGACTTACTGAGAGGACAAGCGCGCAAATGTTTGATAGAAGCCTCGACAGGAAAGGGGACGAAAGCTGAATGTGCCCTGGCCATGGAGAAGTAAATTAAAACGAAAGTATGTCTAGAAATTACTTTAATAAAATTGTGATTAAGAATGATTTAAACATTATGGATAAAATTGTTAGTCTTCGATTCCAAAAGGAGTTGAAAAACATAAAATGAAAAAAAAAAAAGAGAGAGAGATATATAAGTAAATAAATACAAATGTTCCAAGGATTATATTAACTTTTTAAAATGGAACTTTAAACATTAATGAAAAAGCACGTGCAGAGGCGATCTAATTGATTATTAAAAATTATCAACGAATTCATCAATTAAAGCCATTAAAAAATGACCAAAGCAATAGATAAAGCAATAAGAACACCGAATTAATAACAGGGGAAAACCCATTGAAGAACTCTTCAAACAATAAAAATCTTAGGGCAAACTTACAACAAAAATCCATTAGAAAGCGATTAAATACTTACAGGTGATCAATATTAAGCTAGTATGACCCCCGGCCTATAAACCCCGTTGAACCTCGTCGCGATGTGCGTACTACAACCTTTGGAACTCTGGTGCCTCTTTCCTCACTAGTGGATCTTTGACCTCGCTGGAACTCCAACCATCTTGCACCAAACTCCAGAACTCTGAAGGCTAATAGTGTGTAGGGTTTAGGGTTGGTGTTTGTGTATCGTTGATTACCTCTAAATATTGAATAATAATCAAGTGTTGATAATCAAGGATGATAGAGAGTGTTTTAGGTTGTACTCAATGGTGGTTTAGCTCTTAAAATTCATGTCTCTCTTGTTGGCTGTGAAACTGCATAAATATACAGTTAAAATTGTGCAAAATAAGTCAGAAACGCGAAACTAGGTTGGGTCACCGAACGGGCCTCTCGAGCGGGGAGAAAATTCTAGTACTCTTGGAGTACTGAATACTGGGTACTCCATGCCAATGAAAATCATCCATTTACACATAGTGGACTACATTATTTATTAAATTGTGTCACTCATGTGCGTGTGGGCAATCTTGATTGAGCTTGGAATCTGATTCGATCTCCAAGAGTACTAAATTTCCTCGGCGAATCTCCAGCTGACCAGGCTCTGTTCAATCCTCGCAAACACTATGGCTTGAGCGCTTTAACTCGAACCAAAGCTCGAGCACTTCTCTAGCACTTTTTAGCAGCTGGCCTCTGCATTTTCCATTCAAACGATTTTCGAAGTCGTTTCTTCACTCTTTTCCTCAAATGACCCCAAACTGGATGTTTTAATCTATCCAACTAATAAGCAATAACTAAACAAGTTAAAGTGAATTACAACGATGTTTGTTTAATTTTCGTACACAAATATGTCAATTATCAATTTAAAGTACTCAGAGCCCATTCCTTAGTGAGGTCGTGGACATAGGGGCCATTTTTTGGGCCATTGCTATGTCCACAAGCTCAATTCCCTCTTAACGCCAATCCTGAGAAGCCCACTATAGAATGTGAGAGCGTACATCTTTATGTTTAGAGCATCTCCATTGCATAGTGTGTGTTAAGAGATGATGCGAAGAAGAGAGATAGAGAGAAGATGATTATTTTAATTGAAAAAGAGAATAGAGGATGTGTAGTGAAAAACAGAAGGAAAAGGTGAAAAAGTAAAAGAGATGTAGAAATAAATTAAAAAATAATGATAAAATAATAGTGAAAGATGTGAATGTGAACTTCTAGATGTGGAAGGTGGCAGGAGAATTTATGGAAAAGTAAGAAAAAGAGAAGAAATTATGTGACCCACATTTTTTTGTGTGTGTCTATCTCTTGCCTCAATGTAAGCACAAATAGAGGATGTGAACAAAATATGTAATGAAGATGCTCTTATTGATTTGTTGCAGACCGTTGAATAATAAATTTCCTTTACTCAGGAAAAAAAGTGTTGGTAGAGCATTTTTTTTTTCAAATAAAAGTGTTGGTAAAACTAACCTCAATTACATTAGTTGTGCAGCAAATATACTAGTCAATGATCTAATACCAATTTAGTTGGTATTATAGTGCCAAATTATCAATATGTGTCCACACACTCACCCCTGTTGGTGGATGGGGCGGGTAGCACATATCCGATATTAATTGACAATTGACTTTATGATACCAATTAATTGCCATTGAATCATCACCACATGTATACCTATTTACGATAAAGATATACTAGTAGTTGTGAAATTTTAAGTCTCTGTTTATTAAAAAATAATAATAATAATAATAATAAATCGTATAGACACTCTGTGCATAGCAAAATTCCTCTATCTTGATGGGACAGGAGTCTCTTTTTAAAAAAATAAAAAATGTCTAATCACAACTGTGGGTGTTTCCCAATTGTGCTACTCTGTCTTTAACAAAATTCAAACCCAATTTTTTTTTTTCTAAAATCTATAAAATTAATTTGGGGCTTATTCTTTACATAATTTTTTGGATTTAGTCAAAAGATATATTAGATATTATTAAAGATATAAAATAATTATATGAATAATTAAAAATAATAAAAACTTATTTTAGATAGAACATGCTCTCTATCCTTTAAGCGGTATATTAGTTTCTAGAATGTTGGAGTAGAATTTTTAAAATAAATTTATTTTGAAGTTTTATAATATTTTATTTCTTTCTCTTTTCGTTTTTTTTTTTTTGAATGATAATATTTCTATCTTCGGCCACGTATCCGTTCAAAAAGCTTTCTTCAATAATTTCCTTATATACAAATATGAATATTGAATTGTCAAAATCAAACCAAATCTGATACACAAATTGGTCAGAATCTAAATGCGCCAAATTAAACATTTGAATTAAATTAAATTATTAGTAATTGCTGATTAGTGAATGAACACGTCTTTGAAATGAATTCTACTTCCGGAAAAAAAATAATAATAAATAAATAAATAAAATGAATTCTACTAAAAACGCACCACCATTTGCAAAGCAGCAAAGCTATTCTCCTCCATAGATTTTCTTCAAATTCCATTTTCAGTCCCCATTAACAAACACGAAATCCGATAAAGACACCAAAATATGCCTCCCCAACTCCCCAAATTCGTCGTTCCTTGCACTCATTCATACACCAATGTCATGTAATTTAAAATCTTTCCCAATTTGGAGGCGGGTCTCTCAGATTACATATTTACATTCTATCGTTCCCTTTTCTGGGTTTAATCCAAAATCTGCAATCTCGAGCAAATGGAGAACGATAATGACAAATACTCTAAAGAGTTGAATGCGGCTGTTAGGGTCGTCCACATGGCATGTTCACTGTGCCAAAAAGTGCAGAAGCAATTGCTTTCCTCAAATTCCAATCAGATTAAATCCAAGGATGATGATTCTCTTGTTACTGTCGCCGGTACCTTTATGCCTTTTCTTCTCTCTCATTCGATTGGGTGTTTGAATTTGTGCTTTTCTTCTTGGGTTTCAGCAATTCTGATGGACATTTCACATTGGTGCATTATTGACATTTTTGCTTCTTTTTATTGCCTAACGTCTGCCTTTTGCTCTGTTAATTGTGAGGAGATTGGATTTTGGGATTACATGTTGCATGAGATGCCGTTTCAACTTTTTTATTATTCATTACAAAACAGGAATGATGACCATCAATTTAGTACAAAACAGTGTATCTATTGTTCATTCTATTCCAACAATTTGGTTGCTGTAATTGTGGTAGCCATGAGAAGCTTTAGCTTTGGTTTGAGCTTGAGAAGATGATGAATACTAGCAGTTGTCAATAATTAGGAGGAGAAGGCTATGTCATGTTAATAATTAGGAAGATAAGATGATGTCATTGCTAAACTAATCCCTTTTCTTTTACCTTCACTTGTATAATTACCAGACAGTAGGGGAGGGCATGATTGAATCTTCGAACGGCCACAAATCGTATCAAGAAGAGCAAGAACCCATGAATTGAGAATACATATATGCTACTTTATATTTTATGTCTATGAAGTACAAAAACGGTGTAATGGCGATATTAGTTCCTGGCTTGGTGACGTGAGTGGTAAAAACATTCACGTGTATGACAAATCTTGGAAATGCTATGTATCTGAATATAACGTATTCTCTTGAGCCTCGATATCAGTCTCAATACTTGTAACAGGAGTTACAAGTTTCTTAGAAAGCTCCATTTAGCTACCTTCGTTTAGTTTAAATCCGCAATGACATGAGGAGCTTGTTTTTAGACTTGAACTTCGATATTCTAGTTCAGTCAAAACTATCGAACATGTTAATACAATGTGGTCAAAACTGCACTCAAGACTTATTCACAAAATAACTTTTGAGGTCTGCTATGTGAATATTTTTTGTCTAGTGCATTCTATCTATCATATTGGCGTTATTTCACTGGAATTTTACTTGTCAAATTTCATATTTATAAGTATGATGTAAGTTGGATGCATGCAGAGCGAATTTATTGATTTCTCAGCGTGCAAATTCACACAATATTAAGGCTAAGAAAGAGAGTTTGATTTGCCCATTTTTAACTAAGAAAGCTTCTTTAGGCAGAGCCACAATGTGCATTATCACAAACCTTTTAAATGTTTTGGTGTCTCTGTGTAAAATGTATCTTTCCAGAGAAACCAGTGATCTTGTTTTTATGACATATACAATCCTCTGTCCAAATTGAATCTCTTGTTTACCTCTTAGGGCAGATAGGTGGTTTTCCCAAATCCATATTGGACATCAATTCTTTAAAAAATCTTGAAGTATTCTAAGATTATTCTCCGTGATATTTCCAACTTGTCTGGGATTATTTTCCAAAATAATTGGTTGATTTCTATCCGTGTAATGAAATTGTGATCATGTTGGGCTTTTATGGGGAAAAAAATGAATCCCTCCTACACATGAAAGGAGCATGCGAAAAAATGTTACTTGATATATACATGCCACTCTAACAGCTAATCTTTTATACCAAAGGTTTTATAGAACAAACTAGTTTTATAAGTCGAACCATTGCACTTGAATTTATGCAGTATATACACACCTGATTTTAATATATTTGGATGCTTTTGGATGAACAGACTGGAGTGTGCAAGCAACAGTCAGTTGGATGCTTTCAGAAGCTTTTGGTGTACAAAATGTCTACATTGTTGCTGAAGAAGATGCACAAACTCTTTCCAAGCCTGAATCATCAGCCCAACTCGAAATGGTGGTCAGCGCAGTAAATGAATGCTTAGCCGAGGCACCTAATTTTGGTCTCAAGGTCCAAACAAAGCACTTGGTGCTTCACAAGTGCTTGAAGCAATCAATCGATGCAACTCAACTGGGGGCCCTGTGGGGCGTCATTGGGTCCTCGACCCTGTTGATGGAACACTGGGTTTTGTTCGTGGAGATCAGTATGCCATTGCCCTTGCTATGATTGATAATGGAGAAGTTGCAATTGGAGTACTTGGGTGCCCTAATTACTCAGTGAAGGATGATAGCTTGGTCAAATATAGTCAACAGCATCCTGTTATGTCAGACATGTCATCTGGAGAAGAAGGCTGTGTGATGTACGCTAGGAAAGGCAGTGGTAAAGCTTGGATGCAGCCATTGTTCCATAGTGATAAGAGGCTCGAGTTGCAAAGTTCTGCAAGAACTATACATGTTTCTTCTATTGATGATCCTGCATTAGCAACATTCTGCGAGCCTGTGGAAAAAGCCAATTCAAACCATTCATTTACAGCTGGAATTGCTGACAGTGTCGGGCTAAGGTCTGTAAAACACTATTTTATGCTATTAGACATTGTAGTTCAACTCTTTGCATAAAGACTCGGAGAAGATGAAGTTTCATTTAGAATCACATATTACTTTCAACTTCAAGGACACCAAATGGTTGTCAATCAAAGAGTATATATATACTTAGTTGAGTTCCCTATGATTTCAACAGTGCGATCTGGTGCAAGTTAAATCTTGCGCAAGCAGCTGAGATCAAGCCACGGGAGCTGCTTGTACAAGATCTCATGCAAGCAGTTTGCACCAGATCGGCTGAGTTGATTTCAGTTCTTGCATTCTGGAAAAAAAGGATCTCAGATGACGAAGGTCACTTCCCATTTCCATATGGTCTTTAGCTTGGATAATCTTACGGACAAATCCCATATGTAGCATGATTATTATCATTCTGATTTTGCATGGAATTCGAAGTAGAGTAGTGCTATTAATTCTTTCCTTAGTCCGTATTGGTTATTCTTCTTTTCTCTTTTATCAAATGTGGAACTTGGAAAATGTGAGATGGCATCCTCCCTCTTTTATCAATTACCACCACACCTTTCTTGCATGTCTTCAAGAGTGATACCCCATCCATATCTTTTACTCTTAAATGCAGAAAGAAGCCTTTAAGAGTTTATAGCATGGTGAAATATGCAGCAATTGCACGAGGGGAAGCTGAGATTTACATGAAATTTGCACGATCAGGCTACAAGGAGAAGATATGGGATCATGCGGCTGGGGTTCTCCTCGTGCAAGAAGCCGGTGGGGTTGTTACTGATGCAGGAGGGACGCCATTGGACTTCTCAAGAGGAATCTACCTAGAAGGTCTCGACCGGGGCATAGTGGCTTGTTCTGGGTCGAAGTTGCATGACAAAATCATTGGAGCTGTTTATGCTAGCTGGGAATCATCAAATTTATGAAGCTTCCCATGCTGCTGATTTACTAATGCAGTTAAATGGGACACTATTTTCATACTTACTGCTAGGTTGGGCCCGTTCAACATTATCTTCTCTTTAATTATCTGGGCCAAATTTAGATCATCGTCTACCAATTCTTTGCTGTGAAATCTTTTCTTCTCGTTCCCTGGGCCTAGTTAAGGATAATGCTACTGGTATAACCAAATTGTAAAACAAAGATGTATGACAATGATTGAAATTCCAACTCCCCCCTTAAATATTTTTAGGTGTTATAGATAAATTGGAATATTTTTAAGGGCAATGTTGGAATTTCAATCATCGTTGTACGGCGTTGTTGTACCAATAGCATTATCCGTTGAATAAATTGCATTCAATAATCTCAAACGAATATGAATAACAGTATAGGTGGACGTCCTAGATTGACAGTCAAATGGTAAATAATTCAACGAACTTTGTAAAGAAGAAAAACGAAGGGTGCACCTTGATTTGTACTTTTTGACATTGATTCTTTCAATTATTTTAGGTAGGGGAGTTTTTGATGGAGTTGTCCTGCTGATCCTAATGTAAGAGTCATGGCCGAGGCTTCTTCTGCAAACAAGTAATGCCTTTATTTTCTACTACTCATAGGTAGTCTTGGGATTATTATACCCATTCTACATCTCACAAGCACCCATTCCTCCTTATAATTATCGATCCTCGTGATCAAGGTAGGCTTTTTGGGTGATGTAATCTTCTTACCAGACTCCATTTCTGTGAAATTCAGGAAATTTCTTTGTGCATGAAGAGTTGTATGGTTATCTCTACATTGTTTTTCTCTGATAACGTTACTATCTAGATGAAAATCTTCTGATCTTGTCTTTGAATGTCTACTTAAAAAAATTTTCTTGATCTACTTAAAAAAATTTTCTTGACGTTGATTTCTGATTATGATATATATGATTGTGGATATTACTACTTACTATCTACTATCTAGTGCCACTTTTCACACTGAGTTGGCGATCCAGTTGGAATCTAATAGCCCTCTGCTCACATTGTTGAGTTGTTCGGCTTAGCAGGTATCATGCTAGCACCTCCCGCCTGAGTAAAGTATTATTCAAGACATGAATATTACAAGGAATATACAACTTATACACACAGTGTTACACTCATGTGAGGTGTCAAAATCCTGTGAACTAATAAAATATCAATGATGGAGATATCTGATTTCACAAATTTTTGACACCTCACTAGCATGTAACTCTGTCTATATAAATATTAAGTAGTATTACTCTTACCATGGGCTTGTTTGCACATGATTGTTTATATCATGTTAACGTAATCTAGTATATAAAGTATGGGACTCTAATCTTTGACACTTTTTTTTTTTGACACTTTTATTAATTAACTTGTAAACTAATACCAAATCCCACTAAAAGCCTTAATTTCATGACTAGTTTACAGTTACCTAGAAGTCAATGAATTGGTCTCTAGCTATGGATTTTTGCTAGGTAGCAATTGAAGACTGGTTTGATATACAAGCATTTGCGGTGTGCAAAAGTTAATGCAGTCATTGGGCTTTGAGTGATGTCCGGATTGTGTCTTCTTCACTTAATTGTCGGTTTAGCTGGGTTTGCGGAAGCCCAAGAAATTCTCTTCAAGTTTCCACTCCATTAATGTGAGGGAAAAAGTGAGAGTGTGTTAGCGTATAAATTAAAATGTATTTTTATGAGTAGGAAGAGAGAGAATTAGTGGAGTTGGATGATGAAGATTGAAAAGTACAGTTGATATGGATGTGATTTGTTTGACCAAATTTAAATTTTGAAAAGAATGAATTAAAATGAATTAAGATGTATATGCTAACAAGCCCGGATCATCCTTGTTGGTTTTATAGCCTTATTTTCTGGAGTAAATATTATTCATAATCAGTGATGTGATATGAATTGATTTGTTATTTCGATCTTATATTTGAGATATCATTTAAGATGACAAATCAATTCCTTTTAGTTAATTGTTACATCACGGATCAACAAGTAAGTAGTCATAACTCAAATGAATATATTTATTCATTTTTTTTAATTTCATTTACATGGCCAAAAATGTTGCAAAAGATAACATTGCTCTCATATTTTGTAATATTTTTCTTCGCGGAAATCTCTTTCCTAAAGCACAATCTTACTAGTTACTACTGAGAAAATGTAAGACTTGTGTAAGTAATCTAAAAGTTGGCTTTAAGCACATTATAACTCACAAAGAGAGTATTACACAAATTTATTTACTTGAAAGTGACTTAATGCTATTGTGGGTATAGTTACTGTCTTCATGAGACACATGTTACCTTAATATTGAATGATATTATAGTGATTCTATCACACTCTGATGATCATATCTAATGTCAAGATGATATACGTCTTTTTAGTATAATAATTATGTGTCGACGCGAGTGCTAAATTAGCACTATTATTTACTAGCCAAACATGCGGGATCTCCGATTGTTTAGTTTGTAATGTAGTTGGTTATCAAGAAATAGATTAGATCACAAGCTTTAATTAAATTATTCTAATCCAAGAGAATTAATTAAAAATCAACTTAGCATGCACGACAATAATAAACTAATAAAGTGTGCCATATGCGGCATGGCCCACCCTACTACTGTACATTGCACGTTACAAAGTCAATGTCAATTTATAAATTTTAAACATTATTTCCTATTCTTGTTAGACAGCTTCATTAATGCAAAGGCCATTCCGTAGTTGTCAACAGTCCTGCAATTATTTATCTAATTTGGCCTTGTTTGATTGGGGGTTTAGTTGTTCCGTGCGGTATTCCGTGTAAAAATGTGTGGTTAATATTATTTTGGGAAATATGTGTGTGGTTGAAAATGAGTATGAGGTATACAGAATTGCGTGCGGATTTAGTTAACACCAAATAGAACAAGGCCTGAATCCACATGTCAAGATTATAACAAAAATGTTAGCAACTATTCTACTCCAATAATTTATTTTCTTGTTTTAAAGGTAGTTAAAATTTAAAAAATCTACACACACATTCACACTTATTCACCAACAAATCAACGTGTTATGTAATCCGTGCTGAAACGTCGACAGTTACAAACATTGTGCTGGCAAAGTGTTTACCGACAACAACTTCATTAAATAGATATGGGACGAGTAGTAGAAAGTAAATTACACTAGATTTTGCAAAATATGTATGTGAAAAGTGCTGGAAATATTCAAGTACATCGATGGTGCCGTAGTTACGGCACCATCGATGGTATTTTCGAGGTCGATTCGATCACCGTTTTAAAATTCGGGATCAAATCTAAAATCAGCATGGTGATGGAGAGTTTCAGGAATTTTCTGAATTTTTTCCGGCGAAATCATGACCGCCGTGGCCCACCGATCAAAGTTTTGGCACTATACTTTATATACTAGATTACGGTGGGCCAAAACTTTGACCGATGGGCGAAAGTTTACTATTTCAATAATGTTTAATTTCTGATATTGTGGGCCAAAGTTTTGTTTAAATAGTGCCAAAACTTTGACCGGTGGGTTACGGCGGCCACGGTGTCGCTGGAAAAAATTCGGAAAATTTCTGGAACTCCCCATCACCGTGCTGATTCTAGATTTAATCCCGAAATTCAAAGCGGTGGTTGAATCGACCCCTAAAATATTATCGATTTACGACACCATTGATGGTACTTGAATATTCCTGCAAAAAGTGATTTGAGAACCAATCGCAAATCCAATCACTCTCACATGGGTTCAAGCTATACGCCATCAATTTTTCAAAAACAAGTAATTTTGATTAAAATTTCACTGTTAAAAACTCTACTCACATAGCGAACGGATTCTTAGTAATTTTTTAAAAACCCCTTTTACCTTTTGAAAAGCCGTACCACAAATATACTCCCTCCGTCCCACTAAGATAGGCACCCACCATTTTTCACACATATTAAGAAAACATCTTAAATGTTCTTGGAATTATAAGATATTTATATATTCTTTCAATTTTATCCCTATATTGAATGATCAAAAAGTAGTGTGAACATGTTTAAATATCTTGGGAGATGAAATATCTATTTTGATATTTAGTATTCCAATTATCTTAAATAGGAGTATTTTAGTATATAGAAAATAAATTATATATTCAATAATGAAATTGGACTATAATTTAGGACGAAAAAAATAGAAATATTTGACTATCTTAGTGGGACGGAGGGAGTATCTGAGGAAGTAAAAATTTCTTAAAATAGAGAAGATATATGCAAGTAGTTGGTGGCACCGTCACCGTCGAGGCCGTGGATTGGCCACTTGACTAAATTGCGCCATTTGCGCGTTTTACATCTCTGGCACCCACAATATCTACTATCTACTTTGAAAAATCAGCCCTCTCTTCTTTTTTCCTTTTTCTCTTTTTGGAAGAACCCTTCAGAGAGAAACAAAAGCTAAAATATATACATGTATTTTTTTCTTTTTCGTTTTTCGATTACGTAATTTTCTAATTTCAATAGACATGTTAAATCAAAGGCGTTGCTTAATTGGAGGGAAAAGGGCAAAAGAAAAAATGAAAAATTGGGACACTCGATTAGACATCCCTACTCCAATTTCTCTCCTTTTATAAAATAAAGACAACATCACAACACACAAAAAAAAAAAAATCAAAACGTAATGTGTCGGTCACTTGCTATGTGTAAGCTGATCGATCACGACGATTAACAAACACTCAATTTTTTGTATATAAAATTTTTGTGCTATTTAAGTATTATAATAAGAGAAATGTTTCTGTAGCAATTGATGCTTAACGATGATGTACATATCTACTAATTATCGATTTCATTTGGCGATTTACATTTTAGTTATACAATTGTCAATTTTTAAAGTGATATATTATATTAAAAACCAGTACTCTAAATTGTATACTATTGCGTTGAAACTTTGATGAGAGATACAGTATTTAGGCCTTGTTTTAGCCATCATAAAATTCAAATTTTTTTTTTCTCTCATCATTTTCAACCACACACATAATTACTTCATATTTTTTAATATACCATCTCTCATTTTCAATCACAAAATCTATGCGCAATTCGAGTAACTTCTACTAACAAAAAATATTATGGTGGAAAGAAGAAGGCCTTAATGTTTTCCTAAAGGTAATTAATAAAAGTTAGGTATTACTATTGATGAGAGTAATTATCTAATAATTTTACAACTTTTGCCATATATGTGAAGGATAGACTTGTCTCTTCAAAATAAGGTTATGGACACTTTAATTCAATAATTAAAATGAGAACGAAGCAAAACTAAAGAGAAGAGAGAAGGAAAAGGACAAAAAAAAAAAAAAAAAAAGGACGGTAAAATGCCATGTTTAAGAATTATTATCGTAGACTTTAATCCCCCTTGATTAACGGAATAAAATTCGGGAAAATTGTCTACCATGTTTTTCATTAAAGTATTCACAAAAATCTACCAAATTTAATGTTTATTTGGTTGTTACAAATTCGCACTTTTTTTTTTCTTTTTCAAATATCAAAGAAGATAACAATAAATTCTAAATCATTTATTAATTCAGTACAAACATTGTTTCAACTACAAATTCACGACTATTATTACTTACTTCATCGCACTGCAAAAATAAATTTTTTTATTTATCGGTTAGAAAATATAAATTAGGTTCTGTACTGATTATTTTCATTTTTTTGATACGCTTATATTTAATATGCGTTGTTCTTAATAAGAATAAAGTGTATCATCTCTAATGAATAATTTTACTTTATTAATAATATATTTTATTATTATATATTATCCCTGCATTGACTCTCCATCAAG
The DNA here is from genome assembly GCA_018223645.1 of Jasminum sambac. Classification (NCBI taxonomy): domain Eukaryota; kingdom Viridiplantae; phylum Streptophyta; class Magnoliopsida; order Lamiales; family Oleaceae; genus Jasminum; species Jasminum sambac. The sequence continues at coordinate 16,149,932 of CP073642.1, forward strand.
AGTCTTGACACAAAGTCAACACACAACTAAACCTATAAGTTTTTCTAACTAGAAAAATATTAACATCTATTGAGAAAATAGCAAAACTCCACCGGGACCACAAATAATATATTTGAGTTGACAATAATATAATTCATGAAATCATCAAATCAAAGTTTGAAAATTTTCTTATCCATCTATTTGTCAAAAAGGGAAAAATAAATACATTATATCATTGTCAAAATTTAAGTTCTTTCAAGTCAAAATGAGTTAAAATATATATATATATATATTAGACTACAAAAAGTAAAACGTAATTAAAATACACACGATGTTTTTAGATTGCAAGTTTAAACTTAGATCTAAAAAATAATTGCATAATACAATAAAAATTAGAAGTTAAAAATAGAGATGGATTATGTCAAAATGGAAATTACGTAGGCCAGGTCTGAGCCTAACACTTCCATTTTGAAGTCCGGCTAGTTTAAAGTTTGAACCCCTTCAACCACTTCAATTATAGACAATAGGATTTGACTGTGCAAGTTCAAACTTCAAACTTTGTATTAAATAATAATAATAATAATAATAATAATAATAATAATAATTTAACAATAAAAAATACTAAATGCAGCCTGTTGATCGGGCCCCAAGCTTTGAAAATAATATTATTAGTATACACAAGTTTTTACACAATTGTAAAAAGGAAAAATGCTATTTGGATATTTATTCTTATACTTTTACTTTATAACTATGTGAAGTGTTAGAATCTTATAGAGTGATGATTATATCGAACTTTATATAATTCATGTAAGGTATGCGTTAACTTGGTTTCTATGTACGCTTTAGTGTTACAGAGATGCAACACATTACAAAATATAACCCTTATGGACTAGAAAATTGATATTTGTATAATTGAGGTTAAAAATTAGGTGACGTAACAAAATCTTGAAAAATAATACTCCATCCGACCCATAAAGATAGTCCACATCTTTCTTATTTTTGCAAATATTAAGAAAACTCAATTAATTTTTGGAAAAATATAATTTAAAAATATTTTTCTTAATATACTCTTACACTTAATTATTATTTTCTTTTTATTTATTGATTATAATACATATTAAATAAGAAAATGTAAGAAAAATTAAAAATTAATTAAGGAAAAAAAAAAGATTTTTTGTGGGACGGATAGAGTAATACAATGACGGTGATATATGACTACAAAATCCTGCCATATCACTTCATTGTCACCAAAATTGTACATCAAAGTTGCACAACTAGAGACCATAGGACATGGGTTTTGTGTGCCTTAAATACATAGAGATTGCCCCAACAAAACGCCAATAACTTCATTCTCCTCTGCCGACTTCACTGAGATGAAAAAATTCTCTCCATATCCAAAAATTCACCAAACTTTTCTCTTCTCTCTCTTACACAGATCGATGAATCAAAAACCGCGTGATTGCGTAAGAAAGATTCATCCATCGTCTTCTTCAAATTTCCCACTACTATAAGAATCTTCCCATTTGCAGATTTCATCATTACATAGATAGATTTCATTACTCCAACTACTTCACTGACATAAACCTGCTATCTTCTCGGGATCAACAAATCAGTATATATCTCCATTCCAGATTTTGATTTGCTTGTTTAATTACTCATCAGTTTTATCAATTTTAAGGTTCAGAAGAAGAAATCTGAAGAATCAAATCAATTTCAAAAATCAAAAGTATGGGGAAAACCGGAAGAGATTGGACACAGATCTACGCCATCTATGGAATCGACGATTGGCAAACGCCATTGTTTCTCTTAATCCATGCGATAGGATTTTCGATTTTGTCAATTTTGTTTCTACTTTACTTTGAGCCAATCTGTTACCTCTTCCAGAACTTTCTACCCGGTCCAGGATCGGCTCGATTCGCTGCAGGCTTCACCGGATCGGTGACAGCTCTCTCCGCCGTGTGCCTCTTCTTCGCCGCCGCGAACTTCTTCTACTCCGCCGTCAGCGTCCACTGGGATATGTCACAGCGTATCGTCTCCTCTGTTCCAGACTGGTCCTCTGTCAAGCACGCACTCGACCTCGGCTGCGGCCGCGGGATTCTCCTTAACGCCGTCGCTTTACAGCTGAAGAAATCCGGGTCATCCGGTCGGGTAGTCGGACTCAACCCGACCCAAGCCCGGGGGAATCAGTTCATCGACCCGACCAGTACTCTCCGGACCGCCACTCTTGAGGGCGTGCAGGAGTACGTCACGTGCCGGTCAGGTGACCCCAGGACTCTTCCGTTTACTGACAACTACTTCGACGTGGTGGTCTCGGCCGCGTTTGTGCACACGGTGGGGAGGGAGCTCGGGCCGAAGTCTGCCGCGGCAGCGGCGGAGAGGATGAGGGTATTGGCGGAGGTGGCGCGTGTGCTGAAACCCGGTGGAGTGGCGGTTGTATGGGATATAGTGTACGTGCCGGAGTATGTGCAGAGACTGCACGAGTGGAAGATGGAGGAGATTCGAATGTCGGAGAGGGCGACGGCGTTTATGGTCAGCAGCCACATCGTGTCGTTCCGGAAGCCATGTCAGCATTTTGTGGGGTCCAATGAAGTGAGACTGGATTGGAGATTCAACAATCTCTGTTGAGATTTATTTATAAAAATTGAAAAATAGGAGAACGGGGAAAAAAAAACGAAGTAAAATCATATGAAAAAGTCATATGATTATAATCAACCTTTTTTTGCTGCTTTTGGGGTGGGTGGGTGGGTGGGTGTGTGTGTGTGTGTGTGTTTTTTTTTTTCGAGTTTTACGTAAAAAATCTGAAAGGACTGGGGATGCGAAGTTGAACCAGGTTCCTGAGAGTGAAATATTACATTATACCATTGTAAATATATCAACAGTAAAAATTAAAAAATAAGTTAGTCATGCTTTTTAGAGTGAATTTAATATGAAATTTACTTATTTTAATTGATCTTTAAGTGACTCGATTAGTTGGTTTAAATCAGAACTAAATCTTCTACATAATATGATTCGTATTGAGAAACTTTGATTACAATACAGAAAGCAAGAAAATATAATTCTACAAGAAAAATTTATTAGCATCCGATGATCAAGGAACGAACTTGGTGAAGTAACGTTTTTTAACCATTGGTCAAACAAATCAAATATATGTAGCAATCGAAATACTCTTGTACCGCTAGCCAAGTGAAGGATATAATCTAGAGCTTTTTCAACGACAAATATTCGGAAACTCGAGTTTGTACTTGCTAAATGTCCTCTGTGACATGTGGAGTGAATACTGTGAGAATTTTCTCCTCCCGCTGTTAGGGGTCCAGCACTCACAGCCCCCCTTAATGTAGGGGGTAGGGCTGTGAGTTTTTGGTACCTTTCAGCGCCGAGAGGATAATATCCTTAGCGAATACTGAATGAGTGTGCATTTTTAATCACCATTCAACATCTAGGTGAATTTGTTAAGTAAAATAGGTGAACAATATGCTTTACAAAACCATGGTAAACTCGGCTACTCTCCTACATATTAGTGTGCAGGGGAAGCATGCACATGCGATGATGTATTTTTTTTAATATTTACATTAGATCAAATGAATAATACATAACTACCCTCTAATAGTGGCGGAACCGATACCACTTTTTTCTATTTTTTTTATCACATTTTATCCATTCTTTCCTCTACTTTAAGTGCCTGTTAGCATAGACATGAAAATACATTTTAATTCATTCTTTTTTAAATTCAAATTTGATCAAATAAATCACATCCATATATCTCTCCATTCATTAAATCTCCACCATCCAACTCCACTCATTCTCTCTCTTCCTACTCATAAAAATACATTAAAATTTATCCGCTAACACCCTCTTAAATCAATCACATCCACAAATCTCTACCTCTCAACTCCATTTATTCTCTCTCCTCTTTTACATTAAAAATTTTTAAAAATTATTATAATTTATTTTCTATCACTCCTTTAAAGGGTGATTGGGAATGAATTATAATGGTTTTTAAAGGTTTTTAATGTAAAAGAGGAGAGAGAATGAGTGGAGTTGAGTGGTTGAGATTTGTGAATGTGATGAGATATGTGGATGTGATTGATTTAGGAGTGAGAAAAAAATTGAAAAAAAAAAAATTGGAAAAAAAGGTTCCCAAACAGGCTTTTAGTCATTATCTGTATTTGATTCAAGTAGAAGATATGTGGTGTGATTTCATTAAAGTCATTTGAATTTTGCATGTTAGGGTTGTTGAAAGATCAACATCTGTACGACTTTGAATGAGAAAAGACGACCCTATAGGGTATGGAGATGAGCTAGTAATTCTTGGACCTGTGTTTGGCTCTCTATGCATGCATGGTAGGGTTACACACACGGGAATTTTTTTTCCCTCATTTTCTTTAAATGATTTGAATTTTTCCAAATTTCAAATAAGAGATGAGTTAATTTTTATTTTTATTTTGATAGCAAATAATTAAGACTTGTTTGATACAATCAATTTTCTAGGCATCATTCTCAAGTCTCAAACCACCCTCATTGCAATAATTTAATTTTTTAATATTTTAAATATATTTTGTTTACTTTTCAACTATATATTTAAAATTTATTTTTGCATTAGTCTCTATCAAATGTACCTTAAGTTGATGCTAAAAGCATTTATTAACAAAATAATATATGCGAATTATTAATAATTACTTAATTATTGTACTATTCCAACTGTGACAATATTTATTGTTCTTTTGGAGTTTTGGTTTCTTTTTCTTACATCAATTTGGACGAGCAACGTCATTTTCAAATCTAACTCCTAAATCTTTCTATGGATTTATTAATAACATTTATTCAATAGATTTTTAGTTAGTTAATATACCAAATGTTACTCGAGCTTGGCTAAACTGCAGGTTTATTAATAATACGGATGAATCAAATTTTGTAATTGTACGGAACTTAACCAATTAATAATCTCAAGTCTGGATTTTAAATTTGTTCTAATAATCGTCAAATTATATTTAAACGTACACTTACATTCAATTCAACTCGACTTAGTTGCGCTTTATATTCAACCAATTACATTTATTGAATAATTGAAGGTAAACATATATCAAAGTAATATATATACTATTTGTATATATATAGAAAATTACGTTCAAAATCTTCAGAAGTGAGATAATAAACAGAGTTTACTATCCAAAATTGTGACATATCGCTCATATATAACCCTGGTATCTAAATCAATCTCAAAATATTTCTATATCATTAATAAAGAAAAATAAAGGAAATGCGACGGGTAAATTTAATGAATGGTCATTGAACTTTCAAGATGTAACTAATTACTCACTGAACTTTGAAATATAACTAAATACTCACTGAACTTTATTTAACGTTATTTATCGATCACTTGTTCACTTAATATTTATTCTATTAGCGAACTGCACCAATTTAAATGACGATATTATACATGTGATCAACTAGATCAACTGCTAATATAAAAAAAACTCACTCAAATAGGACGAAAAACTATATAAACAATAAGAAATGCGACATAAGTATTTTTTACACAGTGGTATTTCTAATTGTTTATTTAGTTTTTCTCTGATTTAAATTTCAATAGATGAATTTATTTTACCAATAATTAGTCTAACTGTTTAGAATATTATTAGTTATATACACATAATTCTTAAATATATTTAAATATTGAGTTAAATAGTGATTATTAGTTGACATTAAGTAAAGTTCAATGAGTATCCAATTATATTTTAAAGTTCAATGAGTAATTATGAATATTTTAAAATTTTAGTGACCATTCATTAAATTTATCCGAAATGTGACACTTTACATTTTCTTTTTCATGTGACAAAGCAGCTTTATCTTTAGAATGAGGACATGAACACATTGCTTTAATTAACGACAAAGAGGAACATATTGTCCAAGATGGGGCCTATTTCAAGGTATGGTGTCATTCTTGCACGAGTCAGCACCTGCGGGTGGTAATAGTTTTGTAGAAGAATCGGAGGAGTAAAGATGTGGTTGAATTCAAATATTTTTTACATCGATATGCGTTCAAGATTAAACAAAATTATTGTCGATTACTATGTAGTATTAGACAGAATGTTATTGATTAGAAGATGATGAATCATTGCGTAACTTTAATTGATTAAAAGCTTAGACAAAAGTTTCTAAACAATTTGCATGCTCTACATCACCTTTTCTCTTTTCCAAATGCTCTTTGTTTTTTGAACTATGGGAAAGCAAGATAGGAAAAAGCATGCGCGCGTTTCTTCTAGTGCTAAAACGAAGTTAACTTCAAAACCAATTACACATTCATAATTTATTTTATTATTTTTTTATAGAGATTTAGCAAAGAAAAGAACCAATAATGTGACACATTCGAAGAGTTGATTATTGTTCTTTTTAAAATTAAACAAAAAATCAACAAGATGCCAAAGCATACAAATATCTTAGATGATCAAATAATAGTCGTTTCTGTGGTACAAATTTTAAAATCATCTGTTTCAAAAAATTGACATTTGATCATACCCACATTGTAAAAGGTGCGGTATTGCTTAAATAGAAAGTTATGAGTAGGCATACAAGGACTTCCCATTCAAAATTATTCTAACTTGCAAATTGAATGTCAGAGAATCACCAATCCACTTGATGAATTGTAAATTTGATTGGCAATTGGTTTTGAGTAAATGTCAAATCGTGCAATCCGTTTTATATTTTTGCTGTTTGATTGCAAGTTGTAAATGGAATTGATTTTGCAAGGTACAATAATTTGAAGTACGATTTTGGCCAATTGTATGTAAATATTTTCTTAGGTGGAGAGGTGATTTTTATTTAACAGACAAATATTTTACCCGTAAATATTTTACAACTCTCAATCAAACACTGTCAAAAATAAGTAAGTAGACAAAAAGTAGCTTCGTCCGTGCAACATACAAAAAATTATGTGAATATGGATATGGCACAGAGAAAAATATGCAAGATACAAAAAATATGCCACACTTATTAGAATCTCATATCGGCATATTATATGTACAAGATCCAATATATAAGATGAGAATAATCCTCCCATAATAAGCCGATTTTATTAGAATGAATTAGGTCCAATATTCTAAGATAGTATCAGAGCCAGGCCTAATTTTGTGATGTTGGATATTGCCAATATTGATTTTCACAATTATGTATCATGTGTTGTAGTCCACGTTGTGCGTGAAAGGACATATTAGAATCTCACATCGGCCTGTAATATGTACAAGATCTAATATATAAGATGAGGGTAATCCTCCGCTAACAAGCCGATGTTGTTAGGAAGAGTTAGACCCAATATTCTAATATGGTATTAGAGCTATGCCCATTTATGATATTGAGTGTTCCCAATATTGGTTTATTCACCATTGTTTTGCATAGTTCCATGCTGTGCGTGAGGGCGTGTTAGAATTTTACATCGGGTTATGAGAATGTATAAGATTTAATTAATAAGGTGAAGGTAAACCTCCCCTAACAAGTCGGTTTTCTAGGAGGAATTAGGTTCAATATCCTAAGATTGGTATCAGAGCAGGTAAAAGTCTTGAGTTCGAATTTCACCGTCACTCATTTAGAATGAATTGTGTACGTGTTAGGCTTTATTTGTGAAAAGTAAATCCCACCTATACGTGAGGGGGGTTTGTTGAAGATAGTAATTAAATAATCTCAATTGGAGCCGATTTATTAGTTTAAACTTTTATATTAGATGGTTCCATAATTTTAACAATACTACATAACTTGGGATTCTATATAACACGGTATTCTCTCTTTTCAATATTTAAGTGTGTTTGATTGAGAGTTGTAAAATATTTACGTGTAAAACATTTGCCTGTTAAATAAAAAACCACATCTCCCCCTAAGAAAACATTTACATGCAATTGATCAAAATCGTGCTTCAAATGATTGTACCTTGCAAAATCAATTCCATTTATAACTTGCAATCAAACAGCGAAGATGTAAAACGGATTGCACGATTTGATATTTACCTACAAACCAATTGCCAATCAAACACAATTGATATTACCATAAATTAGAGGCACCATAATCAGCATTAATAAATTGTACACAGAACCGTTGAAAAGTAACTTCTGAACCTTAAAGAGTCTAGTCAACCAAAATAGGAACAAAATCATTTTACTCGCAATATAATCCCAATCTATCGAGCATTGAAGAGAGTTGGGGCAGTTGGGTGGATGTGAAGCGTCAACGTCGTTTAACCTGCTTTAGATGGGTGGGGAATAGACAATTTTGGAAAGAGATTGAACACCTGACCCGATATTTTGCTCCTCCTTTGCAGTATTCCACAATCCACCGGTGGAGTATTTTGAACTTGAGGGAAAGACTGGCCCAAGATTCAATGGCATTTATATCATCTACTACTACACACCATGTGCTCCCACAAGATTTTTCCCCAACCCCACAAAGAATATTTAGAGGTTTTCCATTTCATTAAAGAAATGCTAATAAAAGTCATTTCTTCTTTAATTTCTAACCAAACATTTTGCCATAAAATCATTTTTACTTTTATGAAAAGAAAAGCTTTTATTTGGAGGTACTGGCCCAAAGAAACGCTTTTATTTTAGAGACACAGTGCAAATTTCTTTGGAGGTGTTGGGCCAGAGTCCCCCGCCTTGTCATTGGTCTTTCGTATATCAATAAAATTTCTACCCTAAGCTTGGATTTTCAACCTAGGGTAGATCCCTTTTATTTAATAAAAAAGAAGCTTTGTCAAACAAACACGAAACAGCGCCATCCAGAAAAAGCAAAAAACAACAAAAAAATATGTTTCCTTTCTGATCTCATGATTCTTGTATACAACGTATTTATCTCAGTTTCAGGTTTCCATTCTACAATTCCCAAGCACAACTGTACACGAATCAAGGAATTACACAAGCTATCTATCTCAACACTAAACGAGCTGAATTTTGAATTCCCGTAATTTCAAATGATAAAAATACAGATTTTACAAAATTTCCAAGGGAGAAAAATCAGCTGCATGATTCCAACGACACACGATCTAACTGAATACTCCAAGAGAGATTAAAATCAAGCTGGTATGCAGAAAGACGAGCTCAGCGATGGTGGCAAAACACAGATTAGATGTGGCCCAGGTGGATTGCAACTTATGTTTGCCTCATCAACCTCTGGCAAGCCCAATTGTGGGGGGCGAACATATCCCGCAACCAGTGGCAAGCATGAAATAGTGATCTCGATGCGGGAACCTATTAGAAACAATATGTATTTCAGCCATGTTACAGATAACAAACTGATATATATAGATAACATGATTCTTGCAGTATGTCCTGAAATGTTGCATTATATAGGACTGAACTTGAGAAAGATAATGCCCTATTATTATTTTTGGTGTAAATAGATATATAATCAGCCAGTTTGATTTACATAATAAATTGTACTGACAGACATTTAAACATAGTTTCCTGCTGATCAATTGCCCCGGGCAGTGGGAAGCCAAGTCCAATTATACTCCTTACAAATTACACCCAAAAACGAGAAAATGTAATAATAATGCTTACAATTACAATGTAATAATACCCCTTACAAATTACAACCTTAACTTAATGAATTTAACAACACAACTAATTTTAACAATGCTCCGATACTTAATTGATTTTAAATAAGAAAGTTTAGCTTAACAATTTGTAGAATTAATAAAAATATCTAATGCTATATAGTAAGTATTAAAAGTATGGCTGATAATAGTATTTTGTTAGATCTTATCATTCGTGTTCCTTTGCCCAATCTAGAGTTCATAGGTTAATCCAGTAATCCTCTGTACCAGTCTTTATATAACTTCAGTCTCAGAACATTGTAATTTATTATCTTCTTGTCAAATGATCAACGGACAAATTTCTGAATTGTATTAGAACATTGTGTGTAAAGTTTAATTATGCTTTATTAAAGTGAAAGGTACGTAAGCAGGATCTATTATAGTACTGATTGGCTTATTATATGTTTGAAATAATAGTAGTAGTAGTACTATTATTATTATTATTATTATTATTATTATTATTATTATTATTACATTTTGTAGAAGAAAAGTAATTGCTCAATTGAAATAATATGAATGTGGAATTTAATAATGTTCAAATTATGGAAATAAAAGTTCAATTTCAATAGTATATGATTGAGTGCCGGTTAGGTTCGGCTACTTTCACAATCCAGTTTTAAACTGACTCTCAATCACATATTCTATAGAGCACAAACAGGCTCTGAGAATTGATATATTTTTGTGGAAAAGAATCGATATTTGATTACTTCATTACAACAAAATTTCAAATTTCTTTTCGATCATTTGTCATCCTAACTCTATAAAATTTTCTAGCTGTTCAAAAACTACTTATACACAGAGTTATACAAGTTTATAAAGCTACTTGTGATGTGAATCCAATGTTTGTCTTTCATTTTATCCTCGTTTTTATACTTTGTCAAATTCAACTTTATTGTGAGCTATACATTCAAATCGGCCAAACATTATTAATCACAGATTTCATGGGGTACACTGCTCTTGCTACTAAAAGGTAACTAAAAGGCTGATCCCAACACACCTTAAGTTACTGACAAATAATATTTCTAACTGCAATCGGAGGGAAGTAATAAGAAGGCTGAGATACCTTGTTTTGTGGAGAGTGAAATGTGCCCTCGTTTCCTACCAGCAATCATCCAGTTTTCAGAATTTGCAGTTACTTCATAAAGGACCTTTTCCTGTTACGCACGGAATACAGTAAAGCAATTGCATGTATATTTTACGACGTCATATTGCAATATGCTGACATAACTCTTTTTTGTATAGTGCGAAGTGCTTGGTTGATAAAATATTCTCCAACAATCAAGTTTTGTTGCACTCATTTTGAACCATTGATTCCATAAAAATGTATATTTTTTCACGTTCATCCATAACCTTCCCTAATTTAACCACTCATTCTCCTAGAGAGTCAGTTTTTCTTCTTAATCTTTGTCAAAAAATCTCTAAATTAGCAACAAGGTATTTTGGCCAGGATTTTGGTGGAAGAACACACAAGACACGAGTAGAATGCCAAAAAGCGGTGAACATTGGCATTGGAGAAACTATAAAGTTTAGCCATTATCTGCCTCTCTTTAAGGAGCTCTCCTTGATCTAATTATAGCTATTGGAAAAAGAAATCGAACTTATTTATGCATTTTTTGGACTCCCTTCCCTCAGTCTTTCAACAAGTAGTCAGCAGCTAGTCTGATTTTTGGGATAGTCTTCTAATATCAACATCCAGGAAATTCAAAAGACCCATTTTCATATTGAGGTAACGAAGTTTAAGGTGTCAAGAGGAAATAATTTCTTGTTAAACAAGAATGCATCAACTAGATTAATTTTCCTAAAAGGAATGACCCCCTTTTCTTCCCTTCCGCTGTATCCACAGCCCCTAGATCATGCATTCAAGAACTACAAACTTAACACTGCCTGCACTCCACGGCCACTTGATCACGTTGCCTTATTATGGGATTGATGTCATTCTTTGCCAGGACGTCTGGCAAAGAAAGCAGTCTATCAAGTCGTAAACAAAAGTTTACTATCACGACATGGCAGTCCACATAACAATAGTGGTTGATTAAGCGTTTTGACTTTGTCACCCTGGAGGATCCAAAGGTCCCATAGCATAGAAGCCATGCAGCTTGAAGGGAAAGAATCAATATCAAGCCTTTCAATTACCCTCCCAAATTGCTAAGAAATAAGAACAAAGAGACACTTCAGCTGAAACATTATAAAAGGGAAACAGCATAGGTGGCTTACATGGTTCTTAGAAGTCATATTCTCCTCCAAGTCTTTTAACCTTTCAACTCTCCATTTCATGGACATAAGCTGGCCAACTCGGAGGCCACCAGAAGGGAGAGGCAGAAAACCAACTGCAAGGCAAGGGTTGAGGACAGGTTGCTGTAAAACAAGAGCGCTCCTGAAGGTCAAAGGCCGGGAATCATCATCTCCTGCAATGGGTTCCTCAGCTACAGGGCTATGAGCTCCAAGAGTTCTACAGCCAGAAATCCCATATCTAATATTTAATATACTGTCTGGATGCAACTCCTTCATTTCATCTGCAGAAATAAGATATTAAGACTCAAGATGAAATAGAAATACCAATCATATGAGTACTTCATAAGATGAAGTGGAGAACTAGCACAGTGCTTGAACTTGTCCTTGTAGAAAAGACATTTAATCATCAAACTCAAACAACTGCCCGTTAAATGATAGAGGGGACCATTTCATGTAACAGGACAATTATATCCTTTCAGATTCTGTTAAGCTATAAGAATTGATTTAATTTATTTCTCTGAACCTTAGGAACCTTCTACAATGGACATGGAGTAATTTGCTTTTAGACAAGCTTTTTATTATTGTCCTAGAAAAGGTATTCCACTCCACCATATATCTGTCATTCACATAGGACTCATTTCCTGTTCAACCTCCACATGAAATCAGCTTTTCTGTGCTTTATGCCTCATAATTCCACTGCACGACCTCTCAATTTATATGGCAATTAGAGTGTGGGAGGCAATATAAAAAGGCTTGAGAAGGATCTCGTCATTATTTGGGTTATAAAATGTCGATACCACACCATTTAGTGATTGTTTGATAAACAGTTTTAATAATCACTTGCCCTCGAGCACACACTATAGAAGCATCATGGTTTTGAAAATCATTAGAGGCTTATGCCTCGAGGCTCAGCTTCGATCGAGGCGCATGGTTAGTGTTTTGAGGCGTCTCACTTTCAGCCTTTTTCTGAGAGCCTTACGCCTCAGTTAAAAGAGACCTACGCCTTGAGGCATGGGATTCTCCATTCCAAGAGTTTTGGCCCATTCAAACACTTATACTTAAAAGAGAGGCCCATTAAACTTCTTTAAACAACTAAGGCTAATTAAAAAGGCTGCCGAAGGCCCAAAACAGGGATTAAAAACTATACATCTTCCTTGTGAACTCGAAGTCTCAAATCTCAAGTACAACAGCAGAAGAAACATCGGTCTCCTCTAGTGCTCTCTTCAAAATTCAAACTAATTATTTGCTACTTTAGATTTCTTTTGTTTTTGCTATCTTATTGGCTTGAATGAACTTTTTGGATATGTTATAGTTTGCTACTAAGCTTAGATTTTAGTTTTCTGATTGTTTGTTGAGGCATATGCCTCGAACCTGCCTCGAGGCTTACACCCCACCTCAAGGGAAAAAAAGCCTGGAAACCCATTTACACCTTTAAAAATCATAAGAATATTATCTTACACGCTTCTCTATAGCATTACTTTTTTAACCGCACACTTGCCTAACAGACCACTTTTCTTAGGAGAAAAGCATTGTCAAACAGGCTCTTCTGTTCAGCTGCTTGGGTTATTTATAGGAAGATCCAGAGGAGGGTATATATGCACACACACATGTGTGTGTGTGTGTGTGTTGGGGGAGGAGAGAGAGAGAGAGAGAGAAACCTCTGACTAATGTGTTCGCAGTGCATATACTGAAAAGAATCCCCGCTCGTGATTTTGGTGAAACAATGAGTGGAAAGAAGTTAGAACTTGGTCTTCCATCACCATTTCCAGAATGAACAAAGCCATCTTGAAGATCCAACCAAGCATCATAGATGGTTAATGAAGCTTTTACCTGTGACTGTAGTATGACCTAAACAGAACATGCAGCACCTTCAGAGAACTAGAGAAGATATATACATATTCCATAGTTCATTAACATTCTAAGCTATAGTATATAAAACACACAATGCCATATTTTGCAGTAGTTTTATAAATTCTCCTCACATAGAGCATATTGGGCAAAGCTTATAATTGTTTATAAGACCGTCAATCCGTTATTATTATCCACACAACCACAATTTTATTACTATTACCGACATTCTCCACCCATTCCATACAACCAAAACCTTAAAATCTAACAAAAGCTCTGCCAGACATGCTCCTAATTACCTCCTAGTCCCACATAAATTCTAAAATCTAAAAAGAAACCGTGACTTAACTGCATGTTGTCTGCAGTAGCCACTAGCCATGGAGTATCAGGTTACTACCCAACTCATATTCCTTCTATGTTATACTTGTCTATGACAGCCTTAAAACTGAGCCCCAAAGCAACGTACTCAATAACATGGTTAAATTTGCAGCTTTCGAGCTCCCACATGCATGCAATCACTGATGAGATGTACAAATACAATAACAGAAAGACAGGACCAAATTCATGAGGGGATCATGCATTGAAAAATGATCCTCAAATAAGATAGATAGTAAATACCTGCAAAAGCATAGTACCATCATTGCATTTGTCAGCAATGCGTGTGCTTACATGGAAAGGATTGGTAAAATGCACAGCTATTGTCCTGCAGTATTGCCTCAATTGCTTCAGGCTTGGTTGAACAAAGAAAATAACAGACAACGAAGGGAAATAAAACCTAAGAAAAAGGAAACCTAGTACTTTTCAAATATCTGGTTATGAGAAACTCCGAACTCCAGTTTCAGGGCTATCGTCCTCAAGCCATCCACAACACTCTGTCTTTGGGAAACAACTGCTCCTGCAAATATTTAGTAGCAAATATGATCAAACATTCAAAATATAGAGGATATCACTTTATGCATGCAAAAAACCATTTTGTCATTGCCAAAAGTTTATCTAATATTGACCTGCAGGTGTTCCTTTAGGTAGCTCATCGCTCATAGCTCGCACCGGAATCCATAGAACGGAAGTTATATTGCTTGCCCAGTCGACCAAGTCAATCTTCCCATCAACAAGAGTCAATTGCTTCACTTCATCTGCAACTGGAGAACCATCATTCTCTGAACTCTGTGGATTATCTAAGTCGGCTGCACTAGGTGACAAAGTGGCAAGCTTCTCAATTTCAATAGCATATTTCTCAATCCTCAAACCGGGACCTGTATCAATGTGCAGCACACCACCTTTAAGGGAGTAGTTAATCGGTCTCATAATTATTCCAACCCACTGAGGTTCATTAATCAGCAATGCAGATGACACAGCAGCAGCGAGATCGACAAGAGATCTTGGTTTTGATACCTAGAAGAATGTGAAATGAAAAACAACAATTGTTTCTCTCAGGTATATACCACTCAGCTAAAGGTTTGTGTAAATGTAAGAGAAAACAGATTATTCATATATGTAGCCAATAGCGGAAAATTCCCCCTCTGTCATAACCAAACATTACCAGTTAAGCAAAACAGGCTAAATTTTCCACTAAATCACATGCACTTTACCTTTAAGATAGGCCTTGTTGGTTTCTCATAACTCATAAAATCATCAGTGTCTGCAGGTCCACCTTTGAAAAACTGTGAGATCTAAATCTTAATTGACCAATCTGTCCAGTGAGAACCCCCAACACATATGAACCGGGTGTTTGTGGAGGTAAGCGAAGGCTAATCGTATTCCTGCCAGGCTTCAGTATAGTTGCAGCCGAGCTCTTTATTTGCTGAATAAATTTGAGAATGAGTTATCATGAAATGTAGAATGTTGGACTCTGATAAATGCAGCAGTAAACAGATTTGATGTCATGGAAAAAGTACCTTGGATCTTTCATCAGTAGTATTAGTGGCAGTCAGAGTAAGGCTAAGTGATTCAAGAGTTATATCATCAGGAAATCCACTCCACAGAGTAACAGATAGGGTGCCAGGATCCCCATCACAAAGCTCCAGTGGTGGCCCTGGATTGCCTGAAAATGTAATCAACGAAGATACATCTAAGGGCACAGGATGCTCCATTTCACTGTGTGCAAGCCGGATAACTTCAGACTGAAATGCCTGTCGTTCTTTCGTCAAGAATAATCCTTTATCTAGTGAGAGCAATCTCACACAAGAAGAGAGGTAGCCAGCTTGATCATTCAGTATATTTTGACACTCGGCTAAATTTGGAAGTACTTCAGCCAGCAAATTCTCCCATCCTTCACCCGCATAAAGAGCACAAACCTTCTCATACAACTTTGCAGCAATATCATAATTTTCGTGTTTAAGGTAGACGGCTGCAATTTCACCATCAAGGACAACTCCATGTCTCTTCCACCAAGAACGATGATAATTATTTGCAGCACCCTTCGACAGATCCAAATATTTTTGCTGGCAGATAGACGAATAAAAATCATTTGAGAAGTGAGAAAGAAACAAGATTCAACTTGTTACCACAGCAGGTTGTGACTGTACAGGAGCCTTATATACGTTCCACTAAGGGGACATGGGTTTTAAAGACAGTCAAAACAGAAGCATATAACACATTGTCACTCCCAGCTATTTTTTACCTAGAAAGTTTGATTCATAATTGCAGTAATATAGTTAAAATCTCTTAACTATATATGAATAAGCACCCATTTGCTAAATATCACAACACAAAATTCGGAAGAATTATAGTTTAAGCTGAATACCTCAAATTCTTTCACAGAAGATAATGATTTCCACAAGTTTTCATCAGATATTGTATTTCGCAGAGCATGCTCAGAACCAACGTAAATCTCTGCAAGTCTCATAGGCCGATCAATTGAGCCGTCAAATCCTGGTGAAGAGTAAGTTCTTGCCATGGACACTGAATTACCTTTGGGCGCTGGAGACATTTGCACTGAGCTGTCAATGAATCAGAATCATATAACAGGTCAACTTCTTGCAAAAAATCTACTTCATGAAATAGAAAAAATAAAGCACAGGGAGAGGCAGGTTGAGTTGACTTCACCAATAGAACCCACACAGTGACACAAGCTACGAATTCTCAATTCCCAAAGATAAGGGCTGTACATAAATCGGCACAGTGGCCCTTATCTTTCACTAAAGTTACAGCTTTCCTCCTAATGAGAAATATCAGAATAAGTTTTGGTCCAATTTGAGATTTATACTGCTCATATATCCATTCCTCAGCTGTCTTTCCTTTAGCATAAAACTTGGATACAATATTCCTCATGAAGAACATAGCTTTATAAAAGCTATGTATGGATGAAGCCTATTCATAGTCACCATAAACTACTAAACCAAAAACAAAATCGGGAGTGTTATATCCCAACTCTTTCATGCTAAGCCAAAACAGAAGGGATTAACGCAGCATCAAATAGATATTTCAAATACGGGTTTAATGCTTTGTTGTTTTTGTTATGAAGGATATTGGGCCCAACTCCTTCTAACAAAACTGGCTTATTAGGGGAGGATTACCCTCACCTTATTAATTGAATCTTGTACATATCACAGGCGGATGTGGGATTTTAACACACCCCCTCACGCGTAGCGTGGACCATGACAAACAACTGTGGAAATCGATATTGGGGGCACCCAATATCACAAAACTGGGTCGGCTCTGATACCATGTTAGTAAGGATATTGGGACCTAACTCATAATCCTAACAAAACGGGTTTGTTATGAGAGGATTACCCTCACCTTATTAATTGGATTTTGTACATATTACAGGGCGCGATGTGAGATTTTAATAGTTTTCTTTCTCAACGACATAAACAAAGGGGTGCTTTGTTGTTTTCTTTCTCAACCACATAATCAAACAAAAGGCGTAGTAAAAACATATATCGATACAATTGGGTCAGTCAAATTAATTACCCATCAATAGCATTTGGACGACCATCAAACAACTCAAACATATTTCCAGCGGAAAGAGTAGCCCTCCGACGGTTTGCCTCCCGCAACAGTACAGATGGTTCAAGAGGTAATGGCTTCCTCTGAATACCAAAATGCTTAGGGCGTGGAGAATCTTGGAGGATCATCTGTGCACACAAAGTAGATAGTGCCACAAATTCACGAGGGAGAACAACAATAGGTAAAATGAATAAAGCTTGCAGCATAAAGAACTATTAACTTGTAGCCTGGTCTGAGAAACATTAAAGTAGAACATGCTTATAGCCTACAGTTTCAAGGGGCAAAAGGGTCAGTTGTAGTCAAATTAGTCTAGGAATCTGGTGAATGGTGCTGAAAAGTAGTTTGAATTTCCAAATGGAATGCATTTATTCTCCTTTTAAATGCAAAAACATTTTGCAAGAGATGTTCGTCAACAACATAAAACATGTATAAACTGACTGGGTAAGTGGCTACATGCAAACATACACTGAATTACTTTTCAAATAGCTGGGCATATCAATTTTCTACATATACAAATAAACAGGAAAATGTCTGTAGCTGCCCCAAATGAGTGCTTATCATATTATGGTTTGCATAAACAATGTTTGCCAGATTTTTTTTTTTTTTTCACGAATGTGTATCAAGAACAAATTATGCCTAGTAGAACTTTTTCGTTAGTTTCGTCTGAGGCTGTCCAGAATTCCCAACTAAATAAAGAGAAATGCAGGCATTTCCATTGCAAAGACAGCACTCGCAAAAAGGCACAATTGCAAGGAGAGCTGCCCGATTTCTAAATAATTAGCGTACCTAGTGTCCCTAAAAGAAGACGATTTATGTCGCAGCAGCCAGCAAATTCTACTAAAAGATGATTATTTATGTAGCAGTGGCCAGCAAATTCTACTAACTTCAGAAGATTACTAGAGTAAAGATGGCTTCCATTTTCATATCGCAAAACTTCAGGTAAGTTTTAAACTTTTAAAGTACTAGTCCTGATAAACATGTGTTGCACGGCGCTTTGGGAACCTTTGTGGAGCAGTACAAGTATTATTTCTAGATTATTGCTTAATATTAATTCATTAGTTCATATAAAATGTTCTTCATCAAAATGAGCTTTTTATTATATGAAAACATGGACAAATAGTATCCTTCTTTAAACGAAGAGTACATGATTTAGGAAAAACCTTCGCAGTTTGTATCGAAATTATAATTTGAGTTCATTATGTGGCATTTTACAACCCCCCCCCCCAAATTAATATCAATGATAAATGCATAATTCATAATAAACCAGATTAATGTTTTCATTACAAACATTAAACACCAAGTACTTGTCAGTTAATCGTTCAAGTAAAAAAGAATATAGGATTTTGCACTACAGTTTCTACGCTTCCATGTGCGGGAACTCACCTTTTCTTTCACAAGCACCTCAGTCGAAGCATCGGTAGGCAGTGAAGGCCAAACTCCTGGCTTAGGCCACGGTAGCATGCTGAGCGAAGCACTGCCCACAAGATTTATGCCGTGTTTAAGCTTACAAAATTGGAAAATTCGGCATAAAACTTTTGTGAGACTATTATGAAACTACTAATTCAATGATAGAAAGAACTCACGGAATACTTTAAAGAACAATTTGCTTCGAAAATGTAAAATAATGATTAGCAGCATAGTAGTCTAGAAGTCTAGGAGAAGTTCATATGTGTTTTTTTGTCCTTTCTCTCTTTTCTTCTCCTTTTTCTCTCTCTCTCTTTTTTTTTTTTTTTTTTTTGCTTTTTTGAGATGGACGGCATAGCTAAATAGCAGTTACCTGTTGACAGGACTTCTCTCTATGCTTGAACCATAGCCAATCAAATATGCTAGTCGCAGAAACTGCAAAAGCAATGAGATGAGTCAATACAACTGCAAAGAAGATCTAATCATCTTACAACTTACAAGAAATGAAGTAACTATAGTTCCTCCATGAATAATTGTTATGCTAGTAACGCATATTTTTACAAGGGCAAGTTACTCAGTTAATTGTGGTAAAGATGCTGGCCCGACAAAGAAGTTTATTAGTTCATTTCTTGAACATGAAAAGCTTACCTTAGTCCGGCATAAAGTAAAAAGTTCGCCCTGAACACGGTAGAATTCTTTTTCCATGTCTGGTGTTGCTAATCCATCTTCGTAACGAGAAGCAGTTGCATCAACTAATGCCAAGCAAGCAGTTATTACCCAGACTTCACGCATACAGAATGGTAATGTGCTCTGATAAACCCCAGAATAGAAAATCAGAAAGAAAGTTTCCATTCTCTGAGTTGACAACAGTAATAATAATAATAATTATTATTATTATAATAATTATTATTATTATTAAATATATTTAAAAAAAAGAGAGAAAAGTACTTATCGAAACTGAATATCATCTACCTCATGCATGGCCAGTGACTTAGAAAAGCTAATTACAAATGAATAGCCCCTAGCTGCAGCCTCAAATGGGCGACTCAGCTTAAAGAGTAGCTGGGAATTTATAAGGCGGTGACAGAAAATTATTAGACTACAAGTCCAAGAAATACACTTTCTGCAAAAAGAGCACCAGAAAATGCTACAAAAATGTGAATAGATACAAATTAAGACAAATCAACCCTAAGATAATCACCATACACCACAGTATTTCTACATGTTGGAGAAAGTAGGTAGTTTACTTGAACAGATTAATAAGGTACATATGATACTCATGAAACCAAGCCTAAGTACTTCATCAACTCATGCCCACCTTTGCTTGACAGGCAAACAGATACTGCCTAAATTCAAACTCCCTAAATGAATCATCCTGAACAATCTGAGTTAATGCGTTTTTCCCTGGATCAAGTAGTGTAGCTTGATCATCTCCCCTCTCCATTCCTCCAAAGTCCCTTGGCCTTGCTCCCACATTAACTATCGAAAAGAAAGTTGGGTCAATTCTCCACAGACCACCAAGCTAAATACATTAAACATTAATGACGGAAAAGATGCAGATAAAGCAGCATGTGTCTTGCTTAACACACAAAACTTTAAAGGACAGAAAATAAATCATATACAAACCTTTTATTAATATTGCTACATAAACGCATGAGTGATACAAATTCTGTTATGTTCTTTCATAAAAATAAATACGTTAAATGCCTGCAAATGTAGTCTAAATTTTTCGCCATCCTTAACTTTAGTCTTACAAAAGTTACTCTTCAAATTTTCTTACCCAAATTATGTTGTATCACTAAGTGATACATCATATAGAATTAGTAAGTGTGCATTCTCCATGTCCACCCCCCACCCACCCACACGCCACCCCCACCCAACCTTGGAAAAAGTAATGTATAGGACACTCATAAAATAAAATGACTAAATTCTTAACATGAGCACCAGAAAGAATTTGTTGACAAAGTTGAAGGTAGAAAAAGATTAAACTGGCAGCTAAGAGACAGACTTACGTTTACACTTTGCATCTGTCAGATAACGCTAAGGTGGAGAAATGAATTTTTCCATTTTTTTTTCTTTTTGGTGCATGGCAATGAACTGATCTATTGAAATAAAGCAATGTGTATGTCATCTGACAACAACAGGCAGCACCAGACTCATAATGCAAAATACAGTTTCACCTGGTGTTATAAGTGAGATATAAACAGCCAGAGATATTATGATGGATGATTTAGGTCTCTTCTCTCTGCCACTCCAGGACACAGATGGAAATTTGTCACTGCCACTGGAGGCGTCAGGCTTGCATCATTGAGTTGCCCATTGTTGGAAACTTTTGATCTGAATTTTAGCTTTTGAATGTTTCTATTCACCTAAATACTCCCCCACTTAAGGGGACTTTATATGTTTTCTGACAATTTCTTTTCATTAGTGTCTATTTGTTGCACTTGTCAAGCTAACCAACAGTGCAGTCAAATATTAAGGGTATGTTTGATAGTGATTATTTGAAAAAAAATGATTTTTAGATGTGTGGTTGAGAAGTAAAGAAAATGTATTAAAAAATAAAAAATTTTAAAAAATGTCAAAATAATGTAATGAGTGGTTGAAAATGATGAGAGAGAAAAAAGATTTAAGTTTTGTCAAATATATGAAAATAGACCTCATTCCAAGTGATAAATATTTTATATGGATGCCAAGAAAGAGATTGAGCATAATCAAAAGAAACAGCAAAACTAAAAACACGAGCGGTGTACGTTATAGTGATGTATGTCAAATTGACAGCATGGTACACATCAACATTTAAGGTGTCACATTATATGTAAAAAGAAAGAAATCAAATGCTGTCTACCAGTTTCTGAATAGCAGAGCTCAAGCTCATCATATTCACGTAATGCATCTTCATGGAGATGAGCAATCTCAAACATGAAAGCCAAACTTTCCTGCCAATAGAGGGGAAATACATAAGAAATTAATTTATAGAGCGAGAATGGACATTTTTGGAACTTATAAGAACAATCATTCGTGAGAAATTAGAACAAACAAGGGAAGTAAGGCTTCAACGGTTACTCTCGGGCAATAAATGTATTATTTAGATGGGAGTTGTAGATTATTAGGTTTAGAACTTCCAGCAGGAATTTCAAAATTGTGAAAATGGAAGATTTAGACTAAGCAACATTGGCTCCTACACTTTTCCTTTTCCCCAATTTCATTATAGGGAAGTACTGTATCAGTGTAATGAAAAGGCCCTGTGACCATTGCTCATTGGATTCGGCCCGTTGAGCCGGGCCCATGGTGCAAGTGGGATTCGGTACCACCTACTAGTGTTGCTCCGATGTGGATTTTCATCATGTGATGGCAGAATTTAACCTAAGTACGAGTTATGTCTCCTCAGGGAAGTCTTGAGTTCAAATCACTAGAGATGCAATAGAAATACACGTTCCAGCACAACCCCCAAGTGGACGGTACATAACTAACATTAAAGACCAAATCATGCATGAACCTGTCGCTCAGCTTAGCGTCCCAAATCTGCTTAGCCATAATTAGGGTCCATCTCATTAGATTCAGGTTTTTCTCCTCTCATTGTTTTCATGCTTCTCAGCCAAATTTAACTTATCAAAGATTACTCTTTCACATATAGCAATCCGTATTCGATCGGAGCATTATGTTTATCTTGTCACATGGGGTTCTGGACGGTGGACACTAGACATGATTATTTCAAACAAGCAAGATAATACCTTTAAGATAAAGAAGTTACAGAAGTTCCAAACTGGCATAAATCGCTGTTCACTGAGCTTGCGGATCTCTTCTTCATAAAACTGAATGCGTCTATCCAGTGTATTTCTGATGCACTCCATGATTTTTGACTCCAAGTCTTCCCAGAAAGTTGAATCAGGTCCATGCAAATCTAGCTTGCAGCACCTAAGTGAAACATCAGTTCAGAGCCTTAAAGAAGGATTTCTGGGTGTGGTAGTTATCCTTGCATCTCTATACTGAACCCAACATGTTTGACATGTCCAAATATTCTACAGTCAATTAAGTCCATTTCATGATAATGTATAAAGCACAACTTACTACCTACTACCTACTACAAATCTTTCAGGAACATAATAAACAAGAAGATTAAGCGTTGAAAACTTGAATCTGATATTGCAAAGCTGGAGCTAAACCATTATACTAGAAGGAGAACAAGAGCCGAGCCAGCTACACAATTCCCAAGAGAGGATGACTGGTGTACATTAAAGGTACTAAATTCTGAAAACCTACAAATAATAACCAATCATAACTCCAATATTACAAATGAAGAGGATACCTTTCCCTCTTCTTGGAGCTGAAATCAGCTTCAAGTTTGGCATAAACTTTCTTGGCCATCTTGGTGGCCTGATCATTGTGAGCTGGAGCTTTTGACACAAAAACAATAAACCATTCTCTTTCCTCATTCTGAACTATCAATTTGAGGCGTGGTTTAAGGATATTCTTAAACTCATCAAGATCCTGGACGAGACAAATAAATAAATAAATAAATCATCAGTTTTCGGAAAGGGGAAATGAAAATATATACCCACTTGATGCTATGGATTTCAGTCAGACCAAGGTAAATAATTTCAGTAGAGACATAACATGAACTTATTAAAAAGCTGAGAAGTGCTAAGATGAATTGCAAATGTACCTCACAAGTAACAATTACTATGGTACCATATGGCTCTCGGAACCAAAATAACAATTGTTCCTGAGGAAATCGACTACGGAGTCTTGCATCCGTCGTCAATATGAAATCAGCGGGTAATTCGTCGACAGGCACCGGATTACGAGTTTTGTTGTTCAGGAAACCCTTTCTGAATGGCAGCCGCTCTTCGAATTCCTTTTTAAGGTCAGGCCACAGATCATTTACATCCTCAACTGTGACAAGTTATACCAAATAAAAGTTAACAACATATGAGCAGTACACTACATACATTGACAGCTTCTTCTACTATGCAACGAAGCGATGCCTATGCACAAAAAGAATGTACTAACAGTCATGCAAATGCAATGGTTCTCCGGTAAAAAGACAAGAAATTGAACCCTTCCACATTGATCGATAGATGTGCTTGTTCAGGTCCTCCAAAAAGTATATTTTCATTTACAAAACTATTCAGGATTTTGAACCGTGGACAAGCTAGTAATCGAACTAATAATGAACTGATCTTCATAATTTTGCCTACTCTTCCATTAACTATTTAAATATTTAACTTCATCCCTCAGATGCAGGAAAAGAGCTGAGGGGATGTACACTTTTTTAGTTTGTCAATCCGATGCCAGCAATTACACTTATGGATCAATGCAATCTGCAAGCCAGTTGAGTTACATGAAAAAAAAAAAAAAATAACATACTTTCAGCGAAAAAACAAAAGCAGACTTTACTGAAACGCCGAAATTATAATAAGTAATAGAAATCAAAGTTGACGTGATAACTAGGGTTACATGAATAACTGAATTTTGAATTACCGGCAATAATGAGGCGATCACATGAGGATTTTATACTCTGAAACTGAGCTAAAAGATTCGCCATTTTACCGATCTGGTGAAACCATAGAATCTAACGAGAGCAGAGATCGGTTAGAAATGAGAACGGGATGCGATAGTAGTAGAAGAAAGAGGGAGTGTCCAGTGCAACAGTAGTTTCCCTTTTAAATGTGCAATGGAATCGGCTTCGGTAGATTTGTTTGTTCCGTCGATGTTGGTGACTCGATGTAAGTGATGCAATGATCGCATTTGTATGCGAAAATTGGATGACAAAAATGGGAAACAAAAGTGTAAGGCAAGGAATCTGTTAGTATACTGTAAGATTTGTCCCCAATTACCCTGAGATTTTTAAACTAGTATACTTTTTTTTGTTCCATCGAATCTGACTCTAGGAAAACAATTTTTTAGAATCGTGCGGCTATTGCAATTGCAATGCTATAATATGTGACAAATAATTCAATGATACATTGAGTCAAAAAAAAAAAATTCAATCGTACATATAGAATAAGAGTTGAAAGGTGAAATTATATCACAAAATCTGAAATTTGTGAAAAAAATTAAGGATGATATTAATAAGTTTCTCGATGAAATTGATAAGGATTTCCTGTGATAGTCAGAGATAAATGTGTTAGCTTTCGTTTTCAAACTCTCCATGGTAGGGATTAACATTTTCTTAGATTATTGTTGACCACAATCATAATGGAGTTTTATAATTTTTCTTTTATTCGGTAACACTCCAACCCAAATAACCAAAAAAAGACAGTTTAACATCGCATCTCGAAAAAAAAATACATTTATATATACTTTTTCTTAGATCACTTATTCTCCTTTGCCCATACAAAGTTACAAACACACTAACACAAAATTGACGTGCTATGGAACTTTCAACAAATAGATCAAACAGTCACACTATTGAAAATACCTCTAAGACTAAAGGTTAGGGTTGGGCATATAAACCGACCAACCGACCAAAACCGACCGCATTGGGTCGGTTCAGTTCTTTTTTTTTTTTTTTTTTGTCGAGTAGGTTGCCTCTCGGTTTGGTTTATACCAAATTGAAAGACCGATCGTTGCAAAAAAATTCCAAAAAACAGACCAAACCAAGTTTGTTCGGTCGGTTTCGGTTCGGTTTGAAATCCCAAAAACCGATTTCGAGTCCGTCGGTTTCGATTATGGTGCAAAAACCGACCCGACTGACCGATGGCCACCCCTACTAAGAGTCCATCTAATGGGAGGACGGTTGAGGTCAACGCCTCACAACATTGAGCCAACCGAGTGAAGAAGACACTTTTCCTGCCTATGAGCATGGGATCCCCATTAAGCAAAATCAACAAGCATGTTCAATGGGATAAGGCAATGATTAGGCTTCGGGTGGAATATTAAGGATAAGCAACACAATGTTTTACTCATAGACTTCAACAAAATGATTCGTAAAAAGCTTTAGACGCATTGTTCAATTATCGTTTCTACCTTACTAATACATCATACGAGTGATTTAGACGCATTGTTCAATTATCGTTTCTACCTTACTAATACATCATACGAGTGATACTTGTACATATAAGAGTCCCACCCAGTTTTCCTGTTTTGTTGATTTCTCAAACTCTCTCTTGTAATCATTTTATTAGTGTTCAAATCTTCTTTTAATTGCTTAGTTCACCTTTGGAGTTGGGATTTTTACCCAATCAGGCAAAAACACAAACAAATTGTAAGTAAAGCCTACTTAATCATTTATGTACCTCTTAAGTACATAAATATAGTCAAGGATATGTACGAGGGAGTTGTTACGAATATTAGGACAGGCGATGGGATGACTGATAGCTTTCCAATTACGATAGGATTACATCAGGGCTCTGCACTCAGTCCTTTTTTGTTTGCTATAGTTATGGATGAGCTTACGAGACATATTCAAAATGAGGTACCATGGTGTATGTTATTTGCCAACGATATAGTCTTAGTGGATGAAACCAGGGCAGGTATAAATGATCAGTTAGAACTATGGAGACATACTTTAGAGGCTCGTGGTTTTCGGTTAAGCAGATCAAAAACAGAATACATGGAGTGTTTGTTTAGTGGTAAGCATAGAGTGGATCCTCTTGTGGTGAAATTAGGTAGTGAGGTAGTACCGAAGAGAGATAGCTTTTGTTATTTAGGATCCGTGGTTCAAACCAATGCTGACATAAAAGGTGATGTAAATCACAGGATTAATGTTGGATGGATGAAGTGGAGAGGTGCTTCTGGGATTTTATGTGATCGTACTATGCCTTTAAAATTAAAAGGGAAAATTTATAGAACAGTTGTAAGACCGACATTACTATATGACAGCGAGTATTGGGCAGTTAAGAAGGTAGATGAACACAAATTGAATGTTGCAGAAATGCGTATGCTGAGGTGGATGTGTAGTAAGACTAGGAAGGATAAAATTACCAATGAAGATATTCGTGGTAGATTAGGAGTCGCCCCGATTGAGGATAAGATGAGGAAGAACCGATTGAGATGGTTTGGACACATACTGCGGAGACCTGAGAATGCACCCGTGAGAAAGAGTGACAATATTAGGGTAGGAAATATAAGGAAAGGTAGAGGAAGACCGTTACAAACGTGGATGCAAGTCATTCATACAGATATGCTTATTAAACAGGTAGATGGGCAACTAGCTTTGGATAGGAAGACGTGGTATAGCAAAACTCATACCTACGATCCGACGTAGTTCTCATATGGTTCCATACAGCCGACCCCTATCTGTAGGGAATAAGGCTTAGTTTTTTGTTGTTGTTGTAATTGCTATTGCTGGGTTGCAATGCACTAGCTCTTCTTTTTCTCTATTTTCTATCTAATAAAACGTGAAGCATGTTTTCGTGTGCTTACATGCTCTTCTAATCATTTTTCAGACATTGCTATTAAAACGGCTTGACGAGGTACCTTTAACACTTCGAGGGTGTGTAATTCACTAGATTTTCTTTGGAAAATGTCAAACTAAAGAAGAATTTTCTAACATTAGTGTTTGATATGAAAACCTTTTATGGAAATTAAAACTAGTACAAAACACATGCTTTGCATGTGATATGAAACGGTTATTTTAGTTTGTTCTTATTATTTGTATAAATTATTATAAAAACCTCAAAGAATTAAATAAAATTTAAGGAGTAAAAAATGTGCAAGAAAGCAATAAAAAGAATAAATTTTGAATCAAACTTTAACCGAGAATTTCACCTAAATATTTTCTCATAGAATTAAAAAATATTTACATAGTTTTTTTATGTTCCATAACATTTGTACTAATCAAATAGTTAAATAAAAGAGAATCCTACAATAGTTAATTACACAAATTATTCGGATAAATTAGTACAAAAACCTCAAGGGAATAAATTAATAAAATTTAAGGAGTCAAATATAGAAGAACGCAATAAAAAGAATCAATTTTGAAAAAAAAATAATTCAAAAATTCATCTAAACATTTTTTATAGAACTAAAAATAATATTTATATAGTTTTATTATTTTCCACAACATTTATTCTTTTTTTGACACAACCATAACATTTATTCTAATCAAAGAGTTAAATAAAAAAGAATCATATGACAGTTAATCATACACAATAAAAATATTTAATGGGTCCCATAGAATAGGGATATTTTTGACAAATAAAACAACGCATATAGGTAAAATGGAAAATCGAATATTTCACAGCTATTACCCCTTTTGTATATTATTATTATTATAGTTAGTGAGCCATTACCCCTTTTATGTATTATTATTATTATAGTCAGTGATTAGTGATATTTTTAATATATAATTCATTGATGCACAAAATGATCCAATTTCCAGGGGAAATCCAAATAAAAAAAATAGGTGAAAAATCCAAATAAAAAAAATATTTTCTTGAAAAGACTCTCCATGCAATCAAACACACCCTCCATGATTTCAATAATGTAAACATTCTATTTATTAAAAGTTCCAACTTTCATAACTACTTTTGTCAAATTTGTGTTTCAAACATGGAAGCCTGCATTATATTTTTATCCACATATTTCTTAATCATCATCACTTTAAACTTGAAAGTATTGTTTTCAAATCTAATCTAATCGATCCGATCGAAAAATTCACCTTCCCGCAAAAAGGCTAGATCGGTGACCCTAAAACCCTATTGAATCTAACCAGTTCAAAGATCCGCGCTCACCCAAAAACCACAATCCACCCTATAACCCTGTGCAATTTTGACTTTTGACCCAGGTTTGCTTTTTCTTTTTCTTTTTCTTTTTTTTTTTGAATATTGTGATATATTTACATTTTTTAATATTACTAACTATTTCACCCGTGCGTTGCACGGGGGATAAAATTTTCAACTAATAACGTTATTGATAGATGTTAATAATATTAACATAAAATCTAAAAAATAATTAAAATAAAAAATGAGTTACAACAATAAACTTAAAGAATTAAACTTGAAACAATTCTATAAAAATTTCGGTAGAATTTCCCCTATATTTCGTACTAATCCATCGTACAAATATGCAAGGAGCAATTCACGAAAATCCACACAACTTAATTTGCTATTCTCCATAGAATAGTAACTTAATTAGCATTTACACCTGTGCTTTGCATGTGATGATAATTCATGGCAGCCAATTGTCATAATAGATTACATTTTGCTCATTGTAAGATTAATCTACGTATGTAAACCCAAAATAAAATGACATTAAATGTTATAGTTATTAAAATAACCATACTAAAATAACTCTACTAACATTTGTAGAGCTCATAATTTTTTCTTTAAAATTATTTTACATTTTATTATATGCAATTATAAATTTTGAGAGATATTAATTATTATACATCAGTATGATGTATGTTATTAATAATTAATATGTAAATAATGATTTTTAAATTTTAATTATGAAATATAATAAGTATAAAGATATATTATAAAAATAACAATGTAGTCAGTACAGTCCGACATACCCTAAACTGTTCTTGCCACGCTGGGAAACACTTATCCTCATTTCGACCCATCCTCATTTACTCTGGACTGAACGCAGATGATATAAGAATTACAAATTTCCATGCCCCGTCCCTGTCCCCGGTCCCCGCCTCGCTAGAAAATTCTCATCCGTGTCAATCCGCCATCGTGATAGTTTAATCCAAAACTTTTGTTTAGACATTTTATTTCTTTAATAAATACATTCTAAATATATTAAACACATATATTAACATATTAGGTATAAACTTACTAATTTAACATATTCGATATATTCAATATTGAATGATTTGATATAACATTTAAATTAATTTGGATAAGACAAATAAATTAAAATATATATGATTAATACTTAAAATATACAATCTTACTGATTATATTTAAAAATAAAATAAAACATCAACAGGGAAAATTTAGTATAAAATAAATAATTAAAGTAAGTAGGATTCTTAATATTTATTTAGGAGACTGAAATTTAGATAAATATTTAATATAGTTGAAAGCCAATTAAAATATTCTAATTGAGTCTTATAATTTCAATAATTGATTGAGGTGATAGCCAATTGTTTAATAAGACTTCTTAGATTTACTCCCCAGCGAAGCGATATATTGAACAAAAAATTATTATATAATTGTTGGTTCGAGTAGTATCAAAATAAAAAATCATTATTATTTGAATACCTATTTTTGGAGCTTGTTACTTAAAAAAGAAAAAAAAAAATGGAGTATATCCTTTGAAACACCCGTAATTATACAAAAAAATAGTAGTATTTTGTCGTTAACTTTAACTCAAAAGAAATATCATAGAAAATACAAAAACATATGAGAATAAAAAAAAGCATATTTTCAAAAAATAAATGATACTGAAAAAGTAAATAAAGTTAATTAGGGACTAATGATCACTCGAATTACTTTACAATAAGATATAATACCCCAATTGTAAGAATCCAAAATCTTATAAGCGTAAACTTAACTTTATTTTAAAATGCATAAAAGGGTAAATTAATTTCATAAGCACATTTTTCTTTCTGGTAACAATCTAATTAATTTTAATTATTTTTCATTTCTTGAAATAATTATGTTTTCCCATTTTTAGCAATTTAAATAATTTTGATTAATTTTTATCTAATAAAACTATCTCAATTTTTATCCAATGAAAATATATCCAATAAAATCTAAGAAATATAATTAATTGTAATTAATTGTAGTATAATTAATTCTAATAAAATCTTGTTTTTAGCTTATTCTTTATAGAAATAATTTATTATTTCTAAATAATTAGTATTTTAACCGTAATTTTAAGAATTGTATGAATATAATTTTAAAGATATTTTACGATTAAAAGCCTGATTCGCAACTACTTTTTCAAAATTTTACAACTTTTTTCACTTTTTATACATTCTTTCTTTATCCTAATCAATCATACCCACATATCACATAACATTAATAAATCTCCACCATTCAATTCCACTCATTCTCTCTCCTGCTTTACATTAAAAACTTTTAAAAACTATTAAAAATCAACCCGAATCACCCTTTAAAAAGATATCTTTCATGTAAAAAGATGTCTTTCATTTTTTAGGAAAATCTAGCAAACTATGGAAATGTAACTAATTATAATTATTATTTACCTTTTCATTAATGTTATATTTCTGCTTTAGCAATATAATTAATTTTGATTAATTTTTTTCCAACGAAATTGTGTCAATTTTTGCCAATTGAAACCAAATCCAATTAAATTGTAACAATATTATTAATTTTAATTAATCATAATATAATTATTTTTAATTAATTTTTATTTTTAGCTAATTATTTATGAAAAGAATTCATTATTTCTATGATAATCATTTTAGTATCGACCGACTTAACTTAACTTTATGTTAAAATACATAAAAAGATAAATTAATTTCGCAAGCATATTTTTCTTTCATGTAGCAATGTAATTAATTTTAATTATTTTTCATTTTTTGAAATAAAGTTATGTTTCTATTTTAGGAAAATTAGGAAAAATCTAGTCTACAATGGAAGTCTAATTAATTTTAATTGTTATTTATTTTTTAATTAATGTCATTTTTCTGTTTTGGAAATATAATTAATTTTTATTAATTTTCGTCCAACGAAACCATGTCAATTTTCGCCTACTAAAACCAAGTCCAATTAAATCTTAACAGTAGTATTAATTTTAATTAATTGTAATAGAATTCGTTTTAACTAATTATTATTTTTAGCTAATTATTTATGAAAGGAATTAATTATTTATAAAATAACTATTTTAATATCATCACTTTTAAGAATTTTATGAATTTAATTTTCAAGAAATCTTGTAATTTAAAAGATATATTACAATTTAAAGGTTTTTTTCATTTTTTAAGGAAAACCCCCAGCAATTTAACGATTCTTGCATTTTTTAAATTAATTATATTTTTCGTTTTAACAATATAATTAATTTTTATCAATCTTTGCCCACTAAACCCATGTCTAGCTAAATATTGGCAATAGAATTTATTGTTTTAATTAATAATAGTTTAAATAATCATAGTTAATTTTTGTATTTAATTTAATTATTTCTAAGAAATAATTAGTTCCAAAATAATTGGTTTGATAGCCATAATTTTAAGAATTATGTGAATCCAATTTAAAAAAATATCTTACAATTGAAAAGATATCTTGGAATTTAAAAGATATAAATATATATTCAATAAATTGATCTTATACATTTATTTTAACATTTTATTTAAAAATTAAATAAATTGTAATTTTTTATCCCATCAAAATTAAATTTTTGTGAAATCACTAATTTTAATTAATTTTCATTCATTAGCTAATTATTATTTTTAAAAATAATAAATTCTTTCTAAAATTAATAAAAGGTCCAAGCTAAGCTTTTAATTTTCATGTTACATATTTATTTTAATTTTTATGTAAAAATTTAATAAATTGTAATTTTTCATCACACAAAAAATTAAATTTTATAGAAATTGCTAATTTTAATTAACTTTTATTCTTTAGCTTATTATTTATAAAAATAATTGATTGTTTCTAAAATTAATTATTGGCTTCAACCTAATTTTTAAATTTTTTTAGTACTCATTGGGGATTATAGTAGTGAATTTTGTCTCAAACTTGAGCCAGCTGCTGGTAAGTTTTTTAAAAAAAATTTTTGTGTAAAACTTTAATGAATCGTAATTTTGTAGTGTAAAAAAATTGAATCTTAGTAGGATTGTTAATTTTAATTATTTTTTGTTTCTTAGTTAGTTATTTACAAAAATAATTAATTATTTCTGACCTTATTTTTTAATTTTAATGTTAAACCTTTATTTGAATTTTTATGCAAAAATTTAATCAATGGTAATTTTTTATGGCATAACAATTAAATCTTAGTAAAAACGGTTAATTTTAAATAATTTTATTTTTTAAATACCAAAATTATGAAAAAATAATCAGTTAAAAATTCATTCCAATTCTCGGAACACCCTTATATTGTTCGACACATAAATATATATTAATTGAAGATTTGAAAGAAAAAATAGAAAAAATTTGAAATTTGTAATATTTGAAAGAAAAATATATAATACTTTTCCGAATAAACTAAATTACAACTAATAATAACAGAAGCTAATGAGGTAACAAATTAAATTTGTTATTTGTTATTGAAGTTTGGATGTTAAAGTGCAAAATAATGAAATAGCTTATTATATTTGAATTTTACGCGCAGAAACATCAATTAAGTGTCGTAACAAATTATCAAAATTTTTTAATCTTATTACATCAGTAGTCATTAATCTATATTAATATCAATTTATATTTAAGTTGGATACTAATTTTTATATTTGGGGTAAATTTTAATTTTTTTAAAAAATAAAAATTTATATATTGATAGTATACTTGTTTTAAAACTCTCATTAAGTCGAGCAAAATAGAATCACAAATTATTATGTTTTATACGTAAAAAATAAAATTAAAAAAGAGAGGAAATGATAGAGAGAATATTTAGATATTATGAGATGGGGTAAAGTAGGGTAGAAATAATTAAATAAAATCTCTATACATTAATATTAATATATTAGGGAAAAAAATAAAAGAGAGTTGGATATGGATTATGAAAGAAAAAATAAAAAGAGAGTTTATTTTAAGCAGGAAAATGGATTTACGACAATACAAAATATAATAAGAAAAAATCCTCATTTTCTATATATATAAATTATTCTATATATAGATAGAAGTTTATATTAGGCAAATTCAATAGGCGGAAAAAATTAGAAATGTGTTTTAGAGGGAAAAAATGCTGCTTTTATATAGATATAGATTTCAACCATTGAATCAATTCCAAGCCAATTTTTAATTCATCATGTGAGTCTTGACCCAATTCTTCAATCGAGTCAATCACAGACTAGATTTAGAAACATATTGTTTATAACTAACTGTTTAACAAAATTACTATTTATATCCAAATATATGTTGAGTTTAGGAATAACCAACATTCAAACAAGAAAAATCTTATGGTGCTCTCTTGGGCATATATCTAACAGTCTACATAAATATGGAAAGTCTAAAGCATGTTTTCCTACATATTTTTACAAATTCTTTTCAACCCTACTAATTCTTTCTCATATTTAACATCCACATATCTCGTGGGACCTATTTGTACTATACAAATCTCTACCATTCAATTCCACTCATTTTCTCTTCTATATCGCATAAAAACACATAAAAATTTATTTTTACACACATCCTAACACTTAAGCTGCGTTCTGTTTGCCGTTTTCAACTCGTTTTTTATTTTCTGTTTTCAAAAATGTTGAAAACGCGTTCTGTTTATTGTTTTAGAAAATACGTTTTCGAAAATATTTTTAAGATTTGTATAAAAAACACGAAAACGTCTTTTTAACGTTTTCGGCGTTTTCTATGTTAAATGTCGAAAACAAAGAAAATGTGTTTTCGGATTTTAAACTTTACACTTATTATATTTTAGTCCCAACCACCGCCAATCACCGCCGGCCACCGTCAAACACCGCCAATCGCCGCCGCCAAAATCCGATCTGGTGGCTAAACCACCAGATTTGGCGGCAAGCCACCAGATCTGGTGGTCCAACCACCATTAATGGTGGTCGACCACCAGTAACGGTGGTTGGACCACCATAAACAGGTGGTTCGACCACCAATAGGTGGTCGAAACCACCTGTGCAGGTGGTCGCGAACCACCTGTTGGTGGTCCGTGACCACCATTAATGGTGGTTCGACCACCAAATGGTGGTCGAACCACCTGGTGGTGGTGCGAACCACCAAGAGTTGGTGGTTAGCACCACCACAGTGGCCGGCAAAGTGGCCGGCCACTGATTGAAGAAAGAAGGGGGTGCGTGGGGTGAAGATGGGGGCTTATTTGAACATTTTGAATAGTTTGAGGACCTTTTTATAATTTTTATTATACCAATTTGTATTTTTCTAAAAGTATAAACCAAACACGTTTTCTATTTTCTCTTCACAAAAGTAATTTTTCAAAATAACAAACCAAACGCATTTTCAATATCCTCAAAACAACAATTGAAAATAGAAAATACCAAAATATTTTCGAAAATGAAAACAGAAAATACAAAACAAACAGAACGCCGCCTTAAAGATCTATATTGAGGATTGGGTATGCGTCAAACAAGAGCAATTTTGTTCACAGTGCTTCTTTCCTTTTTTTTTTCTTTTAGGGTGTGTTTGATTGTAAACCCGAAAAATGGTTAGAAGGAAAATATTTTCCGGGTAAATGAATTCCGGGAAAAGGTTTTACAGGAAAATGATAGTTGTAGGTGTTTAATTGGGTTAATTTGAAAGTTGAAAAATAATATTATTTTCCTTGTTTTTGAGTTTTTTTTAATGAAATTTGATCATTTTCCTTATCTTTATGGTTAAATTAAATTGTCTATTAAAAAAAAAGAAAAAAAGTGCCAAACTTTTCCCGGAAAACAGAAACTACCTCCCCCCAAGGAAAAAACAAGGAAAAATAAGGATTTCGAGAAAAGTTGGAAAACGTTTTTCGGGAAAAGAAATGTCAATCAAACAATCAAGTAAAGAAAAAAAAGATGGGAAACTTTTTTTTCCCGGAAAAAAAAAAGGCCTATTAAACACACCCTTAGTGAAGTAGACATCATTCAAAGAGAGTACATCAACAATGATAGATGGAGGAGACTAACTAGTTGGTAGAAGCTAAGAGCGAGCTACTCAATCAGCAAGCTCATGGGCCGCCTCATTAGCAAATCTCCCAACACAAGAAATGGAGTTTAAAGTAAACGCCAAGTGTTACAATCTTCAACTAAAAAAACCAAAACATGAAATATCTTCATCTTCACCATTTAATGCCCGGAATACCATTTAATGCCCGGAATACCAGCTCTGCATCTGTTTCAATGACAACGTTGTGGAGATTCTGTTGCTTGACTCAATATAAAGCCTCCCGAATACCTAGAATTTCAGCAAGCTTCGGTTCAAAATGGCCACAACAGAGGATTGTGCGAGCTCCCAAAAAACCGGCATGGTGATTTCTCATAATAATGCCAAGGCCTGTAAAATTATTCTAATGAAAGGTTGCAGCATCAACATTGACCTTGATATACCGATAGGCTAGTTTACGGCATTGAAGAGTAGGCTGCACAATAGACTATGGGACAGAGGACCTAAGAGATTGTTGAGCTTGCTTCCATTGGAGTAAGAAAGAAAGAGCGAATTCAATGACTTTCCCGACCATAAAAGACTTAGCATTCCATGCCACTTCATTATGATTGTGCCAAAAAAAACCTAACAAGTAGCGGTGAGAGGCTCCATCTTATTCGATTCAAATTTAGAAAACATCAAAGTAAGCCATGCTTTGAAGTCTAAGTGTGTATTTGTGTTATATTTTTTTCACCTAAAAATTATTTATTATTAAAAGCTCGAATGGATACAAATTTTATCAAATTTTATCACTTTTTACCATTTTTTCCACTTTTTTCTCTCTCCTAAATCAATCACATCCACATGTCTCATCACATCAATAAATCTCAACCACTCACCTCCACTTATTCTCTCTCTTCTTTCACATTAAAATCCATTAAAAATCATTAAAAGTTACTCCCATTCACCCCTTTAAAAGTTAAACTCAAACATGAATATCAACTACACATCTCAGTGATCTTACATCATCACTCATTATTATCCATACATTTCGTAGTCCCCACCACTATCTATTAAAAAAATTGATTTTTAATAAATTTTTAGGCAAAAAAAAAAAAAATTTGCACAGGAACACCTACTAAAATTCGGTCATTAAGCACTCCTGAACCAAAATGTTCACACTCCTTTTAGGAGACTGAACATTGCCTTCCTTTTGGAGGGCCAATTTGAGCGTTAAAAATTATTAATTTTAAATTTTTTTTTCCGCATTATTCTATTCACCGAGAGTTTTAATATAAGTATAGTTTTGATATATAATTTTTATTATTTTAAAAATTACTTATTTTATAAATAAGTAAATAATTTATTACTAAAAATAATAATTTTTAAAATAATAAAAATTATTATATACTAAAATTATACTCATATTAAAATTTTTAATAAATAAAGAGTCATGCTATTTATACCCACATTTTTAATGCCATACACCCACATTTTATGGAATAGACAAATATACTATTGTAAGTCGATAAAGGATGGGCGAGGACGTATGGAAAATATCGGCCATCATTGCCAAAGCAAGTATATGGATGCTCGGCCAAGGGTGACCAACATGTAACAACCTTGCTCGGCAACAGATGGCCAAGCATGGCCATGCATGCTCGGCCATCCTTGGCCGAGCAGGCCATTATCTGTTTTTTTTTTCTCTCTTTCTTCTCCTTCATAATGTGTGTGAATAACCATGTGTTAATTATAGAATTAATAACCATGAGTCAAAAAAACTTGTAGAATAAGAAAATTATTTGAAAAATTAATTAAAAACTACTAACAAATAAGAAAAACTAATCCTAACCAAATTAAATCACCCTATGCATATTTGGGTGATAAAATAAAATTAAAAATAAATAAAAGAAAAACCTAAATTATTCTAAAAATAAAAAAAGCTAATTTCGCGGCCTAAACGCGCTCAGATGGCCAAAATCTATCGTACATCACTGCAAAGTAGTGTGTTCAACTCGTGGCATCAAGCTATCCCAAATCGATATATTATTTGCCCAAAACGGAGCTCGAACGGCAAATTTGTAAAATGTGGTTTCGTTCCATTCTATCCAACTCAGACATCACGCATTCCTT
The DNA here is from genome assembly GCA_018223645.1 of Jasminum sambac. NCBI lineage: Eukaryota > Viridiplantae > Streptophyta > Magnoliopsida > Lamiales > Oleaceae > Jasminum > Jasminum sambac. Next base: position 16,187,663 of record CP073642.1, read on the forward strand.
ATCCAACTCAAAAAATAATATCAAAAAATATTAATTATATTATAGGGATTTTGGAGCAAATAGTCATAAAAAATTAGTCATATTGCAGATTTAGTCCCAAATAATAAAACGTAGCGCAAATGGTTCCAAAAAAAAACTTTGGTTCGAAAATGGTCCATTTGGATGGAATCTGTCGGATTTAACGGTCAATCAATTCTTGAAAACTCACAAGATTTGGTCCATTTCACTTGAAATAAATTGCACATGTCCTAACTTTAGATATTGTTACAATCAAGTCCAAAAGTTTGAAAAATGTATACTTTAGTCCCAAATTTAGTTAAATTGTATAATTTTATATTTTATTTTTTCTATGGGTGCTTATTTGGTCCGTAATTAATTTTATTGAATTAATTTGATACCGATTAAATGGTTTTTATCAAAAAATTTCAACACAGTAGCGTTTGTTCATATTAATATAGTATCACAACTTTCGAAAATTTTCTTTAGCATTAGAGATCTGTGCATTTTGATTTTAACTAATAGCTAATAATAAATATAATAATTTTATATTCATAATAATAATTTTATATAGGTACAATAATTATATTTATTATAAATTATTATACAATTTAACTAAATTTGGGACTAATTTTAATTCAATAAAATTAATTACTTTACCAAATAAAGACCCATAGAAAAAATAAAATATAAAATTATACAATTTAACTAAAATTGGGACTAAATTATACATTTTTCAAACTTTTGGACTTGATTGTAATAATATTTAAAGTTATGACCTTTTGCGCAATTTATTTCAAGTGAAATGGACCAAATGCGCACCCAAGTTTTCAGCAGTTGACTTTGACTAACGGTTAAACGGACAGATTCCATCCAAATTGACCATTTTCGCACCAAAATTTTTTGGGACCATTTGCGCTACGTTTTATTATTTGGAACTAAATCTGCAATATAGCTAATTTTTTGAGACTATTTGAGCAAAAATCCCTACATTATATTATGAATTTTTAAAAATTTTAAAAATGGCATTTTGGATGCTCGGCCGAGGATGGACGGCATCCATGAGGTTGCTTGGCCATCTTTGGCCGAGCTCCCTCTTGGGAGGGTGCTCGGCTTTCCTTGGCCGAACACCCTCAAGGGAGCTCGGTCGGAAGTGGTCGAGCATCCCAAAAGAAGCTCGGCCGAGGATGGCCGAACTCCCTCTTAGGTGCTCGGCTAGGAGTGGTCGAGCATTCGAAAAGAAGCTCACCTGAGCATCCAAAATACGTCTCGGAAGTGGGTGGCCGACGTTCCATTTACACGAGGTTAACATCGGTATACAAGAAAAAATGGGTGTAAGAGATTGAAAACGGGAGTGCAACTAGCAAACCTCATAAATAAAATAATACGGAATAATAAAATTTCAAAAATTTCAATTTTTAACCATCAAATTGATCATGCTCTCCTAGAGGGGATGGTGAAAAAATATTTGTTCTCGCGTCAAACCGTACACCATAACAAAATTCTTCAAACAAATAGCCACGGCAGCATGACGAAGAATGAGAATAGATAGGGATTTGGATGAGGGGCGCCAAAACCTCATCAATCGGCAACTACCCTTCCTATGGCGTTACCCCTCTCTGCCCCCATCAAAATCTTCCCCACTGCGTCAGCTCCAAATCGACATTTTCCGGTAAAAAACTTCCCCTCCACTAGATTTCGTTATCATAAATCCAAACGCATTTTCGCGAAACGGCAGCATAATGAAATGGTCAGTTCAATTTCTTCTCTTATGCTTGCATAAATAAGTTCTTCTGGAGTACTTGTATTCAATGCTCGTTATGCAGTTCACGCGTAGCATTTACTTGTAATTTGTGGGACAGTTTGTGTACCTTGTGATTTGAAGTTTTGACAGAATTCATTAATCAATGCCAATGGAGAACCTATAAACTGTAGATGTTTCACTTTAAACTTAAAATTGTCCGCTCTTTAATGGATTGCATGCTGTGTAAGCTGTTAGTTTAAATTTAAGGTTACATTAGATGGTCTACTATTTAATTGCTTGCAATATTTACATGATGCCTTAATGAGCATCTCTTGAGGAGGGAGTCAGTAGTATCTATTTCTTTAGGGACTAAAATGAGATATGGCCAGTAGTGACGATAGTAAAAAGATCCTGGTGTGTTCCATGTAGAAAACATGGGGCAAATACCTATTGAGTGTTTGGTATGGAAATCGATGATTTAATCCTTCCTTTCCTGAAATCTCCTTAGCTCATCAGATGAATTTTTGCTTATGCAGGAGTTGACATCTGGATGCAATCACATCTTGAATTTATTTACATCAACAGACCAAGGAAAGAAGCAGTTTGGGAGTGCCATAGCAGCGATTATCCTCTTTCTTCAGCTTACATCTCCAGTACCTTTAATTGGTCAAGCTTCTTGGTTAATTTTCTCTGCCGAGGCAGTTTTATATTCCCCTGAAACAAAAATTCCTAGAACTGGGGAATTAGCTCTGAGAAGAGCAATTCCTGCTAACACAAACATGAAAACTATACAGGTGATCTTAGAATAGTACACATTTGTTCTACAGGAAGATTTATCCTCTCTTCAACATAACAGGTTTCCATTGTTTTCTCTCAAAGGATTCTCTGGAGGACATATCATATTTGCTGAGGATTCCACAGAGAAAACCATATGGAACCATGGAGGGCAATGTCAAGAAAGCACTAAAGGTACAACTTGATCTTGCTTCATGGATTCCTACATGGACTGAAAAAGCTGCAATTCAAGATGTGCTGCACTTATATGTTTGGAGCGAAATATGACATAAACTGGCTTTGATATTCTCAGTTTTACAAGTGATAAAACCTGTCTATTGGTTTCTGTTTCTAACTTGGTGCCTGTATAAGGAGGTTTTTGTTAGGTATGACCAGAACTGCTTTGTTGCCAGATAAGAGTGCATTGAGAATACTTGTTTGAGAGAGTACAGAGATCCTTTAGTATTTTGTCTACTGTTAACAATCATTTTCCTTGGGAATAAACCTCAGTTTCTCTTATTTTCTGGTTGCTATGTCTTTTACATGAGAGTAACAACCAGCTTATCTCCATCAGTAACGAAGCTGAACTGTTGTTACTACTTAACGTATTCCTCCCTCATTTTCAGATCGCTGTGGATGAAAAAGAATCCATCTTGGCTAGCATACTTGATGAATTCAAAGAAGATGGTTCTGTGCTGTATGCATCTCTTATAGACGGAAAGGTAGGACAAATCTTCAGTCCTTCATCAACCTGTTCGCTTGCTAAACGTGCTTTATCCTTTGATCGTTTCATTTTTGTTGATCCTTTCATTCATTATTAATGTATAATGTTACCGTTTTGAGTAGCTGTTCAGAGAGAACTTGTGCTTATAATAATTTTGTTATGGACTTTGTGTTTTCTTCAATGTTATAATGTGCTTTTCTGTTATTGTTTCTCATAGTTCTTCATTTTGGGTTTTACGGGAAGCATTTCATCTTTTGACGAATTGTCAGCCCACCAGCTTCAGAGGAAGCTGGCTAGATTTGTCATCTGTTTGGGTTTGATGATTAGTAACTCATAGGAATGTTCTAAGAGGAGTAGTGGCAGGGTTCATGAGAATTTGTGGGGACTAATGAATAGTAGATCTGAATGTTATTAAGTTTGATTTAACCTGGAACGTAAAAGTTTCACAAAACCGGAAGCAAGTAATCTATATGGATGAACTCCCCCCCTTCTTATGGAGTTCAGTTACGTGGATAAACAAGTATGGTATCTTCTCTGACTTTTGCCAGATTTCTTTTTATTTTTTCTTCTAAATTGTGGCATTAAGTGGTATCTGGTGGGGGCCCAAACCTGGATGTGTTTACAGGTTGCACTCATCACTAGTAATAATTTAGCACTAACTCTTATCGTATAGTAGCTTTTCCGAAATCCAAATTTCCTCTGGCACAGTCTGCTAACCTTTTTATCATATCTGGGGACCATCTCGTTTATCCTAATATTGCATAGGGACCTTGAGGGTGCTTGCTGTTTTAAACTGGAGCAAGCTTCAAATGGTCATATAGTCACTTAAACCAAAGCTGTCAACCTTTTCGCTATTTTATTTGATCTTGGTGTTGGATTTCTGTTTCCCGATTTCTCTCCAGACTTCTCTATTTGTACCTCACACGTACTGTAGACATACATATATTTCACGAGGTTTGCTTATCTTTTTCAAAAGATTTTTTTACTCCAAAAGGGAAGAAATCGCATTTGTTAGGGTCGGTTGTTGTGAGTAGATTACGAATTGGGTAAATGAATTTTTTTTGGCCGGTCAGGGTGGACTGCAAAACCTTCTGCAGAGCATTAAGGATAAGGATCCAGACAAAGTATCCGTCGGTCTTTCATCGGCACTAGACACTGTTGCTCAGTTGGAATTGCTGCAGGTATCGATGATAGCTTTCGGAACCTCACTGATTACTGAATATTCTTCATGATATTTTGCCTGCATGATGGAGTAAGCCATGATTCTGAACATCGGATGTGTAATGTGAAAAAATTTGAGAAAATGTAACAGTTCTATATACAAATCCTTCCTGCAGTTCACATTTTTGTGGATTGACGAGTTACTTGTTCACAATTGGATCAGTGACGTGTCAAGGATGTATTTTTCAACAGGCTCCAGGATTATCGTTTTTGTTGCCTGAGCAATACTTAAATTATCCCAGGTAATGCATATCATAGATTCCTCCGAGCATCGCATAACCTTATTTTCTTACACTTCCAATTTAATTGCATGAAATCAGCAGTTTTACCCTCACAACATGTAGGTTTATTGCATTATAGTTCTACAAGTCAGGATGTTCTGCCCTAGATTGGATCATCATTAAATTATATGTACTTTTGGCGCAAGTTTCATCACTCATTGAATAATCTCAGTCAATTGAAATTTGATATTGATCCTCCATTATCTTGAAGAGCGTGAAACAAATAGGCATGTTCTGAGCAATGATATTTTACCTGATCCCTCAGGCTTACAGGTAGAGGAATTGTTGAATTTTCTATTGAGAAGGGTGATGGCTCAACATTTTCTCCAGAAACTGGTGGTGAGCCCAGAAGTGTGGCAAAAATCCAGGTATGCTGAATTTTCCCTGTAGATGCTGATTTACTTCCTATCAGCACTCTTAAGGTGATTTGCGTAACTAAGGCTATTGTGTGCATCATGTTTCCATTTGAGTTCATTACTCCTTTTTCTGTACATAAACTTAGTTACCTTATGGGCTAGCAGGGGAGAAAGTTTTAGGTTTGATGACATCATATTCTTAACTTCAAAACATTCTTAATAGAATGAAAGTATGACAGTATGTTTCTTTAGGTGTTTCTAAGAAACATTTTTTGTACCTTTTCATCTGACAGAAGTGATTTTCTTTTTATTTTTATTATTTTATTATTTATTTATTTTTTATTTTAGCAACACTATCATTAAAATCAGTTGCTAGTGTCTAGAGAGAAACTGTAGCAATCAAACATATGCCTATGGCTGCAAATGCTCAATCTATTATTAAGGGTTGATTATGCTTTTTTCAGTGATGTATAATACAAGTTCACTAAGAATTGACTTGTTTTTAGGTTGTTTTAGATGGCTATTCAGCACCATTGACAGCAGGAAACTTTGCAAAACTGGTAAGGTAGTGAAATCTTCTCACTTCATCTTTGTGAGTGTATTTTATTATGCTTAAATTATAGAAAGATGCAATTACATGATGTGATTTTTGTGCATGTATTTTATCGTATTATATTATAGACAGGTGCAATCACATGAGCTTCCTTAGTTTTTATTTTATTTTATTTTTCCTTGAGCTTTATCACTGCAAAGCCTACTAGTAATGGAACCACTTATGTCACATGTTGCGCTCATTTCCCAGTTTACAAGGTGATCCCTCAAAAACCTACTACCTGGAGCATTATATTTAAAATTTTTGAGTTTTACTTTTTAATACCCGTGTCAACTGGCTCCTGTTGGCTTAAATGGACTACATGACTGCTTTTTCTTCTCTGCTTATAGAATTTGTTACTTTGTATTTATGTAACCAATTCTCAACTGCTGTCAACTATTACACAGGTGGTAGATGGTGCATATGACGGGGTGAAACTCAGCTGTGCCAACCAAGCAATTCTCTCTGATGGCGGGCTGGGGAAGGACATTGGCTACAGCATTCCCTTGGAAATAAAGCCGTCTGGTCAATTCGAGCCACTGTATAAAACAACATTAAACGTGCAGGTCTATATATTTTCCTTTTCATAAATGCAATGTGGCCATTGACAAGCATTTCTTTTCTTTTTAAATTCAAAGAGTGATATTCTAATTTTCCATGTAAAGGATGGAGAGCTGCCTGTTCTTCCACTCTCTGTTTATGGGGCAGTTGCCATGGCTCATAGTGATGTCTCTGATGAATACTCTTCACCAAATCAGTTTTTCTTCTATCTCTACGATAAGAGAAACGTGAGTGATAGTGAGCACAATGTGTTGCCTTTTCACTGTGTCTTAACTGTCTCATCCAATTAAAATAGTTGACGTACGCAACTGAGTGTATCAATTTAATGATAGGAGACATAAATTGGGACAAAGATCTGGCTTCATTCATACTGGAATTTGAACATTTTCCATCTTATGTCTTTTCTGTTTATTGAAATTTGGTACACTGTTTTTCTTTTCTTTTCTTTTAGGCTGGCTTAGGGGGGCTTTCATTTGATGAAGGCCAGTTCTGTGTCTTCGGGTATGTCCTAATTTTGTACACCTCTTGTTTGCACTATGATGCAAATAATGCCTTTGCTTGCAGTACGTAAGAAACTTGACTCTTCGTTACATCTGGTTTGCTAATATGACTTATACATACAGGTATACAACTTTGGGACGAGAAACTCTTTCGCAGATTAAATCTGGGGACGTGATTCGATCTGCAAAGCTAGTGGAGGGCCAAGATCGCCTCGTACTACCAAAATAGAAGTAAAGCACATCACTTATTAAAGTTGATTTGAATAAAACTAAGTTCTGTATTCAAGATGATGACTATTGATTCCTTTTTACGACAGCAAAATTATCCTTGAGAGTCATCAAAGGTGGAGGAGAAATTGAAGTCTTGTGAAGATGCAATGTATGTATGTCTTTTCTTTACCATGTATGATGTGTGTATCAGTATACGATATGCATGCATTTAGGGCAGTCATCCAAGGTAATAATGTTTTTTTAATTAAATTCTTTTAGTTCTTGTTTACCATGTTGAAGTAATGACACATGATGGCCACGATTTTCATCAAAAGCTTGACCTTCATATACGTTGTAATCATCATATTAGTGTATTGGGTAAAATACATGAACCTGCATTCATTCAGCAAAAGTTAAACTTTAATATTGATCACACATTTTTAATCACCAATTATTATCATTCATGCATCTAGAAATCTCTATCGCTGCTAAATTCAGAAGATTAACTTTTAGCAAAATAAAAATTACCCTAAGCACGAGTTAGTTTCTTTGAAAAGTTTATAGATACAAGCATTTTTATTTCTCAAAAGGTTCGAATGCCTTGCCAAATGGGTTGTATATTCATATATTCATATATATCCCGTTTGCCAATCATTTTTATCACATTTTTATCCATTCTTTTTTTATCCTAACTGAATCACATCCACAAATCTTCACCACTCAACTCCATTTATTTTTTCTTACATTAAAACAATTTAAAAACTATTATAATTTATTCCTTATCACCCTTATAGTCACACATGACATATAATGAATTTATTCATATCAAGGTAGAAAAATGCTTTCAACTTAGGTTAGCTTGAGATTTTAAAACAAAATGATACTACTATTTTTATTTTTATTTTTTCTTTACTGTATAAGTTGGGGACCGTAGGAAGATGGTGTCTTGAACTCGAGTTAAATTTATAAGGGATTGTCTAGTCTATTAGAAAGGCTCCTTGCACAAATCATACTACTGAATTGGACGCATGGTTAATGGTAGTATTATTACTCCAAAGACCAATTTATTTATTCTACTTCTAAGATTAATGTCAAGAACAACGATTAATTGAATCTTCTTGGTTCCCTTTTTTTTCGTTCTTCCCCGAAAAAGGATACTTTTAGCGTGTGTGTTTGAATATACTTTTCTTTACTTAAAAATCATCTACTATTAAAAGTCAAAGTTAAATATCAATATTAACCATATATTTCACATCATTATTCATTATTATCTACACATCTCGTGGTTCCGTTACTATCTATTCAAAAAATTCATTTTTAATCAATTTTTAGGTAAACAAAGTGCACAAGAACACACGCTTTATAATATCAAGAAAAAGAGAAACTCAAAAGATAAGAAAAATTATAATCACTATCGCCAACCTTAAATGAGAAAATGTATACTTTTTTACTTTTTACTTCCAAAAGGAAATGAAGTACACATAGACATGTACACGTATAAAATACGTATATAAAACAAATACGCTAACAATAATATCCATATATGAATCAATAAGTTCCAGAGAATTCTATGCTAGAAAAACTTTTCTAAAAAGCGAAGAAATATTAATTGTGTTTATCTAGAGCGTTCATATATACATTTAACATTTTAAGTTTGTCTGATATACTTTTTTCCTTCTTTTTCCTTAGGAAAAATGATTTTCTGAAAGAATTATGCGTAACTAAAAAGTAAGGAACTTGACAAAAAAAAAAAGAAAATAATTTAGTATGTAGTTATAAGGGTGATAGGATTGAATTTTTTATTTTTATTTTTATAGATTTTTATGTGAAAGATGAGAGAGAGAATACGTGGAGTTAAATGGTGGAGATTTGTGTAGTATATATAGGTCCTACGAGATATGTGGATGCGATTGATTCAGGATAGAGAAAAAATGAATAAAAATGAATTAAAAAGTTGTAAAAAATTGTAAAAATAGTGCGCTATCACATGCATAAATGAGTGCAAGAAAAGGATAATTTTTAAAATAATTTCGTCAAATGAGTACTAAAGACTAATGTATTAAACGTTATTTTGTACTCTTTCCTTAATCAGGAAATTAATCAAAGCTGTCAAAGATAAACAAATGAGTGTGGGGTTTAAGATGATGATTCCTTTTGATGATAGCTAAATGGTCCCAAAGGTTATCAAAGAGGAGAGAACTTGTGAAGTAGGCATAGTGATATTGTAAAGAACAAATAAAAAATAAAAAAATTTCAATCCAAAAAAAATAATAAATAAATAAAATAAAATAAAATAAGATTCAATCTTAGCTTTTGCTACTGATGTAGTGAAATAATATACTTTGGCCAACTCTATCAAGCGATGCATGAAAGAAAAGGACGTCCGCGTAGGTTAAGATATATAAAAATAATATGGACGCGTGTCATGTCAACATTGAACAATATTGAAGTAATTATATCATATTAAAATAATCACACTAATATCGAAGTGATATGTGTTATACGAACACGACAATTACATATCTGCGCAAACATTTTATCAATATATGCTTTCCCATCCCCGCCCAAAAAGTAGAAAATAAAAAATTGTGAGAAACAAATGAAAGAGAAAGGAAATTGGAAATATGTTTGGTAGGGTAAAGAAAGTAGATGATAAATCTTGTCTTTCTTGGAAGATATTGATGGGGCTTCTTAAATCTTTAATTATATGATATACGTAGTTACAATTTGTCAAAATATCATTCTAGAATCGAATCGACCTTTTGGGTCACATCTAATTCTGTCTGTGAATTTTGGGTGTTTATTGATGCTTTTGTTTATAAATAATTTATTTTCATCAAACTATCTCTAATTCATCCATTGTATGTATAAGATGTACATTATGATTTACTTTTTCATAGTTTATTTTATACTCTGTTTTAAACAAAATTATTTATAAACATCTTGCAAACAAGTCCGGAATGTATAGGAAACCATATTATCCACCAAAATCACTTTTATTTTTGGGATTAAGGTTTCATGACTATAACGCACGATATTTCACGGCCATGTCGATTAATTTTTGAAGAAAAGTGTCATTTACGATTAAGAAAAATTAAAACGAGACATTTATTAGTGTCGGTACAGATGAACGATTTAACGTGTACTAGGCATCATTTCATGTAAAGATGTTGTAACATAATACATTGATTATTTATACAAATTAAAATAGTTAATTCTGAACAACATTTACTGTCTATATTGAATTCATATCTCATAACACTGGCATTAAATTACATTATATCATTACGAAATATACATTACAATTTACAAAATATTACTGAATATTTGCATTTTCACCAACAACAACATATAAATATATCAACATAATTTCAAATTCAAGCTAGTGTGTAAATATGGTCTGGTCTACCTCACCTAAAACTAGCCATAGATCCCCCCAAGTTCATGTGATCATTTGGCAATTAAGTAGCTATAGTAGTGTTCTATCTTCACCTTGCAAGTACTATTTCTCACATTAATCCCAACCAACCCACAAATTCTTGACAAAAACAAATAATTTGGTATAAATAGTGTATTTTAAAATTTTTTTAACGATTATGTAAATATCGACTTATACAGCTCACTTGATGAACATAGTAGTTCATTTACGAGTACCAGTTCATACCAGATACTTGATAGGGTTGTCGAAAGACCCCATCCAGTATTGCTTGTTGTTGCAATGCAGGTGCCTGTGGAAGCTGACTTAAAATAGTCGCAATAGAATTCGTCTCATCGCAATTATTTTCTCCAAGAAATCTCTTTGTGGGAGGCGATGAATTCCCATTTCCGTCCTCAATGATATTGTTGTTCCAATATAAATTCCTCTTTGTACCGACCATTAAAGAAAGATCTGATTTTGAAACGTTGGGTGAAATTACTGCATTGCTGTTTATCATCCCCTCGCCGTACAAATTTTGATCGTTTTCAAGTATTACGTTGTAATTCAAAGCTCCCCTTAGTCCAATAGGAATTGATGGAGGTATCAACATAATTTCACCGCGTTCGTGATCCATGGGATGGTGCTCATTGTTCTTTTTGTAAATTCGACACAAAACCCAGTCGTCGAGCTGCAGAAATCAAGAACAAGAATATTCAGAAAAAGAAAATCCAAGCACCATTCAACAATTAAACAAACCAAATAAAAAATAAATAAATAATAAAAGAAAAAGAAAAAGAAAAAGAAAAAGAAAGAAGATGTATTATAATTACCCTTAAAGAGCCCTTTTTATTGGCTACATCACAACGGGGAGGCTTGGATGGATTAGGTTTATTATCTATGAGCCTATATTCATGCATGATCCAATTGGTTTTTATTCCCTTTGGAGGCCTCCCACCATAGAAAACTAGTGCCTTTTTCACACCTACTTTTTGTGTCCCTCCGGCCGTCATCACTGGCTTATCAGTTCCGGTCGCCTTCCAATATCCCGAGGTGGCCGCTCGGTTTGGCCGTGCTCCGTTTGGATATTTCCGGTCTCTCGGGCTGAAAAAGTACCATTCTTGCTCCCCAAACGTGGCCTTAGCTGAAAAGACATAACCGAATTCATACGTATACACAGCACTAAAAAATACCAAAACAAAATTATACAGTACAGTATGTATGTTATATACGAGGAAGTTCCCACGGATCGAATTTGTAAAGATCGACTTCGGCGATGATCGCGACGGGGAGAGGGACGGAGGCCGCTTTTTTCTTGAGGTAGTGCACCACCAGCTCCTCATCCGTGGGGTGGAAGCGAAACCCTGGTGGCAGCTGAGGCTGCTGAGACCCCGTGGATGACTCTGTGCCTTCCATTTAATTAAAAAAAAAATCGATCGATCAAGATCAATAATTTAATAATCTTGATAGCAATCTAGCTAGCACTGGAAAAAAAAAAAAAAAGGAGAAAATTTTGTTTTGGATATTTTTATCAGAGAGAATACTATGAGCTGAAAATGGTTTGCCTTTAGCTGGCGCTTGGCTATACCCCTTCTTTTATACGGTGTATATACGGACCGCCGTATTTTGGTGGAGAGATATAAATCAGGTACGATGCATGTACACAGGATTCAATCCAATTACCATCTTATCCGTTGATTATGACTTATTTTGCCATTAATCGTACAAAGAGCGTTGATTAAACGAATAATGTTTGCATTTGTCGTAAAACAATGCAGAGAAATTAGTCAATTTTCGAATTAAAGAAAAAAACAAAATTTCCCAACTCATTGTCGAAATACTTCTACACCGCTCGTGAGAATATATGTTATTTATGAAATAAGAGAAAAAATTATTAAAAATAAAAGTAAAATCGTCATTTACAATTTGAATCCGAATGAGTGACGAGGCTAATTCCCTACATTTCACGTTATTTACACTTTCGTTTTAATTTTTTAAATTATTTTTTTAATGAGCAATATTCTAATCTTTCGGAAATAAGCTCTCTTTAAAATAAAAATAAAAATACAATTTTGGTTGTTTTAACATTTTTTTTGTTGAATGTGATTTACCATTTATTTTTGTTTTTATTATTAAAAAGGTTTTATATAATTGGCTGGTCAATATGGTCAAGATTTTTCATCCGTTGATGTTAGTGATTTTGATGGGTTTTTGTAGTTAGAAGAGCTGATTAGTTTTTAATGATGACGAAATTAGGGGTTAAGAACTGAAATTCATTCGACTAAGAAACCGACACGCGTGATTCTTGAAGGGATGAGGAGTCGACACGTGGTGGAGGATTTGTGTGGGGACCACATACATAACACTAGGCGACAAAAATGGGTTGATAAGATGAGATAAGTGTGGTTAGGACTTTGGAAGATAATGTTTACGCTTCTAATGTCACGCTTTTGTCACAAATTAAAGCATTTGGTGATAATCACTTATTTTAGGCCTTGTTCTATGTACCTTAAATTTCATTAATTTTTTCCCTCTCATAATTTTCGATCACTCATATAATTATTTTATATTTTTAATATATTTTTCACACATCTAATGTAATTCGAGTAATCCACATTTAATGTGGGGAGAACAGGGCCTAAATCTTCTTAATTTGGGACAAATTTGACTTTTACCATTAAAAAATTGACACACAATTTCTAAGATTATGGGATCTTCATACCACTAGTATATCATCATTAATGTTCTAAAATGCATAAATCACGAACCCTCATTCCCTCACCCAACTCGTCTCATTCTATTCGGTGAACTGAAAGTCTGAAACATAGTCCCTCTATAGTTCTACTTGACCATGAGTGTTCAATCTAATGTTTGTCTTAAATCAGATTACTTTTTACATACCCCCTCTCACTCTCTTACATTGTATCTAGATACCGATTTCATATACTCACAACGAACCGCCCTCCCACTCTCTTACATTGTAAATAAGTTTAATTATTGACTTGATCATCATATTTGCTTTGATTGTTAAAATTTTCCCTTTCGACAATTTTGATGTCTAACAATTGTCAATATGAGTGTCAAAATTCTGCATTTTGACGACTTTGATCTCTAACAATTGTAAAATTGTATGGGAATGCTAAGTAGAAAGAAACGTGGCTAGAAATTTTTGGGACAAGTCAACGTCAAAATTTACGGTCAACATAGTCAATTAATTGTTTAACTAAATACCAGGAGGAAGAAACTTTCTTGAAATGACGATTAACTTGTAAATATATAAATTATTTCAAAAGGTTGCTAATTTACAGAGTTGAGAACAGTTGTACTTGTAGAGATAGAAAATTTATTTAGCGAAGGTGAAAAAAATATTTAGAAGAGAAATTACATACATATTTATACATATTAAATAATAATGATAAATGATATTGATAAGTAAATATGATTTCTCCATCTATTTAGATTCATTATATAAGTCTTAGAAAAACCATAATTGACATTATCGGATTTCATTAATCATCAGTCTACATATTGGTTTGCATTTATTATTTAATAAATTCAAAAAATGTTCAATTTCTTAAATAAAACAAAGTGAATTGAAAGGGCGTCTAATTTTGTTCTTCTATATCAAAATTCGACCAATAAATTATCATATCTCAATTAATTAAAAATTAATATTTTTTAAAAATTAATTTTCTCCAAATAAAAAGATGAGTGAAGTCTTACGTAACTTTTGTATAGCTTTGTTGGCGCTTTTTATAGTAATAATCAACTACTGATAGATACTTTGTATGGTTGTCTATGTAGTTGATTGTGAAAATATTTAATTTTTTTTTAATTTCAATATGAAAATGAAAAAGTCTTTTAAATATATTGCTGATCAGGTAATTATCCTTCAGTCTTTTTTAATCGTGCAGTTATTATTTTATTTGATCACATTAGTTGTAACTGATCTCTTAGATTAATTGACAGTTACTGATGGAGTGATTCATATGGATTTTGTTATTTATCTATATATTTTATAATTTTTCACTATTATTTAATTTAAAAAATAATTTTTTAGTGTCATTAGGGAATAGGGACAGAGAATCAAGTGGGGCCTCTTGAGGCATCTGGGTCCCATTTTATCAAATCTTGTAGTCCATTATTTTAATATATCTTCAGCAGCAAACAATGGGACATATTTTCATATTCCGATCCAATCGCAGAATCTTATAATTGGTGTTTAGACCTAGCCTTCTCCATTAGAGCGTCATTAAACATCATAATTATTTTGAGCCATATCATATGGAACTGCAGTTACATCTAATACTAGACACGTGTTCTAATAAATAAAGCGTGAATGTTAAGCATTTCATTGACCAATTCACTTTTCAGTGGTGTCTCAAAAATTAGTTCAATAATTCGACTATTCGAGGCGGATAGAGTAAAAAGTTAAAGATGATATAAGTTTTTGAATGTGACCTAGCCAATTTCAAAGTGCGCGACAAGTTTTGGATGCATATCGACACGCTATTATTGTTATGCATGGACTGACTTATCGTGCTTGTTATAGTAGGTAGGGGTGGTGTGGGACCTACCTTCTATTGCAACGAGTATCACATTGACTGTATTGACATGTTTAGTGGTTCTTAGCGGTTTGAAATTTTAAATTTTTTAAGACTAGAATTAGAGTGAATTTTCAATGAATTCTCGATTTTCCGACAATATCAATCATCTCGATTTAATTATTTCAACCTGTCACACCTATCACCTATGTGTATATATTAGGTGATTTGTGAGTTTTAAAAAGATGCTACGCTACAATTTTTTGATCATGTTTTGGTTGAATTATTTAATTAATTTTGTTTGAATATCTCTCATTAATTTCAAGGGTATGCATGATTTTAATAGAGAAAAAGAAAAAAAATTGTAAAATGATGTGCGAACAAACCTATACAATATTCAACCATTAGTTAATTAAGTTGTATATATCCTATATATGCATATTCTATCCATTTAATTTAATTTTATTTACGAGGACAACGTAATAAAAATATTATATCAGGTCACACTCATATATTTTAAAATTTATCACACTATTTCAAATATTTATTTATTTTATTTAGAAGTCATATTTTTAAGATCGAATAATATTACGGGAATACAATTTGCTTTAATACATTCATTGCATAATAAAATGTCATATGACACAAGGCAGAAAAATTACACAAGTAGCTAGGACCTAGCTAGCGGGCTGACATATATGTCACAGGAAAATTTTAAAATTCAGAATTTTCTATCATATATAAATTCGCTATCAGTGACACGCATACTAACACCTATCCACTATAGATGGATAGATGATCATATTAATCCAACATTGTGACTCAATAAAGCTAGCAAACTGTGAAATAATGTCAATATATATACATACACATATATTAAACTAAAGATGACTATTATTAATTAAATTGTGAAAAAATAAATACTGATATCGTCTTAATAATATGCTATCATGTAGCTTCGACAAAACCTTCACTTGAAAGATTTGTGAACTGTTTATAAACGAATGCAGATAGCGTGTATATCGAGGTTTCGGAGTTAGCTATAATGGCACGAAACAAGCTTAGCATATAAGGCCAGTGATTGCGGCAAAAGAAAGGACCAATGCCTCAATCTCATAACAGATTCAGGCAAAGTCACAAAATGTGTGACTCTGAGGTTTCTTCACATGTGATTGATTCAAACATGCAATCTGTTTCACATCATCTCTTTAATGGGATCAAATGTTTGGCAATTTTAGTTTACATCAAAGGATTTTGCCTTGTACAAGAAAAATAAAGCTACTAGCACGTGCTTGTATACAACATGAGTAATTAGTAAACCTAATCTTAAACTTCCTTATTTTTATTTAGTTATTTTTGTTGTCACTACTAAAGCAATGAAAATGAGACTAAAAGGTGTAAAACATGATTAAATATCGGCAATTTAATTAATTTATTTTTTAATGAATTTAAGTCGATATAAAAGAAGTTATGGGGACCATTTGTGAGCTTTTTTAATTGGCCCATTTTAACTTGGCCCAAGCTCGATTCAGCTGATGTGGACACGTTCTAGAGCTAAAAAGAAAGGTTTGGCTCGTCTTGATCGTAGACTAGCTCATGAGCCCATACTTCACGAACCCACAAGCTTGGCTCGTGGATTTGTTTGTAATTTCATTTTTAATGTGTTTAAATAATCGATCTCTATTTAAATTCGCATCCGGTATATTTTCTTTATTCAAGTTTCCAACTTCTCTTCTCAATCAATTCAAAAGTTAATATATATGTGAGTTTGTTGGTGGCTAAATTGAGTTCTTGGAGGCCCACGAACCATGGGTAGATCCGAGCTCCACAGCTCGGCTCTAGCTCGACCAGTCACCAGGCAACCACCTCGAATGAAGTCAATGTATAAAAATATGTGAACCGTGGTTTAGCAATTTTTTGGACAAATTTTTTTTTTTTTTTTTTTGCCAAAAAAATCCCCGTTTATGGGTATCGTCAAATTAAACCAATTCTTCATAAAGAATATGCTAAGGCACAAGTATTTGTCACTTTCGAGTTTTAGGGTTAGATATGTGCTTGTTTGACAGAAATTATAATATAGTAAAACGGACTTTGGATATATTAATATTAGTTGTCGATCTTCGATCGGAGATATATATGATTAATAATCGACTTTCACTTTTGAGGTATAGAGATTCCACAAAATTAATATGAATATAAATATAAATGTCGAAGATGGATTTTTGGGCGATCCATTCTGGTCTAAACAAATATAGTTTTGGGTTTGTTGCAATGTTTTCAAATACTCCTTAAATAAAAAGTCAAAGGTTTGACTGTTTCTAAAATCGACTAACCGATAAAATTATTTGAAGTGAGTTATTTTGACAAGTTTGAAATTGATATTTTTTACTTTTTAGATATAGATTTGTAAAGTATTACTCCTCGAGTCCAATTTTATTGTCTAGTTTCAGTTTTTTTCGACTATTACATTCAATCAAAATAATCTTCATACGTGTCTGATTGACAGACATGGAAAAGAAAACCTAGAAAATATTTGCCTGCAAAATAAAAACTACCTACCTCTAAGGAAATATTTTTCTGGAATTGACAAAAATTGTACTTAAAATGATTGTACCTTGGAAGATGATTTTCTTTTCCAATTTGCAATTAAAAAATAAAAGATGAAAATGAATTCCTTGATTTGACATTTTCTAGGAAAAACTTTAACAATCAAACACATCCTACACTATTTTTATTGGATGAAATTAAATAATTGATTAAACAGAAAATTAATATGACAAAAACCTAGACTCTTACCCATCAAATGACGGTGATCTGGCATCTTTAGTGTCTACATGCTGAGTGTGTTATATGCACCGCAACGTCAACTAATATTAGAATGTATTAATCAATATTGTACTGTTAATGAATAGGATTACTGGACTTCTTTTGCCTATACGTACATAAAGCTATTGCCTAAAGCTGGGAATAATTATTAATATGACTATTATCTTTATGCCATTTCAATTTACATTCCACTGTATCGATCCTTTCAATTGAGTGTTTAATGGTTTCCAATTTTGTAAATCCGAATTGATTACTCAGAACCATTATCGTTGAAAATATCTCGTTGCATATCCAACTTTGGTAAACAAGGAACAACACTATCTTCATCTCATCCTCTCATTTATAATTTTTGTTAAGGTATGAATTGATGCTACAATGCACTATCGGTATATAGCATACTTATCTGATCGATTAAAGTGATATATTGACGTACGCGTATACGTATGCCATCATTCTTTTCACACCATAACAGACTTATATAATTGATCTGATAGTAATGAAGAGTTTCTTTAATGATAGGCATAGATTATTCAGTGTAGAAAAAGGGCAAAATGAAAGTTTAGAGACCAAAATGAACAAAATTGAAAGTCAGAAGACCTGCACTACAAATTATTCACGGCCTTAATTACCCCCGGACACGGCCGTATTCCACATAGCTGAAGAAGACTAAAACGTTACAGAAAGTCTGTCAAGGCCGTAAAGGTCTCAACTCATGGCCGCAACTCATTCGACTAGTGTTGTGTAAACTTTTCGAAAGTAAGGTTGCGGTCGTAAACTTCGGTCTTCACGGCTGTAACCCTGCATGAGGAACATTTCCTTATTCGATATAGACTCTGATTGGGCTATCTTTAGGAGACTTGCTGGGCACAATTTTGGGACCTTTTGAATACCATTTTAGACCTATAAAAATGAGGAGAAAGCTACAAGAAAGGGTTCGAACTTTTACAGAAAAACGAGATAAGAAAAACCATTACAGAAGAAGAAAACTAAGATCCAAGATGAAGATTGAAGATCAAGAACAAGGACTTAGTGCTTTTATTATGAAGATGCGTGGCTCAATTTCTTCTACCTAGTTTGAGGAGACGTTGATGTCAAATCCTTTGTTTTCTTTACTTTTACTTTGGTAACATGATAGCTGCTCTTTTTAACAATTGTTGGATTATTCTATTTTTATTGATTTATGACAATTGATCTTTACGGATTGGCTCTATGTCCCATTGCGGGGGCTGTAAGCCTGTCCCCACGCCGACGTGGCACCACGTCATCGTGCAAATTTTTTTGGTATCTATATTAAATTAGATAAATAATACATAATCGCTTTGATGGTGATGGGCCGACCCCTATTAAATTTTTTTGCTGTAGGTAAGGTACCGTGTAGCCTTACCCTTGATCTTTAATTCAATTTGTGCGTGTTGATTTGAATATTTCTTGTCATATGGCTAGAGGTAGAATTTCAATCCGTAATTGTTAATTTTTCTAATTCACTTGTAGAAACTAATGGTCGTGCATCGTTAGGGATAATCCAACCTACCAATCGAGCTTGAGAATTAAGAGTCTAGTTTCTTCTATTTCCCTCATCACCAAAGCGAGCTTTGCATTAAATCTAGAGAGCTTGTTCTAGGTTGTTCAAAGTCTAAGAACTAATTAAAGAGCATGTTTTAATTAGTTACACTTAAAGGAAAATTTGCGTAATCAGAGCTTGTTGATTACCTAGGGTTAATAATTGGAAAAGATAGTAGAAACACGTTGTGTTAGATTTTAGAAATCAAAGTAAGACTCAATCGAACCGAAAGCTAGGTGTTTTCTCTACTTGACTTTCATTAACCATTATTCTTTTGCATTGTTAATTAGTCTTTAATTTTCATTTTTATTCAATTGCATACCAAATCCCCCTTTTCGTTACTTAGCATATTCCTTGAATTAACCATCCGTTTTTTGTGGGTTCGACCCTCACTTACCACTTCTACATAATTATTGTTTTAGAATCCAGTGATGCATTTTTATTTAGTGCTTCCGATAACTACCATTGTCCAAATAATTAAATGAGTTGTTGAAAATAAAAATTGAAAAATAAGGACTTCTTGTCCACAAACTCAATGATAGCCTTAGTCTTGAGTCAAAAAACTTAAAAGCAATTTTTAAACCCTTCTATGAATGGAATCACAAAGTAAGGGATGGTGTTCTCAACATAATAGAATTTTATAGATTTTATACAATTTATAAATTCTCATGAAATTTATAGATTTGGTGGACCACACAAGTTTTGAAAAGTCTTATCCATGTTTGGCTATTGCCTCCATTTGATGTGGTGATGGCAAAAAAATCCGATCCGATCTAAATTCGATGAATACCCGATCCGAATGGAGTAATTTTTTGCCGATCCGACGATCCGTGGATCGGCCGATCCGAAACGGATTTGGATTAGGCCGATCCGATCCGAATTGATTTTTTATTTTTAATTTTTTTAATTTTAATTTTATTGTTTTTAATTTTTTTTATAAAAACTTATACCAACTAGTTTTCACACCCGTGCGTTGCACGGAAGTAGAACTATATTAAGTGAAAAATAAATTATTTAACATATGAATGACAATTGTATTACTATTTAATAGATAGTAACATAACGTTTGTTACAATTTGGTAGCATATATTAATTTAATATATTGTGTGAGGAGTGAAAGACAAATAAACTAAACTTTAATAATTAGAATTACAATCGCATACGTATTTTAATGAGATTTGTATTAAATGAATTATAATGTAATACAATACATTATTAGTTTTCAAGTCTTAACAATGCTTTAACTATGTGAAATACATCCATATCAACAAATAAGCACAATGTACAATTGAAAATTAAATAAATGAAAAACAATATCAAGACAATGTTTAGTTAAAAACATGAACGTAATGCAAAACTACTACATTAAGTACGTTAACAATAATGATGATCAAATAACATAGAACAAATAATTCTTGTTTTTCATTAGCTAAAGTAATTAGGGTGCAGCCTGCCTTCAAAGTAGAATCATATATAACACTAAAAATCTATTATAAACTCTTTCAAAAATAATAATAATATAAAAATATATATATTAAAAACAAAACACAAAATGAAGTATATACTAATAAGTATATACTAATGAAATACCTACTTAGCTTGAAATATACGTACTTCACGTATATCCACGTCAATTAATAGTTTTATCGCATCATCATTTACTATTAATTGTGACGAACTTGGAAAATAGATAATATATAATGTATTATAGTAGACATCAAACACCAACCCAAGGCACTACATCTTATACCAAATCTAAATTTCATTATTTTATTATTTTTTGAATTAATTTAACTTGTAATTCATTATTTTATTACCATATCTTTTACAATTAACTTAAATGATACATTGTGTTCACTATTTAAGGTCATGCACCGAAAGTCAGAAAATTAATTTCATAAACCATTCTCTTAATTTTAACCCAACAAAAGTCACTATGAACAATAGAAAAGAATTTTCATAATAATAATAAAAAAAAGAAAACATATAGGGTAAATGTCTAAGAGTCTAGGATCTTCTAACCTCCAAAAAATAAAAAGGATGTCCAAACTATCATTTTCTATAAAATATTGGTCGCAACATGGTAATTTCGCAAGGACGAAATCACCAAAATTAAATTATTTTTATGACCTCAATTCCGAAACAACAACATAAAGAATCTACATGAACTAAACATTAAGCAACTTTTAATAGTAGGCTTAGTAGCTACTATGGGGAAGCAATTTTAGACGCTTCTATCCCCAACGATAGTCTTTAACTTTTCTTTCCTTCTTGAAGTCTACGCCAACCCTTCGTGTTTCATAGCGTAACCACCTACAAAACGTAACCATAATTTTACATATCAAGAACATAATTTTAACAATCTTTCAAATGAATGAAATGATTTACTCAAGTAAAAAGGGATTAGCTAGGTTGAATAATAAACATGAAATGACTTTTTCATTTTTTTTTAAAAAAAAAAAATCTTGAACCGGCATAAAATATTTTCTTAGTGAAAATTGGAATTCTATGAAAAGAAAAATAAGCAAGCTAGAAACATGGATACTCATGGAAGATACTCAAGCAATCCACTAAAACCCTATAAATCAATCATAGCCTGAAATTTTCCGTCCCAAAATTGAGACAAACAAATTTCAAATAAGAAAAATAAGTAGTCTTGCAAGAAACTAATAATGATCATTCATATGCTCGTATAAACAAACATGATAATCAGCATAGTTCTTTTTAAAAATAAATAAATAATCATAGTTTTTATTTTGATAGGTTGTCGAACAATAAGTTTTAGATGAACAAAAAAAAAATTAAAATAAAAGTAAAAATCATTCTCCTTTCCACAGAATATCAAGAAACAAATAAATATAAATAAATATAAATAAAACCAAAATGCATCAATCTATAAAGTCAACTACTTCAAATCTTCTATGAGAATGTCAGTATGGAAGCCTTCCCAAATAATGGATGAAATTTTGCGTTGTCCTTTGCTACAACTTCCCTATTAATCAATTGTTATAGGGGAAAAAAAAAAAACCCATTAAAATGAATAAGTTAAAAAAACTGCAATATTAATCGATGCGAAAAAAAGTGAAATAGATAGATGAAAAATAAAATTAGTCTAGTAATTTCATGGCTCGCGCAATATGGCAGACAAGATTTTGCCTTCAATTCGTAGTTGAGACATCTTCTGAAAAAGATTTTGTGAACTCGTGACTAAATTCAGCCTATCGAACTTTTCATTATAAAGAATATTGGTCAACACAGATTTTCATTGAACATTATATATCCACGGTGCATGAACGATAAAGCAACATAATTTTACTGCAACAGTGTAGGTAAATATGTTTGGGGATAAGTCCACTCGATCAAACGGGTTACTGGCACATCCTCTGCCTCCACAATCCACATCTGCACCATTTACTATGATTTGGCCCCATCAATTATAATGATCGAATATCAACTACTAAAAAAAGATTGAGACCATTTTTCATATCCCGCTTTAATTGGGGATGATGACAATCTTTTAATTATTGGTGCTAAAAGAAATTGGGGATGATTGCAATCTTTTAATTATTTTTGGACTTTATGTTGAATTAAATGAGTATCATTTATATTCGTGGGAAATATACCTTTCAGAAAATATATGTATTTCAATGAAAAGCGTGATTGTTTCTCAGGTCATAACCTCAATGTGACTACCTTTGTTTGTTTTTTCTATCAAGTTTCAATATTATTTGTCGGGTTTTTGTTTATCTTTTGCACTTCTAATAGGGATGGCTCAATCTTGATTATCTATTACGTTCATTTGATTCCCCTTGCAGCAGGTTAGCAAGCCAACATGATAGAATGAATTCAGATAATATTGAATAGGTTAATCAGGAGTTGAATAGGGAACTCCAGGAAGAATAGGAATTCACACTGGTGCAGCACGCAAAAGAATGTCGTTTAGCAAAAGAGAAAATTCTGAAATTGTTCTCTGAAGCTGGAAAACTTCGATCTAGGTAGGCAGAAATGGAAACTTTAATAGTAAAGTTGGAGGAAAACGTTAATACTTCCATCAGAAACGTCGAGATTAACAGAGAACAAAAATGACGAATTTTATTGTCTAATTTGGTTCCACAGCCGTGTGATAGTTGCCTTAGCTTGCTGCTATTTTACTTTGCTTTGCAAAAAGAATTTTTGCTTAAATCAATTCAGGAACGTGATAATTGATGTTCTTCTATATGGCATACAAAATCCCAGTAACTTGAGCAAAAAGGAGCATCCTTCATGTTGTGTAACTATAAAAGCCTATCAAATATGTGAGACGTTACTACTCACTCTTCAGTTGAGATTTGCCAAGATTTACCAAGATATGGAGTTGCTACTCACTTATCTATTAATATATGTCGAGATAAGTTTTTTAAATAAAGGATGGAGATTGTGCCATGTGGAGTCATCTTATTAACTTTCTCTCAAGTTGTTGCAACAGTGGTGTTATAAAAGGGCTTTGACTTCAGATGAAAAAAACACAGGCTTCTCCTCGATCTATGAATCATCCACCTCAAATCTAACTTCCTCTCTCTCTCTCTCTCTCTATCAATAGAAAAACTAATCTTGCTCATTTATCTCTCCTCTTGGTTAGAATCTTAGTATTACTTGTGATTCTTGTGTGAGTTGAGATCTTGTATTGCTGTGATTAGAGTTGATTAGGGGAATATATGTTAGGAAGTATTTGTGAATTGATTGTCGGTTTTAAAGGCTGCTCTTGTGCAATCTTGGTGATATACTATTGTAATCATCTTCTTAATAGTGGATTTGAGCTATATCCCTTTGTGGATGCTCAACGGTGGACGTAGGGTAATTCCCGAACCATCGGGGCTTCGGCTGAAACAAATCTTCTTGTGTTCTTGGTCACTTTGATCTTTCTTTATGTAATTATTGATTATTACCGACAAAATATAATTTAACAGCCTATCAAATATAATTTAACAACTAAAGCACTGCATCATAATCACTGAGACCTCAATAAAATTGTCCTTCATTTTGTTACACGGGAAAAAAGAGAGTATTACTACCCATAAAACACAAAGAATACATGAAATTAGATAAAAATCAATCGTGAAACAATAAAATAGACCACAAATAAGGCCACCTATAAAGGGGAATAATTTTTTTTTTTTTAAAGAAAATTGTTGTTTTGAGACAAGATATTTAGAAGAATTGCACTGTAAACAAACATAATACTCGCTACACAATCTCAAAGGCATGAGATCTCGTGTCTAAAAAGTAGGGAAATTTAATGAAACAGGATCAAACACAAATAACCCTTCTCAGAAAAGCATAAATGCAGAAAAAATAATAGGAATGAGGATCGAACCTTAGTGTTGAATGGTATTCCCCCGATTTTATGGAGGCAAAGGAACAGTATGCGGCTCCCGAAGCCTGTAATTACTTGTAATTGGCAGTTTCTCATGAATAATCCACGCGAACGAATTTCGTTCTGCACTATAAAGTCGAAACCCTCTAGGCTTCCAGTTGAAATTGCGTCGCAGCAATTAAATCATTTATGAGTAAAATTTCTTGATGATGACCCACTAACAGATAACAGAAAAGAATCATTTGTAGCGTACAAATGGAGAAAGACGGAGGCCGTGAGAAAAGAGAGAGAGAGAGAGGAGGGCGAGAGCAAAAGAGAGATTGTCATGAGAAGAGAAGGGTTGAGTGGATAAGCGTGAAAATGTCAAGGGATGAGATAGGATCGTGGGAATTTGATATGGAAACTGATTGAACGTGCACAACTTAAAAAGTATGAATAGGACACGTGGCATATAATAAACAGAACAAAATAATACACATTGTAGATTATTAATGGTATAATAATAAAACTGTAATAAACTTTTTGTCCAAATAACAGTTTTTCAATTGCAACTGTTTTATTAAAACCTAAAATTATATAATATATAGATATGGATCGTATTTGGATTTTTTTTCTTGATCCGAATCCGATCCGATGAATTTGGATTTGGATCGGGGTGATTGATTTGGATTTGGATTTGGAGTAGGCCGATCCGATCCGAACCCGATCCATTGCCAACACTAATTTGATGTCTACATCTCTTCTTAAATGATGCGTTATTGTCTTCCTACACGCAAAGACAAAAGATATTAAACCCTCCATCTCTACTGTCATTAATTGTAGACTTAGAAATTTCTTTTTAGTGAAGGTAAGAAAAATATTACCAAAGTACTTACATGTATTTTTACATATATATTAAACAAAAATTTAAAATATTTACAATGAAAAATTTGAAAAATCTTAACCTGTTACAACGACGAATGTAGCTAGGAACTCAGTTTTGGGGGGGTAACATGTGAAAATTTTTACTAGGCTCGTCCCTTTCTCCCTGATATCTAAACTCATTGTATATTCTCATTTGATAAATCCATGATATAAAAAAATAACTAATAATAAATATGAAAACGATAAAAATACAACGACTTTTTCTATTTTTCATCGAAATCAATATATTAAAAATTAAGCTTTTCATTCACGAAGAGTAGAACCATTTGAAAATAAAAAATAAAAAATCTCATAAATTCTCCACTTGAAATATAGAACTGAAATTTTTTACTTGAACAAAGAAAAGGTAATTACCATTTCTCATTTAAGCAGTATTTTTTAATGAAATTTAATTAGTAATTGAGTTTAAAAGATACAGTTATGATCCGGTACCCACAGTCGGGGAAAAAAATTATGGGGGTCCGGTGAGACCCCCCACCATCAGGGGACAGTTATGCATTATTCATCTAATTTAGCGTAGATTCCAAAAAAAATTCAAAAAAAAATAATTTTTTTTATGTAATGACGTGGCGCCACCACGTGCCCACTGTGGGTACCATACGGTACGGTACCCACTGTGGTACCTAATCAAAAGTGTTAAAAAGATAAATTGTTTGGGATGGGCCCGATGGAAGCCGCAGGACGGGACGGTTTTCATGCGCTATTCTATCAGGGATCATACTACAATACCATAATAGATACCATAATAATTAACATAATGTATATGTGACATGATCATACAATTTTAACCATTCCATCACTTTTAGATGGACGGTTATTAAATATGTCAACTACCATTATGTCAACCATTATGACATTTATTATAGTAGTCTAGCATTTCCCTTCTATCAGAAGAACTGGTGACTTGTGGGACCAGTGGTTACCGTCTATTGCTTGCAGATCCTTAACCACGGGGCATCGATTCAGCCAATTAATGGAATGCTTGTCGTGTTAATCCCTATGGTGAAGAAACCTAAGAGGATTACAAAATTTCGGCCGATAAACCTTTGCAACGTGGTGTATAAGATTGTGACGAAGACAATAGCTAATCGGATGAAAGGTGTTCTTTATCCTATTTATCTCCTCGATGGATAGTGCTTTCATTCTCGACCGCTTAATCGCTGATAATCTACTGGCAGCCTTCGAACTCATGCACTCACTTCGAAGGCGTCCTTTCCTTCGAGCTGGAAATGAGTAAAGGATATGATAGAGTCTAGCGGGAGTGTGTGATATGAAGCACTCTCCCAGTCTTTACACAGAAAAGTCCATGGACACATTTGCTACTTCAGTTGTTTTAGAGGGACCCATGGGTGAACCATTTTTTCTTCGCCGATGACAGCCTTGTCCTTGTAATCTGTAGGGCCACCAAAGGTGATTGTGGGGAAATTCAAAATATATTACATGATTACGAGCGGATCTTCGATCAGAAGGTTAATAAGGACAAGTTGGTCATTTCCTTCAGCCCAAATACTAGCAGTTGGCACATGTAACTCTTTTTTGGGTATACTCAGACTTGATCATGCTAGTATTCACAATAAATACCTAGGGCTACCCGAGGTGGTCAGGCGAAACAAGAGAGATATTCCGTGTGTTTAAAGATAGAGTATGGTTCAAACTTCAACTTTGGAGGCGAAAATTTTTCTTCATTTCGGGTTTGGAGGTGCTTATTAAGGTGATGGCTCAAGTTATTCCCATATCCCATATATGCTATGTGAATCTTTCGGTTGCTGGTGAGCTTCTGCAAGGATATTGAAAGTCTCACTGGTTCATTTTGGTGGGGGTCGACCAAGGAGAATGAGAAAATCCATTGGCTGGAGTGGAAGAAGCTTTGTCACTCCAAATGTAGGGGGTATTGGTTTTCGAGTCTTGAGTTCTTTTAACTATATGCCATGGTTGCCAAGTAGTGTTGGCGCCTTCTTATGAATTCGAACTCCCTCTCGGCACAAATTAATTCTGAAATCCAAATACTTTCCTTACGTGCCGCTATTTCATGCACAAGGCAAATGGGATTGTTCGTTCTTGTGGCGGAGTCTATTGTGTGGGTTGGAAGTGCTTCGTAAGGGAGTGCATTGGTAGGTGGGTAATGGCATTAGTATTTCAGTTTTCAACTGTCCTTAGATTTCTTCGCCTTGTAGCTTTCTCATGATCACTCCGACGCATAGGGACTATCTCCTCTCGGGGTCGAGCTCCCCAACCCAGATGGCACTTGGAGCATAGATATTATATTAATTAGCCTGCTTCCTTCCTATTGACTAGGAGCTCATCCTTTCTCTCCCGCGAGGGAAACTAGCTAGTAGCTATGGATCGAGGACAAATTAATTTGGCACTTTGATCCTAAATGTAAGCATATTGTGCGTTTGGGTTATAAGCTTGTTGTTAACTTGTCACGAGACGGGACAAGCATGTTCTAACCCTCTTGAATCTTGGTGGAAGTTCCTATGGCAGTGTAAGAGCCCACCGAAGATCCGTTTCTTCATATAGCGTGCTTTCCTTGACTTCCTTCGTGTAAAGGCTGCCTTTAAACGGCAGCCAATAATCTATAATGCATCTTGTCCGCGCTATGGGGGGATGGAAAAAAGGGGCAACCACACCCTTGCCACTTGCGGGTGGGTCGAAGCTGTGTAGGATGACACGACGTTTGATGACTTCCTAGAGGTTAATGGTGACTATTGCATGGGAGAAATATGGAGACATACGGTCGTAACCAAATTGCAGTTCAAGTCCTTAATTTCCAATCTTGCTCATTTTGGTCCCATACTTTCCTTTTTGTCCATTTTCATCCCGATTCCGCTTCTTTTCACTTTTCTTGATTCTTAACATTAAAACAAACACCGTACAAATATCATTATCACTCTACCAAAATATATGATTTCTTAAATTGACCTAAAATTCCAAAATTGTTCTCCCTTCTCTCTACTGCGTGAACGAAGCTCTGCCCCATATAGGGTGATTTTTGGGCAATTTTGTCTTGAAATCATCCACTTCATCTCTTTCCTTGTATATTATTTTTAAAAAAGTGGTTTATCCACACAGATGTGAGTTTTTCTTTGTGTGATTGTGATTTCGTCGTCTTGTTGCGGCGTTTGGATTTTCATCACCTTGTACGGTGCTATTTGTTCATGAGATTCAGATTGATACATCAGCTTCGAGTTATAATTGATTTAATCAAAATTTTTGCATCAACATTGCAGATCCGGAGGCATAGGTATTCCGGTCACTTTGAGTTTTTCATATTTGTAGGCATTTTCCGTTTCATACTATTAACCTAGGTGCTGTGAGTTTGTTCGTAAATTCATCATTTTTGGTTTTTAGCAGTGTTGAATTTTTGTTGCTTCGATGTAGTTTTACTAATTTGAATGAATAACATCTTTAAAAAAACATTAAAACAAACAAAAATACATCAAATGCCTCTTTTATAATCACAACAAACTTATAAAAACCAAATAGATAAAGGGTTAAACACGTGCTTCTAGGGCACATAGCATTAGAAATCTAGAAATCATAAATACAGATCTAACATGTATATATATATTGTTCACCAAGTCTTATATAAAATGAAAATAAAGATCAATTTCATCAACTAATTATAATCATTAGAAGAGTTTCAAGAGCTACTTGCAAAAATATTTTGACCAGTCTGTCAAAAACTACATGATTCAAAAACTCAATCCAATAACTAATGTAGGGTGAAGTAATCAATGCTTGAGGGATATCTCTTATGGATTGAAATTGAGAAGGCATTCTACAAACAGGGCGAAAAATTTGCACCCTCATTTACCTCTCCCACCAGACACAATATAAGTTAATTTCCCTCCTCCTCGCATTGATTAAATAACGAGGAGCAAAATGAGTAAGGGGTCAGTCTTTCAGTAACCTCTTTGCACCAACCATTCTATAGCATTCAACTAACTCAACAACGACCAGAAACGTTAACTAAAACATAACAAGTTATTGGGAAAAAGTACAAAGAAAATACTTCTCAAAAAGTCTTCACAAACATTAAACCACAACAAAGGTAAACAGCTAAATGTCTTCATCTAGTCAAGTTGAACTTCAAAACATTGTAATACGATTACCATTCCTGAATCGACTAGGCATATAAAAAAAAGGAACAACTGTTAAATTTAGCTAAAGATTCATACATACTGAGAGTCACAATATTCTTGAATTGCACAAGGTTTCCTCACTTGCAAGCGATCATAAAAAAATATATGGCACTTTCCCTCAATAAGAAAACTGGCCTAGAAATATTGACAAAAATATTTGTCTGATCGTGGCATTGCCCTGAACGGCTGAACGTAGCATCATACGCCTCAATCACAAGAGTTGGCATCATGACGGTAAAATACCTTTCCATTCCAGGTGTCACATCTTCATTTCTTCCCAACTTATTAGAAAAGTCGATTTCCCACGGAACTTATCCACCTGCACACAATGAGTGGTTTCTAATGCCATGAACCAAGTCTACCACATCGTATTCACGATAGTTTGCTCGTTTCGATATTTTCCCCGCCCCCGCTACTCTGCCTCCCACTGTTTCCAGGTCCGGCAACTCATCTATATGTTGTTGCAGCAGTTGCTGCTGGACTCGATGGGGAATGAAGGGGAGATCTTCTTATACCAAGTAATCCAGATTTCCCAATCTTTCCCTTCCCAATTTTCTATATTATCAATCTCACGGGATGGCCTTAAGCATCTGGAGCCTTTGTTGTGAAATGACCCGCCAGGTAGTTTTTCTTTCGCACCACATCTTTCATGAATATCTCTTCTGAAATCTAACTTTTTCCTTGAACAAAAAAAATGGGCGCTTCAATAATTTTGAAGAGGGGACCCACCTTAAAACAACCTCTAATTCGTGTTATTTTATTATTATAAAATAAACAAATTTTAGTATAAAAATAATTGAAAAAAATTTGCATGCCCTTTGTAACTATCTAAAAAGGTAATGATATTTAAAACAAAATACCAAAAAACTAAAATAAAGAATTTGTATAAATTACAGAAGTGGAAACCTTGATTGGATTTATGACAGTTGTGAAGAGATATTCTTACGTGGTACCCCCAAGATGGCATTTCAACAATGTCGAGAAAGTAAATTATCACAAATCTTATCTTGCACTTCTTGCTCGAGCTATGAGGTATTGTTATCATTTCATAATACGACTTTGAAATAAGTTTTTTTAAAGTTAAAAGATCTCAAAAAAAAAGTTACACACGTAAAATTTTTTCTTTTTCTAATGGTTGAAAGAGTATCTTACATAAAGAAAGGTTGTATTGCCATTATTAACTAAAGCAGAGGATTTGTTGACACCAATAAATCAATTAAAAAAAATCAAAGTCGTTTTCGCAAAGATCGGTTGAAATATGTGGTGGAATTGTTTTTTCTTTGATAGTCACAGTGAAAGATTATTGAATCATATCCTGTTGTCATCAGGCTGGTTGGAAGTGGACACTTATTGTGTTTAAATTAGTAGGTCAACTATTTGTAGCATACTTAATAGGTAGAAAATGGAGTAGTAATTTTATGTTTTTCCCAATCACACACGCACAACACGTGGTCAAAGAGATTGTGTGTGTTTGGATAAACTTATATTTGTCTAGAAAGTTACGTTTTAGTTTGAATGGCGGTGTATCCTACGAAATGAGTTGATAATATTGAGTAATATGTTTGATAGTGCTGGTGAAAATAGTAGTTTGACTTTGAGTGAATAGTATTAAGTGTTAACCCTTCATGATCATCATGGTGGTTGTTGTCATAAAATGAACCTTAGAAGTTTGATCATAGTCCTTCAATTTGTCTTATTGCGTATGTTTGTACGAAAGTTGTTCAAATAATCCATCTATTGAAAATATTGACTGGTATAGATTATATTATATTGAAGAGACGTGTATTTCGTTGTTTTATGAATGGCGCTGATGTTCGCGGATACATTTTATGGACATTGATGAATGATTTTGAATGGTTGCATGGATCTAGCGTTGAACTTAGGAATTATCAAGTTGATCCTCAAACATTGCATAGAACTCCAAAGCTCTCAGCTAGTTGGTTTAGAAGTTTTTTGAGCAATAGCAGCCTCAATCATGTTGATTTGCGTAAATATGTATCTTTGATGAGTAAAAATGTATCAAGGCATCAGTCTGAATGATTGTACTAAATGGTAAAAATGATTGTTGTAATTAAATTGTATATTTATGCTATCTGTGATGAAATAGTTAAAATGATGAATCAGTTATAATTCTTACTATCCACGAATTTATTTTATGCACAATACTTCGGAAGGCAAAGATGTGAGAGTCAAAGAGCACTTGATATCCTTTACGAACCTTTTAATAATGCAGTAAACTTTGAATAAATTTAAATGAGTAAATAAAGAATAGTATGTCATTTAATTTTCTAAATTTAATCGAGTTGCAAATTTAAAAGGGAAAAAATGAAATATTGGGCCGAGATCCTCATTTTATTCTTTAGTAAACGCACTTCCAAGTCCTAATGGACACAATTATATATATATATATATATATATATATTTTAGAGGTTAGTTTAATTATTTATTTATTATCAAAATTAAATTTTACTTCATATGGAAAAATAGTGAAAATTATTTTATCACACGATGAAGACCACTGGACGTAAATTTTTGAGAAATATCATATAACATGTTACACTAAAACATCTAAAATGTATTTGATAGGATTTTTTTAGTGATGTGAATAGGTTGTGTACTACGTTCGTGGGGTTCAGTCTCTGACCTGTGTCCCACATTGCTCACTCAATAGGTGTATGTGTAGTATATATCTGATTCCGTTATACTCAAAATTACCATGCTTTTAAGTATTGGCTTATTGGGTCTCATAACATTGTGTGCATATGTTGTGTATTCTTTCAAAAAAAATAATAACAAAATTCAGTTAAACCGAAAATGTAACGCCCCGCTAAAATCTCGTCACGATTTTATATGATTTCGTATGTTTATCGTTTGTGTTTTTGGGAATGGGTCATGATGATGTGAATATGTCGTGAGATGGTGTTGATGGACATGACATGTTTAGGATGTGTTTTGGATTGCCCAATGTATGTTGGAACTAGGTATGGTCGCTGGGAATGAGCCGGAAGAGAAATGCAGAAAAATGGGATTTACGGCCGTAATTTTGGTATTTACGGCCGTAAATGTGGTAGTTACGGCCGTAAGGATTATAGTTACGGCCGTAAGTAAAGAATGAGGGTTAAAGGGTCGATTTTCACTGGTCGCGTGGCCGAAGCGCCGATCGCGTAGCCTAGTTACTACCGTAATTAATTGAGTTACTACCGTAAGTTTGGTAGTTACGTAATTTATTGAGTTACGGCCAGTAATGTTGGAATTTACTACCAGTAAATGTGGATATTTACGACCGTAATTTTAAGTCGGTAGATATGGATTTTTGGTCAAAAAGTCACTTTTCTTGGTGGTTATCCTCATTTTCGAGCCAAGCATACATCTAGGACATTTTGAAGGTCCTCCATCTCTAGAAATCCATCCACATATCATACTTGGATCAAGTGTTGATATAGAAGATCAATCAAATCCCCAAGGAGCAAGGTGAAGAAGCAAGCAAGTCCATCCTCTACCTAGTTTTCCTTGGTGGTCCTATCTTTCTAAGGTGGGTAGTAGAACACTTAAGGTGTTTTGAGGTAAGATCATGCCCTAATATTGGTTGGTTTGCAATAAATAGGTAAGGAGACAATTGTTAGGGTAGGATTGATGATGTTGATGCTTTGGTTGAGTAGATATGACTATAGAGTTGGTATAGCATATAGATACTCAATTTGGGGGTTTGTAGGATTTTGATGCTTATGAACCCATTTTATGTTAATATGCATATGATATTACATGTGTTTATTTATGTGTATACCTTGAGGCATGGTCATGCATGAAAAACGAGAGATAGGGTTGCCAACCAAATGTTTATATCATGTTCGTCTCACAAAGGTTTGAGACAATTGGCCCAAATGGAGGTCCTCAAAGGATTGGGGTCCGCCAATTAATGTATGAATGTATATCACGGCGCCAATATAAACATATGGTTCGCAACGGGCCCATGATTACGAATATGTCATGCATTGCATATGATTGTGCTCCCCACTGGGCCCTCGTGGCTCACGATATGTTATGTTATGTGATAGGTGACCAGAGCCGAGACCGTGGACTTGGGGACGGCGGGGAATCCTCGAGGACGTGACGTGGAGGGGAGACCAAAGGAAGCTCCTGATCCTGTATAGGCCGCTTTTGAATGTGTCCAATGGCCATGATATCTTGTATTTTGCTTATGTTTTGATGTCAATGTGTAAATAAATACTCATGAGCTTGGACAAGTTAAAGGTTTTGTAACGCTGTTTAGCTTCCGTTGCTTACCGTTATGGTTGTACACGTATGTTTTAAGAGCGGGCGTTACAGAAAAAAAAATGAAAAGTGAGTAGTGGACCGTAAACCGAATGATGGGCCTAAATTGTAGGGGAGTTATGAAGTTTAGGCCCAATCAAGGTAAACAGGGAGCCCAAATCTGGTTCACTCAACCCCAGTAATTTAGCTCAAGACTCCTTGCTTAATTCATTTTCTGTACCCAGAGGGCAGAGGCTAGATATATCAAAGAATCCATAAACCCTAATTCTCAAAACCCTACATCACTGAAGAGCCAAAATCATTTATTTGCAAGTACAATTGAAAAATCAAGCTCTAAATTAACCTAACATGGCGGGCAATAACGTGAGAAAAACGAAACATTCGGCTCAGCAAAACAAGGATGGCATTTCAACAATTACATATGTCTCCACGTTTTTAAAACCTAGGTGCACATAGTTGAGAGAGTGTCGAAATTATAATGCCTAAATCATCTGTTTCGCTACACTTCGCACCTCATGAAAATCCTTCATTGTTTTCCTAAAGAATTTTAAATCATCCATATCACCCGTGCTAATCCTGAAAAATAAGAATCTTTGACATAAATTGTCAAGAGCATGTACATCCCATAAATTGGGAAGTTTTGACAACACATTGAACTCATCAATCCCATGTGTCTACAGGGCAGCCGAAATTTTATATAATTATTAGCTGTTCGTTCTGTTGGGGGACGAATTTAAAGTTTGTCTTACCTGTAATTAAGAAATATCACATTGGAGTGCAAAAACTGGAAAATGACTAATTTTTTGTGGGAGTGCAATCATAAAAAATCCTACCAGAAATTGGAGTTAAATTTAGCTAAAGATTCATACATATTGAGAGTCACAAAATTCTTGAATTGCACAAGGTTTCCTCATTTGCAAGTGATGATCATAAAAAAAATATACAACACTTTCCCTCAATAAGAAAACTGGTCTAGAAATATTGACAAAAATATTTTTCCGATCGTGCCATTGCCCTGAATGTAGCGTCATAAACATCAATCACAAGAGTTGGCATCACAACGGCGAAATACCCTTCCATTCTAGGTGTCACATCTTCATTTCTACCCAATTTCTTAGAAAAGTCGATTTCTTGCTGAACGTATCCACTTGCACGCAATGAGTGATTTCTAATGCTATGAACCAAGTCTACCACATCGTATTCACCATAGTCAGCTCACTCCGTTATTTCCCCCGCCCCTGCTACTCTGCCCCTACTGCTTCCAGGTATGGCAGCTCATCTACGCGTTGTTGCAGCAGCTGCTGGTGGACTCGAGGGGGAATGAAGTGGAGATCTTCGTACACCAAGTAATCCAGATTTTCCCAATCTTCTCCCACCCAATTTTCTATACTACGAATCTCACGGGATGGCCTTAAGCATCTGAGCCTTTTGTTGAGATAGGACCCGTCAGGTAGTTTTTCTTTCACACCACATCTTTTGTAAATATCTCTTATGAAATGTAGTCTTTTCTTTGAACAAAAAAATGGGTGCTTAAATAATTTTGGAGATGGGATCCTTCTTATGACAATCTCCATGTAGACAAACATTACGTTATTTTAGTATTATAAAATAAAAAAATTTTGGTATAAAAACAATTGAAAAAAATTAGTAGACTTGCGATGAAAAAATTTTGGTATAAAATTTAGTAGACTTGAAATAATTTGGAATACAAATTTTCCAACTAGATGCCTTGCTTCCTCTTCATACGTGCTTGGAATAAGTGGCACTCCATGTAAATATTGAGGGCCCGCATAAAATTTTGGAATCTTAGGGAACACCATTGCGGCCAGGCTTTGATTCACGGGTAAATAAAAGCTTATGTTGTGATGTTGGGCTTACAAAATATATGCATAAGGACATCTGCGAAATATTAATTATGATACAGTAGATCTGGTTCATGGCATAAGAAACCTCACATCACATGCAGTTGGATACGAACCGGAGGCCATCCATTTGTATCATAGTTTGGGTAGAAATGGATATGTCACAACTGGCATATAGAGATATTTTACCATCGTCATGCCAAATTTATTGATCAAGGCATATGATGTTGCGTTCAAGCTAATACCACAAGGGGACATGTATTTTAGTCAATATTTATAGACTAGTTTATTATTGAGGGAAAAAGAAAAGAAACCTTGGACGATTCGAGGATGCTTCTCCTACCGCCGCTGCCAGACTTTAGGGGGAATGAAATAGAGATCATAATATACCCAGAAATCCAAATATTTCCACTTTATTCCTATCCAATTTTCTATATCACGGATCATCCTACATACCCTACGACATCTAGGCCACTAGGGGTGATAGGACCGGTCATCTTATTTTTCTTTCGCCTTAGATCTCTCATGTATATCTCTTATGAAATTAAATTTTTTTCCTTGAACCCCAAAAAAAGGGTGGTTCGACAATTTTGGAGAGGACCCCCTCCTTGAGCGACGTTACCTGTAGACAAACATTGTGTTATTTTAGTACCATAAAATAAACAGGTCTTAGCATAAAAACAACTGAAAAAATTTAGTAGACTTACAATAAATGTTTTCTTACCAAATCTCTTACTTCTACTTCATACACATTTGAAATATTTGAAATAACATCTAAATATCCAAGTGCCGGAATAAATTTTGGAACCTCCAGGAAAAATATTGGGGCAGGCTTTCGTTTTTCTTTCGCCTTAGATCTCTCATGTATATCTCTTATAAAATTCAATTTTTTCCGTAAACACCAAAAAAAGGGTGGTCCGACAATTTTGGAGAGGAGCCCCTCCTTGAGTAGACAAATATTGTGTTATTTTAGTACCATAAAATAAATAGGTCTTAGCATAAAAATAACTAAAAAAATTTAGTAGACTTACAATAAAAGTTTTCCTACCAAATCGCTTGCTTCTACTTCATACACATTTGAAATATTTGAAACAACATCTAAATATCCAAGTGCCGGAATAAATTTTGGAACCTCCAGGAAACACATTTGGGCAGACTTTTGTTTACTGGTAAAATCTTCTACTGTAACGGTCGGGCTTCGATTCATGGGTAAATAAAAGCTTATGTTGTGACGTTGGACATACAAAATATATGCGTAAGGACATCTGCGAAATATTAATTATGATACAATAGATCTGGTTCATGACAAAAGAAACCACACATCGCATGCAGCTGGATACGAACCGAAGGCCATCCATTTGTATCATAGTTTGGGTAGAAATGGAGATATCACAACTAGCATGGAGAGATATTTTGCCATCGTGATGCCAAATTTATTGATCAAGGCATATGATGTTGCGTTCAAACCAATATCACAAGGGGACATGTATTTTAGTCAATATTTCTAGACTAGTTTCTTGTTGAGGGAAAAAGAAAAGAAGCCTTGGGCGATTCGAGGCTGCTCCTCCTACCGCCGCTGCCGGACTTTGGGGGGAATGAAATGAAGATCATAATATACCCGAAAATTCAAATATTTCCTCTTTATTCATATCAAATTTTCTATATTACGGATCATCCTAGACACCCTTGTATATCTCTTATGAAATCCAATTTTTTCCTTGAACCCCAACAAAAAATGGTGGTTCGACAATTTTCGAGAGGACCCCCTCTTTGAGCTACGTTCCCTGTAGACAAATATTGTATTATTTTAGTACCATAAAATAAACAGGTCTAAGCATAAAAACAACTCAAAAAATTTAGTAGACTTACAATAAAAGTTTTCCTACCAAATCTCTTGCTTCTACTTCATACACATTTGAAATATTTGAAATAATATCTAAATATCCAAGTGCCGGAATAAATTTTGGAAGCTCCAGGAAACACATTGGGACAGGCTTTCGTTTTTCTTTCGACTTAGATCTCTCATGTATATCTCTTATGAAATCCAATTTTTTCCTTGAACCCAAGAAAAAAGGGTGGTTCGACAATTTTGGAGGGGACCCCCCTTGAGCGACGTTCCCTGCAGACAAACATTGTGTTATTTTAATACTATAAAATAAAAAGGTCTTAGTATAAAAACAACTCAAAAAATTTAGTAGACTTACAATAAAAGTTTTCTGACCAAATCTCTTGCTTCCACTTCATACACATTTGAAATATTTGAAACAACATCTAAATATCCCAGTGCCGGAATAAATTTTGGAACCTTCAGGAAACACATTGGGGCAGGCTTTTGTTTTTCTTTCGCCTTAGATCTCTCATGTATATCTCTTATGAAATCTAATTTTTTCCTTGAACCACAAAGAAAATGGTGGTTCGACAATTTTTGAGAGGACCCCCTCCTTGAGCGACGTTCCCTGTAGACAAATATTGTATTATTTTAGTACCATAAAATAAACATGTCTTAGCATAAAAATAACTCAAAAAATTTAATAGACTTACAATAAACGTTTTCCTACCAAATCTCTTGCTTCTACTTCATACACATTTGAAATATTTGAAATAACATCTAAATATCCAAGTGCCGGAATAAATTTTGGAAGCTCCAGGAAACACATTGGGACAGGCTTTCGTTTTTCTTTCGACTTAGATCTCTCATGTATATCTCTTATGAAGTCCAATTTTTTCCTTGAACCCAAGAAAAAAGGGTGGTTCGACAATTTTGGAAGGGACCCTCCTTGAGCGACGTTCCCTACAAACAAACATTGTGTTATTTTAATACCATAAAATAAACAGGTCTTAGCATAAAAAAACTCAAAAAATTTAGTAGACTTACAATAAAAGTTTTCTGACCAAATCTCTTGCTTCTACTTCATACACATTTGAAATATTTGAAACAACATCTAAATATCCAAGTGCCGGAATAAATTTTGGAACCTTCAGGAAACACATTGAGGCAGGCTTTTGTTTTTCTTTCGCTTTAGATCTCTCATGTATATCTCTTATGAAATCTAATTTTTTCCTTGAACCCCAAAAAAAAGGGTGGTTCGACAATTATTGAGAGGATCCCCTCCTTGAGCGACGTTCCCCGTAGACAAACATTGTGTTATTTTAATACTATAAAATAAACATGTCTTAGCATAAAAATAGCTCAAAAAATTTAGTAGACTTACCATAAAAGTTTTCCTACCAAATCTCTTGCTTCTACTTCATACACATTTGAAATATTTGAAACAGTATCTAAATATCAAAGTGTCGGAATAAATTTTGGAACCTCCAGGAAACACATTGGGGCAGGCTTTCGTTTTTCTTTCGCCTTAGATCTCTCATGTATATCTCTTATGAAGTCCAATTTTTTCCTTGAACCACAAAAAAAGGGTGGTTCGACAATTTTGGAAAAGACCCCCTCCTTGAGCGACGTTCCCTATAGACAAACATTGTGTTATTTTAGTACCATAAAATAAACAGGTTTTAGCATAAAAACAACTGAAAAAATTTGGTAGACTTACAATAAAAGTTTTCCTACCAAATCTCTTGCTTCTACTTCATACACATTTGAAATATTTGAAACAACATCTAAATATCCAAGTGTCGGAATAAATTTTGGAACCTCCAGGAAACACATTGGGGCATGCTTTTGTTTAGTGGTAAAATCTTCTACAGTAACGGCCGGGCTTCGATTCATGGGTAAACAAAAGCTTATGTTATGACGTTGGGCCTACAAAATATATATGCGTAAGGACATCTGCGAAATATTAATTATGATACAATAGATCTGGTTCATGGCATAAGAAACCACACATCGCATGCAGCTGGATACGAACTGAATGCCATCCATTTGTATCATTGTTTGGGTAGAAATGGAGATATCACAGCTAGCATGGAGAGATATTTAGCCATCGTCATGCCAAATTTATTGATCAAGGCATATGATGTTGCGTTCAAGCTAATACCACAAGGGGACATGTATTTTAGTCAATATTTCTAGACTAGTTTCTTGTTATGGGAAAAAGAAAAGAAACCTTGGGCGATTCGAGGCTGCTTCTCCTACCGCCGCTGCCGGACTTTAGGGGGAATGAAATGGAGATCATAATATGCCCAGAAATCCAAATATTTCCACTTTATTCCTATCAAATTTTCTATAACACGGATCATCCTAGACACCCTACGGCATCTAGGCCACTGGGGGTGATAGGACCGGTCAGCTTGTTTTTCTTTCACCTTAGATCTCTCATGTATATCTCTTATGAAGTCCAATTTTTTCCTTGAACCTCAAAAATGGGTGGTTCGACAATTTTCGAGAAGACCCCCTCTTTGAGCGACGTTCCCTATCGACAAACATTGTGTTATTTTAGTACCATAAAATAAACAGGTCTTAGCATAAAAATAATTGGAAAAATTTAGTAGACTTACAATAAAAGTTTTCCTGCCAAATCTGTTGCTTCTACTTCATACACATTTCAAATATTTGAAATAACATCTAAATATCCAAGTGCCGGAGTAAATTTTGGAACCTCCAGAAACACATTGCGGCAGGCTTTCGTTTTTCTTTCGCCTTAGATCTCTCATGTATATCTCTTATAAAGTCCAATTTTTTCCTTAAATAAAAAAAGGGTGGTTCGACAATTTTGGAGGGGACCCCCCTTGAGCGACGTTTCTTGTAGACAAACATTGTGTTATTTTAGTACCATAAAATAAATAGGTCTTAGCATAAAAACAACTCAAAAAAATTTAGTAGACTTACAATAAAAGTTTTCCTACCAAATCTCTTGCTTCTACTTCATACACATTTGAAATATTTGAAACAGTATCTAAATATCCAAGTGCCGGAATAAATTTTGGAACCTCCAGGAAACACATTGGGGCAGTCTTTCGTTTTTCTTTCGACTTAGATCTCTCATGTATATCTCTTATGAAATCCAATTTTTTCCTTAACCCCCAAAAAAAAGGGTGCTTCGACAATTTTGAGAGGACCCCCTCCTTGAGCGATGTTCCCTGTAGACAAACATTGTATTATTTTAGTACTATAAAATAAACAGGTCTTAACATAAAAACAACTGAAAAAATTTAGTAGACTTACAATAAAAGCTTCCTACCAAATCTCTTACTTCTACTTCATACACATTTGAAATATTTGAAATAACATCTAAATATCCAAGTGCCGGAATAAATTTTGGAACCTCTAGGAAACACATTGGGGCAGGCTTTCGTTTACTGGTAAAATCTTCTACTGTAACGGCCGGGCTTTGATTCATGGGTAAATAAAAGCTTATGTTGTGACGTTGGGCCTACAAAATATATGTGTAAGGACATCTGCGAAATATTAATTATGATACAATAGATCTTGTTCATGGCATAAGAAACCACACATCGTATGCAGCTGTATACGAACTGAAGGCCATCCATTTGTGTTATAGTTTGGGTAGAAATGGAGATATCACAACTAGCATGGAGAGATATTTTGCCGTCGTCATGCCAAATTTATTGATCAAGGCATATGATGTTGCGTTCAAGCTAATACCACAAGGGGACATGTATTTTAGTCAATATTTCTAGGCTTGTTTCTTATTGAGGGAAAAACAAAGGAAACCTTGGGCAATTCGAGGCTGCTGCTCCTGCTGGACTTTAGGGGGAATGAGATGGAAATCATAATATGCCCAGAAATCCAAATGTTTCCACTTTATTCCTATCCAATTTTCTATGCCACGGATCATCCTGGACAGCCTACGGCATCCGGGCCACTGGGGTGATAGGATCGATCAGCTTGTGTTTCTTTCCCTTAGATCTCTCATGTATATCTCTTATGAAGTCCAATCTTTTCCTTGAAGCCCAAAAAAAGGGTGGTTCGACAATTTTGGAGAGGTCTTCCTCGTTGAGCGACCTTTCCTGTAGACAAACATTGTGTTATTTTAGTACCATAAAATAAATAGGTCTTAGCATAAAAACAGCTCAAAAAAATTTAGTAGACTTACAATAAAAGTTTTCCTACCAAATCTCTTGCTTCTACTTCATACACATTTGAAATATTTGAAACAGTATCTAAATATCCAAGTGCCGGAATAAATTTTGGAACCTCCAGGAAACACATTGGGGCAGGCTTTCGTTTTTCTTTCGCCTTAGATCTCTCATGTGTATCTCTTATGAAGTCCAATTTTTTCCTTAACCCCCAAAAAAAAGGGTGGTTCGACAATTTTGAGAGGACCCCCTCCTTGAGCGATGTTCCCTGTAGACAAACATTGTATTATTTTAGTACTATAAAATAAACAGGTCTTAACATAAAGACAACTGAAAAAATTTAGTAGACTTACAATAAAAGCTTCCTACCAAATCTCTTACTTCTACTTCATACACATTTGAAATATTTGAAATAACATCTAAATATCCAAGTGCCGGAATAAATTTTGGAACCTCTAGGAAACACATTGGGGCAGGCTTTCGTTTACTGGTAAAATCTTCTACTGTAACGGCCGGGCTTTGATTCATGGGTAAATAAAAGCTTATGTTGTGACGTTGGGCCTACAAAATATATGTGTAAGGACATCTGCGAAATATTAATTATGATACAATAGATCTTGTTCATGGCATAAGAAACCACACATCGTATGCAGCTGTATACGAACTGAAGGCCATCCATTTGTGTTATAGTTTGGGTAGAAATGGAGATATCACAACTAGCATGGAGAGATATTTTGCCGTCGTCATGCCAAATTTATTGATCAAGGCATATGATGTTGCGTTCAAGCTAATACCACAAGGGGACATGTATTTTAGTCAATATTTCTAGGCTTGTTTCTTATTGAGGGAAAAACAAAGGAAACCTTGGGCAATTCGAGGCTGCTGCTCCTGCTGGACTTTAGGGGGAATGAGATGGAAATCATAATATGCCCAGAAATCCAAATGTTTCCACTTTATTCCTATCCAATTTTCTATGCCACGGATCATCTTGGACAGCCTACGGCATCCGGGCCACTGGGGTGATAGGATCGATCAGCTTGTGTTTCTTTCCCTTAGATCTCTCATGTATATCTCTTATGAAGTCCAATCTTTTCCTTGAAGCCCAAAAAAAGGGTGGTTCGACAATTTTGGAGAGGTCTTCCTCGTTGAGCGACCTTTCCTGTAGACAAATATTATGTTATTTTAGTACCATAAAATAAATAGGTCTTAGCATAAAAACAACTGAAAATTTTAGTAGACTCACAATAAAAGTTTTCCTACCAAATCTCTTCTTCTACTTCATACACATTTGAAATATTTGAAACAGCATCTAAATATCAAAGTGCCGGAATAAATTTTGGAATCTCCAGGAAACACATTGGGGCAGGCTTTTGTTTACTGGTAAAATCTTTTGCTGTAACGGGGGGCCCACAAAATATACATATAAGTGCATGTGCTAAATTCCTCATGTTTGTCTCTTTGGTGTGCCCAATACAAATATCTACAAAGACAATGACATTTTAGAAAAATATATATACCGAAAATGAATATGGCCGTGCGCACGCGCACACACACACACACACACACACACACACACATATATATATATATATATATATATATATATATATTGTAGAAAGTATAGAAGTACAAACCTTGATTGGCTTTGTGACAGTGATGAAAAGAGATTCTCACGTGATATCCCGATGGTGGGGTTTCAAGAATTATATATGTATCCTTGCTTCTCAAACCTAAATGCAAATAGTCGCGAGAGTGTAGATATTCATGTTTAACTACACTGTGCACCTCGTGAAAATCCTTAACTGTTTCCCTAAAGTATTTTAAATCATCTCTCTCACCCGTTAGGTAATTTTTCTTTTGCACCACATCTTTTATGGATATCTCTTATGAACTCTAGCCTTTTCGTCGAACAAAAAAATAGGTGCTTCAATAATTTTTGAAAGGGACTCTCTTTAAAATAACCTCTTTGTAGATAAATATTGTGTTATTTTAGTATTATAAAATAAACAAATTTTAGTATAAAAACAATTGAAAAAATTTAGTAGACTTGCGATGAAACTTTTCCAACTAGATGCCTTTGTTCCTTTTCATACGTGCTTGGAATAAGTGGAACTCCATGTAAATATTCAAGACACACATAAAATTTTGGAATCTTATGGCGCACTGTTGGGGTTGGGCTTTGATTCATAGGTAAATAAAAGCTTATGTTGTGACGTTGGGCCTACAAAAAATATATGTAAGGACATCTGTGAAATCTCTAATATTTATTTCTTTGGTATGCCCATTGTAACTACCTACAAAGATAATGATATTTAAAATAAAATACCAAAAAAATTAAAATAAAAAATTTGTGCAAAGTACATGAGTAGAAACCTTGATTGGATTTATGGCAACTGTGAAGAGATATTCTCACGTGGTACCCCCTGATGGCATTTCAACAATTACATATGTCTCCACATTTGCAAATCTAAATGCACATAGTTGAGAGAGTGTCGAAATTGCAATGCCTCAAGCATCTGTTTCACTATACTTTGCACCTTATGAAAATACTTCACGGTTTCTGTAAAGAATTTTAAATTATTTTTATCACCCGTGCTAATCTCGGATAACAAGAATCATTGACATAAATAAACAAGAGCATGTATACCCCCTAAATTGG
The DNA here is from genome assembly GCA_018223645.1 of Jasminum sambac. Classification (NCBI taxonomy): domain Eukaryota; kingdom Viridiplantae; phylum Streptophyta; class Magnoliopsida; order Lamiales; family Oleaceae; genus Jasminum; species Jasminum sambac. Next base: position 16,232,178 of record CP073642.1, read on the forward strand.
GATGTCTTGGCAACACATTGAACTCATCAACCCCATGTGTCTACAGCGCAGCTGGAACTTACGATGCGAAAAGATTATCTTATTTTTATATAACGCTTTTAATGTCTTCGTTTCATTGCACACGCTTTAAGATTTTCTTAATTTTTTACTCCTCAGTTAAAGTCAAACTTCAACATTATCCATACGTCTGGTGGTCCAGACTATTGTTCAACATGTAAAGTAAGTCTTTAGTAGAATAAAAGTTTATCCAAACACATAACTAATGCAGGAATTGAGCCATTTGTGACAATTCACCACTTTGACTATCCTCGAGAACTTAAGGATAGACATGGGAGATGGCTTAACCCATTGACGCAGTATGTACAATTTCAACTTTGTTCGTTGAATTGCCTAATTACCTTGTGCAGTATTGAGACGTGCTTCCGGCTTTTTAGGAAAGATTTTGTCCACTTTGCTGAAATATGTTTTCGGAGTTATGGGAAGCGTTTTCAGGTAAGATTTCATAATCAATTAGCGCGAATTGAAAGATTAAACTGTTTATTGTTCTTAAAAGACTGAGGTTCATATTGATGTAGTCTGAGCAAATGGGTGTGATTGGCATTGTTTACACTAGTTTATGTACAAACCGTTAACAGATGATAGACGGGATAAGGAAGCTGCAGATAGGTCCATGGCTTTCAATATTGCTTGGTAAGTGTCATTATCATGGTAAATCGCACAAATCGGCAGACTTGCTTCATTTTCTTATTTTATACAATACATTGTGCTCAGGTCTACTGTCTCAATTTCTGTCTCGTAAGCTGTTTTATCCAATTGAAATAGTCTATATATACAACTAACCAACTAAATGTATCAATTAGACGAGACAATGAGGTCCACTAGTAATTGGGATAGAAGATCTGGACTTGGTGTTGACCATATTATTGAACATGCTGATGTTGAATAACGTGTCGACTAGTTCTTGATCAAGTAGAGTTATAAACAGTATAAAAGCTTCATTGTAGTGATACTAGAAATTTGAGAAGAATGCTATTGCTAAGCGTTGAAGGTGTGACATTAATTGAATCATCATCGTAAATCCTACAAATTAATTGTTGTCAGTTAATTGTCACATCACTGATGATGGATAAACAATGTCCATGAAAATCACATAGTTCTAGATTTTTTGTTCAACATTTCTGATATGAGATTTTTGACTTCACATTTGTAAGGTTTTGGAGCCTGTTGTGTTTGGACACTATCCTCGAGAAATGCGTCATTATCATGGAAGTGAATTGCCGAAGTTTACCTCGAAAGATCTCAAAAAATCAAGTTACACATGTAAAATTTATCTTTTTCTTATGGTTGAAAGAGTATCTTACATAAAGAAAGGTTGTATCATCATTATTAACCAAAATAGAGGATTTGGTGATATCAATAAATCAATAAAAAAAATCGAAACCGTTTTCTCAAAGATCTGTTGAAATATATGGTGGACTTTTTTTTCCTTGCATAATCACAACATAAAATTACTGAATCATATCCTATTGTCATCAGGCTGGTTGGAAGTGGACACTTATTGTATTTAAATTAGCAGGTCAACTATTTGTAGCATACTTAATAGGTAGAAAAATGGAGTAGCAATTTTATGTTTTCCCCCCTCACACACGCACAACACATGGTCAAAGAGATTTAGCGTGTGTTTGGATAAACTTATATTTGTCTAGAAAGTTACGTTTTAGTTTGAATGGCGGTGTATCCTACGAAATGAGTCGATAATATTGAGTAATAAGTTTAACAGTGCTGGTGAAAATAGAAATTTGACTTTAACTGAATAGTATTAAGTGTTAACCCTTCATGATCATTGATAAGTGCTAGGAAAACACTTAAATAACTCTTCTATTTTATGTATTTGTATGTTTTATTAATGTTATATGTTCCGTTTTATGTGTTTTTCCTTTATTGTGGTGTTTAGGGTCACAAAGAATCAAAAGGAGTCAAAAAGAATGAAAATCGAATGAAAACGGAAACTCGAGACCAAAAACGCAAGCGAATCAAAGATGGAGGACCTCCGATGCAATTTTATGAAAAGTTGTTTTTACAATTTTTCTTGTGCCAAAGTCGAAGAACATCAAAAGAGGATTCCCAAACTTTTTCCGGATCTCAAATCGGAGTTTCCTAGTGAAAATTATGGTCATTTGAAGAAAAAGGACTAAAAGCGTCAAAGCCAAAACTGTTGGGGACCAAAGTGCAACTTTTCAAAAGTCTGGGGACCAAAGTGAATCTTTTCAAAACGTTGGAGGAGCAAAATGCAATTTGTCAAGGACCAAAATGAAAAACATTCAAACGTTGAGGGACTTGGTGTGCACGGGTGACTCGGGTGACTCAGTCACCGCCAAGACGTGATCGAAGTCGGTATGCAAGTGACTCGAGTCACGCCCCATCATGCTCGATCACGCCAAGTGACTCAGTCACCGCAAGTGATCGAGTCACGCCAGAACCGCCCCCTGCCTTCGTTCAGCCACATGGCTAAGCGAATCGCGTGACTCGAGTCACATGTGTGACTCGAAATCCGACACCATGAGATTTTGACCAGATTCCACCTATCATAAAACGTGTTTTTGGTATTTTCTTGACTTCTTAGAGATAAAACAACTTGAGCACACCACAATGTACTACATGAAGGAAGACTTTTATGATTTTTTAATATTTTGGTGTAATATTTTGCCTATAAATAGAGGCATTTCCAAGCTTGAATCACACAACTTGTAGAGAGAATTAGCTTGTGATTCTCTCCAATTTTCTCCTCAATAAAATTCTCTTCATCATTTGTTCTTAGTTCTAGCTTGAAAACTCTTAGTTTTTCATATTCGTGAGTAAAAACCTAAATTTAGGTTTGATTAATCAATCGACGATACTTCGGCCATGAATATGATTAGCGGAGCATTTCTTCACTAATTTCTTTTCTTCTTTTATTTTTCATGTTTGAGAAAGATAATTTCTCATATATTGCGTAGGTGATACACTGTTACTGCTATAAGTATTTAACCCGCATATATGAGTAGTTAGATTTCTGTTTAACTCTTAGCATTATTTACGTGATTTCTATAGTTTGTATATATTACTTGAGATAGTGAAGTATAATCTATCATATAGCAGTGGTGATACCCGCTAATATGAGTAGTTAGACTTCTCTATCTAGTTCGAGGGGGACGTTGTGTTCAATTATCATCTTGTTATCTTTTCTAACTCTTTGCTAACGTTTTATCTATTCCTCTACTTCAATTTGTTGATTTGTTATGCTTTTAAACCCGTTTTGAATTTATATGATTATTGCATTCACTTTGGCCAATTGAATAAATTAATCTTTAAGTTCAAGTTACGTGCTAAGATTGGAACTTTTGATCCGTAATTGTCACTAGATTCCAATCCACAGTAGCAAACGAATGTCGTGCATATTTGTTAATAAATCAACTTAGATGTATTAATTCAAGTTTGTGAAATTGATCATCTAATTCAATTCATTCTTCTTGTTCTTTTCACACTAGCATTGTATTAAATCCTAAGAACTTGTTTAGGATTGTCCAATAGCTAAACGTTAAGTTAAAGAACTCACTTTAATTTAATACACTTAAGGAAAAATTCGTTAATCAGATCGTATTGATTAATTGGAGTTGATAAATTGAAGAAGGGATAGTACACATTGCATGGGAAAGATAAACACAAGATGTTGACACAACCGAACCCGAGAACTGGATATATCTTCAATTGTTTCATTTTCATCTCTTTTATTTTCAAATTTCATCCAACTTCACAAAACTCCCATTTCTAGATTAATTGATAAGAACAACTAGATTAAATACCGTTCCTCTTGGGTTCGACCCTTACTTACCACTTCTACATTAATTTGTAAGTTTTGAAACCGAGTAAAGAAATAAAATAAATTTTGGCGTACTGCGAAAACACGCCCAATCATCATGGTGGTTGTTGTCATCATGATGAACCTTAGAAGTTTGATCATAGTCCTTCAATTTGTCTTATTGCGTATGTCGCCAATGATCACCTTCCCACTGCGTGGGCAGGTGATCATGCCCACTGCGCGACGTGGCGCGCTGTGGGCGCGCCACGTCGAGCAAAAATTTTTTTTTTTTTTAGAATCTACGTTAAGTTAGATGAATAATACATAGCAGCCCCCCTGAAAGCGGGGGCTCTTGTAGCCCCAAACATTTTTTTCCCACTAGTGGGCATTGGAACATAACCGTTGCGTATGTTTGTACGAAAGTTGTTGAAATAATCTATCTATTGAAAAATATTGACCGGTATGGATTATATTATATGGAAGAGACGCGTATTTTGTTGTTTCAGGAATGGTGCTAATGTTTGCGTATACTTTTTATGGACATTGATGATTTTGAATGGTCGAACGGATATAGCGTTAAATTTGGGATTTATCAAGTTGATCCTCAAACATTGCATAGAACTCCAAAGCTCTTAGCTAGTTGGTTTAGAAGTTTTTTGAGCAATAGTAGCCTCAATCACATTGATTCGCGTAAATATGTATCTTTGATGACTAAAGATGTATCAAGGCACTAGTCTGAATGATTGTAATGAATGGTAAAAAAAAATATTATTGTACTTTTGTATATTTATGTTATTTGTAATAAAATAGTTCAAATGACAAATTAGTTATAATTCTAACGATAGCCACAGTGATACAAAAATCCACATATTTATTTTATGTATACACTACTTTAGAAGGCAAAATTGTGCAAGTCAAAGAGCACTTGATATCCTTTAGGACGCTATTAATTTAATTAAAAATAAATGTCAGTAATTTTTTTGACAAAAAAATTTCAGTAAACTTTGAATAAACTGAAATGAATAAATGCAAAATAATATGTCATTGATTTAATGATTTTCTCAATTTAATCTTGTAGCAAATTAAAAAGGAAAATATGAAATATTATGCTGAGAACCTCATTTTCTTCTTTGATAAACGCATTCCTAAGTCCTAAACAACTACAGTATATATATTTTTACAGGTTATTTTAATTATTTACTTATCAAACTTAAATTTTACTCCATATGGAAAAAGTAATGAAAACTATTTTGAAAAATTTACTAGATTGTCAAGGTTTTAAATTTAAATTACAGGATAATCAATCATAATTATAATTTACATAAATGTCAAGTTTTTCAGAATGATATAATAAAAATACCCCGCAACGACTTCAAGATCGTTATATTACGCAACGAAATCGTTATAAGTAAGAGCATAACAACAACAAAGTCATTATTTTACCAAGAATAAATTGGTCTCCCATCTATATAAGTTGACATCCTTATAAATATTAATTAATATATTATAAATCAGTAATTAAAATTGAAAGAATTGACAATCAAGTAAATCTCTCAATTATTTTATCACTTGATGAAAATTGCTATAAGTATCATAAATTTTAAAAGAAATATCATATTGTTATACTGAAATATTTAAAAAGTATTTGATAATAATTAAGTAAATTTCCATTAAACAAAAAAAAGAACGTGTTAGTGTATGCATTTTAACAATATTTTTTATACATTTTTATATATTCCTTTCAACTCTATCCATTCTCTCTCATATTTCATATCCACATATCTCATGAGACTTACTTGTACTACACAAATCTCCATCATTCAAACATATCTCATGAGACCTACTTAAACTATATAAATCTCCATCATTCAACTCTACACATTCCCTCTCCTCTTTCATATCAAAATCTATAAAAATCTATTTTTACACATATGCTAACACGCACAATAGGTGGTCCAGTAACCTTGATAATGGCTACACTTCAGCCATTGACACAAGCGCCCTCTCTCCTTCTATTTGCAGGGGCGAGGGGCCACCCCCATGTGAGAGGCAGCTGAGCAAAAACCAATCTAACCCGCAAAACCCAACCCAACTTACTTGGGTTAGATTGGGTTTTTCACTACATTGGGGGTTCAATTCTAAATTTTAAATTTTGCATTGGGTTGAGTTTGGGTTCTACATGAAAACCTAATTAAATCCAATCCAACCCAAACCGCCAATTAATATGAATAAAAATTGAAAAAATAATAGTTTATGAGAATATGAGTAAAAAAAATTTAAGTAGCAACTCCAAGTGTGCGGTTTTACAAAATCACTCATATATGATCTAGAATCTATATATTAATAAAACCAGCACATTTTCCCGCCACTTTTACCTATTTTTTGAATTAAAAAATCAATTTTTAATTATGGCAACGAGTTTTATCGCTTCTACATGTCTTTTCCAACTCGACTTATCACCACTCATCTTTTGATAGAATCACTCATTATCCCTCAAATCCGGGTTATTATCATGTGTAATTTTTAAATCTCTCATCCATATCTTTTTACCATAAAAAATGAAAATATGTTATTATAATTTTTATTTTACACATATTTTAAATTATAACTTGGTCATAAATCTCCCCGTGCAATGCACGGGAGAAAATACTAGTTGAATTAAGATTATAACTAATTTCACATCAATTTAAATGTTAAAAAATTATATTAAATTATTATTAGACCAAAATCCAAAAACCAACACAACCCAACCCAACCCAAACCGACCTTGGTTGAATTGGATTGGATTGATTTTAATATTTAAGTGGGTTGGATCGGGTTCTATTTTTACTAAACAGATTTAATTGGGTTGGATCCGGGATGACCCCAAAGCCAAGCCAACCCCAACCCACCCCCAAACCTATCGGAGGCCGAACTTTGTCAGGCTTGTGACTTGTGAGAATTAGGGTTTAAGCCAGCCATAAACCCTAATTCTGAGAACCCTAAACCAGTGAAGCCCCAAAATCATTTTCTCGCGGCTATGATTGAAAATTCTTGCTCTGAATTAACTTAACATGGCGGGCAAAAAGCGATTTTCCTCCACTACCAATGGCCCATTTTTCCACAACAGGGGTTCGAAGCGGAGGATTAAATTCGACGATGAAGACATCAATAGTAGCGATGATGGAGGAGAGGAATTCGATTCCGAAGAGGACAGAAAAGCAGTAGCAGGGGAGGAGGAAAATGAAGAGGAGATAGAGGAGACGCCTGCAGAGAAAAAGAAGCGATTGGCGGAGGAATTTTTGGATAGGATGAGGGCGAGGGAGAGGAAAGAACAAGAAGAAGAAGATGAATTGGAAGACCAAGGTGCGAGGAGAGAAAGAGAGGGAGAAAGGGATTCCCGTATTGCCAACATTTTGCAGCAGAAGCAGCTTGAGGACAGTGGTCGCATCCTCAGAGCCATCGCTTCCAGGTGACTCTGCTTTTTACATTTATTTAATTATGACTTCTATTATCATTTGTTTTTCGTTCAGCATTGTTTAATGTAAATCCTTGTAGTTTCAAGATTTTGTAATATATATTCTGTTGCTAGAGGAAAGTATTTGAATGCTTGGGATTACTTTGAGGAGTGTAAAGTAAGCTTTTCAGAGATTTACTGGCTTTGCTCTGATCAGGGGGATACATTTAACTTCCTGTATCTTGTTTTCTTTTTTTTTTGGAGTGAGATTGGGAGTAGGGCAGCTTCAGAAAAGAGTTGAATACTATATTTTGTTGATAGCTCGGAAATGGATTGTTTTGACTTCTCTTCTCATCTTAGTTCAAGGCGAAATTGAATATCTTTTTGAGGTTTGAACATTGGGGGTGGAATGGAAGAACATGGTTGAGGTATTATGGCTTGACGGTTGAAATGAATTCTCCTGGCTGTTTCAGAAGTTGAATTTTGACTGATTCAATTATTTGATGTTTGGCTTGTATGAAATTGTGTTATTTGGCTAATGACGATTTCTGCCATGTTTGACAAATTTATCAACATTGATGGATTTTCTGAATTCTAGGATAGCTGATGTTTGTGCATTTTTACTGGCCAAACTGATTTACGTAGCATGTATCACAATCGATGTCACACCTACCAATTAATATTGAAAATTTCGTAATCTTTAGAGTTCAAATACCAGAAACAGGAGAAGGATTTCGAATGTTAGTAAAGCACAGGCAGCCTGTCACTGCTATAGCTTTATCAGAGGACGATACCAGAGGATTTTCAGCTTCCAAAGATGCTAGCATTGTTCATTGGGATGTCAATACTGGAAAAACTGAGAAGTATGTGTGGCCTAGTGATGTGGTGTTGAAATCACATGGCGCTAAGGACCCACAAGGCCGAGCTACAAAACACAGTAAGCATGTTCTAGCTCTGGCTGTTAGTTCTGATGGTCGATATTTAGCCAGTGGTGGCCTAGATCGTCATGTTCATTTGTGGGACATCCATACGAGACAACATATACAGGTGTCTTCGTTGAACTATTAATATTAATTAAAACAGATAATTTTTATTTCATTTTAAGTTTAACTCTCTTTTTTTGTTATTTTCAGGCATTTCCAGGGCATAAAGGACCTGTGTCGTGCTTAACATTTAGACAAGGAACGACAGAACTGTTTTCTGGTTCATTTGATCGTTCTATCAAGATCTGGAATGCAGAAGATAGAACTTACATAAGCACATTATTTGGTCACCAGAGTGAAGTTTTAACAATCGATAGCTTGAGGAAAGAACGTGTCTTGACTGTTGGACGCGACCGCACCATGCATCTGTGGAAGGTAATTCACGACCCTTTTTCTTAAGGGTTTGTTGCCACAATTTTCAAAAATCCTTGGACAATAAGACTATAAATTAATGAAACTCAATAAGACTACAATAAGAGATGATCAAAGAGTTGTTGAAGTTTGAAAGAAATTTGTTCATACTCTAATCTTTGTATTCCTAATAGGTACCCGAAGAATCACAACTAATATTTCGAGCTCCTGCATCTTCCCTTGAATGCTGCTGCTTTATTAACAATGATGAATTCTTATCGGGTTCTGATGATGGAAGTATTGAACACTGGAACATATTACGTAAAAAGCCTGTCCATATTGTAAGAAATGCACATGGCGTGTCGTCTCAGCTCAAATCTGAACAAAGACATGATGATGGCTTATCAAATGGCCACATAGGTAGGTAATTGGTCTTCCTGTTATCCATGGACATGGTTAACTATTGATGTTTGCTTAAGCATAATTTGATCTCGTTTATCTGATCACAGCAAATGACGCAAATGACCCCGCGGGACATCGTTCCACAGCTCCTTCGTGGGTTAGTTCAGTGGCTGTATGCAAAGGCAGTGATCTTGCTGCTTCAGGTGCTGGAAATGGTTCTGTACGACTTTGGACAGTTGAGAATGAATCCAAAGGCATTAGCCCATTATTTGAGCTCCCCTTGGTGAGCATAATGTCATACATTCTTTGTCATAACACAACTCTATAAATCCTCTATGCTGCAAGTTTCCTATGTTTGAGGCTCTGTTTCGGTTGCTCATTAGAATTGGATGTGACGTAGGTTGGATTTGTGAACTCTCTATCCTTTGCAAAATCTGGAAAGTTCCTTATTGCTGGTGTCGGGCAGGTAAAATTTTCCTCTTTTCTTTCAAATTTCAAAATTTTAAGGAATTTAATTTAATGTAGTTATTTAGATAGTACTATGTTTTTATCTGACATTGAGGATTTCATTTTGTACAGGAGCCTCGGTTAGGAAGATGGGAACGAAATACAACTGCTAGAAATGGAGTTGCATTGCATTCACTTGAGCTTTCTTGAAACAACATACACGTTCATTTTTGTTCTCTTGTCTGATTACTATCAATTTTGAGCAACGTGAGTTTTGAAAGAAGTACGAATGGGTACGGGTTTCTTGATCGGGGTCGACTTCTTTGTACAAGCTAATATTGTTACGCTGTGTCAATCCCAATTGAATTTTGTCTCAAATTATCTCTCTGTTTGTACTGGGAAGCAATATTAATGATATAGAGGTCCCTTCAACAATTCTGTTTTAATTCTTTCCTCAGAGACACATAATTTTACATTTGACTTAGAATGCTGTTGTGGGTTCCTTTCGTTTCACGTGTTGAACGGTCCATGATACTGGCTGGTCCCATCAACCTAATATCAATAAATTGTAGGATTTTTGGTATCCACGAAAATAGAGAGTATACAGACTGTTGGACCAATGACAAAGCCAAAGTTTGCCTATGGACATTTGCTTGAGTGAGGTTTGTTGAGCACATTAATCTACAAATTCATATGCTCATTTGTCATTTCACGTCCACTGAGATCAAACAACTCATTAAAGTTTAACAGGCTCTAATCCATATAAAGACTTCGATTTCCATTTTAAGGGATAATCGAATACATTATACGTGGAGTGTGAGACCTCAACAAGTGAGATGCCGACATCATTTCTGGTTCATCCCCCGTGTGCTTCCACACATAGTACCCATTAGAGGTTGAGGCCGCGGGAAAACTGGGGACCGGCGACTGCAGGAACTCCGACGATCAAGTTAACTATTGGAAGTGCAAGAATTATAAGTGAAGCTAGGGTTTTGACCGTGCTTACCTTTGGCAAATGAAGGAAGAAATGGGTCTTGATTGGTTGAGACATGTGATGGGCTCAATTGAGGCCCAATAACAATAGTTTTAACTAATGAAGCCCATACGATAAACTATTCAGTACATTATGTTTTTTATTCTCTAACATTTTGCAAGAGAAATGTACAAATTATAATAGAGAGAGGAGACAAAAGAGAAGAACTAACCCAATGAGAGAAGTACTACATGTATATTTGTTTTTAATTCTGTGCTCTGTAGTACAAGAAATGCGTTCGTAAATAATTTTAATGTGAATTAAATTGTTGCTATTAATTAGATATGGACTGAAATATTAATATTTAGACAAGATAATTTCATACGAAAATCGTTATATATTCCTTTGATTTTACCCCCCAAAAATTAGAAGCAATATGAACATAAGCAAACGATCTAATTATTAGAAAATGAAATTAGTTTACGTTTGACTGCATGTGGAAAAATCTTTTTAAATGAAATTTGTGTTTGGTTGCGTGTAGAATTGGAGTCAGAGACGGAGGTAATGTATCAGTCCAATTTTTAGTTTTTATTTTTTCATATGTATATGTACATGTATATCATATCTTCTATTTTTTTATAAAGTGTTGGAAATTGAAATGCATCAAATTTGTCATTTATAGTCATATCAAGGGCTTTTTCTTTTCTTTTTTTTTTTTGGCTTTCTGTAATGATTTAGTTCACTTGACATTGATATTCACAATGATTTGGTTTTTCTTTAAATTAATTGAGGTATTTTTTGTGTTTTCCCTAATTGTTATGTTCTATATTTAGTTTCATTCCCGCTCCTACGTGCCCCGGTCAAGAGGGGGGGAAAAGTAATAAAAAAAATAAATTGCTTCAAATTCCTCTTAAATATATGGTTTAAAATGGATTTTTGAAAAGTTATTTTTGAAGTACAAGATTCCAAAGCCCATCTGCGAGCATCTCCAGAAAGAAAGGATAAAAAAGATGCATCAAAGAGCCAATGAAATAAGTAAGCGTTTCCCAGAATTGGCCAATTGAAGATTTACCACATTATTTTCCCACTTTTTTTTCCCCCCCATTTGCACCAATTTCCCTTTAAAAAATAAAAAATAAATAATAAAATAAAATAAAATACAATAACAAGATAAAAATAAGGAAGTCAACTACGCCAAACAAGCCTCATCCCCAACAGAGAGCATCCGCCAACTACCTCCTCCGCGGGGCCCGACGTCTGAATCAGTGACGGCAATCATCTGCATTCAATACAACTTTCAGCCGACAGAAAGAACCAACAAAAATGTGGAATCACAGACTTTCCTCTTGCACCACTATCACTATTCTTACCTTCCTAATACTGTGTTGTTGTAATCCTAGAGTGAAAGCCTCCAATGGAGAAGAAGAACAAGATACAGTTGACATTAGACGATCCGATTTCCCAGATGGGTTTCTCTTCGGAACAGCTACTTCTTCGTATCAAGTCTGTTTTCACTCAATTCTTCTCACTTTGAACCGCTTCCGAGAATTTTGGAGAACCAATTTGTTAATTTATTGCCAGTTCTAATTTCAGATTGAAGGAGGACAATTGGAAGATGGAAGGGGTCTCTGTAACTGGGACGTTTTCTGTCAGATTAAAGGTAATATAATTAATTTATGATAAAATTATGTGTTCTTCATTTCTACGGTTTTTTTTTTTTTCTTGTCAAATTTACTGATTCTTTTAACTGGTCCACTTTTGCATGCTTGGAGTTCAACTATTTTGGCCTCAAATGACTTATCTAACATTCCTTCATCACTTAGCTTACTTTTAACGTCTTTCTCAACAGATTTAGCAGAGGTTACCTGACTTTATTTCTGTAGTTAATTCAATTGTATAACTATTTCAGGCAGCATAGCGGATGGAGATATTGCTAATATAGCTGATGATCATTATCACCGTTACATGGTATTATTCACTATAAATCTGGTCATCTTCTTTGTCTTTTCCATGAAAAGCGCGGAAGGGTAATTTGGGGTTTTTACATTGATTGTAGGAAGATATTGAGATACTCAGTTCTCTTGGAGTTAATGCTTACCGTTTCTCAATTTCATGGAGTAGAGTCCTTCCTAGTATGATTTTTATTTTTTCAATTTCTTTTTCTCCATTTCAAATGCTTCATTTCTTTTGCGTTGGGTTCTAATTTTTGATATAACATATTTGTGATTATGGAGGAGGGAAGTTTGGTGAAGTAAATGAAGAAGGAATCTTGTTCTACAACAAGATTATAGATAATCTCATAAACAGAGGTATGATGCAGAAAGATGATCTCATTCTTATATGACGCCTTTAATGTCTTCTTTTCATTGCACATGCTTCAAGATTTTCTTAAATTTTCACTCCTCAGTTAAATTCAAACTTCTACATTATCCATACGTCTGGTGGTCCACACTATTGTTCAACATGTGAAGTCAGTCTTTAGTAGAATAAAAGTTTATCCAAACACGCAATTAATGCAGGAATTGAGCCATTTGTGACGATTCACCACTTTGACTATCCTCAGGAACTTGAGGATAGATATGGGGGATGGCTTAGCCCTTTGATGCAGTATGTACAATTTCAACTTTGTTGGTTGAATTGCCTAATTACCTTGTGCAGTATTGAGACGTGCTTACGGCTTTGTAGGGCAGATTTTGTCCACTTTGCCGAAATATGTTTTCGGAGTTATGGTGATCGAGTGAAGTATTGGTCTACAATAAACGAACCTAACTTATATTCGGAATTTGCATATGAAAGGGGAACTTATCCACCAGCTCGTTGTTCACCACCTTTCGGTAACTGTTCGGCTGGAAACTCAGATGTTGAGCCTTTGATTGCTATGCACAACATGTTATTAGGGCATGCTAAAGCTGTTAAATTATATCGTGACTGTTTTCAGGTAAGATTTGATAATCAATTAGGGCGAATTGAAAGATTAAACAGTTTATCGTCCTTAAAAGACTGAGGTTCATATTGATGCAGTCTGAGCAAAGGGGTGTGATTGGCATTGTTGTACACTCGTTTATGTACAAGCCATTAACAAGTGATAGACAGGATAAGGAAGCTGCAGATAGGGCCATGGCTTTCAATATTGCTTGGTAAGTGTCATCATCATGGTAAATCGCACAAAACGGTAGACTTGCTTCATTTTCTTATTTTATACAATAGATTGTGCTCAGGTCTACTATCTCAATTTCTGTCTCGTAAGTTGTTTTATCCAATTGAAATAGTCTACGTATACAACTAACTAACTAAATGTATCAATTGGAAGGGACAACTAGGTCCACAGTAATTGGGATAGAAGATCTGGACTCGGTGTTGACCATCTTATTAAACATGCTGCTGGTGAACAACCTGTTGACTAGTTCTTGATCAAGTGGGGTTATAAAGAGTATAAAGCTTCATTGTAGTGATACTAGAAATTTTAGAAGAATGCTATTCCTAAGCGTTGAAGGTCTAACATTAATTGATTCATCATTGTAAATCCTTGCAAATTAATTTTTGTGAGCTAGTTGTTACATCACTGATGATGGGTAAATAATATCTGTGAAAATCATAGTTGCAGATTTTTTGTTCAATGTTTCTAATATGAGATTTTTTACTTCACATTTGCAGGGTTTTGGACCCTGTTGTGTTTGGAGACTATCCTCGAGAAATGCGTCGTTATCATGGAAGTGAATTGCCGAAGTTTACCTCGAAAGAAAGAATGCTTTTAAGAGATAGCATTGACTTTATGGGGATAAATCACTATGCCACCTTATATGCAACGGACTGTATCTATTCCATTTGCATTTGTAATGACACTAGCTGTACCAAAGGCAGTGACCGAGCAATTCGAGGATTTGTGTACACAACTGCACAGAAAGATGGCATTCCCATCGGAGAACCTGTACGGTGGTTTTTATCGTTTCAATGTTTCATTTTGCCCCTAATAATAAACATGTTTTTATTTTAGCATTTATAATATTCTGTAATAATCATTATTCTTGTTTTCTTTCTGAGAAGGCAATTTGTGCATTTTCTTGCAGACGGGAATGGATCGATTCTTTGTTGTTCCACAGGGTATGGAGGAGATTGTTGAATATGCTAAGAAGAGATACCATAACAAGCCAATGATTATAACAGAAAATGGTAAGTAATAATAATATTTATAGTGACTGCTCATCCATCATCAGTGACGTCACAATTAATTCAGAGTAATCATTGTCATCTCAAACTCTACCTTAAGATAACAATTCAATGAATGGATACGCATTTCTTATATGAATACCATTAACTTAATGAGTTAATGGTAAATACGTGTTGATGGGATATGCATAGTATTTTCGTCTTTTTCAATATTAGAAAAGCTAAAGTTCACTGCAATCTCAGGTTATTCGACACCGCGAAACCAAGTTGATGACGACTATCATGATGTAAAGAGAGTAAATTATCACAAATCTTATCTTGCATTTCTTGCTCGAGCTATGAGGTATTGTTATCTCTTCATGATACGACTTTGAAATAAGCTTTTTGGGCTAAAAGATCTCAAAAATTTAATTTACACATGTAAAATTTATCTTTTTCTTATGGTTGAAAGAGTATCTTACATAAAGAAAGGGCGTATCATCATTATTAACTGAAATAGAGGATTTGTTGACATCAATAAATCAATTAAAAAAAATCAAAGTCATTTTCTCAAAGATCTGTTGAAATATATGGTGGAATTGTTTTTTCTTTGATAGTGACATCGGAAAATTATTGAATCATATCTTGTTGTCATCAGGCTAGTTGGAAGTGGACACTTAATGTATTTAAATTAGTAGGTCGAATATTTGTAGCATACTCAATAGGTAGAAAATGGAGTAGCAATTTGGGTTTCTCCCTCACACACGCACAACACGTGGTCAGCGAGATTTAGTGTGTGTTTGGAACATTCTTGAAACTTATATTTGTTTAGAAAGTTATGTTTTAGTTTGAATGGTGGTATATCTTACGAAATGAGTCGATAATATTGGGTTAACAAGTTTGATAGTGCTGGTGAAAATAGAAGCTTGACTTTGACCGAATAGTATTAATTATTTACCCTTCACGATCATCATGGTGGTGGTTGTCATCTTGATGAACCTTAGAAGTTTGATCAGAGTCATTCAATTTGTCTTATTACATATATTTGTATGAAAGCTAGCCGAATAATGCCTCTACTAAAAATATTGACTAAATATTGATTGGTATATAGAAGAGACACATATTTTGTTGTTTCAGGAATGGTGCTGATGTTCGCGGATACTTTTTATGGACATTGATGAATGATTTTGAATGGTCGAATGGATACAGCGTTAAATTTGGGATTTATCAAGTTGATCCTCAAACATTGCATAGAACTCCAAAGCTCTCAGCTAATTGGTTTAAAAGTTTTTTGAGCAATAGTAGCCTCAATCACGTTCATTCTCGTAAATATGTATCTTTGATGAGTAAAGATGTATCAAGGCATCGGTCTGAATGATGGTACTAAGGGCTTGTTCTATGCACAATAATTGTGCATATATAATTTAGATTTACTCGAATAATGTATTAGACGTGTGATTGAAAATTGGAAAAAAAAATATAAAATAATTGTATGAGTGGTTGAAAATAATGAGAGAAGAAAAGTTAGTGGGAAATTATTGTGTATAGAACAAGCCCTAAATAGTTAAAAAGATTGTTGTAATTAATTTGTATATTTATACAATCTATAATGAAATAGTTAAAATGACGAATGAGTTATAATTCTAACTACCCATCAATTTATTTTATGCACAGTACTTCGAGGGCCAAAGATGGGGCCAAAGATGTGAGAGTCAAAGAGCACTTCTGCACTTGATATCCTTTTCCAACCTTTTAATTTAATAAAAATACATTTCAGTAAACTTTGAATAAATTTAAATGAATAAATACAAAATAATATGTCATTTAATTTTCTAAATTTAATATAGTTGCAAATTGAAAAGGCAAAAAATGAAATATGAGGCCGATTTTCTTCCTTAGTAAACGGACTCCCAAGTCATAAAAAAGGACACAATTATATATAGTTTTATTTTAAAGGTTAGTTTAATTATTTACTTATTATCAAAATTAAATTGTATTTCATGTGGAAAAATAGTGAAAATTATTTTATCACGTGATGAATACTACCTTGTTACACTAAGGGGTTGTTCTATCCAAGGGGTTGTTCTATCCAACACAAACTCACACAAATTTTATCAACTTTTTCTCTCTCATTATTTACAATCACACATTCAATTATTTAATATATTTTCCTTAAACTTCAACCATACATTCAACACGTATATTAAGAAAATTAACTTGATCACCAATCAAACATACCCTAAAAGTGACCAGTAAACCTGATGATGGGCCAAAATTGTAGGGGAGTTATGAAGTTTAGGCCCAATGAACGCAAACAGGGAGCCCAAACGTGGTTCGCCTCAAACCCAGCAACTTAGCTCCATCACTCCTTTCTTTCTTTCTTCCTTCTGTCTGTACACAGTCTTTCTTTCTTCTGTCTGTACACAGAGGCTAGCAGAGAATCCATAAACCCTAGTTCTGAAAACCCTACATCACTGAAGCCCCAAAATCATTTATTTGCAAGTACAATTGAAAAAAATCAAGATCTAAATTGATAACATGGCGGGCAAGAACGTGAGAAAAAGGAAACCTTCGGCTCAGCAAAAGATTTATGGCAACAAAAAGCGATTATCCTCCACTAGCAATGACCCATTTTTCCACAACAGTGGTTCGAAGCGGAGGAGTAAATTCGACGATGAAGACATCAATAGTAGCGATGATGGAGGACAGGAATTTGATTCCGAAGAGGAGAGAGAAGCAGTAGCAAGGGGGGAGGAAAATGAAGAGGAGATAGAGGAGACGCCTGCAGAGAAAAAGAAGCGATTGGCGGAGGAATTTTTGGATAGGATGAGGGCGAGGGAGAGGAAACAACAAGAAGAAGAAGATGAATTGGAAGACCAAGGTGCGAGGAGAGAAAGAGAGGGAGAAAGGGATTCCCGTATTGCCAACATTTTGCAGCAGAAGCAGCTTGAGGACAGTGGTCGCATCCTCAGAGCCATCGCTTCCAGGTGACTCTGCTTTTTACATTTATTTAATTATGATTTCTATTATCATTTGTTTTTCGTTCTGTATTGTTTAATGTAAATCCTTGTAGTTTCAAGATTCTGTAATATATATTCTTTTGCTAGAGGAAAGTATTTGAATGCTTAGGATTACTTCGATGACTGCAAAGTAAGATTTACAGAGATTTACTGGCTTTGCTCTGATCAGGGGGATACATTTAGCTTCCAGTATCTTGTTTTCTTTTTCTTTGGAGTGAGATTGGGAGCAGGGCAGCTTTAGAAAAGAGTTGAATACTATATTTTGTTGATAGCTCAGAAATGGATTGTTTTGACTTCTCTTCTCATCTTATTTGAAGGCGAAATTGAGTATCTTTTTGAGGTTTAAACATTGGGGGTGGAATGGAAGAACATGGTTGAGTTGTTATGGCTTGACTGTTGAAATGAATTCTCCTGACTGTTTCAGAAGTTGAATTTTGACTGATTCAATTATTTGATATTTGGCTAATGACGATTTCTGCGATGTTTGACAAATTTATCAACATTGATGGATTTTCTGAATTCTAGGATAGCTGATGTTTGTGAATTTTTACGAGCCAAACTGATTTATGTAGAATGTATCACAATCGATGTCACACCTAACAATTAATATTGAAAATTTCATAATCTTTAGAGTTCAAATACCAGAAACAGGAGAAGGATTTCGAATGTTAGTAAAGCACAGGCAGCCTGTCACTGCTATAGCTTTATCGGAGGACGATACCAGAGGATTTTCAGCTTCCAAAGATGGTAGCATTGTTCATTGGGATGTCAATACTGGAAAAACTGAGAAGTATGTGTGGCCTAGTGATGAGGTGTTGAAATCACATGGCGCTAAGGACCCACAAGGCCAAGCTACAAAACACAGTAAGCATGTTCTAGCTTTGGCTGTTAGTTCTGATGGTCGATATTTAGCCAGTGGTGGCCTAGATCGTCATGTTCATCTGTGGGACATCCGTACAAGACAACATATTCAGGTGCCTCTGTTGAACTATTAATATTAATTAAAACAGATAATTTTTATTTCATTTTAAGTTTAACTATCCTTTTTTTGTTATTTTCAGGCATTTCCAGGGCATAAAGGACCTGTGTCGTGCTTAACGTTTAGACAAGGAACAACAGAACTGTTTTCTGGCTCATTTGATCGTTCTATCAAGATCTGGAATGCAGAAGATAGAACTTACATAAGCACATTATTTGGTCACCAGAGTGAAGTTTTAACAATCGATAGCTTGAGGAAAGAACGTGTCTTGACTGTTGGACGCGACCGCACCATGCATCTGTGGAAGGTAATTCACGACCCTTTTTCTTAAGGGTTTGTTGCCACAATTTTCAAAAATCTTTGTACAATAAGACTATAAATTAATGAAACTCAATAAGACTACAATAAGAGATGATCAAAGAGTAGTTGAACTTTGAAAGGAATTTGTTCATACTCTAATCTTTGTATTCCTAATAGGTACCCGAAGAATCACAACTAATATTTCGAGCTCCCGCATCTTCCCTTGAATGCTGCTGCTTTATTAACAATGATGAATTCTTATCGGGTTCCGATGATGGAAGTATTGAACACTGGAACGTATTACGTAAAAAGCCTGTCCATATTGTAAGAAATGCACATGGCTTGTCATCTCAGCTGAGATCTGAACAAAGACATGATGATGGCTTATCAAATGGCCGCATAGGTAGGTAATTGGTCTTCCTGTTATCCGTGGACATGGTTCACTTTTGATGTTTGCTTAAGCAAAATTTTATCTCGTTTATCTGATCACAGCAAATGATGCAAATGACCCTGTGGGACATCGTTCCACAGCTCTTTCGTGGGTTAGTTCAGTGGCTGTATGCAGAGGCAGTGATCTTGCTGCTTCGGGTGCTGGAAATGGTTCTGTACGACTTTGGACAATTGAGAATGAATCCAAAGGCATTAGCCCTCTATTTCAGCTCCCCTTGGTGAGCATAAATATCATACATTCTTTGTCTTAACACAACTCTATAAATCCTCTATGCTGAAAGTTTCTTATGTTTGAGGCTCTGGTTTCGGTTGCTCATTAGAATTGGATGTGACGTAGGTTGGATTTGTGAACTCTCTGTCCTTTGCAAAATCTGGAAAATTCCTTATTGCTGGCGTCGGGCAGGTAAAATTTTCCTCTTTTCTTTCAAATTTCAAAATTTTACGGAATTTAATTTAATGTGGTTATTTAGGTAGTACTATGTTTTTATCTGACATTGAGGATTTCGTTTTGTACAGGAGCCTCGGTTAGGAAGATGGGAACGAAATACTACTGCTAGAAATGGAGTTGCATTGCATTCACTTGAGCTTTCTTGAAACAACATACACGTGTTCATTTTTGTTCTCTTTTCTGATTACTATCAATTTTGAGCAACGTGAGTTTTGAAAGAAGTGCGAATTGGTACGGGTTTCTTGATCGGGGTCGACTTCTTTGTACAAGCTAATATTGTTACGCTGTGTCACGCCCAATTGAATTTTGTCTCAAATTATCTCTCTGTTTGTACTGGGAAGCAATATTAATGATATAGAGATCCCTTCTGCATTAATTCTTTCCTGAGAGTCACATAATTTTACACGGCTTTGACTTAGAATGCTGTTGCGGGTTCCTTTCGTTTCACGTGTTAAACGGTTCATTATACTTGTTGGTCCCGTCCATCCAATATCACGCGCTATTTATAAATTGTAGCATTTTTGGTATCAACGAAAATACAGTATAGTGACTGTTTGAAGTTTCACACTGAATATTGGTGTTTCGAGGTAATGTGTTGGTTGAAAATGAGGATATTCTTTTTCCTTTTTTTTTTTTTTTTTTTTTTGACAAACAACGATATTCATTCATTCAAATTGGTAAAATATATCAATAGCAGTATAAATTCAATTTCGCTAAAACCACAAAGGGTAAATCTACGAATATATTCACAGCACTCAGGTTAGTGGCATAAAATAGCAAAAAGCCTATAAGTATAAAAAAATCAAAGTGATTGGAACACCCATGCATCCGGATTTGCAACGTTGACACCGAAGTATTGATTGAATTAATGATGGATCGAATTTGATTTACCAATCTGAATCACACGAATAAACGAAATCGCAACTAGACGGTGAAAATCCAAACGCCGCAACAAGACGACAAAATCACAAATAACACAAAGAAAAAATGCAGATCTAAATGGAAAAACCACTTAATTTAATAAAAACAATAAAGAAAGAGATGTAGAGTGGTGATTTCAGACCAAGAAGCCCAAAAATCACCTCCGTTGTACTGTAGTTCAAAGTGAGTTAATAAGAGCGAAAAAGCAACTTACACGATTAGATTTGATCCGTTGGGGCACCATTACGGTATCCACAATAAACTGAATCAGTGATACGTATCCCTTATTGGTGTGAGTTGGGGGGCACAATTAGGGATACATGTCTTGATCCGGTCCATTGTGAGCACCGTTACGGTGCCCACTATGAGCAACAGACCATAACCCATATAATAAATGTGAAAAAGTTTAAAACATGATAAAATGACAAAGCCAAAGTTTGCCAATGGACATTTGCTTGAGTAAAGGTTTGTTGACCACATTAATCTACAAATTGGTATGCTTATTTCGAGTCCAATGAGATCAAACAACTCATTAAAGTTTAACAGGCTCTAATCCATACAAAGAATTCAATTTCCACTTTAAGTGATAACAAATACATTATATGCGGAGTGTTAGACCTCAAAAAGTTAAATGCCAACATCATCTCTAGTCCATCCCCTGCATACTTTCACATGTAGTACCCATGAGAGGCTGAGGTTGTGGGAAAGAGGGGGACCGGCGACGAGGGGGATTCCGACGGTCAAGTTAACGACTTGAAGTGCAACAATTATAAGGGAAGCTAGGGTTTTGTCAGTGCTTACCTTTGCAAATGACGGAAGAAATGGGCCTTAACGGGTCGAGACACATGATGGGCTGAATTGAGGCCCAATAACAATAGCTTTAACTAATGAGGCCCACCTAATTAGTGGAGCTCAATCCGATGAGGCCCAATAATCATAATAAGATACTTCGTCTACGACATGTCTGCCACGGGGTATTCATTTCATGATACTTCGACTTACAATTTTTACCTACGTACCTAACAAATATGCATGTGAAAAGCCTGGCTGGAATGCATGTGAAAAGCCTGGCTGGAATGACGAGTATTTATATGTTCGTGTGTTGACAGTTGACTGGTGGTTATAGAGAGGTTTATCAAGGCAAATTTCATTGAACGTAGAGTAGAGATTGAGGAGGAGGGAGAAGTAAAGAAGAGATGAACTTCTTAGCATTACAAGGTGCGGCATTTGTGGGGCTATGGGCAGTTTCTCTGAGTCGTCAGATATTCAAATTTGCTGCTGAGATGTTGGATTGCATTCTTTCCTCCATGGATACTTGAGAGAATGATAAAATTATGTACTTTAAAGTTTCTTATCTTAGTAACCTGCATGATTTTTAAAGTTACCTTTTTTAGAAAGTTTATTTCTAAAAACGACAAAGAATTAAAAAAATAAAAATAAAAACTTCAGTGACAACATTGAAACTTTTGTTGTCGCAAACCATTGTTATGATTCATTTTCTTTTCGAAAGCATTTCTAGTAATCCATAAGCACATACTCTCGTGTGTTTATTCCAATTAACAGTTACTACTCACATTAATACGATGTATTTATTTAATGGCCACCTCAATTTTCTTATGTGTAAGTTGCTAACATTAATTATTAGCCTTGAATACTAAGTACTAACTACTACGTCTGTATTAGAAATTAACAGACGAATAGGACAGAAAATCATTCTGGAAAAAAAAAAAGAAAAAATAGCTAAACATCAGCATTTATTATGGTATATATCAGAATTACAAAAGGGCACGTGCAGCGCCTATGAACAATGTTAATTAACAAATTGCCACAGTAAGGCACATGATCTGTTTATTTCACAAAGAATTACATGAACTGAAAAAATATATTACAAGAAAATAATAAAGATATAAAAGCAAAAGAATAGGTTGTTGATATTGATAATTATCTTGTCATCAGTGTTTGATTTGATTAATAATTTAATATATATGTTTTTCATCATCTTCAACTTCCATCAAGCTCTGCATTACAATATTTGCAGCATTTGTTACAACATCAGCCCAGTTCCTATCAAAATACAAAAAACAAGTACCATTAGAGAAACAACATTATGATATCTTAATGTAGCAAAAATATATATAATTATGCATATATGCATGCATATACCCACTTGATAGCCAGTCTAATTGCTAGATAACCAAGATCAAAATTAAATAGAATAGCCAGTAACATGTCCTCTTTGGCCATTTTTTTTAAAAGAACACAGATAACACACGAACATAAGGTACAGAGACCCAATACGCTAGTACTCAAAACTATGGTAATTTTGAGCACCGCGGAACTAGATATATACCATACACACACCCCCATTTAGTGAGCGATGCGACATGTTCGTAGATCAGACACCACGAATGGGCGACACAAATTTATCCACATCAATTAAACTATTCTCTTTTTGAAAGAACACACACAACACACACAGCAGGATACAGAGGCCTAGTAGGCTAGTATTCAGAGCCATTTTTAATCAAAACCTTTTAATTGCAAAGAAAATATTCTATATATAGCCATATAGATTTAATTTTGATCTCACCCTTTCTGGGAGTCGAATGTGAGACCAACTGTGTACTTCGCCTCTGCAATTGCCATCTTAAACCTCTCGATCTCCTTTACCGGGATTTCATCATTACCAACAACACCGAGTTCTGAAGGCTTAACGTCGCAGAAAATCGGTATAACTTTCTTCTTCATCTCCATCATGAGAGCCAATTCATGTAGGCACCAATACGACTCACAATAACGTGGCGAAAAAACCAACACCCCGATTTTACAACCCCTTACTGCATCATTAATTTTGTCAAACAATTTGTCACCTGGCTTCATGTTCTTGTTGTCCAAGAACGGACGAATATTAAGCCGGTAGAGATGATCGTATAGCAATGAAGCCACCGTACGCTTCGTGTCTACACCTCTATGATTAATGAACACATCACACGGTGATCGAAAGATTTTGTCAGCAAAAATTTGGTTTCGACTGACATATCTAGTGGACACTGCATTGGGTCGTCGGTAATTTTCGACAGATAAATTGTCAGAGAATTTTCCGATGGCTTTTTCATCTAGGGATCTTCCTAGTAACTCCATTTGGCGAAATCTATTTTTTGACAAATTCTTGGCTATTGAACGCTGCATTTTTTTTTTTTTTTTGGAAAGAAATTCTGAATTCTATGTGTTTGAGAAAACCCTAATTAATGCTTGTGGATGTCTTGTTCATATGGTTGGTTGTGTGTGTATATATATATATATATATATGAGTAAAACGTTGTGTGGAGAAAAAAATTTTATGGTCTTTTTGTATTTTTTTTATTATAAGTTTGACAAAGATTTTGTTGATTTTACGTTGATATGACGCTGTGAGAGACGTGTTTGGGGGAATTTTAATGTTGCCACGATGTAATTTCTTGAGACCAAATTTAAAAATTTTGAATGATTTGACTGCTTCTTAGTTCTTAGTTTGTGAAGTTTGCAGTTTTTTGATCCTTCAAACACGTCTATTTGACCTTATAGTTTTCGATCTGTATATACATTTACAGACAAAAAGTAAATGTCAAAGAAGACATATGCCCGACAAATAGACAAAAATAATTTACCATTAGGCTGCGAATTGAATGTTTCATTGAACGTATTGAAAACTGTTGGAAATGTTGGAGAATTAAGCACAAGGAAACCCTAAAAAGATTTGGGGGAAAAATGATGAAGAACTTGGAAATTAAAAACACCCATTTGAAAACTTAATTAAGCTTAAACATGAATTGCGTTTACTGCGCTCAATCGATATTTACCGTCACGGAATTGAGTGCTTGAAGGCATTTAGGCAAATTATTAAGACTTGAGGTTCCATATTAAAATGTCAGTATGTTAAGAAGAGTGGTCCAGACAGTTATATATTGATTTATTATTTTATATTATTTTCGATATGGTATTTATCCTTTAACACAAATAATTTAATTTGGAGGAGAGCCTTCTTATGAATTCAAGATTTTACTCAACACAAGGAAATTTGAGTTGGCACTTTTGGTTTGGTAGTTGGCACTTTGAGTTTTGAATGAATTTGGAACATAACTATTTCAAGTCATCATTTGATGATATTTACAAGAAGGATCAACATCCATTTATAGTATTATCCATGAAAAGCTATATGGCTATTGAACAAAAACATGTGTTTGATGGATGAAATTATGAAAAGTTGTATCCAAACAAATAATTGGCGGGTGTCTAAAACACACATTTTGATTCATATATACCAAGCAATCTCTTGGTACAAATATTAGGCGATCCCTTAGTTCAACTCAGAAAGGATCTTTAACTATCGACGTGATTTTAGCCTTTACGCATGTTGGACCGAGCGATTACGCATGACTCAAATCATGCGATCACTCTACTGGTTTAACAATTCGATCAAAAATTTTCTCAATTTGGCCTTCATTTCATAATTATATTACATAGTTTCTCTCTTTTATCAATCCTACTGCATGCACTTATAATTTGTATTCAAAGTTCGACAAATAGATACTTGATATAACTTTTTTTTTAAAAAAATTTATGCACATCATATCATTCTCAACATCAATTGCTGAAATTAGTATTATAGTATCATTAGTAGATAGATGCACTTTGTTAGTGTTATAGCATATTGTACTCAAGAATAATAATGGACTTATAGATGTAATGTGGAGTAATATTACTCTTTATAGGACGGAGGCGATTGCGCAGTACCTCACCCATTCTTTGGGACTTGAGGATAATTTCAAATCTCTCATTACAGGATTGAGATCAACTCCACCCAATTGTGATAAATTGACCCTTAGAGTATCTCCAATTGCTTATATCTTATGAAAATATAATTCCATTTGTATAAAAAATGTTTACGTGGCATATTTTAAAATAGACCATGTATGGCACACTGTTTATATCTAGAAAGTACACTAGACATTGTTTACTTTACATTTTGGTTTAATTCTTTTGATTATGTCTCTTCTTTAGCCAATATATTGATGTACATATAAGCAATTACATTTTCAATTCACAACCACCATTGAGCATGTTTTCTTTTCATTTCCATTCTATTTGCATCATCAACAAGAATCCAAAATATACCTGGAGATGCTTTAATTGGAATTATATTATATTATATTATATATATTCAATTACGAGTTGTTTTTACTAATTTAACCTCCTTGGTAAATGTTTATTTTGCTAAACATTAACTTTTGAGGGTGAATAGTGATGAAAATTATAAAATATGTGAATAAAAATAAGCAATGATTTTATAAGTATGGTTAATATTAAAATTTAACTTTTAGTAGATAGCAGACGTTAGTATTTAAAGTATAAAAAATATTAACAGAAACATGGACTTTGTTTATTTGGAGAATAGTATGAGAATCTAGAAAATGAATAATTAAAAAAATGCTACTTTTACACCCATTCTTCACCTTTCTTTACATTAATATAAGATATTAAATCCTATGAAATGAGATAACATTAATGATATATAGTTAAATACATCTTATTCTATAAGATTTTGAAACTTGATATGGACGTTTAGATGTAAAAGCGAGTGTATACATAACATTACTCTAAGAAATATATTTAAAAATAAAATATTTATGAATCTCCATATATTTTGTTAATTCGCTTCTTCTTTTTTTTTTTTAAATAAGTTAATTCACTTTGTCTTCATACATATTTTATAAAATAACTTTTTCACCACTAATTTACGTATATTTACAGATACACTCTTTATTTATACACATATTTTTATATATTTTGTTGAACTTTATTTACGAAGGGCTTATTCTATACACAATATTGAGGATTTACTGGAATGACTTGTCAATATGTGGTTAAAAATTGAAAAAAATATATTAAAAAATATAAAGTAATTGTGTGAGTTGTTGAAAATTATGAGAGAAAATATTAATAGATGTTAGTGAAAACTTTTTGGGTATAGAACAACCCCAAAACCCTTTAATTTGCAAGTATTAAAAGATTGTTTGACAAGTTCCAACCCTCCCCCTGTCATTAAAAAATTATTCTAAAAGAAGAAAGAAAGAGAAAGAAAGCAAGCAAAAGATGGGTTCGACAAAGTATTTTTTTCTTTTCTTATTTATTTATTTATTATTTCTCCGACAAGAATCAAAATTGAATTGTGAGTTGACTCGTCGAAGCAAGTCAATATACTCAGAGAAAATTTTAACACCTTTGTTTTGACGACGGCTGATTTGAGAATTATAAACATTTACTGTATATAGGCTTGTTTGATACAAATTAAATTTAATTTATTTTCTATCTTTTATTAGATTGAACTACTTATATATGTTAATGTTAATTTAATATTTTTTAGGTAAATTATATTCACACCGTAATTTTTGTTTGGCGCACTATATTTTAATTACATTAAAAGGTCTTCACATTTGTCTATTTATAAAGTCACATCGACCTCCACTTTTTTTTTTTTTTTTTTTGGCCCTTTGAATTTCTATATAAACTTTTTCTTTGACGCATTATATTGACGTTTAATGACTAACAATCTTGGTCCGTAATGAATAGCTTCTGTATGAATGAATATTACATGTGTTAGAATGTGTTAGCATTGAAACAAAAATGCATTTTAATGCATTTTTTTCAAATTTCAAATTTGGTCAAACAAATCACATCAATATATCTTTAACTTCATTCATCTGTAATCCATTTCAGGTAATTACTCTCTCTTCCTACTCATAAAAATCATTAGCTAAATCATTACTCTAAGTATTGCCATCATCAGCTGATTTCTGTGATGGGTCTAGGCCCAAAATTTTTTGTCCACTCCAAAGTCCCCACCATGCAAGTAGATAAGCTTTCAATGACTCGAATATTACTGGGCCCAATATTTTCTCATCATATATATTAAAATTTATTTTCAATCACATTTTTTTTATATAACTCATATGTTTTTTATTTTTTATTTTTTTCTTCAACCAAGCATTCTTCTAAAACATCGATTTTTGCACGGGAAAGTCTACAGCAAATGGCTGATAGCAGCAAAACCAAATAAAGCGAAAAAGAAAATAAAGAAATTAAGGACGATTATTTAGTTAATTGTACATTCATTTTTTAAGTACTTTTATTAGCAGTTGAGTAGAATTAATTATTAGGCAAAAATAGCATTTTGCTTGTAAGGCAGCAGTGGAGCCAAGTGGTGGCGGTGGTGGTGGCTTTGGTTGCAATCCCAAATCGAGAGCTGTACCAAAAATCAAAGAATTACATAAATATATAAACCTATTAATAAATTAACAAATGGGTCAAGACAAGAATATGGCCCCTAAGTTGGGATGGAGATTAGGTCATGCCACCATTTACAGACAAATAGTCATTATTTTTCCAGCTAAGGTAGGTAGACTGTTTGTTTCTCCACCCCGTGGAAATTTTTAATACTGATTTGATCACATATATTCTCAATATTAAATGATGATATTAATATAATTATATCATGTTTGGGTGTATATACAACAAATGTCATGATATGCATCATGAAAGTAACAATAAACTGATGAAGTTATGTTAACACAAACATTAGATTACTGTTTGGTAAATATTTCAGTGATTATTAATTTATTATGAGTAAATTAATTTCAAATACATTACGTATCAAGTAAGTACTATATTACAGTGTTCTAAAAAATATGAGTGAAAAAGCGTTGAGATCACGTCTGGAGTCTAAGCGCGCTTAAGCGATAGTGCATGGTAATAGCGCAGTCAATGCGTGATAAAGCGCAAGGCGTGATAAAGCGTGGATGTCAAGCTTCAAGTTTAAGCGTGTTTAAATGAGCGCCTAAACGAGCTTTTTAGAACAGAAATTATAATAAAGGATGACTTTGATATGCTAAAATACTTGAAATCTTTTTTTAACTTCGTTACTACGGCATTTGTAGATCTCTGGCTTTAAAATCCTAAAGTAAGTAGCTCTACATATTATTAATTGCACTTCGAATCTATAAAGTAATGGAGATGAGATTTTAGCCATTTATATGTTGAGGGACATTATTATCACTAAGAAGGAATCAATATGGTGATGATCAAAGTTCAATTATTGCCTCATATTGCATCAAATATTAATGATAAAATTACGA
This sequence comes from Jasminum sambac, assembly GCA_018223645.1. Classification (NCBI taxonomy): domain Eukaryota; kingdom Viridiplantae; phylum Streptophyta; class Magnoliopsida; order Lamiales; family Oleaceae; genus Jasminum; species Jasminum sambac. Next base: position 16,261,043 of record CP073642.1, read on the forward strand.
TAAGATTAGTGTTGAGTAATAATCTGCTTAGGTTTTTTTTTTTTTTAATAATAATCTGCTTACATAAATGTGAAAGTGATGTGCAACCTCAATGTTCACAAGGTTCAAGCTTTGATCACTACTTTTTATCAAACTGCACCCCTGCACTCGTGAACGCCACAAATACAATAATTAACACATAACCAAAGATTTGACTACATAACCAAAGATTTGACTATTAATTACTACTATTTCACTTGGGTCATTTACATTATTAAGAAAATTAAAATAAAATGCTTTAGGTTGAAAATGTAATCCCAAAATAGTGCAAGGCCTTCAAAAATCGATAATTGAGACTTTGAGCGCGTAATTTTATTTCTGGGCTTTTAATTTTTTGTGATTAACAATTACACAACAATGTCAAATTGTAGAATCGACTAGACTTTGGGATGAGTAATGAGTTGGTTCTAATCAAACGCTAGTAATATTGAGCGGTGAAAAATAGTTCCATGTTACGAGCTTCATATGTTATATAAGTTTAAAATGACAAATAAAACTACAAAAAGGCTATTGAAAAATTATTTTTGGTGTAACTAATCATTAGAGACGGGTTGAGTATAAAATTATAGTTTGGTAGACATAAATTAGCAGGTAAAGTTGGCTAAGAATAACAGAAAATTTTATGCACTTTCCATTTAACAAAAAGGAATATCATTTTTTCGTTCTTTTCAAAAAAAGGAAAGAAAGAAAGAAAGAAATTGGCTGCATCAAGTAACCACCAAATAATAACACAAAGAATAAACATTCTCTAGTTGGAGGCAGAATCATGATGTTTGGGCCGGGTCAGGTAATCGGGTAAGGAAGGTGGGTCCATTAACGCTGAAACTGTATCATCCCTTGGGGAAGAAATGGTGGATATCTCTACTATTCGACCAAAATCTGATTTACTTATATTCTTATAACTATCTCTCTCGGCAAATTTATTTCAAAACTCAATAAAATTTGTTATTTTATCAACCAAATCTTCATTCTCTGATTGGATTTCGCCGCAAAAAAGTGATACCGGGTCAGATAAATCGGGCAAGGAAGGTGGGCCCATTAACGCTGAAACTATATGATCCCTGACCGGAGGGAAGATATATTTACTAACTACTAGACCAATGTATTAGCGGATGAATTTTAATGTATTTTTATGAGTAGGAGAGAGAGAGAATAAGTGGAGTTAGATTGTGGAGATTTAATGAGTGAAAAGATATATGGATATAATTTATTTGACCAAATTTAAAATTAAAAAAATCCATGCTGACACCCTTTATATCTGTTCTCATAACGATCTTCCTCCCTAAAATTATTTGACAACTCGGCAAAGTCTGTAATTTTCTCCACCAAATTTTCCTTCTGCCCTCGGATTTCACCGCAAAAAAGGGGTACCGAGACAGGTAAATCAGGTAAGGAAGGTGGGCCCGTTAACAGAGAAACTGTATTATTCCTTACCCATTTCATCACTCCATTACACTACACTCTCTGAGAGAGTAACAGTAAAGCAAAGCAAGTATACCGTATACACACAGTGAACCTGAAGCTGCCATCTCTGAGACCTTCAACCACAAGAATAAAAACATGACAGGACACTGAAATTGACACTTGAGCTACTAAAACGAAGAGAGATAAGAAGAGAGACATTCACGAATCACACGCATAAATGAAAAGTGAAGTGTCGGCATTGAAATCGCAGGACCCACAGTTGTAATCGGATTAAAAAAATCCATCCACATGTGTGATGTGCCTACCTTGATCTCCGCAAATTCATCTGATTATAGAATGTATAGAATATCTGAATCAGGCTTCAATAAATACGAAACTCCGAATAAATTTTCTCTGTCTGTGTGTGTTTTCCTTTGAGCGTGTTAATGGAGTCGAACGCTCGTCTTGATTATGCTCTGTTTCAATTGACACCGACGCGAACGAGGTACATTCTGTGAATTCTCCGTTCTCGATGCGTCTATATAATTTAATTTGATTCGAATTTGACATTGTTATGCATTAATTGGTAATTTTGGGGAAAAATAGGTGTGATCTTGTGATCTTTGCTGGTAAAAAGAGTGAGAAATTAGCAACTGGGCTGCTGGATCCATTTGTTTCCCATCTGAAATCAGCTAAAGAGCAAATTTCAAAAGGGGGGTATTCCATTACACTAAAACCTGCAACCACAGATGCTGCTTGGTTCACTAAAGCCACTTTGGAAAGGTACAGTAAACTTTTATTTACTTATTTGCCTATCTCAGATTGCTTTCCTTCTCATTTTGCTTTTTTCTTCATTAATCTTTTTGATTGTATTCAGGTTTGTGAGATTTGTAAATACACCAGAAGTACTTGAGAGATTTGTGACAATTGAGAGAGAGATAGAACAGATTGATAGTTCAATTCAATCAAATGAGCAATCAGATGTGGTTACAGGGTTGGAAGGTATCTCAAATGAACAAGAATTATGTTGTTTGGAATTCTTAGGACAGGTTTGGTTCCTAGAAATATTCCTAATGATAAAGGCACTTTCGGAAAGATAACAAATTATGTTGTAACTACTTCCTAATATTACTCTACTCGAGTTATAGGTTATTTTATTTGAGTTATTGGCTTATAGTAGACTCAAATACTCTATAATTGTAGATCATGGAATAATCTTGATTTTGCATAAACAATTGGAGATCATTATTGACTCTGTATATTTAATATTTTTGAAATTTAAAATGTTTCATTAGATTATAGTAATATATAAGATGAAGATCAATCCATCTAGAGAAGCTTCATTAACAGCATAATGGAATTGACAGGCAACATCTATGCTGCTGAAAAAAATCCCAAAAGTTTTGTTGCTTCATCTAAGGTATGACATCACCGTTGAAATATATAAGACATGGAATTTCTCTTCATATTTAAGACACGCCTCACTTATTGATGACTAATCTGCAAATCTGAAAACCAGGATGCTGAGCAAGAGGAAAATCCTAAGTAAGTTCTTGCACTTGTCAAAGGCATTTGTGAAGTCAACCTTTTTGTGATTCATAACAATAATTTCTTGCACCCTGGCAATGCGCAGGGTTCGTCTTCAGCATGTTTTGGAAACTCGAAAGGCAATGCTGAAGAAGGAGCAAGCAATGGCTTATGCACGTGCGTTAGTGGCAGGATTTGAGATGGACTACATAGATGATCTTATTTCTTTCAGTGATGCTTTCGGAGCTGTGCGTTTAAGGTACAAAATAATTTTATTGGATTCTTATGTATTAAGTTTTTTCTGGAAATGCTAGTTACTCGGTCCCTCATGAGGATGATACGTTATACATTGTGATTGAGTGAAAACGTGTTTTTATTAATTAATAAAAGGAAAAATTTCTCATACTAATTCTGATCCTTTTCAGGGAAGCATGTATAAACTTCATGGTACTCTGGAACAAAAAGAATGATGACAGGTGGTGGATGGCTGAAGTGGCAGCAATGCAGGCATGTTCCCAAGCTGAGTTCCCATTCTTGGGAACGTCTGGAATTGTACTTGCTGGTGAAGACAATGACTTAAATCAAAATGGTCTAAAGTCTGAGTCAACAGCTAGCCATGGAAGTTTAGACATTAATCAAGGTATAGTTAACCATTTATCCAGCTGCCATTATATATTGTTCGATTCTTCTTTTCTTTGTAAAACATCTTACAGCAAAGCATCATCTGTTACATTTTCATTGTGAATTAGTGGGTCAACAGAGTAGTGTTCCTCATTTTGAGGAGTCTTTTTTTTTTTTGGTTTCTCTCTCTATCCAATTTGGTTGTATGATGATGTCCATACCTTCACCCCTGTGAAGAGTAGAAAATGTGTTTATATTGCATGTGAAATGCAAAATTTTTGGGTGATAAAGAGTTGGCATTGATGATCAGAAACAAGCAAGAAATTTCTAGAAACGGATATGATTGATAAGTGTTACTCCATTATTATTGAGCAGATAATGGTTTGCCAGCAATGTCCAATGTGCAATCAACAGATGGGATAGCTCAAGCACCACCATGGGCAAACTATCCTCCTCAATACATGCAAAATTTCCCACGTCCGCCATTTCAACAAATCCCACCATATCATGGTTATGCTTTCCCAGTCATGCAGGGTGCTCCACCATATTATGCAGGGAGTGTTCCATGGCCCTCGGGCCCCCAAGATTTCAGTCTGGGCCTTGACAGAGGGCCCGAAGATGATCAGAGACACAAATCGTCTTCTAGGAGAAGAGAAAAAAATGGGAATGGAACTCGAAAGCACAGTGCAAAAGGCAATGATGGCGTGCCGATAAGGAATTCCAGCTCTGGAAGTGATTCAATTGATGAGGGGGAGGAGGAGATGAGCCATTCTTCTGGCGAGCAGATGAGGAAAAAGAAGAATGCAAAACGTTCTTCAAGAAAAGTTGTTATACGCAACATAAATTACATCACTTCTGGCAGAAATGGAGAAAGGAGCAGTGCATCTGAGAGTGATTCATCAGATGAAGATGAATTTAATGACCCTGAGTCTCTTAAAAGGCAGGTGGAGGAGGCTGTTGGGTCATTGGAGAAACACCACAAGTCAAAGTCTGGCAAGAACAAAGGACGAGATAGAAGGAAGAAAGGTAGTAGTAACTCAGATGTTGAACATGCAGTTACAACTAATTCCAAAGAAAAGAAGAAAGATGGAAACTGGGATATCTTCCAAAACCTTCTCCTGAGGGATGTAGATGAGAGATCCAATGATCAAGAAAGTTATTTAAAGGAGATGGCTTCTGCAGAACAAAGTGCATCCTCTAATATCAAGTCAAATGGCATGAGAAACCAAAGTGCAAATGATTCTTTTCTTCTGACTGGAAGGGATACTGGAAATTATGTTGTAGCAGACAATATTCATTTTGGAGAAGGGGAAAATGTCCATGGAACAGTTAAGAGGGGAAGCACAAATGAAGATTTCTTGATTCCATCAAGAGATGAAAGATTACAGAAGTACTCCCAAACTACACTGTCTAACTTCGGAACAGAGTCATCCATAGTTAAGAGCCAAAAAGAGGAAAACTGGTTCATGAGTGGCCAAACAGGAACATCAACAAGTCAAGAAGAAAGGGTAGATCACTCTATTCTGTTTGGAAACCAAAACTCAGCCTATGATAACAATCATTTGGAGATGGGGAAGAATAAGAGAGATCTTATTATGGACGACTCTTTCATGGTTCAAGATCGACTGACAAACGATCCATTAGAATCTCAAGCAAAGACTGACATTTTCATGGTTTCGGACATTGTTGGAGCTGGCCAATCACGAGATACATTGCAAAGCAAAGTCGACGCTAATAATTCCTATGAACCAGATGACCTCTATATGGTGCTTGAGCGTAATTCTGCCAGTGATCAAGTTTTGGCATCTTGGAACCCTGAAATGGATTCTGAAAATGTGAATCCATTAGCTGATGCTGTCAAAGGACAGGACAACTCTGGGCAAAGTGATTCTACCCAGCTCCCTAATGGTAAAGGTGGAAACAAGACAACAAATGGAACAGCGAGAGGAAAAGTGGATGGCAAAGCGACAAAGTCAAAAGCTCCAAACGGATCTCTTGGCAGGAGCAAATCTGATATAACACCAGGGGCCAAGAAATCTTCTGGAAGCAGAATAATGAATCACAAGAGCAAATCTGAGAAGGTAAATCCATCTTATTGGCACCTGATTTTAGAATCAGTGGATTTAATGGGATAAGTTCAATTTGTTCAAAAATTTGAATTTCGTTAACACTCTGAAAATGTGTTGTTCTTTCCTCCAGTTATAGTCACTACGTAGAATGATTACAAAATTTTCAGTTGACCTCCTTCTACCATATGTAATGTCATCCTCATCTTCATTTCATTTATTCAGGAAGAAGAAAACAAGAAGAAAATGGAAGAATTGCTGATACAGCGTCAAAAGAGAATTGCTGAAAGAAGTGGCACTAAGGGTTTTGCTTCAGATGCTTCGAATAGATCTTCAACAGAGAGCAAAAGACACACAGTGACCAGAAGAATTGAGAAGCCTAGACTTCAATCGCAAGCTGAAGAGAAAAAGAAGTCAACTAAGCCTGCAATGAAGGCTTCTACAATTGATCGCCTTGCGGCTGCACGGACGACTGTCAAGCCGTCATCAACTGAATCCAAAGTAGGCCCAAGTGGAAGAACAACCTCAAATGGACTTCTTGCTAAGAAAACTTCTTTGTCAAAGAAGATGGCTGGAAATCAGAACAAAAAAGCTAGTCCAAACAAGGTCAATAATTCAGAGAAGAACATTGGTACAAGGAACGCAAAGGGTGAAAGTTCTGTATCTGATGCTCCAGAAAGAGATCACTTAGATGCCAAATCATCCAAATTAGAGAAGTTTAATAGTGCCAAAGCTAACGTTGAGGTTGATGATTCTAATGCTGTCAAGGTGTTACATACTGTATCCTCGATCGAGAAGAATGAGGAACATAGAATTTCACAGAAAGATCCTGCAAATACTTATACTCCTGTATCTGAAGCTCCAGGAAGGGATCACATAGATGCCAAAGCATCCATGTCAGAGAAGTTTAACGTCGCTGAAGGAGCTTCATCTAAGGTTGATATTGATAGCTCTAAAACTATCAAGGTGTTACATACTGTATCCTCAATCGAGAATAAGGAACATAAGGTTTCTTTCAAAGATCTTTCAGATGACAAGAACCACATTCAGGTTTTTTCTAATGAAGACTTGATTTCTTCTCAAGACCAATCTTCAGAAATGGAGCCGTTGACTGGTATTTTTAAGGCATCTGAAGCATCTCAATTTAGAAATGGTGATAAAGCACAGAAAATACCTATTTCAACTGAAATTTCTGCTGTGAAATTCTCGAATCCACCTCTGAGTAGTGAAATGAGTCCAGAACAAATTCACTCCAGAAAGAAGTGGAATGACAATGAAAACCTCCCTAAAGTCACCAAAGGCATCCGAAAACTTCTTTTTTTCGGTCGTAAAAGCTGATACTTGTGCCAATGCGTTCCATATGGCTGTTCTGAGGAGCTTCTACTTCTAGCCAGTTAAATACTCGGAATTTGATTCACAGTAAGCATCGGCGATGTGTTTGCATGTAAGGAAGCCAATTACCTCCAATGCACAATAAGGCCTTGGTTTGCTGCCACATGATGAATTATACTTATTTATTACGGTACAATTGGAGGAAACTTAAACAAGGGAGTGGTCCCCGGTTTTATAAGGTCAATAGATTTGAACCATGATCTGACACCATACGACTTTGTGTGCATCTTCTCTATTCCCCTTTTCTTTTTTGTTTGTTTGATTTGTATATGTTTGTTGTTCAATGGTTTGCTTGTGTAATATAGAATGGGGAGTGTTGCTTTTTTCTTTTACGTCTTTGTTCGGTTGCAATGTAATTCTTTGTTGGCAGAGTAAATCCTTTATAGACATTCACCAGCTTAATCAGTTCATCTCATAGCATCTCTTTTACAATGTCATTGCATCGTCTTTGTTGATAGTACTTTCCTTTTATATAGGACCTTCGCAAATATCATGTGGTACTTTCTTGTTTGAGGTTTCATTCTGAAAATAAGATGTGCTGTGTATAGTGAACTGCATTTAGAAAATTACAGCACACATTCTGTATAAACATCTTTTTCTAACAGTCAAGGAATGAAGACAGGAAATGCTGTCTTAAAACAACTAAACAAGTAAAAAATGTAGGCCCATCAAGCTTTCTAATTTCTCCTAACTTGTCTGTCCACTTACGAAGTCTTCTATTATTTGAAAATTTTCCTGACTGCCCTTTTTATTGAGATTTGTAAACTTGGCTACCAAGTCGTCATAGTCTGGAAGCTTTGGATGGACGTACCTACGGTCAAGTCTGGAATTTTCTTGTTGATTCTCCAAAATACTCTTCTTGGTGTAACGCTTGGAGCTTACATGTGCGAGTGCGACCCAAGTGTTCAAAATAGAACGCTCATGTCCACCGTTATAATCTTTCTCAGGTAAGCTGCTTATATCTTGAGTACCATTTGGTAGATGCATTGACAAGAAACCTTCAGAGCTTTTCTGACTGGTGATTTTATTAGTTTCTGTGGATGTAAGAGAGTCAGCTGTGCTGGCCATGCTGTTGAATAAACCATTCCAAAATGTTCCCAAATTTCTAAAGTTTCCCGAAAGAACTTTTGTTGTTGAGGCCTGTTTTTGACTTTCTGAACCACTATCATCACCACCGGTTAAATCCATGAATTCATCAGTCATTGTATGCTTGCCAGATTTAGTTGAATCATTGCCATGGAGCTACAAGAGAAATATATATATATATATATATATATATATATATATATATATATAGTCATTACAGTGTAGAAAGTGTAATTTGACTGCAATGTTCAAGTGGTAAGGTAAAACCAATGACTCACCTCCCCTGCCAGTTGTTTGAATTCTGTTGAGATTTCATCTTTCAATTGCTGTTTTACTTCTTCAGTTACTGGTGATATTGTGAGATTGTGTTTCATCTCAGAGTTCACAAAATTCCCAGGTAGCAATTCTACATTAGCTCTTTCAAACTGATGACCGAAATGCCCTTTGAAGAAGTTTCTTATCCAATGTAGCTCATGCAATTCTCCACATCTGGAAGCCGCAAATATCAGAGTTGAAATTGCTTCGTTCACCTCAACAGACAGCTTCCTGCAGAAACAAGGCATTATATACACTGCAGCTAATGAGGATCCAAACGATAAATTTTTTCAATATTACCTACTCTGGCTAATATCATTAAGGTTAGTGCAAATACATTCACAAAACCCCTCGAGTTGTTCGTATGCATATAACCTGCAGTAGTCTCTGTAGAGTTTTTCAACCTGGAAACATTATAGTGTCATAGTTTAATACTTGCAAACAGAAACTCGAATAAGAAATTTTGCATAGAATTTACCCGTTTTGAAACCTCGTGGTGCAAGCCATTCTGCAAAAGTTGAGCAATATCAGCACGGGATTGCCCGATGATGGCATTTATTCTTCTTTTCTTGACCATTAAATGTCTCCTAAGCTGCTCAGTCAATCTTTTGCTGCAGAGTTACAGAAAAAACTTCAATGATTCTACTTTTAACTAGAATTATGTACTACTTCTCATTCAAAAAAAAAAAAAAAAAAGAATTATGTACTACTAATACAGGGCCAAAAGGGGAAAAAAATGAAGTAACATAGGACACATTTGTTACCATTTGTTAGCCTTTCTCCATTTCTTCACTTTGATCAATCCTAGAATGCTGTTAAAAATATTCAAACCCATTTTCCCTTGTGAAGTATTTAAGAAGAAACCAGGGGGGATAGAGCCAAAATCCTTGATCCTTAAAGTGAATTCTTGAGAAGAAATGCGAGCTTATATTAAGGAGAAATTGTATTATTTGTTTCCCTTTTTGCTTAACATAAACATGGTAATAAATAAAACATATGGTAAATGGCAATCAAATATATGCATGAAATCTTTCCATGTTTGAACGGATGAACCCATATTACCTATAATAATGTTACTGCTGATTATGAAGGGTCACATTTTTTCTCTTTTTCCGTTATATTCTCCTTTCTTTTAGAGTTTTAACGCGTAATCTCGATAGGATTGTCGAACTTTTGTGGAATCACATACTCTTATTCTCCATGCGAATAACTCTAGTTGTGCGTAGGTGTGATCCGGTGAGAAATATTTATTTCGTGGAGTCACTTTACAATGAGTTACAAAGTACATTGTAGATTTGTATTTAAGAAAGCAGTAGATTTTAGCGAATATTATTGCATTCTATGTTATTAAGACTTAATGTGACAAGTAATTTGGAATGTGAATCCTAATGATTTCATTACATTTTTCTTGTTTGCTCTATGTAACACATCTAATATTACATCAAAATATATGCCATGAGCTTGTTTGACAAAAGCTTTACTTGAGATGAGAAATAGTTAAAAAAAAATATATATATAGGACAAGTAGAAAAATGTAAAATGTAAAATTTAATATTCATGGAATATATGTGATTGAAAATGAGTATGAGAAAATTATATTTTTTTCTTAATCAATCTTATAATACTATGTGTGGATATTTCGTCTATTGGAAAGAAATGCGGATGTTTAGGAAAAAATTACATGCATTAAAAAGGAATAGATCTCATAGTATTTTGTTGGATTAGAACTAATTTAAGAACACTAGTTACTACCTAAAGAATGGTTGGATTAAATTTAAAGCCCTCAAATTGGCGCGACGATCAATAATAATAGGCCACACACCACACACCACACACATGGACATAGCCGGATTTAGAGGACTCTAGCCCAGGTGAATCCCTTGGCCTGGCCCAATGTGGAGATAAGAAATGGATTAAGGGTAATTATACTCACACTACACAATATGTTATGTGCACCACATTTTAATTGTGTGAAAAAGGACTTCAACTTTATTTATAACTACAATTATGTCCTCAATTTTTTGTTATGCTTTTTATAATTAAATTTTACTAATTAACTTACTCTCTACATAAATATTATTTCATATTTAAATATTGTGTTGGCATTCTTTGAAATTGACAAACAACTTTCATATTGTCTATTATAGCTTATATTATGTAAAATTTTCATAGATAAATAAGTAATATAATGTCTAAATAAATAAACTGCTAAGGCAAACGCTATTTATACAAATCAAATTTATAATTAGTGAAACATTAGAAATAATAATTGAACAAAAAGAGTTAGAGACGTAATTAAATACAAAAGTAAACATTGATAACCTTTAAGATAAATAAAATGTGGTGTACTGATTAAAATTCGTAGTGTGAATATAGGAAGTGTTAGCATGTCCAAAAAAATGCATTTTAATGCATTTTTTTCAAATTTTAAATTTGGTCAAACAAATCACATCCATCTATCTCTCCCATCATTAAATCTTCACCATCCAACTCCACTCATTCTCTCTCTTCTTACTCATAAAAATACATTAAAACTCATCCGCTAACACCCTTATAATTAGCCATGGATTAATTGTGTTGATTTCTTGTAATAATTGGATTTTACTTAATGCTAAAAAATAATGGAAATTATTTATCATGTGAAAAACAGAACTATAATCATCATAAAAATTTTTAGAATTATCTAAGTTTGCCCCCATCAGTTTGAGAGGGGGTTGTTGGAGATAAAACAGTTGGGCATCTATGAATGATCGGGTTCTCACTCCAAAGACAAGGATTCGCAAAGTGGATAGAAGATTTTGCTAATTTATATGCAGCTTCATTTGCATCTCTCCCCTAGTGAAACCAAGCGAAAAGTCCCTACATTGCGGAAATACGGCCGTAATATTCATTAATAAGAACTCCATAACTCATGAGATTTTCTTCGCTCGATTGTATTGTGATATTTAAGAAATTTCAATCAATCAACAAATTTATGTTAATTATCAAAATGTGATGTTCTTAAAAGAAAGAACCTGCAATTGTGATACCAAAAACTTAGTTTGTACTTTTAACCCATAAAATTTAGTTTGTACTTTAAAAGGTATAAGGTGCATAAAAAATATGGATGATAATGTGTTGGTAAAATACAAGGAGATTAAACAACGGTGGCGAGACTATTTTGATAAACTTTTTAATGGGGACAACACTAGCAGCTTCGATGATATTACAGCCCCCTTAGAGGATACCAATCGTATTTTTACCTAGAGGATCAGTGAAGGCGAGGTTAGAGAGGCTTTAAGAAAAATGAAAGTTAAGAAGACTGTCGGTTCGGATGGTATCCCAATTGAGGTTTGGAAGTGTATGGGGGAGTTAGATATAAGGTGAATAGCCAAACTCTTTAACAAGATCTGGTGTAGTGGAAAAATGTATGAGGAATGGAGAAATAGTACTGTGATACCGTTATATTACAAGACTGTTTCAATTATAAAGAAATAAAACTTATGAGTCATACGATGAAGTTATGGGAGAGAGTAATTGAGCGTAGGTTGAGGCGCATTGTTCCTATTTCAGAAAATTAATTTGGGTTTATGCCCGGTCGATCAACGACAGAAACAATTCATCTATTGAGACAACTAATGGAGAAGTATAGGGTTGGAAAAAAAGATTTACTTATGGTTTTTATCGACCTGTAGAAAGCTTATGATAGAGTACCTAGAGATGTGATATGGTGGGTTCTGATGAAGAAGAATGTACCTCTTAAGTACATAAATATAGTTAAGAATATGTATGAGGAAGTTGTTATGAATATTTGAACATGCGATGGGATAACTGATAGTTTCCCGATTACGATAGGGTTATACCAATGCTCCACACTCAACCCTTTTTTGTTTGCTATAGTTATGGATGAGCTTACGAGACATATTCAAAATAAGGTACCATGGTGTATGTTATTTGCAGATGATATAGTTTTAGTAGAGAAAATCAGGACAGGTATAAATGATCAGTTAGAACTATGGAGACATACATTAGAAGCTCGTGGTTTTAGGTTAAACAAATCGACAATAGAATACATGGGGTGTTTATTTAGTGGCAAGAGTAAAGTGGATCCTCTTGTGGTTAAATTAGGTAGTGAGGTGGTACTGAAGAGTGATAATTTTCACTATCTATGATCCGTGGTTCAAACCAATGCTGACATAAAGGATAATATAAATCACAGGATTAATGCTGGATGAATGAAGATGAGAGGTGCTTCAGGGATTTTATGGCACCATAATATGCCTTTGAGACTAAACGGAAAAGTTTATAGAGCAACTGTAAGACCTGCTTTACTATATGGTAGCGAGTGTTAGACAGTTAAGAAGGCAGATGAACAAAAATTGAGTGTTGCAGAAATGCGTATATTGAGGTAGATGTGTGGTAAGATTAGGAAGGATAAAATTACCAATGAAGAGATTCGTGATAGATTAGGAGTGGTCCCGATTGAGGATAAGATAAGGGAGAATCGATTAAGATGGTTTGGACACATACTGCGGAGACCTGAGAATGCGTCCGTTAGAAAGAGCGAGAGTATTAGGATAAGAAATGTAAGAAAAGGCAGAAGAAGACCGTTACAAATGTGGATGCATGTAATTCGTAAGAACATGTCTGTTAAACAGGTAAATTTTTTGGCCAAATTTTAGGCCTAAAATTTGGCCAAAAAGTTTGACCGGCCCCACGACATTCAACGGTATCGCAAAAATTTTGAAAAAATTACCGGAGCTCCGTCTCGTCTTGCTTAATCTAGATCCGGTCCCGAATTTCAAATCGAAGATTGGACAGGATTAAAAAAGGCCTCAGGAGCGCCGTAATTATGGCGCACATCCTATGGTGGTGTACATCCTATGGTGGTGGGTTCAGATAGATTTTTAAGTTCAATTACATTGAAATTATGACAGGTAAAGATAATTTTTATGAATAGTAATTTGTGAGACGTGTAATTGAATTACAGCCTCAATGACTCAATCCATTTGATATTTGATATTATATATTCTAACTTGTGCTGTTAAAAAATTAAAAACGGTAAATTCCTCATTGACGAAGACCACGTGCTAGTTTGCAAGTTTCAAGATTTAGAGCTTGTTCGGTTGCAAAGGATATAACCATGCACGATATTCGTAGAAAATATGTGGTTAATATTGTATTAAAAAACGTGTGTATAGTTGAAAAGAGGAGAGAGAAATTTTTTTTTCCTTACTCTCCAACCGAACAAGCCCTTATACTTAAAAAAGTTTTGTGTTTGCGAAGAGTATTGAGTTGAATGCACAAACTCATGTGCTGTCCAATTTAATTATCACTTCTATCATTGTGTTTCAATATTTATCGTTGTTATAATTTTGACAACAGTTGTTGACTAACCACTGAACATACAGAATGAATGTGTTAAAGTCACATATTGGAGTTATAAGTTAGTTAAATGTTAAATTTCTGTCTTTAATGGATGTATTTAGATGGATGCTAAAATAATCTTTTTGGTTGCATGTCAATTTTTGTTTTAATTAAATTTAGATAATATTTTAATATGTGATGTGATATATTTATGCATTAAAAAATTTTATTTTTTATTATTTCTTTTATTGCTTACTTCTTCGTTCACACATGATTTGTGATAGCTAAATTAAATACTACGTATCTCCATTTTAGATATCAAACACTAATTAAGTTTAGGCTAATTATATCAACACCAAAAAAATTATTTGTGTTATAAAAGTATAGAAACAATAGAGAGAATTTAGAGAGAATGAATTCTAAGGAATTCTCAGGAATGAATTTCATTAATAACTGAAGCCCTATTTATAGGAAAACTTCGAATGGCACAATCGTAATTACATAATTTCATCAAGGGTATAATAGTCATTCACATATAATAATTACATCTTTTACCAAATTATTCCTCCACCAAATTATTCCTCCACCAAATTATTCCTCATAATTCATAACCACCAAATTATTCTCAATTATTCATAACACTTCAATTATTATTCATAACACTCCCCCTTGAATGACTATTAATACAAATGTCTTCCTGACTGTTTGGAGAAAAATCCAGTGGGAAAAAACTTCCAAAACGATTGCGAGGATAGCTTGGAGTGGTTATATCTTGTTTCATCAAAACATTGCTCCCCGATGTCTATCGGCATATGAGTATTCACGTCTTTGCTCGTTAAAACCTTGTCAAGAAAACCCGAGTGGGAAAAAACTTGATCGAAGGAAAAAAGAGTCACAATTTGCTCCGCTTGATTTCATATCTTGAGAACTGATATCTTTACTTACGGTAAATGATTTCAATATCATCATCGTTTGAATCTAAAGCATTAGCTCCATTATAACTTGATCCAATAGATACCTGTATCAATTTCTCCTATCGTTCTCAATATACCATGAATATGCCTCGTTAAAACCTTATTAGGAAAAACCCGTGGGAAAAACCCTAATGAAGGAAAAAGAGTACATTATTCATGTGAATACGCCTTTAAAGTTGCCTCATTAAAAACCTTGCTAGGAAAACCCAATGGGATAAAACCTCGGTCGAGGGAAAAAGAGTGCAACGCGTATTTTATACAAGTATGTCTGAAGCATTTCAAAATCTTTCATACATTTGTATGAGTATCATATACATTGATTTTATACTCTTCTGTTCATTTAGAGTGCATCAATTTTCTTACACAACTACAAAACATTCACCATGAACACATGTCTCCAAATACACAATTTAAAGCATATAAATTCATTGTAAAAACATGTAAACATATAAGTAAACCTTCATAACTAACTAACATTTAAAATATATCATTTAACATTTAATACTCACTTAATAGGTTATTTCATTCCCAGGGCTTAGTTCACCCTTTAGGTACTCATAAACACTGGGTTTAGCTCATCCGATCCTTTAATTTCCTTTTCAAGAATACACACACAATCGGTAATTTAACTTTCATGAGCATGCAACATATAATGACCACCATGCTTATCTTTAAACTTGAGCATTAGTCATCATCATCTCATCATCTCATAAGTTAAGGATTTCACATTCACCATTTATCATCTTCAATATATCTCAATATTTTCATTATCATTGATCATATGTAGCGCTACATTTTCATATTGTGTCGACACTTTTCAATTTCATTTCTTTCCCCATATCGACATAACTTATCGAGATATCTCATTATCAATTCTCTTGTAGGATTACACAATATAGTTATGTCTATATACTCTTCAAGAGCATATGCCTCCGTTATTAAGACCATCTTTTATAATTTGCTTTGATATATATGTTTGGGGAAATCTCATAATATCAACGCTTCTGGCGTGCTAACTTATCAAAGCATCTTAACTGATATATGTGATTGTTCATAGTATCTTTTATGCATCTTTGAACTTCAAGTTCATATTTTAATTGTGAGGATATAACATGATGCATTTCACATATCATTTTCAACCTTTAATACTCCCCCTCATCTTTGAGAAAATTTAGAACACCAAAACTCATACAGTTGGTATGATTTTAATCATATATGTTCTCATCATTCACTTAATATAGAATTTAGGCTAGTTTGCATTCTATTCTCGATATCGGCAATTTATTTGAGGACTTTAAATAATTTGCCATATAATATCCCACTTGTATGCATACTCAAATCCTTGAGGATTTATTCAAGTATTGGGATATACATTTACTAGCTTTATCATTAAATCTGAAAATCATGCTCATACCGTGAGCAAATATTTAAATAAATTTCGAATCATATACACATGTGACTATCTAGTGGATCCATATCATAATATCTAAGTAGTCACATGGAGGATGAGTGGGCCCATATTTCTCATCCTTTATTCCGGATATATTTGGGATTTATTCCCAATATTGGCTAGTAATGATTTCATCATTTATCGAGAACAATCATTGAAGAATTCTTTTAATTCTTCACTTGAAATATTGATTTCAATAATTATTTAAGCGGGATGGTCGGTCAGGTTTTGCAAGCGGTATTATTGAACTTCTAGTTCAAGAAATTCTTATATCGATTTCACTAGTATCAGTATAGTGCTCAACATGATTTATCATAGAAACAATTCACCGACATATTCCATCATCTTTTGGTGACATTATTGTCTACTCTTGTTCAAACACGAGTTCTGACTCATACGCATCACATCCGAGCTATTATTTAATTCGAAATCGTAGCTCTTACGCTTTATTTAAAATCGGAGTCTTATTTCATACTGGCGTCGTATTATTCTATAAATAAATCATCAAAATTATTGCAAAATTCATCATAACAAGGGTCTATACATTATAATGGATCATATGCTCTCAAATCTTCGAAAATACTATCCATCACTACTGATCAAAATCCTAAAAGGATTTATCGATGTAAATTTGGAAAGATTAAGGATGCTAATGAATAAGGGTATCCCACAAGATATCCGATACTTGATTGAAGCAAAGGTTCGATTATCTGGTGAGGTTTCAATTCTTTCTAAATACATGCCTGGTATGGGTAAAAGTAGTTTTTCAAAGAAGCGGAGAGCAAAGATTAGAGGATGCTACAAGTGTGCTCGGTGGACATGTGACACTCGATGTAAATCTGGGGTACTTGTCCGTAAATCGAAAGATAAAATAGCATTCATTAAGGATGGATTGAGTAAGGAGCCTTTGGATGATATTCAACAAGGCTCTTGAGACACATCCTAGTGGACACGTGCAAGGTGAGCTAATGGCCTTATGGGCCAAATTCAAAGATCAACAAACGCATTCAGTCTTGAAAAACTTACTTTAGAAGATCCTGTTTGTAAATTTAGTAGAAAAATTTAGCATAATGATTTTCCCATATTTATGTAAGAAAGCTCGGTGTAATAACAAAGATCAATATATTTCTTTTATTTGTAAATATCGTTTTCAATTTTAAGATATATATTATTTTTCAATCAATGATACTATATGTCATATCACTAAAGAAAAATTTCTCGCTTTTTCTTTCATATTTGTCAAAAAGTAAATAGTGCACTCAATTATTGGTTTTAAAATTTTTCTTTAAATAGAGGATTCATATATCTCTCATGTTGAAAATATAGTGCAAAAGAGAGATAGGAGTAGAGATGGATGTGGAGATTTTAGAATCATCTCATACAAGTCACTTTTACCTCGCCATATTAAAACCGTATGTATTCTTGGTGGATCTAAGCTGGTAGGCCATATCCAATATGTGGATATGGCAAACCAACTCAGAAAAGAGTTAGGGAGACAAGAAATCAATATACTATACGGAGGAACCAACAACAAACTTTTAGCTAGACTTATAATGGCCGACAATCATGGGGAATAAGAGTTTGAGCGTAATACCTTTCCATATAGTTGGATCTAATACTCGAATTGGAGCTAGCTCTACCATGGGTCCAGCGGGGTTGGGGCTACAAGCGCAATCCATCCACAATTGCATGATGTATATGATGAATAATAGTGATGCTTTCATTGTCCTTCCAGTGACTACAACACAATCGGAGGAAATATTCAATATAGCCTCGTTGTACAGTGGAACTTTCATGTCAAACCAATAGGTTTGTTGAATATTAATAATTTCTTTGATGGCTTACTAGCGTTTCTAGATCGAGTGTAAATAATAAGTTTATCTCTCATTCAATGAGAAAAATACTTATTTCTGCTTAGCATCTTGTTGATGAACTACTCATCAAATTTCATGCATATGTTCAAGAATCTGTGGAAGCCCAGTCCGTCGATCACGCATCACCGTGTCAAGCGAAAAAGAAATTCGGATCCTTTAAATATTTCATTATGAATCCTAATGTTGATGGTGGCAGAGTTACGAGTATTTATACTCTCGAGACGCATCCTCATTTATGGATTCGATATGTATATTCTTTTGCATTTCTATATTTTCGAGTGTTTAATGCCATCTTTTGATATTCTCAATATGTTCCACTTAATTTGTTTGTACTTCTTACGGAGTAATAATAATATCATATTGGCTTTATTCAAATACGTAAATCTAGTGATTATGCTTCTTCAAGAGCATTTTATTCTCATATTAATACAATCTCATATCATCGATGAGATTACTTCATATAATTTCTCCATGCGATATATTATCTTTGATTTATCAACATGGGATCTATTCAAAGATTTTACTTTCGTCTATTTATCCAATGGTAACTTCAAGTACTACTTGCTCAATTTTCTCCATTCATATTCGGTATATATGAATAAGTAATTTTATTCTCATCGTCTACTTCTTTGAGTATGATTAGAATATTTGATCAACTACTTCTTCCGAGTAGGATTAGTTATAACCAATCGTGTAGTATAACCCACCACATTGGAAATATGCACACCAATCGTGTGGTATTACCCACCACATTGGAAATATACTCAAACTATAAAGTGCATAAATTTAAATTGCAGAAATTAAATTTCCTCCAATAGGTGGTCGAACCTACCTTATGGGAATTATTGCAATAAATATAAATCTACGAATTTAAATAGCAAGAATTAAATTGCATAATATTTAACTACTTCTTCAGAGTAGGATCTTAGTAGAAGGTATTACCCATCACTTAGCATATAAAGTGCGTAAATATATAAAACCTTCCGTTTAGTGACGGTTTGAACCCATCATCAAGTAGGAGGTATTGCAGAATTAAATTGCAGTAAATAAAGTGCGAGAATTAAATATTGAACTGCTTACGGGAGCAAATTTGTTCTTCTGAACAAATACTGCATTACTTACAAGAGCACACTTATCCTTCTAGAATAAGTACATTATGTAATTGAACTCTTGGGAGTTACATTAATATTTCGATCTTTTAACTCAAATGGACTTCAAGCCATTTTATATAATCAATGGATTTAGAATTTCTTCATGAATATTCTATCCATTTTTCACTTGTCGTCAAAATTAGGTCGGTTTTACCCTAAGGGTAAAATTGTCCATTCCACCGCATAAGGTAAAATTGTCAAAAATATTTTATCAATGTTTTACGATTGGAAAATTATCTCCTTTCTACTTTCAATTTATCAATATCAAAATATTCAATGACTATTTTGTAACTTTTTCAAAGTTGGTGTCTTGATTTGTAAATTTTGAAAGTTTGATAATAACATATTTCAAAACGAGTTATTACCCTATCAATGTTTGTGTCAAATCGAAGCTCTCGTTAAATCGAGTATAATGGAGTCGAGAAAATTTGATTTTGATAATGTATACTCCTTATATCTCGATAAAGCGAATGTTATAGTTTAATATATTATTATATTATAAAATCATATGATTTACCTTTTTCCCTTTCTCTAATTATTCCATGGATGAGATTTACTTGCAATCCATTTACGTGATCGGAAAATTCTTTGGACTCCATTCTTCCAATTTTGGAATTTGAACATCTCCAAGCGGTTGTGTAGAATGAGGAATTGTAGGAGAAGAATATGAACAAAGGGAATTTTCAATGATGTATTTGCAAAGAGAGAGTTATTTAGGATTGATGAGGATGAATTAATTCATTGGTAATAATCCAGCTTCGACATCTGAAGATCATCTATAAGATGCAATCTGTAGAAAGATACTTCTTTCATATTACTCAAAGGGCTTTGAGACTACGTCTTGATAACGTGTTATAAAAGTATAGAAACAATAGAGAGAATTTAGAGAGAATGAATTCTAAGGAATTCTCAGGGAATGAATTTCATTAATAATCAAGCCCTATTTATAGGAAAACTTCGAATGGCACAATCGTAATTACATAATTTCATCAAGGGTATAATAGTCATTCACATATAATAATTACATCTTTTACCAAATTATTCCTCCACCAAATTATTCCTCCACCAAATTATTCCTCATAATTCATAACCACCAAATTATTCTCAATTATTCATAACACTTCAATTATTATTCATAACAATTTGGTACACCACTTTTTTAAGTAATTTCATTGTTTACTAAAATACACATAATTAAAAGTACTAAAACAACCTCTTAATTATTTCCTTTTAATATTTATGTACAGCGCAATAAACTTTAACCTATCTATTAATTAATTTATGAATACAACACACTAAATCTTAATTCATTTATTGATAAACCCTAATTAAGATATATAATGAATAATTGTATTGATATACAATAATAATCGATAGATAAGTAAATAACATTAAGCCATTAAATAATAATAATAAATATATAAAAAGTTATGATAACAATCGATAGATAATAATGAATATTGATAAATATATATATATATATATATATATATGGATTAATCTGTAATTATATGTGATTAGACTTTAATATATAGATTAGGCTTTAATAAATTACAACCTAATCTAATATATATATATATATATATATATATATATATGTATATATATATATATATCTATATACATTTAAAAATGTGTATAATTAATATAATCTATATAACTTATGAGTTGTAAACTGGTGATTATATGGATGGTAACTAAGCCTAATCCATGATTATTTTTAAATTAAGACCGTAACTTGTAATTATAAGTTATATATGGTTTATGCTTTAATAATTTAATTATTTTTATTATTTAAAAATTAAATTTAAAAAAAGTGTAAAAATGAACTAAGAAAATATTTTTCGATTAAATAATTTAATTAATATAATCTAATTAATTGACATAATAAGATTTAATAACATTCCTATTTTAGTTGATTATCAAACGTGAATCTAGTTATTAAAGGAAAAAATCGTGTGTATGCATGATTCTCAATTTGGAGGACTAAGACTGTAAATATAAGATTGCAAATAAAGTTTTGGCGGGAAAGGACTAAAGATACAAATACTTAGCTATTCTTAATATATAGATATAGATTAGAACATGCCACGTTAATATCAAATCAATATTCAATATATATATATAAGAAGCAACTCTGCAAAGTATTTTCCCACCAAAAAGTATTTTATGATAATTATGGTAATTGTATTATAGTAATTACAGTAATTGTATAATATATATATATATATATATATATATATATATATATATATATAAAAGAAGTAACTATGCAAAGTGTTTTCCCGCCAAAAAGTATTTTATGATAATTATTGTAATAATAATAATAATTATTATTATTATTATTATTATTGCTTGTGGAGAATAAATTTTCTTTTAAATTGAGTATTTTTAGATAGTTTATTTTTTCTTATAAGTGGTTTTTTGCGTTCTAACTGCTATTTAATTATGTAGATTAAATGTTATTTTAATTAGCATTATCTTTTCTTAAAATTTTTTGAACGAGATATAGTATAAAATGTATGGTAATCTATATATATATAAAAGAAGCAACACTGCAAAGTGTTTTCCTGTCAAAAAGCATTTTATGATAATTATGGTAACTGTTTAATAATAATAACAATAATAATAATACTAGTAATTGTTATGTGGTAAATTTTATAACTGTATTATGTTAAATATGGTAGTTATATTATGGTAATTACTATATTTAACTTAATAATAATAATAATAATAATTATTATTATTATTATTATTAGAGAACAAAATTTCTTTTAAATTGAGTGTTTTTAGACAGTCTATTTTTTTCTTATTAAGTGGTTTCTTGCATTCTAACTACTATTTAATTATGTAGGTTAAATGTTATTTTACTTAACATTATTTTTTCTTAGAATTTTTTTGAATGAGATATAGTATAAAATTTGTGGTAAATTAGTTAATTTTATTTTACTCAACTTTATTTAAATAACTAATTTTTTATTGTCTTTATGTTAAATTAAAAATTTTCTTAGTCATTATTTATTTTTAATGAGAAAAAAACCAATAATAATTAAGAAAGTTAATGTAAATTGTTTTTAATACTTATTAATTCATCTAATCATTCACTTCGTTTTACATTTTAATATAAATTATTTTATTTTACTATTATCAAATTATAAAGTACAAGTGATATAAATATTTTATCATTTCGATTTCTTCAATGTATTTAATTTTTTATTCCAAAAAACGATAACGATTCCGATAAAAAAATTTCTTAGAATTATTGAAATCTATTTTATTATTTCATATATTTTTCGATTTTTTCATTAATTCATAAAATAATAAATTTTTTATAGTATTATTTTATGTAAATATACCATCTTAATTGTCTATGTACATCGCACAGGTGAAACTAAGCCTATAAACGGATCGGATTACGATCGGATCTAACTAAATCCATATCCAATCCAATACGAAAATTCATTATTCGTATTATCCATCGGATATTTGATTAGTAAATCCATATTCGAATCTATCGAATTCGGATAAAATCCAATCCATTGACGGTGTTAAATTTCTTGATGAATTTTTTTGGCACAAGTTTGAAGGTTACAAACCATTGCAAGAATTTCAATACTTATAATTAAGCCCTATTAAAAGATAACAATGCATAAATATATTTTATTTGTTTGAAATAGAATGTTATGTACATTTAAAAAATTATAGTTTGTTAAGGTTTTTTCCAATCTAATTGAAAGTATATTATAATATGTATTAATGTATGGAAATTTGATAGGTCTAAAAACTCTTTATTGATATTTAGAAAATATTAAATCTAAAAATGGAAACAAAAGAAATTAGGAAAATATAAAATCAGGTTAAAAATTAAAAAAGTGAAAAAAGATAGTAAAATAATATTATTATATTATATTATTATAAAAACTTGGATCAGATTATTATTAGATCAGATTGGCCTATATTCATATTTGTTCCATTTACTTAACGGATTATTGAATTCAGATCTTTATCAGGTTATCGAATTGAAACTTTAAATCTATTTTCTATTAATTTTATCCGATTCATATCAAATTCGGATCAAAATCCGATCCATTGACAGTCCTAGGTGAAACACTAGTTATTAAAAAATTTCAAAACTGGGACTGCAAATGCGGTGTTGTATATATGCTCTTATTATTGCACTTACTTGTAAGAAAGTAAAATTTTTACTAAACACCCAATAGGCGGAGCCAGAAGCTAGGACCCGGGTGTGTCGGTGACGAAATGGTGAGCTGTCATCTCAGTGGGAAAACCCTCTCTTTCTATCTCTAAAAATTTCTTTCAGTGGTAGTTACTCTGCTTATTCATTACTCAACTCAAGCATATCCGTCTAATTTTATATGTAGAGAGAGAGGCACTAAAAGAGGGGTAGAGAGCTGTTCAAAAAAAAAAAAAAAAGGAGTCCAGATCTGGGAACTAGAACTGAAGTATCGCTTCAATGGCTTCCAAACTGTTCATTGTAACTGTCTTCATACTCGATCTTATTGCCTTTGGTTTAGCTGTTGCTGCTGAGCAGAGACGAAGCACTGTGAGTATTCTCTTAATTAATCATTCTCTCTTGTTACTGCGTGGGATTATAGCTAAATGTTTGTACATCAATAACTTATTAATTCGACGACATATAGGATATTCTGAAAGATCTAATTGTTTTGTCATTTGTTGTTCTGTTGAGAAACCAATCGCAGGGAATGTGCTCGATTTATTGTCAAAAGAGTTGAAATGTTGAGAAGTTGGTACTTATTTACTGAACTGAATTTTATTCACGCGAGTTTTGGATTTTATATTTTCTCGCAATGTAGGTTTCAATTTCCACTGAATAATTTGGTAGCTGTGACTGATGTTCAACTCTGTTCAGTGGGAAAGGATGTGAATTGTGAAAGGCATCTTGGTAGAGAAAGATAAATGGATTCTTTTTTTTTTTTTTTGAAACGCAGATATATGGGTTCTTATGTCTTGTGCTTATGTGGATTTTCATGTTTGAGTATAACGCTGCACTTCCATGATCTAGAGCCAAGCACAAAGTAAAACAAGTTAGCAAAAACCATGAAATGATACAATAATCACTCTTTTCTTCGCGATTGACATCCGTCGAAACAAGAAAATGAAGTATGTCAAACAAATGGCAGTCTCTGGTTACATTAGGCATATCTTTTCAGTCAGAAAATGCGTTTGAAACTCATATAAAGATCTTTTTCTTAGTGTTAGTTAATGGTTGTAATTTTATTTGTCTTGCTTGTTGCAAACTCTATAGAATTCACTTATTCTCAATGCAATAGGAAACATCTGTTTTGAAGCTGCTAACTACTTGAGTATAATTAGGGCTTTGACTCATACTTGGCAGTGCAGAGCTTCAGCTTGATATTAGTACTATTGCTTTTGACGCTTCCTAATATTTGAATTATGTCATTGTTGATAGGCTAGAACAAAGCCAGATGGCGAAGACAACTACCAGTATTGTGTTTATGACTCTGATATTTCGACTGGATATGGTGTTGGTGCATTTTTGTTCCTCTTGCTCAGTCAAGTGCTCATAATGGTGGCAACTAGATGCTTCTGCTGTGGAAAACCTCTAAAGCCGGGAGGTTCAAGGGCTTGTGCAGTTCTTCTTTTCATAATCTGCTGGTAAATATATCGCTCTACCATCAACAAAAAGAAAAATATTAAATATATCATTCTTAATACAATTGTTGTTGAATTTAGCTTGTGCTTGGGACTTCGGGTTAACTTTTATTTTGCTAAAAAACTAACCTTTTAGGTTGAATAGTGGTGAGACAACAAGGTATATATATAGATAATAAGAAGTAATCTAATATGTATTGTTATATTGAAATGTGAAGTTTGAATTTGGCTGGATAAGTTGTTAAAAGTTAAAATTGACATTAGGCTTATTGTCGACCCACAAAGTCTTCTATCTAACACATGTTAAAATTATTAATTCTAAAGTTGGTAATGTCTGTTCAGGGTGACATTCTTCATCGCTGAGGTTTGTTTGTTGGCGGGTTCAGTGAGAAATGCTTATCACACCAAGTACAAGTCAAAGTTTTTCGAGGATCCTCCCTCTTGCGAGACTCTGAGAAAGGGTGTATTTGCAGCAGGAGCAGCTTTTGCATTCTTCACTTGCATAATCTCCGAGTTCTATTATGTCAGTTTTTCAAGGGCCAATGAAAGCTTTGGCCCATATGGAGGAGGTGAAGCTGGAGTTGGGATGGGAACATACAAGTGAATGGTAGTGCCAAATTAGTTTGTATTTGTCTGGAACTTAATGCACATCTCATCTTGTCTAGTTCAGTTGAAGAAAGCATGGGATTGGATTCTTGCAGTTGTTTCATAATTTTAATTTTTGCATGCCTTTGTAAAAGAGTTCTTTAATGTGGATATAGTTGTCTCTATGAAACTATTATTTGTTCCTTAACTGAAAGTTCGAGCATAAGTTTGGGGTGGTGAAAAATCTCTATAAACTGGTTTAGCACAAATTATTCTCAAACAGAAAACAAGAATAGAGCTCCATATTAGTGTGCGTTTAAGTACCCAATTGTATGGAGTAAAATAAATAAGCTCCATTTGTTGATTAGACAGGATTAAATATGAGGGTGTGTTTGATTCATTTTTTTTTTCTAGGAAAACTCATTTTTCAGTTTTTTTTTCCACTCGTGGCTGTTTGATTGCACTTTTTTTTTCCTGGAAAAGGTTTTCCAGTTTTTTCTCGATTTTCGTTCTTTTCTTTATTTTGAAGGAAAACGTTTTCCTTGGGAGGGAGGTGGTTTTTGTTTTCCGGGAAAAGTTAATGCTTTTTTTTTTTTTTAATGGACAATTTACTTTAACCATAAAGATAAGGAAAATGATCAAATTTCAATATAAAAAATACAAAAATAAAGAAAATAACATCATTTTCCAATTTTCAAATTAATCCAATCAAACACCTACAACTGCTATTATTCCTGGAAAACCTTTTCCCGGAAAACGTTTTCCTTCAAACCATTTTCCGGATTTACAATCAAACACACCCTAAATGTAAAGAACAGGGCTGTCTTCTAAATTTAATGGACACCAATCTCAATGGTAAAATAGACTTGAAGGTGATGTCAATCATGTAGCAAGTTATTCTAAATGCATACTCTCTCAAAGTGAACACTCCAAACGAGGGTATTTCCAACAATCTTATACTTTGAGATTTAATTGGGTTAAATCTGCATAGAATATACACCCTTACTATCTTCTCGGTACCTAACCCATATTGTGGAATATACTGACTTGACCATCGGTGTCCAAATGATTGCTACATGTTTAGATCGCATCCTTGAAACTCGCAATAGTCTGCGCCTCTAATTTAGCTTATGGAAAAGATAGAGGCGTAGGAGCAAGTGTTGGAATACAAAAGCCCAACTATATCGTCATATCGAGTGGTCAATAAGAGCTAATATTGATTTGCTATTTCGATTCAGACATCTCTTTCAAGCTCATGTGACTTATGGAGCAACCCATATGATCTGAGTATGCTTGTCACTTACGAGTTATCAACCTCTTAATTGTGCATCAGGGCATATTCAGTATCGACATATATTTTTAGTTTGTTGATTAATAATATTCGAAAATTGTGGCATGGAATCCAGCAATATTATTTCTACGATTCGTCATTTTTTTCCTTCTTTTTTAACACCAATAAAGTAATTTGAAGTATTTTTGAAATACTATTGTCCATGACTCCACTTGTTATCACGAGTTTAAACTGAGTTACGAAGGTTGTTTGCTACAATTTAAAATAAAAATTATTATTTGTTAAACAAACTCTTACATCAATAGAAACCGCTTTGGAAAAACGATATGTATATATATATATATATATATATATATATATATATATATATTTATTGTACAATGGCAGGCCACAAATCTTGAGCTGTTTTTTCTAGATTTTGTAGAAAATCTCCCATAGAACTAATTTAGTAAGTTTAATTAAAAAAAAAAAAAGCACCGTCTAAGGATAATTTCACTTGGTATGTCACAAATTTTGAACCACCACGTGTGACACATGAAAAAGTTCCATATAGACGTTCGATGATCCGGATGAGATCTATAAAATATTTCATTAGCCATGCAAATCAAATACGTATGTATTACTTAGCAGTTGAATAAAACTTGTGTTAGATATCAATGTCACGCAAAAGATCTGTTGTCCATATATGAACAACTTAGATTACCCATATATAAATCGATGGATAATACGTGTCCACTACGTGGACCCCTCTAATGGTGGGGGAAGATGTTGTCCACCTGTCCACATATGGGCAACTTAAGTTGTCCACATATAGGTAATAGAGTATGTGCTATCAATGTCATTATGTCCTTAAAATCACACCATCATCTCCTCACTATTGGTCTTAGTCGTTTTGTGATTTACACTCCCTGCAAATGCGTGCACTAGAGAGCCTTTAAAGCTAGTAAATATTTCTATCCAATACTACATTCTCTTAGTTTTTCAACGTGGGTAAATCGGTAAAGCTTTTGTTTCCAATACCGCCATTTGCCTAGCTTTTGCTCAGCTTCTAACCGGCGTAATTTAAGGATGATGTTAACTTTATTTCGGCATTTAAATAAAGTTAATTAAATTGACATTTTCATTTTTCCATATTTATTATCTTTGGATTTGTTATCACATGTTTTAATTACTCCCTCCGTCCCACTAAGATAGACATTCACCATTTTTCACATATATTAAGGAAACATCTTAAATATTATTGGAATTACAAAATATTTCTATATTATTTCTATTTTAGCCTTGCATTAATTGATAAAAAAGTCATGTGAATATTATTAATATCTTTGCAAGATGGAATAGCTAATTGATTTTTAGTATTCCAATAATATTAAATAGGCGTACTTTGGTCAACTAGAAAATAAACCATATTCTCAATAAGAAAAGTGGACTATAATTTGGGACAAACGAAAATGGAATACAAGCTTATCTTAGTGGGACGGAGGGAGTATTTAATTTATTTTATTGTGATAATCCTTGTTTTTATTGTATCAATCAAACAAGAGAGTCCAATGGGATATCAAACCCTAAGTACATGCCTAGGGTGGCTTGGGTATCCACATTCAATGTGTTATGTGTTATGGTAAGAGTTCTATACCATATTAAATTGGTACATTATAAGGTAAGATTTTATTTCCTTAATATCTCTTACCTTATTTATCCTACAACTTTTAATATTCTTCATTTTTCTTGTAGGATTAGGTGTTCTGTGGTAATTAGGTTTTCTTGCTTTACAAGAAAACCAATTAACATGAAAACATCATGCATGAAGCAAGGAGGACAGGTGAAGTAGTAGAAGAAAAAGACAAATTTAAGATCTCCTAATTCACTCAACCATGGAGACCCGTTCTTACTAGGAAATTTCAAAGAGTGCAACTTTTGAATTCACGCTTTCCATCGTCCATTTTACAAGGACATTCCGGACTTCTACCCGTGCATTAAACCATCAAGAAACCATCAAGAAAAGCTTGATCTTGTTTATGCATACCCACCATTGATTGATTCATTGATCAATCTCAAGAGGAGTCCAATCACTAAATAGAGAAGCCTCAACACAAAGAGATCGACACCGGACATGCAGATATGTTGGAGGATCAAGGAATATAAGAAGCTACTGAGAGTAGCGGACGCGGGCTCACATTACACGCGAAGGATTAAATAGGGAGTATTTATTTATTCTTAGGTGTTATCTTATTTATGCGTAAATAGGCCTTTAGTTCCGTTGTATGAGTTAGAATTTAGTGAATTGGTTTTTGCAAGTAGGCGACGAGCACATGGTTTTTCACCATACGGGATTTTCCACGTTAAATACAGTGTTTTGCCTCTTATTTTCCATTTTACAGTTTCTGCCGCTTTATTCATATACATCTGACATTATTTAAAGTTTTCCATTTTACAGTTTCTGCCGCTTTATTCAGATACATCTGACATTATTTAAAGTTCACAGATTAATCTGGTTAACATTAACTTACAAACTGTCTGTGAATAAATTTGTAACACAATGCTAGACATATCTAGGCAGCAAAACACATATTCAAATACATCTGAATCGTTTCATGCCAATTAATTAGACAACTTAGTTTTTCAAATGAATTTCTCATTCGCCCAAGTTCCAATCATCAATATTCAATTGAGACAGGCAAATGTATCATTTCGAAGTTCTTGTGGAGGACAATACCTCTCTACTATCATCTTCTACATATATAGAAGAAATGGGTTCTTATGCAAAATTATCCTGAATCATGGCACAATGACGCTACGTACATTTTCTAACAAAAGATTGGATTTTATTTTTTTAATTATTTTTTTAACAGTTACGTCATATATGTATAGTTAAAAACAAATTTAAAGAGAAATTACAAGAGGATTAGGTTTACCAATGTTTGATGATCATACTTCGTCTTAAAATTCTGAGAAAGATAGTCACTTACACGCCACATCATGAAAATCGAGGGCCTACTAAATTTTATTTATATTATTATTACACTATCAATGTGGTCCATATGGAAAGGTATTGACTAAAACAAAGAAAAATGGACATGAAAAGGTATTATGAGATTAACAAGTTCTACTTTCATATTGTAAATAGCAAGGTTGTCAGAATCGTATTTTTGGATCGAATCGTTGGAGGGTTCATCCCAATCGGATCGATGGATCGAATCGTGAATCGTAAGATTCATTTAAATAATAGCTAATAATTTAGAATAAATATAAAGTTAAAATTTTAGTAACAAATCAACAAATAATGATCAATTCTTAACAGTAAATAAGTCATAAATAGTTGGAAAATAAGCTTTAAATAATTTTTAATTACATTAAAACCATCTCAACAAGAGAGATACAATTCAAATACAACAATCAAGCTCAAATATGAACTCATTCATCGAAACAATTGTTTTAAATCATAAAAGAAGTTAATTATTGGTCGAGATAAAAATAAACCATTTTTCTGTGGCTAAAAGGCAAAGAGTAGAGCTAGGGTATGTACAAAGAAAATGCAGAAACTATAAACCAAAAAAAAAAAAAAAAAAGGAACAACTATCGGGAAATCTCTTTTTTTTTACGATTCAAATCTCGATTTTTTTACGATTTTTTACGATTCAAATCCGATTCAAATACGATTCAATACGATTCAAATAGCATCCGATTTTTCAAAGCGATTGAATCGTTTTTGACAAATCGTATAAATCGATTGAATCGCGATTTTAATAACCATGATAGAGTACACACGCATATACATCTGTAGATCGAATATTAAGCAACCCATTAACATATTCAACATCAACTATTAGAAATAAGATTTTTATGGGCGATATGTCGTCTCTATAACTTCGTACTTTTAGATCAATCTTTGAGCGGCATGCGCCTTTGGGAGCGGCGTATTTGTTCGTTCCTAAAAATCTATAAGCACGAGGTTATAGGGATGACATGCCGCCCCTTAAAAGTTTAATTTCTTGTAGCTAGTCTTCTTTAACATGATGATCGATCAATAATAACAATTCATATTCAAAATAATATAAAATCAATTCTATATTGTTAGACATTAAACATGACCATTTTGAACTTCTTCACAACTCTCTTTACTCCTCGTTAGAATATATCCTTCTAGCAACTACGCCAAAGTAGGGCCATACCCATTCGACCATTGCACACTAATGCTCCATAGATAAGGGACCACTGAAGCATAACAAAAGATCACAAACACATATCCACCACCCAACCTCATAGCAGAGCAATTAAGACAAGCCACATTTATCAACCGTCCCCTAAGCAGTTGGAGGCTTTAAGAAATTGGTACTTATGCTTTGTTGAGTCATTTTCACTCATAACGTACAATATTGTGGACTTTACAGAAGTGATGTAATGTCCCAGCTATAAAGATACAATTTAATATGCGCAAGGGATATAAGTCATCTCATTATTGAATGACACATGCCAAGGCCATCACTCTAACTCTAATATCGAAGTTATATGTGTTTTGTCCAGTCTTTGATTTATACAATATATTTAAATGGAAAATATATGCATAATATTATTGTAAGTTGTAACATTAGAAATATTCCACGTGTTACATATATAATACATACTAGTGATATTATGAATTTCGGCTATTTCTATTCAGGAAAATATAATTGATAGAAATTAATAAAGATAAGGAGTATGAAATATCTCTCTATTTAAGAAATTACACTTGATAGAACTGAGATAAGATATGTGTACAAATCAATTATTAATCACTGATATATTTGTTTCACGACACCAAGATTTGTAAACCAAGTGTGTTGGAAAAAGTAATGGCACTTATGTGATGTTTAACCTAACACATTATCTATGGAGCCACGGATGCATACCTGCATCAAAAAACACACACACAATCATCATATTCAAACCACTAATCATGAAAAGCAATATTATCTATAACAATTATAATTTTAGGAATATTTACAAAAACATGAAATATAGAGAAAAGAAACTGTATGGTCAATAATTTTGATAATTTATACCTTACCATGCTTGTCTTGTAAAGTTTTTTCCAGGAAAAAGATTTTATTCTTGAAAGAGTATGAAATTAAAAAATAAGAAAGATAATTGAGAAACAATTGAAAAAGAATGTAAAAAAGAGTGTGTGTTTTTTTTAATGTAAAATTTATTATACCAATCCCAGTATTATACGACAATATATAATTTGGTATTAAAATGCAATTAACAATAAAGTTACTATTTTTGGTGGTGAAAATCACAAAATAGTATAGATAATAAATTATCATTTAAAATATATAATTAACATTGAAATTTGACTTTATAAAACAAACAAAGACCCTCGATATCATGTTCTCGCTGAGTAAGAATATATTACTTATGGTAATATGTTGCAAACCCACATAGAAGACAAGCTATTGACTAAACATATTGTGAATTTTGCGGTGACCAATATTTTGGGTAAATTAGCAAAGTTCTTTATTTTGTCATAACTATATAGACATAGAGAGTTACATCATAGATATAGAGAGTTACATAAAGAGTAATATAATTAAGTAAAATAATTATATCGCTCTTACTCTTCCTTATAGAATATTACACAATTATTAAAAGTAAAATAAGATTTTCACCTCTAATGAGTCTCCTATTATGGCGAAAATTATGTATGTTTAGCATTATCATTTTTCATATATGACATTGTGCAAAAGCTCCATATCTTTGATTGTTTATCAATTTTATTTTAAAGTGCAAATTATTTTAATTTTCTTTCGATAATACTAATTATTTTTGGACTTTAGTTGCATTTTAAAAAATTGGCATTGTAAGTTGACAAAACGCATGGAGAAAATAACACACAAATGGGTACCAAGATGAGTACAAAAGAATTAGGAATCTTTCAATACCCATCCCTGACATATTCCCAATTAATCGGTGTCAGGTCGGGATCGGGATTGGTCGGGGACAATTCTAATCCCCATTTGTTTCCCTACTTATTTATTTTTATATTTTAAAACACTTCAAAGCAAAGTCATATGTTTGCAACATTATTGTGCGGTGTATCACATATTTAACATCTATAAGTCATAAAGAATTTGTACATTAACCAAAAACTAATACAATTTAGGTAAGTAAAACACAAATATATATAAGTAAATTCAAATTAGGAGAGAATGGATAATCGGTTAGAGGGTAAAGATAAACTTTTATTCGGAAAAAGAAAGAGTTGTAAGTTATTAGGTATTTATTTGTGTCTTAAATAAGTTTGTATCATTCTCATAATTTCATTGCAATTGAAGTGATTAAAAAGACATTATTTGTTTTCAGTTGATTTTAGTTTTCAATTTAATTACGTAAATATAAATAATATTGTAAAAAATTTTTAATCTAAATGAGATGGGTACGGGTCCGGTATTCGGTCAGGGAAGATGACCCCGTCCCTGCCCCATCCCTACTTTGGATCTTTACTTTTAACCCCATTCCCATTCCCATATCCATTTAGTCGAGGATTCCCCACGTTGTTCGAGCCCCGTCTCCATCGATTTTGGGTATTCTCTGCCCCATTACCATCCTTAAAAAGAAATATGAAGGTGAGGACAAAATTGTTATAAAAAAGGTGATTTTTTGCACAATGATATCCAAACGCGTGGACCTGTTACACCAATTATTATCCTAACATTTTCATTGCTTACTCGTAAATTGTTTTTCTAACAATTCACATTCAATTAGACACCACGTGTATAAATAATTTTCAGTACTTTTCAACAATATTATTATTCAAAGTGGATATTTTTTTTCTTTAAATGATCCATGCTAATGTCAATGAGGCCTTTGTCTAATTGATTAGGAAGAAAAATGTTGAGGCCCTGAGACTTAAAAATTTTAGGTTCAAATTTCACCAACAGCGTATTGTGTGATGTAGTTTTAGTCGTTGCCCATAAGGCAGCATTATGGAGTTGTAATTGTAGTGCGGTTATAGTTTTTTAATCAATAAATGGTTATAGATCTTACCTTAGTAGATTTTCAGTCGAGCTTATATTATTGTGCTTGAATATAGATTTGATGATGTAATTTATACTTTAAAAAAAAATCCACACTAATCAAACAATACTCTAGAAGACTATTGAAAAATGAATTTTGAATATAAAGTTAAAATTTAAAAAACAATAAAAAATATAATACATATGACATAAATGAGTGATTAAAAATAATATTTTTAAATAGAAAATTAATTTTTAATATAAATTGTGCCAAATAAGCTCTTAATTATGATTGCATCTTCCTCCTCTCTCTTTCCACTAGTTGTTTCACCGATCGTTGCAGAATGAATTTTCGGTAATACGATATTTATAGATCTTAGTAATATTAAGATAAGATCTCCAAAAAATAAAATAAATAATAGGTCAAAATAATAAACTTAATATAATGGAATAGTAGTTTTGATGAATATTAATTGAATAATGAAAATAATTAGCTTCTTTACTCGTGCATTGCGAGGACTAATTTTCAATAAATAATAGTTTTGATAAATATTAATCGAATAATGAAATAACTAATTAACGATTAGTTATCAATTTTGTATCATACTCTGTACTAGCATTTATGCAGGTGTGTTATCTGAATGATAATTCGTGATGTAGATTAGAATAATCTTGGCATTTTTGCTCATTGTAAGATTAAATTTACTAAATATAAAAGTAATATAAAATAACATTAAATGTTATAGTTATCTAAATAACCAAATTAAATTCTATTAACTTTGAAGTGCATCGACTTTCTTTTAAAATTATTCTATATTTTATTATATACAACTTCTAAATTTGAGATATTGATTATATATATATGCGATGTGCAGTACTAACAATGAATATATAAATAATAAATTTTAAAATTTGATTATAAAATATAATTAACATACATATATATTATAAGAATGACAATGTAGTGAGTGAACCTAACACCCGTTTCTACGCCGACATTGAAAACACTTATCCTCTACTCTGTCCCATCCTTATTTAATCGAGTAGATAGAGGATGATAGAATTACAAAAAGGATGGAGACTCAATTCCCGTTCGTCCTTCTAAAATGATTTGATATCAATTTAAATTAACTTGGATAAGATAAATAAATTTAAAATACATATTATTAATAATTAAAATAGACAATATAATTGTTGGTCTTTAAGCGTTAAACAAAATCTAAAGGTAGAAAATAAATCATTTAAATTAATTGGGATTCTTAATGTTTATTTAGGAAAACCATGTGAAGTTCAAGTCGAAAATGTCAATAAAAATTATTTTTAAATAAAAATGATTCAATTGTGGAGGAAAACACACACACACACACACTCTCTCTCTCTCTGTCATTTTTCTCTCTCTATATATATTATATTCCATTTAACAATATAATTCATTTTGACTATTTTATATACAATGTAACCATGTCAAATTTTGACCACGAATCGACTTCAATTAAATCTTAACAATATAATTAATTTTAATTAATTTTTTCCCTAATTATTTCTAAAAAAATTACTTATTTCTAAAAAAATTAGCTTAATAGCTGACGTTTTAAAAATTATATGAATCTAATTTTAAAAATATTTTATGATTTAAAAGACATCTAGCAATTTAGAAAATATTTTTTCATTTTTAAGTGAAATTTTACTTGACTTTGTAGGAATGCGATTAATTTCAACTAACTATTAATTCTTTTAAATTAATTATATTTTTCATTTTGAGAAATATACTTAATTTTGATTCATTTAGTTCAATAAAATCATGCCTATGAAATTTTAGAAATATACTTATTTTTTTACTAATTTTTATTGTTGGGTAATAATTTATAAAAATAATTAGTTATTTCTTAAATATTAACTTATCTTGAAGTTTTAATAATTGTATGAATCTAATTTTAAACATATCTTTTAATTTAAAAAGATAGTTTGTAATTTAAAAGATATCTTTAATTTTTAGGGGTAATCTTGCCAATACATAGTAGTCTAATTAATTTTAGTTTTTAAAATCAATGTTGTTTTCTAATTTTTACAATATAATTAATGAATGAAACCATGTCCAATTAAAATTTAGAATTATAATTAATTTTAATTAATTACAATATAATTGATTTTAGCAATATAATTAATGAATGAAACCATGTCCGATTAAATTTTAGTATTATAGTTAACATTAATTTATTACAATATAAATTATTTAATATAATTTTCAATTTTATCTAATTTTATAAAAATAATTAATTATTTCTAAAATAATAATTAGCTTAATAAATGTAATTAAAATTAGATGAATCTAATTTTAAATATATTTAATAATTTAAAAATATATAGATATATATTTAATTAATTTAAAAATAGGATTAATATTACTATTGGATGATTAATTAAAAAATTAATTAATGTCAAAGTTCTTTAATTAACATTTTTAATTAAATCTAATTGATATTATACATTGATATTATTTATTAATAATTTGATTAATTTTTTAAATTTATTTTTTTAATGTAGTAAAAGATTATGATTGATAATTAAAAGATATACGATCTAGATTATTAAGTAATAAAATATGAAAACTACAAAATAATTTAATCGTGATAAATCTAATTGTGTTGATGAGGTCAAATTTTAAAGGTAAAGGTAAACTTGGTTAATTGATGCAGATAAATCTTAAATATTCATTATCAAATTATTTGATAATCATAATTTTATTCATAATCTATGACAAATTATATTGTTGCTATAATTCAAGAAAATGTTTTAACTAATTAACTAATCCACAAATTTATATTTGGATATAGTAAAAATAAAATAGTATACTTAAATTTGAAAATAATAAAAAAGAAAAAGAAATAAAAAGAAAAGAAAATTGTATAGTAGTTTTTGAAAAGACAATGCAGGAAAATAAGAAAATATAAAGATAAGGAAAAGATAGAGATCTAGTGATAAGGAAAGAGAATATTTTGAAAGATTTGTGGTTCCAAATAAGGAAAACGAAATGATATAAGAAATGATTAATTGGATTAAGGACTAAAGTTGCAAATAAAATTTTGGCGAGAAAGGACTAAGGTTGTAAATACTTGCTTATTCTATATATATAGATATAGATTACCGATCTATTTTCCCATTAATTGCCATTAATTATCGGGAGGGACTATTCGCACGTCATCCCTTTCTAAGCACACTCCAAAAAAAAACTCTATTTTTCCAAAATACCCTTACTTTCACTAATTAAAAAAAAAAAATTTGAAAACCCTGTCAAGCCAACCCCGCTCACCCGCCCCCCCGGATGGGAGAACCAAAGCTAGTCCTCCTACTCTAGGAGTTCTGGTTCTCTTCCAATGGGAGAAATACAGCTCTGGTTCTCCGATCAAAAGAAGAAGGATCTCTGATATTAGCAGAAAAAATTGTTGTTATTGGTGTTTGGTGGTGGTCATTGGAGGTCGGAGAAGATGATTGGAAAATTGAAAGAGGGAGGAAGGAGGTGGGGTGGGGTAATTAAATTTTTTTCTTAAAAAAAAATAAATGTGAGGATATTTTGAGAAAATGTGATTTTTTCTTAAAAAAATAAAGGGATGGGTTGTGAATACCCCGACCCTTCATCTAAACCCGTCCAATTTTTTACTATTTCCCTCCCACAATTCGTGAACGTTTGTTTTTCACCCCTCCACACATCAGACAACAAAAAACTTCTCAACACACTACACGACACCGTTTCTTCCTTCTCTCTTCCCCAGTCCTCGTATCTAAAACCCCTCTTTGTGTTGTTCGATCTCCCACCTATATTCACGCGCTCCTCGAATCCATACTCGCCTTCATCCGCAGTCTACTCTCCTTCTGGATATACATACAATACGTACACGCATATCGAGCATTTACAGAGCCGGATCGCAGTGGAGTTGGAACGGACAATGTGAACCGGGATGAGCAGAGCCGGGGAAGAAGATG
Organism: Jasminum sambac; assembly: GCA_018223645.1. Classification (NCBI taxonomy): domain Eukaryota; kingdom Viridiplantae; phylum Streptophyta; class Magnoliopsida; order Lamiales; family Oleaceae; genus Jasminum; species Jasminum sambac. The sequence goes on from CP073642.1 coordinate 16,298,795, forward strand.
ATGACGAAGAGGGTTTCCATGACTCCCTCGACCGCCTCCTTTCTTCCTCGAACACTTCCTGTTCTTCTTCTCCTCCCTATTCAGAAGACGAGGATCCGAATTGCTGCTGCTGTTGCTGCCCCGATTACCATGCGGTCAGACCCGACCCGGTCCCTAGGTTCCCTATGGGCTTGTCTGATAACTACGATGTGTGGATCGCACAGCCGTCCTCCGTTGAGGAGCGCCGCCTCCGTCTCCTCCGCAAGATGGGGCTTACGAGAGACCCCTCCCTCCTCCGCCACCGCCCCTCTTTGTCATCTTCTGGTCGTTTACCTGAGTTATTTAACCGATCCGCTTCTGCGGATCACTTGAGCACCAGTGAGACATCTTCCAGTAGTCATAATTCGTTGACTTGTAATAGTAATAGTGATTATGATATTGGTAGCGATTCAAATGGCATATTATCGGGGATGGTTAGATCGAAATCGGAAGGCGGCAGTAATTCTTGCAGGAGTGTGGAGGTCTGTGTATTTAATTCAAATTCCTCTTTGCGGGCCAAGGAGGGTACTGCTGGAACTGGTTTACCTGTAAATAACTATAATCAGAACAGCAGTCAAATCCATTCTGACGTTGAGAAGTCTATAATTAGCAATGGATCACAAACGGTCAGTGCTAAAGCTCAGAATAAACCACCCAAAAGAGAGACTAGAGCTGATACAATGTGTAATGGGAGCTTTAGTAGTTCATTGAACAATCTGGTGAATGGTGAGTCTGACGAGGGTTTTGATTGTAACAACTTGAATGCTGTAAATGGGGTGTGTAAGATAAAGAATCTGGATAATGGGAAGGAGTTTGTGGTGAATGAGGTGAGGGAGGATGGGATGTGGAAAAAGATAAAGGAAGTAGGAACAGGGCGGCAGTTGACAATGGAAGAGTTTTCTTCTGAGATGTCTGTTGGGACGTCGCCTATAGTGCAGGAGTTAATGCGAAGGCAGAATGTGGAGAATGGAATTAATGATTGTTTGGACTCAAATGGTGATGGTGATTGTGATCCTGTGTGTAAGTTAAACAAAAGAGGGAATTGGTTGAAGAACATAAAATATGTGGCAAGTTCTGTTACAGGTCACAAGGAGAGGCGGAGTAGTGATGAGAGGGACACATCATCAGAGAAGGGTGGGAGGCGGTCGAGCTCCGCCACTGATGATAGTCAGGATGTTTCCTTTCATGGGCCTGAGAGAGTCCGTGTGAGGCAGTATGGGAAATCAGTTAAAGAGCTTACAGCATTGTATAAGAGCCAGGAGATACACGCACACAGAGGGTCGATTTGGGCAATTAAGTTCAGTTTGGATGGCAAGTATCTTGCTACTGCTGGGGAGGACTGTGTGATTCATGTTTGGCAGGTTCTTGAATCGGAGAGGAAGGGAGATTTGGCAGAAAAATTTGAAGATGGAAATCTCAATCCTCAGGTTTTGGTCAATGGATCGCCAGAGCCCTCTTCAAAGTCACCGAATCTGGACAGTTACTCAGAGAAGAAGAGACGCGGAAAGTTGTCTGCAAGCCGAAAATCAGTGAGCATTGAACAGATTTTGGTGCCAGAGACAGTGTTTGCCCTTTCGGAGAAACCTGTCTGTTCATTTCAAGGGCATCTGAATGATGTATTGGATCTCTCATGGTCCAAGTCTCAGGTTATCTATCATCTAAAGACACTTGTGCTATCACTGGCTAATGAATTAACTAAGATTGTCATATTCTTAAACCCTGATTGTGCAATGTAGAGGCCATGGTCACTTGTCCATGTGTTTCTGTCTACAAAGTGGTGTGTGCATTATAGAATACGTCTTTTCGGGTATTTTCTCAGGTGGGTTTACTGTTGGGGCAATGTGTTTGATATGAAGGGATTATCTAATGAGTTGGTTGTATTTGTTAGGGTCATCTTTCTAAGTGTATCTCCATGATATGCATTTGAAATAAGCAGCTATATGTTTGATGAAGTTGCATTTGGTTCTAAATCTAAACCCCCTCAACTAATTTTATTTTTATTGGTTGGAGTTACGCTGTGATTGTTTCCATCCATGGTTCTAAATTTCTAAGGACTCCTGAATGTCCAATTTCATGTTATTTGGCATCGTCAGTGACCTCCATCCAGTATTCACATAATCACATTTATTTGACTTGTTCTAGAAAGTACACTAGCCCTACCCAGATCCCTAGGAGAGATCTTCTTATTTATTTGTTGTCATATTCGTCTTGGTCTATGCAACAATAGTTGTATTAAAGTCAAGAACTTGTGAGGTCTTCATCAAGATATCTCTCTAATGGTTATTTTCCTTCTCCAGCAGCTGCTTTCGTCTTCAATGGACAAAACTGTGCGACTTTGGGACTTGTCTAGTAAGTCTTGTTTAAAGATCTTCGCGCACAGTGACTATGGTAATTGCCTGCATCTTTCTTGTTTTAAATCTGGATTGGCATTCTAAACTGAATAAGTAAATAAATAAATAAATAATAATAGCTCTTCACTGATATGTATTCTTGATTCTCTTGACACAGTAACCTGCATCCAGTTTAATCCCGCTGATGATAGATACTTCATCAGTGGATCCCTAGATGCTAAGGTGCGCATATGGAGCATACCTGATCGCCAAGTTGTCGACTGGAATGATTTACATGAAATGGTCACTGCAGCTTGCTATACCCCAGATGGCCAGGTTAAGCATACATACATTGTATTAAAGTTGCTACTTTATTTTGTGTTAAAGTTGTTTTCCATATGCACAAGTTTTTCATTTGTACTAAAATTCCATGTTTGTTAATATATGAAGGGTGCACTAGTTGGTTCATACAAGGGAAGTTGTTGCTTATACAACACATCAGGTATGAAATAATATCTTCGTGAAAGATAAGATTCTGTTAATTGTAAAGTAGTTTTTCATGCATCATTGCATTTCCTATTTCCAGATAATAAATTCCAGCAAAGAAGTCACATCAATCTGCAGAATAAGAAGTCATCTCATCACAAGAAAATAACTGGTTTCCAGGTAATTAGTCATTGACTTTTTTCACTGCATACACCTTATTATATAAGGGAAAGAGAAAATGGTTGTTCTTGTATTTGCATAACAAGTAAAAACCAACCTCTTCTTATAGTGGCTCATAATTTCGATTACACAGTTTGCACCCGGAAGTACAACAGAAGTGCTTATTACATCTGCAGATTCACGAGTTCGAGTCATAGAAGGAATTGATCTTGTTCATAAGTTCAAAGGTATGCAAGCATACAGTATAAAAGTCTGCAAATTCTTGAAATTGCAATGAGGGTTCTCAAATTCTTATAGTTGGTTATAAAATGGTGAATCTTATTGCCAAATTTCTTTTAGGGTTTCGTAACACGAACAGCCAGATCTCGGCCTCCTTAACAGCCAATGGAAAATATGTGATCTCTGCTAGTGAGGATTCTTACGTCTATATCTGGAGACACGAAGTTGACTCTCGACCAAACAGAAGCAAATGTGTTACAGTAACCCGCTCTTACGAGCACTTTCACTGTCAAGATGTCTCGGTCGCAATCCCTTGGCCTGGAATGTGTGACGCATGGGACCTACACGACACTTGTTTAACACTTCAAAAAAGCTCACTCGACAATTTCGATGACAATTCAACGGCCAACCACCCACCCACCCCAGTCAATGAACCACTTACTGAGAGCTCACTGTCAGCATCAATCAATAGTAGTAGCCCACTTAATGGGATGATTTCCAGTGATACAAACAACTACCTCTTTGATAGATTCTCTGTAATGTGGCCTGAGGATAAATTTCTTTGGGCTAATGAAACCAGCCCACAAGTTAATGCAGAGTTATCCAACTGGTTATACCAAAACGGGTCGGCATGGGGAATGGTGGTTGTTACTGCGGGCCTCAGAGGAGAAATTAGAACTTTCCAGAATTTCGGGTTGCCAGTTCGGAATTAGGAGCCGAAGAAAATTGTATGGAAATTTGGTGGTATGTGCAAGATTAACCTGTCGGATATGGGCTTGGAAGCCGAAGTAGATTTCTCGTGAGGGAAAAGGGAAAACAAGAACAAGGTGAAAAGATTATTAAAGGTTTTAGGAAGTAATAGAAAGTTTTAGAGTGAAGATATGGTCAAGTGAAACAAGATTCTTTAGCAAATCATTCCATTTTTACTCCAAAAGTTGTATATATGCACTGTTTTTGGTATAGTCTCTTTGTATTTTTCATCAGATTCATCCAACATAGTAGTTTGAAATGTTGCTGTATTTCAATACGAGTACGGTACACGGAATACGTCTTTGACCTGATGAATATAGAGCCTGTTCGGACTTGTCATTTTCCACACTTCACAATCACTTTTTCAACGTCATATTCTCTCATCGTGAACCATTTAGGCCAAACAGGCTCATAACAAACGCTATTCCACTGTTACACGACTTGTGAGTATGGTAACAAGATTTGATTTCAACCTTTTTTTTTCCTTTTCCTATAAAATATTCCTGCTATCATGCATTATCTTTGCCCAATTTATCCATCCGAAGCCCATAACTGTAGGAGTGGGGCTTTCTGTGTGGGGATTTCTCCATGTTCTAATAATATCAGAGGAAATCCAAACAACGAATTCTGATTGGTCCATTGGAGCTGACGTGGCATATATGTCGAGAGAAAATTATCTTATCCGTGCTTCATGTCATACTCATAATTGCATCCGTTCTGTCAAATATCAGCCAACATCTTAGTATATATACATGTCGTCAAAATTATCAATTCACACAGATTTTTATCCAAGTTTTTGAGTCCATTTACCAGTTTACACTCCATGGCTCTACAGGCTCCTTCTACCCTTCTCCCCTCTTCATTTTCCATTCACAGAGAGGTTCTTCACTTCTTTTCACAATCCTTTGATTAAATTAAGTTCTCGTTTTCTCGATTTTCTACTAACTTCCTTTCTTTTTATTTTTTATTACAGGGAAAAGCAAGTCTATCTTTGAAGGACCCTGGCTTCTTTGGAATCCAAATCTCAGACCGTATCAAAGTTGAGTCCAAGGTGCGAATTCCATGTTCAGCTGTTAAGCAATAAATCCCACATCTAAAGTGTGTAAATAATAAGCAAACATAAATGTTTGATCTACTACTCTTATAAACACATTTTAAGATGGAATCCAAGTCTTATTACCAGACTAATGCACATTGACTTGATAGATCAAGATTTGACATCTCCTTTCTTGCAGAGCAAAGTTGGGTCGAGGAAGCTCGCCGTTGGGATTCTCAGGGCTCAGTCAGTGGCGACCTCGCCGGTTTTCACCCCGTCGCCCCCCCAAGGAAAGAAAGTACTAAGAAAGGGCACTGTGATAATTACCGGCGCCTCGTCCGGTTTAGGTCTCGCCACAGCAAAAGCTCTGGCTGAGACAGGGAAGTGGCATGTAATCATGGCTTGTAGGGACTTTCTTAAGGCCGAGAGGGCCGCTAAGTCAGTTGGAATGGACAAGGAGAGTTACACTATAATGCATTTAGACCTTGCTTCCCTTGAAAGTGTTAGGCAATTCGTCGAGAACTTTAAGCAGTCTGGTCGACCAATTGATGTGTTGGTTTGTAATGCTGCTGTTTATCAGCCAACTGCTAAAGAGCCTTCTTTTACAGCTGAGGGATTTGAACTCAGTGTAGGGACTAACCATCTTGGCCATTTTCTTCTTTCAAGATTGTTGCTTGATGATATGAAGCAATCGGATTATCCGTCCAAGAGACTCATAATCGTTGGCTCGATCACCGGTAAAATTAACTATTGTTATTCAGTCAAAATTAAACTTCAACTTCAGTATTATTCATCAAATTAGTACCCATTATTATTCATACATTTCATAGTCATTTTAGTAATGTAAAAGTTTATGCGAACACACGCAAACTCTCAAGTTCTGTTCCTATTAATGAATATTAGGGAACACCAATACTCTAGCCGGAAATGTGCCACCAAAGGCTAGCCTTGGGGACTTGCGGGGCCTACAAGGGGGATTGAACGGATTAAACACCTCATCCATGATCGATGGTGGAGAATTTGATGGAGCCAAGGCATACAAGGATAGCAAGGTGTGCAATATGCTCACAATGCAAGAGTTTCACCGTCGTTACCATGAGGATACCAGCATTACATTCGCTTCCCTTTACCCTGGTTGCATTGCGACCACCGGCTTGTTTAGAGAGCACATCCCTTTGTTCCGTCTCCTCTTCCCACCTTTCCAAAAGTACATCACCAAGGGGTTCGTCTCTGAGGAAGAAGCCGGAAACAGACTCGCACAGGTAACGATAGCACTACTCGAGCAAACATGGCATGTTTGATATTCAGTATCAAACAGTACATTACATTAAAACAGACAAAACATTACAGAACACGTTGTGATGCACATATATGTTATTTCTGCTTATGCAGGTTGTAAGTGATCCAAGTTTGACGAAGTCTGGAGTATACTGGAGTTGGAACAAGAACTCGGCTTCGTTCGAGAACCAATTGTCTCAAGAAGCCTAGTGACGGCGAGAAAGCTCGTAAAGTGTGGGAAATCAGTGAGAAACTAGTGGGTTTGGCTTAAATTGCAATTTTGTCCAAGATAGTTGTAGACAATAACAAAAGAAAGTCACTTTTAACATTTCAAGTTGGAATCAACAATAAAATCACTCTTCTCGTTAACATCATGTCAAGTTTTGGGCTCTTATTTCTATTCAGGGGGAAAGAAAAAAAAAAGGAAAAAAAAAAAAGTTTTAGGCTCTTATTTGTTACATTCATCAAGCTTGAAGAACAAAACAAAAGAAGGTGGTGGATTAGGATTCATGAGAAGCCCATTGTGCCCAGTTGGCTGCACTTCCAACTCTTGGAATGCTATCAACTCTAGCATATTTATCAACTTTGAAATTAGCCCCACACATAACCCCTTCACTATCAACTCTTGGCATTGCCCTTAGCTTATTCATTGGGTGCTCAAAGCTCATTAGTCCTCCCTCACTGTGAAATAGGCAACCTACATCCAAAAAAATGGATCTCATTACACAAAATAAATCTTCAGCTATTCGTTGGTTTTTACTTTTTAGCTAGGTTGCACCCAAATGGACATGCTGACACCGTATTTCTCGAGAAAGATGCGACACTTGTACTCAACATTTCAATTACAAAAACACAAAGAGGCCATTCTGGTGGGCCTTCTGTTATCTCAAATATCGTCTCTGACTGTTGAGTCAATCAAAACAATCCACATAATCCACAAATTGAACTGTTTTGATTGGATGACACAGTCAAATTGGAAAGGACTTGAGAGAATAGATATATTGAAAATCCATCTAATTACCCGCTGGAAATGGAGCAAATGATTTAGCACAGCTGGATTTAATCACTTCCAAATCATCAGAAATCACCACAGAGCCATCACCAGCAATGCCCCAATACAACTTAACCCCACCATCAGAGCCCTGAGATCATCATTACAAACCTTAATTACACACAAACAACCTAAAGAAAAACAAAATAAAAATATAAAAAAAAAAAACATCATCTTGTTTATAATGTAATGATTTTATTACCAGTGCGCTAAAAACAGTCCCAACTTTGCTGTCATACACAACGAAAGCAAAGCTACCTTCAAGGTCCTTAATAACCTGGTCAACTGGGTAGGGTCCACGGTCCCTAAGTGTTCTATAAGCTTCAATCACAAGCATGGCCTCATTTGTGTTTCTTGATAATCCATACTGCTTGATTTGTGCAGATAAATTGTTCAAACTCCCCATGAACAGACAATAGATATCATCATACCCACAAAACAACCTGAAATTACAAAAACCCATAAAAAATTTTCTCAAGATTTCCCATAATACACATACAAACACATGTATATGTGCGAATTATTATACTACCTTGAGTTGGGATGAAACAGAGAATAGTCATGAGGACGAACATAAGCAAGAACAGCAGCATCTCCGAAACTCATAGAGAAAGTGTTGTTCGGGTGAGAAGAAAGAAATTCTTGAAGGGTTTCTTCTGGTAATTTAGGTTTCTTGGAAGTTTTGTGAGAAGCAGGGCTGTTAAGCTCTTCTGGTGGATGAGCAAAAGCCTTGTGAAATATGGCCAACATTTCTACTTCCTCTAGTTTTTTTCCTTCTGAAATCTCACAAAAGGATTCTTGATTTGAAAATGGGGGTTTTATCTAAACTGAAGTGAAAATAGAATTCTCTCAGAGACCGTGATGATGTGCTGTATATATATTGATTGTAAGGTGGCAGTGTTGTCTTTATTCGGACAATGGCATTGGATCATGTTGACGAGTTTATGATATTGGATAAGGATTCTTTTTCGTACTTCAATGTATTTATCCTGTAGGACAAGGATTTTGGCTTTTCCACATAAATGAGTAGTAATATATTTGTTTTCAACATACGTTGGTGTCGTTTCATAATGAAAAAAAATCATATATAATCTATTTTATTTTCTTACAAGGATTAAGGCCTTGTTCTTTTGGATATTAATTTATACGCACGCAATTTTATATAATTTCACACACATTTTCAATCACACGATATTTTTCAATACAATCTCAACCATATATTTTACAGGAATATCGCGCATGGTAATTTTATCACCAATCAAACATACCCTAAATGTCACAAGGATTAAAAAAAATATATTAAAAATATAAATTTTATAATCAACTTCCTATATTACCCTTATTTAAATGAATAAAATTTTATATATGTGGGATGGAAGGAGTACAATTGTCAAAATTTTGAATGGGGTGTATAGACTAGAACTGAGGATCTTCTGATAAGGATTACCCTTATTCCTTGCGCATCGATTTGTTAGGATAGCTAGTTCTTTGTTAGGTTTAATTGAGTGGGATGGTTTGTACCCGCTAGTGATGCATAATGTATTTCTTTCTAATATTTTTAATGAATAAGATTGCTTCTTTAAAAACAAGATGTATTGTTTTGTATCGGAGGGCTAACTAGATTGCTTCAATTATTGATTGTCAATTTAGTTGTTTTATTTGATCAAAACAATTTAGAATTTATTAATCACAGCAAAAATTTTACAAACGAACATATCTTTGTCTTCATCCTTCATAGAAAAACTTATTTCTCCGTACTTGAAAAAAAAAAAAAATCTACAATATTTTTCTTCATTCTCCACAAGCTTCAAGTTCTATAATTTAATTAATTTCACAACTCAAAGTCTCACAACACGCATTGCCACCCCTTGAATTCTTTATACCACAAATTCTATTACCACGGTAGCTTCTTACGGTTGAATTTCACCACAAAAATTAAAAAACTAGATACAGAACGGATATATTAGTAAATATCATATTTTATTTTAATAAGACGAGATAGGCACAAATTAAAATAGCATATTAAAATTTTATTTTCTCTAGCCGTAATATTAAAAAGAAAAATGATATATATTAGAATGATATTTAAGCATTATACAATATATAATTATATATTGTATAGTTGCAACTTGGAAGAACCAAAATTTGTTTACGGGACTATAAACCAATTAGAAAAGACGAAAAGTGGAAGTCTCGGATTGGGGTTGTTAGGATGTCATATTATCCCAATCTGGAAAAAGAGGTTGGGACTAAATTGACATGGATATGAATCATCAACTTACCATCCAATGTGCCTTTCCTTCTTTTCCTGTGGGCAACAAACAAAAAAAATTTTCCCCCCTCTTCTAACCTCTAAGAATAATTCTAGGTGTACACATAAATTCAATATCAAATACTATCACACCCTAATACACAAAATACGAAAAGACTCAAAATCTTCGAATGTGGGTATGCGATTAAGTATGTGGTATTTTACCAACCAAAAAATATGTGTACTCCAAGAATGGTCCAACCTCCAAAGTCACGTGTTAATAGTTCAAAGGATTTGGCCTATTAATAAGACACTCTTTTACCGATTTGTTCCGAATTCGAGATACCTCATCCCACTCCTACGATCTCCAATTTGTACTAAAAAAAAAAAATCACATGTAAGTATGCACGTTTGATATGTACTATTACTATATATGATATATTTCAATTTGCAACTCTATGGATGGTGAAGTAATAAACAAAATATATTACACGTGTGAGGTGTTAGATTATCTGAAGTGATTGTTATAAATAATTCAAAATTTGGATGCATTATTGTGAATGAGTTGTGAATGACTATGAAATCATGTGAGGATGAAAATAATTCATGAATAATTGTACAACTTGATTGATAATGTCATGTGTAATATATCATTGTTTTGATTCTACAGCGATGGTGCATAAATAGCCTCAATTCATGAATTGATGAAAAAGAAGAAGGAAGAAAGTTCAATATATTTCATCTCATTCTCTTGTAGCATTTAAGGTATTTTCTTTGATTTTATAACGCGTTATCGTAGCACGGTCTACTACACTAGAGCTCACTCTTGTAGTAAAGGAAATATCTTTCTACGATTGCATCTTATAGATACTGATCGAAACTTTAATTATTACAAGATAATCACGATTTTTTTTACAAGAAATTTTATTTTGTTATTATTTGTGCGCAGTACTAATTCAAATTTCAAAACAAAATATACTAACTCATCTAAATTTTTGAAAATGTCGCTTGCAAAACTTGATTTTGTCGCTCTTGATATTTACGGTGATAATTATTAAATGGACACTTGATCTTTGAGATTCAGCTTGATCTCAAAGGGTTAGGTGAAACAATAATCGAAGGAAATGAAAGATCGGCGAGGATCGTCTGCGTTAATTTTCGCTTCGGCGACACCTACATGCATCTCGATGGTAGAATACCTCACGATCAAAGATCCATCTGTTATGTGGAAAAATTTAAAGGAACGATTCGATCACCAAAGGCGTCGTCTGCCCAAGGCCAGATATCGATGGATGCACTTGCGCTGCAAGATTTTAAATCACGTAAAGATTACAATTCAGATTATTGAATCGTTCGAATTACTTTTCTGTGTGAAGAATTGCGAGCAAGATATGTTAGAAAAAACTTTTCAACATTCCATGCCTCAACGTGCTCCTGCGGCGATGCTCGAGCGTAGATTTCAAGCGTATTGAACTTGTATCTTGCTTATTAGTAGCGAACAAAATAATGAACTACTCGCGAAAAACCGCAGGATCGTCAACAGGATCCACGGTGATACCGAAGAAACAAATGGAACTATATGGCCTGAAGGGTAAATGCAGCGTTAGGAAAAATAATTCACGGGGGCGTGGGCGTGGGCGTGGGCGTGGGCCCGCGTGGGCGTGGGCGTGGGAACGTGGCGATGGAGAGGTTTAGGCGGTGAATTCCAACATGATAATGGAAAAGCTCATTTGATATAATGGCGGGAATCGGCAACATAATAGCGGTTCAATTTCGGAAAAATAATGGAAATGATTCATTTGATAAAGCGATGTGACAGATGCTATCGATGTGGAATACCACGGGCATTGGTCCGTACATATCGTACCAAAGCATTTGGTGGACTTATATATAAACTTCGACCAAGGGAAAGAAAGGAAAAGAAAAAGTTGAAACCAATTTTCTTGATTGGGATGTGATCGAATAGGAACTCATTTTGATACTCGACTTTTTCCACGGATCCATGAGATCATACAAACATTGGAAGTTTGATGGAAAATATCGATTAAATAATTCTCTAATGAAGTATTATTATATTTATAATTGTATTATGTGTGAAATATTTTCTATAATGCTTTGTGTGATAAGTGTGGAATTGTTATCTTTATATTTGTATTGTTATTTTCCATTAAGTGTTATATGTAATTGTTGTTTGTTATTGGTATGAATTTTATATTTTAAATTTCTTTGTATGAATATGACAAATTGCCAAGATATTTGCCTAGGCTGATAGCGCAACTACATACTATTTTACAAGATAAGAAGTTTTTCTTGGATTTTGACAATACGAGAAAATTATGTCTATACAATTTCTGGTGCATCAAATATTATTGAAGGCTCGGTAGAGCTCATTATCTGCCAAATGATACACAATTGAATATAGATGATGCACTTTATTCTAGCAAATCAGGAAGAAATTTGCTTAGTTTTAGGATATCGCAAAAAATGGATATCACATTGAAACAATGGAAGAAAATAATAAAGAATATCTTTACATAAACTCATTTCTATCCGGGCATAAGCGATTAAAGAAAAACTTCCATCGCTTCCATCGGAATGTATTATACATTCATAAAACGATTGAGTCTAACAACATCATAAAATCAAAATTTATTGACTCAAAGGTTCTTAAACTTTGGCATGATAGATTTGGGCACCCCAGGAGCGACTATGATGCAACGAATAATTAAAGCTCACATGGACATCCTTTTAAGAACTTTAAGACTATTTTACCAAATGAGTGTCCATGTGAAGCTTGTTCACAAAAGGTAAATTAGTCATCGGACCCTCTAAAACAAAGGTAAATGTTGAATCGCCAACTTTTTTGAAAAGAATTCAAGGTGATATTTGTGGACCTATACACCCACCTTGTGGACCATTTAAGTTATTTTACGGTCTTAGTTGATGCATCTACTAGATGGTCACATGTTTGCCTACTTTCAACTAGAAAGCGATGCATTTGCTAAACTATTAGCCCAAATTATAAAATTGAGTTCATTTCACGATTATTCGATCCAGTCCATTCGATTTGATAATCTTTGGTGAATTTAGATCAAAAGCATTTGATGATTATGACAGTATGGGAATTGAAGTTGAATATTACATTTGCTCATGTCCATACACAAAATGGATTGGCGAGAATCATTTATTAAGCATACTCAATTTATTGCTAGGCCTATGCTTATGAGGTCAAAACTCCCAACTTCTACTTGGGGACATGCTATATTACATCTTCGCGGCATTGATCGTCTCAGCTGCATATCATCAATACTCCCCTTTACAATTAGCATTTGGTCAAGAAGCTAATGTTTCTCATCTTTGAATTTTTGGTTGTGATACTGGTACAATTGCACCCCACAGCGTACCAAAATGGGTCCCCAACGAAGGCTTGGAATTTATGTTGGGTTTAATTCATATCAATCATCGGTACCTAGAACCTTTAACGGTGATCTATTTAATGCATGCTTTAATGATTGTCATTTTAATGAAATGAATTTTCCAACAACGGGGTACAAAACTACATCTGAAGAAAAAATGAACTTTCTGGAATGAGAAGACTCACAGCTCACTTTGATCCACGAAAATAAATGTGAGAGAGAAATTGAAAATCTTATTCATTTGCAGAAGCGCATATGGGCACGATGCATTTGTGAATACAAGGAAAGTCACCAAATCGCATATATATCTGAGTAGAGAATACCAAGCAAAAATTGATGTCCCCAGCGGGACAACCTTTATTCTGACAAATGAATCTAAAATACGCCAGAAGCGTGGTCGACCAGTTGGATCAAAGGATTACGTACCTAGAAAGAGAAGGTACAAGACAAAAACCAACAAAGAATCTTTGCGAAGTAATGATAAAAGCGATTGATCAATCAAATAAAATATTTAAAGTTCCAAGAGGGCGAGCATCCAAGAAGATTGGGGTTCTGAGAACGAAAGTATTCGAAAACCATGAGATATCAATAGATTATTTACTATCTAATAACTTGTAGGAGCAGGAAAAGCATTGTAGATGATATATTCTCCTTTAATGTTGCCCAGGTAAAATTGTGCAAAGTGAGGATTGAGCCACAATCTGTAAAGATTGCCGAAATAGAAATGATTGACCAAAATGGAAGGAAGCCATACTGGTGAATTAAATTCTTTGTATAATGGCAGTATTCGGACACTGTAGTTCAAACACCAAAAAATGTAATCCTTGTAGGATACAAATGGGTTTAAATTAAGTAGAGAAATGAGAAGAACGAAATTACAAGGTATAAAGCAAGGCTTGTAGCGCAAGGATTCTCTCAAGACCAGGAATTGATTATGAAGAAATGTATTCTCCGTAATGGATGCTATTACTTTTAAATTTTTGATAAATCAGTGTAGCGAAAAACTTGACATGTCGTCTTATGGATGTAATAGCGCATATTTATATGGTTCACTTGATGATATATATGAAATTTCAGAGAAGGAATAAAGTGCGAAGCACTTAGTGCATGCCCAAATAATGTGTTATCAATTAAATTGCAAAAGATCACTATATGGTTTTGAAGCAATCAGGAAGAATGTGGTTCAATTGCTTAAGTAATTACATTAAAGGGATACAAAAATGATGACATTTGTCCTTGTGTCTTCATAAAGAAAGCGGATCTTTGGATTTGCAATCATAGCAGTCTATGTTGATGATTTAAATCTCATTGGAACTCACTGAAGAGATTAATGAAGCGATGAAAGTAGCGAATTTGAGATGAAAGATTTAGGCAAAACCAAATTTTGTCTAGGTTTCTGATTGAACATTTCCCAGGAAGGGTTTTGTTCATCAATCTTCATATCTTGAAAAGGTTTTGAAAGCGATTTGGTATGGATAAAGCACACCTCTAACATCACCTATGGTCGTTCGAACACTTGATGTTGAAAGGGGCGCGTTGAACCACCTGAAGATAGGGAAGAAATCGCTTGGTCGAAATCACAGTATCTTAGTGCAATTGGAGCATTACATTATCGACAAATTGCGCTCGACCAGGACATAGCTTTTTCCGTAAATCTCGGCAAGATATAGTCACACACCTACCAAAAGACATTGGAATGGTATTAAACACATTCTCGGTTATCTAAGAATGCGATAGATTTAGGTTTATTTTATTCACATAATTCTCGATCTACTTTAGTTGGATATGCTGACGAGATACTTATCGAGATCCCCCATAAAGGCAAGTCCCAAAGGATATGTATTTCTGGCGTGGAGGCTGCCTATATCTTGAAATCTACAAAACAAACTTTGAGCGCAACATCATCAAATAATCTTTGAACTTATTGCAATTCATGAGACAAGTCGGGAATGTATGTGGTTAAGAGAATATGACTCATCATATACAAACATCATGTGGGCTATCCTCGATAAAGAAAAAATCAGCGTATTGTATGAGGATAATGCAGCTTGCATCACACAACTCAACAAAGGTTACATCAAGGAGATAGAGAAACGAAGCATATCTCTCCAAAATTCTTTTATACACATGACCTTGAGAAAAGTGGTGAAATTGATGTTCAACAAATTCGATTCAATTGACAATTTAGCGGTTGTTCTAAGCGTTACTAACATCAACCTTTAGAAAATTGGTGTACCAAATTGGCATGCGACTTAAGGACCTTGAGCAGTATCGTTTATGAGGGGGAATGGCGTACTCTTTTCCTTGATCGGGTTTTATCGTTGGGTTTTTCCCGAGGTTTTTAATGAGGCTGACGTATTTATACTTCTGTGGTGAACATGTCGAAAGCGGTTGTCTCTTTTTCCTTGATCGGGTTTTATCACGCTTTGGGTTTTCGATGAGGTTTTAACGGAGGACAGCGTGCACGATCAACTTTATTGTATAAATAGTCATTCGAAGTGTTATAAATAATTGAAAATTTGGATGCGTTATTGTGAATGAGTTGTGAATATTGTATGAAATCATGTGAGGATGAAAATAATTAGCGAATAATTGTGGCGATTGATAATCGTGTGTAATATATTTCATCATTTTTGTTTTGATTACTACCTTGATGAATTACATAAATGGACCTCAATTCATGAATTGATGAAAAGAAGAAGGAAGAAAGTTGATATATTTAATCTACGATATAGAAGCATTTAAGGTATTTTTTTACTTTGATTTTATAACAGTGATATAATAATGACGAAAATATCTCAATTTTGACATTTCGGCTTTCGCAAGTGTATTTCTATAGGCACTTGCACGACATAGACACGATATTTACAATGTTTGAAAATGCTACTCATATATTAACACCATTAGTGGAATGTTTATGCGCAATGATCAATGACAACTTTACCATTGATTTATGTGAAATAAAATATTGTTACTTCAACTATTTGTACGGAACCTTTTGGGCAAGTGGTAGGAGAGTTAAAGAAAATACAAGCGATTAAGATCTTTATAGTACCCAAACATACACTTTAGTCAAACTCATAGATATCAATCAATACACATTATAAGCTTACATGCCTACATTTTTTAACACACTTGACAATTGACATACGTTACAATAGATCGAACCATCAAACACTCAAAAAATCGAGCCAAATTTCGTCATCCGGTTTTAAAGTAACTCAACGTCGACAAATCACATACCCGAAATCGTACACGAAGACAACAATAAGAATGACCCGTTTGAGTGACCTTATGATGCCGTGTGGTTTACCCTATCTCCAATCAAGATTTCAGTTGGTTGGAGGCAGCCTCTTAGTGTGTCATGTCCAAGCTGTGCTCTTTCGTTGTCTCCAAATCCAAAAACCCGTCCCTGGTTTGTCAACACGACAGTATGGTACAAACCTGTGCTAATTTGTGAAATGTGGTACGGTCTCAGGCTACTGAGGATATGAGGTTTCACTATTTTGTCTGATACCCCCCTGTCTGTAAATCCAAGGCTGCCAAAACCCATCCACCCAAAGGCGTAGACCGACCCATCGTCTACCAAGACGAAAGTCTTCCTCTTACTTGCACATACCTGTAGAGGATAAAATATCATGTTGACTATGTCTGATAATATGTTTCTTTAGGTGCGCATAAACCATCTAATACAAGAGAAAGTAAATAGTAAATACCATCTTACTCCTGTAAGTGGGGTCTGGTACTCTATTAGAGAGTGTATAGCCATGTGGATAGAAACGGGTGTACACATAACAATATATTAAGGTCCTAGAAACTAGTGGCAAATGTGAAGTAGGGCTTGTTTGGTAAGTGTTTACAAGCAATACAAAAGTGCTGGTCGGAAAGTGGAAGTATATGCGGGTGACATTAAATGTGCTGACAAAAAGTGATTCCATCAGACGTGTTCATAAACACCTCAGCAACAAGGCCTTAATTATCTGGTAAAACAAATGCAACAAAGTTGAGGGAGCAAACCTGCACGGCAAGACGGCTTTGAAGGCTGCTAAGAAACTCTGGGGTCGTCTTATCAATCTCCTCCCCATGCCCTAATGCGCCACAATAACCTTTGCCCCACGTGTACACCTGTAATCAATAAACAACACAAGAAAATGACTAGGATTGACTAGGATACCGTGAGAAACATACTTTCATTTTTTTCAAGAAGTGATGAAAATTACGTATCCATTGGAATCAAGTGCCACTGCATGCTCATCACCAGCTGACACACGAACCACATGAATACCCTTCCTCTTGAAGGACTGAATTGCTCGGGGGAGAAGCTCGTTGTGTTGTTCTCCATGGCCAAGGCAGAAGTTAGTACCTGACCCAAATGAGAAGAGTGTCCCGTCATCAGCCACAGCCAGGGCATAACTCGGGCCAGCAGCAATTTGGACTACAGAAGCAAGACTATTAAGGCATTCTACATTTTTGGGCCCGGCCCGATCGAGGGTGTCACCATGGCCAAGTTGACCGTGTGTATTGACCCCACATGTGTAAACATGGCTTTCTCTTGTGAGGAACATGGTAAAGCTGAGACCAGCTGCTACCTGAACGAAATATCATATATAACTTTTTACGGCTTTGTTCGTTTTAAGCTTCTTTTTACCTAAAATTAAATGAACTACTCATAACTCAGTTAATGTCAAACTTTAATATTAGTCACACAAATTAACTCGCTATTCATTATTATCAACGCACAGGGGCGTAGCCAGAAACAAATTTATGGGGCAAAGTGCGATATATATATATATTTTTAAGAAATACAGTAAAAATTTACTTACATAATAATTAATAAATTTTATTTATAAAAAGAAGACATAATAAAATGTACGTACTGGAATAGGCCCCACCGATTTCAACATTTTTTTTAGAGAACTATCTCAACTCGAAAATCCAAATTTGATATAGAAATTTTATTGATAAAGTGAAAATAAATTCACCATTTATAATAAATTTATTATATATGTAAACTCATTGCACATTCTCATTCTACAAATTCGTTTTTAAGTTTGTTGAGAATAAGTGTCAACATTTTGGTAATAACAAATATAAATAAAAGAAAAAAAAAGAAGAAATACAAAATGTGATATGCAAAGAGGAAAGGGAAAAAAAATAATAATAACAATAACAAATATATAAATAAAAGAGAACAGAGAAGAAAAAACACATATATATATAACAAAAGTAATGCTTGTTGGATGGGATTCGAAAACAATCCCATTGCCAAGTTGACAAAAAGTTCTACCAACTCACCTAGAAGCTAGTTTGTTAACACTGGTGTAACTAAACACTATATCAAATTTTTCGGAAATATATTTAGAAGTATTTTGAACTAGGCTAGGGGTAGGATTGGACTACAACCTAGTCTAGTCCCCCCAGCTACGCCCCTGTCAACACATCTCAAAGCCTCCACAACTATTCAACGTAGAAAAAGTCAGTTTGAATATAGGACAAAACATATCAAAAAATGAGAAATGCCAAAGTTTGGACTAAATTATACACATAAGGAGAGAAGCATAAGCATAGCCCCTGTTAGCCAATCAATTTTATTTTGGAATAGAATTTAGTCAAACTAGTCACATAGGCATATCTTGTACGACTCACATATGGCATACAAATCTTCACCACTCATTTTCAAAATTCAAATTCGAATTTGTTTGCTAATAGGCCTATAATACGATAGATACCTGCTTGCATGGAATCCCTTTCATAGCTTCAACAAGTCTTGGTCTGAAAATGGGACGAGAAGTATCCCTATGACCACAACAAAATGATGAATTATCTCCACATGTGAAAACCTGCAGCACCAATCAGATTTTAGGGAAAGTGATTTTGAGTGGGTAGTGTAACTAAAGAATGCATTATTGAAATAGAGAGAAAGCATGAAGCATCACCTCTCCTGATTGCATGACAAAGGCAGCATGATTGTGCGAAGCTGAGACTTGGATTACCGGAGATGAACAGGGAAACCCGACGCGGGAAAATGCCACACATTGCGTAGTTTCTGGACCATGACCAAGAACACCACATAAACTGGAACCACAAGAGTATACATCTGAATTATTGATCAGCAATGTATGATATCTTCCACTCTTTATCTGCATCTGGAGAAGATCAGTTTGAATTAATAAAATAACATTCAAAGGTTCAGCCATTTATACAGCTTAGAGTTCTACTGAGGACCTAACCAGCACATCCCCTTTGACTTCAATTCAAAATGAAAATTTGATGGGGAAGAAGGTTCATTAAAAATGAATGGGAAGCCTATAATTTTTTGTAGCATCTAGTAAGCCTAAGCCTGTCAAGTTCACGATTTTCCAAGTAATGGAAGAAGACATAAACTAAGAGCACAACACAGACGATGATCACCTTCACACAATCTTGGACACCACTTAGGCCCCAATTTAAACTTGGCACACAAACATCGAAAAGGCTCCAAATATTAAGGTTCACCTTGAACCCCATCCTCTCAGTGCCGGCCGTTACATCAGTCGATAAGCTATCAATTATGACACTAAGCATTACTCAACGCAAGGAAGACTCTGTTTATATAAATTTGGTTCTCCAATTTGATCACCCTCTTTTCTACTGGCAATACCCAATAGATAATATATATGCCATTTCATTTTGTTCATTTTAGCTTCCTAGTTTCTAAATTAAACACGAAATTTCTCATATATGTGGATAAGCAGGGGAAGGGGAAACAATTCCATAAAGAACAAAGAACACGAAGAAGGCAAGAAATAATACATTGCCAGCAGAGGTTTGAACCATGTCACAAGACTGTTCAACAGACTGCAAGAACCTCAACACGCGCTTCCAATTTCCATTACACCTATCGAAAAGCTCGTTTTTGAGTCAATTTGCAGGGAAGAGTAAATGGGGTGTGACCCACAAAGACTAAATGCTGCAAAATCGCTTAAGGATCGAAACTTTCGAGGAAATAACCCGTGATTTGCCCCAAAAGTCCTGGAAGTCAGCTCTAAGCACGCTAAATCCAATGCGCTCAATCTACTAGAACACAGGATTTCGAGTATTAAGTGCAGTGGCAAGTCATCAATCAAACATGACCTAAATCGATCCCCCATTTTGCTGATATACAGTTAAATTAAGAAAAATAGGAGGAATTGCGGCTGATCACGAGAGTTTGAGCAAATAAATTATCAAATTTTTAGGCGGAAACGGAAGCAATCGAGGCAGTTAATGAAGAAAATATCGAATTGATAAAACTTGGATGAAATTGAGTACAAATACGGGGGTTTCGATGAGAATTTCAACGATAATTTATAGTTTGAATTGAAATAAAACATCAGAATGAAGAAACCGAAACCAATTGCACACTGAACAAAACAGAGTGA
Organism: Jasminum sambac; assembly: GCA_018223645.1. Classification (NCBI taxonomy): domain Eukaryota; kingdom Viridiplantae; phylum Streptophyta; class Magnoliopsida; order Lamiales; family Oleaceae; genus Jasminum; species Jasminum sambac. The sequence continues at coordinate 16,319,210 of CP073642.1, forward strand.
AGCTTCAAAACAGCAAAATCGAACTTCACAACATCGAAACAGAAAAACTCGCTGATCTCGAAGAACCCCAAATTAGCGCAGAATTTGAAGAGGGTAACCCGAATCGAACGCTGATTGTTGAAGAAAGGGACAAAGCACAGAAAAATGTGGGACTCTGGAGATCGAAGGAAATGGAAAGTGATTCAATCAAGTAGGTAACGAAAATTAAACAAGTAATATTGAAATCATTGCATATTTAGATGAGAAATAAAAGGGTAAAGTGACCAGTGAAAAAGCCAATTTCGGTGCCCATTAATTCCACCTTTTTCGCCCCAAAAAAATTTTGAACAGAAAAGGAGTCGAAATTGGAAACTAGCTTAAGGACAAAGCTTTACAACTAGGAAACTGGAAAGGGAGTGGAAACTGGAGAAAGACGATCGAAAATCTAGAAATTTTCTCCATTTTTTTCACAAATTTCTGTTTTATTCTTTTCCTTTTTCCTTTCTCTATAAGCAGGGGAATGAATATATTGATATTTGTTTATCATTTTTGGGGTTTCGAACTGCGTTGTTGTTTGTTTTTCCGCTGTTGGACGGGTTGTCGGTGTTTACGTTATTTTTGCCACGTGGAAGAATTATGAAAATACACGTTTGCATATTCGTGAAATTTTGCGTCCGAGGGATTGGTGGCGGCATTAGACGGCTGTTTCTTTTACGCGCTTATGTTAAAATGAACTGCACGCGATCTCTGATTGGTCCGGTGACGATCAACCCATAAGAAGTCAAATATATCATAAGAATAACTTCGTATTCCCCCACCAAAAAATATTTCTCAATATAGAAATAAGACTATATGTTTGGAACATTTCAAAAAGAAAAACAAGCTTATATTCATGGGATGGAGGGAGTATTATCTTACTGAAATGCTGCGCAAATATCACATTATTGTGGAAAAGAACCCTTATCGAATAAGTAAATCTTTTACTGGGATAATATGAATCCCTTATTATGGTAGTATGAACCCCATTTTGAACAACCGAGCCTAAAACCTAAAATCTCAGGCGATAAAATAACAAATCAATCCTAACATTTTTATTGAGTAAAAAAAATTATATACATATATTTTTATATTATCTATCATTTAATGCATTTCTTCATATCCAATCAAAATATATCATAACAAATGACTTAAAAATGAAAATTTTTCCTACACTCTCTTTGAAAGAGTCAAACTCGAAGGTGGAGTGAGAAATTGTTGACTTGCTCCTCCAACATCTTCCATGACAAGCAATTTGTGCTGGATACCTTAGTGCCTAATTTTCTTCAACTTCTAAAGCAATGCTCTTCAGTTTAGGGGTTAGTCTAACAGAAAAGACGCTTTTTTCATTGGTTGATTGGTCCAAATTCAAAACATCTCCCACCATACGATCCCCCGCCTTATATTAAAAAAAAAAAAACAATGCTCTTCATTAGCTAGGCAATCAACAGTCACTAAATTCAAGTTTGGAAATTGGAACCAAGTTGACCGATGACGCAAGCCATCCACGTCTGAGATCCCCGGCCCATTAGTGATGGGTCAGACGCATGTGTTGGTACAAAGCTAGCCCATTCATCGCATAGTCTCTTGATCCTGGCCCAAAAACTGATCCACCACATAACAAAACCCCCCAAAAAAATCCCCAAATTACACCGAACAGAATTCGAATTTTGCGGTCAATCAATCCTTAAAGCATCTTCATTCGGTGTCCCTCATTATTCATATCTCTTGTATGCAGTTTGAAGATTCAAGCATAGATTAGGACGGTAAGGACACTACAGTATTTGAGGCTAAGGTAAGGTGTGCTTGATGTTTTTAATTTTCCATCAGTGATGTGTAGTGACTATGTATTTTGGTTTCGATTTTGAGAATGATCTTCTTCCACTTCAACAAGCTATCGTTTTTCGTTTACTTCGATTTTGATGTTGTATTTTTCACTCCTCTCTGGTTTTTGTTTGAGATAAGTTGGTTTTCTTGATTTTTACATTAGGTTTGAGTTGTGACCAGTAATTGATTTGATTTGATTTTGTAACTATCAGGGACAAATTCAAGAAATTCATTCTGCTGGATTGGCCTGTCACGTACTCGTAGCTTTCACAAAATAACGTGCAGCCTTAGCGTTTCACAAATTCCGCCGCCCCTTGTCGTAATCACATCAAGTAAGCCTTTGTTGGACGAAGAAAGCCAAGTAAGAAAAATTTGACACACAATAGTTAGAATACTATCAAGAGAGTTAGGGAGAATCTATGAAATCTTTATTACTTTACAACTTATTGGATAGTTACAAATGAAGGCGATAACCCTATTTATAGTTCTCACCTCATTTGAATGGATAGTGGTGATCAATTTTGATCTAGCGGCCTACATTCGCCATCTAGAATCCTTTACAATTATCTAAAAAATATCTAAAATATTTATATGATATTTACAATGGATTATTCTAGATACAAGACTTAGAATACTCCGCGTCATGTGTAGAAACTTTCTAGAAAATTCTAATTGTATTTCCAACAAATCTGTCTCTGTAACCTTATAAAAAGCCTTGGGGCATGACAAGCCATTGACCGTTGACCGTCGTTAACGATCGTTGACTAATGATATAAATAATTACTAATATAGAGATAAATGCACCAAAATATAAAGAAATCTTATAATATTATTAAAATATAATCTACTAAACCCCAAAATAATAAAAGAAAGAATTTAATGCTATTTCAGTTTGAACTCGAGACTTCATTTTGTTGTCAATAAGTGTTAAATTTTGTATTAAAATAGAAGTAATAATTGGATTAGATATTACATTTAGGTTGAAAAAGACGTTTCATAACTTGTAAATCAATTTAATAACACATAAAATTTGCAAAAATATATTAAAATCTCAAAAAAAGAAAGAAAGAAAGAATTGGAAAAAGAACTTAAACAACAATTGTCCGTTAAAATCAATAATTAACTAAACTAATTATTAACTAAATCTTTAATATAAAAGAAAAATAATCAACAAAGATCCACTATTGATTCAATTTCAATACTAAACTAACTGAACTAAACAAAGTACTTTAATAAAAAAATTAACTAATCATACCCTAGTTCTCCTTCATACTAAATAGTTATATCAAAATTAAGTTTAAGCTAAACCTAAGATAAACTAAATTAATTTCATTAGTGTAAAATTCAAATCAACTATAAAGTAAGAGAAATAGGGTGTGTGTTAGGGAATATATTATAATAGTTTTTAAAGGCTTTTAATGTAAAAAAGGAGAGAGAATGAGTGAAGTTGAGTGGTTGAGATTTATGGATGTGATGAGATATGTGAATGTGATTGATTTAGGATAAAGAAAGAATGGATAAAAAATTTGTAAAAAATGATAAAAAGTAAAAAAAAAAGTTGAAAAAGAGGGACATAATGAACACAAAATAAAATACACGTGAAAAATAACCTTTAACAATTCAATTTCGGCCTTGTTTGATTGGGGGTTTAGTTGTTCCGCGCGGTATTCCGTGTAAAAATGTGTGGTTAATATTATTTTGGGAAATGTGTGTGATTGAAAATGGGTATGAGGTATACGGAATTGCGTGCAAATTTGGTTAACACCAAATAAAACAAAGCCTTCAAGTACATAGATTGGATTCCGAGACGCACGCATAGAGAAGCCTGGAGGACGAGTTGGGTTTGTTGATATTAGGCCCCCATTTTTCTAGAATAAAAGCACAAAAATGGCCCAATTTAAAATGAAAAACACCCAAACCCTGCAGTATTCATCTTCTTGATTAGTACGGTCTCTGGTTTTCTGCGCATCTGCCGGTGAGTATAGAGAACTTCCTGCGGATCGAGCACGCGCTGCCGCGAAGCCTCGACAGGTGCTGGATCCGCCACTGGTAACTATAATTCATTCAGTGCCTGCTGTATTGGTTTTCTTTGAGTAATTCATAATCAGTAAATTTTATGCTTCAAAACTTCACTTCACTGTCCTAATTTCAATGAATAATATGATGTAAATGATTCTTTTAGTTATTTTTCAATTTTATTATATTACATTCAATACTCTAGCTTGGTTCAAAATGAAATACTGGATCTGCCATGTCTGCTCGTGCTTATTATTTGCTCTGCAATGGTTTAAAAGCAGAATTAATGGAAGTTGATAACAAATCACAAGGTCCAGTAGAAGAAGAAGAAGAAGAAGAGTATGTTTTGCTTGATCTTGATGGCGTTGCTGACATTTACATTCCGCCCAATGCACCATATGTTCTCTCTGTAAGATTTTTTTAAATCTCTGATATCGTCATATTTGTATGCAATTTCTCTGAGATAATTATGTTCTATATTTTATCTATTCATAATTTCTCTGAGAGAATTATGTTCTATATTTTATCTATTCATACTTAAGAAATCAAACTTTAAACTATAATTCAGAAATTAGACAGTGAAATTATTGAGCGTGAAGGAAGAAGAATTCCATGGTTTGAGCTACAATCTTGACCTTCGTTCTGCCTTCCGTTTGCCTTTTTTTTTTTTTTTTTAAATTAAAAGCCAAATGCAAGATTTTGGGAGGGGAAGTGAAATTAACTTTTCGTTCACATAATTTACATCCGAGTTTTGTAGATTTTGATTGTCTGAAGGACTGTGCCGGTATATCATTGATAGCTTAGCATTTTAAGGCTGTGTATGCACGAAGTCGAATACATGCTATCAATTGGAAGTTTTTTTCTGTGGATTATCGCTTTTTCCATTGCTGGGCACTCATAGTTTCTGTTATTTGATCGTTCAACATATGATGCAGGGTCTGGATACGCTCAACCCAATTCTAGTTATTGACAACAAAATTAAGCTGGTCTGTTCGATTTTGAGAATTGGAATGCTTCACTTGGTGTTACAAACTTGACATGTTGATCCATTATTTGTTGCCGTTGACTGATATTCTCATCATCTAATCTTTCAGATAGGAGAATATGAAGAAACAATTGGGACCTGCCTTGTTTTCAATGAAACTGGTGAGTCACTACTACTGATTTTGCAATGCCCATATTTGGTAGTGGACATCTCCCGTGATGTTCTAAGACTTTTTTTTTTTTTTTTTGGGTAGATGCTGCTCCCATGGTTCATGAAGAGACAGGTTCATCTGAGGCCAATCTTTTCTCGGGGAAATACATTGTAGACCCAAAAACACCTGACAGGCAAGTCAATCCAATTGCTAGTCTTCAGAAGGTTCTCAAATTCAGACTGTTTTCGGAAGATGATATCAAAGATGCAACCAACAATCAGTCAAATACGCCATCTTGATGCACCTATGCGGGTTTCATCGGTATCAGCAGTCTTATGAACGCTCTCGAAGAGACAATTAACTATTACATGAGACTCAGAGTATGGATCGTTCGGCAATAGGAGGAGTTTAGCTCTTTCACTTGGTTCTTCAGCTGTGCTTAAATAAGTGATTGAAGAGCAGTCTTTTTGGTAGGATTACAGATTGACCCTGAACTTATGAGCCTTATATATATATACACACACACACAACTTTCTTTAGGTAACCATATTTATCGTTTCACTAGGACTTTTTTCGGTAGGTAGTTCTCAGTTCCACAAAAATTCCATTCGGCGATGAAACTGGTGGGAGTAGAGTCGTGACATATTCAATTAACATAAGTTTCAATATCACATCTCAACTCTCAACTCACTAGTTGTTATTACCGACACGTCTTGCAATCTCACTACCATCCAACTTAAAAGTCATCTTTTCACAAAAAAAGTCACTGTGAATAAAAGAACTTAATTTGCTGGACCACTTGTTTAACTGTAGAACAATTTTGTGCAGCAACATTGATAATAATTTACATGGGATTTTTACCGACTCTTGTTTCATTCCATACAAAGTAAAACCCATAATGCAGTCTAAAAAGGCAGTTATAGCATCAATTGTACAATCTAATATGCGTATTTGAATGTAATGTATCTACTCAATACCACCCAGCCGGAAAATTTGAAACAAATGAAGGCAAGCGACTTCTGTTCTCACTCAGCCCATCAACCCATAAAGAATACATCACTACCAGAAATACTGAAAAGTTTGAAACAACACAGCAAGCAATTCTTGGTCTCACAGTTCATTGACCCAGAAGTAATGCACTTCCATAAATACTAAATATTTGAAACAACGCAAATCAAGCCATTTTTGTTCTTATCCGGTTCATCAACACAGATAATGCACTTCCCGGATGGAGACGCGAAACTGTCACTACTCTACAATTTTGTCCTTGAGATATTTCAGAATAGCCTTCGTTCCCCGGTCCAGAATAGTCCTTCTAATGCTGAAAAGGCAAACATTATAGACGTTATAAACAAGTAAAATTATGCTTATACTGCTGCGCATCTTTATTGTCAACTCGCATCAACAGTTTATTCTTGAACAGCATAGAAACATGGCAGCATTTCCTCTTCTGTAACTTGCCAGGAATGACATATGATAAGAATAACCAGAGTTAATGGCAAAATAAGTTAATTCAAAGGAACATATTGAATAAGAACCTCATGTATTAAGTACACTATGAAGAAGTAACTTATGTACTTTAACAATGAAATTCATTCTCAGATTCCTGTCATTTGATGGGAAAGGCCGCTAAGCAAGAGATGAATGAATTCCCCCCAAGGACTCTGCTGGGTAAGTTAAAATATGGACAGTGATAGAGACACAGTCATGTACAAAGCTTGTAACCGAATATTCACACAATCAACAAACTATGGAACTGGAGAGCGATCTGAAAAGTTAATGCTGGCGATTATTTCATGATTTGGCTTGCTCTAAGAAGTTTTACACAACACGCTGATAAGAATCCTTGTGCTAGATGACTTAGCTCCTTCCCCATTATTTGAAGGGGAATAATCATACCGCAACATGTATAGATAAGACTGGGTATTAGCAATGAAAGTGTTACTGAAATTAATGCTTGACTTCAACATAAATTATAATTGTTTATAAGTTTGTATTCATAGGCTTTGTTTTAATCGAACTTGATTATCAAATACGAACTGCTCTCTAATTTCTCATCTTTCTTGAAAATGTTTAGTTCTTAGTTTCAGGTTTCAGCAAGTCACAAGAACTCAATATGTTCAGTTGCTGCGAATGTACTAGCTGAAGAGCTCAATCCCAAGTTTCTCGGATGTAGTCTTTTAAGACAAATTTGATTTCTATGCCCTCCCAGTCCGAATTGGAGTTATTACCTAGCTTAAATGTAGGCAACCAAAATCACAAATTTGATTGAGCAAGTGTCAAATTATGGCAGGTATCAAATAAGTACGGTTTTGATCCATTCCCCACATGCGGGCACATTACGGCGCCTAAATATGGGCGGATGGGTTAGACTGGTGGTTAAGAAGTTTCATGAATTTTTCAAGGAAAGGCACCAATGTTACTTGAGAAACCTATTGGGCCGGAGGACATGGACTCCCTTCGTTGAAGTCTTGATCTAACCATTTAGCCTAACCATAAAAATGTATATAAGGATGTCTTAGTGGTGAATGCAGGGTAGTCATATGCTTGTGTTGGATGCTGAATGAGCGATCACCCAAAAGAAAAATAATAAAATAAATAAATAAATCAAGATTGTTGATTCATCAGAGAGTATGGTGTTCTACCAGATGTGGTTAATTCCAATTTTCAGACACGTGGAGTGTGCAAGGGTAAACTTGTCACCCCACTAGATTTGCTTGACTTACTAGCCTGTGCTCAATATTTTAGCCAAATCAGCTATGTAATCACGAACTCAAAACAAGATTAAATATAAAAGATGAGCTGTACCTTCTTAATGGGTTCCCATCAAGTTTTAGTACTTGCAGGTTGGGTTCAAGCAAACCCTGTAAAACCAGATTTTAAGAAAAACAATTAGCAAACCAGAAAAGTATTGGAAAACTAAGTTCCTTTCCTAACATTCATAGCAGAGAAGGCATCTACTGGTAAAACCAACCGAAGGAACCCAGTCCTTTGATTACACGAATTAGTTCATCCATAAGGAACCAATGATGAAAGTCATTTCATTATTGAGATTCAACCAATTTCCCAGTTCTTTAAGCGGAAAAGGAAGGGTAAATTTTAGTTAATATTTCTATGTAGGGAATAGAGTTAGTGCATGTCTAGGTGAAGCCTACAAATGCAATCGATGGCAAACCAAATCAAAGAAACAGTAGTAGAAGAGGATTACCAGTTCCGGTGGAACAGAAGACAAATTGTTATCTGACAGGTCAAGCTCCACAAGAGAAGTCAAATATTTAATACTCTGCAGGCAAATAATATAATATTTAAACATAATTTAACATAGGATAGAGAGAGGGGAAAAAAATAGAGCATTGACACGATTTAACTCCAAAATAATAATAATAGTAAACGGGGGTAGGAGCTTGAGTGCAAGGATAAAAGCTTGAGGGGGAAGTGCAATAATAATGATGACATAGAATGATTCAGATTGCTTTTTACAGGTCAAATGGTATGCTTTTGTGCTCCATAGGTTCAGATGGATTCAAGCCCGGGACTAATTTTTAGATATTTTTGAAAGCATTATTCCATTTTCATACACTGAATCCATAGACTCTCCGGCACTCACTAAAAGGATAAAGAAAGAACATCGTAAGGAGGACAATAGCCATGGACACAAATGAAAGCCTCATATCTTGGTTGCTGACTCCCCCATTTTCTTTCTTCCATCAATCCAAACGACAACCTCAGGTGCCCTATAGTTGGACAAAATTAAAAGATTGGAATGCTAAAGACAAGCTTGGCCTTATAAGTATTATAAAAAATTAGGCCTTGGTTGGTCTAGATTTTTGAGAAAATCTACTTTCACAATTATACCCATGCCTTTTTTCCAAATTTTAACCAGTTTCCAATCATAGATTCTCCCAAAAATTCTATTCTCATTCCAAGATATCTAGACAAAACAAGCACTTGATATGCCCACTACTGCGGCAGGTATAACAAAATGACAGAAAACCAGAAATGGGAACTCCGAGTCGAGTCTTATTACCGCTACGAAGATGATCTTAACAGCAAATAATTTGAGAAAGATGCCCAACGTTTATGTTAATTGTTACTTGTTTAACAGAAAAGGTGAAGACATATAAACTATGCTCTGCAGCCTCTGCTTCGCTTGTCTACCAATTCTCCAATGGCCTTTGACTTAACATTTATAGGCTGACATGGCCCATACCTTGTATGGTTAAAGATCTGTGATTGAGATGGATGTTGTACACAAGATACAGTAAACGGACCCCACTTTATTGCCTCCGCGTTTTTGGGTGCTTTGCAGAAGGAACAGGATGAACATTTCAAGTATAGCAACATATAATACAAGAATGAAAAAAAAAATTTCTTGAAGTTTATTTTTATAAAATGCATCCTCTTGGTGCACTGTTGGTAAAAGTTTTGTCATCAAAGAAGGAACATGAATGACAGGAACACTCATTAGAATAACCAATTTACATTGACTTTCAATAACTTTGTATTTGAGTTGCAATGATCTGACTTGGCAGTAGGATTTTCTGAAGGAGTTTAAGTGATTTTGGTTAAAGGACAGTGACATAAAAGGATGTCAATTTAAGACGTCTTTTGACTACAGATCAAATAATCTGAATATGAATACTTCTGAGACAGAAATGTGACCTCTGGAAGAGACTGAAGAGAATTTTGTCCTAAATCCAGAATCTTCAACTGCTGCAAAGTCATTATATCTGAAGGGAGAACTGATAGTTGCATCCTCCTGCCCGACCAAATAGTAAAAGAATGACAAGCAATGTAATTAGGTGATTAGGTCTGCAAATCTGCACAGCTGAAGTAACTTATTTCCTACAAACAGACCTCAGATATAGCTCCTGCAACTCGGGTAAGCTAGAAAATGATGGGTTTTCTGGTAAAGAACCTGCTGCACCACTTAGATCCAAAATCTGGAGCTTGGAAACAGCTAGAAAGCCATCAGATGGGATCTATGAGAAAGCAAGCAAATATCAGCGATAAATTAATAAGTTAAGAAAAAGTATATGTGGCATTTAAGGTTGTGTGGACGTGATGCTAACAACACTTGGAGCTTAGTCTTTTTCATCGGACATTTGAGGGAAACCCCCATAAAGATTAAGCCCATAATGATAGCCCCAAGAAAAATTTTATTAGCTTTCCTAATGTGTTTACTATCATTGTAGCCTATGTTTATTTTCTCTAATCAAGAACAAGTGTATGCCTACTAATGTACTCTCGTAGTGTTGTACATTAGAAGCTGAAGGTTCGTTTTCCACACAAGTCCAGAATCAAATTATGCTCACCTTTCTTAGTGGATTTCCATCCAGCTTTAAGCATGAAAGTTTAGCAAGCGAGCTCAAAGTTGCACCAGGCCACTCGTTTATCTTGTTCTTGGATAAAATTAAAGCCTGCAGCTTGAATGCATTTAGTTGAAGGCTCTACAGAATCTAATGCACAAGTCTTCTCACTTCATAAACATTTCTAATGAAATTTTACCACAGAATATCGTCCACACTTCTATCGATTGAGAGGAGAAATATATAACGCTATTAAAAAAGTCAAATTAAGATGACTTGACAAAAAATAGCAAGATAGAAAGGTTAAATTATCAAATGATAAAAGAAAACACCACATTGCTTGCTGTGTTAAGCAAATACCATCGGAGACAATAAGAATTCTAAAATATAACTTGACGAAATGTCAAGAATCAAATTAACCAACACATGTAGCTGAGCAAACAAAAGGCTGATACCTCAAATATTGCATGTTATGACTTTCAAGGATCAAGATCATATTAACATCATAATTGCATAGCGTATTACTTATTACAACAGTCTAGATGAGATCAAATGGCTCACAGTTTTTGTGTCCATCTTCTTCTCATTTTGTTTAATCCTAATCAATATCTTGGGCTTAACAGAGAGATGGAAAATCAAAATAATGTTCACCTCCAGCGAGACACAAGAACTAAATTCACTTGGCAGCTCTTCAATTGAATTTTCCGAAAGATTGACTCTTGTAACATCACTTGACTTCCATACGTCTGAGGGGACAGCACTCAGACCTAGCCTAGCCAAAGAAAGTTCCTGAAAGGTACGAACGGAGAAGACATTTTAGCAGATACATGACAAAACCTTAAGCAGAAATAACAAAAGACTCCAGATAGAATGATTCCTTCATTTATGACTTTTGCTATTGCAATGCACAGTTGGCAGCTATTAAACTTGAATATCTGCATAAAGAAACTTATTTTTCATCGAAAATGTTGGAGTTATTATATCAATGATATACATTTGACATATCCAACAGCCTTTGAGCAATTCAACGTAGAATTTGGTCAAGCCTGCCACCACTAATTTAACAAATTGCACATGTGGCTTTGACGGGAAAATAAGCCACCTACATGTGAGTGGGCATATTGAAAATAATATTTTAAAAGATATACATTTGACCTTATCTAATAGCTTAAGCTTTTTCAGATCAAATGGTTCAACATAATGAGATGGATATAAAAATCTATTAAGGGAAAATACCTTTGAAGTGAGGGACAACCGAGCTGCCTTGGCAACAACATCCTCCTTCACAGCTGTGGTTTCTGAAGACTCTACAAAAAAAAAAAAAAAAATCACACGTACAAGCGGAGACAAAATTACAAATACAACTCAAAGCAGGTCAACCAGAAATCTATAAAGCTAGAAATAGCAATTCGGATTGTAAAAATTCAGTCAAGATTCACGGCTTCATGATGTCTCTGAATTACCTAATTGCCTAAACAAATACTAAAAACCACTATACCAAAATGCTGAGAACCAACATACCTTCATCAGTTGGAAGTCTACTTCGAAGGTACTTTAATAAAGCCGGTGTAGGTCCAGACACCAAGGTGCTAGTAAAGATAAATCATTTTATCAACTCTTGAACAAACAATAACCATGGTTAAGGCAGACAAAAAAAGACAGTGATTCGAACCTCCGCAGCGTCCGCAATGGATTGCCAACAAGTAGAAGTTTCCGCAATGTGGTCATCAAACCTACATAATGACATTAACTTTTATATACATTCTTCTTTTTTTTTTTTGGGGGGGGGGGGAACACTTTTATATGCATTCTAGCGCTGCAAAACCATACTTCAAATATATATATAGCAAGAAACCAACGAGTGGGGCACATGATATTAATATAAATTCCTAATATAACAATGAAGCTACAATATATACCTGAACCAACAACATAACGGTTCTCCTAATCAAAAGATTTTGTGATGTGCAGGTTGTTTCCATTGAACTATGATCGTTTTAATAATTAAATAGATTTTCTCGAACCCAGATGAATGAAGCAGCTGTCAAATTATTTTGAATGACTACTTTTATTGGCAAAAAGACAGCATTCTTTGTAACATTACTTATTAGAAAATTTCTGCAGCATGGAGATATCGACAAAGAAACTCGTTTCCATTTGCATGAGAAAATTCACTAAACTCATACTAACACTGCTTATTGAGGAATAATTATAAGATGCTAACCTTACCAAGCTGAGGAGGCAAACTAGATAGTGAATTATTGGACAGGTCCAGAACTGAAAGATGCAAATTGCAAGCCTCCACTGGATACTCCTTTAACTACATGCACAGTAAAACAATCATCTATGGTAAAAGACAAAGTAATAATGAGTTCACTGTCAAAAAACAAGTGAAAAATGAGAACACGATATCCTCTTCCCCGAAGTATTAGAAAATAGCAAATCTTAACCACAGAACCATGGCAGAAAATTTAAAGATAATGCTATATAAACTACCCGATTTGAGTGCAGATCAAATGTCCCCAACTGCGTTAGTGATCCAATGTCCGCGGGTAACGAAGACAGTGCATTATTTCTGAAATTGGCCCAAACCCAACAAATGAGAAAGCCAATACCAGAAATATAAATGTCGAATAGCTCGAGGTAATAGATATGGAAGGTGAATATTAGCACAGAGAAACAGAAAGAACCCTAAATAAAGCTCCAGAAGCGATGAGCAACCCTTTATTGATGATGGGATTGATGAAATTCCTGCAGCATACATGCAAATAGCAAATCAGATGAGACAGACACGTTATTAACTACAGAAAGATAACAAGAGTACTAAGAATCACAAGATTCAAATATTTATGATTTTTGAATATGCAGCAAAAAAGTAAAGAAAAGTGTTAAAATGTGTGAAAAAGCTGCCACATCAAAGGAAAAATGTGACTGAATATAATTTTGAAAAAATAGATGATTTTTAAGAAAAATCTTAATGAAACAAGATCTGAGATAAACATGCATAAAACCATCTAGCATAGTCTATCAGAAACTTGATCCACTCACTGTTTTGGTGAAGATCAAGGCGTATAAGGCGTGAAAGGCATCCAATACTGTCTGGCACACTGCCTAACAAGTTTTTCGCTGTAAAATGGTTTTGATAAGAACTCTCTAGAAACTAATCGAGTCACCCTAACACAATAACAGATTAAAAGGAACAACGTGACCTTACATGCATTGAGTTCTGTGAGCATTGTGCACGATGCAATGAAATTATCAGGTAGCACTGTTAGCTTGTTTCCCTGGCAAAAGGTGCATAACATACTTAAAGCCCAACGTGAACAAATCTATCATGCTCTCACAGATAAAGCTTATAGTACCTCTACATCCAGCTTCAAAAATTTTGAACAATTTGCTAGATCTTCGGGCAAGCTAGAAATGTTATTGTTCGATGCCTGAGTAGATCACCAAAACCCATTAATGGAAATTTCAAAAGGTGTTCAAATATGCGGACCCAAAAAAAATCACATAAGTCAACTTCCTTGATGTGTAAACGATGACATATGGGAAAGCAATACTGCCAATACCTTATGGAAATATATATTTCATTACCTCCACTTATGAACAAGTAATACACTTTGTTTGATAGAAAAATGTGCCGTTATAGAAATGCCGGGACATATTTGATTAGGAAAAATAAGGACAGAGTATTTACCACTTGACAATATGTAAACATCGAAAGCATAAGCCAATAGAGCGATGTGATAAAACATAATTCAAAGTAATAAATGTGAAAAATATGCTTATAAAATATTGCCTTAAGTTCTTGTAACTCCAAGCATTTTCCAAGAGGCGCGGGAAGACAGCTTAGGCGGTTGTTTGAACAATCAAACCTGTAGCGGGACACATACAAGTGAAAACCTTGTGCACAGCAGGAAAATCTAATCCGAATGTTTACTTATAGAAATATGTGATAAAAATACGTTCTTTAATGATGATGTGGTTATGTTCATTTAAGGTGATAAGAAGCTACATAAAAATCATTAACAAATTATGCGGAATGAACATACTATCATCAACAAATTATGCGGAATGGACATACTTGACCAGAGAAGCTGCCCATCCAATTTCTTCAGGGATTTCCATGATTGAATTAGATGACACATCCAATGATTTGAGCATGTGTAACCTGCCAAATTTGACCATACAACACTCTTCAAGCATTTTCAGAAAAATAAAAAGCAGGTAGACAAAATTCTCATTCTTAAAGAGTTCCAAAAATCATACTCTCCAATAGCGGACGGGAGATGTGAAAGCTTATTATGGCTAACATTTAACACGGTTAACAAAGGCAAGTTTCTTAGATCTTCCTTCAGCACTTCAATATCATTATGAGCTAGGATCAGTTTTTGCAGCTCAACTGCCTGTAGACACGCAATAGATGACACAAATTGAATCGCTGATATACACAGGCCTAAATCGAGAAACGAACAGGAAGTAAAAAAATTATACCTCCCACCAATTCTCATCCTGGCCAACCGCATCCAAACTTTTGTACACCTCATTGGGCACTTCGCTGAAATCAAAATGACGGTATTCCCGTGAACGGAATCCAACGATTGGAATACAGCAGTGAGGGCAAAATTGGATGCTCGGTGAAGGAAATGGTAATGTGAGGAACTAACCTGAGAGAGCGATTGGAGAGATTGAGAGAACCAGAAGCTCGTGCAGCTTTTAGTACTCGATCCATGTTCTTCCCCCTGCAATTAGATCTTTGTTCTATTTGGGGAAGAAAATCTGATTTTGCGTTTCTACCTTTTGATGGATCCGATTTCAGCAGATGACTGATGAAGTGTTGCCATCAAGTAGACATGTTTACTTATCCTTTAAAGATCATTTCTCTGTCACCTGTGATTGATTTTTTAAATTCGAAAATACAATAAGGGCCTTTGTTCGATTTAGCTATTATGTATTGGCCCTTCAGCGCTAAAATGTTCACTTCGACTTCGTTCATGTTCACACTTTGGCGGATTGGCTCTAGTAGCCACAGTGGCTGCTATAAGCCAATCCCCATGCCGACGTGGCGCCACTAGGTGGCGCCACGTCATCACCTAAAAAATTTATTTTTTAAAAAAAAATTTAAAATTTTTTTTGGAATCTACGTTAAGTTAGATGAATAATATATAATTGCCCTCTGATGGTGAGGGGTCTCACCCGACCTCCAAAATTTTTTTTCCCTGATTGTGGGTACCGTAAAGTACCACAAATCTACTAGAGCTGGACTCCACACTTTAAAACTACAATTTTGAACGTTTTATAGTTTCTTATACTTCTAATTGGCATAACTTAAATTCCAAACTCCACTTTTACGGCTTAATCATGCTTCACCCTTTCTAATAACTTGTAATTTCAACCAAAAAAATAAAAAGACAACAACTATTCATAAATTTAACACTATTTCATGAATATAAACATTTGGAATTGTCAGAATTTTTTAGTAGTGTTTCTGATATATCCAAGTTTATATCTATAGCCCATGATTCAAACTATTTGAATTGCTTTTGCTCCCCCGCCCACTATGTGCGCTGCACAAGCTTGACGTGGCGGCCATGTCGGACTGATGTGGGCTATTTGAATTCTTTGTTTCTATCTCTCAATTAGAGAAACATTATTAAAAGTTTTAGTGAAGTATTTTAATTCAAGTCACACTTTGCTAATAGATTGAATTATTATTGAAAATGGTTGCTTTTTGATTATTTAAATGGGATTTTGGGGCAAATGGTCCCAAAAAATTAGTCATATTACAGATTTAGTCCCAAATAATAAAAGGTAATGCAAATGATCAAAAAAAAATTTGGTGCGCAAATAGTCCATTTGGATGGAATCCGTCCGTTTAACCGTTAGTCAAAGTCAATTATTGAAAATTTAGGTGCCCATTTGGTCCATTTCATTTGAAATAAATTGCACAAAAGGTTATAACTTTAAATATTGTTATAATTAAGTCTCAAAGTTTGAAAAATATATACTTTAGTCCCAAATTTAATTAAATTAAATTGTATAATTTTATTTTTTATTTTTTCTATGGATACTTATTTGGTCAGTAATTAATTTTATTGAATTTGGGACTAAAGTATATATTTTTCAAACTTTGGGACTTGATTGTAATAATATCTAAAGTTAGGACCCTTTCTGTAATTTATTTCAAGTGAAACGGACCAAATGCACACCCCAAATTTTCAACAGTTGACTTTGACTAACAGTTAAACGGACGAATTCCATCCAAATGAACCACTTGCGCACCAAAGTTTTTTTTTGGATCATTTGAGCGACCTTTTATTATTTGGGACTAAATCTGTAATATGGCTAGTTTTTGGGACCATTTACACCAAAATCCCTATTTAAATTGATTTTTGCTGAAATAAAAAATGGAAAATTTGCCCACTCTTACTAAAAGAAATTTGGCACCATAACTAAAATTTACGCGTTAATCACGGAAAATCGTTGTGTTCGGTAGTTGATGTAGTAAATCTGTAAAATTCCACTTTAGTTTCCTTTTCCTCATTATCGGAATTGAGTGAGCGACAATAAAAATATTGATCTACAAGAAACACTTTTAACTTCCAAGTTTCATATAAATGGCAACTTTTTAATTAATATACAAACATAACTAGATACGCAGAGATATATAGACCATCACAATTCACATCACCTATGTGCAAACACACAATTGATGCACACACGGACACTTGTGCCACCAGCGAACCACTAACCACCGCCAAAACTAGGAGTCACCTACAACCACTTTCCTCGTCCGATATCCCAATCTAGCAAGTAGCAACCATCAATCACCATTCTCCTAAGCCCGATATGGCTACCTCCAATTTCAACTTAGAGCCGAAGAGATGGTGGAATGACCGCGACCTTGAAAACCACAAACCTCGAATTATATTTGGATCCTTTAATCTCCCTTAAGAGTTGGTTGCCTGACTTCAAATTGTTGGTGATGCATAGCATTATGGCAATGGTAATGGTTGGTGGTGTTTGTTGTCATGGTAGTATTTATGGTCGGGGTGTGATAATTTTGGTTGATGCGTGGTGTATGTCAATATTTTTACTTTCTTGGTTGGTTGATGTTGCACGGCAACGATGAATTGATACTCTGGTGAGAAGCACTCCATTAAAAGTATTATGAATGGTGACACACATAGGATTGATGATGGCGAAGCACATAACATTGTTACACTCGTAATAAAACACAGTGTGCTATCATATCACAAATGCAACAGTGGTCGATAGTGATTGATATATATGGAAAAATAAGATTTTTCTAGTTATTATTTATGAGCAAATTAACATTGGCCAAATCCTTTCTATATTAGACTCGAAAAGGAAACAAACATTTCTGCATTACATCATATTTCCTCGATTACTGTAGATTTTAGATCAAACCTTCGTTTGTCATACTATCAAACTCTCCGGTCAAAATGACAACAAATTAACAGTTCCTTTTTTCCCTATATTGGACCCAAGCTCATCATGAAGCTCTTGTTATGTTTGGATATTTCAGCATTCAAATTCATTCAGTTTGACCCATCACATGCAATCCTATATCCATTACCTCTACTTGGGCTTTGAAGCCTTAGTGGATAACTTGTCCACTACAATTTAGGTTGGCCCTTACATATTCATTTCCATAGCTGGATTTTCAGTGCCAATAAAAATACCAAATGGGCAAATACAGCAACAGCACATTGCATCTGGGTAACAGCGACCGAATCAATCTAAAGCCCACTGAGCAATTTGACAACAAATGTAATAATCTGGTTCAAGATGGTGCTCACCATGCAATCTTCATGGCCCATATCATGAAATAGCCGGTTTAGGGCTGGAAAGATTGCATGGTGGGCCACATCTTCATCCAAATCATTACATTTGTTGTCAAATTGCTCGGCGGACTTCAGATTATTGGGCCACTCCAACCCAAAAAGTTCAACTATAAGGAATATTCAATGGTCAACCCAAATGGTGGTGCAGACGCCATCCACTATGGCCTCAAAGGCCAACAAGAAGAGGCATAATTAATACAGGCTTGCCTGTGATGGGTCAAACTAAATGAATCTGAATAAGGTAGCGAAGCATCTAAACTTTAAAAGAAGAACCTAAGAATAAACTTGTGATAAACTAGGGTTTATGATTTACTGCATTGGACTATGCCTATAAATATGGCTCTCCTATTGTCTTTCTTAGAGTAATGATCTCCTACCCACGGTGGGTAGGATATCCTACCCACAGTGGGTAGGTGTCATCCACTGATTGGTAGGGAGAGTGGCCGCACCGGCCCCCCCACCAATCAGCAGGGGACACCTACCCACTGTGGGTAGGATATCCTATCCACTGTGGGTAGGAGATCATTTTCCGTCTTTCTTATGTGTGTCAAATAGCATATAATAGCAAAGGACATAATGGCTCCAGCAAAAAGCTTGTGCACTTGAAATTCATCATTATTGTATGTTTGGAAATTCAGCTTATGTTTACCGCGATACCAAATCATGTACCCTCGGCCAATGTGGGATCTGCAAAATGGCAGCAGGTGGCAATGGTATTATTCCCCGTGTGGCTTTCATGCTCACGGATATTATATGGGCAGTTAAAATTGAAAAGTTAACCAAATCTACATACATAACATCATAGCATAAATAAAGCTAATAAACATCCGTGATTATTAATGTAGGAAAATCCAAATAGTACTTGCATTAATGAATCAACAAGGTTAGAAAACTGAAAGCATTAAGCATACACTAAGGGTGACAGTTTTTACATCTGGTTTGTGATTTATTCACCAGCATCCGCACTGGATCCAGTATTCCTCATTGCTTCAGCCATCATCTTTTGTCTATTCTGTGATTGCCTTTCTACTGCTACCATATAAAGCCCTGCATAAGCAAAATGATAAATGGAGCAATGAACCAAGAAGGGGTAATACATATAAAATCTTATCCTGAATATTCGAACCTAACTTGCAGATGCGCGCTTAGGTGTGGGTTGGGGTGGACAAGAAAGATAAGAAACGAGAAGAACCTCGGCAATAGCATAACAGAAATTCTACATCATCGAACTAGAAATATAAGGGTACTCATAATCAGCAATAATTCCACAATATTGTTAGTAAAAATAGGGCCCAAAAGCTACAATTTAGTAAAATTCTTCCTCAATCCCGCAAAAGTATGCAAACGGATTTCTGAATTCCTAATGGGATACCAGAACAAAAGATTAAAAATGAATTCACCAAAATGAATGTCAAGCATATTAATATAGAGCCAACGCATTCTCAGTTGATGCCAAAGATTGTTAATTAATGCTCAAATCCACATTAGTGAAGATTTCTGATGGAATGAGAGTGATAATCATTGCTCAAATCCACATTAGTGAAGATTTCTGATGGAATGAGAGTGCCAATCAATGCTCAAATAAAGATACAATTTCTTTGATGAAACCACGATACACATGACCATCAGTCCATCAGTACATGAGTAACACGCTGGTATCAAGCAGATTACAGTTTGACTACCTACCAATTGCACTTCCAATAGCAGTGAGCCAAAGTATTCTCGAGGACCATTTATCACCAACTACTCCTCTGTCTCCCAATCCCATATTTCACTGCCAGAAGAATTCGAGTTGTCATTAGCATATTCAAAAAAAAAAAAAAAATCATCTCATTTCTTTTTTTAATAGATTGAGCTCATCAGCCTCAGGCATGGAGTCACCGGGGATCGGGTAGGGGGATTTCGGCACCGATTACACGAGACAAAGCATAAAACCATAACAACCCGCCAGAATATGTTTGGAAAAATCAAATCGCTGTTGCTATGGAAGATTGATTGCAATAAACAAACAACAATGCTGAAAATAACTAAATTGTCATTTGAACAAATCAGATCGAGGAGGATTCAACACAGCATACAAAGCCCGTTTCTACAACGATAAATCTGATAATACCTTCCTTCCCAATTCGCTGATGAAGAAAAAGGTAGAGCAGAAATCACTGCAACAGTTGACGGATAAATTGGCGGCAACGGGGTGATGATTACGTCTCCCTTATGCGTTCTCCTTCGCACTAGAGCGAACCGTTGTCGGTTTTTGCCCTGCAGGTGCTTGCCGCCCTACCCCCTCTCGGTATAAGTAATAGTGCCTTGGTTATAGTCAGATGGGCAAGCTATTCAGAGCGGGCTTCGGTCTAGTGCAAGAGTGATAATTGGTTACGGCTAAATATACCCACCCAATTTATTTTTCACACTTGTTTTATCTAATATTTCAATTATACTCTCACACTCATCCAATTAAAATATATATATATATATATATATATATATATATTCACGTGTTCGAAAACGAACACCCCAAAGGGTGTCCCTAACACCAAGTGAAGCGAACACTTATATAATTTTAAAAAAATAAATAAACAAAGAATTATTAATGAAAATTTTTTCTATTATTTTTTGTTTATATTTTTTGCAAATTCAATACTAACCAAATAAAGCTAATTATTGTATCATTAAAAAATTTTCAAAATTCATCGTTGTGAAAGTGGTTTTAAAAAAATTGAATTTTTTAATAATTATATTCAATATTAATTGGATAAAGTCAATTACTATATCATCAAAAAAATTCGAAATTCATCATCAAAGTGGTTGCAAAAAGCTTAAAGAAATTTCAAAACTACTCGTCAAAGTAGTTACAAAAAATTATAGCAAAAATTGCATCCATGAACAAAAAAAAAGATAAAAATTCCTCATTTTTCCTTCAATTTTTTTTTACTCTTGTTCGCCGCATTCACAACAGACAATGCAAAGAAAATGAGAGAGAGAACAGGAGTAGGTGCACTTAGATGGGTATATTAGTTCCTTTCTTTTTTAAGTGGGTGCACTCAACATTTAGTTGGGTGTATTTAGCCGCACCCATAATAATTTGGTAGATTATGTTATTCGTGCAACCTAGGGTCACTTCTAGACACAATAAATTTTTACTAACGTTATTAACTTTTTATCTTTTATTATTTTTAACCACTCATATAATTATTTTATATTTTTTAATATATTTCTTTAATTTTTAATCACATATCTAACTTGTCGTTTAAATAAATACATATTATTGTATATAGAACAAGCCCTAAAATGGCTAACTGAGACTCAAACTTTTAGATGGCTGCAAAACGAGGATTCATTTAAACGAATTTCGTAAATTAAAACATATTTTTTAATTTTCTTGCAAACTAAAAATAAAGACTTTATGAGTTTACCGTTAACCTTTTACATTTTTTTGTTATTTTAACCTTACATTGAAATTTATCAAACTAATTTTGTTATGATTAAATAATTTTCAACAAACATTTTAATGTATAGTATATGTTTGCATTTATATTATAATTTTAAAATTTCTTTTAACGAATATTTTAATTTTGACTAACCATTAAAAATAAAAATATTATTATATGTCCTTAAATTTGGAATTTAATATTCTTATTAACTGGAAAAAATTATTTTTAAGTTAAAAAATATGTGAAAAATGAAATACCTTTTAAAAAATGTGACAAAAAAATTTATACTTTAAATGACACAGAATGAGATATTAACCACAATCATTAAATTTATTTTTTCTCTCACATTATTTTTTATCACATATACTAATTTGACAATCACTTTATATTTTTTTAATACATGTTCATTAATTCACACAATCAAAACCAATTTGATTATCTTCAACAGGGACGGTTTTGGCATTAGGCGAGTGAGTCGACCGACTCAGGTCCGACCCTCCGAGGGGCCATTTAAGTCCCTTATACCCGAGACCCAATTTTTTTTAATTAAAAGACCCAAATTTAAATTCATTACAAATTTGTAGGAAGCAAATGAAGCCGCTTTTTTTATTTGTTTGACAGAAGGATTTGTTTCATTGATTTTATGCCGATTTTTAATTATTTTTCTTGGCATTTATAGTGCAGCAATCATACATCATGCCTCCTATGTATCCTTTCAGAGCTCAAAAGAGAAAAAAGAAAGCAAAGGAAGCCACTTTAATATAAAGTTAAGCTGGAGACCTTGACAAGTACTTCGATTTCAAGAATAGAAAAGTGAGCGAAAAGAATGTAGAAAATGTAGTTAATGAATTAGTCGATGTAAATGTGAATGTGGCGGTTGAAAATATCAAAACTAACCAAAATGAGTTCGTTCGGAGGGAAAGATGAAGAGGAAAAGGAAGGGAAAGATGAGTTGTGTTTGACACTCTTTTCGGGCTTTTTAGCTTAATACCGTGCTTTTGACTAAAAAAAATTTCGATGGTAACCCCTGAAACCCCCCCTCCCCCCGAGTTTTGCGGTTCATTGGGACCTTTTTTGTAAATTCGACTCAAACCTCATGAACCACAGGACCGTCCCTATTCTTCAATGTGCATAGAAGAAGCCTTTATATGACAAGTTTACGTGTTACATTTTCAGATAAAGTTGCCCCATAAAATATTGATGACATAACATAAGATGATAAGAACATAGGATTGACAAAACTTTCCTTGGCTACTTGTCATTTATTTCTACTACATCCATTCCAAAAACATAGCTAACTTTTCTTTTTTGCCCATCCCAAAATATAGGTTATATTCATTTTAAAAATGTAATTAAAATATTATTTATCTTATATACCCCAATTTAATATACATTATTATCACCAAAATAAATTAGTTGAAATAAAATATATAATAAATGAAATGGTGTATTAGAAAAATAATCTTAAATTTTACTTTTCCAATACTATTTGTTGATGCTAGAAATAGTAATTACTACTTTAGTATCAACTTTAGTGAATTTGGGATTGCTTTGGAGTAACTGGAACAAAAAAAATCTTATATTAATAGCTGAGCTCAGACTAGTAATCTATTACAGATGATTTTAGGATATTTTTTATGGGGACCAAGTCATTTATTTATAGTGCATACTTCATGAATCATCATAGGCCATCATAAGATGGCCTGGCTGGACCTAAATTAGGTGTGGTGATTACTTTCGTAACTTGTGCGCAGCCATTCTGCATTTATGGCGATGACTTCGTAACTTGTGTTGCGTTGTATTTGCATTTATGGTGATGATGCATTGTCGGGTGAAGGTGGCATCAGTGTGTCAGATGACATGTGGATCGTCCTTAGCTATCGAGTCCCATGGCGATCGATGTTTCTTGGCTTGCACGACCAACTTGGGTCCACCTACGACCTGGGCCGAGGCGATGATGCAGCTCCTCATAGTACTTGACTCAACTCGGCCACGAAGGGACGAGTTATGAAATAGTCGAACTTACCAGGAGTATAGCTCACACATCGTATGTTGGGATAAGTCCAAACTGGGCCCAAGCCACGTTAATGAGCGCATCCCAACGAGGTGGTTCGATCTCAACCCATACCATGTGAGCAGAGGTCCGAGCTTAACTTATGCTACCTCAGCGGGGTGCCAACACTATTAATTGTATTTTTCTTAATCCTTGTGAAAATAAAAATATGCTATATTTACAACCGTATTAGAAAAATAACCTTAAATTTTACTTTTCAAATACTATTAATTGTATTTTTCTTAATATTTTTGAAAATAAAAATATGCTATATTTATGGGACTCCATTTGTCCCTTAAAGATAGATTTTTATTTCATTTTGGTCATTTTTATAAAAATATGCTACTTTTCTTAAATGAAATTGTTAAAATATTAAATTCCTTAAATATCCATATTTAATGTGTATTGTTATTAATAAAATAGAATTATTAAAGTGTAATAATTAATAAGTTAAATGGTATATTAAGAAAATACTCTTATATTTTATTTTTCTAATAATATTACTTATTATTATTTTTTAATTTTTGTGAAAAAATCAATAAACCTCGCGGAATGAGTAGTATTTTTTACTCCTTATTTGTTTAATAAAGGAGGCTCCGCTCTCAAGCCAATGCAATTTTCATCTCAACAACCAGCCAAAGACAGAAGACAATTCTTGGCGTTGAAATCCATGCATTATTGCATTACTACATCGAGAACGTTCAAGCGGCCGCGCGGGTTTAATCCTCCATTCCCGCATGTGATGTGGCGGACACGTTGGACAAGCTTGCTGTGGAAGATTCCCTTTGCCAAAAATTTAAAGTGGTCAAATTTAAATCCCTTTGCCCAGGTGCCAAAAATTAAAGTTTGGTCAAAAAGGAGGACCCATTAAAGAAAAATTTGAATCCTTTACCCTTTAACCCAATTTCGGATCACGGGATGAAGCTTGTGTTTGGTCTATTTGCTCAATTATTTAATTTGCCAATTCTCCAACTGAGATTGATTTGTGGTCCATTTTTCACAAAATTAATCAAAGTCGGCGCACCAAGTCAGGGTTTCTCAAGTTATTATTTGCCAATTTCAGCCCAGGTAAACCTATCTTCATCTCTTACGGTGATTTATGTGAAGTAGATTTCAAATGATGTGTGCTACTTGTTATTATTATTGTTGTCGTTGTAATTGTTTTTTTCTAAACCTTTGTTAGAGTTCTTGTTTTTCCCCTTTCTTGCACATCAATAATCCGGTTTCTTGGTTTTAATTGGTTCGAAAAATTGCTTTATTTTTCGTTTTTGTTGGTGACACAAAAATGTGGGTGTTTTGGAATACTAAAAATTAAATTCGCAGTTTGGTTGATTGAAATGAGCCCGGTGGCCTTTTATAATGATAAGAATTGATGCATTACATTGTTGAGTTGAGTTTGTTGAATGCTCAATTCGTGCCAGTTTGTTGAATACTCAATTGATGCATTAAATTGTTTTGGAATATTCAATGCTCTCTACTTTCAAAAAGAGTTGAGTTTTTGAATTGATGCATTAAATTGAAATGTCTTTTTATAAAAGGTGTAAGAATTTTAGTTTGAAAAATTCCTTCTAATTGAAGTGATGATTGTTGCAAGTATTTTATCTGGGACGTTGGGCAACCGAGCCGGGAGTTCAATGAAGGTCAGTCTAGTAGGCCTGTGGCGCAGAAATTTGAAGTTGAAGATTTTATTGGAGGCCTACCTAGTCTTTTCAAAGCGTGTGCGAAACTAACGGATAAAATGGATGTGAAGGTGAAGCTAAACATGAACATGACCATCTCGAAGGATAAAGGAAAAGAACAAGAATGATGTGGCTTGTAATTGTTGTTAGCTATGTAATTGGCACGAATTGAGGATTGTGAGGAGTTTCTAGTTGAAGTTAGCTATGTAGTGGTTAGAATGAAGTTAGCTATGCAGTTGTTATCTAGTTCGTCTTAGTATTTTGTAATTGTATTTGTTGGCGATGTAGTTGTTATCAATCATCTAGTTTGTCTTAGTATTTTGTATTTGTATTTCTAGTCCTCGAATGTCAATTTTACAAGCCACGCTACTTGTTTAATCTATCTTGTTGAAATTTGGATCCTAAATATCATTGACATGAAATACATCGCATGGATTGAAACATGAAAGAGAGCCAGACAACTGAGTGAACAACAATTTTAATAAAAGCAATCTACAATTGTCGTAGAATATTAAGTATACAACCAACACAAATTCAATCACAATCGCAACATTACATACCATTAGTATTACTACAAAATACTTTTGACCGACCATGGAATTCAACAAAAATAATACAACTAACGTCTAGAAATGGGCTTGCAAATGTAATACAAATGCCAAAATATATTTTTGAGGGATTTAGCCATTACAAACTACTGCAAGAACTCATCCCCTGGAATGGTGGTCGTCGGGTCAACATAGTAGCTATCGACTGCCTGACTTACAAACGTATCATCCACTCGCACATATCCACATTCTCCATTCATGAGAGACATATCTGGTCGGTAATCCTCATCGACCAATCTAGTGATAAAGAACTCACATGCATCTTCATCCGAGTTAAATGTCATACCAACATATGGTACATCAACAAGGGCAACTTGAGGAATGTATTTATTAGCACATGTTTGAATCAACTCGGTTGCTGCAAAAATAAGGCCAACAATAAAAATCATATAAAACAACATTTCAACAATAACTAATTGTTCTACTGGATTTGGGAATTTAGCATCCTCTGAGCCAATAAAGTCATTTGTTTAATTTAGAGAATATTTATCATCCTCTCCATCCTCTGAACCGCTAGCAATTAATAATTAAATAGAGAATATTTGCACAAGTACACCATAACAAACAAATACTTAATGTATTATGGATACAGAGAGAATATCGAAAAGCTTTGAGAGTATTTGGAGCTTCAAGGGTATGAAACAATGGCAGGGGATACTTGAAAAAAAAATTGGAGAAGACAAAGCCGAGAAAAGGATAAGCCAATACATCATTCAATCAATATTTATTTACCTACAGAACTTGGTTTAAAAGATTCAAATTTTGGTTTCACAAAAATTGAATAACCGACCTCCATTTTCTTCATTGTCTTCCTCGTCTTGACCATTTCCTTCCTCTTCTATAGTATTGTCATCCACTTCTCCAGATGAAGCTTCGTCGGAGGAGGCACTGTTGTCATCCTCAATATGGCCAGATTGAGGAGACGCCATTGTTGAGCTAAAGAACGAGAGAGGCAGTGAATGTTATTTGCACAATAAGACCTCACACTATGGAATCTCATTTCAAAATGGCACCGGCAATTGACTGCCTTTTGACTGCAGAAATTGGCACTTTCTTTGACTGCAGCTTAGTCCAACGTGTCTGCCACTTCACATGGCCACTTCACATGCGGGGATCCGGAACCAAACCCGCGCGGTTGCCAGAAAGGGGCTTTTACTACATTGCAGCATAGATTCGCAATAACAGATGATGATCACAGTTCACAAAAACCAGCAGAGACCAAGAAATATTGTCCTTAATGGACAGAATCAGCAACTTACCAGACTCCCCCCTCTGCCATATCCTCTCCTTCCTTTCAACCAAACACGACGTTGCTACCAGTGCTCTATCAACACGATGGTAATTCCCCTGGACCAGCACTCCCAATCTAGATTTCGACAGTTCTCTGTTTCTCAACCCTTACAACAGCAAACACTCAGAAAGCAAAATGAGTTTTACCCAATTCGTCACTAGGGTTTTACTTCTTCACAATAACTCCCGCATCAAAACCTTTCGCCTAAATTGCGATCGCAGCTGCAGCTGCAAACGTCACGAAGTGGACGCCTCGATTTGCACTGCGATTGCTCGTGGTGTTGAAGCTCTTGAACCGCGCACTTTGATCGGGCTCGATCGATTGCCTTATCGTCTCTTCACCTGCAAAACTCTCATCGATTTGAAGCTCGAAAAGTACGTCACTATTTGAGATCCTGGTAATATGTGTTTTACGAGTCTCCAGAAACTTCAACTCATCTCTGTTAGTTACGAAAACAATGAATCACTGACGAAATTGGTTGCTTATTCCAATGTGCTCCAAGAATTGGTTGTAAAGGGAACTGTGCACGATAATATTGTCACCTGTGATATATATTCACCTGTACTGAAACGCCTTACGCTGATTTTTGGGGCTAATGGTTACGGTTTTAAGCCTGGTATTTATGAGTATAAGCTGAAGGTATACACCCCTGCAGTCGAGTACCTCCAGGTAGATGATAAGGTGTCCATGGATTTCTCCATACAAGAGTTTTCGTCCCTGATCGAGGCAGATGTTCGATTTTATGACACTGAATTTGGAAATGAGAAACAGTATCTTGATGCTGTTGTCGAGTTCATTGGCAAGCTCTGCTGTGTGAAGTGGTTATCTCTTTCACTCGATATCAAGACGGTATTGTGCAAAACCATTCTCGTTGCATTTTCTGGATGCCATGCTAATGATAGTGATGAACTTTGCCCACGCATAGCATTCGAACAACTAGGCTACCCTATAGTAATACTATGATTGACCACCTTGTCTAAAGTTTTTGCATTGAGGGTACACGTTCATCTAAACTTTAGTGTACATATCATGGCTTGTGCTAAGACTAGCGGTGTGTTTGGGTAAAATTATTATTTTACTAAAACTTGAGCTTTAAGAGTCGTGGGCACCGCCGATAATAATCAATATTGATGTGAAATGTGGTTAATGTTAATGTTCGACTCTGATTGGGTCGAAGTAGAAAAAAATTAAAATGAATGCACTAAAAGCGCTTGTTTAGAGTAAAAATGGTATGAAAGTACATCGAGTGAAAATGTTACTAATCTTACAGAATTTATAGTGAATATGTGTTTTTTTTTTGAATGAGACACTTCATTAATGATTAGAAATATTACACATCAATGATAACTAGTTTATAATGCAATTTGGTACATCATAAAAGATAGCAGAGCGAGCAGGAATACGTGCCTCCCGAGCTAATGCGTGAGCGATTATGTTGGCTTGCTTCTTAACATTACACACTGAAAAGTCTGGTGAAGAGTGAATAAAATTCTTGCATTGTTCAACAATCGCCCCAACCTCAGTTATATCATTGACTTCAGAATTCACGGCATCAACTATAACCTTGGCATCAAGCTCAAATCTAACTTTCAACCATCCCATACTTTGAGTCCAAGCAATAGCAAATAATAGTTCCCAGGCTTCAGCTTCCTTCACTGGAATACTCCAATCCATGTACACCATCCGGCAAATAATGACAGCACCCTTGTGATCACGCACCACCATTCCCCATCCAATACCAGCCACATTATCCAAGCATGAAGCATCAATGTTACAACTGAGAAAGCCCATAGCAGGAGGCTGCCAAAAGGAACAAGAGTCACTGGGCACCCTATTCATATCAGATGACGAGGAGGGAAAAGATCTCGCTTGAATCCATTCATATAACAGCTCCTTTGCCATAAAAAAAAAACCTGTTGCGACGAGTGCAAAACATTGTTCCATAGTTTATCATTCCTACTTCACCAAATGGACCATAATATCATAGCCAAAGAGACTCTGTTGTTTGCTATCCAAATTGGCCATAGCTGCAAAGAACCATCCTTTAAATCCTTCGTCAGTCGGCAAATTCACATAGAGGACAGTAGATAGCCCTGCTTCGCGCCAAAACGCAGCCATAAAACAAGTGGAAAGAGGTCTCTTCATGATGTGAGCAATGAACACAAGAAATAGGAACCTCTAGGCCACGGGAATAGAGATTACTCCGATTCGGTAGGCATTCTCTACAAGCTCTCCACACAAAACACTTAACTTTTGAAGGAACAAATAGCTTCCACATACCCGTCCATCTACCTGGAATCTGCAAAGGAAACTGGTCATTCATCAAAGTCATAGCAACATGATAAGCAGACCGAACTGTGTATTCCCCATTTGAAGTATACCGCCATATCCTTCTATCAGCCTCTGCTTCTCGGTGAAGAGGTATACTCCTCTGAATATTAGCTACATCCTGATCATCAAAGATTTCTTCCAAAAAAGCCACATCCCAGACATTCTGCCCATGTAGCTTAAGGTCATGAACAGTGAGATTACTCAAATGGGATGGCATATGAGTCTGAACCCTTGGGAACTTCGAATCACGCAGCCAAGGTTCATTCCACACCTTAATCGACTTCCCATTTCCCACTCTCCATCGAAGCCCCGCCTCAACCACTGCACGGGAACCCCAGACACTCCTCCACAAATAACTAGGATTGTTCCCTAGTTTGGCATTAGGAAAATCCCCCGATGGGTAATATTCGGCTCTGTAAATCCAGCTAATAAGAGCATCAGGATTGGATAGAAGCGACCAACCTTGTTTCCCGAGCATGGCAAGGTTAAACCCTCGAAGATCACAGAATCCTAAACCAGCATCCTCTTTCTGAGCGCAAAGTCTTTCCCAACTAATCCAGTTAATACCTCGTTCACCATTTCTTTTTGAACCCCACCAAAAAGAATTTAACATAATTTGAATTTCATCTAATAGGGTCGAAGGAATGAGAAAGGAGCTCATAAAATAAGCTGGAAGAGCCTGCGCAACAGCCTTGATGAGAATCTCCTGACCCCCTTGGATAGTGACTTCCCACGCCAAGAAAGAATACGTTGCCATATCCTATCTTTGAGAAAACGAAAACCCGTCTTCTTTTTCCAACCAATAAGAGACGGCATTCTGAGATATCGGCCAGTATCATGGGGTGTGAAAACTCCCAATATATAGACGAAATACCAAACTGCAATTCAGGGGCAATATTTTTACTGAAAAAAATTCCAGATTTCCCAACATTTATTGCTTGTCCAGACGCCTCCTCGTAAGTGGTCAATATGCTCTTCATAGTTCGGCTCTCTCCAATATCAGCCCGGAAGAAAAGAAAGCTATCGTCTGCAAAAGGTAAATGGGAAATCGAAGGAGCATGCGTACAAACCCGAACCCCATGCAACGAGCCTCGCCTTTCAGCCTGTTTCATTAATGAAGTTAACCGTTCGGCCCAAAGTATAAATAAATAAGTGGAGAGGGGATCTCCCTGCCGAAGGCCACGTCCAGGTTTAATAGGGCCGACCATCTGATCGTTGACGATCAGAGAGTAGTTCACCGAGGTTATGCAAAGCATAATCCAATCAATCCATCGGCTTGCGAAACCCAACCGAACCATGATACCTCGGAGGTAAGTCCGATCAACACGATCGTAAGCTTTAGAAATATCGATCTTCAGTGCAACTTCTCCCGTCTTGCCTCTAGTTTTTCTCTTCATATAGTGAATTGATTCAAAAGCCACAAGAACGTTGTCGATGATTGACAGAGCCGATAATCTCAAAGTTCTGAATTTCAAAAGGTTTTTCTCATCCTTAAATGTAACTTTATTCATTCATCATAGCTTCTTTACTTATAAACTCTTTAACATTGTTATCATCAGATTACATGTCAACCAACCAGTCATCAAGCATGTTGGATTGAGCCTCACCAAGGTGCCCACATTATCTTGCCTCACAATAGTTAAAATTCTGAGAATATGAAGGCATGCAATGTGATTGAGATTGCGAAACTATATTCTAGAGAATGGTAAAGAGCTCAAGGGGGTGGAAGCATATGGCACAGATGCTGATGGACTTCGAGGAAAAGTTTAACATGACTCGAAAAATCTCAGCAGTTCAAACAACGTGAGACTTGTGAAATTGCTTCCGTTTAATGGGGTTCAAAGTAAAGCACCAATAACAATTTCAAAGTGCCATACGCAGAAAGATAATAAGAAACCAGTTTCTTGTTTCTGGTTAAAAAGATGCAAATACGAGAAATTTACAATATTATTATGTACAGGAGGAAATGCCGGCCTGGGAGGAAGTAGTTTTCTAAGCTCAATCCAGGCGAACTCTCATTTCCAAAGGACAAACTACATGGTTCTAATTTATCTCGACCGCTTTCAAGCGCAGTCCCGAGGACCTGTACAGCAGCTGAAAACCAATGGAACAGTCAAAACAGGAGAAGGCACAAAATGAAACAGCAGAAAAGAAAGATGGACAGTCTGTTAAGAGACTTGTCCAGCTGCATTTCTTGCCTTCTCAACCTTGGGCTGCTACTATTTCCCAATATAGGATACGAATTATGACGAGGGTAAGCAAATAGTCTCGTGTTTGAGCTTCCAAACATGGTTGCAAACACTAGTTCACCGACCATATTCACCGTTGGACTGAAATGACTGGTTGTTGCATTGCCCCCAATGGTGGGACCCATCATGGAAACATAGTTACCAAAAGGGTGTGAAAAATATTGCTGATCATGTAATGTCGACTGTCGTTGTGGCTGAGAAGAATTGAGATGATTTTGTTGCTGATTTGCAGCCAGCAGTGTATCTAATCCAGCTGCACGTGGCCTCTGGGGTATGGTTAAATCCAATTGGGGTTTCTTCGGTTCAGATTCTGACAATGGTGTACCACGACCGTAGAGGGGTACCAACGAGGATCTAGAGATAAAAGACTTGCAAACAGGACATTTTGGTCGCTCGTCTAGTGTGAAAGAGGACTTTTGAGCTTGAAGCCATTTGTAAATACAAGGCCAGCAGTATAAATGGCCACAAAGGGTGACCACAGGGTCATGAGCTGAGTCCAAGCAAATGCTGCAATCAAAGCATCCGTTTACGCTTTCAGAAGGTGTTGATACTGAGTTCCATTTGCGCTTGAAGCTAGCATCCCCTTCGTGTTCATAATGCATTGTTGAGGCACTACAGTTTTGTTGAAAAGCCATGATTTGGCTGCACAAAGAACCAGCAAAGAATTTAAATATCAGTCTAAATTCAGAAGCAGAAGTAAATTAGCCACGAAAAATCACACATTAGGATAAATCATAAAAGGAAGGGTTGTTAAAAGCCGTTCTTCGGTTTGGTCGAATCATATTAACGAGTCACTGTTTGTGATTCTCAAATGTTGTTACCAGGTTTCAAATGACTTTTTTACTTACCTTTCAACCTAATAAAAAAAAATTCAATATTGTTGGAATGATCCAAATTCCAATGAACTAAAATCGAATGACCTTATTCCATTCGCTTCTAAAGATGCCATTGTCGACAGTCCCAATAACCATGTCTTGGTTAGGTAGATAAGTCCAACAGCTTTTCATAGAGAGGACCAAATAATAAAATAACCCATGAAGAGCACAATGTATCAGAAAAGAAACATGGGCAAAAGACAAATTGAGATCTCAGATTGATTTGGCCTCATAAAATAAAGAAAACAATGGTATTTACAAGAACTGATTCACCATTCATATGATCATATCCCAACCTACCAAAAAAGTGTCAACAGAAAATAAAACTTAATAATTAATTTTTCTTCTTTGCTTCGAATTTTGTTACTCTTTTCTGAAAATTAAAACTAATTCATTTTATATATATGATCGAAGGAGAGGAAAACATAATAGACCAAAAACTTTACCCACCAAAAACTTTACCCATCTAAAAAACTTATCAGGCAGTTAAATGGTAAAGGTTCTTCAGCCCATCCTATCACTGACCGCAGTTTTGCGAATCATTAACTCCATATTTTGAGAACGAAAAATCGTGATTCACCCAACCCAACCCCTAACCCAAACGAAAGCAGAAGAGAGAAAGTCAGAAAGGAGAGGATAAAATTTGCGCAAAAAAACCAAACCGATGCAAGTTTAAAATGACAGAAGGAAAAATTAGAATTGGATCCAAAACTAGGCCAAGGAAACAACGCAATAGATCAACTTCCATTAAATCGAAGCAGACAGCGACAACAATATAAACATACATGCACGCCGAAATACGTATATTTTGTAGAGATGGGAGATGGAACGTACCTTTACCTCAACCAATTGAGAATCTAGAGAGAGAAATCGATTTCTTCCGTAATTTGCTTAGAGAAGAACGAAGAATGGAGCAATCGAAGGTGTTGAACACCGCAGAAAATGGATCCCAAAAGGTGAGGTTTCTGGTATTATATAAAGGCCGTGTGGGCCTGGGTTTAGCTCAGCGGCGAAGCGCTATTATATAAGTCGTACTTAAATAAAGTCGCACTTATCCGGTATTTGTGTGAGAGAGATTAAAAAGAAAAATAGCAATTCTTCAATAATCAACAACTAATTGAGACGAAAAAGAAAAATTTTAAAATATAATAAAGTTGTCACTGTTACGACCCGAATTTTCGCATATTTTAATTTTAGCTACTGCTTGGTCAAAGCCGCTAATTTTGGGTCAAAATCAAATTATTAAAGGGGTTTAATTTGGTCTATTAAAAGTTTGTGGATTTAATTGATTAATTGGAAGTTGATGAGTTATTGATGCAATTAATGGTCAAAGGATCAACTTAAAATAGCTAAACAAAAGGAGGGACTTGGGTTGCAATTATATATGATATATATGTACACCACAGTAACCAAACAAGCCTGTGATTCAATTTCGTTTGTGAACTATTCTGTCAAACCAAGAGCCGAGTCAGTCGCGTGAGGAAGAAAAGGAAAAAGAGAAAAAGAAAAGAAAAAAAAAAGGGAAAAGGGAAGGAGAAATAGTGGATTCATCGTGATTTCGTGTAGTAAGTGAGTTTCTTCAATTTTATCTCATGGAATTCAAGGTAAATAGTAGAATTAATTTTAGGGTTTTACTAAGAGAAATTGGGGACTCGAAATTTATCATTATTTTGGATTGATTGGGTATTATTAAGATGTTATTTGACCATAATTAATTATTTTAAAGTGGAATTGATGGTAATTGAGTAGTAGGTGATAAAGTGGATTGAAATTTACATTACCTAGATGCTGAAAATTTGGGAACTTATTTTGTTATTCAATTGGGTGGTTTCAATGGCATGAAATATTGTGAAATCAATAAAAGAAGAGGAATGAGGTAATGGAATTGAGTAATTAGGGATTGGTTAGGATGTTATAGCGTAGTATTGAATGTGGATAGGCCTTGGGTTGGTTAAACCAAGTGTGTAGATTTTAATTAGAGCATTGTTATTATTTCAAGTAGTGACGAGACGATTGTGAAAGCCTCACCAAATTAACTAGTTAGTCAGTTAGTGGAAAAAAATCATATTTTCATAAAGTAACATGTTTTAAATTCTAATGTCCTTTTTTTCAAATTATTACGATATGCTATTATAAATAAATATTTTAGAAGATCGTGGATTTTATTAAGTAGTGTTTTCTTTTCAAAAGATCAAGTGAATATTCTTTTAAAACCATCATAAAGTACTCGTTAGCTTTACCCGCTTTACACTCGCCGTGATGTGTTCCACAAGATATGACGTACTGCACAGAGGTCTTTGGGACCCACTTTCGTACACACATAGGCTTTGGGCGTGTATCGAGTGTTTAGCCTTTGGGGCTTGCTCTGCGTATGACCAGGATATTGATTGCAGTACTTTTGAGCGACACACCACGTGTATTGAGAGTATTCCACACAAGTGTGTTGTTGCTCGTTGGTACTTTTGATGTTATTTTTCAAGAAATTATTTGTAGTTCCGTAATCCGCTTTAGAAAACAAAATCCGCTTTGAAAGCAGTATAATCGATGTTTGTTCGATTAGAATAATTTCAGTTATTAGTATTATCTCGATGGTTTCCAATTATTTATGCTATTTATGCGTTTGGATAAAGAGATTTTTATGAAAATATTCTAGCTGGAAAACTACATATATTTGTGAACTTATCCACTCATCAAGCATAAACTCACGTATGTTCCTAATGTTTCTCTTATCGTGAAGCGATTAGCGTGAGCTTGGATCGCCTGTTGACCACCACTGCCATTACTTTTCCATTTAGTTAGTAGGGTCATTTATTAATTCATTCATTTACTAGCGTTTAGTTGAAACCTCGCATTCATTTGAGAAAGAGTTTTTAAGAAGAGATCTATTGGTTTATTCATTAGTTATTCATTAATTCTTTTCGACATCGTTCTCATTTGAGTTTTGAAAGTGACACTGATATTGAATTATGGTGGTTGGGCTTGTTTCTAAAGGTTTCAATATTCTTGATTTGAAATGAGATTTGTGCAAATGTTGAGTTGCATGTCTGGAGTTTGGAATAAATCTCTTACAAGATGGATATGTTCAAAATATAGAGGAAACTCTGTCAAATTTTTCGCAAAATATTTTCTTATTATTCAAATTAAGGTAAAATCAAGCAGTTACAGTTTGCCTTAGCGATGGATCCGGCATGTAGTTGTCATCCATCGTTGGCGCACGCCACGTGTCAAGTTATTAGAGATAATTTGGTGCGGGGCGTGTCAGTCACATTAATAAAATTTATAATTGAAGATAATAGTGTGAAGAAATGACTCTTGGATTAGTGGCGATAAATAAGCTCTCAATGCTATGTCGCTATGTAATAAGTGGATATAAAATTATAATATTCCACCTATTCAATTCATTCAAAATACAGTTAATTGAATAATATATCTATCTACATAAAGATTGTTAACACCAATTGGCGTATATTTATTACTGTATACAATATGAGTACTTGAATTTTTGAATCATGAGATTATTCACGTTTTTATAGTTAATATAATATTTATTTATTTATATACACTTGTCAAACATTTGGAATGTTGTGCATAATAAAAGGTTCGATTTAGGCCTTTGTTCTTTGGGTGATAAATTTTATTTTTTTGATTTAGTATTGAATATATGGTTGAAATTTGAGAAAAATATATTAAATAATTGAATAAGTGATTGGAAATGAAAATAGAGAAAAAGTTGATAAGTTTTGTGTTGGATAGAATAAGGCCTTGATCTCATTATTTAGCATATGTTTGGGAGATCTTTTTCACAAAATTATTATTTTGCTGCATAATTGTTTTCTAATCACGATTTCATATTTTAATTGATATAATGATTTTTTTTTGTATTTTTTAAACCCCTTCTCACAATTCTTAATAGATTTTTAACTATAAATTCAAAAATTATTTTATCAAAAACCTCCGCTAAATATAATTTTATGGTTTATTGATCTTTGTTTCATTAAAATTTTATCAAAAATCTCTACTAAACATACTTTTACGGTATACTGATATAACTCCTTATTGAAAAAATATCAAAAATGGCATTGTTTAAAAATAGAAATATATTTTTAGCAAGTTAATTTTGAAAAAGACACTGATTGCAAGATTGTCATTTTAGACGAATCAAAATGCCCTTGGGTGATTTGGACTTAGCGAACCTACTATCAAACCTACATATACGAAAACTTATATTATATATTATATGATATATGGATTGATAGGATGGAATTTTTTATGGTTTTTTAATGGATTTTCATGTAAAAAATGAGAGAAAATGAGTGACAGTTGAATGTTGGAGATTTGTGTAGTACATATAAGTCCCACGAGATATGTGAATACGATTAGTTTGGCCGAAAGAAAAAATAGATAAAAATGTGGAAAAAAGTTGTAAAAAATCAATCCTATCACACACATAGAATCTTGCGACTATTTATCTTGTTCAACGATTGGCCCAACTCTAGATATACTTCATCAACTCTTCAACGTTCATAATATTCTTTATTAATGACATCTTAGGGATCCATATACATCTATCAATCAATCATACACTGTTGATCTTCAAGGACAACAATAATCTTTAATGTTCACATCTAGGGCTTCAGGTAATGTGAATAAATGCATAAGATTTCAGGCCAATCTTGAAGAATAAGAGCTGAAAGGGTAGGTGCATAAAGAAGAAGAATGAGACCTTTTGGAAGAGAGTGGAATAAGCCATGCTGATGTCAACATGGGGGAAAAGAAACAAAGGCTGCTTTAAGGTACAACTCCATACAGCAGGCTGACACAGCAACAATTTAAGGGAGGACATTTTCGGGTCATCAAGATGAAAATCCGCTAGATTTGGCATTTGAAAACAAAACTTGATATAGGTGGTTTTATTGAAGGGGGGGGGGGGGGGGTGTCGTTATATCTTTGTCCCATCTTTATTTCGTTAAAAATTAGCAATTTTATGGAATCGTAGTTAACTATGAAGGGAGAGGAAAATAAAATTTTTAAATAAACCGGCCGTTTTGATACGATGCACGTCTAGTGCCTACCAGTTATGAAGATACTCAGACAGCCTCCAAACATGCCACTCCTATTCAATCCACTTTCCATTATTATCAATAAATGCGTTATAAATAATGCTCCATTGAAATGTCAGTGCATCTAGAAGGTTGTCGGTCAGGTCTTAGGAATCAAAATTTTTTAGCAATGATATATTTACTTCTAGATATGCCAGGTAATAGAAGGTTGATGATAAAAGTTCGACTAAATAACTATGGAACATAATTATTGTAATAATCAAAAGTCGAAGACTTCCAGCGAAATTAAAATATGGAGTAAGCTTTAAATTTTGGTTATGTAATTATTTAAATTTGGGAAGTTTCTTTAATTAAACTGATGTCATGTTTCTGTTATACAAATTAACCTAACTAGACTAAATACGAATTTTAATAATAGGTATTCACACGTGTTCCCTTTGTTGTTTTTTAATTTGTTTTCATTATTACAAGATTAAGTAAGAGCGTTGGGAGGGAAATCAAACTCTAGACCTAGGGGATGAGAGACAAATCTGAATGTCATTAGACCACATGAGTCTTGGTGTGTTCCCTTTATTTTTAGTTTTGAAGTTTAAAAGTATTTTCGATTTTCTATTTTAATGGATCATATTGAAAAAGATCGGAAAAGTATTTGCTTTGTTATTTTCAAAGAGAAAGCTAGAAGACAAATTTTGAATTGAATTTTTTGGAAAATTAATAAATTGATATGATAAGAAGTAAATAGCCATGCTAAATTCGATCTCCAAATTGTCCAATTTCATCATCTTTTTGTGTTCCACATGTTATCTATCCCCAACTGGCCGCCCTCGCCAGTCGCCTGGTTTTAAAGTGGAACCCAACCAATTAGTAGATGAGGATCAATTAATTAATAAATGACAAAAATAAAATGAAATCGAACTAACTAGTACTCTAGTTTTGTTCCCAAAAAAAAAAAAAAAAAGTACTCTAGTGACTAGTAGTAGTATGTGTAAAAATATAAAATTCAACACTTTATGCCAAAATTCTAAAAAGCAAAATGAATAGTGGTGGAACCAAGGGCCCCAAGGCCCCCAACCATGTCACCGTCCCTAACTGCATTAATAATATTGCATAGCTACCATAGTATTGAAATATTTATGTTAAATATTTAAATTTTATTTAAATCAAAACACACCAAAAATGTGTTCACAGTTCAATTCTATCATCATACAATTTCAATAAAAAAATTAAGAAAAATTAAAAAGCAAGAAATGGCCAAATGGGTCAAGTTTTCTTCACCACTCTTATTGATTTTATAATAAAATCATTATTTATGAGTTTCTTGAAGGAAACTTCAAAAATCTTTTGGTTATATTTCTCGGATGATGAGCTAGCTTATATATTGAAAATAAATGAGAAAATGTGGCCATCTAATCATACCCTCACCAACTTGGATTACGTTAATAAGGAAAAACAATGTAGCTAGGGACATGGTAAACTAATCTCTAACCTCAAATTGTGAAAGTTGTGAAAATATGCTTCGATTATATTGGTTGACAAATCACATCACAACACAAAATGCTTGCCACAAAAGTATAAGATTGATACAAAGGTGGATAAGGTTAGGAGAGAACTCAAACCGCTCCACGTCATATGGCACTATAACTTTTGAGAGAGCTAAATTGGTGTTCATTTAGACAGTGCATGTTTATTGTGTTTATATGATATATTTATCATTTCAGCATTGATGTAATTATTTTGATATAATATAATTATCTTTATAGTGAATGATCACTCTTAACTGTTTAAGAACTTACGTTGTTAACAGCGCGACGCCACAAGATTCACGAGCGCCACGTCACCGGCCAAATTTTTGTTTTTTGAAATATTTTTTTTTGGAATTTACGTTAAATGAGATGAATACATAACCGCTGCCCCCATGGTGGGGGGACTCACCCGGCTATATTTTTTCCCCCGAAAATGGGGGTGTTGGCGCTTTATGACACCAACTTGTTGGCATTCGGAACAGGAGTGTTATCTTTATATCATCTAATCTAATATCGATATAACATGTTTGTAATAAGTACAATAAATCATGCCAATATAAGCACTTGATTAATTTTTTTTGGCAGTATACAATAGTTCAAACGATGATTATAGAGGCACCTAACTTTACACAATTTTGATACATCACATTGTATCAATTGTACACTATTGTATTCTTTATTGTATTCAATCAAAATACTTACATCTCAGTATTAGATGTAATTATTTTGATATAATATAATTATCTTGATATTATCTAATTCGGATATAGCATGTGGTGTCATAAGTACAATAAATTGTGCCGGCATAAGCACTTGATTAATTATTTTCCCAAGTATACAATAGTTCATTATAGAGGCATCTAATTTTACCCAACTTTAATACAGCACGTTGCATCAATCATACGCTATTGTATTCATTAGCATAGTTCTATTTTTCATAGTCACACGTTCTAATAATTTTGCTTTCTAGTTGAAATAGGTAAGGGAAAGAGTTATTCGAGTTGATAACGTTGGAGAGACATGATGGTTACGAAAACAAATTTGTTTTTAAGCATTGTGTTCGTATGATACTTCCCTTCTTGTTATCCATAGCGCTACGCATGCAGATAATTTTACAGAGTGTTACAATGCTAGTAAAATTAGGTACTTGATGAAAATATGCTCTTTGGAACATCATGTTATATGTAATATCAAAATAAACAAAAAAATGCCGTATCTATTTTTGTATTTTTATTTGGACGAATGTATTGTTAACAAATTCTTCTGGGTAGAAATTGAATGATTGGGGTTAAAAATAGGCGATTATTAACCTCATAATTTTGGTCCGTAAATTTTTGTGAGTTCATAATTCATTTTATATATCATCATTTCTACTTAGAACGACAATAGATCGCCCCACATGTAGATGAGCCAACGAACACCTAATGGATGTTTTCTACACTCAAAAACTACTTGAGCACTAGTAACAACTTACAGGATGACAACAACCTCGGACGTAGATGTATAAGAAAGATATACTGTCATCCGTCTTCTTTATTATTGTCTTTTTCCATTATATCTTTTCAAACCTTACCCTCGATTTCTATCCTGAAAAATTGCTATTCCTGTACATTTAAAAAAAAAAAAAAGGAAAAAAGAAAGAAAGAAAGAAGAAGGTTATTTATAATCACATCTCAGGCACTCCAAAATTTCACCTAGTATTAACATGGCAAAGTTGCATTACTCTTTTCCTCTCAGGCGTCTTCCTAATTGGGATCACCACCGCAAAAAGGGTTGTTGTTAATCTAGAAATCAAATCAGAAAAAGCCGTTCTACTACACTTGAAAATGAAACCAGCAAATGATTTAGCCGTACACTTTAATTCCTCGACCAAACCTGAAATTTATGGGGTCTCATATTTTAATATTTTTAATGTAAAAGATGAGAGAGGATGAGTGGAGTTGAGTGGTTGAGATTTGTAGATGTGATGAGATATGTGGATGTGATTGATTTAGGAGAGAAAAAAATTGAAAAAGGTGTTTAAAACACTTTTAATTGGTAGCCAATCGGGACTTAAAGGTTAGATAATCAACCGTTTGAAGAGAAGGGAAAAGTTTTGTCCTGTGGTATTTGTCCCTCATCGAAGAAATAAGCATGTGTTTATGGGGAAAGGTATTATAAAAGGTAGGGAGGAAGGCGTGTTTTCTTATCTTTGCGCTTGGGGCAATGACGCAGCTAGTGAGGTTCTAATCGAGGTGTGTCTATTGCTGGTTGAAAACTATTTCCAAGCCCCCTCTTCGGCCTCGGCTTGTCCTGGCCCGTGGAGAATTTTTGGAGGGGGCTCCTTTTTGGGCCAGCCCTACAATTTGAGTCCGAAGTTTTGATCCGTTGAATTGCCTTTGAATGAGTTATTCCCTAAAGCTGCCGATGAGGAAACCCATTTTGTCACTTCAAAAGAAAAAGGAAAAACAATATTGTTATTCTTTGTGAGTAAGAGTACAGATATTGTAGCTTCAAAAAGCAATAAGAAAACGGTGATAGTTCTTATGAATAATTTTAGCGGGTATTTTAAATTGACATCTTTATTAGCCTGTTAGCGTAACCTTTTTAAATATTTTAAACACTTTTTATCAATTTTTTTTATCCTAAATCAATCATATTCACATATCTCATCACATCTACAAATCTCAACAACTTATCTCAACTCATTCTCTCTCTTCTTTTACATTAAAAACCTCTATAAACTACTCTTTATCACCCTATATATGTAATATTAATTTATATGTAACTTTATGGTATTACTTTTATATTGGATTATTAATTAAGTAAATTTAATTTAATTTGTATCATACGGTTTTAAATATCCAATATGTAATATAAGATGTGTGATAGATATTGAAATTTGTAATATTCGTTGTTGAATCAAAATTGAACTTCCACATTAAATGTACATTTTAAACCACAAATTATTGTTGTAATCTATAATAATACTATCAAACGTAAAAGTAATTTCTTATTAAAAGCTTTCCTAAACACATTAATTTGTACTTCGTCCTTTTTCATTTAATACAACAAATCATTGTCATAATCTATAATAATACTATCAAACATAAAAGTAATTTCTTATTAAAAGTTTTCCTAAACACATTAATTTGTACTTCATCCTTGTGAAAAAGGAGTCATTTCTTATTAAAAGTTCTCCTAAACACGTTAGTTTGTATTTGGTCCTCATGAAAAAAAGAGGATTATTGTGATCCTCTTTTTGAAGCGTGAAATTTAAGTGTAAAAACTTGAATAGTGAGCTTCATACAAGTATAGTTTTAATATGTCATTCTTCTTATTTTAGATTTTAGAAGTTACTTATCTTTAGCGACTTATTTATCAAGAAATAAATAATTTTTGAGATAGTAAAAATTATATCTAAAAATTATGTTCACATTGAAGCTCTCGATAAATAGCATAATATGAAATTAGAAAATTTCATATTTTTTTTTGGACTTTTTACATGTATATTTGATCCCTCCAAAAAGGAAGACCTTGATAACCCCTTTTTTTCAAACTTGAATAGATTCACGTTCATTCCACTCAAATAAACTTATTTTCCTTATTCATCTTTTCTAAAAAATATAGGTCATTTTCTTTATTGGTGTATTTAATTCGTTCATCTCTTAATATACACTTATTTAATATATATTATTATTAAAATAATTATAAATTATTATCTTTCATCAGGGATATATATTAAAAAGCATGTAATCGAAATTTATTTTCTGAGCAATATTTATCACAATTTTTAACCTATGCTAATGTGGCACAAAGCACAAGAATAAAGTTCAATAAGATTAGGATTCAACTATTTTAAGAATATAAATTTTCTTGGATTTTCTAAATTCATAAAGATTTTAAATTTTTTTTATTTTCTTACCTTTCCTAATTTTTTTCCCCTTAACTCTCCTTTTTTTAAAAATATTTTTTCCTAATTTTCTTAACTTTCCTAATTTATTTCAATTGTCTTGTTCCAATAGGATTCGGATTTGGTGCCTATATAAGAAAACCTATTTGAGACCCCAAAAAAATTCATTAAACAAAAAACCAAGAAAGTGAAAATTTAGGACAAAATTTTGAAACCATTGCAGCGGTTGAAGAGTACCGCCGAATTGTACAGGTGTCGAGACTCGACGCTTAAGAATCAGCACATGTCGCATACATCACACCCCATCACCTTCCCTTCCGTTACAATACTCTCCCCAACAAAAACCAGCACCGCTAATTCAAAGCCCAAAATCCTGCATCAGAATTATCGACGAGAAGAAATGGCTACCGAAAAACCCACAGCAGGATCCACTAGCCCGTCGGCTCCTACTACTCGTGCCGGTTCGTCGAGCGTTGCCAGTTCAGAAGGCTCGCCGGTCTCTGCCGGTTTTTCTGCCTCTTTGGGATCGTCGGCGTCTGCTACTGCAGCCGAGCCTGTTGTTTCTCGCAGTGTCGTTGGAATTATTGGTAGCAAAATGCAGTTGGCTGAGAAGCTCCTCCTTGAACTCCAGGACCCTAATCGGCGGGAAAATACACTTTTGGAGCTCTGCAGGGTTTCTCCCAACTCTGATTAAAGTTCCATTATCTATTTTTAGTTTTTCCGATTTTTTGTTTATTTATGTTTTTTATACTTTTGTCCAATTTAGCTATGTGTATGTGTTCACGAGCACCAATCAATTGCAAGTGTTGTTTCATAACTTGGAAGCTGTTGAGTATCTTTGAGATTGAATGACAAGTTAATATTTAGAGGTCAT
Organism: Jasminum sambac; assembly: GCA_018223645.1. Lineage (NCBI taxonomy): Eukaryota > Viridiplantae > Streptophyta > Magnoliopsida > Lamiales > Oleaceae > Jasminum > Jasminum sambac. Next base: position 16,363,247 of record CP073642.1, read on the forward strand.
TAGTTTTTCTTGGGATCAACTGAAGTAATATTTCTCTGCAAGATGATTGATATGGGCCATAGCATTACTAGTGGACTAGAGGTCTTTCATTTAGTTTCTCATCTGAATATGAATTTGTTACTTATTGTGTGGTGAATTAACATGTGATTGATTTAGAAGTGCAATTGCCATTTCGTGCAAGATCACCAAATTTGCAGAGAGATTTACTCAATCGTCGTCCTTTTATGAATTTCAACCATGAACCTTTTAGCCAAAGCATTTGTTACATCATTTTATGTGTCTTCTGTTGAAGAATTCATCATTAATCCAAAGTTGTCTTATTTTCAATCAATTGCATATTATGGATGCCTAATAAGCTTATTCTCTGTCACCAGAAGAGAGAATCATTTAATGATTTCGGTCTGCTACTATGGCATTCCTTCGGTACAATGGCTATACTTTTGCAGGTATAATTCCCAAAACTTTTCCCCGAAGTTTTGTTTTCTCTCGTGGGAGGGCCAGGGGGTTTCAATCATTATTTTTGTAATGCTTGATCGTGCAAGAATCATGGTTTTTAAAAATATTTCAGTGTCATTCTTTTCTCAATGTTACGCTGCGATTTACATTGCTATTTGTTACCAAACTGAGTATCTTTGCATATTGTGCCATAAGAAAGACCATGCAAAGTTAATGGTGCGTCTAACAGGTGTTCAGCACTACCACTTCTACAATTCATTGCTTTAATTTTACTACTCATCTCAGACAAATCCTGTGATCTCTACCTAGTGAAAGCCAATCGAGAGGATTCCTTTTTTTTCTTTTAGAAAAAGTTATGAAGTCGCTGCAATTAGTCGAGCCTTAGCACATCTACCACAACTGTTTTTAATCTTCGCAAGTTACACCCCCCCCCCCCCCTTCCCCCTTCTCATTTTCTTTTATTTTATTTTTTTTTAAAGAATATCGTGACAAGTTTGTTTCCTTACCGTCTTTCTGACATCACTTGTAACTTCCTTATTCCACTCCTGCAGGAAGTAATCAGTGTCTACCCTTTTTTATCACCACCTACTCTAACGTCAGAACAATCAAACAGAGCTTGCAATACACTTTCACTTCTCCAGGTATGTTTTCTTACTGTTTCATTTGATTTCTGTGCTAAATTATTAATGCTGGTTCTTCTGCAGCTTTTTTTCTACTTATAGTACATGACACATGTCCCTGGTGCATTTGATGGCCTGACACTGTGAATACTAGGTATTATTGTGGGACATCTGTAGGGGAAATCACTTGAGTGTCCACGAGCACCCGAGGAGATGAAAAGGATAGCCGGAAAGGAGAAGAGAAATAATCTAAAAATGAAATAATAAAGGATAAGTAGCTTATCTTCTCTACAGCTATCTGTTGCTTAGCACCAGGTATTGTAGTGGGGTGTCTGGGGGGAAAATTGCTTAATTCCCACTTCCAAGCAAGGAGATGAACATGATAGGTTGAAAGCAGAGGGGAAAATAAGTACTAAAGAAACAAAACAGCTGCAGGTTATCTCCTCCTCGGCCATGTTTTGCCAGAACATGTTTCTGGAATTCCGGAGACTATATAATAAAAGCTTCCAAGCATCTTCACCGCAACTGATTTGTTTTGGGTGGGAACAATTTGCATCTGGGATTGGGAAGTGATATCTCTGGAACTATAAATCATTTAAAAATGTGTTCTTTCAAATGTAATTGCAATTATAAAGCATCTGCTACTTGTTCAAATTTGTCCACATTATATTTTGTATAATCTTATCGTTCAGTGAACTTTATCTTTACCTTGTTTTATTCTGAACATATGATTCATATGGTCTCTTTTAAACCGAGTACCGGCTGCTTGCTATTTGCCATATTCCTGTATTATTGACTTGAGATAGGAAATTGAGAACATGGAGAGTACCAAAGTTGATACAAGCATATGCCTTTGATTCTTGACTGACATGGAATTGAAGCTAGAATTCTTTTCTGAGTGCATAGATGATCCAGACCTAACTGCAAACTTTCACTCACCAACAGTAATTTAAAATAATTGTTATTCTATTCTTTATCATAATAGTATATATAATTGAGCTTGGGATTCTACTTAGAAATATGCCACTCTTTAGTTGTGGATAAATGTTGATTTGCAACATTGTCTTACCTTGTTCCGATCCTTTTTTATTTTTGTAGTGTGTGGCGTCACATCCAGGCACAAGAAGGTTGTTTATCAAGGGTACTTTACTTGATCTCTTCCACGCTTTTAATTATTTGGCTTCACAATGCTTTTTATTTTTTGGCTGGCTACTTGATCTCTTCTGCGCTTTTTATTTTTTGGCATTTTTTTGGCTTCACCTTTTAAGAGATTAAAAATTTGAAGTTACATGGTACATGTTCATCCGTTCTTGAAAATAGGAACCTTGGACAGGAATTATTTGTGGCTGGTCATTGTGAATGCTAGAGAGGTTGCTCTATCTTTATTTGTTATGGCATTATAATATCACCAACAATTTATTAAAAAACAATTGCGAGAAACATAATTCTGTCATCGTGTCATTATGCATTTTTACTCACAAATTCACTCCGAGTAAACACAGTACAACATGGACATATGTTTGATTGGGTATACACATGGCATAGTTTCAAAAAATAAAAATATAAAAATATAGTTTGCATGACAATTTGAAAACATATGAAATACAGGACACAGCTATGTGGCTTGTTAGGCAAATGTTGGACACGGATACACATCATTCTAGTATCCGTTTACTTTAGTGTTTACTTGCATCAATTGTTATATTTTCACTTTTGGATCAATGAGTAGCTCATTTTTGTCGCTGCTATGACATCTAGGCTTCACATGCTTGTGACATCAACTAGGATGTTCTTTTGCTGATCTTTCTCTTTGTTGCAGCGCATATTCCATTGTATTTGTACTCCTTTCTCACCATAGATTGCAAATCAAAGCCATTTGAGCACCTGAAGCTCACTTGTCTGGGTGTCCTTGGTGCTTTGGTGAAGGTACATGGAAATTTAGTGGCAGCATCTTCTGTTTCATATGAAATTTATCTAGTGATCTGTTCTCTCCATGCTTTGTCTTTGATCTAATGTTCTTTAAACGATCGAGTTATGAGTTCTCCTCTTTATATGTTCCTTCCATTCTTTTTCATGATCTGTGTTCTTTGAATGATCAGCTAGATGCTAAGTAGAGCTGGAGATTCTCTCCTCTTTTTTTTTTTTAGTTTCAGTCTGAAAGGATCCCACATTAGCGTTAGGGTGTCTGCATCCAAAGGAAACTGAGGAGAACTTTCAATAGTTAAATCTGTCCTAAATCCACATCTATTGGATCAGAAGCTGGTAAAATAAACTATTAATAGCATTGTTCTACTACTAAATGTTTGGAATCTTTTATGTTTAGGTTTGGGTATGTTCATCGTCTATGTTCACAATCACGCCATCTTTAACTTTTCTGCTACTACCATCTTAAAGTAACAAACTTGTCACTTTTCTCCAGGAGGATGACACAGAAGTTATATCTTTCCTTCTTGCCACAGAAATTATGCCTGTGTGTTTGCGCACTATAGAGACTGCCAGTGGACTGTCAAAAATGGTGAAGTTTCTTGGAAACTTGTCAACTCTTGTTTTTCCTAATGATTAGTCTTTTTGTATGGTATGGTATGCATTCTTTTTTTAATTACATTCTAATTTTTAGTTAATACTTCTTGTAATTGAAACAACTAAATTAATAATGGTACAATAAAATAATTATTTACATTTTAAAAAAAATACCCAAATTTGTAGTATAATACCATCTCCAACCATTCGCCCAAAATTTGGACCATAATGTTGGAGCAAAGATGCTCTTTTAATGGTACAATAAAATAATTATTTACATTTAAAAAAAAAAACCCAAATTTGGGGGTATAAGACCATCTCCAACCATTTGCCCAAAATTTGGACTATAATGTCGGAGCAAAGATGCTATTTTCAGAAACTTGGGCCAAAATCCTCCCCAAATTTGGGTATAAGGTTGAAGATGGTCCTAGAGAAAATGTAATGACCCAAAATAATGAAAGGTCCATTCTCTCTCTCTCTCTCTCTCTCTCTCTCTCTCTCTCTCTCTCTCACACACACACACACAAAACAATCTTTTCACTTGCTTTGCTGACAGTGTAGATGATTATAAGGACATTGCAGTGCATAGGCGTCTTGCCCGATCCAGACCCTTATGCATGTCTTATGTAGGTTGTCAGCTTTGTACTTTTGATATTTTAATGATCGACCTGGGGGAATTCAAATAGAAGAGTTGCACTTGCAGGTTGCAACATATATTATGCTGAAGACATTACAGGACAGCGCGGGATTGGGATATGTATGTGTTGCGCCTGACCGATTCTATGCTGTAGGTCGAGCACTGAGGAATTTAGTTGTTGGAATGGCTGAACAACCTTCACCTAGGCTATTAAAACACATTATTAAGTGCTATATTCGGATTTCTGAGGATACAAGGTTGGTCATGCGGGGATTGGAATCTGTGTTATCATTGCATTCCTTTCTATTCTTACTTATGCACGTAAAACCACGTCATTTGCAGGGGCCGAATGGCGCTAAGAGAATCTCTTCCAGAAATTCTCACAGACGGCACATATGCTAGTCTCCTTGATGTAAGTCGCTTGCAATGCGCATGTACTTTTACTGAACAGTATTATATGTATTGATTATTTACTTATCTTTTTCATGGTGTGAGTTATTTCTTTCTGCTGTTGTTTTTGCTGATCTTCCTGATGCTGACACACACTATGATTCTAGGGAGATCCAATGTTGAAAAGGTTACTGCAGCAGTTGCTTCTCAATGTTCATGGGTTGCTACCTGTCCTTCAAGGTGGGGAAACATCTTAGTTATGCTGGTCAATTGGTACAAGACATGGGTCATCAGATGATACGGGACGCTTTGCCTGGTTGATGTGACAGTGTTTATTATTTATATATACATGCTGGTTTTATTTACATATTTATGGATAGATTTCAGTTCTCTAAATTGCTTTCTATATGACTCTTTGCTACAAGTATAGCCTTAACTCTGTCCTGAACTATTATGTTTGAGGCTTTTGTTTAAAAATGCTTTCTATATGAGTAAAGCCTGAATTCTGTTCACAACTATTATGTTTATGGCTTTTGTTTATAAAACTTTTTGCACTTCCGTTAGTAAATGCTGCAATCTTTTCTCTTAAATATAATGCGTATACTATGGAAGCAAGTCTCATTGGTAACTGGACTTGTTAATCAGAAGCAATATTTTTTTAATCAAAATGAGGTATGAAAATAGCGCCATGGCTGCAAGAATAGTATCATAAAATAATTTACCTGGATTAATGCAAGGTAGAACAAATTCAATTATATTTATAGATTTGAAGTAGCTGGAGACCACTGAAACTACTGTGTACAAGTATAGACATTGGTTAACAATGTCATTTTTGTATTCCATCTTTGAATTTCCTTCCTGGTTTTCACCTGAGGACCTTACTGAAGGGTCATAAGTACATTGGGGATTTTGATGAACTGTTCTGAGAATGTCAAAATCAGATTGAGATTCATGTCTACTGATTGAACTGGACTTCGGCGGATTGAATATCACAGATGGAGTAAACGGACAACGGTTAGAAGTATGTTACCGTGAATAGGAATACTGGAAGCTTTAGATTGATAGGCTAAGCCTCTATGAATAAGTATACTGGAAGTTTTAGTTGCATAGGCTGAGCCTCTACGAATAATAATACAAGAAGTTTTAGATTGCATAGATAAAGTGGTCCTCTTTTAATTTGATTGTGGTCAGCTTAATTAGACTTTAATGGGAAGGAGATCTCAACCTTCTATTTATAAAGACCCTAATATAGATTCTTGGATTTATTTTGGACGTAATTGACAGTTCCGAAGTTACGATCAGATTCATGTTTAAGAAATTGGACTTGACATGGGTTGATTACTGTAGACTGTTATGTTGACGGAAACTAGTTGAACTTGCTTTTGAACCTTTTGTTATTTTGTGATTTCCAAGAATAATGGTGGTGGATGCCAATGATAGATCTTGCATGCTAAAGTTATCTCTTCAATTCTGTTTATTGCTGTCTTCATGTGAAGATATACAAACAAAACTGTTAATTGTTTTTGGATGGTAATTTAACATTTATTGCCAAAATGATATCCGAGCTTACAATTTCGGAAAATTCTAGCGTTCGACAAGTGCGCACCACAAATTAATGCAATACGTACATCATACCATTGTGTCTCACGGGAATGCCTTCACTTCGCCTAGGTTGGTTTATAGGTTGGTTTTGGCTTGTAAAATATAGGAACCATACATTGATGCGTGGCTGCCCATGCCTTTCAGATGATGACGAAGACGACGAGTATTACTACTACTATTATTATTATTATTATATTATCATTATTATTACTACTACTACTACAGGGTTAGTCTCCTTCACCATATTCTCAGCATCCTCATCACAGTGATTGCTAAAACTGCCAAACAGATGACAAAATCTCGATTGCTGATCATTAGGGTCGGAATTGTGTGATTAGTATCAAATTGAAATTGCAGTTTGCTTGCATGTTTTTGCACATCATGCAGAATTTATCTTAAACATTTATACTATGTGAGATGTGAGATGGAGGTGGTAACTTCTATGAAAATTTCTTTTCATTCGACATTACATTCAATCTGTAAAGCTAAGATGAGCATTTCTATGATGTCTTGTGACCTTAATTTAGCCGTCATGTTTCTTGATCAGCAGATAATCCATTTTAGTTACACAGGTACTCTCTTCATTATATTGATGGAGATGCATTCCATCCTAGTATAGTAACAATTGCTGGAAGACGAGCTATTATGAGCTCAGTGATTCTTGGCAAAGAAGGAACCTCATTTATTTACACTTTTGGCCTATGATGAACGCTAGCAATTTCATTTTGTATTGGTAAGTTCCCTTCTTGTCCATATAGGTATGATCAGAAATGAACCCTTAGAAATGAAGTTTTCTACCAACATAATTGCGATAAAATTGTCAGGAAGTGCTATGGCTTGATATAGTTTGACGTTGATTATGCTTACTTGAAGCTGTTTGGATCCATATCCTTGACTAGCCTCTTTGAGTTATTAGTAGTTGAAAACGCTTGTCTTTTGAGTCCTTTACTTGCCTGGCATACGCTATAAATGCACGACCCAGTAGATGTGGACCACAGCCATTCTAGCAGTTTTTTGGGCAGTTTGGTTAGAAAGGAATAATAGAATATTTGAAGATAAAGAGGAATCAGCAGTGAATTTGTGGGAAAAAGTCAGATTTTGGGTTGCTACTTGGGCTTATAAAACCAAAGATTTTGAGGGCCTTTCTTTCTTTGATCTTAGTAGGGATTGGAGAAACCTTCTGTAGTTAGTTTTAAGAATCTTTTGCTTTCTGGATTCCTGATTTTGTTTCCATGTAATTTTTATCATTAATACAATATTCGTTTCTTTTTCCAAGAAAAAAAAAAGCACGATCCAGTAGTAGTATGTGATAAACTTGGATACTAAGGTTGTCACTATTATTTTAGGTGTAGTAGAGGGAAAAGGACTACTGACATTATTAATAACAGTGTGATCAGTTATCGAGGCACGTCATTAATATTGAGTTACTTAGTTTGATCTTCTTGAGAAATTAGTAAAATACAAAGATATCCTCATAATAAACCATAAACCGTCTTAAAATAAGAAAAACCAACAAATGAAAAGTAAAGTACAAATGTATCCTCATATAAACCATAAGCCATCTCAAAACAAGAAAAAAAAACCAATAAATTAAAATTATGTAGTGCCTCCCCAACTGATTGCATGGGCGCGCGTGCCACCCCGGAGCACTCAGTTGGGCTGGTGCCATAGATCACAACTCAACCAAGTCAATAATTTGGAAAAATGTAGATGTTGGAAAGTATTTTAGGATTTATTTTATGCCTTATTTATTTACTTTTCTTGTTTATTTAGTTTCCTAGTTTAGATAGTTTCCTAGTTTAGATAGGTTTCTTCTCCTATATAAAGGAGTGATTGTAACCTAGTTTTATATACCAATACATTATTAATTTCGCTTCCGCATTATATTTCAACTTGGTATCAGAGCACAAGGTTTTTAGATCTTGGTTCTCTAGCGGGCGGCCTAGGGCCGTTCGTCCGGCATCGTCTCTAATTTTTCCAGTGCAACTACCCTCTACCCATAATTAGGGTCTCAAGATTGGATCTGAAAAATAGAATTCCAAATTGAAAACCCTAAATTGGAAAAAACCCTATTTCTAAACCCTAGCCGTAGCCCTTTCTCGATCTGTGCACATCCACCCATCTGACCGGAGAACTAACACCACCGGTAGGCTCGCCCTTCGATCGCCTCTCAGCCGTCGGAATCCGTTGACCCACGGGCCCCCACGCGCAGCTCTTTCGGCATGTGAGCAGACCCTTCTGCCGGCGCGTGAAGGCTCGTGACATCGCCGAAGAGCCACCGGCCACCATCGCTTGACTCGTCTGCCACCGTGGAAGCTATTTCCGGTATCAATTCCGTGTTCTTTCAGATATTGGAGTGGAATTTCATATTTGTACGTGATTTTTGGGCTAGGCTTGTTATCTGGGTTTATGAATCAATTACTATTGGAATTTCAAAGTTTTGGCTATTGCAAATCAGGTTATCATTTTTCTGATTGAGCAACTTGAACCTTGAAATTTCTTACTACTATAGTCACTGCAGATTAGGCCTTGCTTTATGTTGGGCTTGATGCTTGGTTTTGGGTTGTATTAATGGGTCTTTTGGTTTGAGTAGCCCTTGGATGACTCCCAAATGTTTTAAATCAGCCCCTTTAGCCTTTTTCAAAACTTTCAGAAAATTGGCAGATTGGTCCCTGAACTTTTGAGGAATTATTTTTCAGTTTATAATTCCTACAAATGACCCTTTAGTTCATCCTCTCGTTGTCTAGATGATCTCTCTAAGGTCCCAATTTTTATGATTATATTTTGGGATGCTACTTTTGATCGAGACTACTATTGGGATGTTTTGTGATCGGGCTTTTGTATTTGACGTTTAAACCCTTAAATTGCCATATTAGAGTTTATAACCTGCAACGGCCTATTCAGAGCTAAGTAACCAATCATTTTCGGTTGACTAGCTATCTGGTGCGTTGAGGTATTTACGTGACTGTCAGAGACTTCCGGTGAACTCTCTCAGAACTGTGCCACATTTCAGTTTAGTTGGCTCAATCTTTTTGGTGCTCCATGGGGATCGGCAGGTCATGATTTTCTATATTTAACCTTAGCTTTCTCAGGTTGACCTAGGCCCCCACTTGAATATGGAAGGACCAGGCAACTCTCATCTATGCTAGGGGCGCACTTAACTACTTGGAATTGGAAGAAAGGGAGAGTTTTTTGCTATTTGGAGTTGCAATTAGAATTGGCTGCTATTTGAAGATGGAGTGCAATCAGAGTTGTCAACCAATCACAAGTAGTCGGGCATCCTACCACTCTACAATTCCACGTTCCATGCATTATCGTCCAAGTTGATGCTGTGTGGATGCATCAACTTGAGGGGGAGTGTTGGAAAGTATTTTAGGATTTATTTTATGCTTTGTTTATTTACTTTCCTTGTTTATTTAATTTCCTAGTTTAGATAGTTTCCTAATTTAGATAGGTTTCTTCTCCTGTATAAAAGGAGTGATTGTAACCTAGTTTTATATACCAATACATTATTAATTTCGCTTCCGCATTATATTTCAACTGTAGAGCATGAAAGGATCCCCATAATAAACCATAAACCATCTCAAAAATCAGTAATACAAGATCCAACTTGCAAGGAAGCATAAAATAGACCAATAGTTATCATCACTAAGTAAGTTATTGTTGGTTTAGAATTTTGAAGTGATAATTGATTTTTTGGAGAATGTGCACAGGAAAGAGGTTGAGGATTTCAGGGGGAAAAAGGTATGGAGCAAACAAACAATTACTCAGCTTGTTTGTCCAGATTTTTATAAGATCTATTTTATTCAAGACGGTGAAAACTCATCCAAATGTTTCTCCAACTGTAAATTTTTCACTTTATAGCCATACATTACACCTTCACCCCCTCCCCTCCCACACACACCCCAACACACAACACACAGAAAGAAAAGAAAATCAGTTTTCATCTAAAGAATATACACCAATCAAACACTATAATTGGTTTTCAAGAAAAAACACTGCTGGAAGTCTTTATAGGATCTTGAAGGAAATAAGCTACCCTATTTGGTTCAGTTATCATCTTCTTTGTCGCTATCATTTTTGTATTTATTTGATATTCGATTTTCTTTTCATTCTTTGTCATCATCCTTAACTTGAAATGGTTTATTCTCCTTAGCTTTTACATTCTATGCAAAGATGAAGAGAGAATTGAATATTTGGTGGTACGTTCTTTGTTACAAAAGTTAGCCACCCTGGATGAACACGTTAATTGCCCTGAGGTTTAAGCCTCACAAATGGAACTTAAGAGCAAGCCTTGAGGCATTCAATGAAATACTAGGCATCTCTTAATTATTTTTGTTACACAATGCATTACCTTAGACTATAAGTATCTTTTGAACCTCTGGTAAAAATTTATCAATTACTTGTTTTGGGTATATGGATACATTTGGTTGTTATTGTAGAATAAATATGACCTTTTTTGGCCAATCCTTAACCAGTTGTATCTCTGAGTTTATGATTATTGCATTGTGCGTTAATACGGTAATAAATTCTCTTGCATGAGTTCACTTCTCTTTTAAGTGCTCTTTGTTTTTCATAACATTAAAATCCTATGTAACTTTATGCGCATGTTAGCCGACTAATTTTTACAAATTTTTACACGTTCTTTTTGAAATTTGAACTAATTACTTCCATATATCTCGTGGGATCTGCGTGTACTATACAAATCTCCGCAATTCAATTCCACTCTCTTTCTTATATCACATCAAAATTCATTTTTAGGCACACACTAACACGCGCTATGCTTCTTGATCTTGTGCTTTAATCTTTTCTGCTTTTATTATATCTTGTCCTTAATGCAAGCTAGTTGGCATCAAACATGTTTCTCCCCTCCAGACTCCTGAAGAGCTGAATTATTTTGCATGCAATACTTGTCCAGAATTGTGGGAGCTAGTTTTTGAAGATGGCTTGGATTTGATTACTTCCATAGCCTTTCTTTATTGGGGACAGCGCTGTTGGGAGAGGTCCTTCTGAACAACAGGTTTATTTCTCCAACACAGAAATAATCTACTTTTCCTGAACATAGATATTTGCATCCAAGACAATAGGCTTTTGCATGAAAGCTGAGCAGACGAAGATGAGTTGTCAGAATTTTCTAACAAATGTCTCATTTTACATCGAACTTGATACCTACGTCTCTTATTTTTTTATGCTTCAAGTTTATGGTGGTTGTAGATTAGTACTCTCAACCATCCAATCTTCGTTCCTGACATCTTATCCAGACGAGGATGGGTCAGTTCCGTTGTTGCATATCAAGATGAGATCATTGCAAAAGTTTCTGCTTGTGTACAATTGTAGAAGCCCTGGATAGCCACATCTAGGCCCCCTTTAAGATTAGTCACATATGGCTTGTGTTGAGGAGAATATTGTTCAATGCTAGGAGCCATTGTTCATTTGCACCCATTTATTCATAGTTTAGATGGTAAAAAGTATCTTTTGCATTGCAATGCATGAGATTAGATTATTATTACAGGGTTAGCTTCTTCACTACTTCACTATATTGTTAGCATCTTCTTCATGGTGATCGTTAAAACTGCCAAACAAATGATGGAATCTCGATTGCTGATAATTAGGGTCGGAATTTTGTGATTTGTATCAAACTGAAATTGCAGGTTGCTTGCATGATTTTACACATCATGTAGCATTTATCTTAAACATTTATATTATGTGAGATGGGGTTGCTGCCTTTTATGAAAATTCCCTTTCACCTGACATTATTTATGTGCAATTTGTAAAACTAAGATGAGCATTCCTGTGATGTCATGTGACCTTAATTTAGCAGTCATATTTCTTGATCAGCAGATAATCCATTTTAGTTACACAGGTACTGTCTTCATTATATATTGATGGAGATGTGTTCTATCCTAGTGTAGTAACAATTGCTGGAAGACGAGCTATTGTGAGCTTGATGCTTGGCAAAGAAGGAATCTCACTTGTTTACACTTTTGGCTATGGATGCTAGCAATTTCATGTTACATTGGTAAGTTCCCTTTTGTCCATAGGAGTGATTAGTGTTGGAGGAATCCTTTCAGAAATGAAGTTTTCTATCAGTGTAATTGAGCTATAATTGTCATCTGCCAATACGTGCTATAGCTTGATATAGTTTGACATCAATTATGCTTCTTACTTGATTCTGTTTGGATCCATACGCTTCACTGTAATAATTTTCTTGTTGACTTGACGTCCAGTGCTCTTGCTGAAATTGTGTGCTATGTCTAGATATTAAGTGCCGCTTTGAGTTATTAGTAGTTGAGAGAAAGTTTGTCTTTTAATTCTATTATCTGAGGTGTAGTAGTAGAAGGAAAGGGCTACCTACATTGTTAGAGGGGCACGTTATTAGTATTTAGGTACCTAGTCGCAAAAGTAAAGTACACAAATATCCTCATATAAGCCATAAGCCATCTCAAAACAAGAAAAACCAATAAATGAAAGTTATATACTGCCTACCCGACTGAGCGCACGGGGTGTGCCCCACCCCCATGCACTCAGTCATCTGGTGCCTACATTAGAACGCAACCAATGAAATAAATCGTAAAAATGTAAAGAACAAAAATACCCCAATAATAAACCATAAATCATCTAAAAAATCAGTAATACAAGATCCAACTTGCAAGAAAACATAGCCCTTGATAGCCAACTATTTTTACCACTTTTTTATCCATTCATTCTTTACTTTAAATCAATCACATCCACATATCTCATTACATCCACAAATCTCCACCACTCAACTCAACTCCGTCTCTCTCATCTTTTACATTAAAATCCATTAAAAACCATTATAATTTATTCCCTATCACCCCTATAAATAGACCAATAGTTATCATCATTCATCACTCATCACTAAGTTGTTGTTTGGTTTAGAATTTTGAAGTGAAAAGTGATTTTTGGGATATGTGCATAGAAAAGCGCTTGAGAAGGAGTAAATAATAATAATAATAATAATAATAATAATTCTAGGCCAAAGAAATAGTGACTTGGCTTGTCTGGTCCAGATTTTACAAGATCTCATTTATTCGTGCTGATGTTGAAAACTCGTTCAAATGTTTTTGTGACTCATAAATTTTTCACTTTATAACCATACACTACCCCAAAAAAAAGGAAAAGGAAAATCATTTTTCATCTAAAAAATATATACCAAACACACACTTATAATTAGTTTTCCAAATAAAAACACCGCTTGAAGTTTCTTTGTCGCTATCATTTATCAGTTTTATATTTATATTATATTATTTTTCCGTTCATTCTTTGTCATTGTCCTTAACATGCGACACTTTATTCTCCTTCACCTTTACATTCTATGCAAAAGGTGACGAAAGTATTAAATATTTGGTAGGACATTCCTTGTTACAAAAATTGGCCACAAGGTGAAGGCCGATAAAACCACTGCGGAAAATGATAGACAGCAGAAGAACACTTTAACTGCCCTCAGGTTTAAGCCTCACTCACAGAACTTAAGAGCAAGCTTGAGACGTTAAATAAAGGCTAGGCAGCCTTGAGATATAAGCCTCACTAACGGAACTTAGGAGCAAGCTTTGAGGCATTAAATAATCCGTGAATTATCTCATTATACAATGGATTACCTTTAGACTATAAGTATCTTCCAAACTCTGGTAAAAATTTGTCAACCACTTATTTTGGGTATATGGACACATTTGTTTGTTCTTGTGGAATAATAAATCTGACTTTTTTTGGGGTCAATCCTTAAGCATTTGTATCTCTGATTTTATTTTGTTATGCAGATAAACCTAATTTATTGCATTATGCATTCCGCACTCATATGGTAACAAATTCTCATTCTCTTGCATGAGTTGACTTCTCTTTCAGGTGCTCTTTGTTTGTCTTCATAACATTAAAATCCTACTCAACTGTGTTTCGCATCTTGTGATTTAATTTTTCTGTTTTTACTCTCCCTTTATGCAAGCTAGTTGGCATCAAACACATTTATCTCCTCCTGACTAGAAGAGTTGGATTATTTTCAGGCAATACTTGGCCAGAACGGTGGGAGCTAGTTTTTTGAAGATGGCTTGGATTTGATTATGAGGGGTCCTGCAGAACAGCTGGTTTATTTCTCCGACACGGACAAAAATAATCTATTAATTTTTTTCCTGAGTTATTTCCACTTACCCCACACAAATTACTCAACCTAACAGTATCTGCTTCTAATTGCATCATCCTCATGAATTTTAAGTTGACTCTCTCATTCTATTAGTTCACATTTATAGTGTATTCGGGTAAACTTTTTTTGGGCTCAAAACTAACTTTTTAGTTGAATAGTGGCAGGGACCATGACATGTGTGGATAGTAATAAGTAATGATATTAGATGTGTGGTTGATTTGTTGATATTGATGTTTGATTTTGACTAGTTGTAGAAGTTTATTATTGGGTGGAAAAAGGTAAAAACAAACTAGTGTTTGATGCGGGTCTTGTTGCTTGCTATGTGACATACAGCTTTTCTTCAAGAACTGTCCTGATCAGTGCTGATGCCCCAAAACAGAACAAAATGAAGCTAGAAACCGGACCCTGATGTTGTGATTAAGTTATATTGTATAATCAAACCTCTGGAAATAGATATTTGCTTCCAAGATAATGGCTTTTGCATGAAAGTTCAGAAAAGAAAGATGATTTGTAAGAATTTTCTTGAGTTCTAACTACGATCTCATTTTACCTTGAACTTGCTACCCAGGTCTCTTGTTTGGATGTTTCAACATAATGGCAATTGTGTAATAGCAATAGCATTCTCAACTACCCGAGTCCTTATTCGTCAAATCTTGTTCTGACGAGGATGAGTCAGCCCCACGGTTGCATCTGAAGATGGTATCATCACAAAAGTTTCTGCTGATTTACCACTGGATAACCAGATCTAGGTTCCCTTGAGATAGTCATATTTGACTTGTGTTGAGGAGAATATTGTTCAGGGCTAGGAGCCATTTTTTATATTCACTTTAGATGGTAAAAGGTTTTATTTCACCTTACCATCAGCGAGATTGTTTCACAATATACCTTATTGAAACCCAACCCCTCCGCCTCCTTTTAAACTGTATTTTCATATACTCTTTGCCTATGTATGTGGGATTTAACTGTGACAATTGCTCATGCAGGTCTAAAATCGCGTCGACGTTTATTCTTCGTGTTTCATTCTAATGCTTCAAACTTCTTGCGTCGACCACTGCAAGCTTGGAAGTTTGATTGGATGCTTCAGAGTTGTGAATATTGTGCAAGCGTTCTTTATAGATGTGTATTTATTGCAAGTAATAATATAGAAATCTCAAAACAATGTTTACCGTGTATACATCTCTGCACTCATTACGATTGAGCAAAGAAATCAAGCTACATGAACGGAACATCAATATATCATCCATTGAAATCCTCAGGCTTCATTTTCCTTTGTAATTGAAATATGCTCTCCGAGAGAAGTGATTTCTTGCAGCTATGGGAAGGATTCGCTGAAATCATATCAAATGTTACTTCATCATTTTAACAAATTGTGACTAGTTAAATGTAGTCATATTATTATATGTGTTGATGTGTTTTTAGTATGTCATTATGAAATATATGATTTATCTTATCCAATGAAATGAGAGGTGACCACTCGTTTACATGGATGTAATTGTTTTGGATGTAATTGTTTTGTAAGTACAAGTACACCCAAACGTGTTATTAATCACCGATCATTTTCTCAACAGACAAAGAGCAGTAAAATATATATCTATTTTTAAATATAAAAGCTCGCAAAATTTCCAAAATTTCTTTCAATTTCTCAATCGAATTGTCAATTTTCTCCAGCAAATTTTGATTCTTGTTTAAGACCACCATCGACCAATGGATTTAACCGTATAAAAGCGGTCGACTAGATTTGTAAAACATGATGAAATTTGGGAAAAAAAAAAAAGAAAAAAAAAATCTCAGTGTTATTTCTGTTAGTTCCCCGATGGTGCCCTTTCCAGTGGGTCCCACGGACACTGGTTTCACTTCTCTGCGCACGTGTCGTATAAATGAACTCGCATCAGCGGCAGGTGTGCTACAATTTCATTCCCGAGACCCAACTCTCACTCAAACGCAGAACAAAACAACCTCCGCTTAGTAATAAGCCTCAAAATCGAAGTCAATTACTGCAAAACCTCGCACAAGATGGCTAACCTACCTCAATCCTTGAACATGAAAGCCGCGCCGTTCGAGGCTGGATCCAGCGTGTCGTCAGGTCTCGGAGGATCTCAAGCCGCCGCCGGTAACAAGGACCGCAAATTGCAATCCGCTGAGCAACTCGTCCTCGATCTCTGCAATCCCGATCTCCGGGAAAACGCCCTTCTCGAACTCTCCAAGGTTTTTTCGTTTCTATCTATTTTGACTTTCGTGTACAATTTCAGCACATTTTAATTGTTCTGTATATCGGCAATTTTTTCCCCTCAATTTTAGGGGTATTCGTGACGTGCCGTTGTATTAATACGAATTGAAGTATTTGTTTCTTTGTTCTATCTTCTGAGAAAATAACTTGTTTGTGGTTTTGAATCCACCAATGGAAATCGTAAAGCTTTTGAATAGGTCATTGGCTGAACGACAGTTGCAGACACCGTGCTGGAAATTACAATTTACATAGCATGTGGGTACTAGCTTACGAAAAGCATGTAAAATAGTAAATCATTGTGTGCCTCTGTGTCCAGAATCGTCGGTGATTTATTTATTAGCGAGGTCAAGACACTGTCCTTTTGTAAAAGGCATCTCGTGTCCCCTCTTCGGTGAAGATATTCTCCGTGTCAATTTTACATTCATTAAGACATTATAACAAACGTAGTAAGAAAAGTAAATCCAAGTACTGACCATGTTTGAAGATTGACTGCTTGGAGAATTAATTATTGGCTACCTAATATTTAATTATTTTAGTAGTGGTAGGCAATAAATTATTGTATGGTTTATAACTCAGAATTTTATTTCGATTTGCCACGTTTGATTTTGTTTTCTTGCAATTGAAAAAATGGTCTTTGGGCAAGAGAGTTTCTAGTAAGCTTTTAGTTCAGGCAAATAATCTAAAAACATGACAAATATGGAAAATCTTGGCATAACTGTTTTTAGAAATTTGGTTTAAATATGCTTTTACTTGTCAATAACAAAATAATGCGATAATAATTATGAAGTAAACAATTCCTGTTGGGTGGATATCTTGCTCACCCTTTTGGTGTAATCCTTTTACGCTTTTATTTGTTAATAAAAGTTGAGTTTCCTATAAAAAAAATAAAAATAAAAATTATGAAGTAAACAATAATTTATGTGATAATAGTTACAAAGTAAAAAATAAGGATTATTAACTCAATATAAATAATAAAAGAGTAGTTTGGACTTCTTGTGTAATAGAATTTCAAAAGTTGTTCATTGTGTAGTCAAGGTTTAGTTATTCGAGGAACTATTTCTTAAGGAATGCTGCTTAATGTTTTTTTCTTTATGCTAAGTGGTATAGTTGATGAGACGGAAATAATTTATCATGCGGGTCGTTCCTTTGTGCTTTTGCCGTATTTTTCCTCCTTTTTGTCTTTGGGTGTTGGAGAATAATCCCTACTCCATATTTTCACCCCTTTTTTCCTGGTTTGCCTTTGTGGTAAAGAAGCTTGACATGTGTCCAATACACTGTTTCTTTTCATATAATAGAAGAGGGAACTGTTTCAAGACTTAGCTCCTCTATTGTGGAATTCCTTTGGTACAATTGCTGCTCTTTTGCAAGTAAGTGTTAAGATATTACCATACGTTATATCCCTCTTTGATTTTTATGATGATGTGGTTTTTTGGGTTGGCAGTGATGGTCTCTCTACGAAGATCGTCCATGGATTGCTTTGAGATTTGATCATGCCATCTTCACTTTTCTTTTAAATACACATGATTTTATGTTCTAAATAAAGCTTGAGATGACTAGCACTTTTTTCATACACACACGCAGACGCATATCTTCTAATGATGGATTTTATTTTTCTCTCCTGCAGGAAATAGTTTCCATTTACCCTGTTTTATCACCGCCAAACCTAACTCCAGCACAGTCGAACAGAGTTTGCAATGCTCTTGCCCTACTTCAGGTCTGACTTATAGGTTTTGCTGCTGCTGGTTCTACTGCAAAACATAATTTTGATGCATCATTAGAAGGCAGCATTTTGTTTTCGTGTTTTGTCTTCTATCTCCTTGCTTGGATTGTTTCATATCACTAGGACCTGGGTTGTTTGCCACTGGTTAGAAATGAGTTCGCATTTCAACTTTTGAATATTATTTGCAAGAAAAAATGGTGTCCTGTGAGAAATCTATATAAATACTTGCAGCCACATGAACTCTTGATGATGTGGAAATAATGGTAGAACGCCTACATGGTTATGAGAATCTTCTATGTTGCCGAGGAGTGGAAATTGATAGAGAGGCACAAAAGAAATACATAATTTACTAACCAAGTTTAGGAGATTCTTAATCTTTGGTTTTTTGCCCACAATCATTGTTCAACCAGACTGGACCTTGCTTGCCGGAAATTCTAATTAATGATTAATGGAGCAAATATCAATGGAGGAACTCTTGCCTCTTTAATGGTGAGGTGCAGTTGGTTTGACTTTTGACTAGTCAACGGGTAGCTCTTTAGGTCTAGATGTGTGTGGTGGAGTTGCCGTGAGATGTCTAGACCAGGAATTTCTTCTGGACTATAGACCAGGAATTTTCTAGATACGAATTACATTATCCTTAGTTAATATCTTGTACGCTCACAACTTGCACGATACATGCAAAAACCAATGCAACATGTTTTGTCTTGTTGATTAAGAATATTATATTTCTTAATATTGCATTTTGAATGATTTCAAAGACCAATGTACCAGAGGTCAATGCCAATGTTGAACATACCGTAAGATTTTAAGGTCTTGTTTGCTTAGTGTTTAAAAATGCATGAAATAAGTGGTGGATAATTTGATAATGCTTGTGGCTCCTATGAAATGATTGGTGGTGGAAGGTGGTAGCACAAAGTATCTAATATGTCGTTTGAACACAATTTTCCAAACAAGTCCTTAATGATATTATTGCAGAAAGAAAGCATAAAGTATCAGTTATGGAAGTCGTTGAGTTGAGACACATTTCTTTGTGTAGATCTAATCATATAATGTGTGGATTTTCTCTCATTTCCTTATAGATCTAAAGTTGGTTAGGTTGTAATATGTGATCCAGGGTAAGTATAATTCAAGAGGTTTTATATAAGAACTTTATACAAAAGCACACTTTTAGTCAAGGCACTTCCTGTCTACACACATTTGCAGGCTTAACAATTACTACCTATTTATATTCTGCCTGCCTTGATATGTTTATAAACACTACATTTTATGAGCACCTCTCTTTCATATGCTAAATTGGGAAATAGTGGCTTCTAATTCAACTGTGCCATCGTCGTTTCTAGACAATTCACCAAACATAGTATACTTGCATGACTTCCGATGGGTCCAGTGTTTGGATTTGATCTTCATCTATAAAATAGAAATCTTCTTGAAGGAAGTTGTAGGTCTAGTTGGTAATCCTCCTCATGGACTGTGCTATGAGATCAAAATTACGAAATTTTGGCATAGGCCAGAGTGCTTGTAGTGATGGGTGTTCCTGAAGTAGTTGGAACTGTGCTATGAGATCAAAATTACGAAATTTTGGCACAGGCCAGAGTGCTTGTAGTGATGGGTGTTCCTGAAGTAGTTGGAATCTGTTTATCGTCTATTGAGCCTCTTATACTAGTTTATTGCATTGAGATTGAGTCCTTCGTGTTGAACTGTGTTCCGCATGGAATCAGATGATGCGAGGCTGTTATCTCTTTCGCTTAAGGAGGAGAATTGATAAGTGATACGCCCAAATGTCTTGTAAACACAAGTGTGTGGATTACTCAAGAATTCAACCCTTTCCTTACGTAAAGAAGATCAACAAATAGGGGTTTTGAAATTCTTTTACAAAAGACTTGAAGGTTGAGATGAGTGCTAAGGAAGGAATGTTGCATTCAAAGATCATAAAATAACTAATATATGAGGTTTTGAGTTATAAATCTTAACAATGTTGACTTTTTGAAATGAAACTTTTACCTTTAAGATGAAATGCTGGTAGATTGCTCTGTTTTAAGGAAGGGAAAATGAATATCGTATTTACGGTGTAACCATGTATTCTTTTGAAAACTAAGTTATATTTTCATTATACAATGTGTTTCTCCAGACAACCGCAAAATCTATTAAAATCATGTGTGCATGCACGTGTGAATAAATATATTTTCCTTGAACAGAGGAATATTTTATTTGCTTTGTGAAAAAACTAGGTAAGAATATATGAATTACTGGATCCTTACTTTTCGGGCAACAAAATATTGTTGAGTTATGTCACTGAGCACATGTTTAGAAATTGTTTACAAACACTCAAAGCTGTTCTTATTTACACATTTTGGGGGACCCAAATGACTACACATTTATCCAATAATTATAATTATTGTTATGTTTTACAATTTAAAGTGTTGTTGAACACTTCCAAAACATGCTCCAAATGAAGGTCTAAACTAGCATATAAAGTTATGATTTTTATTGCGCCTATCTTTAAATAAATGTTTGTGCTGATCTAATTTTGACGTTACAATAAGCCTGTCCTTGTTCCTTTGCTGGGTCAACAATTCAGCCAGGTGTGATAAATGCTTTTGAACTTTTAGAGGGGATGTATTCTGCAGGCAGATGTTGCACATTAAAACAATACATCGTTACATGTTCTTTTGCAATTTCAGGCCAATTTGTGTAGATTGAATAGTATGGGCTGATGCAAAAGGTTTTAGAATAGCGTAGCTGAAAGGTGCTTGTGACTTCGAACATAGAATAGAGTCTTCACTTTCACTATAGATTTAATTCATAATTGCACTCTCTTTGAAGATGTATATTTCTTCATTGTTTATTGCACCCTTTTGGGGATCTGCTTCTGGTTCAAGGAGATTTCCACGATCAGGTTGAAGCATGCAGTTTGTAGACCTTAGTTGTTTGGTCTCTGGTTTTGGGAGGAGAGGATGGATATTGATCCACGTGTTGGATATATTAGCTTAGAGGATAAATTCTTGCTGAAGTACAGTTTAATTATACCACTGGGATGAATTGGTAAGAGTTCGGAGTTCAACAGTTCGGATTTCACAACATTAGGGATTCAATAAATGTATCAAAAGTGCCTCCAGATTGAAATTTCTTAATTTTCTTCTGGAAAAATGGAATGATCTTGCATTAGTTAGCAAGTTACGTAGCTGAGTCTGTGGTAATTACAATTCCTTTAGTAAGTGGATAGTGAAATTTTAAAGTAGACTATCGGCCCACGTGGAGTTGTATTTTTTTGTTTTCTTAGACAAATTAATGATATTGTTACCAAAATTAATTGATAAGGCTTGGAACTGGAAAATCTGACCACTTTCCCGGGAGAACATAATAAATGATTGTTACAGCTCTGTGGCCGGTTAAGTTTCTCCTTTGGCAGTGCATTGAGTTGCAGTTCTTTCTCTTCAGGTGTAGGAAAAAGGCTATAGTTATTAACTATTATCTAAAATGGAATGAATGAATACAAAAACATTGAATACAAAAACATATGATTTTGACGTTGTTGTGGTAGTGATGGTTAACTGCATGATTTATCCACTGTTGTCCAAATTTTTGCATATTCTAACTGTGTCAATCTCTCTCTACGCGAAACTCTGAAACTCCAATTTCCCCATAAAGTGTCATAATCAATAGGTAATTAGGAGAACTTCCTCCGAAAGAAGATGAAGTAGCATAAAGCATTATTTAACAGATAACTTGATTCCTTTAGCTTTCTTGAATTGACAAGCTGTATATACTTTGCAGTGTGTGGCATCTCATCCGGACACAAGAATGTCATTTCTTAACGGTATGATTTATCTTTGACAAATTTGTACTAGGTTTTTCCTTCCTTGCACTCTAGCACATATTTAACTTTGAGGGAGTTTATGCTTCCCTTAATTAATGTCACTCCTTATTGCAACTGAATATATTTCGATTATGTGAAGCCTTCAATGTTTATTTACTACTGGGGTTAGGCCTATTTTTAGCCATCTGTTGATGCTAACTTTGGTTTTTCTGGCTTATTTTTAGCCATCTGTTAATGCTAACTTTGGTTTTTCTGGCTGAACTCTGCCATTGTAGCCCACATCCCCCTTTATCTGTACCCTTTTCTCAACACAACCAGCAAATCAAGGCCGTTTGAGTACTTGAGGCTTACAAGTTTAGGTGTCATTGGTGCTTTAGTGAAGGTATTTTTGGTTCCTGAAGATATTTTTTGAAACATTAGTTTCTGAGGTGCATGTTTTGCTTGACAGCTGTGTTGACTTATTTACGTCTTATGAACATGGCAATTTTAGGTATTTGCAAAATAAATAGAAATGGACGCACCTGAAATTCGACATGAGAAATTAGATCGCCCATTGCATGTGTTCTCTCCTTTTCATCTCATCCTTGTGACAGGTGTTAGCGTTGTAGGCTCTTCTCTACAATTGCATTTGATGGTTAATTTATTTTGTGCTGTTCTATGTACTACTTGGATCAGGGATGAGTTAAAATAACAAATATCAA
Organism: Jasminum sambac; assembly: GCA_018223645.1. NCBI lineage: Eukaryota > Viridiplantae > Streptophyta > Magnoliopsida > Lamiales > Oleaceae > Jasminum > Jasminum sambac. Next base: position 16,386,092 of record CP073642.1, read on the forward strand.
AACAAGCCTTACTATGGAGTTGGCTATGTAAATCCCTTTTTGCCAATATTAAATTGCCTTATCTACTTGAGAATTCAACACAATTAGATGCTTAGTGATTATATTAGGCTGTTTTATTTGGCCTATTCCTCCTCAAAACATGTTTTAGTGTGATTGCATCACTCCTATGAAAGATTGTCCTTGAGCAACGTAAAACCAGGGGGAAGTGTTGAAATATCACAATTGAATATGATCACATGCCAACTTAGATAATAGTTGCTTTGATATTCTTTTTTCCTGCACTGCTTTTTATCGTCCATTTTCTAAATGAGAGATAACAATTTCTAATTTTCTGTGATTTGCTGTCCTTTGATCTAAAGGTTGATGACACTGAAGTTATCAGTTTCCTTCTCTCTACTGAAATTATTCCCCTGTGCCTGCGTACCATGGAGATGGGTAGTGAGTTGTCGAAAACAGTTGAGTGGCCTGTGAACATGTCTTTTTGGTTCATCTCTGTTTCTACTTATTATCTCCAGGAACACTCCAAAAATTCCTGTCTTTGGAGTACGCGTATTTCTTGATTTTGTGCAACTGACAGAAGGGCTTCTTATCAGGTTGCTACTTTTATTGTCCAAAAGATTTTGCTTGATGATGTGGGCCTAGATTACATATGTACCACAGCAGAGCGGTTCTTTGCTGTCGGTCGAGTGCTGGGAAATATGGTTGCTGCTCTTGCTGAGCAGCCTTCAGTTAGGCTGTTGAAACACATCATCAGATGCTATCTTCGGCTGTCTGATAACGTCAGGTGAGATTTTCAAACCAGCGGTGTTAATTTCATTCACCTTTCCAAGAAAATGGTTGCAGAAATGAGTCACCTTGTTTACACAGAGCTTGTGACGCACTGAGAAGTTGCTTGCCTGATATGCTTAGAGATGCAACGTTTCACGGTTGCCTTCGTGTAAGTGCCATTTCTCAAGCTTGTTTACTGGTAGAATTATCATTTCTTCCCAAGTGTGATAGGCCATATGATACTTCATTTAATTTGGTAAATGTTGGTTTTAACTCGTAAATGTTTTCAGGAAGACCAAACAACGAGAAGGTGGCTGCAGCAGTTGCTTCAGAACGTGCAAGGGCCTCGGGTTCCTGCTATGCAAGCTGGGGGAGGATTTGATCACTTGCTTGTGAACTGAGTCGAAATTCATTGCAATCAGTAAAGTCTGCATTGGAGTAGGGCATGTCTGATATTGGCACCTTAAACTCGCTGTCATTCTACATCCTCCTCTAATTGTATATTGGCATCTTTGGGCGCCGCGCTTGAGAGATTTTTGGTAGATTAAGATTTTTCATTATGAGAAGATTTGATTGCCAGTTATCTGTTTCAGTAGGTAAAGCTGAAATATTTGACATTTATGAATTGCTTTTGGATTTTTTTTGGCTTAGAAAGAGGATGAGATGGATTGAATGAAATACAAGTTGCCTTTCCTAGATTGTGACCAGAGATCTGCTAGTCTGCAACATTGTTATAATCAAGAGTAATCTTAGGGAGAAGTTTGGAGTTGATGTTTTTGTCATTCTTCATCGCATTAGGCAATGCAGAAGTGCTCACGCGATATATTTTCATCATCCAACAAAGAAGTGACATGTGGGTAAGTCAATTGAAAATGTTTCAAGTCTTTTCGGAATAATTATATATATATATATATATATATATATATATGTATATATACACACACACTAGGGAAGCTAAACGTGCGTTGCACGTGGCATTGATTTTGGGTGCCCTAGCGTGAAAATTAATAAATATTTAAGAATATCCATGTATAAACATTCATTTGAGCTGTGCCTCGTTGGATTAATCATAAATGTTGGTAATTGGACAATATTGCTGTAAAGGTGTTTGTTGTTAAAATTGTATTTATCTAGCTAACCTTAAAGTAAGCGCTAATAAGCGAAGTTATTGAAATTTATCGTATATCATCATACAATACATGTATCACTAGGAGTTTTACTATTCATTCCGGATTTACCATCACACAGATGTGGTTTTGATCTAAACACACATTTATCCTCTTTCACTTATATACAACCCAATCCACTTAACTATCCATGACCTGACTCATCTCCTTTCTGTTACCTTGCTCGTTCTCTGCAATTCTAGAAAGAGTTTTCGCGTCTTTGCTTGTCTTTAGATCTCCTTTCCCATTCAGCTCGATCGACCACCATTGTTGCCGTCTTCAATGTCCTTTTTGCTTTCAAACTCATCCCTCTGTAGGTTGGTTCTCTAAATTCCGTGGACGATGCATTCTTATATGAAAAAAGAAGAAATGACACAAATCGCACTTGTCAAAACTATAAAATCAATTATAGCAAAGGTAGATCTTATATGAAAAAAGAAGAAATGACACAAATCGCAATTGTCAAAACTATAAAATCAATTATAGCAAAGGTGGAATGAAACCTACGACTCATTTCACACATTGACAAGTGTCGGAATTTCTCGATGGAAGCAAAGCTAGCATGAGAATCAATCTATTTTGGTATTATTGAGCCATAGCTTTTACCTGTACACACCTCTTTCTCTAAACAAAAAGGAAAACCAGGAATAAAATCAAATTTTAATTCCAACTAATTCATTGATGTACAATGAATACATTTCCCTAGATCAAAATTAATAACAAATTCAATGCTCGAATCTTAAGCTTCTTCAATATACTCTCCCCATGTTCTACTTTAGAAGAATGTAAAATGATGCATGGAGCACACCCCAAATTCAACAAATGATCAATTGTCAAACCACATCAACTTCTGTTATAATGAATCATTGAAGATGCAACAAAGAATACTCCATAAAAGCAAATTTCGAAAAACCTTCAAACTCATTTCCACTGACAGGGAGGTACACCAATTCTAAAAGCACTGTATCACACACCTTGCACCCCAAGGTCACCCATATCACCTCATCGGCAACCATCATATCATAAAAGAATGTGACTAATTTTCGCTAGACGAACACACTTTGAAATAAAACAAAGATCCAATCAAATAAACTCAGAAAAATAATGCTATTGGATTGCTGGTAGCAGCATCTCATGTTAATAATTCACAGTTCGATTTTGAACACCAAAATCGAACTGCATTGCGGAACGGAGTTGTGATTATTTGTCTCTTTTATCTTACATAACAATTTCTCTTGGTAAATTAATTGGTATGGATAGTAATTGTGAGTGAACACTTTTTATCTTTTTCTTGAAGTTTCTCGATTGTACTCCTGTTCCGATGCCAACAAGTTGGCGTCATAAGGCGCCAACACCCCCTTTTTCGGGGGAAAAAAAAATAGGGGCCGGGTGAGTCCCCCCACCATCAGGGGGCAATTATGTATTATTCATCTCATTTAACGTAGATTCCAAAAAAAAAAAATATTTCAAAAAAAAAATTTAGTGACAAGTGCCGCGTGAAGCCACTCCTTGTTAACAACATGTTTCCAACAAGCCAGAGAGCGATCATTCACCTTCTCGATTATCTTACAAGAGAAGAAAGTTGTAGAATTCTCAAATTTTGGTACTATATATATTATTAAACAAAGGAAGAAACGTACACCTCATAGATATTAAAAGATAAATGCTCGACACCCTTTTTTAGTCTTGATGCAGTATTTGAAAATGGAAGGGTAGCAATTGTTGATATTGAAAAAGGGAAAATTGTCCTTGATGAAGAAGCTTGTCCTTTTTCCAACGTCATTTTAAAATTCTATTTAATATCGGTGGTCCAAATGGTATTTTATTGAAAGACATACACGCTAACTAACTGATAAAAAATGATTATTATTTTTTTTTTTTATTTTTAGGATTTTTAAATTTGACGCATGATTTTATTGTATTTTAATTTGTAGGCTCTCTTAATGTTAATGTGATCTTCTCCTGAAATTCATCAAATGTTTATTCATCATTAAATCTGTTAAAATCTGAGATTGATATGAAAAAAATGATAAATGTGATAAGAGCAATTGAGCAAATGAATAACAAAAGAGGATTTTGGGAAAATTTTCAATTTTCTGGTTTTCTTCCTATGAAAGATTACAAGCCAAAGTATTTATAGGAGAGTTCTGTGCCATTTCAAATCCCTAATTAAACAAACTAATGCATGAAGTCAAGCCCTGAAAATTTATCAAAGTAAAAGTAAGCGATGAAAGCTAAAATATCAAATATCTCAACGTCTCCCTCGAGTTGGAGTTTGAGTGCGACCCGACCAAACTGACTTAACAGAAAGACCAAAGGGAAATCCATAATCCCTCAAAGAAATGACTCCAAATATGGAAGTCAAAGTCAAACAACCAAAATAGGTCGACAAATCAAAGGATAAAGCGCATGCTGATACCACGCTTGCCATAAGAACTGGAGCCATCCGCCACCAGATGGGAGTCAATCAAACAGCATTCTGATCAGTTGCAAAGCCATTTTGGCTTCAATCGTCGATGATAAGCTACTGATCGACTTCAATCAAGAAAGACAGACTTCTATCAACTTGCCAAAGCCATTTTGGCTTGGTTTCATCATCCAAGTCGACTCTAGTAAGCCGACAAAATCCAGTAAAATTAGCTAACATGCTAACAAACCCATATCACGGGCCAAAGTCATTATCAAAGCCTGTCAGTGCCAAAGTCATTATCAAAGCACAATCCGGTGCCAAAGTCGTAATCAAAGCACAATCCGTGCCTCCATCTTCCATAAATTGAACGTCACATCCTTGCAACGCCAATCAATCCGTCACCCGTCGGCAACGCCAAATACATCGGTAACTCACCGATCAAGTCATCGTCAAAGTAGGAAATCTCCCACACAACATATTATGAGCTCAAAATTCACCATTCTCTTATCAGGCAAAAGCCCCAATCAATCTGATTAAAACTTACATAATCAACCATATCACAAGGTTGAACACCTTCACTAATACTTAACATCAGCAACACAAAGAAAATTCCATGCCTTCATAATATCCAGAAAAAACTTATCAGAGGCAACATCTCCATGACAACCATCAATACCCTCAAAGACAATATCCAAACCAGTAACTATCACAAAGGACTTCCAGCTAAGAAACAAATAAGCTTCCAATGCAATTCCAATCAAATCAATATCTAAATTCCTAAATTGACTCCACTACCATTAATTCAATTCAATTTCAGAAAATCTATCAACATAAATTTCCACTGTCCCATTGTAAATTCAATTGAACACAACTAGAATAGTTTATCCCATTAAACACGGCATCATAAATCCCACAACCAGATTCTGTTTTACTAGAAATAATGGGCAATGTATCAAAGACAATACCATCTTCAACATCTAAACAATAGTGGCCCAATTTTGAGTAGGATGAAACTATGCTGAGAGTTCTAATTGCCACAGAAAGAATTCCAACATATCTGATTTTCCACCCAATTCATTCTCGTTCCAATTCTCGCTCAAATAAGCCCTATCCAATTCTCGCTCAAATAAGCCCTATTATGCTGGGTAATATACTTCAAAATAGAATAACAAAACCTTACCCAAAGCTAGCTGATCTACCTCAATCCTTGAACATGATTACAGGAACGACACGAATTCCATATTCACAGTTATAAGAAACAGTAGAAATGCAAATCATCCGGCTCCTTAACGCAATCATCAAATCTGATTTGAGGCAACTCTCCTATGTAGCAGCGGAACAGGGGACATTGATCGGGAGAACTGGGAGAGATGTCGTGAGAAATAACCAGTTCACTTCCGCAGTGCCTCGATCAAATCATAGTCCTCCAGTCCATTAATAAAGCCAAATTCGTCCTTCACTTTTATCTATCAGACATTTAATCCAGCAAAAAAATTGTGGAAAACCACTGTGCGATAAGCTTCCGTAGCAAAATATCCGCACAAATTCAGCAAAACCTCAAGCGCAGCTTCTGGATCTGTTTCAACAAAGCCGTTGGAGTTGCAATACTGATTCTCAATATCGACGTCCTGTTCCTCGGGCTCCTCGTCTGAATACTCGAAGCCATAGTCCTCCATGTCTGCATCGGAACCCATGGCTGATTAGCGAGGAATGTGATTCTAAAATCAGAACTCAAAATCCACAAATTCCCGTAGTCATTTGGATCCAAATCTTCTCCGCTAAGTTTTGTATGTATATAGAGAGAGAAACGAAGGAGAAATTAGTTTGAGATCTTTTAAAGTGCGTTACGTTTATCGTATTAGTTTCTGTTTTTGTTTTAAAAATATTGAAAGCGCATTATGCTCATTGTTTGAAAATCGTTTTGAAATCGTTTTCAAGATTGTATAGAAAATACGAAACGTCTTTAACGTTTTCAGCGTTTCTGTATTAAATGTTAAAAGCAAAGCGTGTTTCAGTTTTAAACATTTATTACATTTTAAATTATAAACCAAACAGCATTTTTATTTTCTGTACAAAAATAATTTTTAAACAATAAAACCAAACGTAGCGTTTTGATTTTAAAGCAAGCGATTAAACGAAAAATACCAAAGCATTTTCGATACTTGAAAGCGAGAAATCTGAAATGAACGAACGCTTAATTTTTCTTTTTGTTTTCCAGGTTCAAGAGCTATGATGATGATGTTTTCCTTTTTTTTTTTTTTTTTTTTTGTTTTCAGATCTGAAATTGAAAGAGACAGAAACAATAAAATTAGAAACCTAAATCAAATATCGTTTGTGGATCCATCAGAAAACGGAGGCATGATGTTTTGATTTCTGGCACTGATCTGTGTAAAAATCTGAGATTGATATGAAAAAGATGATGAATGTGATAAGAGCAATTGAGCAAATGAATAACAAAAGAGGATTTTGGGAAAATTTTCAATTTTCTGGTTTTCTTCCTATGAAAGGTTACAAGCCTAAGTAGTTATAGGAGAGTTACAACCAACTCAAATTTAATAAGCTAAACAAATTAATTGCAACTGAAGTCCCTAAATTCTTATCAAAGTAAAAGTAAACAGTAAACTAAAATATCAAATATCTCAACAAAATCTTTGAGAATTGAGAGTTCTAATTGGAGAATTTGAGGGGCATATTGTAAACACTAAACACAAACCTTCAAGCAAGCTTTGACAAGTTATCATCCATGCACAGAGCATTCCTTTCCTTCAATTGTTGCATTGATGATTTTTATGTTGTCATAATATTGTTCATCAAAAGGAAGAAATAACTTGGCGCAAAGAATACGGAACACGAGCTAGCAACGAAAGGACGAGGAGGAAGAATGTCGGAGTCGAGTGAAGAACGATTTTTCGAGGCTCTTTCTCCATCTCTAATGTCTAGAAAACCAGTTTGAACTTTCTGTATGATATGCAAGAAGAAGAATTGTGAATGAATGTGACATTTTCGATTGTTTGATAATTGTTAATGTTAGAGATGATGTAATCATGTAATGCATGAGATGCATATATCTAGTAAACGTTTATGAGTTAAATTTTGTGCAGAAATTATGTACGCGTCTACCAAGACTGATTTTTATAATAAAGTATTAATTATGTGCAAATAAGATGAAATGTCTATTTCTATCTTTAATTAATCATGTTTCTTTTTCAGTTTTACTTTATTTTTATGCAACAATTAATACGAGACTTTGAATTTCCAACGCAACGGTAAAGGGGCATCTCTTTGTTAACTAGCTACTGATTAAGCAAGGAATATATGAAACTATCACGCTACATGGAATTTTCAATTTTTTTTTATTTTTTTTTCACCTTACATATCAATATTGTTGACGATCTGAAATATGTGTTCGATATAATTTTTCAACAAGTGGGGGATTGTTGTAGACAATTGAATAATTATACTGAAGGGAATATAATTGATACTAATTATTTGATGCACACTAGTGGGCACCATCTTTTCTAAGGGAACGAATTATAGTTTGGGAAGTGAAACCACCGATGAATTAAAATGCAAAATTTTTATTTCAATAACACCTAGGATTTTGAAGTTCAAAATGTCGTTTTTATATGCAAAATGTCATTTTATGTGTAAAATGTCAAACAAATTGAAATTGCGGTGATATAAGATTCAAGCAAAAGGGAAAGAAAAGCATTGCAAGTGTGTATGTTGACGGAGAGTTATTAGCCACTGCCTCTACTGGAGAAAAGGAAATGGCAAAGCTTCTTGCTACAAAGATGTTCATCTTGGTGTGGTTCAACATCTTCAATGATCATCTTGGTGATGGCGATGCAAAGATGTTCCAGTTCTAGCGCTGGACCTTTTTATGGTTCCAACACTGGTAAATGTTCATCGCCGCTGGAACCATAAAATGGATCCAGCATTGGAACCAAAACATTTCCAGGTAAAGATGATATTGACCGAGCAAACCACAAGTTATATGCTGTATGTGACAAGAAGAAATGGTTGGACCGCAACTACCAGTCCTGTTCCAACACTAGCGCTAACGGTGAACCATCTTCAAATTGGTCATACGTGTGAACTAAGACGAAGGTTCAACAATTGTGAACTAGGACTTTGGTAACCACAGTTGGTTTGAACTTGCCTAATCATATGTACCGAGCAACATATTGATTCATTTGCCTTACTGCTCAACTCAATACACTAATCCTCACTAATTTAAACCCCAAAATCATAGCCTGGAATCTCCAACTAGACTAAGAGCTTCGACCAACGTCTCTCGAAACCTCGAAAGATTTATTCTCACATTTTGACCATTAAGAAACACTTCCTTCCCCAACGGGTCGTGGACCGACCGAGGATCTGTAAAAACCGTGTGATTTCGTGGAAAGACTTTCAAAAGCGAACTCTCCTCCGGCTCAATCTTATATCTCAAGTAATGAATGCCCATTGCTTGAGCCGGGTTGCCATAGTAACTGGCTGCTGCCCATTCTAGCCCAATTAGGTCAACTTGAATAGAAACTGCATCATCGGGCAAGAATATTTCATTGGTCATGCCCGCACCATGTGCGGCGACAAATACGCTACACGAATTTATCAGATTTGAAAATACGTCCAAATTTGCCACTACCTTAGCTCTTGCTACTACGATTACTCTAAAGCCCAACTCTTCCATCATTACTACCATTTCATCTTCATTGAGAAACCTTCGTGTTGTCCTACGCGACAATAGCAATAACGTCGGCCTTTTGATTTGTGACACGTGGCTGTACTTGAGACCATATGCCTCTCGGAGAAATCGTCTAAAGTCGCCCATCGTGTGGCCTTTAGGGACATCGGTCGAGTTCAATGACAAATGGCCATGGAACTTAAGTGCAACTATGCCTCCTCGAAAACAATGCACGCTCTGATTCTTAGAAGGATTCATAATCTGATAGGACGATAGACAAGATATCACTTTTCTGTACTTCTTTAGAAAAGATTCCTTATAGTCCTCAACAATGAACAACACACGCGATTGGAAACCTCTAGTAGTAACATACAAAGGGATGATTACTTCATTCATATCATGAAAAACATTTCCCACAAAGCCACTAGACGAGAAAATCACCGCTGGGATTTCGTGACCGTACTGACAAACCGGTGGGGCCGTGGTGTTACCGTGCAAAATCTTGACTGGCGACACATTCTTGAGAAGGTGAACATCTTCTTGGCGAGCGTACGGCCTAATAACAGTTTCTTCTTGCACGGATTGATTTGCCGGGACGTAAACAGTCATCGTTCTTGTGTCGATCTTTATAGGTCGATTGGCAACGCAATGAATTGAATAAGTGGCTATGTTACATGCAAATCCAGTGGCTTTGAGCTTTGATTGGTCTTCCCCTGTTGAAATTGATCATCAAATGTTTATTGATTTATTTATGAGAATAAGAGTTCTAATAGGAGCAGTTGATTTGTTGAGGGGGAAACACTAAACACTGACCTGCAAGTAAGCTTAAGAACTGATCATCCATGGAGTTTTCCTTTTCTTCAACTGTTACATTGATGATTTTTCTGCTGTAATATTGTTGATCAGATTGAAGAAACTCGGTGCAAAAAAGATGGAACACGAGCAACGAAAAGACGAGGAGGAAGATCACCGGAGTCGAAAGAAGAACAAATTTCCGAGGCCCTTTCTCCATCTCTGTCACCCAAAACGGTATACAGAAATTGCTGTGACAGTTTCATAACTGTTAATATTACAAGTGATGTATGTAGTGCATATCCATCAAGTGTGTATTACTTAAATTTTCTATGGAAATCCCAGTAAGAGTGATTTTTAAGAAGTATTATGTGCTAATGAGTTGAGATGTCCATTTCTTTCTTAAATTTTAGTCATGCTTCATTTTCAATTCTACTTGATTTTTATTCAACAATGAATAGGCGGTGACTTTGAAATTTCAACGGTATGGTAACGGGGCATCTCTTTGTAGCCCAGTGCAAAAGCAAGGAATATATGAAACTTGAGGGCTTTGCTTTCTTGACTTGGTATGGGTGATGCAACTATTAACTCTTTTTTTTTTTCCAAAGATTATTTTTAAGTTTTTACTTTTTAAATCTCAACTTGTGCATGTACAGTACAGCAATGCTTTGAAACAGTCCGAGTAAGAGAGATTAATGGTCAACTTTGTTATGCTTTAATAGCGTGTTCTCCAACAAGTTTTAACACATTTTTACACACAAATATCGTGGGACCTACTTATATTACACAAATCTCCACCGTTCAATTCCATTTATTCTATCTCCTATATCATATCAAATCACATAAAAACACACATCCTAAAGCCCGCCTATTTGGACTTGGCATGGTGATTTTTCGCTTACACTCGTGGAGGCAGAAAATTTATTGAAGCCACAAAAAATTATTGTATGATATACTATATATATTATATATATATACTATATATATTATATTGGAACATTTATATATATATATATATATATATATATATATATAGTATATTTACATATATCAAATTTAAAAATATAAATATAAAATCAAATAAAATTTCAAATGTTGTCGAAACTCTAGTCACTCTATCTCCACCTCTGACTCCACCGTTACCGTTTGATGACATGTAGTAGTAAAAAAATCAAAAGGCATGTATATTGTAGTTGGTGATTCTATTAAAAAAAAAAAAATCATATTTACGATCTTACAAAATTAAATTAATTTTGAAAATTATATATCTGTCGTTTCGATTTATACATGTGTGTGTCGATCTCTAAGGTGGACGCACCACGATTGTTGAGCCCACAAGGAGTATTCAGTTGATCAAAATATTGTAATGAAATTAATTGCATTGCAATTTTTGACAGCTTTGAGAAAATTGGCATACTCGCTTTTGAGTCGTTTTGCAATAAATTTACGCAAAAATGGAAAAAGATTGTCTTTTAAGAATTGGCGTGGTTGTTTAATATCCACGTTGAAAACTCCATTGTGTAAGTTAGTTTCCCCAAAATGATCATCTGTCACATTTGGTAAATTAATTACAAAGTAAAATCGGTACGAAATATAAATATATAAACATACTCCCTCCGTCCCACAAATATAGACTTGTTTTCTTTTTTGGGATGTCTCAAATATATAATCTTGTTTCTATATTAAAAAATATTATTATTTTCTTCATTGACTAAAACAACCTTATTTAATTTGTCTAGTTATAACTATTATTCATTAAATAAGGGTAGATGAGGAAAGTAGTTATAATTGGGATGGAGGGAATAGTTATAATCTTTATATTATAAAAAGAGAAGTGCCGCGTTGGCAGTAGTGCCAACGTGACACTCATTAATATATATATATATATATATATATATATATATATTTAAAGAATAAAAATTAGTTTTGTAGTTAAAAAAAAGAAATTCTATGTTTGGAAATAAACTAACATTAATTGGTAGTTTTAAATTGGAAAAATTCCATAAATATAATTATTTTTTAATGAAACATAAATGTATCATTAAATGTGATAAATAAATTTTAATAAGAAAAAATTAGTTTTGGAAAAACTTTAAATGTAATTTTATTTTTCAAATTTCTAATTAAAAACATTAAATAATAAGCATTTATTTATTTATATTTACCGTGTTAAACTGTTAATAAATGTTATAGTTTTAGATAATTTTGATTTATAATGTGCATTGGATTATTCAAATAGTGGATTATTCTTAAATCAAATAGTGAGTGCGAAAATTATAATTGAATTTGCACTGAATAATTTATTTATTTTTAAATAAAAAGTAATTTATTAATCTTTATCTTTATATTTTGAATTGTTATATTATCATCCCATTAATCTTTACTAGTGTTTCTACCCGTGCGTTGCACGGGAAGACATATATATATGTAATAAATTAGAATCCACATAAGGGGATAAGTGCAAAAGGATTTCTAAAATTTTTAGTAGACTTTCGCCTATACTTTACACAAATACATCATGTTATAGTAAATAGCAGGACTAAAAATAAAAAAATTTCATATAATTTTATATTGTGTTGATCCAACTTGCACATGGATTGACTTATTTTAACGGTGTGATTTTTTTAATTTAGAAAAATAGGCCGACCCGATGCGTGTATATATGTATACATGCTGAAGAAGAAGTCGAGTTGGAAAAGACATGTAGAAGCAGTAAAACTCGTTGCCATAATTAAAAATTGATTTTTTAATTCAGAAAAATAGGTAAAAGTGGCGGGAAAATGTGCTGGTTTTATTAATATATAGATATTATACTTTATGAAGTGCCAAATAGACAAAGATACCAATGTGGCACACAATAAATATTTTGAGAAAATTATAAAATTAGTTTTGGAAATAAACCAAGATTAATTATTTAGTTATAATTCAAAGTATAATTGAAAATAAACCAATATTCAAAACAAACATTTAATGAGAAAAAATTTGTTTTTGAAAGACTTTAAATATAACTCCATTTTTTAAAGTTCTAATTCAAAATATTAAACAATAAATATTTTTTTATTTTTATTTAATTTTATCGTGATAAAATTGTACGTTTTGATCGTTTTGTTTGGTTACGTGAATTGGTTTGTTCAAAAATAGTGGGTATTTTTTACTTTTTTTTATTTTAAAAATCAAATAGTGCGTGGTTAAAATTAGAGTTGGATTTATGTTGAATAATTTACTTATTTTTAAGTAAAATAGTAATTTATTAATTTTGAGATTATTATAATTAAAGTATCATGTTTGGCGGACGCCATATTGGCAGTGCCAACATAACACACAGTTTCTAATTAAAAAAATTATTTGATGTTTTTCATTTTTAATACGGTTGATTTGATATGCTCACTAATTGAATTTTGCATTGCATGCTTTTTGCCTTTTCTAAATATATAAAATTAAAAATAAAAAGTTTTTCTTTCTACCATTAACATACAATCTACGTAAATGGAAAGAAATCAAATAAATCATGTAGATGCGGAAAACTATCGGTACTACTACAAATTTAAGTTACATACAATTAAACATAATACTTCTTATATAATAGAGTTAAAATTAAGTAGCAATTATAGCTAATCACTAAAAGAATGCATGAAATTATAAAATTTAGAGTACTTAATATCCATTTTGGAAAGAAAAAATATGTTCAATATAAATTTAATATGTACTGACGAGAAAAACACATTTATAGTTATGATTTTATATCAATTATTTATCGTACATAAATTTAATTATTCTCGTGCATCGCACGGGCGTGATACTAGTCACCTATATATATCCACATGTGGATAGATTAATATACTTACACGTTGTGGTTGAAACATCTGCTAATTGGGAAATGGCTAGAGAAACTTACAAGAAAGCCAGCAATTTAGGGAATAAAACAATTCCACGAAATATATTTTGTTAGAATTTCGTAATCATAATTTAAAAAAAAATCTCATGGTTGACGCTTTCTATGTCCACACTCTTCATGCTTATTTATATCACTTAATGGGTAATTAATAACTGACTTTATTAATTATTATTAGTAAAATTTCGACAGCTAGGATATTATACAAGTTGAAAAATTAAGGCAAGTTATCGTATAGAAGACGCCAATTTCGATGGTAGGTGGAGGAATATTTTTGCATTTGTTGTAGTTTGATTAATAATAATAATAATAATAATAATACTTAGAATGCAGTGTTAGGAATAAGCAACATTTTAATTAATTAATTTATATTATCTTCTAGGCTCATTTTATTCTTTTTATTATATTTTTTTCCCACGTGTTTAATGTTGTGCAAGTACCAGTGCCTTCAAATGCCTAAAATGTTGGGCATTTTAGGGTGATAGGGGTTGGTTTTTAATGATTTTTAAAGATTTTTAATGTAAAGGAGGAGAGAGAATGAGTTGAGTTGAATGGTGGAGATTTATGAATGTGATGTGATATGTGGATATGATTGATTTGGGGTAAAGAATGAATGGATAAAAAAGTGGTAAAAAGTGGTAAAAAAATTTTAAAACCGTTGCCTAACACCCTTTTTACTTCAATAATACAAGCAACTTGTCACTACTTAATATCCGTCAACTCTTTACAATTCAATATATATATATATATATATATATTCTGTTCACTAATTAACTTTATTTTTTCTTTCAACAAGATTACTTACAAATAATTTTCAAAAATAAATAGTTACCACTGCAACACATTATGAACATAAATAATTTATTTATTTGTTTATTATCTATGACGTGAAATGCACGTCATAATCAAGTCTAAAACCACGTGTTTATTGAGGGGTCAGTTTCCGTGGTTTAATTGAAAAGTTAAAACAACTCCTCAAAATCAATCATGCAAATCTGGACCATAAGCATGCATCAAGTAGCACTAAATTAACAAGACTCACATTCGTTTTGAATTGTTGTCTTTCGATAATAGCTTGTGTGGTCTATTTTTCGTGTTCTCATTATCAATTGATCAGATATTTTATAAGATTTACAACTTTGTTCAATTACGTTTTAATTATGCATTTTCTTATTGTGATCATCTAACTTTCAAATTAATAAAATGTTATAGGAAAGAATCACAATAGGTACATACTAAAGCTAATGCAAGAGACAAACATCATTGTAGAAGAATTAATCGACTTTGTTACTCTTGAATACAAATTTCCCCCTATGTACATCTTATGATACTCGAAAGATTATACAATTTGACAAATAAAATGTACACAAAATTAGAAATCCGAATATGTAACAAGACTAAGTGCTTCAACAAGTGTGTCCCTAAACCTTGAAAGATTGATCCTCACATTTTGCTGATCAAGATAAACGGCCCTAGCCGCCCGGTAGCCGCCAGTCCTAAACAGATACCCCAGATCAGTAATAGCTGAATGATTTCTTCCGTATAATTTCGATAGTGTACTCTCGTCCGGCTCAATCTTGTACCTCAAATAATGCAAGCGCATCACCCGTGCAGGATTACCATAGTAGGTGGTCGAGCCCCATTCAGTACCGAGGAACTCGACTTGAACCATGACAGCGCCACTAGGCAAGAACAACTCATTCGTTAGGCCTGCTCCATGCGCCCCCACCAACACGCTACATGAGTTCACCAATTGGGAGAACTTATCCAAATTCGATATGATCTTCGATCGTGCTGCCACAATAACTTCAAAACCTAATTCTTCAATCATCGTAACCATTTCATCTTCATTTAAAAACCTCCTAGTATTCCTACGTGACAAAAGCATTAACCTCGGCCGTTTGATTTGACTCACATGTGTAAACTTCAAATCATAAACTTGTCTTAGAAAATCCCTAAATTCGCTCATCGTGTGGCCTCTAGGAATGTCACTCGAGTTCAAACCTAGACTGTCGTGGTACTTAAGCCCAACTACCGACCCCGGAAAGCAATGAACGCTTCTATTTCGGGCCGGATTTATGACCTCGTAAGAAGATAAATGACTTATAATTTTGTTGTATTTGCGTATAAACGAAGGCTTATAATCCTCGAGAACAAAGATCACACGGGATTGCAAGTGTTTAGAGGTAATAAAAAGTGGAATAATGATTTCATTAATTTCATGAAAAACATTTCCTGTGCTACCTGATGAGAAGATTATAGCAGGAACATCGTGGTTGTATATACAATCCGGTGGGCTCGTCGTGTTTCCGGTTACTATATAAACCGGCGTAATAACCTTAAGATCGTCTTCTTGTCTTGCATAAGGCCTAACGATGGTTTCTTGCCCAAAAACCCCATCGGAAGAAAAGAGCACCGTCATGTTGCTAGTGTCGATTCTAACCTGTCGATTTACAACACAAACGATGTAATGATAGGCCTTGTCGCATGCAAAACCGGTCGCTTCAAGATTTCTTCTATCTTCTCCTGTTCGTTTATCAGAATAAACATTCATTTTCAACCACACATTCAGTGAGACTCATAACTGTACTGAAGTCTTAAGAGAAAAAAGAGAATCACAAACCTTGGACTAATCTTGATAAAAGAAACTCCATGGATTCTCTTGCTCTGATATCAGTTTCTGAAGTAGAAAAGTAAGGCAACCCTGTCATCATTACAAAGATTTAGTTAGCTTGTGTAATCTTTAAACTGCATGTTGAGAGAAGAATTGTAATGAAAGTAAAATTTAATTACATCGATGGAGATGAAATGTATTCCCCCAAAAGAAATCAAAACCAACAAAAATCAAAGGAAGGATAAATAATAAGACTATTGGAATAGCTCCAAAAATCAGCTTCTTAGGCTCCTTTTTCATCTTCAAGAGTTGAGAACAAACTTGTGTTGAAGTTTTTGTGTGTTATACATTATAATAAACACAAAAATATGAAAATATTTCTTTTCAGACTGTCAGTACATAGCTTATTATCGAACTATTCACGTATATATTTTCTTTTATTCATAAAATGTGATATTTATTTATTCGTACTTTTTGAATTTAAAATGACAATTAACATAAAAATTGATTATTGCTAATGTCAACAGTGATAAATAAGTTGTGACGATAAATAACATTATTCTTGTATAATGATAGATTATTTTATATAGATCGTAAATATTTCTGAACTTGAAATATCGAGTCATTGGAAATCCGAAAATTATATATAGGGTATTTCTTTTTCCAATTGGTGACATGAAAAAGTCTTTTTGAATCATAAAATTTTGTTTTATTATCTGTTTTTTCACTACAATTAGTCTTTGCATATTCCATTCAACCATTTGCAAGAAACTTTTGACTCAGTCCCTAAACATTCTTTTCTTTATTTTGAATTTTTTAAAACTTTTTTTTCGCTATGATTTGACTTCTTCCTTACGATGAAATTAATTATAAATTAATCATTTAATCTAAATAATAATTATGCTTGTGTATAAGACTGTTAAGGCTGCTAAAAATCGTGTCGAGACTATTTAGATAAGTTGTCCTTTCTTATATCCTTAGCCGTCCACCGGCCCCTTTAAAACAATTGATGAGATGTCACTTGTCATGTGTTAAAATCTATTAATTTAATAATATAAATTATTTTAATTAATTTACATGAAATGCAGGCTAACGGAGTTGAAGCAAAATATTCCTAAAACTATAAAGTTGGTGGGAATTAAATGGGCCATTTGATGCCTTACCTCTTCTAGTACAAAAGCTAAAGGATGATGATAAAAGCTACAAAACTTAGGTGTACAATGTAACACAACAAGTTATGAGGAAAACGATGTCGTGCCCACTTATGAAGCACACGTGGCGGGATGATCAACACGTATCTTCTTTGATGGTAGGGGGACACTTGCCTATCATGGCATTATCTAACCACATATGAGTACCATTCAGGCAACGAATCATAACTATAAGTTAAGAATCAATATTTTCTCTTTAATAGTGTTTAAAAAGTCTATCTAAGCGACGCCTAGGCAGCGCCTATTCTCGAAGCTTCGGTATCATGGTTCCCCATACTTTGCACTTTATCACGTATTGATTGCGATTTTATTACGCATTGGCATGCTTAGGCACACTTAAATTCAATGCTGAACTTTTTCATGTATTATACTTTTTAGAACATTGCCCTTTAGACATTTCAATTTTTTAGGTAATTCTGAGCCTGTTAGCATGATACTTTTTAACTCATTTTAATTCATTCTTTTCAAAATTCAAATTTGGTCAAACAAATCATATTCATATATCAACTGTACTTTTAAATCTCCACCATCCAACTCCACTAATTCTCTCTCTTCCTACTCATAAAAATATATTTTAATTTGTATGCTAACACACAGTAAGCGAGTAACTAATTTGTCCATCTCCCTCTAATTGACATTGTAAGTTGGTTGTGATCTAATAAATAAAAACCGCTTGCGATAATTACATAACTAATTAATCCACAGCCAAATTAACAAATATTGACGTCAATCAAGATTGCACAATATAATTAATGCTAATTTTATTGATTACAACTTCCAACAATATTGATTGAAAATGACCTTGTTTTTTGGGGAGAAGACGGACCAGATCATGTTGACAAGAAATATTTATTCTAGACTATATGAACGCTAGAGCATAAATCCGGTTTTTTTAAATTTATATCTTCTTTAAGTGTTCCGTCTTATCGTAACAAATTATATACACAACTAAATGAATCAAACTAGTGATAATATTTGTTTTGATTAGATAAAATAGTCAAGATGATAGAAATAGAGATGACAAATTTGAACTCAAATGCTAGGCGTTTTTCTCCCACCGGATCATAAAAATTCTTTTACTTGATTTTTCTTTGACGTATAGAAAGGGTAAACAAAGCGCTGGAATCTGTGGAAGCGTTAGCTAGGCAAGTTGCATTGCAGTCTATGCTTTAATTTGGTTAAAGTTAACTAAGAAATATTTTCTTTTTCTTTTCCATTAAATGTACTTTTTAATAGTTTATTACACTAGATAGTGATCATACGTAACGACCAGAATTATTATTATTATTGTTCTTACTTCAAATAAATATTGAACTGCTTGATCGGATAAAGGATTATTGGCGCCTCGGGTTATTGGGCTCAACTAGGCACTCCATGGCTGGCCCACCACGCGGATTTCACTCTATATATGTGAGTCCAATTTATTTGCAGGTATGCCTTTTCCACTTTGATAGACGAAACCCGACTTTTCCTACGCTCTCTTGCATTTTCCTGTTGTTGACTTGGTCAGTCATGCGCGCCGTCCGCGATGGTCCAGGCTCTAACAGGTTGTTACGTGTGCAGGGATGCGGGGTCGACATCGGAATATTGTTTGGCGGCCATTTTTGGAGATCGGTCGTCTCGACTCGGGAGGACCCACCGGCGTTCATTTTTGAAGGTCAATAATAATAATAATAATAATAATAATAATTATTATTATTATTATTATTATTATTATTATTATCGATGAGACAATTTGTTGTTATTATAAAATGAATATTATTTTATTCGAAACTCTAACCATGACCAATTGACCATTTCTTCGATTAATTATTCTTTTATGTTTTAATAATTTATATTTTTGGGAGTTTAGCCGTCTATAATTGAGGACATCAATTTCTAACTTGTCATCTTTCCAATTGCCAAATTTCTAATGCACCACTATCTTGATTTGATATTTCATTTAATTTGCTTAAAGTTTTTGTTTGAAAATTTACAGAATTTTCAAAATTGAAAGTAAAATTAATCCCATATTGGAAGATGGGATGGGATTTGAGATGAGCCTTAATGGGGAGTACAAATCCCACAACAAAAAATAAAGGGAAAATAATATTGTGCAGAAAGTTTAAGTAGCTATATCTCAATAGGAAAACGAAGTGGAATTTGACTAACTTAAATATAGTTAATAGTTTATAAAGTATAGCTAATTATTGCATTATAAATCACAATCCAATATCCACACGAGCCTTGAGATTCATGTGCGAGCGCGACATGGGTACACAAATTGACTAAAATTTGAAAGTCATGTATTGGAAATATTTTCGTTTTCATTTAACTTAAAAAACTGCCACACTAATGGCACAAGGTGTAATGACTGAGACATGATGGTTGTCTAATGACACCATTCAATTTTGTAACTCTCATTGCAAAGACAATAATAAATAGGAAGGCCCCTCACGACCTATAAATTCACCTTCCTTTTCGTACAATGGACAACAACACATAACAACACGACATCTAACAAGTCCTTTTCAGTCTCCTAAACTTTGCATCCTCGAGTCGTTTGGTGATAGAGTTCTGGCACTGCATTTGGTTCGGCTGCAACGTGAATATAGTTCGAGTCGTTATATCCTACAACGACATTCGTGATGGCGAGGTGAGAGTGAATCTACTTTAAGGATATTGCGTTTCATTGCAAGCCTCAAATCATCAATTTTGATCTCTATTTAATTTTATTATGTAATTATATATTATAAATTATTGTTTTTGTATTTACAAATCTATTTAGCAATTCGATTATTATTTTTACCAACAATTTTTAGTTACCTTATAGAGAGGAAGAATCGAAGAAAATTCAAATGCTTTGCCTCGTGACCTAGTACGTGCCACGTGTCTACTATCTTATAATGAGGGGTGGATGGGTTCGAAAATTGAGTTTGAGTTAGAAAATTCAATCAGCAAGAGCAAAAAACATATCGAGGAGAATGTATATTTGAATAATATGAATTAATTTTCAAAATTTACATTAAAAAAATAAATTTTAGAATATTGTAGCTAGGGGATTGTCACTCAATTCTCCTTTTTACTCCACCAACGATGATAAGTATAAATGATATATAGTTTCTTTGGATATTATTTTACAACCATCCAAAATATAATCCGTCATTTTAATTCACTTTGATTGTCACAAATAAAAAGTTTACAAGTTGTACAACTTTTAAGGGGTATGCTATTTCAATTCGAATTTGGTCCAGTAGTGAAAGGGTTAATAGCGTTAATTATTTATTTTACTTACCAAAATTAATTTTTATTGTATTGCAAAAATAATGAAACTAATTAACATCACTACTATATAAATAAAAAGGAGAATGTGTGTGAAATATTCGGTTTCCCATTTTACCCTTATACTTTTTTTATGTGTCAAAACTATCCCTACGTAATATCATGGAAAACATTAAATATTTTTAATGGGGATATGTAATATCATGGAAAACATTAAATATTTTTAATGGGGATTTTGGCGCTTTTGATCCAAAAAAGTTACTCAGTGTGCATTTGGTCCAATTAAAAAGGTAGTGCATTTTGTCCAAAAAAAGTGGCTTGGCATGTTTGGTTCATTTGGATGGAATTCATCCATCAAACCAGTCGGTCAAAATCAATTTTTGAAAATTTTGGTGCACATTTGGTCCATTTGATTTGAGATAAATTGTGCAAAAGGTTTTAGCCTTTAGGCATTATTACAACCAAGTTTCAAAATTTGGAAAATATATACTTTAGTTCCAAAAGTTTGAAATATGTATAAATTAATCCAAATTTTAATTAAATTGCATGATTTTACTTTTACTTTTTTTATATATGTTTATTTGGTCTATAATTAATTGTATCCAATTAATTTGATACTAATTAAATAGTTTTTATCGAAAATTTTCAATGTAATAGCATTTGTTCGTATTAATGTCTTAATTTTTCAAAAAACAAATTCTATAATGATATTCACACATATTTTGGTTTTAATACGAACAAATGCTATTGTATTGAAAATTTTCGATAAAAACTATCTAATTAGTATCAAATTAATTGGATACAATTAATTATGGACCAAATAAACATATATAAAAAAATAAAAAGTAAAATCATGCAATTTAATTAAAATTTTGATTAATTTATACATATTTCAAACTTTTGGGATTAAAGTATACATTTTTCAAAATTTGGGACTTGGTTGTAATAATGCCTAAAGGTTAGGTTTTTTGTGCAATTTATCTCAAGTCAAATGGACCAAACGTGCACCCAAATTTTCAAAAGTTGACTTTGACTAACTGTTTAATGGACGGATTCCATCCAAATGGACCAAACGTGCACCCGAGTCACTTTTTTTGGACCAAATGCATTGCTTTTTTTAATTCGGACCAAATGCACACTGGAGCAACTTTTTTTTTGACCAAATGCGCCAAAATCCCTTTTTATTGAGTGTAAGTATCTTTGGATTCTTTATGTGATATTCTTTGTTTTTAGTTTTCTAAGAAAATGTTCAGGCCCACTTAAAAAAAATATATTTATGTGAAATTCTCAATTAAATTTTAATTCAAAATTGATTCTTTTTATTGCTTTCTTACATATTTGATTCCTTAAACTTCATTTATTGCTTCGAAAATATTTAGTTTTTGTCTTTTCCCAACAATTTATATTAATAATAATAATAAAATAAGATAACATTCGATATTACGTGCGATGCACGTTTTACATACTAGTATGTGAAAAAAGGATCACAAACAATATAAAGTTTTGAGAAGTATCATGAAAAATTTAAAATATCAAATCATAATATTAAAACATTTGAAAAGTATATTAAAATTGAGAAATATTAGACTATCAAAATTGAGAAATATTAGACTATAATACTTTAATAAGTTTCAAAAAAATAGAAAACTATATAAAACTATCAAGCTGACATACTCTGTTTTATAAAGAAAATAAAATTTGGCTGTGATACTAAAAATTGGCATTTGCACATTCAACCCCAGATCCTCCGTACCCAAAATATAAAGGGTTAGCATTTAGATTTCAGCCCAACTAAAGTGTTCACCTAATAGAACCTCATTCAGAGTGGCCCATTTACAAGAGCCCCTTATTTGGGCCATTACCTCCCGGGCCACAATCTACCCGGGAATTTATTAGAACAAAAATGTAAAATGTCACTCTTATTTTCTCACAAGTCACAACCACACAAAACGTATAAAAAGTAACTTCACCTTTTGTGATGAAAAGAACAAAAGTTCAAAGGATCAAATCGGCGTCAATTTCAAAGGAATAATATATATCCACTAGAATCACAATTTTATAACATAAAAGTAAAGTAACAAATAAGAAAATTCTCCCCTATACGTACACTAACCAAGGAAATCATTTTCAATTAGTGATGGCAATAAAAAATCCATTTGTATCAGAATTAGGTAGAGGCCCAACCCAAATAGAAATGAAAAAACTTACCCCGAACAAGTGTTCCTGCTTTTATAGATACATGAAGAATTTATTTAGAGCGATATCGCTTCCTAATGTTCTATAGCGACAAAATTATAGGGATGAGAGACAATCCCTAAACTCCCAATTTTTAGTAATAAGTGGAAAACTTTCCAACTGTACATTATGCATGCTTATTTGAAAAACTATTTGGAAAATCACTTTTTTCAATCATGCTAGTATGAATACAAATAGAATGAGTTACAATAACAAATTAAATAGCAAATTTGTGAAGTCATCTATGAAAATAAGATTTCATATATTTTTGGTTTTATCTGTCATGCAGTATACTTTGTGCAATATGCTTGCTAACTATTATGTATTAGTAATGTCTATTGTGATTGTATTTATTCTTTTACCTTATAGACTACAATAACTTATTATTTTTGACATTTTTAATAAAATTTCCTATTTTTTAACAATGTGTTTTTTTAATGGAAAAAAATAATGTACTTCTTTTTCAAACAAGCTACATCTTCATAACATGGAAATATTATATTACTCGAACACGTGCCCAAGAATCAAGGGTACTCCATGCTTGTGTAATATTAAATAATATATAGTGGAATGATACACATTGAAATTGATTTATCAAATTAAATTTTTAGATCAAGTCGTTCAAGATTCAATCAAGATAATTTGCATGAGATGGTTTTTTGGTATTATTTCAGATTATATTTTCTTATATGTAATGATCCTTGACATATTAATTATTTGTCATCCCAATTCTTGTCTTCAATAATCATGTTCGGGTTTAGCAGTTTTTCTCAATTCAAAATTATTGACGATCTAGCTAATAATAAGATATAATATTATGTACTGGTAGTGTTAGTATTAATACGTTGAAAGAAATAATTAATTAATCTTTTTACGTTTTTGAGGTTTTGAGCACATTTCTATTTGTGTGCTCGAGTTAAACATATAATTAATTCCTTTGATTTCTGTTGTTCATGACTATTCATCGATGGGTAATATTATAAGAATACATAAATTTTGTGCATGTAAATATTCACATATTAATAGAAAAGTATGTCTCTTTAACATTGGCGGAGCGAAATTTTAGCTCGCGGGGGTGAAAAAAAATTCAATACAAAATATAAAAGAAAAATTTTTTTAGAACAATTTCACAGGAGCGACAAATAAAATTTCGCGTCATGTTGGGGGGGCGACCGCTAGCCCTGCCCCTCCATAGCTCCGCCAGTGCTCCCTAATATAACAGGTAGAATGAAAATTTTATTTTCCATTCTATTAAAGTATTGTAGACACATTTATATATATACACATCATTTTTCCTCGTCCAGACTAGAAGGTAAAGGTAATTGCCGCATAGCGGGGGTTAGAGGTTTGGAAAGAAAGCTCCAATCGAAATATGTATTAACTATGGCAAGCAAAGATTAATGATTTAATTAATAATAACCACTAATATTGGTCCATTAAATAATATAATATATATAATGTCATAATACATGTAGAATACTGTACCATTAAAAAAAAAAAAAAAAAAAGAGGACCCTTTATATATGCTTTAATTAACATAAAACAACTTACTTATTTCTAAATTATCCTTTATATCCATATATCCACCAGTAATCATAATTTGTCATAATATAACCCCATATGTAAACCAATTGGGAGAAAGAAACTAAAATAAAACAGAAAATTATTATTATTAATATTATTTTTATTTTTTTAAAATTAAGATGCCTTGTGATATCTCATGAAGTTTCTTCCATGATCCTTCCCTCTGCATCTTCAATTGATTATAAAAGTTCCCAATAAATGTCTCAGCTTTATGATACAATTCTTGCCCACTAAGCTCCCCAATCTCCTCTTTATCATCATCATCATTGTCATCATTATCATGATGATCATCTTGTTCCATACCTCCGATGAAAAACAGGGTCGCGTTCGGGCCCAGGCTAGGGTTTGGTTTTTCAGAACCTTTTCCAACTTCACTTCATCAGCAATCTTGACAGAAGAAGACCTTTCGAGAATTACGGTTACGGGTTTTTCGGTGGATGATGATTCGAGAGCAGTGTTAGCTCCGGTGGTCGGTTTTTCATTGCCAGAAAAAATCTCCGGTGATTTGATCTGTGGAGGTTTCTTGTTTTCTGGGACTTTAAGGAAGAACGAAGCGAGGCCCGATTCTGCCCCGACTGCGATGATGAGGATGTTGACGATGAAGCAGAGATATTTGGGTCTATGAGATGTTGATAAAAGAGGTATTGTAATGCAGAGAGCTAATATCAGAAGAAATGTGAAAATTTGAGACTTGTTAATCTTCTCCATGAGAGACTGCGTGTGTGTGTCTGTGTGTGTTCAAGAGAGAGAAAGAGAGGGAGAGATTTGTATGGTTTGATGGTGGGATATTTGTACATGTTGGTGAGGGCCTGTTGGCACTTGGATCGATCACATATATAAAGAAGTTTTACTGGTTGTGTTGAGAATGTGATCGATGGGGACCTCGCTTTATGAAAAAGATAAAAAGTATAAAAATATTATGTATGATGATTCTATTGTGTGAAAGTAACGACGTACAAAAGTCAATCGAAGATATATATTGTTCGAAGATTTGTTTTTTGTTTTCTTTTCTTTTTGAAAATAATTCTAGCTATTTGTACAACTAATTGCATAAATAGGTAATGTGTTGCAGACCTGTAAACTGTAAACTGATGATTGAATAATAATAATAATAATAATAATAGAAATCTTTGAGATTCTGGCAATGAATGTCGTAATGGATTGGCGTAATGGTAGTTAGCGTATTTAATAGCGGCCCATCTAAAAGTGATGGAGTGATTGAAATTGTAAGATCATGTCACATATCCATTATGTCAATCATTATGACATCTATTATGGTATTGTAGCATGGTCCTAATAATAATAATAATACGTGATTTCACAAATTTGTAACAATGTAACATATCATTTCGTGATACTAATAGACTGATCAAAACATGTCCGTATCAAATATGGTTTATGGATGGAAGAGTGAAATTGGTCAACTTTGAGTTCTTATATATTTTTGGAGATATATATATGTATTCATAATTGGAAACATTAATTACAATTAAATGAAATATTATTCGATAAGTGAAAGTCACTAAGCACTTATCCTAGGTGAATACTTCGTGACGTCTGTATAATGCAATCGGGTTTGGATTTGGATTGTAATGAGTACCACTAGTCTTTGGAAAAGAATACTCAAGAAATTCTATTACGTTTAATTTGGCATCACACATAAAGAAAGATCCACTAGAGCCGCCAATTTAAGTAAAATAATCTTGTGTGGTACAGAATCACCTTGCATAATTCTAAGATGCGCCACTTTCGGGGTTATTTTGATCATTTCATGCATATCCTATTAGAGTGTGGCACACATTTGTGTGTACTTAAGAAATTATCCCCACAAATAAATAAATTCATAATTAAACACCACAGAAGAGAGCGAGTCTATTTCAAAGACACATTAGTTAGTCGGTAATTAAGCTTGAATCTACCAACACAATATAGGTTGATAAGGAATCATTTATAATGATTTTAAAAGGTTTTTAATGTAAAAGATGAGAGAGAATGAGTTGAGTTGATTGGTGAAAATTTATGGATGTGATGAGATGTGTGGATGTGATTGATTTATTGTAAAAAACTGAATAAAATGTGATAAAAATTATAAAAATTGAAAACGTGGTTGCTTAACCTGCGTATAATTAGTATATATGTCAAATTATTTGAAGAAAATATTATATATATTCTAGAAAAAAACAGTTGAATCGTCAAGTGACACTCAAATTCAATTGACATTAATTAATCCTATAAAAAGTACAAGTTACTGCTATTAATTAAAAATCATAGCTAGTACATGTTTATATATCTATTAATTGATGATAGGATATTTGTACATGTGGGTGAGGGCCTCTTGGCACCATGGATCAATCATGTATATGCCCCCGTTAGTGTATGTGTATTTATGAGTATTTATGAGTTTTAATATGAAATAGGAGAGAGAATGAGTGGGATTGAGTGGTGGAGATTTATGTAGTACAGTGGGTCCCAGAAAATATGTGGATGTAATTAGTTTGACTTTTGATATGAATGTGTTAAAATTTGTAAAAATTTGTTAAAAGTTGTAAAAGAACGGGCTGTATAAAGAGGTTGTACTGGTCCGATCGTGTAAATTAAGAATGTGATCGGTGGGGACCCCACTTTATGAAGAAATAAAATAAAATACTAAGAAACATCATGTATGATGATTCTATTGTGCAAAAGAAACGACGTAGAAAAGATCAATTGAAAATATATATACTGTTATAAATTTCATTTTAAAAATAACAATTAGATGATATGTCACCGTCATATAGAGTGAGTATAGAATAACGATTAATATGTAACTCCACATATTTATGAGAGATCTCCCTAGTGATACTAATAGAGTGACGCATCCCCACTGAAATTGATTTATGGAGAAGTGATATTGAAATTAGTGAATTTTGTGTTCTTATTTCAGAGGATTCATACTCCGATAATTATTTAGAATTATTTTTAAACGTATTCGGATTCTCCTTCACAAGATTATATCTTAAAGCTAGATATATTTATTTAAAGGGAAGCATTTAGAATCAAGTAAAATATTTGACTTCAATAACTTCTTCACTTGTGTACAATGAAAGTTTGGAAATATTTGGGTTTGGATTTTAAGGAGTACCACTAATCTTTAGAAAGAATACTAGATTCAAAGTTTGGCAGCTCATGTAAACAAAGAAGAACTAGAGCCACCAGTTTAGCGTAGGGTTTGGGTCCTCAAAATGCTTACTTCTTTGGGGCAAAGACTTGTAGAGGGTTGAAATAGCCACAATCAATCTATTATAGCTTGTGTGACTTTAAACACACAGAAAGGAACGAATTTGTTTTAAAGACAAATTAGTTAGTCGGCAAGCTTGAATAACTTTTTTGGGCTTAGCTAATTGGTTGATCACTTATAATCTACAAGAGTTTAATATTTTGTCAAATTATTTGAAGCAAAATATTATATTCCAGCAAATTAACATGCCTCAACTCCCAATATGCTGAGCCTTCAAGTGCGAGTGTAATATATACTCAAATTCAATTGACACTGATTACTTAAAATGTCAACAATAAAACTAGCTAGCATATGACGACTAAAAAACGTAGCTAGGTACATGTCTATATATCTATTGTGATTGTTGACCTTCAAAAATGGGCACCAATCAGTATCCCCCGAGCTCGACCCCACATCCCTGTATACATAACAGCTTGTTAGAGCCCTGTTCCCATATTTCAAGGACCTCGAGGACTCCGAGAGTTAAGCCAACAGCCGGAGGTGCAAGAGAATATATATGAAAAGTTGGGATTTTATCTGTAGAGTGAATGAATTTACCTTTGTGATGAATGAACCTTACCCTTGTATAGAAGTGGGAATGGGCCTTGATGGGCCGAGATAGGGAATGGTCCATGTTGAGGCCCAAGAAGAGCTCTTAAACTAACAAATCCGACCCAAGAGGTGAAATCCAATCCAACCCAATATCAGTAATAAAAATACTAGCGTGGATCCTACATTTGCCACGTGTGCACCACATAATTTTGACTAGTAACACTGATAACAAAATTTAAAGAAAGAAACTCTATTTCTTGTACTAATAAATGAAGTTCCGCTTTGGTTCTAGCTAGGTTGGAGCCTTTGGACTTCGTTTTAGTTCATGCATGGTCGAAATTGGTTTTACGTAATTTATCCACATATATCTGTGTGCCATAGTATAACATGCAAAGAGAGCGTAGGGGAGGGGGAAGTCTCAAATGGGAAAAATCAAAATCTGAACAATTCTTAATAGATTTATAGGGATTACATACTTGCTCTTGCCACATTGTTCGCATATTTAGATTGAGAATCCAATATCTTTAAGATTTTGAAATTGAATTGGGGCTTTCGATTTTATATTTGTAGCATGAGATGTATTGTATTTGTTTTATTTTTATTTAATTTATTATTTTTTTTTTGTTTTGGAATAGGCCTAAGCTTAAAAGGACAGTTATCGAAAAAAAAAACCTAGACTTTGCTTAGTTGCGCTTAGGCACCCCTAGGCGCCACTTAGTCATGCCTAGGCTTTGCTAAGTTGCGCCTAGGTGGTCAAAATTTGCATTGAACCCTTTTTTCACACTTTTGGCCCAAGCGACGCATGGAGGTGACGCTTCACGCCTAGGCGCCTCCTAGGCACGCTTTTTAGAATACTGGTAGGAGAGTGCACACTCCAGGTTCAAAAATTCGTGGGTGCCCATTGGCCCCCCACCATTAGGGGACAGTTATGTATTATTCATCTCACTTAACGTAGATTAAAAAAAAAAACCTAGACTTCACTTAGTTGCGCCACGTCATCAGTGTGCATGGCTCTCCTGCACACTAGTGTGCAGGAGAGCACTGACCATCAATATTTGATGTTGATTTTCTAGGCTAATTATATCCTCGAGGAAAAATATATACACATGGCACGCTTACATGGTGGAACATTAAGAATGTTTCAGCGCTAATGTTAGACAAATTAGTTTATGAAAAACCGACTTTCACATTCTTCCTTTTTTTTTTCAAGATTTTCATCGTGGATTTTGATCTCTGAAAATTTACTCTCCTAAAAATTTTATTTATGAAAAAAGGTACATCTAACAAGTACATAGATGTAATCTTTGGTTACAAAATAATAAAATAGAATACCGTATGTAAATGATTTTGTAATATTATTCTATTTCTATGGATCTAATTTAATTATTTATTTATCTATGATCTCGACCGTTTATAATTTATTATTGCTTGTTTTGTTGTGATTAGAAATATGATATTTCTTTTCATGTGTAATTATCCGGTGCCAAGGCATTTTCTGGCCGCGTTCGATCTCCATTTTGAAATCAAAGTTCAAATAAAAAATTAGCACGGCGATTAAGAATTCCAACAACTTGGAAAATTTTCCTACGACACTGTGGGGGCCGGTGATGGCCGATCAAAGTTTGGCCCAAAAACATGGCCAAAACGGGGCAAACTTTGACCGACCGCCACATTATTGTCGGAAAATTTTTCAAATTACTGCTCACCGTACTGATTCTAAATTTAATCTCAGTTTCAAAATAAAAGTCTGACAGAGCCACGAAATACCCCGATGACACCGTAAGTACGGTGCCATCGGCTACACTTGAGCATTATCGCTCTTTTCATACCCATTTCTAACTCTACAAATAGCTTCTCTCTACTATTCAAAAAATAAAAAATAATTAAATAATTTTTTTTTTTTTAAGAAAGAGAAGCTCTTTCCTCTGTGTAACTACAATATTTGTAACTATATAAATATAAATATGTAGATAATAATGATTGGTAAAATATATTAACAGTAATATTGATTTTTAATTTTAAACAGATTGCTAGAATTAAATTGTATTCGATTCAGTAGTGAGAGGAAATTTCCAACCAAAAAAAAAAAAGGGATCCCCGCAACCATTCTAAATTGTTGGGAAATTTTCTAAAACCATCATTTCTCAATCACACATTACGATAGAATAATGGCAGGATTAATCTCAATGGCTATATTACCATTTGTTAGTTTTTAACTATTTTGTACCTAAAATTTAATTTATACTAAATTAAATTAAATTCAAACTTCAATACACAAATTTCAATTAACTAATTATTATTATCTATAAATCTCCTACCCCATCACATCACTATTCACCTTAAAAAGTTAGTATCAAACAAAGTAACAGCGTCCCGAGCGCTCCCAAACACACAATTAAGAGAATAAGGTAATCTGACCAATTCCCTGAGCACCCCTCTTAAACCACCAGCAACAACAAAATCAACCTGAACAAACCAAGTCAAGGTTACATTCAAATAACGAAGATAAATAGCACCATAAATCCAAGCCAGTCTGAAAAATGTTATCGAACCTACTTGTGCAAAGATGAAGGCTTTATCAACATGACCCCCCAAGTAAAAGTAGCAAGCAAGAACAGGCTCTTCGACTAATCAGAATGCATTTGGAAGACTATATGCAATTGGGTAGTTTTTGTTCATCAGAAAGCTAAAAGCTTGTAACTGTTTGATATATATATATATGAAGTACCACTCTTTAAATAGAGCTTCTCAGGAGAAATGCTACCACACATCCCAGCAAAGCACCAGCAGCAACCTGTGTTTGATTGATCAAACCATCAATTACATATGAACTCATCTCACAAATAATAACTAGATTGATATGAAGCTATTTAATCTGACTGATATTGATTGTGATAATACCTGAAGGGGGGTATGACCAAGTGAATCTCGAAGAGGTCTAACATTGGCAACAGGATGCTCCGGAGGCAATTCACACACAATTTGATTCAATAACTGCATAAAAATAAAAATAGATCGAGATGGCAGTTCAGGAAAAACAATACAGACAAAAATATATGAACAAAATATACACAGATCTCCAAAACAAAGATCCCATGTGAATTGTGAATATAGGCAGTATGATGTGCAAAACAACCCCAGCTCTAAAAGAGGAAACAGTACAACACAAGGAGTTTGATCCTGTAAAAAGTAGAAACATTTAAAAGCTCAGGATTAATCATGAATACATTGAAAATAATGAATGTAAGCAGCTATAATAAACAAGTCTAGCCTTCTTACAAGTTACATAGGCATTGAAAGAAGAGGTAATATCCTAATTCTGGTATATGGTAAAAAAAATAAAAAAAATTACACAATCTCCGAAAAGCAACCAAAAGCATAGAGAACTATTATTGTCAAAAAAGCATAGAGAACTATTGACATACTCCTAGAAATAGAAACCACTCAACTAAAGTGTAGTAGAAAACTAAATTACGAATCATAATGAAGTCCTGAAAAGTGAAAACAGTATTAATCATTGATTTCTCCTCCACTTGAAAAATTTCTCATTGAGTTTTATTGAAAGAAAAATTATGAAACAAGAATATTTCTGTCTTTATGTGCCCGATAGAAGCCAATATATTCCCAGGTGGCATTCTTTAAACTTCGAAGTGCACGTTCCTCCTACCTTGATATTTAATTTTCTCAGACACTTTGTACACAATACTCCTTCGTAAATGATGCATAGTTCAATTTCTTATCTTTGAGTCCACTCTCGATAGAAGCCACTTGTACTGTGTTAAATTCTTCATCATCATGGTTTTCATCTTCTAACATATTTCAAGTTATTATGACCCACTGGCATGCACTCTAGAGAAGGTATCACTTTGACTCCAAAGTTGAGGCAAGTTGTACCGTGTATCATGGTTTGATGGACATATATGTCATGTTGGAGAAAACCATCATTTTACAAGTGATGGCTTTGATTATGAAAATCGTTGCATTTTAGTAAGCCAGCACGTTGTGAGAAGCACAGACTTAGCTAAGACTCAAGAAATCAATACCCACCTATTGTTGTGTTCTGAGCATGTCAGAGCAACCAACATTTTGTTGCAGTCAACATCTGCACATGTTTGGCAGCAACACATCTTCATTCCAGATTAAGTGACTGAAGTTTGCAATTTTTCGATTCCCAGATCGTATTCAGAAGGATGCATGCTGCTACAACAGTTTGGTACCCATTAACCAAGGGCAAAACGTTGTCTGATAACAATTTAGTACAATGACAGAAGTCGAATCTTGTAAAAACAAGAAATAGTTAAGAAGTTCAAGAGTTATCTAGAATAACTTGAATATAGTGCATATTAGTGGTGATTACACAAAAGTCCAGAGTTCTTAAGTAGGCATTAAAATAAACGGTAATAACTTAATTCTATTACATTAAGTAAAAGAAACTAATCTACTAAAAAGAACAGAAATAACTAAAGAATAATTAAACTAGTAACGTGATCCTAGACCATATAAACTAACAGAATCCTATCAATACTAACAATCCTAATTACCAACAATACTTAAATCCTAAACCCATAAATCGTTGATTTCCAGTAGAGCTGTACCATCACCTAACAGGAGCACCTAGGAAGCTCAATGCATTCCATCTCATACATTGCTAGTTCTCACTTTTGTTAAATTACATAACCAAAGGGAAGACTCTTTTTACAATTTATACAAATGGAGCTTTAGGAAAAGGATAATAAAGTTTCAGTACAGAATCAGATCTTACTTCAGCTTGTCAACCGGCATGAAGTCTGATTCCTGTAGCATCGTACATTACCTGTAATAGCTTGAAATTATTAGCAACACTTTATGACCACCAAAAGCCTGGCATAAAGTAACAAATGTGTCAGGAGTTACTAAGAATGGTATGTCCACAAACTTTGATGCTCAAGCCCCATTGCTCTAGCAATGTTTCTGCCTTCTAGGGATGTCAAGGCAAAACATCATACCCAATGGTTGAACAGGGAAGAAGATTGTAATTTCAGTCTCTTATTGTCAAGGTTCAGGGAAGAACTTTTCCTAAAATGCTTTTAAGGTTGAATGCCAGAAACAATCTTCGGAGGTAAAACCACAAGTTTAGGTTTGATGGGATATTTTTCTCCATGCAGAAAATTAAGAGAAATTAGAACAAATAAAGAGAGAGAAAAATTAAGGCATGAGCTTGTTTCACTATCTGGGTGCTTCGGATATCTGTTAAATGGATAACCAACCACACATTGCAAAAGGATAGAGGAAACCTGGTTTAGAAAGTACATACAATACAGGCCAAGACCACTGCAATAGCAAATGCTGGACTTCCAGCTCCCTCTTGCAAACCAATTGCAGTTGCAAGAGCAGTAGCAGTTGCTGAATGTGATGATGGCATTCCACCTGATCCAAGCATCCTTCTAGAATCCCATTTACTGTCTTTTAACCTGCAGCTCTAAAAGAATAAATTGAAAATTCAAGCAAGAAATCTCAAGAAAAGAGGATGATACATCATCCTTTTAATACGTGATGCAAAATTTACCTTCATAGATATTATTCTAACCACAGAATCCTAATACTTAAATAAACTATAGAAGACGAAGCGGCTCAAAACCTGACTAATGCATCTTTCGTAATTTTCGAATTTCAAAAACATCCAGAAACAATGTTGTGGCACAAACAAAAATGGGACAACACTCAAGAGATGTTCAGGATATTGCTAAATGAACATGAAGAACAATAATTTCTCTAAAGTACTTAAGAAGACTAATAGAACAAGTTGAGATTTTTTGTGGAACTTGTTCGCACCCTGGTGATGTGGCACGAGCCCAGCCTGGGTCCCCCATGGTGTGGACCCTCTCTGCTGACGTGTCAAGGGCACAAGATCGGTTGCTGATGTGTCAGTGGTACCAGGTCGGCTCTGCCCTGACTGTCGTGCCACGAAAGTCCGGGCCCAATTCAGCTCGGCCACTCTGCCTACCTCGGCCCCGAGCGCCAAGGTCGGCCGGGCAACAGGAACTGCTCCAGCGTCACGTGTGCCCCGGTTGGTTTGAGGTCAACTCGAACACAGTGTACAATGAGTCCCGACCGCTACAGTAACCGACAACAAGGATAACCCACGTGTCGTCTGACACTCTGACACCAACTGTGATTGACAGGACACTCACTTCCGTTAATGCAAAGACGGCTGCGTACAAGTTCCGAGGTAATCGCCATAAATGTAAGAGGCTGTGCGGGTACAATAGAGGTAATCATCACACCTATTCTGAGACTAGCCCAGCATCCCCAATAATGACCTACCTCCACCTATCAGATTTTGCACTATAAATAGAACACTTAGTGACCATTTGAAGGCAAGAAAAATCCTCTGTAATCAGTGCCTAGATCTCCTCTATATTATACCAATTACTAGCAGTCAGTTCCTCGTACTCAATTCCTAACTCACTCGAGTTGATACTTAAGTAGTCATTACTATTTTTAGCATCTTATTCCTATCAGCTGTGAAGGAAGTTCATGCTGCTAGCATTCAATGAGTACTTAGGCTGGTACTTTAAAATGTACATTGTGAAATCCATTTTGATGTGTTTGAGGGCTTTATATTATTTTGAAATGGTATGATAGGAAGTATTTGGTCTATTTTGAATTTAATAAAAATAAAGTTGTAGTTGACAGTTGATTGGTGAAATTGTGTGTTTGTGAATTTTTTTCACTATATCTATCTTCTTATTATACATTTGCATTTTTGTACTTTTAAACATAAGATACATAAGCAACATCCATAATAAATCGAATCAAAACTTCTTACGTTGAAAATAGCACTAATTCAAATGCCATTTAATATTATAAATAACAAATCAAATTAAAAATTATTCAAATCCGATCCAAAACAACATTAATTAATGTTAAGAAATTCAAAAAACAGAACGACAAATAGATTGTTGAAATGCACTAATGCCTTTAAAATAAATTGATTGGGCTCAAACAAATTCAGACTTCATCACTTCTTAATCTTCACAATTCGTCAAGTCTCTTATCAGTTGACATCTTGTTTGAAGGCCCACCACCATTGTTACAGTTGCTAAGAATGTCGTCCTCTATTCCATCAAACACAACATGAGCAGAATTCCGCTTTGCTGGTGTACTAAACTCGTTTTCCGACATGGAATGCCGGAAGAAACATTTAACTTCAAATAATTAGAATAACATACATACTGATGGAACTATTGAAATAAAAGGAAATAGGACTCATTTGAGGTACCTTAAAATCATATCCATTAGCGTTTTCAAGCATTGAAACCATGCCTGTTTTCTGTAACACAGACTAGAAATAACCCAACTCTTAACTAATTAAACCATTTATAGTCCTATCAATAAATCAAACATATCAAAGCAAAACTCATATCGAGTTCTCGAAATCACATGCACTTAAGTCTCGTTGGTCTGATATTTTGATATTAAGGCAGTATCATTAGAGAGATTTACGACACTGTAAATCAGCATTCTCGTTGGTCCTTATTGCACAAAAATATTCACTAAGACCATTAGAACAACATAAGTGAAAGTATAAATAGATTATTATAGGGTGGGAAATGTTTTCTTAACAAACTTCACGGTCTTGCAGGATAAACTCAAGAAAGTGAACTTTTGAGTACTATTGAAGTTCAGAATCTCATACATCCTTACCATTTCCACTCTAATCCCCAATCTGTTGGGGAATTAAGTATTCTTAATTCCGCCAAGATCGAGACACAAAAATATATCTATTGAGAAAATAATGACACTAAAATAAGCAGCAAATATATGAAACACCGAGATTTAGCACGTGGTTACTAAGCTGCCTACGTCCCACGGACCCACACCAATATATTTCACTATCTCAAAGGAGGAGTACAAAAATACCACACTGTGTATTTTTCTCTACTCCACAAAGGTTTTATCACTCTACTCACTTTTATATCTAGGTGTTGTAAGCTTCTACACTGAAGCTCTCTCTACACAAGATCTCTCTTTCTCTCTACACAAGATGTTTTGTGTTTTTGGTGGTGTTGTGTTGTGTAACAATGCAAAATGGAGCTCAATTTATAGGCAAAATTGGGGGCAAATATGGAAGAAAAACTTTACTTAATCCTTTGACTTTGAAAATATTTGGCCATTAATTTCCAAAAGCCATAATTCTTGACCCATTTTCTTCATCCCACCTAACAATCTCCCACTTGAAGACTGATTTTAATCAATCTTACAATCATGCCTTTTCACCTTGGGATATCTCATTTTGCGATTTCGTGAAAAAAATATGATGTGGGTCACCACCTTTCTGTCATTAAGACCAATCGCCAGTAGCGAGCCATGCTCCGTTTCTCCTTGAGTTCTTGTCTTTGTCATCATGTCAAAATGATTCTTAACTTTGCCTTGAATCTTTTCAGCGTCAATACTCCATCTTCCAAAAGTGATCGATGAAGTGATAATCTGAGTCAATATGTTTGGTTCTGGAATGAAATGCCGAATTCTTTGCGGATGTATCGCACTCTGACTGTCCTTGCCCCAGACATTATTCTCTGTTCAAACCCACTCGCCAACAAACCTGTAACCATATCATCTCTTTGCTAGCCCCTCGATTCGCCACGCGTACTACGCTTCGTGAGTTGATAATGCAACAATCTTACGTATCTGCGAATCCAACTAATCGCAGAGCACCAACCGTGAAGATATAACCCAGGTAGTGCTTCTTCTGCGATCTACCTCACCAAAGAAAATCTGCATCTACGAAACCTCGAGTGTCACTTCGCCGTTTCTAAAGCATAAGCATTTATCGTAGTTCCCAGTAGATATCTCAATATCCACTTTATCGCTTCCCAATGCGCTTTCAGATTTGCCATATATCCGCCGCAACTCCCACGCATGAGCAATATGCGATGCATGGTACAAACCATGGCATACATCAAACTTCCAATGGGTGAGGCATGGAATTTTAGCCATGAAGTTTCTCTCCTCTTGTCTTAGGATCGGTCGCTGGATAGACGGAAATGATTCGCTAATGGCGTCTTGGATCGCTTTACCTTGCTTCATGCTGAACCTTTGCGATTTGATCAACATACTTGGCTCGCGACAACCGCAAAACACCCTTTTTGCTTGTCTCTACAAATTCTCATCCCTAGAATTTGCTTTGCTTCACCCAAGTCCTTCATTTCGACCACGAGAATAGTTGCTTCTTCAACTTCTTGATCTCGCCCATGTCCGAGCCGGCTACTAACATGTCATCGACATAAAGTAGCAAAATGATATATTTGGACTCGAACCGCTCAAGTAGCAACAATGGTCGACATTACACTTCATGTAGCCATTTTTCGCATAAATCAACTGGCTAAACTTCTTGTACCACTGTCTGTGGCGCTTGCTTTAAGCATAGGCTCTTCTTCAATTTGCATACCGCCTTCTCTTTTCCTTTCATGAGAAGCCTTCCATCTTTATATAGATTTCCTCCTCTAAGTCACCATGGAGGAAAGGTTTTACGCCTAATCGCTCAAGTGCAAGCCCTCCGCCGCAACAATGCTCAACATCGATCAATTGTTTGTCGACTTCTAACCGCGAAAATATCTCTCTGTAATCAATTCGTTCTTTGTTGAAACCTTTGACTACCAATCTTGCCTTGTACCTCTTTGAACCATCATGTTCTTCTTTGATTCTCAGACACCCATTTATTGTTGAGAGCTTTCTTCCTCCTGGGCATTCGAACCTAGTTCCCATCGCCTGGTTGGAGATGAGAGACTTTATCTCATCTTTCATTGCAAGCTCCCACTTAACGAGAATCTCCCACGACATGCCTCGTCATAGCATTCAGTTCACCGGCGTCGATGAGCAACATGTAGTTCATGTACTTAGATTCGGAACATGAGGTCGACTTGACCTCCTCACAATGGGGGAGTCGAGGAGGCTGTGGTGAATCGGCCTCAGAGATGGGCTCCTCGTCGCGAGACCCTCATGCATGCGCTTTGGCGTACTTCCTTCTAGAGTGTCGTCCGGAACAACATATGTTGGATCATCGTGGATTGTGTCATTGTTTGCATCGATTTACGTCGCCCTTGTACATCACCTTTTCATTGAATATGACATCCGCTTGATGAGCTTTTTGTTCGATCATCCCCAAAGCGATACCCAAACTCGTCTCCACTATATCCAACGTAAAGTACACTTTAGTGATTTGGAGTCTAACTTACTCTGGCATTATCACTAATATGCCATCGCGACACAACCAAATACTTTTAAATGAGAAAGTTTCACTTCTTTTCCGCTCCAAACTTCTTAGATCTCAGACTCCAATGGTACCGACGGTCCCACGATTAACTAGGTATGCCACCGTATTAGCGTTACGCCCAAAAGCTGTTTTGGCGGGCCTGCATGTATTCTCATGCCCGGCTCTTCATCAATGTTCGATTCATGCTCGCAACTCCGTGCATTGCGGTGTTCCTGGCAACGTTCTCTCAACTTGATGCCATTTTGGTAACAAAATTTCTTGAACGCCAAATTTTACGTGATTCTCCACCATTGTCGATCTCAACTTCTTTACTGTAAACCGTTTCATTCTCCACCATGGCCTTCCACTTCTTGAGCATACTCGAACACATCGGTTGTGTCTCAAGAAGTAAACCCACACCTTTCTCAGTGGTCATCAATGAAAGTCACAAAAGTATGACTTTCCGCCAATGTCGATGAAAGCTATTGGACCCCACACATCCGTGTGGACAAGTTCAAGCTTCTCTTTCTTTAGAGTTCTTGCCACTTGTATTGAAACCCACCCGCTTCGCTTCCCGGAAAATACAACTTTCACAAAGTCTAAATCAATAGACTCAAGCCCTGGTAGTTTTCCTTTTGCATGCATGTACTTGAGCCCTTTCGACTCATATGCCCAAGTCTTTGGTGCCACAAGTTCGCATCCTTGCTATCAAGAACATCGCGATTGTCATACACGCGATTCGCGAGTCGTATAGGGTGCCACTATCCTGCCACGTCACGATTATCATGGCCCCCTTGGTGATTTTCCAATTATCACCAGAGAAGCTTGTGTCACATCCTTCTCTCGACAAACGCTTTGACTGAGATCAAATTTTTCCTCAGTGCGGAATATGTCTCACGTCCTTCACTTCCATACTGAATCCATTGACATTGATCCGTACTTCTCCTATGCCCACCACTTGCAAGGATGATCGTCTCCGAGATATACTTCTCCTGAAGTTTCCCCGGACACATAATTTGCAAAAAGTGTCGATTTTATGCGGGCATGGAGCGATGCTCCGAGTCTATTACCCAATAGTCGGCCTTCTTCTCCATGGAACATATCAAGCATCACGCGCTTCTTGATCCACGACATTGACCTCGGTCTTCTTCTCCGTTTCTTCTGAGTCGCCCTACTTGATTTTTGTAGTGCCCATCGATCGCAATTCCAACATTCAATGATTTGACTTGTTGGAATTTATGTGATTTTTGGATCTCGATGCCGCCATTCCTCGACTTGCTGTCCCACGCCCCATGCCCTCTGTTTGAACTTACGCCTCGCTATCTACATTGAAAGCGGCCCCGGAAGTTGAAGCGCATCCGTCTCCGGATCTCCTCATCAAGATCATGCTCTACAACGTCATCGAACTTTAATTTCGACTTACCGGCCGAAGCCATCGATGGTCGCGTATATGTGCCATTCAGCTCAGGCCAGCCAGAAATTAATAGAGCTCGAACTTCATCACTAAAAGTGATTTCCACCGTTGTCAATTGGTCTACTACCTCATTGAATTCGTTGAGGTGTTCTCCAAATCTCCCGCTTTCCATCATCTTCATATTGAACAATTTCTTGATCAAATGAACTTTATTTGTCTTTGCACTATTTGTTCATACATGCTGGATAGAGCTGCCATGAGAGACGCCGTTGTCTTCTCATTTTTAATGTTGAAAGCGACCGACTTTGATAGGGTCAATCTAATTGCGCCGAGTGCTTTTCGATCAAGCACCTCCCACTCGTCGTCTTTTTTAGACCAAGGCCATGATAATGTCGCGCGTGGCAAGGATAGTGGCACCTATACACGCAGCGATCGCGTATGACAATCGCCTTACGGCTTTTCTTTCAACGGCTTATATAGGTCCTTCTGATACAAATAGTCCTCCATTTGCATTTTCCAATATCCAAAATTTTTGCCATCAAATTTATCAATTTTGGAAATTCTCTCGTCTGTCGCCATTACTCCCACTAACAAAATGTGATTTTTCGAAATCAAGTTCTCGATGTGGAAGATCGTCTGTCGCAACCACGAGCATACTAAGAATTTCAAGATATCACAAACGTGGCTCGATACCAGTTGTTGGGGAATTAGGCGCTGCTAATTCCGCCCAAGATCAGTGGGACACAAAAATATATGCGACTGAGAAAATAATGGACACTAAAATAAGCACAAATATGAAACACCGAGATTTAACGTGGTTCGGCCAAACTGCCTACGTCCACGGACCCACACCAATATATTTCACTATCTCAAAAGGAGGAGTACAAAAATACCACACTGTATTTTTTCTCTACCTACACAAAGGTTTTATCACTCTACTCACTTTTATCTCTCGTGTATAGCTTCTACACTGAAGCTCTCTCTCTACACAAGATCTCTCTCTTTTCTCTCTACACAAGATGTTTTGTGTTTTTGGTGGTGTTGTGGTGTGTAACAATGCAAAATGGAGCTCAATTTATAGGCAAAATTGGGGGGCAAATATGGAAGAAAAACTTGCACCTAATCCTTTTGACTTTGAAAATATTTGGCCAATTTCCAAAAGCCATAATTCTTGACCATTTTTTCTTACCTCCCACCTAACACAATCCGCACGCGTGGAGTTGACTTTTGCAAGCTCAACAAATATCAAAGGCATATTGCTTCTTGATTCAAACAGGTAATGTGATAGTATTATATTGAACCAATAGAATGTGTGGGTTATGGTTTCGACTGTGTATGTCACTGACTTGTGAACATTATTTGATATACACATTTTGGACATTGAATTTTAGGTAAAGTTTATTCCAATCTTTGAATTGAGCAAATCAACAAAGAATTGGTGCAATTTGCTGCCCAAAATACCAAAAGACCAAGAAACCCGTTTGGACAGCTATATCATACCCATTGATTGACTATAATCGCATCCTGCCTATAACCAGTGTACAGAAAGGTTCAAGCACCATCGATGGTGCCGTAATTACGGCACCATCGATGTCATTTTGGGGGTTGATTCGACCCCCGTTTTGAAATCTGGGACCAGATCTAGAATCAGCATGACGAGGGGGAGTGCCAGGAATTTTCCGAATTTTTCCGGCTCGTAGCGCGTCAGTCAAAGTTTTGATTACAAAGCGGGGTCGAATCGACCCCAAAATGACATCGATGGTGCGTAATTACGGCACCATCGATGGTGCTTGAACCTTTCTGAACCAGTGTAATGTAATTGCATATTGTCTGTAATTTGTAATCGCATCTTGACTATATCTATATCTATCTATCTATATATATATATATATATATATATATATATATATATAAAAGAAGCAACTCTGCAAAGTGTTTTCCCGCTATTTTATGTTAATTATGGTAATTGTATTATAGTAATTATGGTAGTTGTATAATAATAATAATAATAAAGGGTGAATGGGAGTAACTTTTAATGATTTTTAATGGATTTTAATGTGAAAGAAGAGAGAGAATGAGTGGAGGTGAGTGGTTGAGATTTATTGATGTGATGAGATATGTGGATGTGATTGATTTAGGAGAGAGAAAAAAGTGGAAAAAAGTGGTAAAAAGTGATAAAAAGTGATAAAATTTGATAAAATTTGTATCCATTCGGGCTTATAATCTATATATTAATAAAGAGAAACCGATTTGGGAGAGAAATTTCCCTCTCATTTTTTAGCCTTTTCGAATTTGTTTTCCCGCTCATAACATCTTAATTATATTGGCCATTTTTGAATTAGTTTTCCCAATCTATTTTGAAATCTTCCTTATCCGTTTGTTCCAAATTTTTAAACTTTCCTTAACTATTTAATCAAAGAAAATTTTATTTAATCATTTAATTTTAACTTTTCCTTATCTGTTTAATTGAATAGGATTTTGTTTAATTATTTATTATCAAACCTATCATTTCAAATTTTCACGAATTAAAATTTATGCCCCCGTTTCAACTGTATTGTTTCAGCCCTAAATTGATTTAGTCCTTTTTATTTTTATAAGTTAAAAAATTCACTCTTTTTTTTACTTATATATCTGTATATATTTACATGTATTCCTAAATTCT
Source organism: Jasminum sambac (assembly GCA_018223645.1). Classification (NCBI taxonomy): domain Eukaryota; kingdom Viridiplantae; phylum Streptophyta; class Magnoliopsida; order Lamiales; family Oleaceae; genus Jasminum; species Jasminum sambac. The sequence goes on from CP073642.1 coordinate 16,428,830, forward strand.
AATATTACCACAAATTTGGTGAAATCTAATGTTTGGAAAATCGACCAAAAAAGGTAACAAGTTGAGGGTCAAAAGGTCGAACCGGTTGATAAAAAAATTAAAAATAAGTGAAAATTTTTATAAAATGGATAGAATTAATTATTTTGTTGATTTCTACACATGCATAGATAAAGATAAAAATTTTTAGAATTAGTTATTTTATATTTTATTCACGAAAATTAAGAGCAAATTTGAAAAGTTAGTTCCATGTTAGATTCTTTAATTGGTGGAACACAGATTTGAATTTTTTATACTAAACATTGAATCCCACATTGATTGCGCGGTGAAGGAAAGTGAAGAAACCCTTCATTAAATAGCTCTTTATTTGTGTATTGTATAATTTTTATAGTGGGCACGACTCCTTTATACATTGGGCGATGAGTAGTTAAATATTTAAAGGGAAAAGTTAATTTTTGTTATGGATTAGACCTTGAAGAACCAGAAAACCTGTACCCAGGTTAACCGTTTTGTGGTTTAACCCTTTTTTTAAGCCGCTTCTATATAGGTTTTTTGCAAGACAATTTTAGGTAAAACTTGAAACGAAATTTTAATTGATTTGCGGTTGAACCAGCAATTTCAGTTCGATTTTCTAAACACTGGATTCAAGTTTTTTCTTACAATCTCTCATGTAGATCATTTTAGGATCTACATACTTTTCCTAAATTCGATTTAATTATTTCTCATCTATTTTAATAATTTATTTTTTTTGAAGGGGATTTATTTATTTTTTACTTAATTATACTTTTAACCCACTTCTTTTATAAATGTTTTTTCCCTTAATGTACTATTTTTTTAATCCATATAATTAGCAAGATATTATCGTTCTTCATATTGTGCCTATTTTAGATAACTATCAATATTAAAATTATTTATATATTTTAATTTATATTGCCCGTTAATTTTAAATTTTCAACAAACATTGAAGACTTGGCAATTGGAACTACATTAATATATCACAATTTAATATTTTTATTTTATGTAATGGTTTATTTGAAAACTTCTAAATAACTGAATGGGCAATTATATTATCACAACACATTTTTATTGATACGTTATATTCTATTTATTTTAAAGATTCATAATATTTACATCTTAGTCTAATTACATCCTTGACTTTTTTCCTTCAACTATTATTTTTAACCTTTAACTAATTATAAATTTGGTCCATGCAGATCCTTTTGTCTAAAAATTAATTAATTTAGATGTTACATTACTTATTTATCCATCATAGTTTTAAATATTATAAAACATAATGGACGTAAACGGTGAATATTTCTTTTTATTTAATAGGGTGACAGGGAATCATTTATAATGGTTTTTAAAGGTTTTTAATGTAAAAGAGAAGAGAGAATGAGTGGAGTTGAGTAGTGGAGATTTGTGGATGTGATGAGATATGTGAATGTGATTGATTTAGGGTAAAGAAATAATGGATAAAAAAGTGGTAAAAAGTTAAAAAAGTAGTTGCCTAACATGCTTTAAATATCATTAATACAATATTAAAATTAATTTTAATATTTATGAATAAAGCAAGTTAATTACTAGAAATTACAAAACATAATAATGTAACGAAAAATTTGAGAACATAATATTATTATTATTATAAACAATGTTAAAGACCTTTTCATACAATTAAATTGTGGTGTACCCAATATCTTTTATAGTGTGAATATAGATATATAATTAGCTTTTGTCGAGTTATTTAGCATTTTTTTACCTCGAATTATAAAACGTAATTATACTACTTACACATGATTTAATTAATCATACTTAATTATTGTAAGATTCTATATCAATTACTATAAAGTTCAAATTACTACAATCCTCATATTTTTCTTTTAGTTCTAAAAAAGATAGTTTCTCTTGATAGTATCTTATATCATAACAACCAACAAGAGTCAAAGAGTATTTTTCTTTAATAGAAATTTATTAAATACACCATGAGTTTTCGTGTGTTTTTAGTGTGTCTACAATTTACATACAATGTTTTGAGAAATTACATTTTACATATCGCATTTGATTAATTCTGAACAAAACAAGTCTTATGTCTAACAAAAATTGGAAAAAAATTTTAAAAATTACTTATTAAGAAAAAAATTACCTTTTTTGCAACTAACGAATTACACCCCATGTATTTTAGTATATAAGACTCTATATATGATTATTTTTAAAAATATTAATTAACACTTATTCTATCAAAAATACTTTTGTTGTCTCTTTTATTTTAAAATATTTTTTTAAAAGTTAACTATATATGATATATGAAATATTATAAGTAAATTGAAAATAAGGAATCGTCTTCACTGTTGTTGTCATCAACTCTATCATTACTATTAAATTGAGTTGCAATTTTCATAACAAATAATTTCACTAAATTTTGACGTTTTCCTTTTTAAAGAAATAAACACGTAAATAATTTTTTTTTTAAGGAAAAAAAACTAAGTTGCAAAGTGGCATCAAATTTCATGTACGATTAAAATTGACATTTTCTTATTCACTTAATAAAATTATTTATGAAACATTAAGAACAAATTCATATTTTTTTATTTATACATTTAAATAATTCTTTAACGGCATTGATTTAGAGACTCTCCAAGTAGTATTATAAGAATCGGGAACAAATATTTTATTTCTTTTTTTTGTGAAAGTAAACAAATATTTGATCAAGTATGATTGAAAATCATACTTGAGGAAAATGTATTTTCCCTTTATTCCCGAACTAAGTGCAATGATTTTGTTAAGTATATTGGTGTGGAATATTTATTCAATCTTCTAATTTTAGTGATGGCCAGTATAAAAATTATTAACTAAATAGACATCATATTTACATTAATTGATTTCTATTAACTAAATTGATGGACGGTAGAAATATTATTTATTTTTCTAATTTTGGTGATAAATAAATAAATATTTCAAGTGCATATTTAATGAATAAAGATTAAATAAATTGAAAAGTAAATAAATTCCTAAATTACATATTTCGTAAATTACGTATTTAATAGATAATTGGCTATCGACTCAATCAATGATTGAAATCATACGACTCAATTAAAATTTCTTAATTGTCTTTCGATTATATTAAATATCTATTTGGGATTTTATCCACTGAATAAATATTAAGAATCAAAGTTACTTTAAATAATTTATTTTATATCGATTTTCGTCAGTTTAGATTTTATACAATTTTTAAAGATCATCGATTAAGTCGTCTATTTAATTTATTTATCAGATATATTTCAATTTATTTATCTTATTTAAATTAATTATTTGTGAATTTTTAATATTTTTGGAAGTCATGATTTATTGTTTTCATATCCTATTCTTTTCGTTAAAATTCTTTTAGGTACTATCTGCACATGTTGCTAAATCATGTGTGCGGTCCAAAATCTTATGAAGAAATAAGAACGGTTGATGGGAAAGTATATAATATTTTCACAAAAGTGTCCTATGCTCGGGGTCTTGTAGACGCTGACATTGGGCTTCTAAACTGTCGTTAAGAAATCTGTTTGTCACTCTACTTATATCTGACTACTTGGATAGACATGAGGCATTGTGAGAGAAATGCTGACAATATTTGTCAAAAGATATAGAACACAGGCATCGGAATACTCTGCATGACCTAGGTATTGTTGTTCACCATGATATGTTTACCCAAGTGTTATTGTTCACGATTATATATTTTTGTCTTCCCATTATTTGCGTGATTTGATTGTTCACCTGTAATTTTCTTAGTATTAACTAATTGTGGGATGTGCATTGCAGATTTATAGTTGACCGATGATTTATAACTAGCACGACTACAAATGTCGTGTACAATGAAGTTTTCAGCAACTTATAGTGTTATGCGCATGAATCATATGAGATATGTTGTTCGTGATTATCAAAGTTTTTATTTAGCACTTATGTTATATTTGTTTCTATAGGCCATGAGATATCATATATATAGATATTGGATTGGTTTACTTTGGCTATATCTCATATGGACATATTCATTCAAGTGGAATATTATGATTTGCATTTTGGCTCATATTTTGCTATTTGTGCTACAAAATCTTAAGGGAATGGAATATTGATGAGATTTGTTCTTGCTTGTGCCCTCGCAGATGAATTAGTTACCTTTAGAGTACTATGGATTTCTATTTTTGTTGCAAAATATCTCATCCTTTTCTATGCTGGTATAGATGGAGATATAGATCATTGGCTTTAGGGTACTTAAAATGGTTTTGTCCTTTTCAATGTTGATGAGATTTGTGTTTCCCTTTTCAATTGTCGGTTATCATGTGCACATATCACATATCGATTCTTTATGCGTCATGTGACAAGGAAGCCATGGTGAAAAGATTAGAACAAGTTGCCCATCACGCTTTCAAAACCAATATATTTATGAATGTTATAGTATGTTATGTATTGTTCTCCAATGTAATTGCGTAGATAGAGCTTGAATGTTATTATTGTTTGGATTAATGCAAAATTGTGTTTTTCATAGAGATTTTTATATCTTTGTGTTTGTTTTAATTGTTACAAAATTGTATCAATATTAATAGATCGGATTTACTCCAAGTACAATCGAAATTCTGTCAAATTTTTTCAAAAAAATGTACATTCTTCTCTTAAATATTTTGATGTTAATGATTGTACTTAATAAATCCGATAAATCCAATTAATGTAATTAGCTCCCGTGCAACACACGGGTGTTCCAACTAGTAATAATAATAATAATAATAATAATAATAATAATAATAATTAATATCACTTCAAAAAACGAAAAGTAAAGCCAGCCCTAGCCGCTCTCCTTCTCTCTATTGTGTGAACAAAGATCTGTACCATAGGGGGTGATTTTTCGGCAATTTTAGCCTGAAATCACCCACTTCATCTCTTTTCTTGTTAATTATCTTCAAATAAGTGGTTTGTCCACATCGATCTGAGTTTTTGCTTTGTGTGCTTGTGATTTCGTTGTCTTGTCGCGGCGTTTTGTTTTTCATCGTCTTGTGCGGTGCTGTTTGTTCATGTGATTCAGACTGGTACATCAGCTTCGAGTCATCATTGATTCAATCAAAATTTGGGCGTCAACGTTGCAGATCTGGAAGCATGAGTATTCCGGTCACTTTGAGCTTTTCATATTTGTAGGCATTTTGCCGTTTCCTGCTATTAATCTAGATGCTGTGAGTTTGTTTGCAAATTCATCCTTTTTGGTTTTTAGCGGTATTGAATTTATATTGCTTCGATGTAATTTTCCAATTTGAATGAATGAATAGCATCATTTCAAAAAAATAAATAAATAATAATAATAATTATGGTAGTTGTATTCTGGTAATTATTATATATATATATATATATATATATATATATAAAGAACCTTTTTTTCCCGCTTAAATACATCACAATTTTTTCCACCTATTAGGGTGTGTTTGATAGGATTCCGGGAAAGGGAATTCCGGGAAAACATTTTCCTGGAAAACGGATTCCTACCTTTTCCTTGGATTGAGTTTTCCAGGAAAACTATGATTTTTGTACTTTAAACGCTTGACACTGCAAAGCGTTTTCTGAAAAAAACCAATCAAACATAGAAAATTTGGAAAAAATGGTGGAAAACTCGTTTTCAGAAAACTTTGTCTTGATCAAACACACCCTTAAATTTTCCTAATATAATCTTCAATCTGTACATAGAATAATTTATATTTATATATATAGAAAAGGAGGCTTTTTCTTATTATATTTTTTATTACCATAAATGTGTTTTCCCGTTTAAAACACTATCTTTTTTATTTTTTATTTTTTTCCTTTCTAATCCATATCCAACTCTCTTTTATTTAATTTTTCTTTCTTAATATATTAATATTAATGTATATTGATTATATTTGATTATTATCTATACCCTACTTTACCCAATCTCATAATATCTAAACACTCTCTATCATTTTCTCTCATTTTTTTTCATTTTCTACCTATAAATCAAATATATATATATATATATATATATATATATAATCCTGATTCTATTTTATTCGACTTGATGAGAGTTTTATAGCAAGTATACTATTAATATACAAATTTTTATTTTTTAAAAAATTAAAAATTATAGCAAATATGAAAATTAGTGTCCAACTTAAATATAAATTGATATTAATATAGATTAATTATTACTGACGTAATGAGATTTAAAAAATTGATAATTTGTTATGACACTTAATTATTTTTATAAGTAACTAGATAAAAAAATTAAAATTAAAAATTCCACAAAGATTCAATTTTTCCATGATAAAAAATTAGGATTTATTAAACTTTTTCACAAAAATAAAAAGAAAATTATCGGTAGTTTCCCTGAATTCGAGATAAAGTCCCATCATGATAATTTCCAGTTTGTACTAAAAATTTTAAAAATTAGGTCTGCCCCATTAATTAATTTTATAAACAATCAATCATTTTTATAAATAATTACTAAGAAACAAAAATTAATTAAAATTTGCATTTTCTCTAAGATTTAATTTTTGTGTGATGAAAAATTACAATTCATTAATTTTTTACATAAAAATCAAAATAAAAGTGTAACATGAAAATTTAAAACTTAGCTTGGACGTTTTAATTAATTTTAGAAAGAATTCATTATTTTTAAAAATAACAATTTTCTAATAAATGAAAATTAGTTAAAATTAGCAATTTTTCTAAGATATAATTTTGGTGTGATAAAAAATTACAATTCATTTAATTTTTACATAAAAATTTAAAAAATGTGTAACATCAATTTTGTTTAATTAAACATTCACTTGTAGCATTAACCGATTTTTCAATTAATTGAATCTATATCTATATCTTTTAAATTCTAAGACATGTTTTCAATTATAAGATATTTTTAAAATTAGATTCATATAAGTCATAAAATTATGGCTATCAAGTAAATTATTTTGGAAATAAATAAGTTTTTTAGAAACAATTAGCTCAAGCACAAGAATTAACTAACATTATTTATACTATAATTAATTAAAATAATAAATTCTAATGCTAATATTAGTTGGACAGGAGTTCAGTGGATAAAGATTAATCAAAATTAATTATACTGTTAAAAGGGAAAATATAATTAATTTAAAAAATTTTAAAAATTATTATATTGGTACGGGGCTTCCCCAAAAAATGAAAAAATCTTTTAAATTGTAATATATTTTTTAAATTACAAGTTTTCTTCAAAATTAGGTTCATACAATTCTTAAAAGTGAAGATATTAAAATAATTATTTCAGAAATAGTTAATTCTTTTCATAAGTAATTAGCTAAAATTGAAAACAAATGAAAACAAATTATATTGCAATTATTTAAAATTAATAATATTGTAACAATTTATTGGGACTTGGTTTCAATGGACAAAAATTGACATGGATTCATTAGATGAAAATTAATCAAAATTAATTATATTGGTAAAAAATAGTATTAATTAAAAAATAAATAATAATTAAAATTAATTAGATTACCATGATTGACTAGATTTTTCTTAAAAAATGAAAGATATCTCCTGACATGCAATATATCTTTTTAATTATAAAATACATTTAAAATTAGATTCATATAATACTTAAAATTGCGGCTAAAAAAACTAATTATTGTAGAATAAATAAATTATTTTTAGAAATAATTAGCTAAAAACAAGAATTAATTAGAATTAATTATATTACAGTTAATTATATTTCTTAGACTTAAATGGATATATTTTCAATAGACGAAAATTGAGATAGTTTTATTAGATGAAAATTAATCAAAATTAATTACATTTCTAAAAGGGGGAAAGATAATTAGCTCAAAAAATGAAAAATAATTAAAATTAATTAGATTGTTACAGGGAAGAAAAATATTTTTTCAAAATTAATTTATTTTTTTATGTATTTTAAAATAAAGTTAAGTTAATACCTATAAGACTTTGGATTCTTAGAATTAGAGTGTTACATCTTATTGTGGAGTAAATCAACTCATCATTAGCCCCTAATTAACTTCATTTACTTTTTCAAGTATCATTCTTTTTCAAAGCATGCTTCTTTTTAATTCTCATATGTTTTTATATTTTTTATAATATTTCTTTTGAGTTATAGTTGGTGGCAAAATATTTATATTTTTTTTTTATAATTAATGGTGTTTCAAAGGATCTGTTCTTTTTTGAGTAACAAGCTCCAAAAATAGGTATTCAAATAGTAATGATTTTTTTTCACACTACTTGAGTCGATAATTATATAATAATTATTTGGTTCAATATATCGCTTTCCCTAGGGAATAAGTCCAAGAATTCTTACTAAATAATTGGTTATCAACTCAACCAATTATTGTAATTATACGACTGAAATAGAATATTTTAATTGGCTTTCAACCATGTTATATATTTGTCTAAGTTTATATCTTTTAAATAAATATTAAGAATCCTACCTACTTTAAATTATTAATTTTACACTAAATTTTGCCATTTCAGATTTTATTTAATTTTTAAGTATCATCAATTAGGTTGTACATTTTAAGTATTAATCATATATATTTCAATTTATTTATCTTATCTAAATTGATTTAAATTTTGTATCCAATAATTTAATATTTAATATGTCGAATATGTTAAATTAGAGAGTTTATACATAATATGTTAATATACGTATTCAGTATATTTAGAAGGTATTTATTGAATAAATAAAATATCAATAACACATGTATTAACAAGTAGAAACAAAAGCCGTGAATGAAATCATTACGATGAGGAGTAGACGGGGATAAGAATTTTCTAGCGGGGCGGCGACGGGGGATGAAAGTTTACATTGTTATTTTTATAATATATTCTCTATGTTGATTATATTTCATAATTAAAATTTAAAAATTATTATTTACATATTAATTGTCAACAATATACATCACACTGATGTGTAATTAATATCTCCCGAAATTTATAATTACATATAATAGAACGTAAAATAATTTGAAAGAACAAATCATGAGCTCTACGAATATTAGTAGTTACGAATGTTAGTAGAGTCATTTTAATATGGTTATTTTGATCATTATAACGTTTAAAGCTATTTTATTTTAGATTTATATTAGTAGATTAATCTGGAAATGAGTAAAATGTGATGTATTATCACAATTTCTACCATGAATTGTCATCCCGCGCAAAGGATGAGTGTAAATACTAATTAAGTTACTATTTTATGGAGAATAATAAAATAAGTTGTGTGAATTTTAGTGAGTTATTTTTTGCATATTTACAGGATGGATTAATACGGAATATATGGAAAACTCTGTCAAAATTTTTATAGAATTATTTCGAGTTAAATTAATTAAGTTTATTGTTGTAACTCATTCTTTGTTTTAATTATTTTTTAGGTTTTATGATAATATTATTAATATCTATCCCTACCGTTATCAATTGAAAAATTTGTCCCCGTGCAACGCACGGGTGAAACAGCTAGTTTAACTTAAAATAATAATAATAATAATAGTTATTATTATTATTATTATTATTATTATTATTATTATTATTATTATTATTATTATTTGTAGAGAACAAATTTTCTTTTAAATTGAGTGTTTTTAGATAGTTTATTTTTCTTATAAATGGTTTCTAAGTTTCTTATGTTCTAACTACTATTTAATTATGTAGATTAAATGTTATTTTACTTAACATTATTTAAAAAAAAAAATTTTTGAACGAGATATAATATAAAATTTATAGTAAGTTAGTTAATGTTATTTTACTTAACGTTATTTAAATGACTAATTTTTCATCTTCTTTATGTTAAAATAAAAATTTTCTTAGTTATTATTATTTTTTTAATAAGAAAAAAACCAGCAATAACTAAGAAAGTTAATGTAAATCGATTTTAATATCTAATAATTCATCTAATCATTCACTTCGCATTACATTTTAATATAAATTATTTTATTTTACTATTGTCAAATTATGAACTACGAGTGATGTAAATATTTTATCATTTTAATTTCTTCAATGTATTTAATTTTTTTATTTCAATACAAAATAATGATTCTGATAAAAAAATTCTTAGAATTATTGAAATCCATTTTATTATTACATATGTTTTTCTGTTTTTTATTAATTCATAAAATAATAAATTTTTATAGCATTATTTTATGTAAATATACCATCTAAACTGTCTTCGTGCATCGCACGGGTGCAACACTAGTTTGTTTCTATTCCAACATCTTTGTACTATATTGGTCAATATGTATACCATATATATAATAACGTGTGTATGCCTATGAGTTGGCAAATATATGGATGGATGGTAATATGTATTCACATAATCTCTTGTATATGGCAATTTCAATTTGTATATTTACATAATCTCTTACATATGGCAAATTGTTCGCGTGAGCTGAGAAAGCAAGTACATGCACGCTGACCAAACCGAAAAATAATATAATACTAGTTGTTTCATCGTGCGTTGCACGGGGAATAAATTTTTCAACTAATAATTGTATTGATAGATGTTAATAGCGTTGATATAAAACCTAAAAAAATAATTAAAATAAAAAATGAGTTACAATAATAAACTTAATTAATTTAACTCGAAACAATTCTATAAAAATTTCAACAGAGTTTCTCATATATTTCATACTAATCCATCCTGCAAATATGTAAAAAACAACTCACAAAAAATCCACAAAGCTTAATTTCCCATTTTCCATAGAATAGTAATTTAATTAGCATTCATGGCAGAGATTGTGATAATATATCATATTTTGCTCATTATAAGATTAATCTATTAATATAAACCCAAAATAAAATATCATTAAATATTATAGTGATCAAAATAACTCTACTAACATTCATAGAACTCATGGTTTTTAAAAAAAATTATTTTACATTCTATTATATGCAATTATAAATTTTGAGAGATATTAATTATGCATCAGTGTGATGTATATCATTAACAATTAATATGTAAATAATAATTTTTAAATTTAAATTATGAAATATAATCAACATAGAAATATATTATAAAAATAACAGTGTCGTGAGTACAGTCCGATAGACCCTAACACCCTGTTCCTGCCATGTTGGGAAACACTTATCCTCGTTGCTGCACATCCTCATTTACTCTGGGCCGACCGACGATGATAATGGAATTACAATAGGATGTGAACTTTCATTCCCCGTCCCCGCCTCACTAAAAAATTCTCATCCCCGTCCATGCCCATCGTGATAGTTTAATCGACGATTTTTATACAACATAATTGATGATGTTTAAAAATTAAATAAAATATCAATTGGCAAGATTCAGTATAAAATAAATAATTCAAAGTAGGGAGGTTTCTTAATATTTATTTAGGAGATAGAGACTTAGATAAATATTTAATATATCGAAAGCCAGTTAAAATATATTTATTTGGAAAAAATTATTCAATTTTAAACATAAAATAAAGCTAGCTTTAGCATATATTTATGAGATAAAAAAATTTAAGCATTATTTTTCATTTAATTTGTTCTTAAGGTAAATCAGAACCAAATAGAATTAAAAGCTAAAACAGTTTTTACATGTCATTATATTTGAATTTTACACACAAATATCAATTAAGTATCGTAACAAATTATCAATTTTTTAAATCTCATTACATCTGTAGTCATTAATCTATATTAATATTAATTTAATTATATTTTAATTTGACACTAATTTATATATTTGCGGTCAATTTTAATTTTTTTAAATAAAATTTTATGTATTGATAGTATATTTGTTTTAAAGCTATCATCAAGTCGAATAAAATAGAATCACGATTTTTTTTTTCGATTTATAGGTAGAAAATGAAAAAAAAAAAGAGAGAAAATGATAGAGAGAGTATTTAGATATTATGAGATTGTGTAAAATAAAGTATAAATAATCAAATAGAATCTATATACATTAATATTAATATATTATGAAAGAAAAAAATAAAAGAGAGTTGGAATATGGATTAGGAAAGAAAAAAATAAAAAAAGTATTTTAAATGTGAAAACAGATTTACAATATAATAAGAAAGGTTAATTATATCCCCACTACAAATTTTAATTTAGACACCACATGATAATCACACCACCATTAACATATATTTTTAATAAGTACACCACACTTAAATTACAATTTTAACCCTAATTAATGAAAACTAAATTAAAGAAAATGGGATTACAGTGGTGTATGTTTCATCTCTAACTCCCAATGGAATCCTGATTTCATTCCCTCTTTTCTATCATTTTACGAACTTTTTTTTGTTTTTTTTTGCAAATAATGAATTCATATTCCAATGTAAATTAAACAAAATTAGATTATAATGATGTACGTTTCATCTCAACTCCCTAGAAAATCCTCTTTCCCGATCGTTTTACATATTTTTCTTTTCTTCTTCTTCTTTTTTTTAAGAAATTACATACATATGTTTTCTTTGAAGAAATTACATACACATGTTTTCTTATCTTAAAATAATGAAATTCATATTTGCCGGTATACAACGGTGAACGGAAAAGGAAACCAAAATGGTTGGTGGAATTGTATTATCGGGTGGATAGAACAATAATATATATATATTATTGTTGCCCCAATTTTCACCATGGATAGAACGAAATTCATAGATAGACAGACTTGAAGGAAGAGGTTGAATTGGTTGATGGAATCTGGAAAGATAAGGACTCTTTGTGGTGAATTTAACAAATTTTCTTATACATGCGTCGGTTATTTTTTCCTTAAATATTTATTTCTGAAAGTGTGGATAATTAAGTAATTTTGTTTGAGGTCATTTTAGTATATAAAGAAATTAGCTAAAAATGTGGTGTAGCAAGTAGTTTTCGTAGTGTAAATATAATTACTCAATAAGAAAAAGCTTTATTTTCTATATATAGATAGAAGATTATATTACGCAAATTCAATAGGAGGGAAAAATTGATAACGTGTTTAAGTGGGAAAAAATGCTCTTTATAATAATAATAATAATAATAATAATAATAATAATAATAATAATATTTATTCTTTGGTGGGAAACTGTGTGTTTTTACACACACTGGTGGATCAGCCTTTATAGATAGTGATTACCCTTATAAGCTTGATTAATTATGTTTAGGTTGATTGAACCAATTACTTTCATTGAAGATGGTGTTGTAATAATGTAAGATTACTTCCTTTTTTATATCACACGGTTTTCCTTTTATTTGCAATGGTGATGTAATTTTTTCATTGACCGAATTAATATATGTAACTTTCCATTTTTAGTTCACACGTTTCACATCTTTATACTTTACTAAGTAAGTAGCCACTTATATGCTGACTATGAAAATATTAAAAAAGAAAGAAAGAAAGAAAGAAAGAACTTAGGAGGGAAACTGTGAGTAAAAGCATACACTGGAGATCCGGCTTTTTATATTATAAAGATAATAAGTTTCTCCAATATTATTGATGTTAGAGTTGTGCATTTAATGAAATACTGCTTTATTTTTAATTTTAATAAAAATCTAATTGTAAGTTACTAATACGCAGATATTAATGTCTAATATTCTCTATTAACTATGCAATTTATGATGATTTAATATATTTTATTAATAATTGTTCAACAATTTCCAAGGAACATCGAATCGAGTATGTGATATCGAGACGTAGAAAATAACATAATAACACTTCCGTTTATTTTGAAGTTGAATTTTGAAGTTGAAGGGCTTAACGTATCATCAAAACTCAAAAGGCAGTGCAAGGTGGACCAAGGCAAATTTTGAGTCGGTTGCCGGTCCGGCCCAACGACACACTGACTGGCCCAATACCCAACGATAATGAGTACATGACTCGCCATAATAAATTTCGATTCAGAGACAGAAGCCCTATTTCCAGATCCTTCCTTCATTCGGCTTCTACTGGAATCGCGAATCACCGTTCCAATTGAATTGAAGGTATGCATTCATATATATTCTCTCCCCATTGATTTTCTTCTGTAATTGAAATTATTGTTAGTTCTTCTCTTTTCCCCCGTTTTTTGTTGATTGATGCTCCGTGTTGCTCTTTTCGGAGACAGAAACCCTATTTCAAGGTCCTTCCTTCATTCGGCTTCTATCGGAATCACGAATCACCGTTCCAATTGAATTGAAGGTATGCGTTCATATATATTCTCTCATCATTATTTTTCTTCTGTAATTGAAATTATTGTTAGTTCTTCTATTTTTCGTAAATTGTTGCTTTAGCTGTATATTGATTGATGCTCCTTGTTGCTTTTTTCATGTTCAAGCGATGTCGATGAACCTCAATTCCCCCGTGATGATGCTTCCTCAGCCTCAGGTACTGTCTGTTGTTTATTCCATTAGATCAGCTGTTCAAATTTATTCCACACAATTTTCTAATTATTTTATCTCTGTTTAATATTGATTGATTTGCTGTGTAACTTTGTTAAGGATGGATTTCCATGGGTTATTTTGAATTTGGTTGTTGCCATGTTTGGTTTTTTTTTTTTTTAAAATAAGTTCTATTTATTTATTTATCTATCAGTTGTATTCAATTGAAATATTTAAATTTCAGGAAGTGAAAACTCCTCCGGTCCCTGACAGTGGAATGTATTCAACCACGGCCTCTGAAGAATACAAGAGAAAAGCAGCGCCTGATACATTAGCTGCTCCATATGCCAAGAAAAGAGGAACCTCTACTGGACTTACTATAGTATGTACAACTGCTTTTCTTTCGTTTTTCTTGACCGAGTCATTAAATGCCCTTGTTGGTTTTATCATATGAACAACTTAATGTGGTTTCTGATGATTTATTTATATTTTGATTTCTAATGCTCAATTCAGAAAGACAAGACTCCTCCGGAGGTTTCCTCTGAATGTCCTGAAGTATGTACATCTTCTTTTCTTTCTTTTTCATCGAGTGTAGAATGATCAGGTCATTTCCATTAAATACTATCCTGTTATTATGATATTGAACTGTAGAACGGGAGAGGATAGAACAAATGAGAGAAAAGGTAAAACTTTTCTATTGATTTTCAATATGAATATACATAACAATGATATGAATTTATACAGTAGGAAATCATAAAAAAGGAAAGAAAATATTTACAGAATAAAATCACAATCAATCAATAACCTAATTTCTATACCCTATTTAAACGAGCTAATTTTGGGAAGTGTTGATACTCCCCCTCAAGTTGGATCGTAGATATTGATAAGATCCAACTTGTAAACAGAGTGCTCAAAAATTGCTCGAGGTAGTCCCTTCGTAAAGATATCTGCCATTTGTTCCTCAGTAGGGACGTAAGTCAAGCAAACAATTCCATCTTGTACTTTCTCCTTGATGAAGTGCCTATCCACTTCTACGTGTTTAGTTTGATCATGTTGAACCGGGTTCAAAGAAATGCTGATAGCGGCCTTATTATCACAGAATAGTCTAATTGGAAGATTAAGCCCCATTTGTAATTCTTCCAAGAGTTTCTTCAGCCAAAGGCCCTCACAAATGCCATAGGCAACAACACGAAACTCAGCTTCGGCACTGCTCCGAGCTACCACATTTTGTTTCTTGCTTCTCCAAGTTACCAAGTTGCCCCATACAAATGTACAATATCCGGTCGTTGACTTTCGATCTTCTATTGCCCCTGCATAGTCAGCATCTGTGAACACTTCAATACCTTGTTTTCCACCCTTCTTGAACAACAGTCCTCTACCCGGAGAACCCTTGAGATATCTGAGGATTCTGTAAATTGCTTCCAAGTGCGTTTCTTTAGGTGAATGCATGTGTTGACTTACCACACTGACTGCAAAGGCAATGTCAGGCCGTGTGTGAGAGAGATAGATTAATTTCCCAACTAATTTATGATAACCTTCTTTTTCAACATTTTTTCCATTGTCCTCAATTTTCTTGCCAAGTTCGACTGGGGTGTCACTTGGTTTGCATCCGAGCATTCCTGTCTCTGTGAGAAGATCAATGATATACTTCCGCTGTGAAACACTAATCCCCTTTTTGGACCTAGCAATCTCCATGCCAAGAAAATACCGCATTGGTCCTAAGTCCTTTACCTCAAACTCTGTAGCAAGAACAGTTTTTAGTCTCTCCATCTCAATTGAATCATCACCAGTGAGAATTATGTCATCAACATATACAATCAATATAGTTTTCGATCCGTTCACAGTATGCCTAAAAAATAAAGTATGATCGGACTGTCCCTGAGTGTAGCCTTGGGCTTTTATCACCTTCGCAAATCGATCAAACCATGCTCTAGGTGATTGTTTGAGGCCATAGAGAGATTTCTTCAGTTTACACATCTTATTTTCTTCTCCCTTTCTACTGAACCCTGGCGGAATCTTCATAAAGACCTCTTCTTCCAATCTGCCATTGAGAAAAGCATTTTTTATATCAAGCTGTTGAAGTGGCCAGTTTGAATTGACTGCTAATGACAAAAGGACCCTGACAGTGTTTAGCTTTGCCACTGGTGCAAAAGTTTCAGTGTAGTCGACGCCATAGGTTTGAGCGAATCCTTTTGCCACAAGGCGTGCCTTGTAGCGTTCAATAGATCCATCGGCCTTATACTTCACTGTGAACACCCA
This sequence comes from Jasminum sambac, assembly GCA_018223645.1. NCBI lineage: Eukaryota > Viridiplantae > Streptophyta > Magnoliopsida > Lamiales > Oleaceae > Jasminum > Jasminum sambac. Next base: position 16,445,384 of record CP073642.1, read on the forward strand.
TATGCAACCGACAGACTTTTTTCCTCTTGGCGGATCAATTATATCCCATGTATCATTTTTCTCCAGAGATCTCATCTCCTCCATTACGGCTTCTTTCCACTCATGGTGCTTCAATGCCTTTTGAATATCCTTTGGAATGTCTATTTTATCAAGGTTAGAGGTAAAAGCGTGAAACCTGGATGACAGAGCATGATACGAGACAAATTTTGAAATAGGATGACGAGTACATGACCGAGTTGGTTTTCTAAGAGCGATAGGTAAATCATCAACAATAGGAAATTCAGGATTACCTTTGTTGGAAGGAGACTTACAAGAATTTGGAGCTATCACCGGGTCGGACTCTTTTGGTGCTTCGGAGGTGAGGTTTTCTTTGTACTTTTCCTTCGGCCTCCGTGAGTATACAAGTATCTCCTTGCCTTTTTGTTGGTCAGTATCTCATTCTCTGTTCAAGTTCTCTTCTGTAGATGGCATATTAGAATCGGAAGGTACAGTAGGAGTGGTAGTGCTTAGATTGGTTTCTTCGTAGGGTATGTTTTCATACTCAAACAACCTATCTTCACCACTATTTAGATCACATCCAAAAAACCTATCTTCACCTTCACCATCACCACGATTCTCCCCCTGAAGAGAGGTTTGGGAAAAGTAGGGTTGATTTTCGAAGAAAGTGACATCAAGACTAGTAAAGGTTTTCTTTGTGGAAGGATCGTAACATCTGTAGCCTTTCTGAGATGGTGAATACCCAATGAAGACACATTTGAGTGCTCGGGGGTCAAGTTTTCCACGAGCATTTTTGTGAATGTGAATGAAACTAGTACAACCAAACACTTTAAGAGGAAGATCAGATGAGAGACGAGAGTAAGGAAACACTAGTAAGAATTTGTGGATTGGAGTGTCAAAGGAAAGGATTCGGCTAGGCATACGGTTTATAAGATAGACTGAGGTTAATATGGCATCCCCCCAAAACATTTTAGGCATATTTGCCGTAAACATCAAGGCCCTAGCGACATCGAGGATATGTCGATTTTTTCGTTCCGCCACTCCATTTTGTTGCGGGGTATGAACACAAGAACTTTGATGAACTATTCCGTGGTGTTGGAGATAGTTACTCAGTATAGTGTTAAAATATTCAGTGTCGTTGTCAGTTCTTAAAACCTGAATCCGAGTTTGGAATTGAGTTCGGACCATGTTATGGAAGTTGATAAAGGTATCCCGAACTGTTGTTTTGTCTTTTAATAGATACACCCAACAAACGCGAGTGTGATCATCAATAAACGTGACAAACCATGTCGTGAGGGTTCGATTTGGAATACGGGAAGGTCCCCACAAGTCACTATGAATTAGAGCAAACGGTTGAGAGGGTTTATATGGGTGTGCTTGAAATGAAGTGCGATGATGTTTTGCAAGTTCACAAAATTCACATTGTAATTCAAACTTCTCTTTATTCTCAAAAATAGAGGGTAACAATCGTTTTAAATATGAAGAATTGGGATGTCCCAATCTAAAATGCCATAACAGAATATCACTATCCCTAGAGGTAGGAGTTGAACTAAAATTAGCAGCTTGATATTGTGCACTCACGTTGGTGTCGTCAAAGTAGTAGAGCCCCTCACTTTCCTTAGCACTGCCAATCGTCTTCCTCGATGATAGGTCCTGAAACACACACAGAAGATGATGAGAAATTAGCAGAGCATTTGGAGTTTTTGGTTAATTGACTGATAGACAATAAGTTACAAGATAATCTTGGGACATGAAGGACCGACTCAAGAATGATAGAATTGGAAAGTTTAATATTTCCTTTTCCTGCAACGGGTGAGAGGGTTCCATCTGCAATTTTGATTTTTAAATTGCCAGCACAAGGTGAGTATGAGGTAAATAAGTGATAGGAGGTAGTCATATGATCAGTGGTGCCTGAGTCAATGATCCAAGGAGTTACAGTTCTAGAGACATTTAGCGCCTTCAGAAAATTACCTCTTTGAGCTAAAGAACTAGACGGGGCATATGGGGACTGACCGGAGGAATGGAAATTAGCAAACATTTTGTATAGTTGTTCCACTTGCTCGGCATTGAAGACTCCATGAGGCACATCTGTTGGTTTTTCAGCAGGATTAGCAGTAGCCTGATAACTGTTACGATTCTTGTTCTGTTTTGATTTCCAGTCTGCAGGTTTGCCATGAATTTCCCAACAAGTGTCTTTTGTGTGACCATTTTTCCAACAGTGTTCACACCAGGGACGTCTTTTTTGTTGGTTGTAATTTGAGCTGGTAGGTCCACGTGAAGCAAGAGCCATTCCGTCTGGCCCATTAGGCCCATTAGATGCTCCAGTCACGTTGGGCCCATTAAAGGAGTAATTGAGCTGGGCCGAGCCATTCCCGTCACGCAAACTTGTTAGGGCCGAGCCATTCCCGTCACGCGTACTTGCTTCTACTTTCAACATCACTCGGCGTCGCTGTTCTTCACGCCGGACCTCCGAGAACACATCGCGGGTGGAAGGGAGTGGTCGCCGACCGAGAACGCGACCTTTCACGTCGTCGAATTCTTGGTTGAGACCTGCAAGAAATTCGAACACCCTTTCTGACTCAAGCTTTTTCTTGTACCGTGCGCTGTCATCGGAGGAGTCCCCACGTCTCGTCGATGCTAAGGTCAAGTTCCTGCCATAAACCCACCATCTCCGTATAGTACTCGGTCACGTCCTTGTCTCCTTGGCTCATCCGCCATAGACATGTTTTAATTTCGAAGATCTGGGCATAATCTTCACTGTCGGAGTACGTCTGATGAATGGCGTCCCACACCGCCTTGGCTGTGGGTAGGAACAGATAAGTATGTCTGATGAATGGCGTCCCACACCGCCTTGGCCGTGGGTAGGAACAGATAAGTTTTCCCAATTTCTACCTTCATCGAGTTCACAAGCCACGCTGTGATCATGGAATTTTCAGATTCCCATTTCTCCAGAGCCACCGTGTTGGTTGTATCTGGGCGTGAGATTTCTCCAGTGAGGTAACCTATCTTCCCTTTTCCTCGTAATATCAATTTCACAGATTGAGCCCATTCCCGGAAATTTTTTCCGTTGAATTTTTCAACGGTGATTTGGAAGGGAGAATTATCGAAGTTTCCTATGTTCTGCATATTGGGTGACCCCTCTGTCTTGTTATCAGAAGTGGTCGAGTTTTCTTCTAGGTTTTCCATGGCTCTGATACCATGTAGAACGGGAGAGGATAGAACAAATGAGAGAAAAGGTAAAACTTTTCTATTGATTTTCAATATGAATATACATAACAATGATATGAATTTATACAGTAGGAAATCATAAAAAAGGAAAGAAAATATTTACAAAATAAAATCACAATCAATCAATAACCTAATTTCTATACCCTATTTAAACGAGCTAATTTTGGGAAGTGTTGATATGAACAAACTAATTGGATTAGCAAGATGCTCGATGCTTTTCCAATTGTTACTTTAATTGGGCACTAGAATGATAATGATAAAGATGTTCTTCAGGAGTTGGATTCCCCTGAGTCTGACGAAGAAAGTGACACGACGGATGAGAAGGAGGAGTTGCTTGAACCTTATTTTACCACGGGTGACAAAGTGGAGGCGATTGTTGATTTTACTACTCATCCTGGTGATTTGGAGGTAGAGTCACAAGTATATTAGTGCTGATTTGAAAATAAAAAACGTGTGCCTTAAAATGTTTCCACCCTTTCATACATTATTATTATTATTAGGGAATTTGGCGTAAATGGTCAGGAAAAAAATAGGTTAGTCTTGCGTTTGGTCCCAAAAAAAAAAAAATAAGCATAAATGGTCAGGAAAAAATTAGGAAGTTCTTGCGTTTGGTGGATTGGATGATTTAGTCAATTTTATAGTTAAACTTTTCAAATAGTCTTTATTTTGTCGCTTTTGTGAGCTCTAAATTGTTATGATAAATTGCATAGAAAGGCCACAACTTTTGAAAGTTATTAAATCAAGTCCTAAAATCCAATTTGTTTATATTAGTTCAAAATTTTAATTAAATTATACAATTTTATTTTTATCTTTTATGGGAGAGAATTTTGTCCATAATTACGTTTGTCTAATTAATTTGATACTAATTAGATAATTTTATCAAAAACTTTCAACGTAATAGGATTTCTTTACGTTACTTTACATTTCAAAATTTTCAACGTAAATTTAATTATTGTTCATAAATAATATTTTATTAGGAATATATTCTTGTAAAAAATATCTAGAATCTGAAAGAATTAATAAAATCGAATCGGAAAATTAAAAATTCGTTTGCAATAAGCTATATCTTTCTTGTAATAACTCTTTTTATCAATAAAATTTATTTACGAGCTTGAATTTTCGAATCAGGGTATGTTTTAAAAATGGAAAAAAAGAAATTAAAAAACCGAAAAAGAAAAAACCCCTACCGCCTACCCCCCCAAACCACCACCAAGACCCATTCGTGGTGGTGGTGGTTTCGAACCACCACCATCGTGGTGGTTCGAAACCACCACCAGTGGTGGTTCGAAACCACAGACTGCTGGTTCGAAACCACCACATCCGTGGTTTCAACCACCACGAATCACTGCGTGGTGGTTTGACCACCAGATGTGTGGTGGTTTGAACCACCACGGTGGTGGTTCGAACCACCACCACCACCAGAATGGTGCCGTGGTGGTTTAGTGCGGGTGGGTAGGGTAGGTTTTTCTTTTTTGGTTTTAATTTCTTTTTCCATTTTTAAAACATACTGATTCAAAATTCAAGCTCGTGAAATAAATTTTATTGATAAAAAGAGTTATTACAAGAAAGATATAGGCTTATTGCAACGAATTTTTAATTTTCTGATTCGATTTTATTAATTCTTGTATTCTAGATATTTTTTACAGTAATATATTCCTAATAAAATATTATTTATGAACAATAATTAAATTTACGTTGAAAATTTTGAAATGTTAAAGTAACGTAAAGAAATCCTATTACGTTGAAAGTTTATGGACAAAATTCTCTCCCATAAAAAGATAAAAAAATAAAATTGTATAATTTAATTAAAATTTTGAACTAATATAAACAAATTGGATTTTTTAGGACTTGATTTAATAACTTTCAAAAGTTGTGGCCTTTCTATGCAATTTATCATAACAATTTAGAGTTCACAAAAGGACAAAATAGCACTATTTGAAAAAGTTAACGGAGAAAATGGACGGAAATCATCCAATTGGACCAAACGTGCAACTTCCTAATTTTTTCTGGACCATTTGCGCTACTTTTTTTTTTTTTGGGACCAAACGTGCACTAACCTATTTTTTTCTGGACCATTTGCGCCAAATTCCCTTATTATTATTATATTATTATTATTATATTATTATTTTCAATGATATAACCAGCCTTTGCGTGCGGCGTTTGCTAAGAGTTATGGCGCTGGTCCAGACTCATATAAGAAGCAATTTAAAAATGTAAGTGATACACTGTAATGAGCAAGCAATTTTGACAATTACATTTTCATCAGAATACTATGTTCTTACTCAAGTTTCAAGTTGCTGTTTGTGTCTTGCATTTCTCCGTGTTAGTTATTGGCTCTCTTAGTCGTTCTTCTTGATTCTCCTTGTGAAGCTTTTTTAATTAATAATGGCACATGCTACTTTTAGCTTCGTATGATCCCCTCTCGTGTATCTTGCTCATTCATTTCTTTGTTTGCCTTTTTTTGTTTTTTTAATGATTATCATCATGTTGGCAAATTTTTTTTTTGTTAAAATCTAAACCATTCTTTAGTATTTAATGGTGTGCCTGATAGCTTCATATATAGCTTCATATATAAATATGAGTTCTTGTGCTTATTTTATTGCAGGCTGTGCAAGTGCAACAAGCATGTGAACAAAGAGCTATGGAGGGTTGTGATTTTTTGCGTGTGCAAATTGCATTCCATAAAAATGGCCAATGGTTTTCAAGTGCTCAATTTTTTGGAAAAATATAAAAATTGTTCACTTCTAGATTGGCTGGTGCACGGCGTTGCTCGTTTTTAGAAGATGTTGTGAACTTGGTATCAAGTCATATTTGGTGCTACATGATCCGTTTGTTTTGATTTCTAATGTTATCCGTTTGTTTTGATCTGTTGCACTGAGATTTGGGGGGCATTATGGACAAGTCTCTTTTAACAGTTTTCTCACTATTGGTGATGATCACACGAGAGCAACCTGGACTTTCCTTCTCAAACATTAGACCCAGGCGCTTGCAACCATTAAAACCTGTTACAACTTCATTCACGCGTAGTTTTAGAAGGCCGTTACATGCATCGGCAGTGATAGGGAGGCAAATCAGAGCTTTAGAGTTTTCTTTTAGAAAAAGGCACCTTCCGCCGGAACTCTTGCCGTTGGAGATTGATCTAATTTGCTTGAAGAATACTGAATTCGTAGAAATTTTAGTCTGCTTTTACTAGGAGGGAATATTTGTATTTGATTCAACCTATTCATTAGCTTAATGTGTGTGTCAAATTCTAATTGATCTAATTTGCTTGAAGAATACTGAATTCGCGGAAATTTCAGTTTGATTTTACTAGGGCTGAATTTTGGTATTTGGTTCAATCTATTTGATTATGTGGAACGTCAATTCCTAGATGCTTCATTTTACATACCCCAACATCCCATTTCCCCTTCTAGGCAACAATTATCCTTGCCCCGATCCATCTTCATTTAATCGAAATCAAGCGAGGACGATATAAAATTACAAGTAGGATGGGACTTCAATTCCCCCTCCGCATCCTTTTAGAAAATTCTCATCCATGTCAACGTCCAATCGTGATCGTTTAATGAGACTTTTGTTCGTACTTTTTAAATATATATATATATATATATATATATATATATATAGTAATGACATTTATTTCAATAAATACCTTCTAAATATATTAAACACATATATTAACATATTCAATTCAATATAAACTCGTCGATTTTATATATTCACTATAGTCAAATATTTTTAGTTAGACCCATCAATTTTGATATTTATATTAAACTAATATTTTCACCCGTGCGTTGCACGGGAAGTGATATTTCTATTAAATAATTACATTCCTTTTTTTAAAAAAATCAAGAACAAAATCTATATGATTCTGTAAACAAATTGACAAAGTTTTTCCTCTATTTTGAAAAAATTAGCACTATTAATATGCATAGCATAAGTTCCAAAATTTCAAAATAACATGACTATACACTGTCCACAACCTTATCAGTGATAACAGCACTCCCAATACAATCATATGCATTTGCTTTTCACGATACAAACAACACATAAAGTACACAAACAAAATCATTTTAAAAAGCAATCTAATTCACCCATGTCTCACAAAACATCTCTCATTCATTACCTATTCCATCCTCCCAAAACCTTCATTGGTTTGCTCCACTGATCTCCTCTCCCACACGACCGATCGACATAGAAGAAACAACATTATCGGTGAATGAAGTCCATAAAATCTTGGTAGTGCAAATATGAGACAAGTACAATCATAAACCAGAGAGACGATATAATTTTCATTTAGCAAATATAAGGCTTTGTAGAGATAAGAGCATACCAAATGGGATTGAAGTGGATTATTATACTATAGGTTGCTAGAAATGTTTTTGTAAACAAAATTTGTAGTGGCGTTCGTGGGACGTCCATCCTCGTCGCAAACCATGAATTTCAATTCCTTCCTATTCGTGACCCTTGAAACTGCTAGATAGAGTTGCATGTGGATGAAGACTTGCCAAGCAAACTTTGATTCGTGGTATTTGATGAGTTATGAACTCCACTGTTTTTAGAAGCAATGCTATGAACCCATCTCTTGATCCACTTGCAACGCCAACTTCCGTTATTCACGAAACTATTTTTAAAAGTAATTTTTCACGTACGAACAACAATGTGTACATAAGGGAAAGGGAGGGATTATGGTGGATAAAAGAGATAAAATTAAAAACAATTCTCCCCGGAAAAAAAAAACCACTTACCATTAATAACATCACCTAACGATGTTCAAGCACTCGGTGCTGACGATCCATCAAATATACCACAGATCTAGGTGACATTAGAATTATTATTGTTCTCAAATACATGTGATCTCTTTGAATGTGATCTATTGTTTTGAGCCATGCGAAGATGCATTTGAGTAAATGACAGTAGTGGTTTGGCTAATATAATTGCAAAAGTTCAAAAAAATTTTCATACCAGTTTCATCTTGGGTCCATTCCCGTGCATTTGAGATAATTCCCGACATTGTCAATTTTTTCAACTTGAGTGCGTTCTGTTAGCATTGAATAACAATTTCACCATGTATTTTAATTTACGCCGGATAAAAAAATCCCAATAATAAAGATACATAAGAATACTCTACATGAGATATTTTTAACATTGCAATTCTATATGAATGATAATAAGATAACAATAGTTCTATATGCTTTCTATTAGTTATTATCCATCTAAGTCAATATTATATATGGCAATATTAAAAATAGAAATTTAATTATTGAATTTCCATCTATTTAATTAATTGCGATTAAAACTACTATTAAATTTAAGCTGAAATTATCTGGTGGGTGCACTGTCGTGTACACCTTGATGAGTAACATATAATTTATGTAAATTTAAGATTGCGATAAAGTTGAACTATCTAACTCAAACTTTGTTACTTCTCACTGGTTCATCCTTTAATCTTTAACATCTATTACCTTTAATTATTTTTAACTAACAACTACTATTACAATTTTTGTTAAAAACATTGTAGATAAGTGTATGTAAAACCCAAAAAGTAGAAGAACTCGAATAAAAAATAATAATTAGATTCAAAAAGTCGAGGCAATGGAATGGATGGGGGAAACAATAGGCTTTCTTGCAAGAAAAACAACAAAAAAAAATAAAAATAAATAAATAAAGTAAACACCAACAGTCAACTTTTATATATTATATTATATTATATATTATTATGTTGATATATAGATATTGCTTGTTTGTCCGTATGGCCTTGGCTTTTCTAATTTCCAACAGATGCAGAGGGACAGAGGTGGTCCTGTAATGAGGCAGTCGCCTCAGGCCCAACTCTTCAGGGGGCCCATTTTAATTCTTTATAATTGATGTCTATTATATATATTTTTTTAAATTGAAGGGTCCACTTTTGAATTCAACTAAATTTTAAGGCCCAATTTTAAGAGTAACAAGAAAATAATTCAAGTATTCAATCCAAACTTTTATGCCTATTTTTTGTTTGACAAATTTAGGCCCATTTTTTAGCAATATCCATTCAAATATTTAGGCAATTTTCAAGTTTAATAAAAGAACAAATAGAAAAAAAAAAGGGAACAATTGCAAACCCAAAAAGGGAACAATTGCAAACCCAAAAAAGGAGAGAGCAACGACTTGCGGACTCTGCACTCACGCTTCGGCGTTGGCGCTCTGGCTAAGTTTTTCATATTCTTTGTTAGCTTATTACTGCGCATTTGACTAATTATTATTATAACCATAGTTGAGTCTCGTATCTTGTTTTATATTAGCTTTACGGAAAGAAATAAATAAATAGAAGGGCCCATTTTTGAATGTTCGCCTCAGGCCCAGCAACCTACAGGACCGTCCCTGCAGAGAGAAACCATGCTTATAACAACATATGATGGTTAAACCATTTACCTATTTTTTAAAAACAGTTTTAAGTTAGGCAAACTTGAAGCATCCTCGTTGAACATATAACGGTAGGCTCAAAGCCTCAAAGGTCAAAACTCACTAATGAATTTCTTAATAATCTAATGGAGAAAATAATTCGATAATTAAACCATTTACTTAATGATGTCTTGGTTTTACTTATCTACTTTTAAGACAAGTCTATAAGAAATTTAGCTACTATTGCTAGGTTAAACTTGGATATCTACAATGTCACCAACTCAAGCAAACTCTTAAATGATGACCACTTGATATGGTAACACCCTAATTTAAAATCAATGTTTAGATTAGACCATAAATGTCTTATATATGATAATAATAGAAGCTATAAATTGATAGGTTATTTCATAAAACCACTATATCACTAATTATTGTTAAATCGTGAGAGTATATTATTGCACAATAAAATGAAAATCACGTCCATCTCGAATTAACCACAGCCCCAATTCTAAACCATAAATAAATTATATAGTACAACATGATGAACAAAATTGTTCTTATAAAATATTATTTCGCATTGCTAGTAGAAATGACAAATGCATGGAAGAAAGATTTGGAAATCAAAATTAATTAATAATAAAACAAATAAATTTATTTTCTTATACCAATGTGAGGAATATAAGAAAAGAAATATAGTCGTTCTAATCAATATTAGAATGCAACATGGATAAGAGATCAATTTACTGTTTGTGTTAAAAATAGTGAAAACTTGTGTTGATAAGCCCATTTTTAGTTTCCTTCAATTGATTGTTTGTTTTCCTCTCCTTGATAATGATTTCGATTTACTCGCTCTGATAATAAGATTTTGACAGAGAGAAATCACCATCTTCCTTGAGTTCCTCTTCAATTACCACTAGTACACAAGTGACATTAGGTGACGCCCATTAGGTGGCATTTTCATTGAAACCGCCACCATTGATGCTCGGAATTAAGAAAGGGTGGTGGTTATAGCAAAAATCCGCCACCCTAAACCAACGTTAAAAAAAAAAAAAAAAGAACAACGGGTGGCGGTTGTGTAAAACAACCGCCACCTAAGATAATTCGGGTGGCGGTTGTTAACAACCGCCACCTACCAAAAAAAAAAAAAAATTAGTACATTGTGGCGGTTGTGTTAACAAGCAACGTAAAAAAAAAAAATTAGTACATCCATGCTTTTTTATTTTTATTATTAAAATACTTTTGGGTGGCGGTTTTTTGCTACAACCGCCACCATTTCCCTTTAAATATTCTACCAACTCATCAGATCTGGTATTAATTTTTCGAAATTTCTTCAAATATTCATGGTTTGAAATCAGATTTAAGTGCAATTTCTTCACAAATTGATGCCATAATTTAAGATAAGATTCTTTGATCTTTTGATCATGTAAATCTCGTTTATTTTTGTATAATTAATTGGTTAATATAATTTTTTTCGAGTTTTTGAGCATGTAAACTTTAAATGGCCATAACTTTTGCATACGATGTCCGTTTTCAAATTTACGAGTACATTCCGGAATCGTCACGACGAGATCTACGACACTCACGCTATCGTCGTGACCCCATGTTTCAGGCCGATCTGAGGTCATCTAAGGCCTCAAAACGCAATTTTTAGCTTTTCATCTTATAATTTTGTGTTTTTATTCTTAGATTGTTCATTTTGTTGTAATTGGATGTGATTGGTTTTGAATAAAAATTATTTCGTGTGTTTTGAATAAAAATTATTTTGTGTGTTCTTAGATTGTTCATTCTGCTCATTCGCTCATATCATAAAAAAAAAAAAAGTGGACTTTGGGTGGCGGTTTTGCACTAGAACCGCCACCAGTCTTTTTAAACTTAGGTGGCGGTTGTGTCCAACAAGCCACTCCTAAGTCCTTTTAAAAAGCACTTGGCGGTTGTAACAACCGCCAGCTATTTTGGGTGGCGTTTTTCAACCGCCACCTTTGTCGACTTTGGGTGTCGCTGGTTTGGGTGGCGATAAAAAAAACGCCACCCTAAGTGTAAAACAACCGCCACCTAAGCTCAATTTTGTACTAGTGTACCTTCAACTTTTATTATATCACGTATCTCCTTCCTCAAATCATATTTTTCGTTACCTCAACACTAGATAGCACCTCTCATGCTCCTTATTTGAAGCTCCAATGTGTGCCTTTGGTCAAGTTTTTCTTTAAGTCCAATGATCTTTGCATGAAATAATACCATTTTTTTTCTTTTTATCTACTAATACATCCTTACTTGCAAATTATAGGAAATCACATTTTGAGATAAATGTAGAAAAAGTGATTGAGCCTCTTCAAATAATGACCAATGACTAATTCCATTGCATACAACAATCAGCAACCAGCATAACTATACGGTGCCGCCAACATAGTTTTCAACCAAATACATGCGAGACATTCCTATTTCGAAGACCACCCAATCGAGCTGCCTACCACATTCCTCCTTCGGTTATTATAAAGAGCACTACGAAAGAATAGCTTGAATCAGTTCAGGAAATTTGACAGCTTACTGGATAAGTAATCAAAGAAAAGATTATTGGGTGATTGTCAGATTAACATTCACATCTTTGGATTATGAAACCAAGCGAAATAAAAGATTCTAGTGGAATTAATTAACAATAATAACAAACATTTACTAGGCAGATTGAATAAACATTTACTAGGAATTAATTAAGAATAAACCTGTCCTTCATAACTTGCAACTAGTATCATGAATTACAACTATAATAAACAAAAATTGGGCAATGGGCAGAAACACTCGAGATGGAAACTTGGACAGCTTATAAAGCTTTATGTGCTAAAACTCGTTCTTCCAGTTGGGATCTTAGCTTCATAAATTTAGACAAATCACACAATTGAAACAACAAATTTAAGGCAGGGACTTCTGCCACACACTAGAACAAATAACTTCCCCCGAATTGAAAAGTCAGCCGTATTGTGTGTCACATTCCTAATATTTTATCTCATATCACGTGGACTAATAATATATTTTTTTTGCAAAAGAAACAAATCTGTATCGATGATAAGAATTAGATGGAAGTAAAGTCAGGAACCTAAAAAATAAAGGTTCCTGTTACACCTGAACAAAACTTGTTACACCTGAACAAAACTGGTTACAACAAATTTCTCCATTCCCTACTCTTTAAGTTCAAGGAAAGAAAGACCATCAAACTTTTTGGTTCTAAACACCCCAGAATCTAACTTTCTCCCACAATTTCTCTGCTGATTCTTCTTTATCTTAAAAGATTCTCTTATTCCTTTCTAACCAAACATCCCATAAAACTGCAAGGATGGCTGTGGTCCACATCTTTGATAACTTCTTCCCTCCCTTCATCTAGCAAGCTAACAGCAAGGGTGGTTGACTAAGGGTGTGTTTGATAGGATTAGGAAAGGAATTAGGAAGCGTTTTCTGGAAAAGCAGATTCCTACATTTCGCTTGATTGAGTTTTCCAGGAAAATTATGATTTTTGTGCTTTAAACGTTTGTATCTGGAAAACGTTTTCCTGGAAAAAACCAATCAAACACCCAAAGCTGGAAAAAATGGCTGGAAAACTCGTTTTCCAGGAAAACTTTTGTGCAATATAAACATTTTCCCGGAAAATGTCAAATCAAGGAAATCATTTTCCAACTTGTGTGTTTGATTGCATTTGTTTTCCGGGAATTCGTTTTCCAGGTACAAGTCCTTAAAGCACAAAAACAATGATTTTCCTGGAAAACTCAATCCAAGAAAAGGGTGGGAATCGGTTTTCCGGGAATTCATTTTCCGGGAATTCCTTTTCCTGGAATCGTATCAAACACACCCTAATAGTATATCAATGTCATTCCTACCCCAATTAACCAAAACATCCACTACTACATGCCCTACAATAAAATTGCAATTTGTCAAATTGACAATCCATGCAATAAAATTTTTGAACTAAATTTACAAGTCAAAGAATAGTATAAAATATTAACCTTAGTTAGAAAAAATGACTACATTAATAGACTACTGCAAAGAATCAAACGTACCCTAAATTCCAAGGTAATCATACAACTATACAAGTTTAAAGTGATAGCTGATAGCATACAATGTTTTTTTCATTCACTTCAGGAATACCTCCATTGATAAACTCCTGAACGAACCCAACTTACATTACACACAAAAATGCGACCTAAATCCTAATCCAAACAATACAGCAAAAAGTTGAAGGTTGAGCATAACAAGATCAACCCAGAATTGCAACAAGCATGAAGTAATAATTTATAAAGTTTTCGAAATATTGAAATGATGATTTAGAAAGAAATTTTTTAACAAAATTAGGAATCGACTATTTCAGAAACACAGAGAGGAGAGAGAGAGTTCTCATATTTATGCCAAAAAAGGTAGGGAAACTTTGGATTTGGGAAACTATTGAAAATGGATGGTGAAGAGCTACCTGGAAGAATTCGCATCGAATTTTACTGTTTGAATATGAAGACAGACGTTATAAACAGTGTAGATAACAAATTTCAGGGCTACCCAAAATCTGCAATAAATAAATTTGTTTCAAAAAAAAAAAAAAAACTGTAATAAGTATCTAAAAGAAAAATGTTTCAGCAATCTATTACCTGGCCAAATGGGTATACAACACATACCATCCAGTGGCATTTTGACCTTCATTTTCAATGGGATAGTTATTGAACCAAGTACTGCAAATTTCCAAATTATATCCCAATCACATGTGATCACATTAATCTGTAGGATTAGGTAAATGAATCGAATCAAGAAGCCAAAAGCAGAAGAAATACAGTTGCTTGATTACTTAAAATACAAGTTAATGCAGCTACGCAAGAAAAATAATTATCAATACATAAGCCCATATTGCATTATGAGAAGCTCCTACAAGGTCACAAACTTGAGCTAGATCATAGACATCAACAATTTTTGCGCTCAGATGTAAACCCCGAGAATATGAACTCAAACTAAGGAAAAAAAGATATACTCTACAGGTCTTGGCTAATGAGAGAAAAAGCTTTAAAACTAAATTGGGCTCTGAGGAGTTCGCCTGGCGCAAATGAAATGCCAACAATATAAAACAAAGGAAAACTGTCTATTCAAGAAAGGCCTCTGTTTTGAATTTGAATATGAAAAGTCAATAAAAGAACATTAGAAATAATAATAGTAATAAAGAGAGAGAAGATTGATGTTACATATCACCACCTATCAGTAGTCAAAAAGTAGAAAATTAACTTGGGGTGTTAAACCACTTCATTTGAAGGAAGCTCTGGCTCCCTATTGTCTCTCCAATATTCAATTCTTTATTTTCAGTATTACGAAGCTCTGGCTCCCCATCGTCCCTCCAATATTCAATTCTTTCTTTTCAGTTTGGAGGTAGATTTCTATTTTAAAAAGGAAAACAAAAAAGCTCGCCAACCATTCCAGGTAACAAACAAAATATCCTAAAAGCGGTTGGGGCAGATAAAAAAAAAAGGTCCAGAATGACGATGCTAAAGCTGAGTTTTTTTTTTTATAAGAAACTGCACATTTTATAGATCAAAATATATCCAAAACAAGGTTACAAAATAATAGAGTGGATGAGCCATCCACTAAGCAAAATAATGACATCTGTCAAGAAGTTAAAATCTAAGTGAATACAGCTACTAGTCATTTAACGTGTTAGAGTACAGTAAACTATACGGATCTATACGAAACAAAGAATTCTCCAAATCGTTGAACTATCCAGCTGCTCTTGCCCATAATCCAGTGGAAAACAACGATGCTAAAGCTTAGTTTACAAGGGGCCATTCACACACCTGGCACCTTGCGGCATAAAATGCAATTAAGTCAAGGCATAAGCCTTGAAAGAAGGGCACAAAGTGTAAGTTAGCCGTGAATGAAGGCCTTGCACAAGGCATGCCTCAAGGTATAAGCCTCGCACATTTTTAAAAACTCTTTACTTAGTTGGATAATTACTATGCTTGAAGAAGCGCTCCGAATTAATGAAGTTCTTTTCTGGAATTCGAATTACACAAAAATACAAACCTATAATGATATACATTAGGTGGATTAGATAAAACAGAGTTGATTTATAGAAGACAATGAAAGAAAGAAGAAAATATGTTACAATGGAAATATTTTACAACGGAAATAGAAGTACCATGCTGATACATACATACGGCCATGATACAAAAAGATCTCTCAAGAGCACACGAATAGCGATGCTCAATGACCTGCAACTATCAGCAGCATCAAGTTTAGAAACTGACACTTTCTCAAATATTAAACTCAAGAAATAGACACATACCGTGTTTGAACTGAAATTAGAAATACAAAATAAAACTTTAAATTAAATTATACCTCATCTCAGAATCGGAAAAGATTAAAGGCTGTTTGCAGTGGCCCTGGTTTCAGATGAACTGTAGGTTCTTGTTTATCCACATTCCTCCTTCGGTTATTAGAAAGAGCACTACGAAAGAATAGCTTGAATCAGTTCAGGAAATTTGACAGCTTACTGGATAAGTAATCAAAGAAAAGATTATTGGGTGATTGTCAGATTAACATTCACATCTTTGGATTATGAAACCAAGCGAAATAAAAGATTCTAGTGGAAGTAATTAAGAATAATAACAAACATTTACTAGGCAGATTGAAGCCAGAATAGGATGGCCAAACATCATAACACCAACAGGAATGCGAAATGTGATGATAAATTATAAAATTTCAGGGCTTTGGGAAACTAGAACCATCATTTCTTATAATTTTTTGTTATTTGTCGTTAAAGTAAGTCATAAACCTGTCCTTCGTAACTCGCAACTGGTATCATGAATTACAACTATAATAAACAAAAATTGGGCAATGGGCAGAAACACTCGAGATGGAAACTTGGACAGCTTATAAAGCTTTACATGCTAAAACTCGTTCTTCCAGTTGGGATCTTAGCTTCATAAATTTAGACAAATCACATAATTCAAACAACAAATTTAAGGTAGGGACTTCTGCCACACACTAGAACAAATAACTTCCCCAGAATAGAAAAGTCAGCCGTATTGTGTGTCACATTCCTAATGTTTTCTCTCATATCAGGTGGACTAATAGTATATTTTTTTGCAAAAGAAACAAATCTGTATCGATGATAAGAATTGCATGCAAGCAAAGTCAGGAACCTAAAAAATAAAGGTTCGTGTTACACCCGAACAAAACTGGTTACAACAAGTTTCTCCGTTCCCTACTCTTTAAGATCAAGGAAAGAAAGAACATCAAACTTTTTGGTTCTAAAAACCCCAAAATCTCACTTTCTCCCACAATTTCTCTCCTGATTCTTCTTTATCTTCAGAGATTCTCTTATTCCTTTCTAACCAAACAGCCCAAAAAATTGCAAGGATGGCTGTGGTCCACATCTTTGGTAACCTCTGCCTCCCTTCATCTTGCAAGCTAACAGAAGGATGGTTGACTAACAGTATATCAATGTCATTCCTACCCCCATTAACCAAAACATCCACTACTACAGGCCCTACAATAGAATTGCAATTTGTAAAATTGACAATCCATGCAATAAAATTTTTGAACTAAATGTACAAGTCAAAGAATAGTATAAAATATTAACCTTAGTTAGAAAAACGACTACATTAATAGGACTACTGCAAAGAATCAAACCTACCTTAAATTCCACGGTAAACATGCAAGTATACAAGTTTAAAGTGATAGCTGATAGCATACAATGTATTTTGCATTCACTTAAGGAACACCTCCATTGATAAACTCCTGAATGAATCAAACTTCCATTACACACAAAAATGCGACCTAAATCCTAATCCAAACAATACAGCAAAAAGTTGAGGTTGAGCATGACAAGATCAACCCAGAATTGCAACAAGCATGAAGTAATAATTTATAAAGTTTTCGAAATATTGAAATGATGATTTAGAAAGAAATTTTTTAACCAAATTAGGAATCGACTATTTCACACACACACACACACACCCCCACACACACACACACACACAGAGAGGAGTTCTCATATTTTCGCCAAAAAAGGTAGGGCAAACTTTGGATTTGGGAAACTATTGAAAATGGATAGCGAAGAGCTACCTGGAAGAATTCGCATTGAATTTTACTTTTTCAATATGAAGACAGACCTGGCAAACAGTGTAGATAACAAATTTCAGGCTACCAAAAATCTGTAATAAATAAATTTGTTTCAAAAAAAACAAAAAACAAAAAAACTGCAATAAATATCCAAAAGAACAAAATTTGAGCAATCCATTACCTGGCAAAATGGGTATCCAACACATACCATCCAGTGGCATTTTGACCTTCATTTTCAATGGGATAGTTATTGAACCAAGTACTGCACTTTTCCAAAATTATATCCCAATCATATGTGATCACATTAATCTGTAGGATTAGGTAAATGAATTGAATCAAGAAGCCAAAAGTAGAAGAAATACAGTTGCTTGATTACTTAAAATACAAGTTAATGCAGCTACACAAGAAAAATAATTATCAATACATATAAGTCCATATCGCATTATGAGAAGCTCCTACAAGGTCACAAACTTGAGCTAGAGCATAGATATCAACAATTTTTGGGCTCAGATGTCAACCCCGAGAATATGAGCTCAAACTAAGGAAAAAAAGATATACTCTACAAGGTCACAAACTTGAGCTAGAGCATAGATATCAACAATTTTTGGGCTCAGATGTCAACCCCGAGAATATGAGCTCAAACTAAGGAAAAAAAAGATATACTCTACAGGTCTTGGCTAATGAGAAACAAAGCTTTAAACTAAATTGGGCTCTGAGCCAAGAATATAAAACAAATGAAAATTGTCTATTCAAGAAAGGCCTCTGTTTTGAATTTGAATATGAAAAGTCAATAAAAGAACATTAGAAAAAATAACAATAATAAAAAAGAGAGAAGATTGATGTTACATATCACCTCCTATCGGTAGTCAAAAAGTAGAAAATTAACTTGCTGTGTTAAACCACTTAATTTGAAGGAAGCTCTGGCTCCCTATTGTCTCTCCAATATTCAATTCTTTATTTTCAGTATTACGAACCTCTAGCTCCCCATCGTCTCTCCAATATTCAATTCTTTCTTTTCAGTGTTGGCATAGATTTATATTTTAAAAAGGAAAACCAAAAAGCTCGTCAAACATTCCATGTCACAAAGAAAATATCATAAAAGAGGCTAGGGCAGATAAAAAGGGTCTAGAATGACAGGGCTAAGGCTTCGTTTACAAGGGGCCATTCACACACCTTGGGGCACAAAATGCACTTATGTCAAGGCATAGGCCTCGAAAGAAGGGCAGCAAGTGTAAGTTAGCTGTGAATGAAGGCCTTGCACAAGGCATGCCTCAAGTCATAAGCCTCGCACATTTTGAAAAACTCTTTACTCAGTTGGAGAATTACTATGCTTGAAGAAGCGTTCCGAATTAATGCAGTTCTTTTCTGGAATTCAAATTGCACAAAAATACAAAGCATTATTGATATACATTAGGTGGATTCGATAAAACATGGTTGATTTATAGAAGACAATGAAAGAAAGAAGAAAATAAAGGTTTGGCTACTTAGGCTAAAAAAGAAAAGAAATGGTAAAATGTGCTAGCAAATGATGGTGAACCCGCACAATAAGATACAGATAGCGAGTTATAAGTATCAAGACATAACCACTTCTGTGGAAGCTCAAAAATGGAAAGAATATAACCACCTCTACGGGAAGCTCATCAACAGGAAAATTGAACTCCTCTCCCCACATAGGATTTCTTGACCCTCGAACCATTTAACTGCAGCAATCATCGACCATTGAAATACATGTAAATATATCACAATAAAATAAGGTATTTGGGTACCATTTAGAGAACAGTTTAGTATACAAGAAAATTATTAAAATGTCTTATGTGATGTCCAAGCAATATAAAAAATGCAACTGCTACATGATTCTTATCACTTTCGGTAAACTGCTCATTCAAAAACAGTAGCAGATGGTCATGGACTCAAAATGATATCTTGAAAACAATTTATCGAACTCCTATTTGTGAGGGACACACTGATGAATGGTGGAATTTCATACGGTTTATGGTTTTGAGGATAACAGAGCTGATTGTGTGAAATATTTTGAACACTGCGAATGATCAGATAGTACACCACAGATATTATCGAAATTCAGTTTTATTTTTTGAAAAGATAAAAGCAAATTAGATGAAATCACCTGAAGCGTTTCTCCTCACCACAAGTGACAATTGCATAGGGATCTGATGTGCCTTTCATACTAGCACGGATTAGATTCTTAGCTGTTAACAACTCCACCTGCAACATGGACATCCCCTTAATTAACCGCATCATGGACATGGGCTTTTACAACACGAGTTCTATTCAAGGGACAACTGTAAAATTCAAAACAAGATGTCTACAAGACATAAACTGCAAAAGGTGGAACGCTTTAAAAGTAGTGTGTACAACGGTGACCGGATAGACCATCACAGCTGATGCAGTATATACATCAACAACAAATAAGAACTTAAAAATAATAAATATCAAGAGGTCATATGAAGCAAGTATGTCATTGTAGCCATCCAAACTCATTACCAAGAGGGACATGGAACGCGCCTATAATTTTCAAAATATAATATCATATTTTTGAAACCAAATACAAAATCTGAACAGGATCATCGTGAAACTAAAACAAAAAGAGGATTCGCACCTTGAATCATTTTAACTCCCAATTATTCCAAGAAAGCAAGACAATCTGTCTGAAACAGACTAATAAAACTAGGCTGAAAAAAGGGAAAAAATTGTCATATCTAATATAAATCACTTTTCTTATTTAATAAAGAGAAATTGTTTTGATCTTATGAGAACTTGAACGCATCTTTTTGCTTTTCCACATCTGGATTGTCAGATAGTAGTTTTTCCCCTGACAACGCAGATGATGCAATCGCCTTCTTATTCACCATCTCGGAAATCTCCAGTGTTATTTTCTCCCCCTCATCCACATCGAAATTCTTCACTACCAAATCCATAACACACTTAAAATCTTGCCGCCTCTGAAATCCATTCACAGGAGCATTACAGGTTTCAAGCTTTGGATTTTGAGATTGGCGTGTTTCTAATTCTAGTCCTAAAATTTTCCAATTTCTACAATTCTATTTCATTCATTTTGGTTTCTATTTCTTTAGTGAAATTTGTTTTGTGTCTTTCCTATTTTGGGACCTCTTCTTTTTCTTACAAATTAATTTAAGTAGGAACCTGATAGAACACCACTTAAATTTAAATTTTAGAACACACCACTTAAAGAAGAAACTACAGCAAATGCTGTCCCGGAATTACAAGAACTCCTATAGAGGAAAATTGTCACAAACTACCAAATACGTACCATAACTGCCCTGCTGACACACAATACATAATTATACTGAAAATACAGTAATTGCTCCTACAGGACTGCTCCATGACAAACACAACTGTTTCTAATAATTAAGGCTAGTAACCACCCCATGTTTCTGTCTAACCGACTTTCCATATATTAGGTTTCGTTGAGCTGGAATCTGCCACGTCCTGATCAACTTCCTCAGTTCCATCAGAAACACCGGATTTTTTCACGTTTCCCGTTCCTACAGTGTTTTTTAACTTTCCGGATAATCTGGATTTTCACTAGGATCACTCTATTGTATGTCTATTTTAATGGTAAAATTTATTATTGAAGTTTTGATGAGAGAGAGATTGATTATTCATTTTTGTTTGGCTTCCCAATCTTTTTCCCCATATCACTTTGCATTGTTTTGTTTTGTGAAAAATATTTTCTTGTTATCAGGCCATAGCAAGAGATTCTGTTTTGAAATTTTGAAAAGCAAGACTGGCCTTCCAAGATAGTTTCGAAATTGCTATGGCCTGATGACAAGAAAATATTTTTTACAAAACAAAACAATGCAAAGTGATACGTGGAAAAAATTTGGGAAACCAAACAAAAATGAATAATGATCTCTCATCAAACTTCAACCATAAATTTCACCATTAAAATAGACAAATACAACAGAGTGAACCTAGTGAAAATCCAGATTATCCGGAAAGTTAAAAAACACTATAAGAATGGGAAAAGTGAAAAATTCTGGTGTTTCTGATGGAACTCGGGAAGTTAATCAGGACGTGGCAGATCACAGCTCAACGAAACCTAATATATGTAATATCTCTATTAGACAGAAACGTAGGGGTGGTTACTAGCCTTAATTATTAGGAACAAAGTGTTTGCCATGGGGCAGTCCTGTAGAAGCAATTACTGTATTTTCAGTATAATTATGTATTGTGTGTCAGTAGGGCAGTTATGGTATGTATTTGGTAGTTTGGGACAATTTTTCTCTGTAGGAGTTCTTGTAACTCGGGACCGCATTTTGCTGTAATTTCTTCTTTAAGTTGTGTGTTCTAAATCTTAAATTTAAGTGGTGTTCTATCAGGTTCCTACTCAAATTAATTTGTAAGAAAAAAAAGAGGTCCCAAAATATGAAACGCACAAAACAAATTTCACTAAAGAAATAGAAACCAAGATGAATGAAATAAAATTATAGAAAGTGGAAAATTTTGGGACCAGAATCAGAAACACGCCAATCTTAAAATCCAAAGCTTGAAACTAGTAATACTACTGGGAATGGATTTCAGAGGCGGCAAGATTTAAGTGTGTTATGGATTTGGTAGCGAAAAATTTCGATGTGGATGAGGGGGAGAAAATAACTCCAGAGATTTTTGAGATAGTGAATAAGTGGGCGACTGCATCATCTGCGTTGTCAGGGAAAAACTACCATCTGACAATCCAGATGTGGAGAGAGCAAAAAGATGCGTTCGAATTCTTATAAGACCAAAACAATAAGGTATGCTATTCTTATCTTTTTAAATAAGAAAAGTGATTTAGTATCTATATCAGATGTGACAATTGTTTCTCTTTTTTCAGCCTGATTTTATCCACTCGTCTGTTTCAGACAGATTGCCTTGCTTTCTTAGAATACATTGGGAGTTAAAATGATTAAAAGTGCGAATCCTCTTTTTGTTTTAGTTTCACAATGATCCTATTCAGATTTTATACTTGGTTTCTTCTAGAGTCAAAAATATGATTATATTTTGAAAATTATAGGCGCGTTCCATGTCCCTCTCGATAATGAGTATGGATGGCTACAATGACATACTTGCTTCATATGACCTCTTTATATTTATTATTTTTAAGTTCTTATTTGTTGTTGATGTATATACTGCATCAGTTGTGACGGTAATGCGTGCTCTCATCCGATCACCATTGTACACACTGCTTTTAAAGCATTCCTTTTGGGATTGAATTTCCACTTGATTAACTTGCACTTAGCACATATTTTTGTAGATGGGCCAGTTTAGAGGAGACCCTCACACTCTTTCTGAATATTTGATTAAGGTAATTTTTATGTCTTGCAGACATCTTGTTTCTAATTTTGTCCCTTGAATAGAACTCGTCTTGTAAAAGCCCATGTCCATGATGCAGTTAATTAAGTAATGATGCAGTTAATTAAGTAATGATGCAGTTAATTAAGTAGTGTTTCTTCTTTAAGGCCTTGTTCTATTTGGTGTTAACAAAATCCACACGCAATTCCGTATACCTCATACTCATTTTCAACCACACACACATTTCCCAAAATAATATTAACCACACATTTTTACATGGAATACCGCGCGGAACAACTAAACCCCCAATCAAACAAGGCCTAAGTAGTGTATGCTAAATCTTAAATTTAAGTGGTGTTCTATCAGGTTCCTACTCAAATTAATTTGTAAGGAAAAGAAGAGGTCCCAAAATATAAAAGGCAGAAACAAATTTCAGTAAAGAAATAGAAACCGGGATGAATGAAATAGAATTGTAGAAATTGGAAAATTTTGAGATCATAATCAGAAACACGCCAATCTCAAAATCCAAAGGTTGAAACCTTATTGGGTATGGTGTAAAATAAAAATAAAATATATATATATATATATACACACACATATATATGATAAAATGAATAGCTTCAAGCAACAAAGTACCAAAATCAGGAACCTAATGGTGGTATCCTTACACAGACGGACAGCATTTGGGTATTCAAACAATTTAGAAATATTGAAGGCGGATGTAGCATAATCTAAAAATAAAGAATGGACGAAAGTGGATAAAACCAGGTTGAATTCCCATCCAGCCGAAGCATTCTAACCTTGCAGCCCTTTTAATAAACCATTAAATTTCCAGTTTGAAATTAATTATGTTGCCCTACTAAAGAACAATCGCATTCAAGAAGCTAAAACATACCCCACTATGTTGCCCTACTAAAGAAAGAACAATCGCATTCAAGAAGCTAAAACATACCCCACTAATCACAATCACTTCAATAAGAACTTGAATTGCAATGAAACAGGTGGATGGCATCATTTATCTCCCCAAAAGATGCTTATAAATTCACAAGCATGTTTTGCAACAATATAAGCATGTGAAGCTCTACTTTCTCAATATAAGCCTTCCACAAAAAAAGCCAATGTTTGCAGACACGTTTTGAGAACAAAAGAGGCCTATTAGGACAGACATTATGCTTTCTCAATTGGTAAATTTCAATTTCCAAAAATCCAATGGGCACAAATTAAGGTGAAACAACACCCAAATCCCAATTCCCAACTTTCAATTTCATAAATTAAACCTAATTTTCGATTTCACATCTAGTTTCAGACATTATTTCAATTGAATACCCAATTTCCAAACATAAATAGTAAATACACAAAGACTTACGAGTTACCAGTTACCATGGAGAAATAGAGTTAGCCATTGGTGTCTGGTGTCAGCGGGGCAGTAGAATGGCGACTGGAGATTGACAAGGTTGACAATCTTCAGGGATTTGATAGAATAAGAGTCGAGAGAGACAGAGAGTATGGACGAGAGAGAGCTCTGTATGAGACTGCGTCTGTTGGCACCATGAGAGCGGGCGCAAAACTTTGCGTCTGTTGGCAGCTGAGCCCATCAGAGCTTTTGGGCTCAAAGCTCTGATCGGCTCAGTCGGGCTGACAGTATGAGACTGTGTCTGTTGAGCCGGTACCGGTGGCGGCTGAGCCTATCAGAGCTTTGAGCAAACCAGAGAAAAAGGTACAGATTTTATACCGTTCCAATAAGTAACAACGAAAATAATAATAATAATAATAAATAATAATAATAAATAAATAAATAATAAAGCATATGAAAGAAAATAAAAATTACAGAAAATATAGGGAGGAAATGTGGATCTAACAGAGGTAAACATGGGGGGAAGAAAAATTAAGCAACCAAAAAGATTGAAACTTTAAGAAAATAGAGAGAGCAAAGAAATCCATTAGATGTATACTATAGATTTGAGCAAAAAAAAATCATTAAACAAGGAAAAGATCCATAGATGTATAGATCCCCTCAAAGAGGAAAAAAATAAAAATTAAAACTTCAAGAAAAACAGAGGGAGGAAACGTGGATGTAACAGAGGCAGATAGACTTGAGAAAAACAATGATGAAAAATTAAGCATATGAAACAACCAAAAGGCCTGAAGGGCGTGAAAAGAAATTCCAATTCCATGGAATTCCCACCTCCACACAGAGAGGAAAGAAATACATAAGATATATACTATAGATTTCACCGAAACATACAACATAATTAAAACTATAGTATAGATCTATCGATTTATAGATCATTGGATCTATATCATCAACAAGGAAAAGATTTATAGATGTATAGATCCCCTCAAAGAGGAAAAAATTAAAAAAATAAAATAAAGCATATGAAAGAAACTAATAAAAATTAAAACTTCAAGAAAAATAGAGGGAGGAAACGTGGATCTAACAGAGGTATATATAGATGCCTTAGAATTCCACAAATTCCAGAAATAACAAAATACCCCATATAGAAATATGAACAGAGAAGGGATAAGGAGAAGAAAGTGGAGGGGAGGGGTAAGAAGAGTGACAAGGGCTCAGAAGTTTAGATTTACTTTTCGTTACTTTTCGGGGGGTGAGAAGTGAGATGCAGACCGATGAAGTGCATTAACCATTGGTGGTTAGTGGTTACACCGTATCCGGTTTCCTCTCACGGATCTCACCCGATCCGGCCCACTTTGTCAATACCCCCCAACCGACTTCTTTCATGCAATAATAATAATTTATTTCTTTTCAATTTTTTCTTTCTCTTTTCATTTTTTTTTTCCGTTCATGTTTTCAATTCTTCGGCATTATTATTCTAATCTATCATGATCTTTTATTATGTGATCATCTTCTAGCCTAATTATATTTTACATACTCTTAATTGTTTAATTAATCAATTACACACACATATATATTGAGGTTTTTTAATAATTAATTAATTAGCTTATTCGTTTTCACATCTTTATATTAAAAAATATTGAATTGTCAATCAGGCACTATGTCATGTTGGTTGTGTCAAGCTGGCACGTATTTATTTAAATTAAAAACTAAGAAAAGAAATTTTATTTTAAAAACAAACATGCATTTATTATTTTATTTTTCTTATTTAATTTATTTTACTTTCTTTATTTAGTATTTTTTCCTTAAGTACATTTAATTTTTGATATAAATTTTAATTTTTGAATTATAAATATAATTTAAAATGAATTATATTCAAACATTAATGAAAACATGATATTATGATATTATAAGGTTAAAGTTGTAAATTACAATGATACTTGAACTATTTCAAAAATAAAAATTAACTTTTTATATATTTTTTAATTTTTTAATATTATATTTTCAATTTTTATATATACATTCTAATTTTTGAAATATATATATATATATATATATATATATAATATTAACACAAGTTGGGGTGTCAACTTGGTACAATGTCACTTTGGCAGCGATTTTTTATTTAAAAATTATTTTTATTTATTTAAAAATACTAAATAAAAACCTTTTTTTATTTATTTTTATCATATTAAATTGATAGTTTTAAATAACTTTGACGGGTAATGTGCATTGGGGTTCAATTATTAGAAAATGAGTTTTCACTTCAATTAGTGCTTATACCTATTAATTAGATATTATGCATATTATTATTTTGCTTTTGCCTTGATCATATAATTAAAAATATTTTACGAATTCTTATCAAAATTATTTCTACATATAAAATTCTCGTGCATCGCACTAGGGAAATACTAGTTCCTTATTATATATACGTGATTCTCATATTTATTTTGATTTTTATTGATTGATTAATTATTTAATTGACGGATCTCTCAATTTTTCTTGTCAAATTCGACCCCGACATTTGCCTTAATCCTATCCCACAAATTCGGCAACAAATTAATTCGCTAGCATATTTTGTGCAAGAATATCGTCGTAATCTGTATATATCTTTGAAGTGCAATCCATTTCCACGAAATGTTATCAAAACTTTGATCGGTGGTCACGGTGGCTACGGAGCTACCGGAAAAAATTCGGAAAATTCTGGAACTCCTCGCCGTGGTGATTCTAGATCTGGTCCTGAATTTGAAAACGAGGGTCGAACCGACTTCCCAAAATGGCATCGATAGTGCCGTAGTTACTGCACGATCGATGGTTTTGGAAACTTTCTGCTTCGAAGTGATCAAATTATTGGAATCAATGCATATGCTTTCTCTGATTTATTGTTGTCGGTTCTTAGGCCTCTTACTGCAATAAAGTAACATTTAAGCTTCCAATAATGTACATCCTGTATGTTTTAAATTTGTTATCGTCGATGAACTTGTGTTTATTTGACTATTGATGAAAAATAAAGGTAATAATGTATGCTGTCATGTCTAGGAAAATACTATCTGGTGAAGTCGCTCATCACCAAGAAATATGTAGCAAAGGTATGAAATAGGATTATCACGTGAGTTTTGCTTAGTTAGTAGCTTGTGTTATTTAAATTTATAATTTTTCTTTTGGGAACCAGATTAAAGCTCTTCATTTTTACAACTACGTGAGCGCTAATAAATCAACGTCGGCATCCCTTTCTTACACACGAAATTTATCAATGTAGCAATGAGCATCGATCCAAAATGGTACAGGACCATTGACCGTGTTTCATTTTGAGCCATTTGCAGCTATTATTTTAGTAGATCATGTGCTTGCCAAATCTACTTTCTGCTTCTCTTGACAGTCAAGACCCAATCATGGAAGAATTTAGAAGTAGATTCACAATGCTTTTGACGATGAACAATATATGCTTGAAGAAGGAGTTTTATTTTTGTGTATTTACTTTTAAAGGGTGAATGGGAATAAATTAAAAGTGTTTTAAAGTGTTTTAAAGTAAAAAATGAGAGAGAATGAGTGGAGGTGAGTGGTTGAAATTTGTGGACGTGGTGAGATATGTGGATGTGATTGATTTAAGAGAGATAAAAAAGTTGAAAAAAGTGGAAAAAAGAGGAGCCATTCATGCTTTTAACTGAATGAGTTTTTAATACCTAAATGGTTAGTGATTTATTGTGCTTGAGATGAGAATTCTATTATTTAACTTCAAAAGCATACAAATTGGCTGGGATAATGGCTCGGGGAGGCAAAATTGAAACCAATTGACGGTAGTTTTATGGATACAAATAGTTGAATATTGAGAATCATGCAAAAGTAAAATGACATTTATAATACCTGCATTGCATTGAGGAGTTGTGATTATTTATCTCTTCTATCTTACATAACAATTTCTCTTGGTGACTTGGTATGGATAGTTATTGTGAGTGAACACTTTGTCTTTTTTTAAGTTTATCGATTATCTTACAAGAGAAGAAAGTTGTAGAATTATCAAATTTTAGTCCTATATATATTATTAAAAAAGGGAAGAAACGTACACGTCATAGATATTAAAGATAATTGCTCGACGTCTTTTTTTATTCTTGATGCAGTATTTGAAAATGGGAGTCAATGATGATGGAAGGGTAGCAATTGATATTGAAAAAGAGAAAATTGTCCTTGATGAAGAAGTTGGGTCATGCAAAGGAAAAATGAGCTTCGTTGGACGAATGAGAGGTTCAGTTCTCCGTCCCAATCCGTTGCCCACTTATGAGCATACTATAGTGCCCATACGTGGGCGGATGGATGCCACGTGCCCTCCTCCACCATTAGGAAGGACACACGTCATATATCCGCCAATATGTGGGCACTATAGCATGCCCACATGTGGGAAACGGATCAAAGCCGTCAATTTCTCTTTTCTAGACACATGAAGCTTCCTAAACCTGATGTGATATGTAAGCAAACAAATTTAAAACAATGCTCTCACATTTTTGATGTATTGATTGATAATTTTTTCTTTTCTTTTAAACTTACTTCCTGGTTGTTTTGCACATGACTTTTACTCATTTTACTAATTTATAACGTAAAGTGCGAAGCTATGACCCAACATCTGAAGCTGTCATTTTGAAGAAATGGCAAGGATTCTTTATGTGATATTTTTTTTTTTAGTTTTCTAAGAAAATGTTCAGGCGTACTTAAAAAAATATTTATGTGAAATTCTCAATTAAATTTTAATTCAAAATTGATTCTTTTATTGCTTTCTTACATATATTTGATTCCTTAAACTTCATTTATTGCTTCGAAAATATTTAGTTTTTGACTTTTCGCAACAATTTATACTAATAAAAAAAATAAGATAACATTCGATATTACGTGCAACACACGTATGTGAAAAAAGGACCACAAACAATAAAAAGTTTTGAGAAGTATCATGAAAAATTTAAAATATCAAATCATAATATTAAAACATTTGAAAAGTATATTAAAATTGAGAAATATTAGACTATGATACTTTAATAAGTTTCAAAAAAATAGAAAAATATATAAAACTATCAAGCTGACATACTCTGTTTTATAAGGAAAATAAAATTTAGTTGTGATACTAAGGGGTTGTTTGATTGGGTATAAAGTTAATGTGTGCGATATTTCGTGTAAAAATGTGTGGTTAATATTATTTTGGGAAATGTGTGTGTGATTGAAAATAAATATGAGGTATATAGGATTGCGTACGGATAAATTATATACCAAATAGAACAAGGCATAAAAATTGGCATTTCACATTTGCACATTGAACCCCAGACCCTCCGTACCCAAAATATAAAGGGTTAGCATTTAGATTTCAGCCCAACTAAACTCGTCACCTAATAGACCCGCATTCAGAGTGGCCCATTTACAAGAGCCCCTTATTTGGGCCATTACCTCCCAGGCCACAATCTACGCTGGAATTTATTAGAACAAAAATGCAAAATGTCGCTCTTATTTTCTCACAAGTCACAACCACACAAAACATATAAAAAGTAACTTCACCTTTTGTGATGAAAAGAACAAAAGTTAAAAGGATCAAATCGGCGTCAATTTCAAAGGAATTGTTATGAATAATAATTGAAGAATAATTATTAGGTGTTATGAATAATTGAGAATAATTTGGTGGTTATGAATTATGAGGAATAATTTGGTGGAGGAATAATTTGGTGGAGGAATAATTTGGTAAAATGTGTAATTATTATATGTGAATGACTATTATACCCTTGATGAAATTATGTAATTACGATTGTGCCATTCGAAGTTTTTCTATAAATAGGGCTTCGGTTATTAATGAAATTCATTCCTGAGAATTCCTTCAATTCATTCTCTAAATTCTCTATTATTTTCATACTTTTATAACACGTTATCAAGACGATTCTCTAACCCTGAGCTTATATGAAAGAAGTATGCTTACTACAATTGCATCTTATAGATGATCTTCAGATCGAAACCTGGATTATTACCAATGAATTAATTCATCCTCATCAATCCTAAATAACTCTCTTTGCGAAATACATCATCAAAATTCCTTTGTTCATATTCCTCTCCTACAATTCCTCATTCTACACAACCCGCTTTGGAGATGTGAAATCCCAAAATTGGAAGAGTGGAGTCCAAAGAATTTTCCGATCACGTAAATAGATTGCAAGTAAATCTCATCCATGGAATAATTAGAAAGGGAAAAAGGTAAATCATATGATTTTATAATATAATAATATATTAAACTATAACATTCGCTTTATCGAGATATAAGGAGTATACATTATCAAAATCAAATTTTCTCGACTCCATTATACTCGATTTAACGAGAGCTTCGATTTGACACCAATATTGATAAGGTAAACTTTCAAAAATTTGCAAAGCAAGACTCCAAATTTTTGAAAGTTACAAAATAGTCCTTGAACATTTTGATATTGATAAATTGAAGTAGAAAGGAGATAATTTTCAATCGTAAAACATTGATAAAATATTTTTGACAATTTTACCTTTTAATTGAATGGACAATTTTACCCTTAGGGTAAACCGACCTAATTTTGACGACAAAGGAAAAATGGATAGAATATTCATGAAGAAATTCTAAATCCATTGATTATATAAAATGGCTTGAAATCCATTTGAGTTAAAAGATCGAAATATTAATGTAACTCCCAAGAGTTCAATTGCATAATGTACTTATTCTGTATGATAAGTGCTTCAGAAGAATGAGTATTTGTTCTGTAAGAACAAATCTGGCTCCCGTAGAAGCAGCTCAATATTTAATTTTCGCACTTTATTTACCTGCAATTTAATTATCGCAATACCTCCTACTTGATGATGGGTTCAACTGTCACTAAACTAATGTTTTATATATTTCTCGCACTTTATATGCTAAGTGATGGGTAATACCTTCTACTAAGGCATCCTACTCTGAAGAAGTAGTTAAATATTATGCAATTTAAATTCTTGCTATTTAAATTCGTAAATTTATATTTATTGCAATAATTCCCATAAGGTAGGTTCGACCACCTATTGGAAGAAATTTAATTTCTGCAATTTAAATTTACGCACTTTAGATTTCGCATATATTTCCAATGTGGTGGGTAATACCACACGATTGGTGTGCATATTTCCAATGTGGTGGGTAATACTACACGATTGGTTATAACGAATCCTACTCTAGAAGAAGTAGTTGATCAAATAGTCTAATCATACTCAAGTAGTAGACGATGAGAATAAAATTATTTCCCCATATATATCGAATATTAATGGAGAAAATTGAACAAGTGGTACTTGAAGTTACCATTGGATAAATAGATGAAAATAAAATGCTCAATAGATCCCATGTTGATAAATCAAAGAAAATATATCGCATGGAGAGATTATATGAAGTAATCTCATCGATGATATGAGATTGTATTAATATGAGAATAAAATGCTCTTGAAGAAGCAAAATCACTAGATTTCTGTATTTGAATAAAGCCAATATGATATTATTATTATTACTCCAGAAGAAGTACAAAACAGCCGAAGTGGAACATATTGACAATATCAAAAGATGGCATTAAATACTCGAAAATATAGAAATGCAAAAAGAAAATACATACTGAATCCATAAATGAGGAATGCGTCTCGAAAGTATAAATACTCTGTAACTCTGCCACCATCAATATTAGAATTCATAATGAAATATTTAAAGGATCCGAATTTCTTTTTCGCTTGACACCAGTGGTCTGTGACTGACGGACCTGGGCTTCCACATATTCTTGAACATATGCATGAAATTTGATGAGTAGTTCATCAACAGTACTAGCAGAGATAAGTATTTTTCTCGCTGAATGAGAGATAAACTTATTATTTACACCCGATCTAGAAACGCTAGTAAGCCATCAAAGAAATTATTAATATTCAACAAACCTATTGGTTTGACATGAAAGTTCCACTGCGCCAACGAGGCTATATTGAATATTTCTCCAAAGCTGTTGTGTTGTAGCCGCTGGAAGGACAATGAAAGCATCACTATTATTCATCATATACATCATGCGCTTGTGGATGGATTAAACTTGTAGCCCCAACCTCGCTTTGGACTCCATGGTAGAACTGCTCCAATTAGTATTAGATCCAACTAGATGAAAAGGTATTACACTCAAACTCTTATTCCCCATGATGGTGCGGTAGTTATAAGTGTAGCTAAAAGTTTGTTGTTGGTTCCTCCATATAGTATATTGATTTCTTGTCTCCCTAACTCTTTTTAGTCGGTTTGCCATATCCACATATTGGATATGGCCTACCAGCTTTAGATCCACCAAGAATACATACGGTTTTAATCTCAAGCGAGGTAAAGGTGACTTGTATGAGATGATTCTAAAATCTCCATATCCATCTCTACTCCTATCTCTCTTTTTACACTATACTTTTAATGTATGAACATGAGAGATATATGAAACCCTCTATTTAAAGAAAAATTTTCAAACCAATAATTGAGTGCACTATTTACTTTTTGACAAATATGAAAGAGAAAAAATGCAGAAAAAATTTTTTTAAGTGAAAATGACATATACCTGTCGGTGATTGAAAAATAATATATATATATATATATATATATACATATATATATATCTTAAAATCGAAAAACAATATTTACAATTACAAGAAAAACATTGATCTTCGTTATTACACCGAAGGCTTCCTTATATTAATATGAGAAAATTATTATACTAAAATTTTCTACTAAATTTACAAACAAGATCTTCTAAAGTAAGTTTTCAAGACTCAGAACGCGTTTGTAGTTCTTTGAATTTGGCCCATAAGGCCATTAGCTTACCTTGTACGTGTCCACTAGGATGTATCTCAAGAGCCTGTTGAATATCATCCAAAGGCTCCTTACTCAATCCATCCTTAATGAACGCTATTTTATCTTCTCGATTTACGGATAAGTACCCCATGCATTTACATCGAGTGTCACATGTCCATCGAGCACACTTGTAGCATCCTCCTAATCTTTTTGCTCTCCGTTTCTTTGAAAAATTACTTTACCCATACCAGGCATGTATTTAGAAGGAATTGAAACCTCACCCATAATCGAACCTTTGCTTCAATCAAGCATCGGATATCTTGTGGGATACCCTTATTCATTATCATCCTTAATCTTTCCAAATTTACCTCGATAAATCCTTTTTAGGATTTTAATCGCAGTGATGGATAGTATTTTCAAGATTTGAGAGCATATGATCCATTATAATGTATAAACCCTTGTTAGGATGAATTTTGCAATAATTTTGATGATTTATTTATAGAATAATACGACGCGTATGAAATAAGACTCCGATTTTAAATAAATAATATGGCGTAAGAGCTACGATTTGAATTAAATAATAGCCGGATGTGATGCGTATGAGTCAGAACTCCGTGTTTGAATAGTGGTAGACAATAATGTCACTAAAAGATGATGGAATATGTCGGTGAATTATTTCTATGATAAATCATATTGAGCACTATCTGAATACTAGTGAAATCGATATAAGAATTTCTTGAACTGAAGTTCAATAATACTCGTTTGCAAAACCTGATTGACCATCCCGGTTTAAATAATTATTGAAATCAATATTTCAAGTGAAGAATTAAAAGAATTCTTCAATGATTGTTCTCGATAAATGATGAAATCATTACTAGCCAATATTGGAAATAAATCAAATATATCCGGAATAAAGGATGAGAAATATGGGCCCACTCATCCTCCATGTGGACTACTAGATATTATGATATGGATCCACTAGATAGTCACATGTGTATATGATTCGTAATTTGAAATTTCTGAAATATTTGCTCACTGATATGAGCATGATTTCAGATTTAATGATAAAGCTAGTAAATGTATATCCCAATGATTCGAATAAATCCCTGAAGGATTTGAGTATGCGCATACAAGTAGGATATTATGTGGCAAATTATTTAAAGTCCTCAAATAAATTGCCGATATCGAGAATAGAATGCAAACGGTCTAAATTCCCATATTAAATTTGAATGATGAGAACATATATGATTAAAATCATACCAAGCTGTATAAGTTTTGGTGTTCTAAATTTTCTCAAAGATGAGGGAGTATTAAAGGTTGAAAATAATATGTGAAATGCATCATGTTATATCCTCGCAATTGAAATACGAATTTGAAGTTCAAAGATGCATGAAAGGCTATGAACAATCACATATATCATTTCTACGATGCTTTGATAAGTTAGCACGCCTTGTAAGCGTTGATATTATGAGATTTCCCCAAACATATATATCAAAGCAAATTATAAAAGATGGTGCTTAATAACTGGAGGCATATGCTCTTGAAGAGTATATAGACATAACTATATTGTGTAATCCTACAAGAGGATTGATAATGAGATATCTCGATAAGTTATGTCGATATGGGGAAAAAATGAAATTGAAAAGTGTCGACACGATATGAAAATGTAGCGCTACATATGATCAATGATAATGAAAATATTGAGATATATTGAAGATGATAAATGGTGAATGTGAAATCCTTAACTTATGAGATGATGAGATGATGATGACTAGTGCTCAAGTTTAAAGATAAGCATGGTGGTCATTATATGTTGCATACTCATGAAAGTTAAATTACCGATCGTGTGTGTAGTGCAAAAGGAAATTAAAGGATCGGATGAGCTAAACCCGTGTTTATGAGTACCCTAAAGGGTGAGCTAAGCCCCTGGGAATGAAATAACCTATTAAGTGAGTATTAAATGTTAAATGATATATTTTAAATGTTAGTTAGTTATGAAGGTTTACTTATATGTTTACATGTTTTTACGATGAATTTATATGCTTTAAATTGTGTGTTTGGAGACATGTGTTCATGGTGAATGTTTTGTAGTTGTGTACTAAAAATTGATGCACTCTAAATGAACAGAAGAGTATAAAACCAATGTATATGATACTCATACAAATGTATGAAAGATTTTGAAATGCTTTGCAAAGATACTTGTATAAAATACGCGTTGCACTCTTTTTCCCTTAGACTGAGGTTTTATCCCATTGGGTTTTCCTAGCGAGGTTTTTAATGAGGCAACTTTAATGGCGTATTCACATGAATAATGTACTCTTTTTCCTTCATTAGGGTTTTCCCACCGGGTTTTTCATAATAAGGTTTTAACGAGGCATATTCATGGTATATTGAGAACGATATGAGAAATTGATACGATGTATCTATTGGATCAAGTTATAATGGAGCTAATGCTTTAGATCCAAACGATGATGATATTGAAATCATTTACCGTAAGTAAAGATATCGCTTCTTAACATATGAAATCAAAGCGGGCAATTGTACTCTTTTCCTTCTCGATCAAGTTTTTTCCCACCGGTTTTCTTGACAAGGTTTTAACGAGGCAGCACGTGAATACTCATATGCCGCTGATAGACATCATGGGGAGCAATGTTTTGATGAAGCAGTATATAACCACTCCAAGCTATCCTGCAATCGGTTTGGAAGTTTTTTCCCACTGGGTTTTTCTCCAAACAGGTCCAGAAGACATTTGAATTAATAGTCATTCAAGGGGGAGTGTTATGAATAATAATTGAAGAATAATTATTAGGTGTTATGAATAATTGAGAATAATTTGGTGGTTATGAATTATGAGGAATAATTTGGTGGAGGAATAATTTGGTAAAATGTGTAATTATTATATGTGAATGACTATTATACCCTTGATGAAATTATGTAATTACGATTGTGCCATTCGAAGTTTTCCTATAAATAGGGCTTCGGTTATTAATGAAATTCATTCCTGAGAATTCCTTCGAATTCATTCTCTCTAAATTCTCTCTATTATTTTCATACTTTTATAACAGGAATAATATATATCCACTAGAATCACAATTTTATAACATAAAAGGAAATTAACAAATAAGAAAATTCTCTCCCATACGTACACTAACCAAGGAAATCATTTTCTACGAGTGATGGCAAAAAAAATCCATTTGTACCAGAATTAGGTAGAGGCTCAACCCAAATAGAAATGAAAAAATTTACCCCGAACAAGTGTTCTCGTTTCATAAATGTCGGGTTGTAGTTTTATCGATCGTCATGCTTTTTTGTATTAATAAATTATATTCTAGAGATAATCATTGTAAGAAATTGGACATTTAGAAGCAGCATATCGCCCCTAATACTCTATAGCGACGAAATTATAGGGATGAGGGACTGTCCATAAAATTCCAATTTTTAGTAGTAAGTGAAAAACTTTCCAACTGTACATTATGCATGCTCATTTGAAAAACTATTTGGAAAATCACTTTTTTCACTAATGCTAGCTATGAATACAAATAGAATGAGTTACAATAACAAATTAAATAGCAAATTTGTGAAGTCGTCGACGAAAATAAGATTTCATATATTTTTGGTTTTATCTGTCACGCAGTATACTTTGTGCAATATGCTTGCTAACTATTATGTATTAGTAACGTCTATTGCGATTGTATTTATTCTTTTACTGTATAGACTACAACAACCTATTATTTTTGACATTTTTAATAAAATTTCCTATTTTTTAACAATATGTTTTTTTATGAAAAAATAATTTACTTCTTTTTCAAACGAGCTACGTCTTCATAACATGGAAATATTATATTACTCGAACACGTGCCCAAGAATCAAGGGTGCTCCATGCTTGTGTAATATTAAATAATATATAGTGGAATGATACACATTGAAATTGATTTATCAGATTAAATTTTTAGATCAAGTGGTTCAAGATTCAATCAAGATAATTTGCATGAGATGGTTTTATGGTATTATTTCAGATTATATTTTCTTATATGTAATGATCCTTGACATATTAATTATTTGTCATCCCAATTCTTGTCTTCAATAGTCATTTTCGGGTTTAGTAGTTTTTCTCAATTCAAAATTTTTGACAATCTAGCTAATAATAAGATATAATATTATGCACTGGTAGTGTTAATATTAATACGTTGAAAGAAATAATTAATTAATCTTTTTATGTTTTTGAGGTTTTGAGCACATTTCTATTTGTGTGCTCGAATTAGACATGTAATTAATTCCTTTGATTTCTATTGTTCATGACTACTCATCCATGGATAATATTATAAGAATACATAAATTTTGTGCATGTAAATATTCACATATTAATAGAGAAGTATATGTCTCGCTAACATTGGCGGAGCCAGAAATTTTAGCTCGCGGGGTTAAAAAAAAATTCAATACAAAACATAAAAGAAAAATTTTTTTAGAACAATTTCGTAGGAGCGACAAATAAAGTTTCGCATCATGTTGGGGGGGCGACCGCTAGCCTGCCCTCCATAGCTCCACCAGTGCTCCCTAATATAGGAGGTAAACTCTCGCTTATATAATCTATATATATATAAAAACAGCATTTTTCCCTCCAAAACATCAATTTTCTGTAATTTTTAATTAATTTTTGATCCCATATCATTATATTTTTCCCCCAATGCATTTTTCCTAAAATAGATATTATCTTTACCTTAAATAGACATTATCCTTTTTAATGATATTCTTTTATTATATAGACCATCATTATATTCAGCATTAATATTCTTTTTAATTTAATTATAATTATGTTTTTCATTTGTTACCTAACTAATCTCCAATGCAATTATTTTTGCTAACAATTAAAGATAATAAATTAAAATATGATTTGAAAGAATTCAACGAATTGTGTATGATAAATTGTTGAAATAATTGTTCTTTCTTTACAGTAAAAAATTTCGTCTTGACTTTTTCCTCATTTTTTACCTATGATTAATTTATAAGGTAAATTCATGGATTGATTTTACTTTCTTCAAACTATTAGAATTTTTTACATTTGTATCAACAATTTTTTTATCCAAATAATTTCTAATACAATTTATTATTATTTTTACAAGTATATATAGTTCAATTATTTTTTAGGATAGTCGCTTTCTTTTTCTTCCTAAGTTGATCATTAAGTTGAAAAGAGACCAATTATTTTTGTCTATAATGATATGAAATAAATTAAAGTATGAATTTAAAGAATTCGACGAATTGTTTTCCATAGATCGTTGAAACAATTGTTCCCTCTTACCAATAAATTTTTTTCTTTGTGGATTGATTTTACTTTTCTTTCCTCAATAGCCAAATAATTCCCATGTGTTGGACGACACGTTGCTAGCATCTCCATCTAATGACATATTCTTATACAATAAGGAAGATAATTTACCTCCATTTGATTTACATTCTTTTGAATCGCTTATGGTGAACAAACATGTTTACTTTTCTGCATTGAAAAATTTTTTATTATGGTTTTTTTAAATATCATTGGATGAGTTGACATATTATGTCAAAATATAAGTCTAAGTTCTTATATTAGGTATACTTCATGTGATGCATAGCTAATTTTTTTTATTGAATTTTTTATTTTCTCAGGCCGTTTGATGGTTTCAATTGACATTTCGATCGATGATTTGTTAAAAAAATGTTAAATATATGTATGTAAATAATAAATTATTTATTCAATAATAATAATAATCGTTAAAATCATGTTTTTGGAAAACATGATTTTTTTAAATTCTAAACAAAACACTTGATTTTAGCAAATTGAAAAGTAAATGTACGCTTTTCCGGAATTTCCCTTTTTTATAATTTACATAATTTACTACAAAATAACTCTCTTTATGATTGATTTTTAAAAAAATATTTGTCTAAGTAGGATTTGATTATCAAAGCAAAGAATGTGAAGAATCTCAGGGGTTGAAATACTAGCCTCATTCCTGCCCCATTGGTCCGCATTTGTGGGGAATCTCAAGGGTTGAAATTTTTATAAAAAATAATACATTAAGACGTTTCATATGTTCCATGTGTGAACGTACTCTATAGTTTATGCTTTAAGAAAAACAAAAAAAAAATCAGAAAAGCTTATTTTATTGCTTAACCAATAAAATAAGAAGATTGGATTTCTAAAATATTTTTCTACACAAATATAAATTAACTTTTTATTCATATAAATTAATTAATATATATTAAAAATTACTTAGCACAATACCTTAATTTTTTTGAAAAAATATCTTCTTAATTTAGTTTTCATATTAATTGCTAATATTTTTGACAAAAATCTTGTGTAAAAGGAAGTTATCGTTCTAACTCTCCAGCTTAAAACCTTTTATAGAAAAAAGTAGAAGAAATAAAATTTTTATACTATTTACATGCAATACCTGGAATCGATCACTGAATA
This sequence comes from Jasminum sambac, assembly GCA_018223645.1. Classification (NCBI taxonomy): domain Eukaryota; kingdom Viridiplantae; phylum Streptophyta; class Magnoliopsida; order Lamiales; family Oleaceae; genus Jasminum; species Jasminum sambac. The sequence goes on from CP073642.1 coordinate 16,484,981, forward strand.
ACTCACTAAGATAAGATAATTTACTAAAAGCACAAAAAAATCCAATTACAAAATACAAGTAATTATATTCCGATTATATTATCCAAGTCATATTTATGAGTTTGATTTTTATAGCATATATTAATTTCATATCAATTTGAATTCCTTATCTTCTAATAATATTTTTCTAAATAAATAGTTTATTTTAATTAAAAATAAATTTATCCATTTATTATATTAGTCAACTGTATAGTGATAATTATTGGCTTCAATTTAATCAATCTATATTTAATTTTGATAATATTTACTTCCAAAATTATATTTTTAAAATACAATCCTTATTTTAACTAAAAAGTTTGTTTTCAGATATATATAGATTGAATGATTCCATCTCCTATATTATTTAGTTTCATATTAACTTAAAAGTCTAACTTTAGTGATAAATAAGTAAATATCTAAATTGCATATTTTTCAATAATGATTTAATAAGTAGAATATATTAAACAAAATATTAATATACCGAATATATTAAATTGCTGAGTTTACACCAAATATGTTTTACGCGTTTAGTATGTTTAGAAAATATTTGTAAAATAAATTAGATGTCATTATCATATATATTAACAAAATACAAATAAAAGCTTATGATTCAACAATATAATCACGATGAGTAGTGGAAAGGATGTGAATTTTCCAGCGGGCACAACGGGCAGCGGGAATCCCATCCAATTGCAATCCTTATATTCTACTCGCTCGCCTTCGATTAAATGAGGATGAGAGTGGTGACGATGATAAATGTTTCATAGCGGAACAGAAACAGGATGTTGGAGTATGTTAAATTACATCTACTATATTGTTATTTCTATAATATATCTATATATTAATTATATTTCACAATCAAATCTTAAAAATCATTGTTTACATATTCATTGTCGAATTATATGTTGCAGTCTCTAAAGCGACAAATAGGTAGGGTTTGAAGCTTATGCTCTGTTATGACGATGGTCATCCAACCAACACTACTACGAATGTCGTGTATAAAAAATTTTCAGTAATGTATAGTCTGACACTTATTAATCATGTGAGGTACGTTGTTTATTTTGTTTAACTTTTTACACAAACCATCTATGTTATCTACGTTGATATAAGAAGTGAATCACTGTACTTATATATTAATGGTTTTTTACTATTATATTGTTTGAAGATAGTGTCTAGTTGAGATAGTTGCTGGAGTTATACAAATTAATGATATACAACTCTTATCTATAAGTAGCATTGTACTCAAATTAAGGTGGCCCAACTTGCTTTATTGTAAAATTACATTTTGAGTAAGTTATATTGATTCTATCTAAACTTTGATATTATATTTTATATTTGTAAAGGTTTTTTCATATAAATGTACTTCGAAGTTCGAGATGTTTGGCTTACGTAAAAATACTTGTTGTTGTCTTATTACGATTCATTGGTAGATTAATAGAAATTTGATTTTCTTGGAGAAAATTAGGGTTGAGATTTGTATTTCAGTTCATTCATTGTTTCTTAGAGAAATATGAGTCGTTTGTATTATTCATTTTGTGTTTATGTTGTTGACAATAGTTGATGGTGTTATTTTTGAATTGTTTTTATTGTTGAGATTTTCAAGAGAAGTGTAAATTAAGTTATGAGATTTTCAAGAGAATTGTAAATGAAGTTATGCATATTATTGCAAGGTGTTCTTTGGATATTTTATAGGAAGGATTTGTACGATATACAGGGAAAACTCTACGGAGATTTTTATCGGATTATTTCATTATTTATCTTAATTATTAAGTTTAGTGCAATCACAAATACTCGATTTATTATTTTGGTAGTGCTATTGATATAGAATTAATATATATCAAAAAATATAATTATTAATACATTAGGTTCCCATGCAACTCACGGGTGAAAAAGACTAGTAAGTAGAATAAAAATCTTATTTTCCATTCTATTAAAGTATTGTAGACACATTTATATATATATACACATCATTTTTCCTCGTCCAGACTAGAAGGTTAAGGTAATTGCCGCATAGCGGGGGATAGAGGTTTGGAAAGAAAGCTCCAATCGAATTTGCTCATTGCATTATTCTCTACAAGTCATTTTCGACCCTCTCGTTTAGCTTTCTAATTTTAGACTCACGACTCGCTAATTATTTATGGAAGGTTGAACATAAATTGAATTTCGTAGAAAATATGTATTAACTATATAGCAAGCAAAGATTAATGATTTAATTAATAACCACTAATATTGGTCCATTAATTAAATAATAATATAATGTATATAATGTCATAATACATGTAGAATAGAATACTGTACCATAAAAAAAAAAATAAAGAGGACCCAGCTTTATATATGCTTTAATTAACATAAAACAACTTACTTATTTCTAAATTATCCTTTATATCCATATATCCACCAGTAATCATCATTAGTCATAATATAACCCCATATGTAAACCAATTGGGAGAAAGAAAGTAAAATAAAACAGAAAATTATTATTATTATTATTATTTATTTATTTTATATTTTTTTTAAATTAAGATGCCTTGTGATATCTCATGAAGTTTCTTCCATGATCCTTTCCTCTGCATCTTCAATTGATTATAAAAGTTCCCAATAAATGTCTCAGCTTTATGATACAATTCTTGCCCACTAAGCTCCCCAATCTCCTCTTTATCATCATCATCATCACCATCATTGTCATCATTATCATGATGATCATCTTGTTCCATACCTCCGATGAAAAACAGGCTCTGGTTCGGGCCCAGGCTAGGGTTTGGTTTTTTCAGAACCTTTTCCAACTTCACTTCATCAGCAATCTTGACAGAAGAAGACCTTTCGAGAATTACGCTTACAGGTTTTTCGGTAGATGATGATTCGAGAGTAGTGTTAGCTCCGGTGGTCGGTTTTTCATTGCCGGAAAAAATCTCCGGTGATTTGATCTGTGGAGGTTTCTTGTTTTCTGGGACTTTAAGGAAGAACGAAGCGAGGCCCGATTCTACCCCGACTGCGATGATGAGGATGTTGACGATGAAGTAGAGATATTTGGGTCTATAAGATGTTGATAAAAGAGGTATTGTGATGCAGAGAGCTAATATCAGAAGAAATATGAAAATTTGAGACTTGTTAATCTTCTCCATGAGAGAATTTTTGTGTGTATGTGTATGTGTGTGAGATCAAGAGAGAGAAAGAGAGGGAGAGATTTGTATGGTTTGATGGTGGGATATTTGTACATGTTGGTGAGGTGTTGGCAATTGGATCGATCACATATATAAAGAGGTTTTACTGGTTGTGTGGAGAATGTGATCGATGGGGACCTCGCTTTATGGAAAAGCTAAAAAGTAAAAAATATCATGTATGATGATTCTATTGTGTGAAAGAAACGACGTACAAAATTCGATCGAAGATATATATTGTTTGAAGATCTGTTTTTTGTTTTCTTTCATTTTGAAAATAATTCTAGCTATTTGTACAACTAATTGCATAAATAGGTCATGTGTTGCAGACCTGTAAACTGTAAACTGATGATTGAATAATAATAATACTACATGATTTCACAAATTTGTAACAATGTAACATATCATTTCGTGATACTAATAGACTGATCAAAACGTGTCCGTATCAAATATGGTTTATGGAAGAGTGAAATTGGTCAACTTTGAGTTCTTATATATTTTAGGAGATATATACATATATATGTATTCATAATTGGAACCATTTTTCGATAAGTGAAAGTCACTAAGCACTTATCCTAGGTAAAAACTTTGTGACGTCTGTATAATGCAATCGGGTTTGGATTTGGATTGTAATGAGTACCACTAGTCTTTGGAAAAGAATGCTAAAGAAATTCTATTACATTTAATTTGGCATCACACACAAAGAAAGATCCACTGGAGCCGCCAATTTAAGTAGAATAATGCTTGTGGTACACATAAATGTGTAGCACATAATTACCACACCCTAACAGGGTGTGGGGCCCCCACTTTCGGGGAATATTTTAGTCATTTCATACTATACCCTATTAGGGTGTGGTACATATTTGTGTGTACTTAAAGTATTATCCTCACAAATAAATAAATTCATAATTAAATACCACAGAAGAGAGCGAGTCTATTTCAAAGACACATTAGTTAGTCGGTAATTAAGCTTGAATCTACCAGCACAATATAGGTTGATAGGGAATCATTTATAATGGTTTTTAAAGGTTTTTAGTGTAAAAGATGAGAAAGAATGAGTGGAGTTGATTGGTGAAAATTTATAAATGTGATGAAATATGTGAATGTGATTGATTTACGGTAAAAAAAAGATAAAAGGTGGTAAAAAAATGGTAAAAAATTGAAAAAGTGGTTGCTTAACCTACGTATAATTAGTATATATGTCAAATTATTTGGAGAAAATATTATATATATTCTAGAAAAAAAAAACAGTGGAATCCTCAAGTGACACTCAAATTCAATTGACATTAATTAATCCTATAAAAAGTACGAGTTACTGCTATTAATTAAAAATCATAGCTAGTACTATACATGTTTATATATATCCATTGATGATGGGATACTTGTACATGTGGGTGAGGGCCTCTTGGCACCATGGATCAATCACATATATAAAGAGGTTTTACTGGTCCGGTCGTGTAAATTAAGAATGTGATCGGTGGGGACCTCACTTTATGAAGAAATAAAATAAAATACTAAGAAACATCATGTATGATGATTCTATTGTGCAAACAAAACGATGTAGAAAAGATCAATCGAAGATATATATACTGTTGTAAATTTTTTTTTAAAAATAACAATTAGGTGATATATCACCGTCATATAGAGTGAGTATAGAATAACAGTTAATATGTAACTCCACATATTTATGAGAGATCTCCCTAGTTATACTAATAGAGTGACGCGTCCCCACTGAAATTGATTTATGGAGATGTGATATTGAAATTGGTGAATTTTGCGTTCTTATTTTAGAGGATTCATACTCCGATAATTATTTAGAATTATTTTTAAACGTATTCGGATTCTCCTTCACAAGATTATATCTTAAAGCTAGATACATTTATTTAAAGGGAAGCATTTAGAATCAACTAAAATATTTGACTTCAATAACTTCTTCACTTGTGTACAATGAAAGTTTGGCAATATTTGGGTTTGGATTTTAAGGAATACCACTAATCTTTAGAAAAGAATACTAGATTCAAAGTTTGGCAGCTCATGTAAACAAAGAAGTTCTAGAGCCACCAATTTAGCGTGGGGTTTGGGTCCTCAAAATGCTTACTTCTTTGGGGCAAAGACTTGTAGAGGGTTTAAATAGCCACAATCAATCTATTATAGCTTGTGTGACTTTAAACACACAGAAAGGAACGAATTTGTTTTAAAGACAAATTAGTTAGTCGGACGGCTTGAATTACTTTTTTGGGCTTAGCTAATTGGTTGATCACTTATAATCTACAAGAGTTTAATATTTTGTCAAATTATTTGAAGCAAAATATTATATTCCGCAAATTAACATGCCTCAACTCCCAATATGCTGGGCCTTCAAGTGAGAGTGTAATATATACTCAAATTCAATTGGTACTGATTGCTTAAAATGTCAACAATAAAATTAGCTAGTATACGTCGACTAAAAAACGTAGCTAGGTACATGTTTATATATCTATTGTGACTGTTGACCTCCAAAAATGGGCGCCAATCAGTATCCCCCGAGCTCGACCCCACATCCTTGCACACATAACAGTTTGTTAGAGTCCCGTGCCCATATTTCAACGACCGCGAGGACTCCGAGAGTTAAGTCAACGGCCGGAGGTGCAAGAGAATATACATGAGAAGTTGGGATTTTATCTGTAGAGTGAATGAATTTATCTTTGTGATGAATGAACCTTACCCTCGTATAGAAGTGGGAATGGGCCTTGATGGGCCGAGATAGGGAATGGTCCATGTTGAGGCCCAACAAGAGCTCTTAAACTAACAAATCCGACCCAATAGGTGAAATCCAATCCAACCCAATATCAGCAATAAAAATACTTGCATGGATCCTACATCTGCCACGTGTGTGCCACGTAATTTTTACTAGTAACACTTATAACAAAATTCAAAGAAAGAAACTCTATTTCTTGCACTAATAAATGAAGTTCCGCTTTGGTTCTAGCTAAGGTTGGAGCCTTCGGAGTTCGTTTTAGTTCATGCATGGTTGAAATTGGTTTTACGTAAATTTTTTTTTTTGAAATGTGGTTTTACGTAATTTATCCACATATATCTATGTGCCATAGTATAACATGCAGAGAGGGGGGGGGGAGGACTATTCTCAAATGGGAAAAATCAAAATCTAAACAATTCTTAATAGATTTATATATAGGGATTACATACTTGCTCTTGTCACAGTGTTCGCATGTTCAGACTGAGAACCCAAAATGTTTAAGATTTTGAAATTAAAGTAGGGCTTTCGATTTTATATTTGTAGCGTGAGATATATCGTATTTGTTTTATTTTTATTTAATTTATTTTTATTATTATTATTTTTTGCTTGGGAATGGGCCTAAGCTGAAAAAGATAGTTATCGAAAAAAAAAAAACCTACAATTCGCTTAGTTGAGCCTCGGCACGTCTAGGCCCCGCTTAGTCGCGCCTAGGCTTTGCCAAGTCGCGCTTAGTCACGCCTAGGCGGTCAAAATTTGCATTGACCACTTTTTTAACGCTTTTGGCCTAAGCGACGCGTGAAGGTGATGCTTCAAGCCTAGGCGTGTTTTTTAGAACACTGGTAGGAGAGTGTGCACACTCTGGGTTCAAAAATTCGTGGGTGTCCATCGGCCCTCCCACTATCAGGGGATAGTTATGTATTATTCATCTCATTTAACGTAGATTCCAAAAAAAAAAAACCTAGACTTCGCTTAGTTGCGCTACATCATCAGTGTACATGACTCTCCTGCACACTAGTGTACAGGAGACCATTGACCATCAGTACAGATCAAAACTGTTCATTAGTTTACAAGAATATAATGTTGTAAAAGTGGCAATGTTATAACCGCTTGGCATTCCACGCGAAAGTTGATATTCGGTTTTTTTTTTTTCTTTTTATGAGTTTAATATTTGGAAGTTCTTTTTATATTAACAAAAGAATAAATAAAGTGAGGGCATTAGATGACAACCTAAGTCGCGTAGCCTCAGGGATACAATCATTTATCTATTCAATTTAGAGCACAGTTGTAGAAATTCAACATTGATTTACTCATCAACTTGGAGGACTAGTGTGATAAGTCTTGTAACCATTGATTTACTCTATTTGGAGTACATTTTGGCAGTGACAGCCCCATAAATATTGATATAACGATCGTCTTGTAATCATTGATTCGCTCAGCCTTTGAGATGAATCAATAAGTACACAATTGTCAATTTTGAGAGTTATGTGAACAATTTTTTCGATGTACAAATACCCTGTTTCGGGCCCACATGTAGAATAAAAGTTTCCAAGAATCTATTCAAGAAAATCCTAATTCACTGTGCTCATATGGTCCATATGATCGTATATACTCGGGCGCATATATGATATTGTTTGCTGTCTGGAGAATATGATTTTATTTTTTCCTCAGCTTTCTTATAATGCTAAAAAAAAAAAAAGAAAATACTTGACTCCTCTCTATCTTAACGATTCTCAATTTATACCAAAAAATTACAAATGCTTGTGAGAACTTCATTAAATAATATTGATCACAACTTTCATATTATAATAGATAATTTGTATTGTATAGATAGAATTGGGAGAAGAAAAAAACGCGTAAAATAAAGGAAACTTTCGATTAGACATGTGAAGTTGACTATGGAAACGTACTCATCCGTACTACTTTCATCTAAAATAAATTGACAAACTTTATAAAATTAGGCATGTTAAGCGAACCCAAATAAACTCCTAGTTTAATTTTAATTAATTTAGACCAAAATGTAAGTAAAATATAACTCATTATAACTTAAATTTTATAAAAGTTTCATAAATATTTTTAAAGTTTTAGCAACACAATTTTCAGAAAAGGATCACGAGCAAAGCCAAAATAGGATATATATATATATATATATATATATATATATATATATATATATATATCCGGTGGCCTTTGTGCACCTTAGAAGGTCAAGTAAAATTGTTTGCCTACTATGAGGGTGTTAGCACCCATTTGAAAATGTATTTTAATGTATTTATTTCACATTTCAAATTTGGTCAAACAAATCACATTCATATATCTTCTCACTCATTAAATCATTAAATCTCCACCATCCAACTCTACTTATTCTCTCTCTTCCTACTCATAAAAATACATTAAAACTCATTCGCTAACATCCTCTATGAAGCATACATATGTATTGCTGGCTCTCTACTGTAAACTCCTACATTCTTAGAATTTAAATGGAATTTTTCATTATTTCATAATATATATTGTCTTTGCTCTTGTGTTCATATAACACGTGTTATCTTTGTATTAAATATAATTACTTTAATTAATATAATATAATCACTTCCATATTATCCGATACAAAAATGGCATATTTTCTTTAAACATAATTAAACAACTACTACTATTGTGTTACGTGAACATTGAACAACTTCTATTCACAAAACTCAGAAAAGCGAATCAACAGCTGTACAAGGTGCACTTTTCGAGTTTGCAAGTTGAACTTTAGACGGGACAATCCTTTGCAAACTTTGGCTTAATATTGTTTATTACTTTTTGACCTATCCATTTTGCTTTTGAATTTGGATTGATTCAATAATCAATTAATAAAATCTGTCTTTTCTACGTTGATATTTATTTATTTATTTATTATTTATCGAGATGATGATGGATGAGGCAAACAAAACACCTGCTAACCTCCGTGATCATGTAAAAGTAGTGGGGTCGAGGAGTGGGTACATCCACTATCCTTACTGCAAGAAACTGCTAGACAGATTTGTAACAAACGACACAGACATTAGTAAAAACAATTGTACATCCACTGATTTGATTAATTTTTTGTATTCAATATATTTTTTACGGTAATATATTTCTCATAAAATTTTATTTAGCTACAACAATTCTATTTATTAACTGTTGCTTAAAATCAAAATGTATGCATCTCTAATATTAAAGAAAATTTTCGAAAGTTACGATATTAATGCGAACAAATGTTATTGTATTGAAATTTTTTTATAAAAATTATTTAATCCGTATCAAATTAATTCAATAAAATTAATTACAGACCAAATAAGCATTTATAGAAAAAATAAAAATTAAAATTGTGTAATTTAATTAAAATTTGGGAGTGAAGAAATAAAATTTAGGTATAATAATTATATTTATTATTAATTGTCTGTTAAAATCAAAGTGTATGTATTTTTAATGCTATTTTTCTTTTCTGGTATCTTTAATGCTAAAGAAATTTTCGAAAAATTACAATATTTTTTAGATTATTTTCCCCAATTTTTCTAATAATAATAATAATAATAATAATAATAAATTATGGGTTTATAAAATACAAAAAAAGGTAAAAAAGATTAAAAATTTAAGAAATTAATATTTTATTCCGTATCTCACCGCGGGCAAAGTTTTTAGGACCTATGTGCGCAAATAAATTATAAAATGGACCTAAGGGTGTGTTTGATTGGCCAAATTTTCCATGGAAAATGTCCCATCAAAGAAAATTTTTTCCTACTTAGTTGTTTGATTGCATCATTTTCCATGTAAAATATTTTCCATGGAAAACAATGTACAATCATTTTATGCATGAATTGGGCCTTTTCCATGGAAAAGAAAATCTTGCTCCCCCCAAGAAATTATTTTCCTTGCAAGATGGCAAATGTTTTCTTTTCCACCCTTGCCAATCAAACACACCCTAAGTGTCGCTGGAGACATTCTTAATACTCAAATAGTATATTAGGCAAACAAAAAGTATCTATCTCCTATTAGTTTAAAAAATGATCCCCTCCCCATGTGGAGAGAATGTGGGGGATGTTATTCTTCCCACATGGGGATGTAGCAAATTTGTATTAGTTATGAAATGATATGGCGATCCGACATATAAAATCTGATTGGTCCACATAAGTAATGGGGAGATGTTATTCTCTCCATATGGGGAGGGGATCAAGACTCGAAAAAGGGTTCCCCGCATCCATTCTAAATTGTTGGGAAGTTTTCTAGAACCATCATTTCTCAATCACACATTACGATAGAATAATGGTAGGATTAATCTTAATGGCTATATTACCGTTTGTTAGTTTTTAACTATTTTGTACCTAAAATTTAATTTATACTAAATTAAATTAGATTCAAACTTCAATACACAAATTTCAATTAAGTAATTATTATTATCTATAAATCTCCTATCATATCACATCACTATTCACCCTAAAAAGTTAGTATCAAACAAAGTAACAGCATGTCCTGAGCGCTCCCGAACACACAATTAGGAGAATAAGGTAATCTGACCAATTCTCTGAGCACCCCTCTTAAACCACCAGCAACAACAAAATCAACCACAACAAACCAAGTCAAGGTAACATTTAAATACCGAAGATAAATAACACCATAAATCCAAGCCTGTCTAGAAAATGTTATCGAACATACTTGTACAAAGATGAAGGCTTTATCAACAATTCAACATGATCCCCTACGTAAAAGTACCAACCAAGAACAGGCTCTTCGACTAATCAGAATGCTTTTGGAAGACTATATGCAATTGTGTTGCTTTTGTTCATCAGAAAGCTAAAAGCTTGTAATTGTTTGAGATATATATATATGAAGTAACAGTCTTTAAACAGAGCTTCTCAGGAGAAATGCTACCACGCATCCCAGCAAAGCACCAGCAGCAACCTGCGTTTGATTGATCAATCAGGTCCTTATACCATCAATTACATATAAACTCATCTCATAAATAATAACTAGACTGATATGAAGTTATTTAATCTGACTGATATTGATTGTGATAATACCTGAAGGGGGGTATGACCAAGTGAATCTCGAAGAGGTCTAACATTGGCAACAGGATGCTCCGGAGGCAATTCACACACAATTTGATTCAATAACTGCATTTAATAAAATAATAAAAAAGAAAAATAAGAAAAAAAAGGATGGTAGTTCAGGAAAAACAATACAAACAAAGATATATGAACAAAATATACACAGATCTCCAAAACAAAGATTCCATGTGAATTGTGAATATAGGCACTATGATGTGCAAAACAATCCCAGATCTAAAAGAGGAAACAGTGCAGCACAGGGAGTTTGATCACGTAAAAACTACAAACATTTAAAAGCTCAGGACTAAACGTGAATACATTGAGGCCTTGTTCTTTTCCTCATCAATTTACATGCACGCAATTCCGTACAACTTCACACACATTTTCAACCACATATATTTTTTAAAATAATTTTAACCACATATTTTACACGGAATACCGGCAAGGGTAACTTTATCACCAATCAAACATACCCTGAATATAATGAAAATGAGATATTAAAAAAGTCTAGCCTTCTTACAAGTTACATAGGCATTGAAAGAAGAGGTAATATCCTAATTCTGGCAAAAAAAAAAAAAAAATCTCTTAGAAGGAAAAAGAACAAGTCTACCAGAACCATAGAGAACTATTGACGTACTTCTAGGAATAGAAACCATTCAACTAAACTGTACTAGAAAACTGAATTATGAATCATAATGAAGTCCTGAAAACAGTATTAATCATGGATTTCTCCTCTTCTTGAAAAATTCGTCATTGAGTTTTGTTGAACAGAAAAATTATCAAACAAGAATATTTCTAAGTCTCTATGTGCCCGATAGAAGCCAATACATTCCCAAGTGGCATTCTTTAAACTTTGAAGTCCACGTTCCTCCTACCTTGATATTTAATTTTCTCAGACACTTTGTACACAATACTCCTTCGTAAACGATGAATAGTTCAATTTCTCATCTTTGAGTCCACTCTGGATAGAAGCCATTTGTGCTAGTTTTCATCTTCCAACATATTTCAAGTTATTATAATCCACTGGCATGCACTCCAGAGAAGGTATCACTTTGACAAGTCCTACCTCTGATTGTTTCAATATTGGGAAGTTCATTTCCTTTTGCCCCGTCAGGATAATTATTATCAGAGTGCAGCCTGAGGCTGGGATCTTCAATTTCTATTTCTCTAGAACTTTTTTGACCATGGTGCTTGCATTCATTGCCAACAGTCATGCTTCACATTAGGTCCGTTTATATATCTCCCCTGTGACTTTCACAAAATCCTTGATAACATGTTCTTGCACTATAGGAAAATGGGTGATGATCAATGCCATGTTTTTGGAGAGGAATCTTCAAATTAATTGCCTTACTAGATACTGTTGGGCAAAAGAAGATAGTTGCCCAAAGTTGAGGCAAGTTGTACCATGTGTCATGGTCTGATGGACACATATGTCATGGTCGAGAAAACCATCATTCTACAAGCGATGGCTTGATTATGAAAATTGTTGCATTTTAGTAAGCCAGCACGTTGTGAGAGGCACAAACTTAGCTGAGACTCAAGAAATCCGTACCCACCTATTGCTGTGTTCTGAGCATGTCAGAGCAACCAACATTTTGTTGCAGTCAACATCTGCACATGTTTGGCAGCAACACCTCTTCATTCCAGATTAACTGACTGAAGTTTGTAATTTTCCGATTCCCAGATCGTATTTAGAAGGATGCATGCTGCTACAACCATCGGTAGCCATTAACCAATGGCAAAACATTGCCCAATACCAATTTAGGACAATGCAGAAGTCGAATCTTGTAAAAACAAGAAATAGTTAAAAAGTTCAAGAGTTGTCTAGAATAACTTGAATATAATGTATATTAGTGGTGATTACAAGAAAGTCCAGAGTTCTTAAGTAGGCATCAAAAGAAGCGGTAATAACATAATTCTATTACATTAAGTAAAAAAAACTAATCTACTATAAAGAACAGAAATAACTAAAGAATAATTAAACTAGTAACGTGATCCTAGAAGTTAGAACCATATAAACTAATAGAATCCTATCAATGCTAACAATCCTAATTACCAACGATACTTAAGTCCTAAACCTATAAATTATTGATTTCCAGTAGAGCTGTACCATCACCTAACAGACGCACCTAGGACACTCAAAATGCATTCCATCTCATACATTGCTAGTTCTCCCTTTTGTTAAATTACATAACCAGAGGGAAGACTCTTTTTACAATTTATACAAAGGGAGATTTAGGAAAAGGATAATAATGTTTCAGTACAGAATCAGATCTTACTTCAGCTTGTCGACCGGCATGAAGTCTGATTCCTGTAGCATCGTACATTACCTGTAATAACTTGAAATTATTAGCAACACTTTATGACCACCAAAAGCTTGGCATAAAGTAACAAATGTGCCAGGAGTTACTAAGAATGGTATGTCCACAAACTTTCATGCTCAAGCCCCATTGCTCTAGCAATGTTTCTGCCTTCTGGGGATGTCAAGGCAAAACATCATACCCAATGGATGAACATGGAAGAAGATTGTAATTTCAGTCTCTTATTGTCAAGGTTCAGGGAAGAACTTTTCCTAAAATGCTTTTAAGGTTGAAGGCCAGAAACAATCTTCGGAGATAAAACCACAAGTTCAGGTTTGATGGGATATTTTTCTCCATGCAGAAAATTATGAGAAATTAGAACAAATAAATACAGAGAAAAATTAACGCATGAGCTTGTTTCACAATCTGGGTGCTTCAGATATCTGTTAAACGGATAAACAAGCACACAATGCAAAAGGATAGAGGAAACCTGGTTTAGAAAGTACATACAATACAGGCCAAGACCACTGCAATGGCAAATGCTGGACTTCCAGCTCCCTCTTGCAAACCAATTGCAGTTGCAAGAGCAGTAACAGTTGCTGAATGCGAGGATGGCATTCCACCTGAGCCAAGCATCCTTCTAGAATCCCATTTACTGTCCTTTAACCTGCAACTCTAAAAGGATAAATTGAAAAATCAAGCAAGAAATCTCAAGAAAAGAGGATGATACATCATCCTTTTAATACCTGATACAAAATTTACCTTCACAGATATTATCCTAACCACAGAATCCCAATATTTAAATAAACTATAGAAGACAAAGTGGCTCAAAACCAGACAAATGCATCTTTCGTAATTTTCCAATTTCAAAAACATCCGGACACCATGTTGTGGCACAAACAAAAATGGGACAACACTCAAGAGATGTTCAGGATATTGCTAAATGAACATGAAAAACAATAATTTCTCTAAAGTACTTAAGAAGACTAATAGAACAAGTTGAGATTTTTTGTGGAAGTTAAGCTTAAAACAATATCCAAATGTACAATTTATTTGAACTAACTACGTAGAGATGTTAGGACCAGCTGAAAAATCGTAACTTCAGACCAGTTCATTGCTTATGAATTTATTAGCAGTTCGTGAAAAATGCCATTAAACATTGGAACACATTCATGCTCACATCATAAATATGCTATTCAACAATCATAAAACTGCAATAGCAAATTCTTGCATTTTTACTGGGCACCAAAACCATCGGTGCATTATCACTTGGCATTACAGAGTACCGGCATTAAAGCATTGCCATATCCCTAAAGCCAATTAGCCATCTCCTCCAAAATCAATCATATATCTAATTCTGATTTCTATATTGCACGATGCCACATAGATAAACCATAAGTAACTTCTAAACAGGGATAGTATACAATGTCATCTGCGAAGACTCACAATTTAATCAACCAAGATCGAGTTTTTAAAGGACCTACCCAAGCACAAATATTAAACATTTTCTTCATCATTAAGCAAGCAGAAAGATTAAGAGAGAAAAAGTACCAGGTCGTGAAGGGCTTGAGAAACTGAGCGACGGCACAGGCGAGAAAGGCCGAAACAAGAGGGAGACTGGCAAGAGACGGCGGTCCGGGATACGACCGAAGGCTTGCCGCCGCATCGGCGGCCGTCATCACGTCAGCCATTATCAAACGTCTACAGAGAGAAAATTAGGATCTGATAACTGAAAATAGAAATCTGGTAACAGTGAATTAAGCTGAAAATTGCTTGTTTTCAGGTATGGATCGATCTGGAATTCGCAGATCGGCAAACGCCAAGTATCCGATTTAGGGTTCCGCGGAGCTATCGACAGTGATTGGACGAAAATTGCGGCCGCCGGACAGTCAGATGCCACCTTCTTGACGCGATGGAATATTGAGGTCTTCCGAGTTCTGACAGTGTCTCAGACGCCACCGTAAAATAAAGTTGGAACGAGAGTGAGGTTTGATGAGTATTGGCCAATGCCAAGCTTCGAGTTTTTAGGAAGTTATTAAGCGAGTCGGCAATAGCTCGGGTTTGGGATGCAAATCGTCCGTCCCTTAACAAAAACAATCAAGGAAGATAAAAACACAAAGAAGAGGGGGGAATTTGTTGAAGGATATTCAATGATGTTTTTTTTTTTCCCCCACCTAGTTAGGAAAATCTACTTTAGTGATAAAACAAAGATGCGTGTATGCAATTGAATTAGAGTAAAAAAAAAAAAAAATTTTCGCGGGGAGGGGGGGGGGGGGTGTTCTCAATAAACTCAAATATGGGTTATTTCCTTATGAAACGTCAAACAATGTGTGAATTTTAGGGGCATAAACTCAACTTTAAGAGATTATTCTTCAAATTTAGAGTCAAATTTAGCACAATTTTAGAGAATAGCATCTCTCAACATGGCCCACAAAATTTGTTTTCAACCAATAATGCAATGCCATATGGATAAGATAAAGGTTACAATTTCAACTTTGTTGATGATTCATTTTTTTATGTTTTTAGAAATTAATTTACCTAACAATTAACTACAATTAATTTATTTTTCTGTATAGTTTTTCTCTTGAACATTATTTAAAAATTACTTTTTTCCTCTAATTTTTTTCTTTTACTTTTTTGCCCCATATTAATTTTGCTCTTATGAGGTTTACACCACTCTGTTCATTGAATAAGATAAAGACCATGAAGAGCGGTCAGAGCCGGTCCTATTCTTGAGGCGAGTGAGACCTTCACCTCGGGCGCAAAATCGGAGGCGGGCGACTTTTTTTTTTTTTTTTTGTCATACATAAAAGGTTACATTATATAGTGAAACGTTGCCCATTTTGTTCAAGTTTGCACGTGGTGTGATGGTTAGCCGCAGGGTTTTAGTTTGTATATTCCCTTTCATCCAAGTTCGACTCCTCCATGTGCACTTTTCATATTATTATTGTTTATTTATTTTATTATTTATTATTGTTGCGCTTTTTACTTAAAATTTTGCAAAACTCATATTAATTCTTTATTATTTAGCATCATCTAAAAAAATTTTGCTCAAGCTTAATTAAATGAGGTGGATGTGGTGCTTGTGTCTTATTAGGAAAAAATAGAATTAGTGGTAAAAAATAAGATGTTATGATTAATTTGATAATTTTAAAAAAAATATGTAGTTATTGGCATTTTCCCTTTTTATTATAGCTTTATCACTGTATTATGGTTAGAAGCGTGTCCAATAGGAATTTTTTGTATTAATCCAATTTATTTATTCCATGTAGACAACCTCTAAAATTGTGATTTCTTAGTGGTTGTTTATTAATAGATATCAAATAGTTAGTTATCCTTCTCCTAACCGATAATGATAAAATATTATCCACAATTTAATTTAATAAAAATTAGGATTTAGATAATAAGCTTTTATCCGTTTCTTTCATTTTTAGATTTTTTTAAAATCATTTTGTTTTAAAAAATATACAACAATCAATTATGACTATTTTTTAAAGTCTATTGTGCATTTTTGAAAAGTCTCCTTGTTACCAAAAGTTTCCAAAGATCAATCACACTGGAAGCAAATTTCTTAATTAAGGAGCGAAAGACATATATGTCTGCTTTTCATAGTCCACATTTTATTAAAAAAAAACTCTCAATCTTATTTTTATTTTAGGTTTCATAATATAATTTTACAGTTCAACTCTCAATTCTTCTATGTTCATTTTCTAAATTCTTACTGTTAAAAATTCTATATGGCAAGAAGGGCGTCACCTTGGGCTAAGCGACCAATGCTGCAGCCTTCAGCTTCCATGTTATTTATTTTTCTGTTAACACAAAAAATTCTCAAATTACCAGCAGTGTTCTAAAAAGCGTAAAGCGTGGCGAAGCGTCGACCTCAAGCTTCAAGCTTTGTAAGCTTAAGCGCGCTTAAGCGAAGCTTAAGCGTTAAAAAGCGTTTTTCAATTTATTTATTTATTTTTAATTTCTAATTAATCTAGAATCATGAAATAAATAAAATAATGTCTACCAAACACATATAAAATTTTAAATATTATATTTAATAATAATTTCTACCACTAAACATTCTTAAATTTTCAAAAGGCCAAAATTAGACAAACACAATAGCCTCTAAATAATTTTACAAAACCTTCTAAAATTTCACGTTATTGAAGTGGCGAAGAAAACAAAAACTTTTGCTCCATAAAAAAAAATAAAAAATTAAAAAATAAAAAAGAAAAAAAATAACTTACCATAGAATATAAATGAGTAGTTTAACGCTTGAAATACTATCACATTTAATTTACATGTTTTCAAGATTTGAAAATTTTATTTGCTCTTAGACAATTTCTCCCTTTAATGGTCTTGGTCTTTCCAATTTAAATTTTTGGGTTTTCCAAAAAAAAAAAAAATCGCTTAATCACGCTTAAACTCGATTAAGCCCCGTTTAAGCTCCCTTAAGCGCGCTTAATCACGCTTAATGGGTCAATGCTCGCCTTTGACTGTTTTTTCCGCTCTTTCCGACAAAGCGGAGCGTAGTAGGCACGCCTCACGCTTAGGCGCCGCTTAAGCGGCGCTTAAACGCGCTTTTTAGAACATTGATTACTAGACATCGAAGTCGTAAAAAAGGAAAAAATTCCTCATGTCAACTTTTATTTCGGACTTCTAAAATCTTAGGACTCTCCCACAAGTCCACATTAGGTATACCGTATACAACTCTAGACATTCTTATGGATCTTTAACTTTAATCCTTTATAAAAATTGTATCCTAAGATTAGACGCTACTGCAAAGAAACAGTATATTGATTTTTAGATGATGATTCAAAAAAAGGGGCTCAGCGAGAATCGATTCACACCCAAACCTTGTGCTTCCCCTTATTTGAGGCATGGTTGAGAAGATCTGTTTCCCGAGATTATCCATTGTCATTGGAGGGACCCATCGATCCAGCACCGGAGACACGTCCACAGTTACCGATTACACGCGTCTGTACAGGTAACACGTGTGCCTCTCAAATGGCGCCACCTCCAAACAAAGCTGGCCAAATTTGCCTCCATTATAAGTTTCCCCCTCTCCCTTCTGCCTTATCTCATAATTCAAATTCAAACCGACAGTTTCTCACCGGAAAATGACGCAGAGAAGATGGAATCACAGTTTCACCGCCAACATGGGCATCACGACTACGAAGAAGAGCCACGAAATGCGGCGTTACACTCCGGTGGGAACGGGACTCTCTTACTGTGCAGCTTATTACTCCAATTACTTATAATTGCTTGCTTATTGTGTGAATATATCTGATTATTCGAGTTTGACGGTTTCCAGCGATCGAGGAAGAAGGTGAAGGCGAGCACCATCACGGCGAGAAGAAATCGGTTCTGAAGAAGGTGAAGGATAAGGCGAAGAAAATCAAAGACACGATTACGAAACACGGTCACGGCCACGAGCATGGACACAATATGGACGAAGAAGAGGAAGACGATGAAGATGAAGAAATGGTTGATGATCCAGAAGCACACGGTACCCCAAGTCCGTTTTCTACTCTCACTCTTTTTCCTAAGATGTTTTTAATCTATTTCCTTACTTGGCGGTTAATAATCGGCCTAATTATACGCTAAAATTGGTAATTGGATATTATTGTGTGATAGTGTACGAATCATCGGCCATGAGGAGTGCAATTGGGCATGGGATCACTCCGGGTCAAACCGGTGGCAATTTGGAAAAACCGACTGACACCCGTGAGGACCGCACTGCCTTTGTTAGGGTTGCTGATTCCTCTGATACGGGCAGAGGAGAAGCAAATATGGGGCAAGCAACGGTTATCGTTGGAAAGCTAACAGAGTTGGAGAAGGATCCTCATTCTCCAGGGAAAAATCCAACTTCAAATTATCAGTCCAAAGTGGTTGATCCAACAGGCACTGGTATTATTTTTATTATGTGGCTTTGAATATCTTGGCATCTTAGACTGGGTTCATTGTTTATGACTGTGCGAAATTATTACTTATTAATCATATTGGTTATTTGGGAAATGAAATTTAAGCATAGAGTAATGGTACTTGAGATGTGGTTGACATAGTGCGGCGTGTTAAAATCATATAAAGTGAGATTAATATAATAATATTGATGGAGATGAGTTATTTTACTGGATATGGATATACCACAATTGGGTCTAACCTTTGTGTCAATTAATATTCAATTAGGTGTTTTCACGAGCATATTGGGTATATGGGAAATGATAGGTAATATGATATAATGAACACTAATATTCGTCTTATAAGGACTGGTGATGTTTGCAAGGCCATTTCCAACATTCAACCCCAAATTTGGGTTAGAGTTTACATCAAATTTGGGTCAAACCTTCAACCGCCCCCAATGGCTTTTATCCCAAATTTGGGTGTAAAAAAGGTGGATGGGAATTACAATTTCCCACACATGAAGAAAAGGGTATCGTGGTACTATTAGCATTAACCTCAAATTTAGGGTAATTGAATAGTACTACCCCAAGACATCCCCAACCCCAACTTTGAAGTGGTGTTTGGGGTTAGGTTGGAGTAGATTTTACTGCAAAGTTGGAGGGAGGTTGGAGATGTATTTATGATTATATTGGGCTATGACTTACGTGTACAAGGAGTATTGATGGTCGTCTTATGCTATGTACTTATGAGTATATTCAGCGTTTGGGAAATGAAGTTATAAGCATATTGGGTATTTGGGAAATGATATGATGAGCACTAATGTTAGCCTTATCTTTAGTTCTTGTAACATACATATGAATTTAATACTGCTTCTGTCAGTTGGAACCAATTACTAATATGCTGTCTAAAACAGGGGGTAAAGAAGCAGACGTTGCTCCACTAGTTGAACAATTCAACAAGATGGATGTTGTGGACAAAACCAAACCAGGAACGCAACAAGGACTGTATACGGGGAGCCACAACCAGTTTGCTCCTCAGACAACACCAACTAGTGATCAGTACGCTCAAGAAATGAACACAATTTCCGAAAATCCTGAATCAACTCCCAAAAGATTAGACACCAAAGAATCCACGAGGACACGCCAATGACAACGTGATCGAAAATTATCTTACGCGACCTCTGCAATTGCCGGTACGGCCATATCTGCCAAGAATGCAGTGGCTTCAAAGCTTGGATATGGCGGTGAAACCCAAGAACCAACGAAGCCCACAAAGCCCATATCTGAAACAGCATCAGAATATGCACATAGTGTTGCTGATAAGGCTATTTCAGCCAAGAATGTGGTGGCTTCGAAGCTTGGATATGGCGGTGAAACCCAAGAACCCACACGGGGTGGTGAAACCCGAGAACCCACAGAGGGTGGTGAAACCCGAGAACCTGCAAAGCCTGTATCTGAAACCTTGATGGAGAAATTGGCTCCGGTTCATCATAAAGAGGCTGATGCATCCACCACGGTGATGTCAAAGGTTCAAGGTGGTGGAGCTCAGGACAAAGGTGGCGACACAATTGGGAATGAGGGTGTGGTTGGTAAAGGGACCGATAAGGGCATTTCTGTAAAAGACTACTTGGTGGAGAAATTCCGTCCAGGGGATGAAGATAAGGCACTGTCGGACGCGATTTCTGGTGTGCTTCACAAGAAGAGGGGTGAAACCGGGAAGAGCGAGGAGGCTAAGCCGATGGGGAAGGTGACCGAGACAGAGCACGTGGCGAGGCAGTTGGGTACCGGGGATGAGAATAAAAGGGAAGGTGAAGATGCAGTGAGTGCTGGAATCGAAAGCAAAGGAGCTGGTATGGTGGATAAGATGAAAGATGCCTTTGGGTCATGGTTGGGAAAAAGTACTGGAATGCAAACTGCTCAAGATTCAATTAGCCAGTCCCACGGTAAGTACATGCCTTCAACTCCCAAATTTTGTATGCAATGGGGGTCTTGTGTGCATTTGTGTGCTGATTTTGTCTTTGGGTTATTTTTTCTTTTTGGGGCAGTGAGTGATGTTGGTTCTGGGGACGTGCATGAGCTGGGAGATTCGGGCCAGCGTGGGCTGCAGGGGTCGAGCAATTGATTGAAGGCTTGTTTGGGTGTTATGTGGATGTTGAAGATGGAAGTTTCTTTTATTTTTATATAATTTGGGCATCGAACTTCTTGTACATATTGTAATGTTGTTTGTTGTTTTGCTTAAGTTGGAAGCGTAGTTGTGATTGAAGTTGTAACTTTGGTACATCTGCTTTTGGAGAATGATGCTGTTTATGGGACAAGATATGGTGAGCACTAATGCTTGTCTTATGTTAAATTATAATTACTTATATAAGTGTGTGCGGAAACCATGAGCAAGTTTGCTCCACGACCCACACCACCTAGTGATCAGTTTACTCCAGAGTTTGACACAATTCCAGATAGCCCATAATCAACTGCGCGAAACTGAGACCCGGCAAGCCCAAGGTTGCAACCCGGAATAATGTGGTGGCTTCGAGGCTCGGATATGGTGGTGAAACCCGAGGGTGGCAAGGAGGTTAGGAATGCGTAATGGGAACGAAGATGCCAAGGGTCATGGACCAATAGCAGATCCAGCACTTGGATTGTAAAGAAGGGATTGTAAAGAAGTCACATACTGAAAAATTACAAGTATAGATCACTCAAATTAAAAAAAATCACAAATATATTTAAAAAGTTATGTTAGAAAAGTTATCATAGATTTTTACTGGTTTAGAAAATATTACAATGCATTTAAAGAATTACAGAAATAGTAAAAAAATAACAAATTGCTTAATCAGTGACAAAATGGATTGTTAAAAAGTTGCGTGCATAAATTGTGATCAAACGGGTTTTAAAAAATTTCACACAAAAAAAGAACAAAAAGAAATATACGTGTCTGGGTCAAATCGAACTTTTTGTGCCATTACCACGTGCAAATAGTGTGCCATCGCACAAAGGATTAAATCACTTAGGACGATCATAAAAAGCAAAATGTGAGGAACGCGTTTTTCGAATTTATTTTGAATTAGAAAGTTCCTGGCTTAACTATTTCAAAAGTAAATTGGGCTTAAAATTGAAATATTAGTCCAAATTAATATTTGATTCAACTCAAGCATTACATATCGACAACTCAGTGTCTGAGTATCTCATTTCACTTCCTCTTCAATGTGCATGTGAGCGTGTCACTGTGTGATTTGTGCAGTCTGACAAATCTAATATGAGTTGTGATTGAACGTTATCAACATTAGTTGTTGGAGCTGTACTACCAAAGAAAGTATGTTGTTAGTTTATTATTGTGTTGTGTCTATTTATTTACATTCATTGTTATTTGAGATTTGTGATTGAATTGAATTTGGGAATCTAACGAAGAACGAAAAACATTCAAAATAGATTTTATAAATTTCATGACAATTATTTAATAACAAAAATATAAGTTTTATACATATCAATAACATCATATATGGGTAAAATGTCATAAACTATAGAGATCAAACAACACTTTATGAATTTGAAAGTTTCACTTTAGAATTGTGAGTTCTAAGGTAAAAAGGCTAAATTATTGAAATTTTGATTAATATTTCTTTATCAAAACAACAAATATTAAAATTTGAAATTGTTATTAGATTATAATGTGAAATACGATATGATAGAATTTTTTTTTTATTATTGTACTATTTTTAGGTAATTATTAATTTTCATACTGCACTTATAAATTTTAGTAATTATTATATTTTATGGGGCGAATTTTATAACTTTCGCCTCAGGCTCCGAAAATTACAGGACCGGCACTGAGAGCGGTAAGCCTGGGGAAGGATATTCAACATTGCTAGTATTCCACCACGTGTGATGCATGGGATGCCAATATTCTAAAAGTACATCTTATAGATAAAAAAAAAAATTCAAAATATTATAACATAACATGTAACGCCCCGTCCAGTTCCACATACATATACGTCATAAATGACGTAATATCAGAGCGCGCCGGGCACGCATCATAAACATAAATATCAACATAAAGCCACCTTCGGGCCTGTGCACGGGTTTTCATTTCTTTTCATACATAGTGGAACTAGACGAACGTCAATCATACATTCATACCCGAAACCCTAAACATCAAAAACGTATAACCTACTAGGGTTTTGGAGTCCATTACATAGCGCAGGATCTTCAATTCCCGTTCCCAATCACACACCACATCACGCCATTAGGACCTTTCGCCATCTCCCGATCACATCACCTTCATAGAACACAAACATAGACACGTAATGAGTCATAAAGACTCAGTAGATAATAGATGCAATGCATGACATATTCATAATCGTGGGCCCGTTGCGAACCATATGTTTATATTGGCGCCGTAACATACAATCATACTTTAATTGGCCAGACCCCAGTCCTTTGTGGGACCTCCATTTGGACCAATTGTCTCAAACCTTTGTGAGACGAACATTATATAAACATTTGGTAGGCAACCCTATTCATCGTTTTTCGTGCATGATCATGCTTCAATGTATACGCATAAATAAACACATGTAATATCATACGCATATCCTTGTCCTCAACACGTACATATTGCATATAACACGTTCGTTCCATTACATATACATGAACATAGTTGAGGTCTTATACTTCATACATCATAATCATCACACCTATACACGTAAGGGTTTACGTTGAATCATATTCACCACATAAAACCCGCCTTAACGCCATGCTTTTCACGTGAAGACTTCATGAGTTATACATTACAATCTCTATGATTCTTCCAAGTCCTAACCAATTCACTCATGGAACTTAGCACGAAGATCACGTAGATCATAAATCACACATATATCATGGCATAACATATCTTATCATGGCATAACATATCATAAGCATAAGACAAGCCAGTGGATCCTACACATGCTTTCTAGGTTCATACATAGCAGAAACATGGCATAAACATGGTCAATTCTTGGTTTCAAGTCATTCATAAGCATAGATATATGGCATAAAACATGTAAAACATCCATATCTACCATAGATGAAGTTCAAACAAGCATGGAGAAGCTTCCTCTTCTTCCTCTTCTCCTCTCCCTCTTCTTCTTCTTCTTTCTCTTCTTCCCTTCCTTCTTGTAATCAAGGATTACACAAGCATTACATAGGTCATACATGAGATTGGAGATGATCACATGGGTGTTTGGGAGTCTTGGTAGGGTTTAGGGAGTATTTTGGGGGTCTTGGAGTCGAGCTTGCATGAATAGTACCCAAGAAATGACAAGAATCTTCTTAAAGACCAATTCTGCCGACTTAAAATTACGGCCGTAAATCTCCCTGTTACGGCCGTAAATTCCAAAATTACGGCCGTAACTCATTAACTTACGGCCGTAACTCGGCACACGCGATCGCCGCTTCGGTCCACGCCGACCAGAGGATCAGCCCTTTAACCTTCATTCTTGACTTACGGTAGTAACCTTAGACCCTTACTACGGTAGTAACGACAATTACTGGCGTAACCTTGAACCATTACGGTAGTAACTTTACTTTACTAGTAATACTTACATTTACGGCCGTAATTACAATTCTGCGAAATTTTCCCATTTTCCTCTTTTCGAAGGCCGTTTCGCATCCCGAGGCATATCCCGTACTGCAAATCATAATGTGAGCATATCATATACATATACGTCATACTGAAACGTCATCATGTCATTTCATATCATATACGGAGTCATATACGGGCGTATATACGAAATCATATCCGTATCCGGGACGAATTCGGGCGGGTCATTACATAACACATGTTAGATGCACATATAATTGAAGTGGTAAAGTAATGTTGTTGAACAATTAAGGTAAAATATTATGGCATAACATGCCTAAGATATAAATATATTTGAACATGTAAAGTGATATTGAAGGAGAATCAATCAAAAATAATTATCATGTAACATGCATTAGATGCAAATATATTTGAATATGTAGAATAACAGTGTAAGGACTGCATCTGAACTACATAAATAATAGGAAACACAATAATCAATCTAAATTTTGAAATACTTTTGTGAAAACAATATCCATTGTGGAGTTAATAGTATAGTCATCTCTATCACATACCAACATTTTTAATCATGTATGACTTGTAACTCTTAAACTGCGACACACAACTAATCATGACTAAACACTCATTTTCTCAATAGAAGTCCTATGTATGAAAGCGATTGTCCGTAACCTTTGTTAATCGTCATAGCATATGATACAATTAGTGGATATTGTCTCCTCTAAAACTTAAAGCGTAATAAAGGCAATTTTGGAATAAAAACATTATGACTTGCATTGTCGCCAAAATATAATCTCACAGAACCGATATTTACAACTCGGATCTCCGAGATCCATATCTACAAATAAGAAGGCAATAAAAAAATTGAGAAGACAATTATGAAGTTATGCCAAAATTAACTATCTTCAATTAAAAATATTACAACTTATATATTCCTTTTGAAATAATATTACTGGTCTAGCAGCTGAGAATTATAAATTATTACTTTTTGCACGAATAAAAATTCAAGTTCATCGCGAACATTAATTCAAACTCTCAACAGTTTTTCAACACTATGGTTATAACATATATATCATCTCAGAAAAATTATTCTTATCTTGTACATTAAACATTGATATATACACATATGCATCCACGTAAAAGATTTCAACATAAAATAACTATTTTTATAATTCACTGCCCAAAAATTAAAATTATTTTACCATATTTTTTTTTAAATTTAATATTTTTTCTTTTCTCTCTATTAATGTATCGTGTTGCTTTTGTAGTTCATATATTCCAACCAATTTCTATAACATGAAATTCTCATATACATATTCCTTTGAAAAATAAATATAAAATATGAATGTGATTTGAAGAATAATTTATTTGATGTAATATTAAAATATTTTTGATTTAAACATTATTATTATTTCACATAAATTTATATAAATGACATGTAACCTTTAAAACAACAACACTTAAATGTTACATTTGGGAAATTTGATAAACATAATACTATAAACATTACTCTAAATAATATAATTTTTAATACAACAAAATTAAATTATTATTACTATATAAATTAATATCATTAGTCCCTCCGAAAATGAAACTTTTTATTCTTTTATTTTCCGAAAGTAAAATGCAACATTTATTTTTTTGAATTACAAAAATGAAACTTTTATTGATCACAATAAAAAATTACTTTATAATTATAATAATTATAATTATAATTATAATAAAACACAAAGGAAAACACGTTGTAGAAAACAAAAAGGTAAAGCAAAACCCAAACACTAATGCAAAGCTGAAGATGTTCAATTTCCAAATGATGTGTTTCTTAGTCTCACAAACAATCAAGTGCCCACATGTAAGCACTTAGGCAGATGATTGACACATGTTCCCCCTTTTTGGGGGCATGTGCCCATCATCCGACCATGTGTGGATACCGGATGGTAAACGTTCTTAGTCTTTTCTCCTTTTTAATGAGTTCTAATATTATTCTTCTCTACAATCACTCCAATTACATTGAAATCCATAGCCAAAACATGAAAACCAAACAAATTTAAATCTTAAACTTTTAAAGCTTAATTGAAATTGAATCTAAAATTCATCTACAAATTGAAATCCAAAGGAAAAAAAATTAAAATGCGTACCAAACAATTCATTCACAACTATGTTACTATAAGGTTTGAATCTAAAAATATCACTTGGAAAACTATCATCATTGTTGATGCCTAAAATAGTTAAGACTACCCAAATACCAACTGTAGTGAATGTTAGGGACTGGTTAGCAGTAACTGGAACAGTAAAGAATGTAAATAAATATTTATAGCCGAGCCCGAGCTAGTCCTTGATTACAAAGGATTTTCATGTGTACAAATGATCACTAAGTGTTATATTTATAGTGCAAAAATTGGGGGGGGGGGTAATTGTAGGTCATCATTGAGGCGGCTGGACTAGCTTCAGAGTAGGTGTGATGATTGCCTCTGCTGTATCGGCGGCCGCCTTTGCATTAATGGCGAGACACCCTGTCAGTCACAGGCGGTGTCAGAGTGTTAGATGACAGGTGGACTGTCCTTTCTGTTGGCTATAGTAGCGGTCCGGGGTCGCCATGTGCTATTGCCGAGCTGACCTCAGGCCCGCGAGAATACTTGTGGCGTTGAAACCCCTACTGTTGATTAGTCGGCCTAGGTGATGAGGCCGAGCTAGGTAGGCTGTTCGAAATGAACTCGACCCGGTTCTCCCAACGACTACTAGGTGTATCTGGCCGACCTGAGACCTTGCCACATCATCAGCTGATTTGGTACTCCACGACACGTTCTTGAGGTGGGGCCGACGTCGTGGGGTGGGCTCGGGCGTATCGTGCGCCACGTCATTGGGGTGCCAACAATCATCAACCTCTATTATAAGCGTGGTCCTTTATAAATAGCAATTTATATACTTCTTATTTTATGGTTTACATAAATACTATATCGTTTCATAGCATATATATATATATATATTTCTATATATGTTGACGAACTATTTCAACCCGAAATTCAGGTCTAAGATAAAATTTATTGATATCGTATCATAGCATATATATTATGTTACATGTTCTTAAAATTCCATTTTTTTCAAGAATATTAAATGAGTTTTCTCAATCTATGTAAAAATGATTAGTGGATTATCTTTGTGGGTTGGATGGAGTATTATTCCGACTATATAAAGTTATGTCCTCAAATGTAAAAAGAACATAGTTTCGATCCTTCGTGTTGTCAATATTTCTCGAAATTAAAAGTGTTTCGTAGCGGGCAAGAATGGGGTGTGCATTAGGCTGAGCTAACCATAACCAACTCAATCCAACTTGATTGTCGCAGTTCTTTCGTAAAACTTTGTGATTGGATTGAAACCAACGCAACACAATTTTTTGATTTGAACCAAATCAACTTCGTCCAACTTGATTTGGGTTGGCTTTGACGATTCCAGGAGATAATTCGGTAAAATATATGCAAAAAATATCATCCTGAAGAACTAAATTATTCAATTAACCCAATCCAATCCAACCTTATTTGAATTGGGTTGGGTTGGATTGGTTCCATCATTAATGCCGTGTATTGAGTTGGTTTCACAAAATGGGATTGGAGCTGACAAAACTGGTTTGGATTAGGTTGGGTAAAAGTTCTGAAAATCAACACAATGTTCCACCCATGGTTATTAAAATCGCGATTCAATGCGATTTTACGATTCAAAAGTGCCCAAACGATCTGAATCGCTTGAAAAATCGGATGCTGTTTGAATCGTATTGAATCGTATTTGAATCGGATTTGAATCGTAAAAAATCGTAAAAAAATCGAGATTCAAATAAAAAAAAAGAGATTTCGCGAGAGTTGTTCATTTTTTTTTTTTTTTTGGTTTATAGTTTCTGCATTTTCTTTGTACATACCCTAGCTCCACTCTTTGCCATTTTAGTCTCCATGTGTAAAATGGTTTATTTTTATCTTGACCAATAATTAGCTTCTTTTTTATGATGAAAACAATTGTTTCGATGAATGAGTTCATATTTGAGCTTGATTGTTGTATTTGAATTGTATCTCTCTTGTTAAAATGGTTTTAATGTAATTAAAAATTATTTAAAGCTTATTTTCTAACTATTTATTACTTATTTATTGCTAAGAATTGACATTTATTTGTTGATTTGTTACTAAAATTTTGACTTTATATCTATTCTAAATTATTAGCTATTATTTGAATGAATCTTACGATTCACGATTTGATCCATCGATCCGATTCGAATGAACCCTCCAACGATTCGATCCAAAAATACGATTCTGACAACCTTGGTTCCATCCGTAAATTATAGGGAATGACCCAATGTTATGCAGTTTGAGTTCAGTGAAACAAAATGAAAGTTTAGCAATCAATGACAACCTGTATAGAGCCTAATCGCCCATTAGATCCTAAGAGGTTCCTCCCCGTGTTTTCTCCTAAACTAATTTTCAACTACACGAATAATATGCGACCTATTTGTATAATCTTTATGGCGATGGTTTTGTTGGTGTTGTATTTACTTGAACTGATTGTAAATATATGGGTTTAGACAGGGGCGTAGCTAGGATTTAAGTTTAGGGGGTAAAGTATGATAAATTTTACTTGCATAATCTAGGATGGGCCGGACTGATTTTCCACAATATAAGAATCATTTATAATATAATTTATATCTAAACCCATTATATATTCTTGTTTGAAAATGACAAAAATATAATAATTTTTTCTATTTGTCAAAACCTGTATATCAAAATAACGATTAACATTCAAAAATAGTATCAAAGAGAATCACTTAAAAATCAAAATTTCCTATATAACAATTTTCTTTCGTTTGATGTTAGTCTTCTCGTTGGACATGGATGACTTGATGGACGAGTCATTGAAGGCAAACAACAGCCCAATAATAATAATAATAATAATAATAATAATAATAATCATCATCATCATCATCATCATCAAATCAATAAACAGAAATTAGTACTCGAAATACAAAATATGATACAAAAATGAGTTGAACTGGAAAATAATATAAACAATTACGACTCATAAACTATTTTACTTATAAACTATTATAAACTCGAAGTTACAGATTTCAAAAGTTAGAGTAACAAATATTCATTGAAATATGGAACTAGATATTTTACATGAAGAGAGAAAATAGGTAACTGACGTATTCAATTTAATTGGTAATTGCGTGGGAAAGACAAATTATATTTTCATATTACCTAAATTTAGTAATTACGCAATTATAAAAAAAATTATATATATAAAATAAAAAAAATCCAAAAAACCAAAAAATAAAAAAATGATTAATATGTAATAAGATATAAAAGAAAATAAGATAAGAAAAAGAACTTAAGGTAAATAATTGAAGATGAATAATTATATAATAATGTGAAAAAAACAAGTGAGAAAGGTAAAAAGATAAAAAAAAAAGAAAAAAGCATAAGTATAAATGTGAAAAGAAAATGCAAAAGGCTATCTTGAAGAATCAAACTACTGACCAGATATGTAAAACAAAAACTTCTTTACCAACTGGACTGACAAGCCTTGTGTGCAATGTATCAACCTATGTTGCATAGAAATAATCTTTTGGGGGAAGGACTGGGTTACGGCCGAGTCCAACCCCCCTAACTACGCCACTGGGTTTAGACATTCCTGAAATGGGAGAAAGTCAATCTCAGTTTATTTTCTTTGGAAGATCCCAATATCATTTTATTTTCTTTAGCAGATTTTTCTATATATGCTATAATCTTTACGTGATGGTTTTGCTGGAGTTGTATTTACTTGTTAGAAAATGAGGATCCAGAGCGTAGGCATCTTTGTAGATATCCCTGTTACTCTTAAAAATCGGGATTGAGCCTTAGCAATTGGAGAAAGGGTTACTGGGCCTCCACCAAGCCTGATCCACGTCTCGGCCCACCATGGCTCATTTTGCCTCTATATAAGGGCGAGGTTAATTCATTTGAGAGGTATGTTCATTCTACATCCACAGATAAAACCCGACTTCCCCTTATACTTTCAGGCACTTCCGGCCGCTGATTTGACCATCGGAGTCCCTGCCACTACCGTCGGCGCCATCGCGGTGGCCCGGGGCTCTAACAGATTGTTGCGTGTACAGGGATTCGGGGTCGACATCGAGATTCTGATTAGCGCCCATTTACGGAGGTCGGCTGTCTCAACTCGGGGACGGAAATGGACATTCATTTTTGGAGGTCAACAATCCCCATTGGTTTGGGGTAAGATAAGTCATATTTCATAGTATGATAAAACATACTTTTAAATGATGTGGTTGCCTTTTGATCCGTCCGAATGTGGGGGAGCCCACACATTTTTTTTAAATATTTTTGTCGCTATCGGGTATGGTACCTCTGTAGGGTCCCAGAAACAAGCTCTGATGTGGTTATGTTAAAAAATTGGGGGGAGGAGCGGGGGGGACTTTTATCCATTCACATTATTTGACTTTGCATGGGAAAAATGTTCTAGTGTGTTTTTGGGGCATTTTGTTATAAAACTAGTTATACCCTCGCGAGATGCACGGGGATTTCCCATGTCTAAAAATTGAATTAATTAATTTCTAATTTGTATGCAATAAAAATAATGAAATTTAGTTTTACATATTGCCACATGTCCCAAAATATGATATAAATGAGGCAAGTTTCATGCCACATAGCGGGATGGAGTAGGGGACGGGAATCTCTCTCCTCTCCCCATACGATGCAAATGCATGGAATATTATAAATAGTAGAACCTTGGATCCTTCTCACCTCCTCAGCAAGTTTTAAACATTTGAATGCCACTTCAATTGTATTGTTTACACTTTTAATAGTAGAATTTCGTACACTGAGCAATCATCTTCTTTCCACACTTCTGATAACTCATGTACCACGAATCATCCTCCAATTAAATTTGTAAAATGATTGCAGCAATCCAAAATTTCCCTATCTACTCGAATTAATAAAATAATGATTCTAAAAATTGATTAATAACGTAACTAAGTTTATTAATTTAAAATTGCCCTTCATATTTCAGATTTTATATCTTAATTCTCAAAATTGAATAATTCGATGTTAATTAATATGGTAGATTAACTAAAAATAATAATTTGATTACTTAATTAGAAATTAAAAACATTCCACGGCTTAATTTTAATGACTGGAAAATCATTTTTATCATTTAATTTTCTTGAATTTTTAAGTGAATAAAATTAAAATTATTTTTTGTTCAATTTTTATTATATCACAAAATAATGTACAAATTTTCTCAATGTTCCAAAAAGCCGCCAAATGTGCCACGACAACATTTAGTGCGATGTACACTGGAAAACCACACTTAGACCCTATGTGGGGAAAATGCAGTCAACAATCTTCTTAACTGCTCAAAGCTATAAAAGCGTGCTTTCAATGCATATTTGGTGGGCATTATGGGAACCACCCGAGTTTTTCATCGTCAATTATTAAAAAAAAAAACTAGACAGAAAAGTTTTATATTATTGTTAAATTAAAGGAAAGTTGGTTGTTGATTCCATGAGCAGCGTTTAACTATAATATATATATATATATATACACGATTATAGCTCAAACAATTGTGATCATTATATTCTGTCACTGGAGTTTTGATCGAATACCCACTGTGGGTACCTTATGGTACCCAGAACTGGGGAAAAAAATTTTGTGGGGGGCTGGTGAGGCCTCCCACTATCAGGAGGCAGTTACATATTATTCATTTGACCTAACGAAGATACATTTTTTTTTTTAATTTTTGGTTGATGACGTAGTGCCACTAAAAGGTGCCACGTGGTGTGGATTTTGTATCCACGTAGGTATCCAATCAAAAGCATTGTCAGTGAATGCTATGATTTAAATTCACTTTTGATTATAACAAACACACATTGTTTTGTGAGGTACATAAAAAAGGAAATAAACAACGTTGTTGCAAAAAGGAAATAAACAACGTTGTTGCCTTTATCAACTAAGTGAAATCGAAACCTTGTAACTATAACTGCTAATGTTCTTTTACCAGCTAAAATGGTCCCAGCTTGTTCCAGCACCTCTACCCGCAATTGCTCTGGGGCCCCGAGGGGATTGTTCCTTGCTGGGAGGAAATTTCTTCCCAGTGGCTGGCAATAGAACATAGCCCTAACTATAATAGTAGAAGATATATTGTATATTAAGGTCAGTGACACATATTTTGAATTGCACATGAAATAAGGACTTAAATTTAATTAAGAATTCAAAAAATTGAAGTTTAGACAAGTTTACATGCTTTTAAACATGTGGATATGGCAAACACATGGTTTTTCTTGTTGGGAATATTGGCAATATTACATTTCCAAATACTTAAAAAAATGTGGAAGAAAATGAAAATTTTATGTTTTGGGTCGGAAAATGTGTATTTTTGCACACACTGGTGGAAGAATTTTTATATATATCAAGATATATTAAGATTAAGATTTGACATTGGATCAGGACACTACAAAGTACAAATACTAAAGGTTGCTATAGTGTTTTCTAAAACAAATTTTTGCTTCCATAGTTTTCTAAATTAAATTCGATTATTACATATTCTGAATTTGATTCAATTCTAGTGCTAAAACTTTGTTACAGTTTCATGATTGACGTGGCGTCGGCTTCTATTACCATGCGGCTGTTCAACCCCATTTAGGAGCCCCTGCTGCTGTGTGGCAACTTCAAGACGCGCTACATCAGAATTGGAGTTATAAGAAAGTTCCTGTGTTGATTACTATTAGGTTGTTTTAGTTTCGAATATGTTTAACAGTAAGTATAATATTGTGTTATACGTTTCTTTTATATGCTTCTTTCAACACGTTAAAAAAGTCTTTATAAATCACTCAAATTTCTCACAAAAAATAATCGTGTTGACTAATGAACACATCGAATAAAATATATATTGACAATATAACAAAATTTTAAGTTATAACATTCCATTTGAGTTGCAAGTTTTGCTATCATTCTTTCTACGAGTCATTCTACCGTATAACTATATCGTTCTACTCTATGAAACAAATTGAAGTTTTTGTTGATATATTTAACGAATTATCTCTTTTTGAAGTTCATCAGCAGTATTTAGTTAAGATACGACATAGTCATTTGGCTAAATTATGTCATGGGCTGCTTTTTTGTAAATTGGTTTTCATCATATCTTCTATTGTGTGATAATTCATAACATCATCACTGCTTAATAATTTGCAATTTAGGGTGCTACCAGTCAAATTTAAATTCAACTCAAATTTGAAATAGAAAAAAATTTAAGAAAGTAAATAGTTGAAATTTATATAATATATATAAATTCTACACACGTTAACTTTTATCAACTTCAATCGATTTTTTCTCTCATTATTTTCAATCACTCAAATATTAATTTGATAATTTGATAATATATATTTACATTTTTTAATATTTTTTTCAATTCTCAACCACACATTCGATACAAAATTGGAGTAAACCACATTAGATTTGAACTTACAGTGTGTTTGATTGACAC
The DNA here is from genome assembly GCA_018223645.1 of Jasminum sambac. NCBI lineage: Eukaryota > Viridiplantae > Streptophyta > Magnoliopsida > Lamiales > Oleaceae > Jasminum > Jasminum sambac. The sequence continues at coordinate 16,519,233 of CP073642.1, forward strand.
TTCTTTTTTGGGAAAACTCATTTTTCCAGCTTCTTTTCCAATTTTGGTGTTGTTTGATACACTTTTTTTTTCCCGGAAAAAGTTTTCCAACTTTTCTCGATTTCTGTATTTTTTCTTGTTTTGAAGGAAAACATTTTCCTTGGAGGGGAGGTGGTTTTTGTTTTCCAAAAAAATTTGGTTTTTTTTTTAATGGACAATTTATTTTAACATAAAGATAAGAAAAATAATTAAATTTCATTAAAAAACACAAAAATAAGGAAAACAACACAATTTTCTAACTTTCAAATTAATCCAATCAAATACCTACAACTATCATTTTCCCAAAAAATATTTTCCCGAAATTCATTTATCCGAAAAATATTTTCCTTCAAACCATTTTCAAACTTTACAATCAGACACCCCCTTAATTTGAACACAACAAGGCCACCAATGTGGAATTCAAATCCAAATAGGAGTAAGTTTTCTCAGATTTCTAGTTCTAGCCGTCTCGAGAAAGAACCGTAAAGCCACCGCCAATTTGGACTCTGATTCCTGCTTCCACTCGGCCAAACCTACACCACTATAAATACAAGCTCCTATGCCACTTCTACGCATTAGTACCCAAGTAATCTCTTTTATTCGTTCTCAATCAATTGACAGCATTTCTCCTCTCCCTCTCTCAATCGAAGATGCAGATTTTCGTCAAAACCCTAACGGGCAAGACCATTACTCTCGAAGTAGAAAGCTCCGATACGATCGATAACGTCAAGGCGAAGATTCAGGATAAAGAAGGAATTCCGCCGGATCAACAGCGGCTGATTTTCGCCGGAAAACAGCTCGAAGACGGCCGGACTTTAGCAGATTATAATATTCAGAAGGAATCTACGCTACATCTCGTTCTCCGTCTCCGCGGAGGTATGCAGATCTTCGTCAAAACCCTCACCGGGAAGACGATTACCCTCGAGGTCGAGAGTTCTGATACTATCGACAACGTGAAATCGAAGATTCAAGATAAGGAAGGAATTCCTCCAGATCAACAGAGGCTGATTTTCGCTGGAAAGCAATTAGAGGATGGGAGGACTCTGGCGGATTACAATATCCAAAAGGAATCAACACTTCATCTTGTTTTGAGACTTCGAGGCGGGATGCAGATTTTCGTTAAAACCTTGACTGGCAAAACGATCACACTGGAAGTTGAAAGCTCAGATACGATCGACAATGTGAAAGCAAAAATTCAGGATAAAGAAGGTATTCCACCAGACCAACAGCGTCTGATCTTTGCGGGCAAACAGTTGGAAGATGGGAGGACTCTAGCCGATTATAACATCCAGAAGGAATCGACTCTGCATTTGGTTCTAAGGTTGCGTGGTGGGATGCAGATCTTTGTGAAGACTTTGACGGGGAAGACGATAACTCTGGAGGTAGAGAATTCGGACACCATTGATAATGTGAAGGCGAAGATTCAAGACAAGGAAGGTATCCCACCTGATCAGCAGAGGCTCATCTTTGCTGGGAAGCAGCTTGAAGATGGACGCACACTGGCTGATTACAATATTCAGAAAGAGTCTACACTCCATCTTGTCCTTCGCCTGCGCGGCGGTGCATTTTGAGCTAATAATTTACAAAATGTTGCAATGTTTACTTTGGTTTTTTTAATTTTTATTTTCATGTCAAAATAGTATATGAACTACAATTAATTTTGGGTATGAATAAAGTCTGATCATTTTCTCCCTTTCTCCTTTTTTTCCCCTATGATTTCTACTTTCTAAAGCTTTCAAAAACTTAAGATGTGATTATGTGATGGGACGCTTTCCTATAATGAGTGCCCTTTCTTGGATCGTTTGTAAATACCTAATGATGCATCATTCTTCTCATTGAACTTACATGCTTCTTCAGCATGCTAATGCGAAATTCCGTTAGTTCATTATGGTAATTCCTATAACAATTGTGTAAGTTGTGTAATTGTGTTCTTGTGAAGTGACTTTTATTTTTCTTTTCTTAGCCACCAGGGCATTGCTAGTCTTTAGCCAGATAAATTTATGGAGTTATATAGAAGTAGAACAAGGTGAGGTCTATTTTTGAGTCAGTTGTGACATAACTAATCCCTGGTCCTGTCCTTAAGTGCTATGTGATTGTGGGGGATGAAGGAGAACCCCAATTCGGTGACTTGCTTGTGGTTAAGGGTTATACCCTGATTACTACTTGAGCAAGGAAAACGCCAATTTGTTGACTTGCTTGTGGTCAAGTGTTATACCCTGATTGCTACTTGAACAAGGAGAATTGTTTGTATGTCTACCATCAGTAAAGGTAAGTGTCATTCATCAGTGATGCATGAATTGCTCTATCTGGTTTAAAATGCCATAATAGAATGATGCTGAAGAAGGTTTCAATTCATGAGTTTTAAAGCCTGATGCCTGGCTTGTTTTATCCTACTATGTTCAGTTTGTTTAAATTTCATCATGATACCATCTTTGATGATTGAATACATATTTTCTGCCCGGTCTATATTCGGTAGATATGGTACATAGTTTTCACATTTTAGAGATTATGGTATGGAGTGATATGCATGATAACATTGAAGTTTGCTCCGACTTGCACAATTTTTGGTTATAAAGGCCATGTTGCTTTTTCTCGGGTGGGGAAGCTGGTCAGTGTAACTTGTGGACGTTATCATATTCATATACATCTCTTACAGCTAATTCCTTATGCCAAATATGCTGTATTTTTGCTCTCTTATGTGGCTTATCATAGATATAACCTAGAATTGCTTGAGCTATTGTAGTTGCTATCATGAGGAGTTTATCATATAGCAATCTCCATTTGGTGCAAAGAACGTATTTGTGGAATCTCTGGGTGCTGTGCTCTCTGCCTTGAAAAAAAGGAAATCTGTAGTGTGTCAATGAAAACTGAATTTCTTACGACGTTTAACATTATCTACCTGTTATCATTCTTCCCCAGTAAATTTAAAGTGAGAAGCTTTCTTATTGAGTGCCCGTTGGGATTCACAATTTATTGCATTTTTGTGTAAAATAGGAGATATGAGTGGGGTTGAATAGTTGAGATTTCTGGAGCATATGTAGATCCCCACAAAATATGTGCATGTGATTAGTTTCGCCAAAATTCAATTTCGAAAGAGAATGAATGCAAATGACAACAATAACATTGGCCTGAACTACATGAGAAATGTGAACACATGACAAAGTCGAACTGCACACCAGATAATGATTTTTCTGCATCTTTTTAACAGGTAGTTGGATGAATATAGGTGTGCAACAATTTTGTTGGCCTTTATTTGTCACATTGTCTCCCGCATTCCCTCACGCGTAAATTGATTTTGGCTTTCGTGGTAAGGCGTGGAAATCAAATATATGCTTGAAATAAGAGAATAGGGTACACGAGAGAAAAAATCACATAATCTTTAGATATAAAACAGTGTAAAGCATGCTTAGATGATATTCGGCTAAGTTTCGGGTCACGAAACCTAGTTAATCTTTTTAAGTTAGTGTGTATTTCACATTGCTACCCTTTGCCTATGGCATGGAAAAAATTTTAGTACTCTTAGGCCATGTTCGTTCGGATAATTTACAAATCTGAAGAAGTATTATTACTGTTTTTCGGCCCCACTTCTGAGCTTAGGTACACTTTCACCAACAAAAAGTCAAAAATAATTTTCAGCATGCCAAATTTACCCTTAGCTTGGATCAAGAATTTGCTTCAATTTTTACAAAAAAATTAGTGGGAAGTATTGTAATTTGGGCACCTTCAACCTTAGCTATTCAAATATTGGGGCTGGATCCATTGACTTTTTAGCACAAATTCAAATATTGCAGCTCCAAAATTTAGAAGATATTGGAACGAACATCTTGCAGAAGTCTCAAACACTCCTGCACTCAGTCGATAAAAATTACACACCTATACATGGGGGGGGGGGGGGGGATATTATTTATTAAATTATAACCCCCTATATGATAGTGGGTAGCTCTCATTGGTTTGGAGTACCGAGTTAAGTACCGCAAAAATACGAGAATTTCTCACCTATAGCATTGTGAGACTTTATTCTCAACCCAGTGTTGACATGCATGAGCAGCTTAAAAAACATTTCCAATTCCGTAGTGGTAAAGTTATAAAAGGGCAAAAACTTATATTTGTTGTGAACGAGAGAGTTTTCATTTCAATTCTCGTTATTGAATTCATTACAAATGACCCCTATTTATAGGAAAATATTGAGGCACATCGTATTACAAATATTGATCTAATATACAATAGTCATTCACACAATAAAAACATAATCATTACATTACTATTTCTTTTCCCTAACTTTCGGTGGCTTTAACTCATTACTTTACAACACTCCCTTGAATGACTATTTATATAATTGTCTTTAAACTTGTTTGAAGAAAAATCCAATGGGAGAAAAACTTTAAATTGATGTAGAGTTGAGTGATCATATACCGCTCAGAAAACCTTAGTAGGACAAAACCTGAGCACGAGTAAATGGTAAGTTGCTCCCCGATGATGATCATTTTATAAAATACGTCTATTGCCTCATTAAAACCTGGTCAAGAAAAACCAGATGGGAAAAAGCTTGATCGGGAGGAAAAAGAGTACTGACTACTCCATTTGATTCCGTATCTTGGGGGCCGATACACTCACCTTTGACGGAAGATTTATAAGCCATCGCTCATAAAGCGTTGCCTCATTAAAAACCTTAGTAGGAAATTGGCGGGATAAAACCTTAATCAAGGAAAAAGAGTGCAACGCGTAGTTTCAGGCAAGCATGTTTAAATCAAAATCCTTGAGGTAAGTATCATATTTATCAACTGTGTCATAATCGTGCTTATTTGCAATCGACAATCTCGATCTTACATTCTCCTGATAAACATATATATATCCAAATCTTCTCTCGAGATCTTCTATTAGTTGTGATTAGTTTGCCTCATTAAAAACCTTGTTTAGGAAAAACCATTTGGGATAAAAAACCTCAAACAAGGAAAAGAGTACATTGACACAACAATATCATTGCTTTAAGCTATTACAAGCAATGTTATCCTTTTAATAGTTCAATTTTCTTATCAAGCCCAGTATATGTATATTTCAATATTATTCTTCTGATATATCTCAATATCCTCATTATCGTTGATCGCACATGTAGCTACATTTTCATATTATTAATACTTTCCATTTTCATTTCTTTTCCCCATAACAATATAACTTATTGAGATTTCTCATTATCAATCCTCTTTTAGATTGCACAATATACTTGAGTCTATATTCTCTTCAAAGTGTATGTCCTTTATCAAAATCACCTTCTATCATTTGCTTTGATATACATATTTGGGGAACTTTTATTTAAATAATATCAATACTTATTTGCTAATTTATCAAAACATATATAATTGGTATATGAGATCGTTTGATTCATATTTGAATTTCAAATTCATGATACATTTCATATATTATTTCCAAACTATTAATACTCCCCCTCATGCAAACAACTAAACTCGACACAATTTGTATACTTTTCATCATATATATTCTCAATATTTAGTTTTAATGGGGGAATTTTTCATTCTATATTTTGTTCTCGATTTTGGCAAATCGATTGGAGGACTTTAAATATTTTGCCAATTCTATCCCACTTATATGCGCATATCCAATTATTTACGGCATTATTCAAATTATTTTGGATATACACTCACTAGCTTTATCATTCGATCTCGAACTCGTGCTCTTATCATGAGCAAATCATTTCGTAAATTTTCTATTACTATATACACACATGTACTACACAAATGGATCCATATCATATTATTAGTAGTCCAGCATGAAGGGTGAGTGGGCCCATATCTCATCCCATATATATGTTCCAAATATATTTTAAATTTATTCCAAATCATTGGCTAGTAATGATTTCATCATTTATCGAGAACAATCATTTGAAAAATTCTTCCAGCTTCTTGATTTCAATAAATTATTTACATCAATCGAACTGGGATCTATATAGTGCTCAACATGATTTATCACTTTTATCATATCTATGGCTCACCGACATATCCCATCATCTTTCGGTGCCATTATTACCCCATTCTTGCCCAAAGCGTTGAATCTTAACCCATACGTTTCATATCATGAGTATCGTTCAAACGCTGAATCGTTCCTCATAATGGTTTATAAGTCATCCTGACGCTTATAATATTTACCCCAACAAGGGTCCGTATTATAATGGATCATACGCTTCTCAAATCTTGAAAATACTATCCCTCACTGCCGATCAAAATTCTAAAGAGAATTTATCTATGTAGACTCGAAAGATTAAGGATACTAATGAATATATACATACCACAAGATATTCTGGGTGGTTGATTGAAGCAAAGGTCCGATTATCTGGTGAGATTTAGATTCCTTCTAAATACATGCACTGGAATGGGTAAAAGTAGTTTCAAGAAACGAGAGCAAAGGTTAGGAGGATGTTATAAATGTGCTCGGTGGACTTGTGACACTTCGATGTAAATCGTAAACTTGTCCAAAACCGAGAGGATAAAATAGCATTCATTAAGGATGGATTGAGTAAGGAGTCTTTGGATGATATTCACCGGCTCTTGAGACACATCCTAGTGGACACGCAAAGGTGAGCCTTACATGGCCTTATGGGCCAAATTTAAAGATGAACAAGAAGCAGTAGTCTCAAAATCTTACTTTAAAAAGATCCTATTTGTAAATTTAGTAGAAAAATTTAGTATTATGATTTTCTCGTAATTGTGAAAAATTTTGGCGAGATCGATGTATTTCAAGCGTGAATTGTAAATATCGTGTTTTTTTTTCTAAATATATATATGTATGTAAATAAATAAATAAATATATTTATATATAGATTTCAATCACTCTAAAGTGTATGTCATTTCAGCGATATTTTTCTCTTTCTCTTTTCTCATATTGTCAAAAGGTAAATAGTAAAATCACTTATTGGTTTGAAAATTTATCTTTAAATAGAGGGATTCACGTATCTCTCATTCATACATTGAAACTTTAGTGTAGAGAGAGAGATGGAGATGGAGATGGCGATGGGAATTTTAGAATCATCTCATGCAAATCAATCTTCACCTCACCGACAAGATCAGTATGTGTTCTTGGTGGATCTAGATCGATAGGTGATATCCAATATATAGATATGGCAAACCAACTTGTAAAGGAGTTAGGGAAACAAAACATCAATATACTATATGGAGGGACCAATACCAAGCTTTTAAAGAGTCTTACAATGGCCGCACAATTACGGGATAAGAGTGTCGCGTATTACCTTTTCATCAAGTTGGAGCTAGCAATCGTATTGGATCCAAAGATAATCATGGGTTCATTTGGTCGATGCTAAAACGCAATTATATTCATGACTGGTATGATGTACATGATGAACAATAGTGATGCTTTTATTGTCCTTCCAGGCTATAACACACCGAGGAAATATTCAATAGCGTCATGGGCACAAGGAATTTTCATACCAAACCCATAGGTTTGTTGAATATTAATTATTTCTTTGATGGTTTGCTAGCATTTCTAGATCGAGGTGTAGATTATAAATTTATTTCTCGCTCAATGAGAAATATACTTGTTTCTCGCTAATAGCCATCTACTCATCAAAATTCAATCATATGTTCAAGAATCGTGGAAGCAAACTGGTCGATCACGACCATTGGTGTCAAGCGGAAAAGAGATCCTTTGGATCTTTCATTATGAACCTGGATGCTAGGGGGTGGCGGAGTTACTTGAAAGATTTATACTCTCGAGACGCATCCCTCATTTACGGGTTCAATATGTATTTTCTTTTTGTATTTCTATATCTTCAAGTGTTTATTGTCACCTTTGATATTCTCAATATGTTCATCTTTAACTTTGTTTTGTGTATCTTCTAGAGCAACAATAATGATATCATGTTGGCTTTATTCAATATAGAAATCTATTGTACCATCAAGATAACATTTGTGACATGTATTTCTTCAATATCATTTTCTTCTCTCATATCAATACGATCTCATATTATCAATAGGATTATTTCAAATGATCCCACCATATGATTCATTTCATTTGATTTATCAATTGGGATCTATTGAGCATTTCACTTTCATTTATTTATTCAATCAGAACTCTAGTGCATCTTGCTCAATTTTCTCCATCAATATTCAATAAACGTGGAGAATGAATATTTCTTCATTAAATGCTTCTTTGAGAGCATTTCTCGTCATTATATCAATGTATCACAATATATTAATCTCATAACGAGATTTTTCACCATGGTATATCTTCTTTCTCTTTATCACCATGGAATTCTTTGAGCAATTTATCAACACATATGTCATCATTTGCTCAAATCTCTTTATTAATCTCAATATAACATCTTTGTCGAATATATAAATCGGTTATTATTATTTAGTACCCAATCGTGGGGTTTAATCCCACCACATTGGTGATATACATTCTAATTGTGTGGTATAACCCACCACATCAAAAATACTTACTCCAATCGTGGTATAACCCACCACATTTGAAGTATAAAAATATAAATTATAGAAATTAAATTCTCCCCAATAGGTGGTAGAACCTACCAGTATGGGAATTATCGCAATAAATATAAATTTCAATAGGTGGTATAAACTGACCATATGGAAATTATAGTAATAAATGTAAATTTCGATTCCAAGAGGTGGTAGAACCTACCATATGAAAATTGTCCATTCTAATCCGCATAGGTAAAATTATTACTCCAACTGCAGTAAGAGTAAAATTGTCCATTTCATCCAAGAAAGAAAAACAATTGTCCATTCTAGTCCGCAGGTAAAATTATCTATTAGGTCACAGAGGTAAAATTATCGAATATATTATAGCAATGTTATACTATAGGATATCGTCTCTTTTTCCACTTTAATTTGTAAATATCAAGATGTTCCAAGATTATTTTGTGTAATTTTTTCAAAGTTAAGTAATCTTGTTTTACAAATTATAAAGTTTGATATTTCAAAAGCAGTTATTACCTTATCAATATTGGTGTCAAATCAAGATCTCTCGTTAAATCGAGTATAATGGAGTCGAGAAAATTTGATTTTGATAATGTATGCTCCTTATATCTCGAGAAAACGAATGTTATAGTTTAATATATTATTATATTATAAAGTAATAATATAATATATATATATATATATATCCTTAAACTTAGCTTCTGCAGTCAAAACCAGAAACTTAATCTTCACAGCAATTGACCTAAACCAAGACTCTTTCTTTTAGCAAGCGTTTAATGCTAACTAATTTATTATGAGTCCAAATTCTATGAGTTTATAGTCAGAGATACCTTAGGATGTCATGGTTCCAACGGTCGATTTACCTTGTAATCCGACGCGATGCTCCCACAATCGCCAATGAACATCGGGTGGGTTTGTTGCATGGAGGTGAATATGCCCCATCCGCCGTCATCGGAAAGTGAAAAATGTTGCACCACTACCACCATTAGAAGCCTTTCTCTATGGGAAACTTAGATATGGTCTCCGATTTTGCAACTCCTCCCAGTTTTCTTGCAATCGCTGGTCAAAGATCAAAGTTGCGATTTGACTTCGCTTCTTCCTTGCACATATAATTTCCGGTCCAATATTTTCTTCGCTTGACCACCTTTTCACCTCAAATCTGGTACCAAAAATGCTCCTCTCGAAAAACACTTCAAGACGGTTGTCTTATTTCATGTCGGCGATTAACCGGTTTAGTTGCAAATCAAAGCTAAAGTCTCGGATTTTGTATTGATTTCGTCATTTCATGAAGGCCGGACTTTCAAATTTCATTTTTCTCCACCTTATGGTGAGACTTTCAGTCAAATTTGATCTTGATAGACTAAGCCTCGTCGAGAGCTTCGGCGATGTGGTCTCGTTATGTTTAAGTCATCTGCGTTTGGCCGGAAAATGAAGTCGAGCGGCAAGTTAGGTAAGGGATAGATATATAGATTGGAGAGAGAGAGAGAGAGTCGACATGGTTGTTATTGATGGGTTTGGTCAGGCATTGTAAAAGATTACAGTGTTGGATAAGAAACCTTCGACAGATAGAGAGAATGTGTGAATGAATTGTGAATTGGCAATTGAGATTCATGGATCTAGATCTAAATGTAAAGAGTGTAGATTAGATAGAAATGTGTGTAGATTAGATCTCATTAAGAAGATAAGTAGAATGTCGTCATTGATAACGTGTTGTGAGCAGGAGTTTCATTTCAATTACCGTTATCAATTCATTACAAATGACCCTATTTATAGGAAAATATTGGGCACATCAGTATTACAAATATTGATCTAATATACAATAGTCATTCACACAATAAAAACATAATCATTACATTACTATTTCTTTTCCCTAACTTTCGGTGGCTTTAACTCATTACTTTACAACAATATTGTTAATGTTGTATGTTGGAGTGAAAAGGCATTGGTTACATATGATGAAAGAATATTCTCTTGTACAGCCACCAGACCTCAATTGAGGCTGGGATGTTGCACTGGCAGCCGATGGGTCTTATTACTCGTAGTGGGTTTGGTCACAGAGCGGTTTGCGATGACCTAGAATGAGATCATTGATTCATTGTCAGAATATTCTTGTAAAGCGATAGGATGAGAAGACCTTTTTGCAATAGTTGATAAAGTAAATAATTGTGTGTACAGAGGGTCGAATAAAATTACCATTCAATGCCCTCTCTTAGGGCGCCTATAGACTTTACATCTCTCTGTTCGAGCAAAAAGTCTAGATTATTTGTCACTAACCATTAATCATTTACCTTTTAGAAAAAGCTATTTTTCAAATTAATTAATTATCAAAAAATTATTTGTTGATCAATTAATCTATATTGTTTGTCAACCAATAAATTCTAATTAATTGTCTGACAAATTAATTCCAAAAAAATAAAAAATAATAAAAAATCAATTCATCACAAACATTGAAAGTGTAACCTTTTTTTTTTTCACGTGGTATTATATCATTGGCTAAGAGCAAGTATTGTGTGTTGTATTGGAAGGAGTTATTCTTTAAATTGGGGGACAATTTAGTTCCAAAATTGGAGAATAGCCTCCCAAATTTAGGTTTATAACCCTTTAAGTGATACATTATTTGGGGTAAGATAGGAAAGAAACTCAAATTTGGATGTCTCACCATACTAATTTTCCTCTTAGCATATGAATATTTGTAACATGGCCCAAATTAAAAACTCACTCTCATCGTATAAGTATTTTCTTTCTTTAATCTTTTTCAAAGTATATTTTTCTAAACCTTCTTTGTAATAAAAAATAAAATAAAGTAAATCCTCTAGCAAACAAGTCATCAATAATGACAGAGTCAGAAAATTTACGGGAGCGTGATTGTGAGACAAGTTATATCTATATTTGCATATCTTCTATATTAAAAAAATTGGAGTGCCACGTTGGCATCTTTGCCAACGTGGAACACATTAAATATTTTTTAAAAATTATAAAATTATTTTGGAAATAATTCAACATTAATTAGTAATAATTAAAAACATAATTAAAAATAAACCGATATTTAAAGCATCTATTTAATGAGAAAAAATTGATTTTGGAAAGATTTTAAATATAACTTCCTTTTTTAAAGTTCTACTACAAAATATTAAATAATAAATATTATTTATTCATTTTCATCGTGTTAAAATTATAGGTTTTAATAGTTGTGCTTGGTTAAGTGAATTGGACTATTCAAAAATGTTGTGTCTTTTTTACTTTTTTTTAATCAAATACTGAGCAATTAAATTTATAATTGGATTAACAATTTATCTATTTTTAAGTAAATAATAATTTATTACTGTTTATATTATTATAATTGAAGTGCCATGTTTAGCGGATGCCCTATTAGAAGTGCCAACATGACAAACGGTTTCTAATTAAAAAAGTTAATTGATGTTTTTCATTTTTAATAAGGCTGATGTGATATGCTCACTAATTGAATTTTGCATTGCACGTGTTTTTCTTTTTCTAAGTATATAAAATTAAAAATAAAAAGATTTTCTTTCTAAAATTAAAATACAATTTACATAAATGGAAAGAAATCAAATAAATTATGCAGATCCAGAAAATTATTGGTACTACCACAAATTTAAGTTACATAAAATGAAGTATAATACTTCTTATACAATAGAGCTAAAATTAAGTAGAAATTACAACTAATCGCTAAAAGAACGCATAAAATCATAAAGTTTAGAGTGCGTCATATTCATTTCAGAAAGAAAAAAGATGATCAAGATAAATTTCATTTATACCAACGAGAAAGACAAGTTTTGATAATCAAAGAATTTTTAAATATTCATTCCGTATGATTCGTTTACAATTAATTAATCTCTATGAGCACTATTGTACAATACGATGCATGACAATTAGAATTAAAGTTACACGTTTTGATAATCTTCTTAATTATGCGATGAACGTGAATTTTTTTTTACTTTACAATTGTGAATTTACTCCTCATTTTTTTGCATTGACTATAATATACAATATTATAGATTTCAATAATTATTTACAATTATGCAATTTCCTATGCATAAATTACATCAATTATGTAATTGAATATTTATATTCAATATATGTATAATATTATATCAATTATGTATTGTACATTAATTTAATTGTTCCCGTGCATCGCACGGGTGTAATCTATATATTAAATGAAACTTCAAAATTACATATAAAACTTAAAAAAATTAAAATGTTGTTGGAGTGACTAGGCGAGTATCGCGAGTTGTCTTCCACATTGGGCTTCATCTCTGATTATCAACAAAGGTAATATATTCCGAAAATAAAAACACCTTGTGTTGTGATGATTAGAGCTTGTTGGTAAAGTTTCTATTTTGAGAAAAAATATGTAATTTTAAAAATTATATTTCGTTAAAAATAAGATAAGTCTAAATAATAATAATAATTTTGAAAAGTGTGAGACTAAACTTTATTTTGTCAAACGAGTTCTTGAAATGAATGGATTGTCCTAGCAAGCAACAAACGAAGACTGCAAGAACTTCGCAACATCATTGTTTACCCAGTTATGTAACAAGATAAATTCGACTTTGTTTATCTTATTATGTTGAATATAGAGTCAAAGTTTCTAAGTATTGACTTCTTATTTATTATATTTAATCTAAAAAAATTTAGGGAAAAAATTGATCGTAAGGAAGTATGGTAGTTAAAAATAAAGTAAGTTATAGAGGAAAATGAAAAATAACATATTTAATAAAATGTGTTTTTAAATATTTGAAAAAAGAGTAAAGAAATTCATTGTTACAAAATAAATATATTCAAATTCAAGTACAATTTCTCCATGAGTTAATTTCATAAACCGTGGTTGAAGTTTGATGAAAATTATAAAATTGTCATTGAAGTTTAAAAGTTTTAATGTTAGTGACTGATTTATACGTACTTTCGTAGTTAATCACTCTATTATATTCTTCTTCTTCTTCTTTTTTTTTTTTTTTTGAAATACACTTTATTATATTCTTAAAACTAGTGTTGTAAAAGACGGCAAAAAACGCTCTGCGTGTGGAAAAATGAGGTGAACTAAAAAGTTAACTACCTAATGCGTGCCTAGGCGAACATAGGCGTGAAAAGACGGGAGTCTTTCAGTTAGATCGGAGGTTATTTATTTATTTATTTATTTTGTTGTTAAAGATAATTTGTACTTTAAAAAAAAAAAGTTAGGCCAAATTATTATAAAAAAATATTTTGCACTTGTATTCGTTTTATAATCAACTCTCATAGGAATTGATAGTATTTTGTTAAGTATTTATAGTTTTTAATACTTTAAATATTATATTTTTATTGGAAAACTTAAAAATATATTAAAATTTGTATAAAATTTGTCATCTATGAATTAAAATTTTTTTATTTGTCACTCTAAAATAATTAAAATAATAAAAAATTTGAAATGTCTTTCTACGCCTAGGCGAAAACTTCCAAGGCTTGAGGTTTGACGTTGCCGTCTTACCATGCCTTGCGCCCTTTAAAACCTTTCTTAAAATATCTAAATGATATATAATTGTCAATTGGATACATGGATGTCCAGGCCTGTTCTAGTGCCATCGATGGCACCGTAACTACGGTCCCATGGGTGGTATTTTCAAGCCCGATCCGATATTCGTTTTGAAATTCGAAATTAGATCTAGAATTAGCATGGCGATGGAGAGCTCCAACAATTTGGAAAAATTTCTGACGACAGCGTGGCGGACTATCAAAGTTTTGGCCATAATTTGGGCTAAAATTTGGCCAAAACTTTGACCGATCGCCATAGTGTAGCCGGAAATTTTTTTAAATTGCTAAAACTCCCTCTCGTAGTGTTGATTCTAGATCTGATCTCGAATTTCAAAATAAAATTTGAATAAGGTCCGAAAATACCATCGATGGTACTAAAAAAACCTTGCATGGATGTCATGTGTATAAAGCTTGGAATAAATGTTATGCCACATTCCGCCCTCAAAAATTGTTTCAAATCAAACTAGACTTAATTTTTAGCTTAAAGAAAAACTTAACATGGTAAAACTTAAGGATTAATTTCATTTAAAATAACACTTCAGATGACATGACATAAATTCAGTATCAACAAGACCCGCGTGGTCCACACTATATAATTAACAATAACAAATCATTAAAATCTTGTAAAAATATAATAGAGTGTCCACTAATACGAGCGAAACTAAACTTCAATGACCAGTGTTCAAACTTAAATGTTACTGATAGTATTGTAATTGCTCCAACATTTCAGTCACCATTATTGAGATCAACTCATTTCTCAATTAAATAGTTATTTATAATGAATCTTACTATTTGACAAAAATATTTTAATAAACACAATCCTATTTATTTATTTTTAAATATTTTCGCTATTAAAAAGAAACATACAGAGAAAAGATAATCATATTTCACGTTTATTTGTAAATTTTCTCACTCTTTTTTAAAGGAATTTTCTTACTCGCTTATGTTTTAACTGTTGGTTAATTGAAAAAGTTACTTTTCTTTTAATATTTTATCAGTCAAGTTAAAATTTAACTATGGTTGTGTTTTATGTGCAAAATTTTCAATGAAAAATGTAAAATTAAAGAAAAAGTTTTCTAACTTTTGTATTTGGTTCAAATTTTTTCCCCATGGAAAAAGATTTCTAGGTACAACCATGTAATGTACATTTTATGGTGTGTTAGATTGGTCATATTTTTCCTAGAAAATATCAAATCGAGAAATTATTTTCCCTTTTTTTTTGGTTGGATTGTAAGTTAGGAAAGGAAATGATTTTCCATGATACAAATACGTTAAGCACCTTTTAGGCCTAGTTCCATGGAAAACATTTGCTTTGGGGATGCGATTTTTAGCTGAAAAATAATTATTTTCATAGATCAATTTCTATGAAAAATTGCAACTCTTCTAAAGAAGTGCGTTTGATATAACATGGAATTGAACGAGGAAAATGCAGATGCTTTCTAATTCCATCTAAGATGGAAAAGATTTTTCCATCACCCCTTATGAGAAAATTTTACTAGAAATTTCAAAAAAATATTAAATGTGTGCATCAAAGAAGTGTACCTAAAAAATATTTTCCTTGAAAATTTTGTGCAACAAACAGTACCTTAACAAAAAAAAAAATTGTATGAAAATGAAAAACATTTTGAATTTTGCACACCATCAAACACAACCTACCAACAAATATGATGTGACAATATATACCCAGATCAATTGGAAACATAATAAATTAATAATAAACAAATAAAAATTCATTGGAGTAGTCCAACTTTCAACCAAATTAAAGAAAATGGGTGGGGCGGTTGGACCGTTTCATTAGGATTCTTCCCAATGATTTGACCTAATCTAAACAAGTTATAATGCGAAAAAAACGTGATTTGTCAATAATTATTGCAATCATTGCGTGTCAGTATATCTATCTACAGTAATATCTCAATCGCATAAGGATTGGCATTAAGCATGACGTCTTTCAGAAATGCATTAGCATGACATTTTGTAATTAATTAAAGTCAAAGTAGGCAAGTAGCACGATGCTTACTATCTCTTTAATTTATTGGGTATATGAGCACCTTTTCATTAAAAATTTATCTACATTTATTATAATATCTTTATTATATTAATAAGATGAGGTCAATTTCCCACTCATTTTTTTATTTTTCTGAATAAAATAATTAATATAAAAATCCATTTTCCCTCTCAACAATTCTCCCATTATTTCATGACTAGTATTTCTCCCGTGCGTTGCACGGAGAGATATATAAGAGATCGAATTCTAGAAGAGGAATGGAAGATTGAGTTGCAGATTTGTGATTATCCAAAGTGTGATTTTACAATTAAATTTTATTTTTTAAATTCAGAAAATAAAACTTTTCGCGGAAAAATGACCTCATATTATATGTGAGATATATAAGAGTTCGAATTCTAAAAGAGGAAGGAAGGATTGAGTTGCAAATTTGTGATTATCCTTTTATAATTAAATTTTATTTTTTTAATTCATAAAAATAAAATTTTTGGCGGAAAAATGATCTCATTTTATTAATATATATAGATTTTTTCTGACCATTCCCTCACCCGTTATTCACAATTCACGCTCACTTCTATCCCTAAAATCACGCGACCTCCAGCTCATCCCGTATCTCAACTCAATCACTAATTTACCGATCCATATGTCACTTTCCGTTCACAAATTCGCTCATCTATATAGCCAGCATCCCAATTTCGCTGAAATTCTATCACACGATTTCATAAATCTCTAGGCCCAATCTTCTTTCTTTTTTCAATTCCTCTAATTGATACACATGAATCTTTAGATCGGCAGAGTCATCGGCAAGCCACAATTCTTCTACAATCCAGCTCTCTACATTATACAAAGTAAACGTTCATTTTTTTTTTCATGTATGCGATGGATGTAGTTTCGACTAAATTTCTTCGTTTAACTTGTGCTATTTTTTTAGCAAAACAGAGTTTAAAATTTCTTCATAAGGCTGCTTAATCCTTTTAACATAAGCATCAAAATCTTCCTCAATAAACTTGCAAACACCAGCTAATACTTAGCTACAAACAACTCATGACAATCGAATTTTTCAATAAATTATTCAGATAAGAACTGAAGAGAAATATTCCACCATTCCGCTTCTTTTTGCCTCCTTAAAAACTATTCAACAACTTGCATATAACTATATGATTAAAGAAGATATCGGTACCACCTAATTTCTTCCTTAACTGTAGTTATAACAACAAAACCTGGTGTGTGTCACAAGTGCAGGTATGTACTTGAGCTCTTAATTCATTGGCAAGCTTTCTCTGGCAATTCTCATCAGGAGCTTTCTTTCTATTTCTCAAGCATGCCATGAATTTACCAAATTTTAATCAATATAAGCATTTATTTTTTTTATTGGGAACATGAAGCGATAATCTTTGTCAGAGTTCTTCTCTCGATCTTTTCTCACACTTCCATAATTATGTCTTTAGAAATTGTTTTGTATATAAATATATCATACATGTATTGGGTTTCCTATTCCCACATACATATCTTTAAGTTGATTGTGTCAATAAGCTCTTGCTGAATCTTATATCCTCCTATATTCATTTTTTTTTATCCATCAAAGTTACTTCTTATTGATACGTAGCTTTTCTTTCGTTTTTTTTCCTCTTTCTTTCTTTTTATTTTTTTTCTTGTGTTAGGTTTATCAACAATCTATTGCAGTTGTGTGTGAGTTGGACTGGCCTTATGGGAATGTGTTGATCCAAATTTTGGACGATTTTGATGACCCCAAGACCCAGTCGATGATCAAAGAAGAGGTGCATAAATGGCAAGGTGTCTATATTGTTTACCAAACACAGAGTGGTTGGCTATTAAAGCACTATAATTTAATCATAGTTGGTTCATTATCTTGCAATATGATTGTTTACTTGGAGAACATCTTGATGCTTAATTTAGTGACTTGTGTTACACTGATATATCTCAAGTTGAATGGGCAATCTTTGCACTAGATTATATCATACAGTAGTATTTGCTACAACTTCGTTGGCAATATTTTCTTTTCCTTTTGGAGCATAGAATATTCGTCGTTCAGTCTCTTATTGTCTTATTGTGCCAACATATGATACTCGAAGTTAATAAATTTACCCAAAACGGTGCCATTTTGTTTAGTCGGGCACAAAAACGACGTCGCATAGACGATTGTGCATCTGGATGCTCAATTTTCAATTCTCGCGGGTCTGACCTGACCCCATTCACATACATACTTTAAGGAACTATTAGAGATGCGTCTCCATGTGTGACACTCAAGTGACAATAGATTCTAAATTATATATTGGATATATATTTCCCCGTGCAACGCGCGGGTGAAAACACTAATAAAATATAATATAAAAAATCGCTTGATATGCGATCTATAAAATGAAAATTACACTATTTAATGAATTTACATAGACAAATGTCAAGAACTAAATTAATACTTTTTCGAATTCGTGTATTTGATTAAAATGAAATACATTCATGTAATTGCCACATAATTATTTAGGTACTTGAAAATGTGATAGTATTTCAAGAGTGTGCCACAATCTTGAATTCCTCATGTATCTTTAGAAATTATTAAAAAAAAAAAATCACTATTTGCTAATATACTATCTACTATTTATTTTGGTGAATAATAAATTACATTTATATATATATATATATATATATATATATATATATATCAGAAATTTCTTAATGTATAATTTTCGTAACATTGTCATCCACCAAATTTTAATTTGATGGAAGGAAAATCACTAATAGGGATAAATACCATATTTTTCTAACTAGGAATTATTTTTGCCACTATTTTTTTTGCACAACTGTTGTGAGCAAAGAAATATAGTTGGGTATGATGTCTTGTCTAATAGATGTCAATGGATTAGATTTTATACAAATCCAATGGATACAAATATAGATTTAACAATGAATTATCCGCTAAATTATTTTATCGGCTCTGATCCATGAAATATTCTTATTGATTAATCGAATCGAATATAAGCCAATCCGAACCATATTCAATCCGTTTATAGCCTGAGTTTGTTTTGCATCTTCATTCTTCTAAGTGTGGAGCTTAAAAGAAAGGCATCAAAATGGAAATGGAGGCCAATGATACTCATAACTGTGCATTCAAACGTTTGGACATTTTCTTTAGTGAGTGTGTAGCTGCTTATCTCTATCACGGAAAAAATTCTAGTATTCTTAGAGCACTAAACACTCAATCTTCGGCCCAACGATAACTATCCACTCTACATAGCCATATTATTTCAGAAATTACGACTTGTACAGCATGTGCAATTCTCATCTGGATCGAAAATGAGTCTTTCAAAAGATTTAATTTTTCCCTCTATCAGATCCCATTTTTGTTGGTTGTTAATTTATCAAACACCTTTATGGTACAATCACGAGCCACGATCTCAAGGACAAACTCACATGGATTTTTGGTGTGGAATTGACGCTTGTTTTACCCCATTTTCCCTTTATAAACAAAATCCTTTTCGTCTTTACGTATTAAGTACGTGTCTAGATAAATACTTATTTGTTAAAAGCTAGCATTTTAAGTTGAATAGTGATCGAATACTGAATAGCAATGAAAATCTTAATATTAAATATAATCATCTCGACATCATTCATACGAACGCAGTAAATATATGTTCAGTTAGAAGCCATCTATCAAAATGTTACTTAGGAGCATGTTGCCCGCGTTTGGCTGCCGTTACAAATTATATTTTTGAGTGATTATATCACTTTCGATTTACACGTAATTTATTCATAAGATTGACTTTCTATTTACGTGCAGTTTATTTGTAAGACTTACGTGTAATACTCGCCTATCGATAACTCAATTTTTATCAAATTTAATTTAAACAGTTTATGAACAATATGCTATATCCAATTTGTCCAACGACTCTTTTACGTAAATTGTGGCAATACAAAAATAATTTTAAATAATCGATAGTCTCCAAATTGTTCTGTGAGTAATTAATTAATAATAATAATAATAATAATAATAGAAGAAAGGCAAAACAGCATTTATATATATATATATATATATATATATATATATATATATATATATATATGTGGCCTGTGGGTCATGGAGGTAGTATCTTAACATTTTGTGTATAGTATATTCCCCAAATCCTTTGGGAGCCTATAATTGCATATTTGTGCGGATTGGAATCGCTTGTTTGTGGATTTACTGATTAGTCATTTAGACCAAGTCTTATTTAACGAAGTCATTTTCACAATTATTTTTAAAGCTCGTTTTTAATTGTGCGCATTGTTCAAAAAAAAAAAAACATTTTACGTTTTTTCTTTGTTTGACAAACTTTTTTTAAAAAGTTATACTTTTTTCATAATTATATTTTACAGTATGTAAATATTAATTTTTACGTTTTTATATAACAACTTATTCCTTTGTAATAAAACATCCTCATCAAAAAAAAAAAAAAAGGTTTTCAAATAAGCAGTAAAATAAAGAACCACAAATCGGTCAAACAAATGTGATGTAGATTTTTAAAGAAACATGAGAGAAATATTGAAATATCCCACAAGTTGCTCTAAATTAGTGGAGGAGCTCCACTTTAATAATTTGCACTTTTCATCTCAAATAATTCAATGGCCGTAAAAAATAGTTTGACCCCATGTCGTGGTCCTAACCTTTGCAGTCCACATGCAATAATTTATCATATTTCTCTCCAAGTCTAGAAATGTTGTCCTCAATTTGAATATTTTCCAAACTTGGGACACTTAAAACTTCTTGAAAATTACAGTTTCACCCTAATTCCACAATAAGTCAATAATACGGGTAGTTTTTTTTTTTTTTAATTAACAAATTAGGGATCGTAGGGGTAGAGTGTGACGTTTCGAATCTGGGACAAATCGATAAAGGAATATCTTACCATTAAGCTAAATACCTTGGACAATACGTGTAGTCTCTAGTTTTGACTTTTGAGTGTTGATTTAGTGATCAAATTCGGGCATTTTAATACACCCAAATTTAATGTGGCAATGTGAACAATATGATATGATATGCTGCAATATCAAATTTTGGCATATAAAATGCCTAAATTTAGACACTAAATCAAAATTAGATAATCAATAGTTCAATATCGAATGTTATAACTAATATATATAGATATTCCAGAATTCCCACCAGTGTTTCTCAATATTACAAATTTTTTAATAATATTTTTACATCATTGTGAAAAAATAAAAAATTTACTAAATACTGATGACTTAAAAAGGGTGAAGGGGAATAGATTATAATGGTTTTTAAAGTTAATGTAAAGAGGAGAGAGAATGAGTGGTTGAGATTTGTGGATGTGATGAGATATGTGGATGTGATTGATTTAGGAGAGAAAAAAAATTAAAGAAAGTAGAAAAAATTGAAAAAAAATATTCTGAATCAGGCTTTTTCTCATAAAACAATTAGAATACAAAAAATAACGCGACCTTTTAAGTGTAGATCCTGTTATAAAATCAAAGTAAAAAATCTAACGCCATCTTCTGAGAGAATGAGGGAAATATATTGAGCTTTCTTCCTTCTTCTTTTTCATCAATTCATGAATTGAGGTTACATTTATAGGCCATCAAGTGTAGAATCAAAACAAAAATGATGAATCGTATTACATGATTATCAATCAGGTTATCTGATTATTAAATGAATTATTTTCATCCTCACATGATTTCCATACTATTCAACTCATTCACGATAATGCATCCAACTTTTGAATTATTTATAACACTCTCTTGAATGACTATTTATACTGATAAAGTTGATTGTGGGGTGCCATGTGTTGCCTTTCGTTAAAACCTTGTCGGAAAACCCGGTAGGATAAAACCTCGATCGAAGGAAAAAAGTACAATAGCTTCCACGATGTTCACCACAGAGTATAAATATCTCTTCATTAAAACGCTTGTCGGGAAACCCGATGGGATAAAACGTCGAAGGAAAAAGAGTCATTCTCCCCCTCATAATGACATTGTTCAAGGTCCTTAAGTCGCCGCATGCCAATTTGGTACACCAATTTTCTAAAGGTTGATGTTAGTGCGCTTTGTGAACAAATCCCAGCTAAATTAATCAATTGAGCGAATTTGTTGAACATCAATTTCACCACTTTTCTGAAGGTCATGTGTATAAAGAATTTTGGAGAGATATGCTTCGTTCTATCTCCCTGATGTAACCTTTTGTTGAGTTGTGTGATGGCGATTATCCTCACAATGTCTGATTGATTTTTCTTTTATTGGGGATATACATGATGTTTGTATATGATGAGTCATATTCCTTAACCACATACATTTCATTGTCTCATGAATTGCAATGAGTTAGATTATTTGATGATGTTGCTCAAAGTTTGTTTTGTAGATTTCCAAGATATAGCGGTTCACTCTCCACGCGTAAATACATATCTGTTTGGGACTTGCCTTTATGGGGATCGATAAGTATCTTCAAGGTCTGCATATCCAACTAAAGTAGATCGAAAATTATGTGAATAAAATAAACCTAAATCGGAGCGTACCTCTTAGATAACGGAGAATGTGTTTAATACCATTCCAATGTCTTTTAGTAGGTGTATGGCTATATCTTGCCAGGAGATTTACA
Source organism: Jasminum sambac (assembly GCA_018223645.1). Classification (NCBI taxonomy): domain Eukaryota; kingdom Viridiplantae; phylum Streptophyta; class Magnoliopsida; order Lamiales; family Oleaceae; genus Jasminum; species Jasminum sambac. The sequence continues at coordinate 16,541,857 of CP073642.1, forward strand.
GAGAAAAAGCTATATGCAGTGAGTGCAATTTGTCGAGATAATGTAATGCTCCAATTGCACTAAGATCGGTATACGGACCAAGGATTCTTCCCCATCTTGAGGTGGTGAACGCGTCCCTTTCAAGCATCAAGTGTTCGAACGACCATAGGTGATGTTAGAGGGTGTGCTTTATCCATACCAAATCGTTTCAAAACCTTTTTGATATGAAGATTGATGAACAAAAACTCCTTCCGGGAAATGTTCAATCTGTAAACCTAGACAAAATTTGGTTTTGCCTAAATCTTTCATCTCAAATTCAGTTTTCAAGTACTTCAGCTTCATTAATCTCTTGAGGAGTTCCAATGAGATTTAAATCATCAACATAAACTGCTATGATTGCAAATCCGGCCATCAGTTTTCTTTATGAAGACACAAGGACAAATGTCATCATTTTTGTATCCCCTTTTAACGAGGTAATTACTTAGCAATTGAACCACATTCTTAGGATTGCTTCAAACCATATAGTGATCTTTGCAATTTAATTGATAACACATTATTTGGGCATGCACTAAGTCTTACGCACTTTTATTCCTTCAGGAATTCTCATATATATATCAACTGTCAAGTGAACCATATAAATATCGGTTACTACATCCATAAGAGCGCATGTCAAGTTTTTCTATGTCTGACCGGACTTATCAAAATCTAAAAGTAATAGCATCCATTACGGGAGAATACGTTTCTTCATAGTCAATTCCCTGGTCTTTGAGAGAATCTCTTGCCTACAAGCCTTGCTTTATACCTTGTAATTTCGTTCTTCTCATTTCTCTTTCTTAAAACCCATTTGTATCCTCTAGGATTACATTTTTGGTGTTTGAACTAAGGTCAAGATACTTGGCGTTTATACAAAGAATTTAATTCGACTGTATGGCTTCCTTCCATTTTGGCCAATCATTTCTATTTATTGCAATCTTTAAGATTGCTCGGGAATCCTCACTTTGCACAATTTTCGCAGCATTAAAGGAGAATATATCATCTACAACAGGTGCTTTCAGTTCATAAGTTATTAGATAGTAAATAATCTATTGATATCTCATGGTTTTCGAATATACGGATTATGGGAACCTCAATCTTCTTGGATGCTTCTGGTTCTCTTGGAACTTTAAATATTTTATTTGATTGATCAATCGTTTTTATCATTACTGCAAAGATTCTTTGTTGGTTTTTGTCTTGTACCCTTCTCTTTCTAGGTGCGTAATCCTTGGATCAAGCTGGTGGGCTGACCAACCAGCGTATTTTAGATTCATTCTTTGTGCAGGTTGTCCTGGGGACATCAATTTCTTGCTCTGTATTCTCTACCTGGTATATGCGACAGTGACTTTCCTTGTATTCACAAATGCATCAGTAGTTCATATGCGATTCTTTGCAAATGAATAAGATTTTCAATTTCTCTCTCACATTTATTGCTTGGGATCAAAGTGAGCTAGAGTCTTCTCATTCCGAGGGAAAGTTCATTTTCTTTCGAGGATGTAGTTTTGTACCGCAGGTGTTGGAAAATTCATTTCATTAAAATGAATAATCATTAAAGCATGCATTAAATAGATCACATTAAAGGTTCTAGGTACTGATGATTGGCGGTGAATTAAAACCCAACATAAATTCCAAGCCGTTGTAATCTATTTTGAGTCTTATTTGTGGGGGTGCAATTGGTACTGTACTTCAACCAAAATTCAAGATGAGAAACATTAGGTTCTTGACCAAATGCTAATTGTAAAGGGAGTATTGATGATGATATGCGAGACGTGTCAAGGCGTATCAAGCGACATGTAATATAGCATGTCCCCAAGTAGAAGTTGGGAGTTTTGACCTCATAAGCATAGGCCTAGCAATAAATTGGGCGTTTAATAAATGGTCTGCCAATCCATTTTGTGTATGGACATGAGCAACGAGAATATTCAACTTCAATTCCCATAGGCGTATTAATAATCATCAAATGCTTTTGATCTAAATTCACCAAGATTATCAAATCAGATGGAATTTGGATCGAATAATCGTGAAATGAACTGCAATTTTATAATTTGGGCTAATAGTTTAGCAAATGCATCGTTTCTAGTTGAAAGTAGGCAAACATGTGACCATCTAGTAGATGCATCAACTAAGACCGAGAAAATAACGAAATGGTCCACAAGGTGGGTGTATAGGTCACAAATATCACCTTGAATTCTTTTCAAAAATTAGCGGCGATTCAACATTTACCTTTGTTTTAGAAGGTCTGATGACTAATTTACCTTGTGAACAAGCTTCACATGGACACTCATTTAGTAAAATAGTCTTAAAATTCTTAAAGGATGTCCATGTGAGCTTTTAATTATTCTGCATCATAGTGAGTTCTGGTGCCCAAATCTATCATGCCAAAGTTTAAGAACCTTTGAAATTGATAAATTTTGATTTTATGATGTTGTTAGACTCAATCGTTCTTATGAATGTATATATACATTCCGGATGGAAGCGATGGAAGTTTTTCTTTAATGCACTTATGCCCGGATAGAAATGAGTTTATGTAAAGATATTCTTTATTATTTTCTTCCATTGTTTCAATGTGATATCCATTTTTTGCGGATATCCTTAAAACTAAGCAAATTTCTTACGGATTTGCTAGAATAAAGTGCATCATCTATATTCAATTGTGTATCATTTGGCGGGATATCGAGCTCTACCAGACCTTCAATAATATTTGATGCACCGTAAATTATAGACATAATTTTCTCGTATTGTCAAATCCAAGAAAAACTTCTTATCTTGTAAAATAGTATGCGTAGTTAGCTATCTCGGTAAGGCAAATATCTTGGCAATTTGTCATCATGGTCTACAAAAGAAATTTAAATATAAAATTCATACCAGTTAACAAACAACAATTACATATAACACTTAATGGAAAATAACAATACAAATATAAAGATAACAATTCCACACTTATCACACAAAAGCATTATAGAAAAATATTTCACACATAATACACCATAAATATAATAATACTTCATTAGAGAATTATTTAATCGATATTTTCCATCAAACTTCAATGTTTGTATGATGCGGGATGCAGGAAAAGTCAGAGTATTAAAAATGAGTTCCAGGTGGACTCATCATCGATCAAGAAAATTGGTTTCAACTTTTTCTTTTCCTTTCTCTTTTCCTTGGTCGAAGTTTATATATAAGTCCACCAAATGCTTGGTATGCGACATGTCTGGGACCAATGCCAAAGTGTATTCACATCGATAGCATCTGTCATTCTGCGCTTTTATCAAATGAATCATTTCCATTATTTTTACGAAATTTGAGCATATTTATTATGTTCTTTGATTCGCCATTATATAAATAAATGAGCTTTTCCATTATCATGTTGGAATTCACGTCTAAACCTCGTCCCACGCCCGCGTGGCTTCACGATCCCACGCCCACGTGGGCGTCCGCCCACGCGTCCGTCGTGATTATTTTCCTAAGGAGCGTTGCATTTACCTCAGGCCACATAGTTCCATTTGTTTACGGTATCATTTGTGGATCCCGCTTGGGCGTATCCGTGGTTTTTACGAGGTAGTTCATTATTTTGTTACGCTACTAATAAGCGAGATACAAGTTCCGATCACGTTTGAAATCTCGGCTCTGGACATGGCTGCTGGGAAATGCGTTCGAGGCATGGAATGTTGAAAAAGTTTTCTAACATATCTTGCTCGATAATTTCTTCACCACGAAAAGTAATTGAGCGTATTACGAATAATTAGGAATTGTAATCTTTTACGATTTAAAATCTTGAAGGCGCAAGTGCATCCATCGATATCCGGCCTTAGAAGCGGGCGGCAATGACCCTTGGTGATCGAATCGTCCTTTAAATTTTTCCACGAACGGATGGATCTTTGATTTGATCGTGAGGTATTCTACCATCGAGATGCATGTAGGTGTCGTCGAAGGAAAATTAACGTTGTTGCACGATCTGCTGGGATCTTTCATTTCCTTGATTATTGTTTCACCTTTAACCCTTTTGAGATCAAGTGAATCTCAGCATCAAGTATCCATGATGAATAATTATCACCGTAAATATCCAAGAGCGACAAAATCGAGTTTTGGCGACATTTTCAAAAATTTAGATGAGCTAGTATATTTTGTTTTGAAATTTGAATTAAGTACTCGTGCACACAACAATAACAAAATAAAATTTCTTGTAAAAAATCGTGATTATCTTGTAATTAGGTTTACGATCTGAGAGGAATTAATCTATAGATGCAACTGTAGAAAGCGTATATTTCCTTACTACAAGTGAGCTACAGTGTAGAGCCGTCTTGATAGCGTGTTATAAAATCAGTAAAAAATACCTTAAATGCTGAGAGAATAAAGAGAGAAATATATTGAAACTTTCTTCCTTGCTTTTTCATCAATTCATGAAGTGCTACATTTATGACCATCAAGTGTAGAATCAAACAAAATGATGAGTCGTATATTACATGATTATCAATCGAGTTGTCTGATTATTCATCTGAATTATTTTTTCATCCTCACGTGATTTCATAAATATTCGTTCACGATAATCAAACTTTTGAATTATTTATATAGATCACATTAATTTTCTATTATATTACACCAAGAAAATGGAGCAGCACGTTAGAAAAAATTTCACATTCTAGAAGTCGGCTAGCCTTCGCTTTCAATGGGTCATGCAAAGTCCAAACACATCCCGGATCATGTACGGGTCGATCCTAATTTACCAATCGAAACCGGGTCGGATTGAATAAAGGGCCCCAAATTTGGGCGCATGCATGTACCGAGAGAAATTACAGGCCACTCAACCAATTAGAACCCATAAGGCAAAATCACAGCCACGTTTACACCCAATCCAACTTTCTATATATATGCGTCTCTTTTCTCCACCTACCATTACTAGATCACCTGTGAGTAGTGAATCCGTCTCCTTTTTCGTGAAAAATAGAAATTTGAATTTTACTTTCCCCTTTCGTCATCTTCTACAGAAAAGAGCAAAAATTTTGGAGTTTTTATCGGGAAGCGGTGGAGATTTCGCCGGAGATTCTGCGGCGGTTTTGAGAGGCGTTTGGGGGTAATACCCGGTGAAGACAAGGTGTAGACAACACGGCTATATTTAGAGAAAATCGGCTTGTTATCCATGTCCGTTCTGTACGTCGCAAGGGTTGTGTGATTGAGAGCAACCATTTGCCGCACGGCGGACGTGGCGCTTTGCCTTCTGAAGGCGGTAGCCCTTCCGACCTCCTCTTCCTCGCCGGCGGCGGTTTTTACTATTAGCTCTCGCTTCTGTAAATATTTATTGCTACAAATTTTAATTGCTATCTAATTCGATAAGGATCTGTCTAAGTTGTTGGTTTGGGGTTTGGTGGATCTTCGTTGTAATTGTTGTATCGAGTTAGTGATATAAAGATGATGCTGAGGATTAAGAGAGTTCCTACTGTTGTTTCCAATTTCCAAAAGGAAGAGGCGGAGGAGAACTCCCGCCACGGCGGCGGCTGCGGCCGTAATTGCTTCAGGAGTTGCTGTCTTCCAGGTATATTATATCTATTGGATTCATTTTATCAAAGGAAACGAAAGTGGGAAATTTTCAATTTCAAAATTGGATTTTATGGACATTTATGTTTTGATGATTGAATTAGGGGCAAAGCTGCCTTTGTATACCTTCAAGAAAGTGAACAAGATTGAAGCTGAAAAAGTACCAATTGGCTCTGCGAACAAAGAGCCTCCAGTTCCCTTCCTGGACTCCCTTCTTCTTGGGGAGGTAAATTTCTCTGAAAATTGAGTTCCTTTATTACCTTTTTACTAATTTTAACCCCCTTTTGATTCCAATTTTCATGTAGTTTACCTGAATTTACTGTTATATGGTGTAGTGGGAGGATCGTATGCAGAGAGGCCTCTTCCGCTACGACGTCACTGCTTGCGAAACCAAGGTATTTTATCACGTCACTTAACCACTTAACTATTTTGCAAAATTTCAGCCTAGCGGCGAAAACAAAAAAGTAAGATCAATCATTGCCGTCTTTCTCTTTATTTGCATTGAATTGAATGTGGATCCTTATGGTGTATAGGTGATTCCTGGACAACATGGTTTTATTGCACAACTGAATGAAGGTAGGCACCTCAAGAAGAGGCCAACCGAGTTTCGCATTGACAAGGTCTTGCAGCCATTTGATGAAACTAAGTTCAACTTCACTAAGGTTGGGCAAGAGGAAGTCCTCTTTCAATTTGCACCAAGCGAGGATGATGATGTGCACTTCTTTCCTAATGCACCTATTGACGTTGAGAACTCTCCTAGTGTGGTTGCAATCAATGTATGTCTCTATTCGATGGCTAATTTTGTTCTAAGTTCTAATTTACTAGCAGGCTGTTAACTGTGTGTGTGTGTGTGTGTAGGTGAGTCCTATTGAATATGGGCATACTCTTTTGATCCCTCGGATTCTTGAATCCTTGCCTCAAAGGATCGACCACGAAAGCTTCTTGCTTGCACTCTACATGGCTGTAGAAGCCGGAAACCCTTACTTTCGCTTGGGTTACAATAGCTTGGGTGCATTTGCTACCATCAACCACCTTCACTTCCAGGTTTCTAACCGACATTTCTGTGTTTTGTGAATTTAATAATTTGTTTCATATCATACCATAACGGTTATAATTGGTTTGAATCTCAACAACAGGCTTATTACTTAGCTGTGCCATTTCCCATTGAAAGGGCTCCCACCAGGAAGATAACCACCACGAGTGGTGGTGTGAAAATTGGTGATATTCTTAACTACCCAGTCAGAGGACTTGTTTTCGAGGGGGGAAATACTCTGGAGGAACTATCAAATGTCGTCTCAGATTCTTGCATTTGCTTGCAAGAAAACAACATCCCTTACAATGTTCTCATCACTGATTCTGGAAAACGCATTTTCCTCTTCCCGCAGGTGAATATATATGTTTTGATGCCATTTTTAGCATTTGAAACCATGTTTAATGATTACTTTGAGACTAACTTCGATGTCGTGTTGCACAGTGTTATGCAGAAAAACAAGCTCTAGGGGAAGTGAGTTCTGAGCTTCTGGATACTCAAGTGAATCCAGCAGTGTGGGAAATTAGCGGACATATGGTACTCAAAAGGAAGGAGGATTATGAGGGGGCGTCTGAGGAAAACGCATGGAGGCTCCTAGCGGAGGTTTCCCTGTCTGAAGAGAGGTTTCAAGAAGTGAAGGAGCTTCTATTTGGAGCCATTTCTTGCACTATGGAGGAGGATAAAGGTGTTACCCCAAACATCCTCGAAGAACCAGATGTCAAGCCACCACAATCTCTCGAGGACGTCGATGCCCTCAAAGGTACCAACCCTGCTATTGTGTCTGTGTAGCAGAAGTTAGAGCTGGGTCTTATGCCTAAAAATGGGACTGGTAGTGCATTATATTTGTTATCACTTGTGCATGTAATGTGGGATCTTCTATGGCTTCCTTTGTTTATATTTTCCTAAATAAGGCAAACTATGTTTGCTCTGTTGATGTCTGTGAAATTCTATGTTGTGGGTTTGTGAATCCACTAGTGTGTGTACTCTATTTCATGTGTATAACTGAAACCTTTGTTCTAGTCCCATCTTCTGCTTAAAACATGATCTTTACCTCAATAGTTGGTAATAAAACGTTCTGTATGATTATTTTCTACACGAATGATACATAATATATGAAAAGAGCATGCTTTGTCCTGAAGAAAATGCAATTCTTATATATGCTATTATAGCCCAATAATATGAGTGCCACAAATTTTAAGGAAATTCAAAGGAATTTGTCACAGAGCCTTTGAAAAGCATCTCAAAGAAAATTCGTGCAAAACCGATAATGCATCACTACATACTACACAGACAGTGGAATACACCGTAGGTTGATGAAAAAAGAGTCACCACACCATAAATAATTTTCACCTCAATCTGATAAAACAGAAACACAAGGCACAGATACACATTGGTAAACAGCAACAGCAAGTCTTACACACTACCATTAAACTAGTAATAGACATATCTACCATCCCCATTGTTAAACAAGTTAAGAGTCGAGACCAATACTAAAACTCCATAAAGGCCTCGCAATTCTCTTCGCATCCACCACCAAGTAGAAGCAACACTACCTCCATCTGAATGTAACATGGCATCAATCTCATCACCGTCCTCCATTTCCATCCGTCGAGAACAAATTAAATGTCCAAGCTAAAGTTTATTATTTTGCAAACAAACAACGATTGTATCAGTGCTAACATGCCACTATCACATCATCATTTAAGTGTATGTTACATATGTTAATATGCGATGACAAATAGAGAAGTGACCTCCTGGGAGTACTCTCGGGATTAATTTTACGACCATCAAACAAAAACACGAATGTATTCAACTCTGCTGATTGTCGTCCGTAATAAGCATTCATTAATTACTTCAAGTGCGTGTTGCGCCTTATCCTGAAAAACACATCCGGTGCATTCTACACAAACAAATGCAGCAGTATCAAATCATTCACATGTTCAAATTAACAACTAGAACTAAATTTTCAATATTATTAAATTATTAACAATAACACCTACCTAACCCGGTACTGGATAGGAATATCATTAAAGAAAAAAAAGATGGAGAAAAAAAACTATAGTTCGGAATCATCAATCATGTCATATTAATAATATATTTTTGACAAACATAAAAGTCTAGTTTTTAATCCTTTCCAAAAAAAAAAAAAAAAAAGTCAAGCTTTCTTAAAAGATTTCGCTTAACTTCTAACAAATCCATAAAAGTTTCAAATCAGACAGATAGACGGTTTTGATCTGGTGCCCACGTGGGCATGTACCCACGCCCACGTGGGCACGTCTCGTGATGCCATGTCACCAGATGAATTTTTTTTTTATTTAAATTTTTTTTTTTTTTAAATCTACATTAAGTTAGACGAATAATATATAACTGCCCCCTGATAGTGGAGGCTCACCCGATCCTCTATGAATTTTTTTCCCCACTTGTGGGTACCGTAACGTACCCACAAGTGGGTATCAGAACATTACCGGACATATAGAACAAAAAAAAAAGGAACACATTCACAGCAAATCTTACAAAAATTCAATGGAAGAAATGTGTTGAAATGACGAGAAAAAGAGTGATCTATACCTGACAGGAAACTTTCAGATCAATAAGAGACGATGGATCGGCGGCGGGTTTCCTCTCTTCCTCAATGCTCGACATTTAATCAACATTTTTATCCAGCTTTGCTTTTTTATCTTTTTTTTTTTTTGTGCTACAAGGGGAAATCGGGGAAGGGGGGGAGCACAGGGGCAGGGGTAGGAATTGAACCCGGGACCGAGGTCCGGCACGTGAGCGTCTTTACCGTTCCACCACTTGTTCATTTCTTTCGGCTTCGCTTTTTGGTATTTGCACGGCGAGAGATTCGGATTTCGAAATCAATAATCGCTAGTGTCGATTCATGTATTATAGATTGATATAATACCCTACTCTTTTTAGGGTTTAGGGTTCATTGGATTTGTTATATGAGGGCAATTTTTTATTTCAAGTTAAAAGCTTTGTGTAGTCGAATTTTGTGTAATGTGTATAGTTGTAAATAAGAGAAAATATATTTAAAAAATATAAATAAATTATCAAAATAGTATTTGAGTGATTGAAAAGAATGAGAAAAACAAATAAGTTGAAATTGATGAATTTAATGCGTGTAGAACAAGCCCTAAACACACGCCATTTACTCAATACACCCACATCCCAAAAAATGACATGTGCAGGGATTGAGTTGGGGAATAAGGATATTTTTACCAAACTGTCCTTAAATGTTCTCTCTTTGAAATTTCAAAATCGAACATTTAAGGACAATTTGATAAAAGTACTCTCATTTCCTAACTACTCCCTGTGCATATCATTTTTGCCTACATCTCTTTTTTTATCACACAAAAATTATTTAATACACCCCACTAAATGTCACATTTACCCTTACATCCAAAAAAACCCCACATCATCGCCAACCACCTACCTAGTCAACCACCATTGACCGGTGCCAATATCAACAAAAACAAAAACAATCAGATGGTCAAACTACTAGATTCAATGGTCCAACCACCAGATTTTTTTCCAGTTGATCTGGCTGTAGCCGACTTTGGTTGGCGGTGATGTGGAAGAAGAATGTAGGAAAAAAAATGGCAGTTTGGTAATTTTACTTGAAGTTATTTTTGTCCAAATAAAAGATGGGGTGTATATAGAATTTGTGGGGTGCATATAGCCCCACCCATTTCAAAGCTTTCACACGAAATATTTGATTGGTTCTGTTAATTTTATCATTCCTCATTAAGGGTTTGTTCTATACACAATAAATTTCCCTTAACTTCCATTAACTAGCTGTTTTACCCGTGCGTTGCACGGGGGATAAAATTTTCAACTAATAACGTTATTGATAGATGTTAATAATATTAACATAAAATCTAAAAAAATAATTAAAATAAAGAATGAGTTACAACAATAAACTTAAAGAATTTAACTTCAAACAATTCTATAAAAATTTCGATAGAATTTTCCCTCTATTTCATATTAATCCATCGTACAAATATGCAAGGAGCAACTCACGAAAATCCACACAACTTAATTTAATATTCTCCATAGAATAGTAACTTAATTAGCATTTACACCCGTGCTTTGTATGGGATTATAATTCGTGGCAGCAATTGTCATAATAGATTATATTTTTCTCATTGTAAGATTAATCTACTTATGTAAACCCAAAATAAAATGACATTAAATGTTATAGTTATTAAAATAACCATACTAAAATAACTCTACTAACATTCGTAGAGCTCATAATTTTTTCTTTAAAATTATTTTATATTTTATTATATGCAATTATAAATTTTGAGAGATATTAATTATTGTACATCAGTATAATGTATGTTATTAATAATTAATATGTAAATAATAATTTTTAAATTTTAATTATGAAATATAATCAGTATAAAGATATATTATAAAAACAACAATGTAGTCGATGCAGTCAGCATCTGGCATACCCTAAACTTGCATTTGAAACACTTATCTTCGTTCCGACCCATCCTCATTTACTCTGGGCTGAACGCAGATGATATAAGAATTACAAACTTCCATGCCCCTTCCCCATCCCCGTCCCCGCCCCCTAGAAAATTCTCATCCGTGTCAATACGCCATCATGATAGTTTAATCCAAAACTTTTGTTTCGCCATTTTATTTTTTTAATAAATACATTCTAAATATATTAAACATATATATTAACATATTAGGTATAAACTTACTAATTTGACATATTCGACATATTAAATACTGAATGATTTGATATAACATTTAAATTAATTTGGATAAGATAAATAAATTGAAATATATGTGATTAATACTTAAAATATACAATCTAACTGATTATACTTAAAAATAAAATAAAACATCAATAGGGAAAATTCAGTATAAAATAAATAATAAAAGTAAGTAGGATTCTTAATATTTATTTAGGAGACAGAAATTTAGATAAATATTTAATATAGTTGAAAGCTAATTAAAATATTCTAATTGATTCTTATAATTTCAATAATTGATTGAGGTGATAGCCAATTGTTTAATAAAAATTCTCAGATTTATTCCCCAGCGAAAGCGATATATTGAACCAAAAATTATTATATAATTGTTGGTTCGAGTAGTATCAAAATAAAAAATCATTACTATTTGAATACCGATTTTTGGAGCTTGTTACTTAAAAAAAGAAAAAAAAATGGAGCAGATCCTTTGAAACACCCGTAATTATACAAAAACAATCTTAGTATTTTATCGTCAACTGTAACTCAAAAGAAATATCATAGAAAATATAAAAACATATGAGAATAAAAAAAGCATATTTTCAAAAAAAATGATACTAAAAAAGTAAATAAAGTTAATTAAGGACTAATGATCACTCGAATTACTTTCCAATAAGATATAATACCCCAATTGTAAGAATCCAAAATCTTATAGGTGTTAACTTAACTTTATTTTAAAATGCATAAAAAGGTAAATTAATTTCGTAAGCACATTTTTCTTTCCGGTAACAATCTAATTAATTTTAATTATTTTTCATTTTTTGAAATAATTATGTTTCCCCATTTTTAGCAATTTAATTAATTTTTATTAATTTTCGTCTAATAAAACTATCTCAATTTTTATCCAATGAAAATATATCCAATAAAATCTGAGAAATATAATTAATTGTAATTAATTGTAGTATAATTAATTCTAATAAAATCTTGTTTTTAGCTAATTCTTTACAGAAATAATTTATTATTTCTAAATAATTACTATTTTAGCCGCAATTTTAAGAATTCTATCAATATAATTTTAAAGATATTTTACAATTAAAAAGATATCTTGCATGTAAAAAGATGTTTTTCATTTTTTAGGAAAAATCTAGCCAACCATGGAAATGTAACTAATTATAATTATTATTTATCTTTTCATTAATGTTATATTTCTATTTTAGCAATATAATTAATTTTGATTAATTTTTTTCTGATGAGATTGTGTCAATTTTTGCCAATTGAAACCAAATCCAATTAAATTGTAACAATATTATTAATTTTAATTAATCGTAATATAATTATTTTTAATTAATTTTTATTTTTAGCTAATTATTATTTATGAAAAGAATTTATTATTTCTGTGATAATCATTTTAATATCGGTCGACTTACTTTACAATAAGATGTAATACCCCAATTCTAAGAATAAAAAATCTTATAGGTGTTAACGTAACTTTATGTTAAAATGCATAAAAAGATAAATAAATTTTGTAAGCATATTTTTCTTTCATGTAGCAATGTAATTAATTTTAATTATTTTTCATTTTTTGAAATAAAGTTATGTTTCTATTTTAGGAAAATTAGTAAAAATCTAGTCTACAATGGCAGTCTAATTAATTTTAATCGTTATTTATTTTTTAATTAATGTCATTTTTCTGTTTTGGAAATATAATTAATTTTTATTAATTTTCGTCCAACGAAACTATGTGAATTTTCGCCCAACGAAACTATGTGAATTTTCGCCTACTAAAACCAAGTGCGATTAAATCTTAACAGTAGTATTAATTTTAATTAATTGTAATAGAATTCGTTTTAACTAATTATTATTTTTAGCTAATTATTTATGAAAGGAATTAATTATTTATAAAATAACTATTTTAATATCATCACTTTTAAGAATTGTATGAATTTAATTATGAAAAAATCTTGTAATTTAAAAGATATATTACAATTTAAATATTTTTTTTTTGTTTTTTAGGGAAAACCCCCAGAAATTTAATAATTTCTTGCGTTTTTTAAATTAATTATATTTTTTCTTTTAACAATGTAATTAATTTTTATCAATCTTTACCCACTAAACCCATGTCTAGCTAAATATTGGCAATAGAATTTATTGTTTTAATTAATAATAGTTTAAATAATCATAGTTAATTTTTGTATTTAATTTAATTATTTCTAAGAAATAATTAGTTCCAAAATAATTGGCTTGATAGCCATAATTTTAAGAATTATATGAATCCAATTTAAAAAATATCTTACAATTGAAAAGATATCTTGGAATTTAAAAGATATAAATATATATTCAATAAATTGATCTTATACATTTATTTTAATATTTTCTTTAAAAATTAAATAAATTGTAATTTTTTATCCCATCAAAATTAAATTTTAGTGAAATCAGTAATTTTTATTAATTTTCATTCATTAGCTAATTATTATTTTAAAAAATAATAAATTCTTTCTAAAATTAATAAAAAATCCAAGCTAAGTTTTTAATTTTCATGTTACATATGTATTTTAATTTTTATGTAAAAATTAAATAAATTGTAATTTTTCGTCACGCGAAAAATTAAATTTTATAGAAATCGCTAATTTTAATTAACTTTTATTCTTTAGCTTATTATTTATAAAAATAATTGATTGTTTCTAAAATTAATTATTGGGTCCAACCTAATTTTTAAATTTTTTAGTACCCATTGGGGATCATAAGAGTTGAATTTTGTCTCAAACTTGAGCCATTTGTAAGTTTTTTAATTTTTGTGTAAAACTTTAATGAATCGTAATTTTATAGTGTAAAAAAAATTGAATCTTAGTAGGATTGTTAATTTTAGTTATTTTTTGTTTCTTAGTTAATTATTTTAAAAAAATATTAATTATTTCTGAGCTTATTTTTTAATTTTAATGTTAAACCTTTATTTGAATTTTTATGCAAAAATTTAATCAATGATAATTTTTTATGGCATAAAAATTAAATCTTAGTAAAAACTGTTAATTTTATATAATTTTATTTTTTAAATACCAAAATTATGAAAAAACAATCAGTTAAAAATTTATTCCAATTCTTGGAACACCCTTATATTGTGCGACACATAAATATATAATATATTAAGTGAAGATTTGATAGAAAAAATAGAAAAATTTTTGAAATTTGCAATATTTGAAAGAAAAATATATAATACTTTTCTCAATAAACTAAATTACAACTAATAATAACAAAAGCTAATGAGGTAACAAATTAAATTTGTAATTTGTTATTGAATTTTGGATGTTAAAGTGCAAAATAATTAAATATCTTATTATATTTGAATTTTACGCACAAACATCAATTAAGTGTCGTAACAAATTATCAAAAATTTTTAATCTTATTACATCAGTAGTCATTAATCTGTATTAATATCAATTTATATTTAAGTTGGGTACTAATTTATATATTTGGGGTAAATTTTAATTTTTTTAAAAATAAAAATTTATATATTAATAGTATACTTGTTTTAAAGCTCTCATCAAGTCGAGCAAAATAGAATCACAAATTATTATGTTTTATACGAAGAAAAAAAAAGAGAGGAAATGATAGAGAGAATATTTAGATATTATGAGATGGGGTAAAATATGGTAGAAATAATTAAATAAAATCTCGATACATTAATATTAATATATTAGGGAAAAAATAAAATAAAGTTGGATATGGATTAGGAAATAAAAAATAAAAAGAGAGTTTATTTTAAGCAGGAAAACGGATTTACGACAGTAAAAAATATAATAAGAAGAAAGCCTCATTTTCTATATATTTAAATTATTCTATATATAGATAGAAGTTTATATTAGGCAAATTCAATAGGCGGGAAAAATTAGAAATGTATTTTGGAGGGAAAAATGATCTATATATATATATATATATATATATATATATATATATATATATATATATATTTACATTATCCTCCGAAAACATGCCACATCAACTGTATTAATGAAAAATATTAAATTCAAATGTCTATGTAAAAGCACACTATTTATTTTATACAAGAGAGAGATAGGGAAAGTGAGGGAAAGCAGAAGACAAATAGGTGTCATTCGAAAGTGTGACCTCCTGGCTGGAACATGTGTTCAACTACTTCGAAACAATTTTTTTTTTTGACCGATACCTCGGAACAATTTAAACCACTTTATTTTGGAACATTAAATTAATTAAATTGTATGTATATATATTTACTTCAAATCTAAATCAATGTCATAATTAATTTACATCAATATAAAAATTAATTCCTATCAATACAATAATTAATTTACATTGACTAATGTAGAAATCTAATTCCCATATAATTTTTTTTTGTTTGAAATTTAAATTAGCATGTGTTAGGCAACCTTTTAAAAAAATTTTTACCACTTTTTATCACTTTTTTATCAATTCTTTCTTTATCCTAAATCAATCATATCCACATATCACATCACATCCACAAATCTCCACCATTCAACTCCACTCAATCTCTCTCCCCATTTACATTAAAAACCTTTAAAAACCATTAAAAACCAACCACTATCACCCTTTAGTAAATTACAAACCTATATTAATTTTAGTAATTGTTTTATGTTAATACAATAATCAATTTATATAAATTATTGGAGCAAAATAATTGGAAATAATTTTTTTTATACTTTTGGATATTAAACTAAGTAATTTATAAATCTATGTCAATTGTAATTTAATTGTCTGATGTCAGTACCATAGTTAATTTATATCAATTAATGTTGAAAATTAATTCAAAAAAAGTTACGTAAAATTTAAATATGTATCAATTACGATAATTTATTTATATCTACATAGTAATAATTATTTTATATCAATTAATATAAAAAACTAATCAAGGAATAATTTCTTTGAGATATTAAATTAAGTAAATTTTTAAATGAATACTAGCTATTTCACCCGTGCGTTGCACGGGAGTATAATTTTTCAGCTAATAACAGTTTTAATAGGTGCTAGTCGTACTAACATAAGATCTCGAAAATAAATAATAAATCACAACAATAAACTTAATTAATATAACTAATGAAATAATTCTTGGAAAATTTCTACAGAGTTTCCCTCTATTTTGTACCAATTCATCCTGCAAACAATTCAGGAAAAACTCACCAAAAAACACAAATTTAATTTATAATACCCTTAAAGGCATCAACAATTAAAGCAATCCAAACATAGCACCATCAATAATAATTAACAATAACACACAATACAAAAAATAGAAACATCTTCGTGTTTTGACGTAAATAGTGAATGTACTCAAATATAAATCACACCCATAATTATCACATAGAATATAAAAATTTGTGTTGTTATACAATTGAATTGTACTAAAATAATAAATAAATTTTAGATGGGCGGAATATCTCTGACATCACTTTTACACAAACATTGATGCTTTAGCATAAGAAACCTATAAAAATATTAGAAATAACATCATGTTTCAAACATGACCAATAAAATTCACTAAAAGTGTAATTTTCGACTACTAAGTACATTGAGTTACCTTTTTGAAACACAGTGCCACTAATACATATGCCAACGCTCTGTTCCCCACGTCGGGATGGTACCCACGCCATGTGGCGTGAGGGCCCTACGTCACCCAATTTTTTTAACATTTTTTTTAGTATCTACGTTAGGTTAGATGAATAATACATAACTACCCCTGATGGTGGGGGCCGATGGGGCTGCAATTTTTTCCTGTGGAGTGCAGGATTTCCTAATTCATAAATGGTACATGTAATCAATTTATATAACTCCACCAAATTTATGACATGAACATTATACTTAGAAAAATATAAGAGCACAAACGCAATAATATATAAATACAATCATTCACTTCGCATATCAAACTATGAATGACATAAATGATTTGTGTAAAAAAATAAATAAAGCGAACAACGTACCTGATGCAATTAATGAGTATGAAATTATAAGTTTAAATACTTCTTTATAGATGACATTTGTGGTTATGGTAGTTGGATGACCATTGTCATCATATATCACAAACTTTCAACCATTCCTATGCGTCATCTTGGAGACTGCAACATACCCTTTCTATTCAAACCCAGCTATTTCACCCTTGTGTTGTGCAGGGATAAATTTTTCAACATCTATTTTTTTCCATATATATTGATTGAATATTATATTATCATAAGAATTAGAATATAAGAACAACAAATAACCACCTAAAAGTCTATTTCTCTACCTTATTATGGTTTGATTCATACTCCGTATTATAAAAATAAAAATAATAAAATATAATGTAATTTATCTCATTCTAAATCGATCCATTTCAAAGATGATGGTATAAGTACTCATTAGATAATTATAATTTTAAATCTAATCTTTGATAATTTAACTCAATAAATATGTACTTTTTGTTTTATCTCATTTCCTTT
Source organism: Jasminum sambac (assembly GCA_018223645.1). Classification (NCBI taxonomy): domain Eukaryota; kingdom Viridiplantae; phylum Streptophyta; class Magnoliopsida; order Lamiales; family Oleaceae; genus Jasminum; species Jasminum sambac. Next base: position 16,559,598 of record CP073642.1, read on the forward strand.
TTTTTCCCCATATATATTCATTCAACAATTCATTGTGATACAATTAAAATAAGAACACAATTCATATTCTTAACTTTTCTACTTCAATTTTGCGTAACTAATAATATTGACTCATGATAGATGTATCCATTGGACCAATGAAGCACTAATTTACTAAGTTAACATGTGAACATTTTGATACAAAAATAAATGTTCCACGGAAAAAAAAAGTGCGAAGAAAGTACAATCAATCAACGAATTCACCTTTACAATTTAAAAAATTGTGTCAACTTAACCAAAAGGTATGAAAGATTAATGATACAAAAAAATTATCAACATGAAGAAATAATAAGTATTTTAACAATTTATCACAAATAATCGATCAAAGTGGGTCAATTCAGATTTTAATTTATTTTATACTTTTAAATAGAAATAATTGCATTACAAATTAATCTACAGTAAAAAAATTAAAAAGTTTATTGGACTTTTGCAATTGTGACGAATTATGTGAATTAAAAATTTTAATCAACCATACAAAAAAGTATAATTAATTTCACAATAAACATATTAGCATAAAAACTAAATGATCTAAAGCAAAAAAATTAATATTGTGAACAAAGTACGATCAATCTACGGATTTATCTTAATAGTTTAAAATATAGTGTCGACTCGCGATAATAATTTAAAAAATTAATAATAAAAAAAATAAAAAAATTATTATTATGAAGAAACTATAATTGTTTCTTCACACGAAGTGAGTTCGGCATACTTTTGATTGGAACTATCTTCCACCACTGCATGTTCCATGTACGCACAAAAAATAAATGATCCAAGAAAAAAAATTTGATAGTGCGAAGAAAGTATGATCTATCCACAAATTTACCTTTAATATTTAAAAAATCATGTTATCTCGTCCTAATGGCATAAAATTAATTAAAAAAAGAGAAAATAATTTACCACTGTGAAGAAAGAAATAATTGTTTCAAAATTGTCAAAAACAATCTATCAAATTGGGTCGATTAATATTTTAATTTATTTTATACTTGTAAAAAGTAATAGTTACATGACAAATTAATCTATTGGAAAAATTATAAGTATATTGGACTTTTACAATTGCAACGAATTATGCAAACTAAAAATATTAATCAACCATACAAAAGAAGTATAATTTACAATAAATATATTGGCATAAAAAACCATATTATCCAAGAAAAAAAATTAATAGTGTAAGGACAGTACGATCAATCCACCGACTTGCCTTAACAATTCAAAATATTGCATCGACTCCTATTAATGGTTTAAAAAATTGATTATATAAAAATAAAAAGAAAAAGAAAAAACTTTAATACTGTGAGTCCAATACTTTTTGGATTGGAACTCTGCCACTATTGAAAAGTATTTTTCATGGGGGCACAAAAAATAAATGATCCAAGAGAAATTTTTAATCATGTAAAGAAAATATGATCAATCCATAAATTTATCCTTATTATTTTAAAAATTGTGTCGCCTCAACCTAATGGTATAAGAAATGAATGAGAAAAAAAGAGAGAGAAAATAAGTTATCACTTTAAAGAAATAATAGTTGTTGCAACAACTTATCAGAAACACTTCATTGAATTAGGTTGATTCATATTTTAATTTATTTTATACTTGTAAACAACAATAGTTGTATTATAAATTAATTTACTGGAAAAAATTATAAAGTACATTGGATTTTCTAATTGTAATGAATTATATGAATTAAAAATATAATCAACCATACAAAAGAAGTATAGAAATATAATTAATTTTCACAATGAACATATTGTTATAAAAACTAAATGATCGAATGAAAAAAATTAATAATGTGAAAAAAACATGGTAAATCCACGGATTTACCTTAATAATTTAAAATATTGTGTCGATTTGTGTTAATGACTTAAAAAATTGATCATATATATATAACTTTTATAGTGCGAAGAAATTACAATTGTTTCTTTATAATAAGTGAGTCTAATACTCTTTTGACTGAAACTCTTTTTCACTATTGAAAAGTACTTTTCATATATGTGTATGTGTATAAAAAATAAACAATCCAAGATGAGAAAAATTAATAGTGCAAAAAAAGTACGATCAATCCACGAATTTACCTCTAATATTTAAAAAATTGTGTCATCTCAATCCAATGGTATAAAAAAATTAATGAAAAAAAAGAGAAAGCAATTCATCAATGTAAAGAAAGAATAATTATTTCAACAATTTACCGTAAATAATCCACCTAATTAGGTCAATTCATATTTTAGTTTATTTTATACTTCTGAATAGCAATAGTTGTATTGCAAATTAATCAATTTTATAAAAAATTATAAAGTTTATTGGACTTTTGCAATTGTAACCAATTAAAAATATTAATCAACCATATAAAAGAAGTACAATCAATTTTCACAATGAACATATTGGCATAAAAACGAAAGGATCCAAGGAAAATAAATTTAAGAATATGAAGAAAGTCCTATAAATCTACGGATATAACTTTACAATTTTAAAAATTCCGTTAACGTGTCTCATGTAATCGTTGATCGTTGTTCATTGTTTTGATGCGTTAATCAAGAAATATCCTTATTGACAATCTTCATCGTATTTTACAGTGGGATTTTAATATTAGTCAAGAGCGACATATTTAATATCAAGACGAAACATATCCTAACAAAATGCAAAACTTATGTTTGGTTTCTAAACAAAGTTTAATCCATCAAAAATAAATATTCGAGAAATAAAAACTATTAGTTCTTTTAATCAAATCCACATAACAAAAACCATAAAAATTGATGAGAACTATAACTGAAATTCGATATAAACTGGCGAAATGCAATAATAAAACCCGTTCTCAAAACTGATTAACTACTAATTAAATCCAATAACAAAATCATCCAAACTAATCTAAAATCCGTTTAAAAGATATAACTGTTGAAATACAATATTAAAACTCATTTCCATTAATTATTTTCACGAAAGGATATCTGCAATTTAAAAGATATAAGTATAGATTCAATTAATTAAAAATATTGGATTAATGTTACAATTTAATAGTTAGTTAAAAAAAATTAATGTTACATGTTTCTTTTCGTCAACCGACCAGTTCAACCTGTTTAACTGGTGCTCCAATAACGGTTCAAGTTTAAATTGGTTTTAATTTATTTTTTGATTTTTGATTAAAAGCAGTTGACCCAGGTTCAACCATTTGACCCTTGAACTGTTGCCTTCTATAATTTGCTGATCGGTTCGGTTTTCTAAACATTGATAAAAAATAATTAATTATTTAAAAAATTAATTAGTGGATCGAATCGAATTTTTAAATTTTAAAGTTATACTTTTCCTTTAATTTAGTGTAAAACTTATTGAATGCTAATTTCGTCTCACACAATAATAAAATATTAGTGAAATTATTAATTTTAATTAATTTTATTTTCTTAAGAATTATTTTTCATCCCATAGTCAATTATTTATAAAAAGTCTCATATTCTATATATATAAATATAAATCTATAGATTTAGATTAAAAAGATATAATAAAATAATAATTATCAATACTTATGAAAGGAAAAAAATTTAGATTTAATATTTAGGATTTAATATAAATAATAATAATAATTTATTAATTTTTTTGTTAGGGTTGATTAATCAAAAGGAAAAATCAAAAAACAAAAACCATATAGAAGATAAGTTCAAATCAGTACAGATTTGAAAAAATCTAATTTTGGTGAGGATAAGATTTAATATAGATAATGATTAATTAATTGATTATTGGAGATTAATTATTAAAAAAAGAAAAAAATAAAAAGACGAAAAAGGATTTTATTGTAGGTGGGAAAACTAATTAATCTAATTAAAAAATATGCTAGAATTTCCCTGCTTTTCTATATATATAATATATATAGATTTCTTCTCCCTTATTATTTTCAACCACTCATACAATTACTTTATATTTTTAATATATTTTTCTAAATTTTCAATTACATATCTAATACATTGTGAGTAATTCTTTTTTTTTTTTTTTTGGTGTGTATAGAACAAGCCCTAAGAGATGCCAAATCGTCAATGTGTGTCGTGGTTATGTAACAATTAAATACATAGATGTACGATACATGTAATACTATTTGAAGAATAAATGTTCGGTTCCAAAAATCATCAATTGTATAATTTACACGCCATATAAATCATTTATTCGACTTTTTTATTTTATTTTTATAAGAAAAATTAAATGTGCATTTATTCTACATTTCATATTTTTATGAAAAAATTTGGGTAGGATTTGATGTGAGAAGAGATATAGCCCATGTTAGGATTGAAATTTTTATATATTTTATTTATTTATTTTTAAATTTGAATTTAGCCAAACCAATCACATTCACATATCTCGTTAAAACTTATATATACTGTACAAAATCTTCACCATTCAACTTCACTCATTCCCTCTCTTATATTTTACATAAAAATCCATACAAATTTCAATACTAACATGGGCATAGAAGTTTATTACAATGTTAGCTCCTAATTTGGTTTTTTAAAATCAAGTTTAGAGCATATCCAATGACGTGAGTGTTAACGTATAAATTATAATATATTTTTATGAGTATGAAGAGAGAAAATTGATGGAGTTGAATGGTAGAGATTTAATAATAGAAGTGGGCCCTATGAGATATGTAGATGTGATTTATTTGGCCAAATTTGAATTTTAAAAAGTATGAGAAAGAATGTGTTTTAACGAATATGCTAACATCTCGTGGATTCTTAAAATATTATTTCACATGAAATGAAAATGCTTACATCGAGCATCAGAAGATGGGCAATGTTTATAGCAAACGATGTTTGTTACATCAAAAAAATCCCAGATTATGCCATTGGAAATTGGAGAAGTTCTTGCAAAAAAGAATATTTTTGTGTTTAGAAAAATAAAATTAAATTATTGAAGTTCCTTTTAGTAATAAGATTAATTTAAAATTCTAACACAACTTATACATAATGCACAAGGCATACATACATCTATGTTGACTAGCAATTTGACAAAAAATGGCACGAGTTCGAATGTAAAATTTATAAACACAAACTTTTTCGACACACATTTGCTGACTGACGTAATGATGCAGTGTAAAAATAGTAGACCGTCATACAATTTTGATCCCCTTCCCATGCCAAATGTCCCCCCGATTGGAAGGGGCCCAAGTGGGACCTCTTTTTTTTTTTTTTAAGAAATTGACATGTGGCATGGGAAGCTCTTCATATGGGGAGGGGATCATCCTTCGACCTTCATGATGCCCCAAGAGAACACCCTAATGCTAAAAACAAATCCAGTAATTTACATTAAGCTTGATCAGAAAAGTCGTCCGTATTTGTTTGGACAAAAGACTCCACTTTTTGAAGCCATTTCTCGCAATATAGAGGAGGATAAAGCCCTCTCTCTCTCTCTCTCTCTCTTTTAAATGAATATAGAAGGATAAAGTTGTTCACATCGTCCTCATTATATATCTTCTAAAGTTAGTTCGTATGGGGAATTTGGTCACAATTACCAATTTTTTAAAAAAAAAGGGGGGCAGGGGATTCAAGAAGAGAGTGATAACTAAAAAGTATGCGTAGTGAATGCAGAGTGAAAAAAGCAAGACATAAAAAAAACATACTGGGTATTTAATTGTAATCCCCAAAAATAAGAGAGATTTTTTTTTTTTAATAGCAAAATAATAACAAGATAATAAAGTTATGGATTGCAAATTATTGTTTTTTGTTAATTAAAAGATGATAATAAAATTAATCAATTTAAATGCTAAATACTTATATAGTACCCCCCATTCATCGAGATAACGACCAAGTTACTACTTTCATATGAAAAAGTCACCATATCGAAGCAGCATACCAAGTTCAATGACATAATGTTCATAGACAGATACTCAAGATAAACAAACTAGACTAGTAACATACATATCATATCTACCATGCATCCCCAGTGTTAGAGTCAACATCAGTACTGAAACTCCACAAAGGCGTCACACTTCTTTTTATATCCATAACCAAGTAGAAGCAGCACCACCTCCATCTTGATGTTCCATAGCATCAATCTTATCCCCGTCCTCCATTCCCATCTGTCGACAATAAATGTCACAAGTTAAAAGTTTCTTCATTCAGTACAAGAAATTTTACTATGAACAAAAAATTTGGTTGCGAAAAGCCATATTTTGGTAGTAGAAAAGTTGTCTCAAAATTTTTAGTGGTTAAAAATGAATGGGCTTTGAAGTGTCTACAAATTACAGAGACGGAGATTTCTATCCCCCATGAATGAAGCCTTTGATAATGTGGTAGTGCCACCACTTCAATTTTAACAAATAAGCATTTATGTAACAATGCTACATCATCACTCACGTAACACTAAATCACTAAACGTATAATATGTGAATGATTGTTTGTAAATGGTAATTTTTTTTTTTGGGGGTAACAGCACCTAGTTGGGCACATACCAATAGTCTCAATGGATGTGGAATTCACAATCGGGCGCATACTCAACAGTCTGAATGGATGTGTCGATTCTTGAGCGGACCCCACATCCACACAGGCTGTTGAATATTTGCCGAATTGGACACCATAAAATTTGGGGAGAGGACTCGGGGCAGGGGAGGAGAGGAGAAGTAGAGAAGTGACCTCTTGGGGGGTGCTCTGTGGTTTAACTTTACCACCATCAAACAGAAACACATAAGTACCAAACTCTACTGCTTGTCGTTCACAATAAGCATTCATTAACTTTTTCAACGGTGTGTTTCGCTTGATCCTGAATAAAGCTTCGGTTGCATTCTACACAAAGTAAATATATACACAAAGTGAACCAAAATATCAAATCATTCTCTATTATTATTATTAATTAATAATATACATATACTTTTGAAAAATATAAAAAGTCAAAATTTTAATGAAAGTCTACAGAAATTCAAAAGATTTTGCTTCACTTCTAACAAATCGGCAAAAATAAATAAAATCCGACAAAACCCACAAAAATCGCCCAAACAAATGGGGCCATAAAACCGAAACACAAGCACAAATATCCAGTAAATCTTACAAAAATTCAATGGAAGAAATGCGGAGAAAATGCGAAGAAAATAGTGATTTATACCTGTCCGATGACTTTCAGATTAATATGAGACGTCGGATCGACGGCGGGTTTTCTCTCTTCCTCGCTGCTCGACATTTTCTCTGTCGCTTTTGTCAGCTGTTTTTGTGCTTCTGTTTTTTGTTTTTTGCACGGTAAGAGACTAGGATTTTTTTGCACGATACAATATTTAATTAATAATAATTAATGTCGATACAAGTCCCTGCTGATTTAAGGTGAAATTAAACTAGTAACTACTAGTAGTAATTTATCGGATTTGTGATAGGAGGCCTTGCCAATTTTTTATTTCAAAACTTCCATATATCGAGTAATGCTGACTGTACAAGTAATTTGTACAATTAGGTATAAATCGATAATCATGAAAAATATCATTTTATTATTCATTTGTGTATTGAACTATTGATAGAGTTCCATCTAATACAGTTACAAACCTAGTTGTACAAATTGACCGAACACGTGACATGATTCCTTTTACGTGTAATATTTGGTTGCTTCTATTACTTATCACAGTTCCTACACAGCATGTCCGTATATTGCTTGGTGTCTTTTAGTAATTAAATACTAATAGATGGATGCACAACGCACGACACTATTTGAAGAATATAGATATTCAAATTCAAAAAATTGTTGTCTATGTAACAATTAAATAAACAAGCAGAAATGGAGTGCTTATTAGTTATTACATGTTCCCTAACTTTCCGATGAACGTGAGTCGGTCGACGGATGGCTGATACAGTGCCTCCGGTAATGCAAGACTCTCCGGTGATGCTCGACATTTTCTCTCTTGTTCTCTAACTCTTTGCTCTACGCCAACTCAATTTTTTTACTCCGCATTTATAAGGCAAGACAAATTAAAGATTTCTATAGCAATAACAAAACAATTAATGTTGGTTCGGAGTTTGATTATGCTTACCAATAATGATTAGTGTTGTTTTCCTTCTTCTAAAAATGATTAATTAATGTGCACAATCGCGCACCAATCGTATATCTGAGTGTTATTTTCCTTTTTCTAAAATGATTAATGCGTATCAATCGTGTCTAGTATTACCCACTTGCGATGCACATGACGATTGAGATGGTATATTTATTATATAAAATAATAAAATTATTTTTTTATAAATATTTAATAAAAACATATCTAATATTATAGAGTTCATTAAATTAATGGTCTACATATTTTGGTCTGAATTATTATCTTGTAAGAAAAAAATATAATATCAATTATCGCAATTAATGATTTTAAGTAAGAATGTAATGTTTGGGAATAAAATTTAGATAATATACTTATTTCAATAAAAATGATCAAAATTATTTTAAATACGATAAAAAATAATCTTATGGCCAGCTTACACATGCATATAAATGACTGATATGCTAGATTATGCTAGATCCCTTTTCTCATATATATATATATATATATATATATATATTCAATAACAATCCCCGCAAAAAAAAAAATAAATAAATAAATAAAATAAAATAAAAAAGAAGTTCCTTTTTAATTTGAATTACAAAATTTTCCTTTTAATATAATGAAAAACACGAGAAATTATTTTCCAACATTCCAAACTAAACATTATTAAAGGATATGAAAGTCGAAGCAATGTAAAGTGAATGGTACGTACGGTGGACCAAATGCTAGAACAATTAAGTTCAACTCCATAGTAAGAGTTAACAAGCAACTAGAACAATGCATGGTAACCAAACTTTTTAGTACAAATAAATTCCTCCAATGCCTTTCAAAAGACTCAAATCAACCTAAGCAGAAGTGCCTCCAGTCTGATGCAACATAGCATCAATCTCATCTCCATCCTCCATTCGGAGCCTGCAAAACAAATGGCACAAGTTAAAACTTTCTACATTGAGTTAATTATTAATAAATTCAAAATTTCTATACTTAAATTAATTTTGGCTAATGCAACTAAGGGTTGTAGTTCAAGTGATAGGAGCAGAGCAAACCTCATTAGGGGTCTGCTCTGCACGGATTCGGCGGCCATCATATATGAAGGCGACAGAATCGAAGGCCAGTGATGCTCGTGCACAGTAAACTCTCATTAGCTTCCCTAGTCCCGCGCTGCTCTTCATCTTGAAGTACTCTTCATTTCCATTCTACATAAAACCAACAAGATTACAAACAGGGCAGAGAAATAGGGAAAAAATTCTAAGATTTCTTGGAAAGATCAACTGATCTTTGCGATGAAAATTGCCCACATACACATAGGGAACCACAATTTAATAAATAATGTGGCCCCCTATGTGCAGGTGGATAGTTCTCATTGGCCTGGAATACCGAGTGTTTGGTGCTCTATGAGTATTAGAATTTTTTCCGAGAGGGTAGATATTCAAACATCTAGAAGGTTGTGTGCACTCATATTCCCAGAAAAAAATGTATCAAACCTGCAGCCAGTTGCATGCATTAGAATACTTATTTGTGTTGTCTATTTTAAAGTATCAAACACGCGATGTCAAACGAGATCTAAGAGCTGCATTGCAGTGTAGTACGTACTCAATCGAGACCGGAAGAGAGAAAGAGTTGCATTAATGGCGAAGGAAGAAAGAAATATGGAAAGAGGAAGGCGAAGCTTTTCGCGAAGAAGAAAAATAAGAGTTGCTGTTGTGTGTTTAGTTCGAATACCGGGGCGGAAATGCTTTTTTTCATTAGACTTTTCGTGATGGTTTCTCAAGAAACCGTCGCGAAATGTTTAACTATAGGTGATAGTTAACTAAGAGCCCACCGCCTTCGTGACGATTTACAAAGAAACCATTGCCTAAAGTCTCTAGCACAATTTTGCGCGACGGTTTCAAGGGGAACCGTTGTGAAATGTTTAATTACATGCGACAGTTAACTAAGAAACCGTCGCCTATAGTTGTGCGCAGCATGTTAGGATATGGTTTATCGGTATAACTGTCATGAATTCTTCATACTTTATTTACAAAAATGCCACTGCATTGCTTTATGCAACAATTTTTTTTTTTGGAAACCGTCACGTATTGTGATAATTCTAAAGTTTCAAAAGACTCAATTTTAAATATTTATTAAATGACACGAGACATCAATTTCTCGTTGACATATACTCCCTCCATCCCACTAAGATAGGCAAGTATTCCATTTTTAAATCGTCCGTCCCAAATTATAGTCCAGTTTCCTTTTTGAGTGTATAATTTATTTTTCAATGGACTAAAATACCCCTATTTAACATCCATTGATATCAACAAAAATCATTTTCAAGATGTATTTGGAATACTAAACATCACACTACTCCATCTCCCAATTTATGGCAGGCCACTAATTCAAACCGTGTAAAACAAAAGTTTGTCATTAATGATTTTGATTCCATGAGAGAGAGTGGAATGAATGCAACAACTTCGAGTTATATGAGTAAATGTTAATTAGTTGCAATGTCATTTAGTACAAGGGTAAAGTTGGAAGAAAATAGAATAATTTTAAAATTTCAATAACATTTAATATGTTTTCTTAATTTGTGTGAAAAAATGTGGGCGCCTATCTTAGTGGGACGGAGGGAGTATAAAATAAAATATGTTAAAGAGGAATTAGAAATCAATAAATGTTCTAATAAATACTCCTTCCGTCCCACTAAGATAGGCGCCCACCATTTTTCACACATATTAAGAAAACATCTTAAATGTTCTTGGAATTATAAGATATTCATATATTCTTCCAATTTTACCCCTATATTGAATGGTCAAAAGTAGTGTGAACATGTTTAAATATCTTGGGAGATGAAATATCTATCTTGATGTTTAGTATTTCAATTATGTTAAATAGGGGTATTTTTGTACATGGAAAATAAATTATACATTCAATAAGAAATTGGACTATAATTTGGGACGGACAAAATATGAATACTTGCCTATCTTAGTGGGACGGAGGGAGTAGCAAATAAATAACTTAAAATACAGACCACGCTATATTTGGAGATGCTTTAATGAGTCATAAGATGTGATAGAACAATTTATATGATTTTGAAGGGAAAAATAGATGAATTTGCAAGAAAAGCTACACAGTTGCGACAACACGCAACTCAACCTATTAGGAAGAAAGCAATTTAATGGAACACTCTTGACCTAGTGTTTAAATTAGGTTTTTTAATTTATTTATTTTTTATTTTTATGGAATCCAAATTGCTTACCTGGATAACCACATCAACTATACCATTTTAAAAAATAATCCAAAATAAAGGCTCGTAAACTAATGTGGTTATTCACATCAGAAATTTGGGTTTCATAAAAAATTCAATTTGGACAATAAATCAAGAGTTTTTAACGGAACAAAGTTTTGCAACGAATTACTCGTCACTGGTGGCCAACATCGACGATGTTTTGACTGTCGTCACTAAAATTGTCGATTCTGCCATTGAAAACACGCGATTTCAATTATTACAAACGTTGTGCTTGTTAGAATTGTCGAATCTTGTGATGGAGCCATGCACAAACCTTCAATGGGTAATACTAATCTAAAAACATTTAAGGGAGCGATTACAAATTACTACCTGTCCGTTGACTTTCAGATGAACGTGACTCGGTGTACCGGTGGGCTGCAGACCCTCTTCAGTAATGTTCGACATTTTCTCTCTCGTTTTCTAACTCTTTGCTCTATGTCAACTCAATTTTTTTTTACTTCTCTTTTATAAGGCAAGACAGATTTTTATAGGCATAGCAATAACAAAACAATTAACGTTCAGCAGGAGCTTGATGCCATGAATGATGCAGAGAACTAGAACATTGAAATAAATGAGGAATTTTTTTTTTTAATGAATATTGAAGGCTGAGTAATTTTTACACAGAAGTATTGAAGATCTACACATAAAGAGCCACTATTAAATGAATACTGAGATATTAGTATATAATTAGTTGTTACCATTAATGATACTGAATCCTATCATTTAATAATGGAAAATTTTATGTGAGGTAAGGTACAGAATTTGACTTGGCCTTGTTTTATACACATTAAATTTTAAAATTACTTTTTTTTTAACATTGATTTAATAATTTATTTATATTTTTAAATACATCTTTCCAAATTTTAATTACACATTCACCCATTCTACACGAAATTCGACTAAACAAACATTAATGTGTATAGAACAAGGTCGAGGTGTTCCTGTTTGGTCAAACTCTTGTTAATTACTAGTATTTTTTTAGAAAAAAACGTGTGCTTGAAAAAAATAGTTTCATGCAGAATATGTGGTGACAAAGGAATTTAAGAACATCTCAAATGCTAATGTGAATGTTAAGGATGATGTGGATGTGGATGTGGATGAGGAGATGGAGAGAAGATAATTATTTTAATTAAATTGAAATGGAAAGGAGTATAGACAAAAAAAGAGAGGAAAAGTAAAAAAGATGAGAGAGGAAACAAATTCCATAATAATAATAAAATAATAGCGGAGGCTGTGTAGATGGATGTGTGATTTTGAAAATGATACGAGAAATGAAGAAAAAGTGTAATAAATGAGATGAAACTTAAAAGTGATATTTTAAAAAATGATAGAATTGGAAAAAATAGGAAAAACATAAGGATCCCGCATGAATTTTTGTGTCTTTCTCATGGATATGATGGACATTGTGTGTAGAAAGGTGCATTGGAAATGCTCGAAGAAAAAAACAAACAGCGAAAATAACTATACTAAACCATCGATCCATCAAAGATAGCAAAGTAATACTCCCCCTAAGTCACAAAATAGGCCCATTGTATTTTTTTTATTTCGTCCTTATATATAAATCACTTTATATTTGTGTACATTTAATTTTTTTTTATTTTTCTAATATTTAATTTCCTTACTGAATATGTATTTTTATTGATATAAGAATCTAACTATTCATATCTTCGTAGTAATACGGATGGACTTGCTCTTCCTGAGCGGTGCTTATTGATAAACAATGTGACCTTTTTTGAAACCTTAAATTTGATACAAAGATTCGGATAAATTTGAAAGCTGGCAATATCATACTGGCCTCTACCCGTAGAAGAAAATTGAACACAGAGCTCGTTACCTACTCAACAAAATAATATGTTTTGAATACATACAAGATGGTCTATATATATGTTTTAAAGTGTCAATACTTGAAAATGAGTTTTAAAAAATAAAATAAAATAAAATAAAACTCTATTTTAAATTTTCTTTAGAATCAACTTTTCATTGACATATAAAGGAATGTGTTCACCATTCAATATATATATATATATATATATATATATATATATATAGGAATGTTTTGCAGATCAATAAATAAATTGTTCAAAAGAGCAAATAAAGACTTAAAAGTTGAGCACTCATAGAGAAGCTTGCATTATGCAAAGATGTCATAGAGCCCAATTTGTAATGAATAGATTTAGAACCAAATTTATGAATGACCTACGTCAGTTGTCAGATTTTAAGGAAGCTGAATGCTGATTATTGATTGGCAGCAAAGATAGGAAACGATTATCAAAACAAGTGCCATACACACACTTCAATTAAAAGAGAAATTTTATCATTTCAATTTTCAAGACGTATTATAAGAAAATTTGACAAAAACCATATATTCAATAGTCAACACATTTTCGAAATTAAATGTTCAATTCCAATGAATCAAAATGAAAGTCTAAGTTAACAGAAAGATTGAGAACTCCATTACTTACTTTATTTAACAATTATTATTATTATTATTATTATTTTGGTGAAAGGAAAGATTGGGCGCTTCTGGCATATATAATTTAACATATATTATTTTCTGCGTCTTTTAACTTTTCATTACATATCCTTCTCAAACAAGCTATGAAACCTTGCCTACAGAATTGCCATTACACCAACGCACACTCCAATTGCCATTGAACTTTAAGAGACCCTTTTCCTAGATTACCAATCTTCTTCAAAATTATGTATAATTACTAATCAATTCTCTAGAAGTAGAACACAACGGCACAAAAGTAACAAACCAAACAGCATATCGTCTTTCGTGATTAATGGAGAGGAACTGAAGTCAAAACAATCTTTCGTGATTAATGGAAAGGAACTGAAGTCAAAACAATCGAAACTGAGCAGTCGATCAAATGTCACAACAAGTTCGATAACAAGTCATTAATAAGAGCAAGCCAAAATAATGATAAATCGTTTTGCATTACAACTTCCTCCGAGACCTTTCCAAAAGACTTAAAAGTCAACATAACTAAGCAGCAGCCCCTCCGGTCTGATGCAGCATGGCATCTATCTCATCTCCATCTTCCATTTCCAGCTGGAAAAAGATATGCCACAAGTTAAAAGACTTTCTACTTCATGTTCATAAGCTACACATAAGGTGATTACACGCAACCAGTTCAAGAGGCACTGAGTTCAAATCTAACCTCCCCACAAATATTGCCTAATGTGTTAACTGAAGTATGAAACTTGTTTACGTGGAGTTAACTCGTTGCAACTTGAACCACACGCACATTTGACTAAACGAACAAGTTAATAGTAATCACGACTGGATAAAATGAATCGCCAATATCATCTATTTTGACTAAATAAAGACTTTTAGGGGGGTAGGGGTGAGAAGGGGCAGGGGAAACCTCATCGGGGGTCTGCTCTGCACGGAGACGACGGCCATCAAACAGAAAAGCAATCGCATTGAAATCAACAGATTGGCGCTCACAATAAGCATTCATAAGCTTCTTCAGTTGAGTGCTTCTCTTAATCCTGAAAAGTACTTCATTGCCATCCTACAGAAAGAGTCCAGTGTGACAAACAATATCAACATTCATAATACATTACTACTGCTGTAACTATATTGATAGTCTAAGTTATCCATAAGAAAAAAATCATACGAATGCTCTTACGAAGGATCAAAAAACCACACATCTAACACTTAAAAAACATTTTTAGGAAAACATTATAATCAAAATTGTCTAAGGAACTTAGATAGAGCTTTATTAACTTAGTAATACTCTGGCAAAATCAAGAAAGCTGCATAGTAGTCAGTCAGCAAATCAATTCAACCATCATTCGAATACCTTAGATAAGGCTGGTAAGCATAAACAGTAGGGTAACATTTTTCTGGTCTACTTTTGATTATGTGTTAAGATCTACATGATGTGTTTCCTTATATCATGATGCTAATTCAAATACTGATTTGCACACCTGACTACCTGAGTTAAAATGGGGGGAAGAGCCCCACCTTTCTACAGGTATCACTTAAACGGAGTGCAATGTGGAAGCAAATTCATTAAGCATCGGGTTACAAAACAAGCTTCTGCGATTTTCCTAAATCACTAATCACAAAAACTAAATTGTTATGAAACATACTTAAATAAAAGCGAAAAATATAGGCATAGCCAAACGAGCTTCTGGAATAAAGGTTTGGCGAGGGGACAGATGTCATCTGTAGTTAGTCCCAAAGTTAGACACCAAACAACACATCACAGTTCAGAGAAGAAGCAAAACTATAAAATTTCACGTATTTAAAGAAACAGAAAGGAAAACACATATTAATCTAACAACAATTTTTACCGAAATTAATTTCGCAAACATCAAAAGATCAAAACAATAAACGGGAAAATCTTCAATGACATCCAATTCCGATACCAAAAATGGTACAACCGAGTTCATAACTAATTACTGCGTCATAAACCTTCAACAAGGAAACGACGCGGAAATCAAAACCCTTCTCTACGCAAAATTGCGAATACTTGACGTTTTACAACAAATCGGAAAATCAAACCGCAAATACAGGAGACAAACTCCCAAAAATAGATTAACAACATAAAGCTTTAGGCAAAACCCCCAAAATATAAAATTAAAAGGCAGACACTCGATCAGTAACAAAGCGAAAACGAAAATTACAGAAGAGTGGCAGAGACCTGGCCTTTAACTTTGAGATTGATGTGAACGGACTGATCGCCGGGCTTCTTGTCTTCCTCTTGACCGGGTGTTGACATCTCTTTCGCCGACGATTCGCAGTTGAAGAATGAAAGCAAAATAAAAAATGGTAAAATAGAACCCGCTGGAATGAGGAATTTAATGGGCTTTAACGGGGAAAATGACGCAGAGATAAAGTAAAGACTAATGAGCGGTTCAGATTCGCTGATTCTTATCGAACGGGCCCACACTGAAATGAAAAGATGGATGTTTGTTTCAACAAAAATTACTCTTTTGAGCAGTTAATTAAAGACCGGGGTTGACTAGGGTTGTTAAAGAAAAATTAAATTGAATTGAATGGGAAAAAAAAAATTAAAAATTTTGAATTAAAAGATAATTGTGAATTTCGTATATTTATTTATTTTGGGACAAATTTTAGGTAGGGAGTATTTAATTCGCATTTTAGAGGATTTTTATTGATTTGATGGATTTTAAAAGTTAAGGTGTATTTTTATTTTAAAAAAGTGTGGGCCTTTAGAATTATTTTAAATTAAAATATTGAGGTATATTATGGTAATTAGGCTATAATTTGAGATATCAAAAGAAAAAAAAATGAGTTTGTCTGTGTGGGACAGAAGGAGTATTTAATGTAGAATTTAATAAACTTTTAAAAAGTGTTTTAAAATAATGTGATATTCAATTTTGACTTTCTAGAATTTTACTCCCTTCATCCCACAAAGATACTTCACTGTTCCTTTTTTATACATTTCAAAATAATAGTCCACTTTATTTAATTAATTTTTATTTTCTTACATATACCTATTTATCTAGCTGTTTCACCCGTGCGTTGCACGGAGGACTAATTTTTTTACAAATATAATTTTTGATAAATGTTAATAGTATGAAAGTAACACAAAAAAGAATTAAATACTGGCCAAAGCACAAATTTTAATTAAAATAAATACTAAAAATTTCATTAAAAAATTCGATAGAGTTTCCCCTGTATCGCACAATATAACAATTTGTGATGGAGATTGTGATAATATAAACTCAAACTAATATAACATTAAATTAAATATTGTATTTATTAAAACAATCACACTAAAAAGTCTACTAACTTTTATAGAGCTTGTAGTTTTTTGTTTAAAATTATTTTATATTATATTATATTCAATTACAAATTTGGGAGATATTAACTACACATTGGTGCGATAGATGGTATTGACAATGAATGTGTGAATAATGGTTTTTAAAATTTTATTGAGAAATATAATCAAAGCACGGATATATTATATAAATGATAATATAATGGGTACAGTTCGAAATTCCCAACACCTCGTTCCTGCCCTGCTAGTAGGGCCGGGCATTTCAACCGACAAATCGACCGAAACCGACCGCATCGGGTCGGTTCGGTTCGGTTTTTTGGGGTGGGTGGTTCGGTTGGTGGTTTGGTTTTCACCAAACCGAAAAATCGATCGGTTTACTAAAAAAAAACCAGGAAAAACCGACAAAACTGACCGAATCGCCTCGGTTCGGTCAGTTTCGGTTTACCCAACCGAGCCGGTCGGTTCGGTTCGGTTTAAAAAAACCGACCGCGGTCGGTCGGTTGTCGTTCAGGTGGAAAAACAGACCGAATCGATCGACGCCCACCCCTACCTACTAGAAAACACTTATCCTCGTCAATGCCACATCCTCATTTAATCAATCAAGCGAAAATGATATAAGAATTGCCACAGGATAGGACTTCCCATTCCCCATCCCCGCCGCTCTAGAAAATTCACGTCCACATCCACACCCACACCTCATCATGATCGTGTAGTAAAAAAATTTTATTTATACTTTTCTAATATGTATTAATGACATATAAATTTTTCAATAAACATATTCAAAACATGCTAATTAATGAAAAATAAATGAAGTTAATTAGGCACTAATTATCAATCGACTCACTCTATAATAAGATGTAATTAATTTCAAAAACAATTTTTTCTTCGTTGTAGCAATCTAATTAATTTGAATTATTTTTCATTTTTAAAATTAATCATATTCTCCATTTAATAGTTTAATTAATTTTGATAAATTTTGGTCCAGTGAAACCATGTTAATTTCGAAATAAAATTAATTTTCATTAATTGTAATATAATTAATATAATTAATTTTTATATTTTAGACAATCATTTATAAGAAGAACTTATTATTTATAAAATAATTAACTTAATAGATACAGTTTGAAGAATTGTATGAATTTAAATTTAAAGATATCTTAAAACTTAAAAAGTAAATTTCAGTTTAAAAGAGATACTAGTACTACACCCGTGCGATGCACGGGAATAATTAAATTTATGAACAATAAATAATTGAGATAACATTATAAATATATTGAATATGAATGTTGAATTATATAATTGATGTAATTTATACATAGAAGAATGCATAATTGTAAATAATTATTAAAATCTATAATATTGTATATTATAGTCAATTGTAAATTAAAAAATTCACGTACATCACATAATTAAGAAGTTTATCAAAACGTGTAATTTTAATTCCAATTATCGTACATCGCATTGCAAAATAGCAATCGTGGAAATTAATTAATTGTAAATGAATCATTGAGAATGAATATATACAAATTCTTTGATTATTGAAACATATCTTTCTCGTTGGTACAAATGAAATTTATATTGAATACCTTTTTTCTTTCTGAAATGGATATTATGCACTTTAAATTTTATGATTTTATGCATTTTTTAATGATTAGTTGTATTTTCTTCTTAATTTTAACTCTTTTATATAATAAGTATTATGCTTAATTTTATACAACTTAAATTTGTAGTAATACCAACAATTTTCAGTATCTACATAATTCTTTTGATTTCTTTCTATTTAAGTAAACTGTATTTTAATTTTAGAAAAAAAAAATTTATTTTTAATTTTATATACTTAGAAAAGGAAAAACTCACGCAATGCAAAATCCAATTAGTGAGCATATCACATCAGCCATATTAAAAACGAAAAAGGCGATGTTAGCACTTCAATTGTAATAATATAAAGATTAATAAATTACTATTTACCTAAAAATTGATAAATTATTCAACACAAATCAATTATAATCACAAGTACAAAAAGGCGAATGGGTGGTAGTTGTAAAGGAAAACGGGTGGCAGTTATAAAAACGCCACCCAAACAGGCGACACTCAATGTCCAGAGAAAAGGTGGTTGCTGTAAAAATGCCACCCAAAATAATTAATTTATATATTTTTAAAATTTTATAAAACAACGGGTGGCGATTCTTAATCAAAGAACCGCCACCTATTCTCCATTCTTTTATTTTTTAATAAGCTTTGGGTGGCGGTTCTAGTTGTAAGAACCGCCACCTTCTTTTTTTTTTTTTTTTTTTTTTTTGCAGCACAAAAACTTGAATTACCATCATATCATATTGGGGGTTCTCGAAATGCAGATCCAAAGGTCAATTCATAAACAAACATAAGCAATACAAGTTTCATTTCAAAAATAAAACCAAAGCAACTTGTAGATGGTTAACGCTCAATTAAAAAAATACAAAGAACTTGTAGATCTCAGAAAGAACTTGCAAATTAAAAAATACCAAAGCAAGATGAATGAAAAAAATACACATGAATGTGTAAAAAATGAAGATTTATACATTAAAAATATTGTAAGAACATAAACTTGTAGATCTGTATAACAACAATAAATACAAATTGAAAAAGGAAAAAAAAAACTTATAAACTTGTTGATTCTAGCCACACTCGTTGACCCACTTGCAGATTTGTAAATCCATTCCTCGATTTCGACTCAAAATTCTTCATTGTAGCTCGTCGTCGGATCAGAATCCGAATGGAAAAAAGAACATTTTTGTCGCCACAAGATTGGTTGCAACTCGTCGATGGATCGATGGTTCTTGAAAGAAGAAATGTTAAGAGATAATGAGGGATGGGAATTTTGGAACCATGTAGACATAAGATCTGTGCGTGAACTGAAGTGTTTGCTTTTGTATAATACATGGCAAAATTGCAGAAGTCTCGAGAGAAAGAAAGAGAGTGAGACAGAAGAGAGAGAGTGTGTAGATATCCTAATAATGTAACTTGTGAAGAAATATATTTGATATTGGGTGGCGGTTGTACAATAAAAACCGCCACCCATTGTCTAAAATATATTTTTCAAATTAAAAATAACTTATTTTTAACAATAGATGACGATTTTTGGCAAGAACCACACAAATAACGCGTAAATTCTAAAGCTTTTTCATCCGGATAATGCCTATGGGTGCAACCAGGGGCGTAGCTAGAAATTTAACTTGGGGGTAACGGGCAAAAAATTTTATCAAGCTCAGTCCTCCTATGATACCTAAACTCATTATATATTCTCGTTTAACAAATCCGTGATATAAAAAATGATAATAAATATGAAAATGATAAAAATACAATGACTTTTGCTAATTTTCATCGAAACCAATATATTATGTTAAAAATTAAGATTCCTTCTCACAAACAATAGTAAAGAAAACCACTTGCAATAGCAAAAAGGACCACTTGAAGATTAAAAAAAAAAAAATTCCATAAATCCCCACTGAAATATGGAAGTGGAATTTTTTACTGGAAAGGAGAAAAAAAAGTAATTAGCATTTTTAATTTAATCCGTATTTGTTAATGAAATTTAATTAGTAATTGAGTTTGAAAGAAAAATTGTAAAACTACACAAATCGCAATAAATGAAAAGGGGAAAGGAAAAAGACGGGAAAGAAAAACAATGAAAGTAAGCATACAAAAGAAAATGTAGATAAATAGGCACAATGTAAAAGAGGAAATGGACAAAAGAAAAGGGAAGTAAAAGAAATTGTAAAAAAAGTGGATGGAAAGGGTATCAAGACTTGAACCCTTGACCTCTCTCATCTTATCCATAAGAAGCTGTCATCCTTCATCTTGTACCAATGGAGAAACAAGGCTTCATTTGTCATGTGTCAAACTATGTAGGTAAAGTAATATTTTTCAAATGTATTCATTTCACTTTCAAGTAAGCTGGGAGTTGGACTGCGCTACAGACCTACAGCACAGTCCAACCCCCACCAGCTACGCCTTTGTTTGTGTCCCCATAACACCAATTATTCATGAACATCATTTATGAATAGCACGACACTATGTTGCATTATTGTTAAATAAATGATGTTTGAATGTTGCATTATTGGTAAGTGATTTTTGAACCTTTTAATTGTTTATTACTTACATATAAATTTTAAAATAACACATTATTGCTCATATAAATTTTAAAATAACACATTATTGCTTATCAATAAGAACTGCATTTAAAAGGTTGTGACGTCGGTCGTAAAGATGGTAATAGAATAATTTTGTAAAAGTAAAGACGTCCTATTGTGGCAAAATAGGGGAGGTGCTCGGCCAAGATCATGAGAGAATGACGAGAAGAACAGTATAGGCAAAGTTTCATCCAAATGCAATATATTCTAAATATGAGGAAAGCGTACGAGAAGCAGCGTCACGAGAAGCATGAGACATGTAGGACATATGTAGGACATTCTTCAATAAAGTGTGACAAATTATATGATGTTAAGGTGTTAACATTAACGGAAAAAACATGAAAATATGTACGAAATCATATTCGACTAGTACTTCGAAGGTAACTCCCCCGACTAATATAATGGCGGTTGGCTAGAAATTTCTCACGGAA
This sequence comes from Jasminum sambac, assembly GCA_018223645.1. Lineage (NCBI taxonomy): Eukaryota > Viridiplantae > Streptophyta > Magnoliopsida > Lamiales > Oleaceae > Jasminum > Jasminum sambac. The sequence continues at coordinate 16,581,248 of CP073642.1, forward strand.
AGATTAACAAGCAAAATCTAAAACTTCTAGAATGGATTTATCTTGTAACACAATTGAGGCCTTTCTAAAGGCTAAAACCTTATATATGATTACTAGGCAGGATCAGAGCACCTCCATCAGCTTCCAAGAATGCGTCTATCTGAACATCGTCTTCCATTCCCAGCTGTTTCAAGAGGAAAAAATTAAATAGAGACAAAAAAAACCCCTAAATTACAATTTAAAATGTCTTGTACAATGAATTATAGACGAATATTGTAACACGAGCTAGTATAGAAAAATGACCTCTTGAGGAGTCTGATTTCCGCGGATTCGTTTATCATCCAACAAGAACCGCCTAGATGCTGGATCAACATTTAGCCTCTCACAATATGATTGCATGAGCCTCTCCAGTTGCACGGTTTTCTTAATCCTAAAATGTACTTCTTGGTCGTCCTTCTGTATAAGATGTGTCAACAAGAGTGATGATCTAATGCCCACACTCCTAAAAAAAAAAAAAAAAAAAATCGTGGGGGCCTTGTGGGCCCCCAACTATCAGGGAACAGTTATGTATTATTCATCTAATTTAACGTAGATAGTAAAAAATAAAAAAAATTTTGAACCCTGAAATAGCGCCACGTCAGCGTGGACATTATTCTTATGTTGTCAATGTTAGCAACAGAACAATAGTCGTGTCAATCATGTGTTAAATTTGAAACAAACCTGGTCCACCACTGTGACAGTAATGAAAGCCGATTCCACAAAGGGTTTCTTGTCTTCCTCCCACATGATCTTTGTTGCCAATGGACTGAATGCATTGCCTTTTTAAATAGAGTTTAGAATAATATCAAACGACCAAACTAAACCTTAATTACACTATTGATTGCTTTGTTTGACCAGATACGGTAAATCGGGTACAATAACTTACTATAATTCAATGAACCTTGGCATTATTATTGGACGAAAACATCTCACGAAGGCCGTGTCATTGAAAAATGTTAACGTCAAGTTAAAATATTTATTTAGAATTATTTAGTACACATGCATATTTGTGTCCCACCAAAATAAATTTATTCCTATTTTCTGACAAAATTTCAATTAATGTAAAAAAAAAATGTATTTAACTTTAATTTCACACAATTTTTTATATCAATTACTCATTGGATGATCGGTGATTGTTATTGGGATACCATAATAAAACTGAATGAAATTACATTGAAATATGAACAGCTAGCTTTTGTTCCTATTTGATGATGTTAATTTTGCGTATTTTCAAAGCAAAGATGGTGAGGAAACATTTTGATGAATTGAATAAGTAAACCTATTTAAATTCCCAATAGATAGGGGAAATGTTAAATTTTTATGGATTTGGGGGAGAGAGAGAGGAGAACTTCAATGAATCCAGTGGGATACAATTTCAAACATGTAGAAAATTAAGTCTACTTTAGGATCGAATAAGTGGCATAGTTATTAAGATGCTTGCATTTCAGGCGGGCATCTTAATAACTATGGAAATATGTAAATTAAATCTATCTTTATGAGTGAAAAAAGGATATATATAAACATCAAACATTGCGAGAAGTACGCATTTAGTAAATAAGAAAAACTGAAGCTTACATATTTGGTGGTAAAAAAAAAAAAATTGACTGCTGCATAGTGTATAGAGTGTTCGATATTTCTATTTTCTAACTATACAAACATCATTAATTATAATTAACTAAATAATGTATCTTCATAAGTAAGTGATTTTTCGATTTGATCGACTTAAAAATAACGAGTCTATTCCGAGTATAAATTTTTTTTCCTGCTATTTTCCATCTGGATATTTAGAATTATACATGCATGGTCCGTAAGGTGTTGTGAACTAATAAAAAATGGGAAGTATAAAATAAAAATAATAATGAAAGAAAACATAACAAACACCATGAGCTTAATTAGTCTAATCTACCCGAAACAACAAGGACGATATATCTAGTTATGAATTATGTTAACAGGATCAAATTGAAGCGATATGGCATGCATGCATCACGACATGATGACTTCTCATTGATAACAATTAATTCTCAATCAATAATTCATCTATATATATAGTTTGACGTATTCACTCTTCACTCTTTGATTTGTACTGATAGTCTTTACCTTGAAATATACGTACAATTAGAGTACGTTTAGAGCTTTTCTTACGCTTATTTCAACTATACACATTTCAAAATAATAATATTAGATTGCCTTTCGTTGTTAAAAATAAACGTTGTTTGTCCTGACTCACTATACATGCAATTTGTAATTAAAAAATACGATATGTAAGAATTTGGTAAATTTCTGAAGTGTCATTTAATATAATTCTTTATTTTTAAATTTTCAATTTTGAGTTTCCAATTTTTTTATTTTTGAGGTGGAGAGAAAAGCATCGTTGTTTTCACATATATAACATTTGAATAACTTTATATAGACATTCCAAATTGATATTGTTAAATAACATTCTAGTGTGTCACTTTTTTATTGGATGATGAATATGTGTCCATATGATTATTATTTAATGCAAATTTATACCATCCAATGAAAATATACCACATCAACAATGTCAATGAAAAATATCAAATTCAAATATCTATGTAGAATCACTCTTAACATTTTTATGTACGTAGTTTCACTAAAAATGCTTTCTTAAACTAGGTTTCCGGAAAATATGAAAATCAACGAACTTTCAATATTCTAAAAATTAAAAATGACAAAGACAACGTATCCAAATTTGCATAATATATATATATATATATATATATATATATATTTAATGAATGGTCACTGAACTTTTAAAATGTAACTAATTACTCACTGAACTTTACTTAACGTCATTTATCAATCACTCGTTAACTTAATATTTATTCTATTAGAGTATTTCACCAATTTGACTGATGATATCATACATGTGACCAACTAGATCAATTGCCGGTATAAAAAACTCATTCAAATTGGATGAAAAGCTATATAAATAATAAGAAATGCGACACAAGTATTACTTGAAACAGTTATATTTTGATAGTTTATTTAGTTTTTCTCTAATGCAAGTCCCAGTGGATAAATTTATTTTGCCAATAATTAGTCTAACTATTTCTACGAAGAATGTTATTGGTCATATATACATAATTCTCAAATATATTTAAATATTATTAAAGAGTGAGTATTAGTTAACATTAAGTAAAGTTTAGTGCGTATTTAGTTACATTTCAAACTTCAGCGAGTAATTAGTGACATTTTGAAAGTTTGGTGACCATTGATTAAATTTACCTATATATATATACACATATATACACACCTCACTTTAGGAAAAAAAATACCAAAGTAATTACAAAGAATAAAGATATAGTTTTCGTCAACGAAGAATTCAAATCTTCTTCTTCATTGAAAAAAAGGTGGTTGGTCGCCCTGCAAAAGATATGTTGCCCACATATGGAGCACCATGCGGGTGTTAGATCATTAGCTTGGCCACCCATATGCTTGTTCTAAGATCACAACTTGTCGTCCTACAATACATTATATATGCAGGGAACGAGACATGTGACAGAGTTACTTAAATAGGGTTGAAGTTTTGCATTTGAAAATCGAAATAGGATTGATGCCAATTTTGAAGGCAATATTGCCTAACCTAGACATGCTATATAGTCTGAATTGGGAGTGGCCGATTTTTCATCTCAAATTTCATTTATGCAGTTAACAATATTTTTGGTAGCTAGACTTAACTAAATCGATTGTCGACAAAATAAAATCAACCACATCAGACAAACGACTACATAAATTATCCAAAATACTACCTCCATCCCAAAAATGTAGTCTACTATTCATTTTTCGTCTGTCCCAAAATATAGGCCGCATTCCTTGTAAAGATGTAGTTAAAATATTTGTCTTTTATGCTTTCATTTAATATACATTGATATCATCAAAATAGAGTAATTAAAATAAAATATCTAATAAATGAGATGGTATATTAGGAAAATAATTTTGAATTGTACTTTTCCAATAAAATTAATTGCATTTTTCTTAATCTGTGTGAAGATAAGAAAAGTGCTATAATTTTGGGACGGAGGTAGTATAAATTTCCTAAACTATGCTTATTTTTCGTTTTTTGTTTGGAAACAGTTGGATTCTGATGGTTTATATGGTTTTTTGTTAGATTTGAGTAAATTTCTTGTACTTAACAAAGCGATTCAATTGATTTCAGGTAGGACGTTAGTAATTTATGGTAATAGATAATAATAGAAAAATTAACAAATAGTGACTTCAAATATTATTATGGTAATTAAATCTATTGTTAGCTTATCATCCTACCACAATCATATTTTAGCTTCCATAAATAAAACCCTAAACACGTTGCCTAAAACTCAGGCCACGACCCGGGGACCCGTTTCCCCACTCGCTCCACTCTCCCCATATTTCTTCACCTTTATATACAAGTACAAGTACAAATACAAAACCCCTCAATACGGAAACACAATCTTCTCCAAACTTTTTCCTGTAATCCGATGGCCGTGGAATTGCATAAACCCTATCTTCATGCCCTTTCCACTTTCCTTTTTCTATGTTCACAACTTCAGTCATCTCTTTCATCTTCCGGCTCCGTCGGCATCAATTACGGCCGCGTCGCCGATGACCTCCCATCCCCCACCGAAGTAGTACAACTCCTCAAAGCACAAGGTATCACCAAGACAAAGATCTTCGACACCGACGCCACCGTACTATCCGCTTTCTCCAACTCCAATATCACCATCACCGTCGGTCTTAAGAACGAACAGCTTTCGGATGCCGCTAGTAACCAATCGTTCACCGACACGTGGATTCAGTCGAACATCCTCCCTTACTACCCCAACACCCTCATCGATGCCATTGCCGTCGGTAATGAAGTATTTGCGGATTCCGGTAATATTTCGCAGTTCCTCGTACCTGCCATGAAAAACATTAACCAATCTTTAGTAAAATACAACGTCGGATCCATCAAAGTGTCAACTCCGGTGGCTCTCGGCGTACTCGCGAACTCATATCCTCCATCTTCCGGTTCATTCAAACCGGACCTTGTCCAACCGGTAATAAAACCGTTGTTGACTTTTCTACGAGAAACCGGCTCGTATTTTATGGTGAATGCGTATCCGTATTTTGCGTATACAGCTAATGCAAATACGATTTCTCTAGACTATGCTTTGTTGAAGAATAATTCGGGTGTCAGTGTCACAGACCGTAACGGGCTAGTTTACAAAAGCCTGTTGGAGGCCCAACTTGACGCCGTTTTTGCAGCGATGAGCGCCTTGGGATTTAACGACGTGAAATTGGTGGTGACGGAAACTGGGTGGCCGTCCAAGGGCGATGAGAATGAGAAAGGTGCCGGAGAAGAAAATGCGGCGGCATATAACGGTAACCTTCTGCGGAGAGTGCTTACAGGCGGTGGTACTCCGTTGAGGCCCGATGAGCCACTTAATGTTTTTATATTTGCGCTTTTTAATGAAGATCAGAAGCCCGGCCCGACTTCTGAGAGAAACTACGGGCTTTTTTACCCGAACAAGGAGAAAGTTTATGATATTCCGCTCTCGCTGCATGGATTGAGTTTCAGAAATTGATGATGGAATTTGCTGTCTACAAAGTACTTTCAAATTCTCAAAACTAGTACCTTTACCCGTGCGTTGCACGGGATTGTCAAAGACAACTGATATAAACTTTCTAACAATAGTAAAAGTGTATGATTCACAATATTAAAATACTATCGATAACAATCAACGATGCACAAATAAAAATCTACAAAAATTTTGACAAAATTCCCCTTATAATACGGGAAAATCCATCCTCCAAATATTCTAACATTACCAAAACAAAATGCACAAGAATAAATAGCAATTTAGAAACAACCTTGATCACAAAACTCTCAAGAACCAATCAAACCTATTGAAGTCAATATTATACTACAAAGCACGAATATCAATCATCGTCTTCGAATTACAAATCTCAACATAACCATTAGGTTTCCGCATCACAAACCTGCAAAAGCGATAGATAAAATACGAAATTAACATTAACAGAGAAGAACTCAAAGATCTATATTGTCAGGTTTTCGAAAAGGAAACAACACACGCACCTCAATTCGATCACGACCATTGTCCTCAATAACTACATCAATTCACACCCTTCGTCATCTCCCAATACCTATATTAACAATACATTTAGTAACGCATATTCAATCACATATCACTTAAATATATGATTTTTCTCATCAACATATAAGAAAAAAGAACGTGCAAAAAAAAATGCGAATCATGCACCTCACACTGGTAATATGCAGCTTGTTATAAATTGCTAAACACTTCTTTGTACACCACGTTTGTGGTGGTGCGCGAAGGACAACCTTCATCATCACAAATCACAAACTTCAAATTTTCCTATTTGTGACTTCGACACCGCAACATATAATCGTCGTGAATAAACACCGCTTCTCAAGTAAACCCCAACATTGGTACATTTCTCAAGTCTGGGTGCATAACACGGAGTAGAAACAGTGGAAGGAATACCCAAAAAAAAAAAAAACAATCATGTGAAAAAAATAAGAAAAAATCTTTTTATATAAAGAGTGGACAGTTCATGTGACAAAAATAAGTATAGTAAAACAATCCAGGACAAAAAAGAAAATAATTTTGTTAAAAAATAATTTATATCGACTAATAATAAATTGTAATAACATAAAAATCAATAATCTTATCTTGTTTAGTTCTCGTATTTTAGACTAATAGCATTTGTGTAAAAACAAATGATTCAATCAAAAAGATTAATAGTGCAAAGAACGCCCATCAAACATAAAAAGAGAAAATAAATTTAATATTGTAATTTTTCCTTTTTTTTTTGCATATCATTTAAACAAAAATGGTTGAATTAGAAATAAATTCACTTGGAAAATGAACAATACAGTTAAAAAAAACGTTAAATAAAGGTGAAATCAATTGGATAATGTGCCTTCACATATTTTACCAAACGTGTCAAGATTGGGTAAATAATATAGAGCGGGCCTAGTGGGAGAGATAGCGAAAAAGAAAAAAAAAGTGTGAAGAAAATAAAATGAATCATTTAGCGTAAAGGTCAATGGTGTATTCGACAAAAATAAGTATAATAGTATAATCATGGACAAAAAGAAAATGTGGAGAGTCATCTCATTCCCATGTTTTTCATATATATTCACTAACTAATTTACATCGATCAATAAATTAGGCGATATTCATTCACAATAGAATAATACGGGACAAAAAGAAAACGAGAGAGTCGCCTCATTTGGTGGATGACTTTTTTTCTGTAAGACTTCAACCCAAAATCCAAGCCTCAGATAGCCTATTAACGAACTAAATATTATATGAAAGTATTAATCTTTCTCAAATTAGAAATTAAAATAATAATTCAACAAAATTAATATCTATTCCAGTAATGAAGCAAATACTTAATCTATAATGTATATACCCTATATTCTATACATTCTTATAGAATATAGGGTATATACTATACTCATACATATTCTATAAGGTATACCCTATAGAATATAGGGTACATACTGCAGTAACACACTACAGCAACAACAGTTTGGAAGTGTGTGCTGCTGCTTCCTTACAGCAGTAACACACTAAAGAGAACATCAGTAGCACTAAAAGCAAAGTCAAGGACTAAGACTAAAAGTTAGTAAATAACAAAATCCCATTTCCTTCTTAAAGCAACAGCAAGAACACAAGTTCATCAATACAACTACTCAAACACCGATCGAATAGATGAATCCAAGGAAAAGTTAAAACCAATACGAAACCATTTTTATTCATCAATCAAAACCAGTAACAATGAAATATTTGTAAACCAAATCAACTAATAACACAATCTGTTTCCTCAACAATCCAACGTCACATGAACACAAACAATCTTCACCTCAAAAAATCCAGTAACATTCCTCAATAATTCCAAATGAAAATGAATTAAACTCATCAAATAAGAAAAGAAACAAATGCTGCTGCTATGATAGAATCGCCTAATGCTTCTCAAGCTTCACAGTCTTGAACTTTAGGTTGCTCGAGTTCTGAGTATCTGGGGCAGTATCTGGAGAATCATCTTCTTCATCTCAGCGGTGCTTCGAGGACGGGGTAAGTCCATTATCTCCATCAGCGATCTGTGGAGCATCCACAGACTACAAAGTAATGGAAAAACATGACGCCACAATCAAAAACCAAAGAAATAAAAAGTTCATGCTTGGATCCATATATACACAAGCAAATCTAAGGTAACAACAGAGGCGTGAATTACCGCATTTGAATCGCCCTGGATGACATTACCAAGAAGCAAGTCGAGATTCTCATCATCACTATCTTCCTATTTTTCAAAAACTTAATACATAATCATGTCCTAAGAAAAAGACTAAAATAGACTGAATTAAAATAAAAGAGAGTAGGGCATGTGTGAAAATTACTTCGTAGTCACTCATCGCCTTGGGCATATTCAACAATGGTTGATGGGTCATCACACACCGAACCAATATACCAATCCCTTGCACCATCATTGACACATGAGTAGTCAGATATTTTAAAAAGGTAACACTTGCCCTCCAAATCCAAGATTTTCCTGGGGGTTTCATCAGCCTATATAAATAAAAATGAATATCATTGGGATAAACATAGTTCAATGAAAAGTCGGAAATTTAACAAACTTAACAAAAAGAGAAGGAACTCGCTCATCCATCTCACTTCGCAATTTATAGCCGATTTACTAAGGATTTGTCGGCACAGCTCATCAAAAAATACGACAACAGTGCTTCCATCCTTATCCTTTACCTCCAACATCAATTTGTACTTCTCCACAGGCCTTTCCATTTGCTTTTTGCAACCATCTTTGTCACACACATAATCCCCACAATCCAATTGAGCACGTCCAGTGCAAGAACCACCATCACACCCTGGGTAAGCCCAAACATCCGTTGGCAACACGCTTATCTTCCCAGAAACCAAGAGCGCCCTTGGCCTAAACGAATATGATAGCACATTAGTTAACATAGCGACATGTTCTCAACAATCGATGCTCAATTAAAAAAGCTTAAGGGGTAAATATTCATAAACATAATGATATGATTACATCTTTCAAGCACATCAGCTTTGAGATTTTCGTAACTGGTCTCACGCCTCCAGCACTTCCCGAAGAGGCAGATAAGTAGCCACTCTTCGGCACATCAAACTGCACATAGCAGAAATCTATGAAATTACAAATGTTGATTATAAACAATGTGCAATATACCAAAAATTATAAACTTGTTCAAAAAGTGTTAAAAAGTGCACTTACTAATTACTAATTCCTCCACCTCGTATGTGCTCGTTTATGAGCACCTTTGTCACATGAAACGACGAAGCTTAGACTATGGAATTGCCAACTCGTCAGGAAAGAAAAATATTAGTTAGTACAACAACCGCCCTTCCTATAAAATGGAAAGAATTGAAAAAAAATGTATTACCCTTTTTCGCCCCATGCATAAAGTTGAAGTAGCACTACAACAACAATATTTTCGATCTCTACAAAGAGATGAACGTAAGGTTTCATCGGCATAAACATCCCAAAGGCTACATGAGATGTCTTTATTTCTACAAAACGAACCAATAGTTAGCAAGACATTAATTAATTAATTAATTAATTAAATTGAACAAACTAATCAGCTTAAAAATAAAATCCACAAAATCAAGTGGCTTTTGTCAAATAAATATTCTAAATAATACATTCTTACTGAGGTCCCTCAACCTAAACGAAGAGTGTACGATTCAGATTCTTAGGTTTGCCATATACCAAAGCCCTCTCGCTTTTAGCAAAGCTCAAATGAAATCAAGAAACAATTAAGTTTAGAATTCACACCCAAAAAATAAATCTATCATGCCAATAATCTATATACTACTTAGACATCTACGCCACCAATCAAATCAGACCTTGGTCATGTTCCGCGTTTCAAGATCTCATCAATAGTCTTGAACTTGTAAAGGTCCAAAGGGAAGCCGGACACGCCCAAAAACATTTTCACCAACATTTGTTTCATGGAAGCACAACTTGTATGGGTGCGGGTTGGTCTCCATCCATTTTCACATTCTTGCACATTGAAATTTTTCATAGCGAGAGCCCATGCTCAACAATTAGTTCCTTAAAATCTGGGTCACCAAGTTCCCTATCAAAGAATAGCTTGAATACGACGCTCTTGTACACAGTGCAATCATAGGGACATTAAAAATATCAAAAGTTTCAAGAAAATAAGATCAATAAAGGGTATTAAGTAAAGATATATCAAGAATACAAGAAAATAAGATGAATCCACAGAGCTCACTTCTCAATTTGAAAACGTTATATTTTCTTAACTTTTGTTTGTTAGTTAACTTTTGTTAGTTACTCAATAATATCAAAAGTTTCAAGAAAATAAGATCAATAAAGGGGATTAACAATAAAAGATATATTAGCAGTCACAAGAAAATAAGATGAATCCATAGAGCTCACTTCTCAATTTGAAAACATTGTCTTATGTATATGGAGTTGAAATAATATGAGTAATAGCCAAACAGAAAAAACAAAATTTTAAAAAATAAATAAAAATAAAAAAATCTCAAAATACATGAGAATGAAGCACCTCATAAATAAATTCTAAACACATGTAAACATATCATATTCATTAGTTAGTATAGATCTGATTTATTGAAATTCAAAAAAGACATTTCAACAATGGCTAAAATCGATATATTAATAAAAAATTAAAGGAGGATTGTATGAGAATACAATATCTCAACAGTACGTGAAAATACAATTTAATTTTAGCAACAAATGTAGCAGCACCACCTCATCATCATTAGAAAATTAAAATTAAATTCCAAAACTTCATTGAAATCCCAAAATAAGAGTATAAAACATTGTCTTACAAATGGGAAAAGAGTTACAATTTTCAAATAAATTTTCAAAAAAGCCAACATCAACAATCCATTATCCTGTGGGATTAGAGTAAGTGTGAGGAAAAAAAAACTTTGAAAGGAAAAATACCTCTGCGTCTTGTAGCACCATCGATAAATACCTAGTCCTATTGGCATTGTCCCTATAATGGAACAATCCAAGTGCTTAACAACGCGAACTACAAAACCGGCCTTCTTTGGGAGACGACCAAGAATATCGCGCAGCATAATCTTTTTTGGGGCCATTGCGTAGAAAATGCGTTGCAGTTAAAAGAACATGTATTAATATTATAATCTGAATCAATTATTTAGGAAGATTAGACATTGGACAGTACTATGAATCAGCAACAGGTTTGGCTATGAAAACTGCCATCAGCAACTATGAACATTTTGACCAACAAACACAAAAGACATTTGATTCACCGATTGCATAGAAAATCATCAAGGATGTCAAAAAAATGAGTAAAAATAAAAATACCACAGGAAGCAAAAACAACAATTCACCGATTGCTGGAACTCCTAAGCGCTTGCTTCAAAAGCTACATCAAATAGAAACCCGAATTACATTAGTTAATTATTGGATACAGAAACAAAAATAACGCTGAAATTAGATAAAGGAAAATCCAGTTTCCATATGCAATCAATATACCTCAGCTCTTGTTGAAAAGGTACAAAAGAGGATGGCTCAACACATGCTTATATAGTAACCGTGTCTTCATAAGAAAAAGAGAATTAGAAGTATGGAAAAATAGGTTTTCTATAATTAAGATAAGATAAACAAAGGAAAAAATAATTGAAGGAGGATTCGTGGATATCAATTTCAATCAAATCCTAATTGGAGAAGAAAGGTCTAGAATCAATGAAATTCTTCTTTCCATAATCAAATTAGGGTAGATAACCAAAAAAAATCTCATTGAATGAAGGATGTTAGAAAAGATTAGGGAAAAATTGAGTTGTGATATGATTTTTTTTAACGCGTGAAGAGATCGAAACAAATCTGTGAAAGATTCGGCTGAGTAGGAATCGAAAAGAAGAGAAGCGACTGATTAGGGATTAGGGATCGAAAAGAAGATAAGAGAAGAGAAGCGACTGATGTACAGTGGCAACGAAGAGATGTGGCTGGTGAAATGAACGCCCAACAAAGAAGAAAAATCTGTGTGTTAAAATGGAAGGTGGGGAGTTATTGGATTGGAAATAGTGCGGACGCCAACGGGTCGGGAATGGAGCGGGTTATAGTCACGTGAATCAGGCCCAAAACAAAAGAGCGGTAAAACAAAAAATGGTTGGGTTGTTCATTTTCTTAATATATAGATTGAGAATGAGATGTGGTTTCATTTTTATTTTTATTTTTTTTTATGTCAATTTATTGCTTTTTATTCCATCTTGTAATTTTGGATTTACAGTCTTTAAAGACTCATGATTTTGATTCTCTACTATACTTATTGTATAGTTTATTGGAGTAATTATATTTTTCGTCACAAAGAAGAATTAAATATCTGAGATGTCACTATAGTTTATTGGTAAAACAAATTCATGGTAACACGACGTGGCATACTAACTTGATCACACGTAGCGCTTAATTTAGTGATGATACGATAGAATATTTAAAATTTCCAAAATATTTTTTCTTAATTGGTGCTAAAAAGTTTCAAACCCGATATCTCAAACAAAACGAATTGATACTTTGACCAACAATAATGTCAACATTATTATTAAATCATGGTCCTTATATTCAATATATAAACGGTAAAAGTAAAAAAAAAAATTACGGTGAGCATAATTAAATCATGGTCCTTATATTCGATATGTAAACCCATATTTCACTATAGTTTGTGGCATTTATACTTCCTACTATTCTAATAGGATAGGAATTACTGCATTTTATGTAAGTATAACATCGTTAGCATGTTTATGCACGTGCCTTGTGTTGAAACACGATTTTCTAGTTTATTTTTGAGCTTGGATTGCTTCTTTTTTAAATTAAATTTAATGTTCATCTATGAACAAATTGTTGAGACTAATTATGATGTACTTCCCTCAGATGCGATTGATAAATAAAACTTTTAATTAAAAAAAACAATATAAATGAGGTAGAAAGCAAATTTAAGATATCAAGTACTCTTCGTAAGATTGTTGGCAGTAGTGTTGTTTAATTATTAATACCTTTTAATAGGTCTGAGGTTCGAAACTTTTGAGCATCAAGAAAGAATGTTTTTGAAATTTAAAATATTATTATGCCACATCATCACTAAATTTGTTTACACCCCGCGAAAGTTCATTTCTACACATGAAATTAATATGCTATACACCATTTCCTTTGATTTTTTTTTTTTACCAACAAAATTTGACATATATAGTGGTATGCGAGATTCTTTTTGAAAGTTCAATGGCAGTCTACGAACATTGTAAAGTGTAGTGGCACTCTAGAAATGTTTACAAAAATATAGTGGCATCTCAAATATTTCTCTCTCATATATAGTGAACATATCGATAACTGTTACCTCAAATACTAAATCATATGTTGTGTTTCCAATAATTCTATGGGAAGGAAATGAGTGAGGAAAAGTTTGAGGAAAAGGTGATTTGATTCCAAAATTACCTTTGGAAAAGGTGATTTGATTCCAAAATTACCCTTGATGATTCATTTAAGAATGCTTTGATAAGGGTAATTTTGGAATCAAATCACCTTTTCCTCAACTTTTTTCTCACCCATTTCCTTCCCATAGAATTATTGGTTTCCATAGAATTATTGCTGTGTTTCAACCCCATAAGTACACATGGCCGTACATTAAGGTTGCAACATGAAGAGAAAAAATCAAAATAAATGATAGACTAATGCCCCGTGGCAAGAAATTTTTTAAATAAAGATCGACTAGCTTGTTCGCTTCAACTTTTTTCTACCTAAAAATCATCTATTACTAGAAGTCAAAGTCAAATATTAATATTAACTATATATCTCACATCATCACTCATTATTAACTACACATCTCGTGGCCCCCACCATTACCTAACCAAAAACCACTTTTAGCTAGTTTTTAGGAAAAAAAAATCCCATACGAAGTATATTATATGGACCATGCTACAATACCATAATAGATGTCATAATAATTGACATAATGGATATGTGGCATGATCCTACAATTTCAACAATTCCATCACTTTTAGATGGACGGTTATTAAATATGCCAATTACCATTATGTCAACCATTATAACATTCATTATGGTAGTCTAGCATTTCTCATACTATATATAAACGGTAGAATTGATTTATGAGATTAGAAGAATCCTAGAATGACTTCGACATTAATATATTTATCATTTGATCGATGCCAAGTCAGTTTAACTAGGTAGGACTTAGAAGCGCCTCGAGCTTCAATGGATGTGTCTATCTAAACTTCGTCTTCCATTTTTAGCTGTTTACAGGGAAACCTAAATAACAAAAAATAAATAAATAAATAATAAATAAAAGAGAAGGAAGAAGAAGAGGAAGAAGGATGACTCACAAATTCCAATTTAAAATATGTTGTATCATGAATTTCTAGTAGCATGAGCAGTTATAGAAAGGGTTATTTTCACTTTTCGTCCTCATTCTTTTTGTATTGATTTAATTTGTCATGTATTTAATATTCATTTTCAATAATGTTTTCGAATTTCAACTTACATAGCACTTTAATTATGAAAAGAATAATGTTACTAATACAATCGAATTATACAACAAGAGATATATAGTGACTAAATTTCAATTGTGTCCTTAAAATTAATTTTTAGCGTATTATAGATAAATTGGAATATTTTGAAGGACGGAGTTGAAATTTCAATCATCATTACATTGTACATCTTGTTGTAAAACTCAGTTGTATCAATAGTATTATCTTAACGGAAAAGCTCTGGAATTTACGAGTTCTTCGTGTCTCCATAACACCAATTATTCATGAGCATCATTTATGAATAGCACGACACTTCATTGTATTATTGATTAATGATTTTTGGACCTTTTGATTGTCTATATACCTAATGATTTTAAAATAACACATCAATGGTTGTGAGGTCGATCCCAAAAGATGGTAATAGCTAGCATAATTTTGTTGCACTACGACTATAAGTAACGCTATTTTATGGCCTGTAGATATGCAATTTGCCAATTTGGGTCCTTACATAAACTCTGCTCCCTTTGATTTAGTCAATTAAGAGTGACAAATTAGATCACGTTAACCTCCATTGACTCGGGCATTCTTCAATAAAGCATGACAAATTTATATGATGTTAATTAAGGTGGCAACATTAACAGAAATTAAAAGACATCAAAATAATAAGTACGAAAACACATTCGACTAGTACTTCGACTAGTTGAAAAAAAAAAGTAATTATGATTTAAAATATATTCTACGTATCAGGAATATTTCATAGATGAGTATTGCGACACTAGCTAGTTTAGTAAAATGACCTCTTCGGGAGTCTCATTTCCACGGATTTGTTCACCATCTAACATGAATTGAACATATGCTCGATCAACATCTAGCTTGCCACAATAGGATTGCAGGACCCTCTCCAATGACTCGTATTTCCTAATCCTGTAAAGAACCTTTTTCCCATCCTACGAAATAAGATACGTCCACCATGAATGCTAAAAATACACTTATACTATTATTAAAAGTGTGGATAGGATGGGAAACCTTTTTTTTTTTTTTCAATAAATTTCTGCCCCCACATATTAGGTTGAGTTACATTTGCAGGTGAATGATCTAATGCCAACATGTTGGCAACTTATGTTGGCAACTTATGTTGCCAACATGTGTGACGTGGCGCCCTCACAGGGCGCCACGTCACCGGCCAAATTTTTTTTTTTAAAATATTTTTTTAAATTTTTTTGGAATCTACGTCAAGTGAGATGAATAATACATAACTGCCTCCTGATGGTGGGGGGTCTCACCCGACCTCTATCTTTTTTTTCCTCCCGAAAATGGAGGTGTTGGCAACTTATGTTGCCAACGTGTTGGCAACAGAACGGGAGTATACATTTGCATCATGGGTCTTTGAAATTTTGCCTTTTTGAATTGTAATTGTGTCCAATTTTATATTATTTTGATTTTTACCTCAACATAAATAATTTTTTTATGTAATTACTATTTTAGTTTTTTTCCCTTTTTTCATTATTTCCATTCTTTTTGTTTTATCATTCATTATTTTTTTATGGATTTTGATAATAGTTTCAAATATATGTGCACTGTCATTATTTAGTGAAAAAATAGATAGTTAATTGATAGCACATATTAATTCTATCAAATGTTATTAAAATGAAATGAAGAGGTACATAACTTTAGAAATTGAAATCTACTTATCTACAAAAGGCAAAACTTAAAGACTGCTTTTTTTTAAAATATAAATATCTAATAGAATTCTTTCTATTACTATCAATTCTTTCCGGGAGAGCTAAGTTGTTGATAAAGTTTGACTCAAAATCATTCAATTAAGTTGTATAAATAAATTCAAGTAATCTATATTATTATTATTATTATTATTATAATAATTATAATTATTATTATTATTATTATTATCCCGCTCAAATCATTATTTTTCAGAATTAATTAAATATTATTTTATTCCCTCTCCCACCGTCCCTAATCTGATAAGAAAATCATAAATCCGCATAAATCTTATCTCTTCCATATTTTCCCAAATTACCGTGATTATCATCCCTGATTAATTTATTATCATTATCTTCCACTTGAATCGCGTAAACCCAAATCACCGGATATTGTCTGTATTCTTTAGTTTCATGTTTGATTTTAGACCTCTTTTTAATTAATTTCTTTTAGTTTCTTATTAAGTAGTTTTATTTAATTGTATGTGGATGTGATTATGTTCAACTAATTGACAAGGCTGCTTCAAATGATAAAAACACAGTTTTTCTTTATGAGAAATTACGGCGTGCTCTAGAGTCGAATTTAATTTAGATAAAAAAACTTAAATAAAAATTATTTTATTTAATTGACAAGCCTGCTCCAGAAATATTATAAACACAATATAGATAAAGAACTTGACAATAATTATTTAATTTAATTTTCTTTGATGATAATTAACAAGAAGAAACTAATTAATGTATGAGATCAGTCCCTAAACCCATGAGCAATAGAGTTGTTCAGACTTGCAAGTTCTAGGGATAGGTCAAAAGAAGGGTCGAGTTAGACTTTAGACTCGCAAGTTGATTCACGAGGCAATTTTTTCTCACGTCGAAATTTTCTTTAGCAAATGCTGAATGGGATAACGATGATACATTTCACCGTGGATTTATAATTTATGGGTCCAAATATTTTTTATCTTTAAATGTCCACATATGTTTATTTATATTAAACTTTTAATTTTACAAATATAATTGTATTCGTGGTTAATAGGGGATGATACATGCCAACCTGAACCCGTCCCAAAAAAATTTGCGCGTTGTAAAATTTGTCATTTGGTTCTAAATTATATATTGAACATATATCTCTCTGTGCAATGCACGAGAGAAAATGCTATATATAATAATAAAAATATTTAATACAATTAACCATCTCAAATTGATGACTACTATTTTAAAAATAATTTTAACACCGAAAAATTTTACTAAAGTTTATGAAGGCATGAAACACTATGATTTCTTTTAAACATGTTAATATTTCTCACAAACTAAATTTATAACTTTCAAAATCTTTATAATAAAAATTTAAATCAAATAAGTCATCATACATAAATATAAAATATTAACTAAAGTAAGTTTTTATTAAATTTATCTAGCTTGAAAATATTTTGAAATATATTTCAGAATATGTGCTAGTTTGAACAAAAATATGATTACAAAAACGATATGCAATTGTGTAAACGACAATTAGGCAATTAGGGTGTCATTGACCATATATAGAATTAGTTCGACGTTGATGATGGTCAAATTTAATGTCTACAATGTTCGAACTCTCAAAATGGAGAATGTCCAATGTGTTTTCCCTTTTATTTATTTTTTTGTGTTAATTGACTACTGCAAAAGTACTATTGTATTACATCTTGTAATTTTGGATTTACAATCTTTTGATGAATAATTTTGATTCTCAACTATGCCTCTTTTTTTTTTCAGAATTACTATATATATAGTTATTAAAGCGCCGTAATTAATGCACTAAACAATAATGTTTCCTTATTCGGTTTCAAAAAACAAATAAATATAGTAGCAAGAGCAAGGATCGAACTCTCAGAATCATAATTGTGTTTCTTATTTAAATAAGATAATGAGATTAAATTACTTTTATTTCATGACTTCCATATTTTATATATTAATTCATATTTTTTTATAATTAAGAAGAATGTGTCTTTAGGCAGTAGAAGATTCTCGTGCATTACACGGGTGATAGACTAGTATGCACAATTTGTAAGGATTGTAATGGATTCTACACGTTTTTATCTTAAATCTTTATATTATAAAAACAGGAGTGCCACATTGGCAGTAGTGCCAACATGGCACTCATTAATATTTTTAAAAAATACATAAAAATCAAATTTGTAGTTTAAAAAAAGAAAATTCTATATTTGGAAATAAACCAATATTAATTGGTAGTTTTAAATAGGGAAAATTCTTTAAATATAATTATTTTTTAATGAAACATAAATTTATCATTACATGTGATAAATAAAATTTAATAAGAAAAAAATAGTTTTGGAAAAACTTTAAATGTAATTTCATTTTTCAAATTTCTAATTAAAAACATTAAATAATAAGTATTTTATTTTCACCATGGTAAAAATTGTTATAGTTTTAGATAGTTTTGATTTGTAATGTGCATTGAATTATTTAAATAGTGGATTATTCTTAAAGAAAATAATGAGTGCTAAAATTATAATTGAATTTGCACTGAATAATTTATTTATTTTTAAATAAAGAGTAATTTATTAATCTTTATCTTTATATTTTGAATTATTATATTATCATGCCATTAATCTTTATATTATAATTTGTGAAGTGCTACGTAGGCAAAGATTTAAATGTGGCACACATTAAATATTTTAAGAAAATTATAAAATTAGTTTTGGAAAGAAACCAACATTAATTAGTAGTAATTAAAAATATAATTGAAAATAAACCAATATCTAAAACAAACAACTAATGAGAAAAAAATTATTTTGGAAAGACTTTATATATAACTTCATTTTTTAAAGTTCTAATTCAAAATATTAAATAATAAATATTTTTTATTTAATTTTACTGTGATAAAATTGTAGGTTTTGATAGTTTTGCTTGATTACGTAAATTGATCTATTAAAAAATAGTGAGAATTTTTTACTTTTTTCTTTTTTAAAATCAAATAGTGAGTGGTTAAAATTATAACTGGATTTATGTTGACTAATTTATTTATTTTTAAGTAAAATAGTAATTTATTAATTCTTATATTATTATAATTGAAGTGTCACATTTGGCGAACGCCCTGTTGGCAGTACCAACGTGACACACTATTTCTAATTAAAAAAAATTAAATGATGTTTTTTGTTTTGAATACGACTGATTTGATATATTCACTAACTGAATTTTGCATCGCATATTTTTTTCCTTTTCTAAGTATATAAAATTACAAATAAAAAGTTTTTCATTTTACAATTAACATACAGTTTACGTAAATGAAAAGAAATCAAATGAGGAAAATTATCGGTGTCACTACAAATTTAAGTTACATAAAATTAAGCATATACTTCTTATACAATAGAGTTAAAATTAAGTAGCAATTATAGCTAATCACTAAAAGAACGTATAAAATCATAAAATCTAGAGTGTGTAATGTCCATTTTAGAAAGAAAAAAGGTTCTTAATATAAATTTGATATATACCAACGAGAAAGATACGTTTTGATAATCAAATAATTTTTATATATTCATTCATAATTGTTCGTTTACAATTAATTAATCTCCACGAGCATTGTTATGCAATGCTAAGCACGGTAATTAGAATTAAAGTTACATGTTTTGATAAACTTCTTAATTATGTGATGCACTTGAATTTTTATAATTTATAATTGTGAATTTACTCTGCAATATTTGTATTAACTATAACATACAATATTATAGATTTTAATAATTTTTTATAATTATGCAATCTCATATACATAAATTACATTAATTATGTAATTCAACATTTATATTTATAATTTTATATCAATTATTTATCATATATAAAGTTAATTATTCCCGTGCATCGCACGGGCATGATACTAGTATTCAGTAGAATTTATAGTTAGAATTCTAGATACGAAATATAATCTTTGAATTATAAATAGGTAGGTCGCTGTTCATTTGCAACCATCAAGGAATCAAAGCAAGTTAAGTAAAGAATCGTAGTAAGGTTCATTAAAAAAAGTGCAAGTGAAAGAGTGCACGATTAGTCACAAGCATTGTTTTATGGGGTCTTTGCAATATAAAGAGTTAATACTAGAGGTTGAACTTTCTCTATAGTTACGGTCTATCATAATTCCCTCTTCTTCACGCCATAATAGCGTTTGCATTGAATGATGGAACATTGTTTAGCTAATATTTTTGAGGATGAATCGAGTAATTAAGCACATACACAACTTAAAATTGTTAAATGTGTGACATGATACTCATTGAATTAATGCCATTCATCAGTAATAATTTAAAAATAAAAAAATATTTGAGTAATTAGAATCATAAAAAGGCCGATTTTTTTACTTTTTATATCATAGTTTCGCCTTAACATTCTATTTTCATTGGACACAAAATTACAATATGTAACAAAAATAAACAATTGTTATGAATAATTGAGAATAATTTGGTGGTTATGAATTATGAGGAATAATTTGGTGGAGGAATAATTTGGTGGAGGAATAATTTGGTAAAAGATGTAATTATTATATGTGAATGACTATTATACCCGATTTGAAATTACGTAATTACTTGTACTATTCAAGCTTTCCTATAACAGTGCTTTCGCTATTAACGAATTCATTCCTGGTAATTCATTCAATTCATTCTTCTAAATTTCTCTATCGTTTTCATACTTTATAACACGTTATCAAGACGAGCCTCTACCATTCGAAGTAATACGTAAGTATGCTTCACGACAGATCTTATGTATTTGATCTTCCAGACGTAAACCACTATTATAAATAACCTAATCCATCTCCAATCAATACTTATCTTTCTTTTTCTCTCTTATCTTTTTCCCCACTTTCTCACGCTCCTCACTCTCTATCTTCTCAATCACTCACGTAAAAACATTTACGCAGAGACAAAGAGCCAAGAATTCAAGACCAAGAAATCGGCGAAATACGCGACGTTCAATCGCTTCTCCCAAGAAAAGTTAGGTATATATATTATATTATTTTATACTATAATAATATATTAAACTATAATATTCGCTTTCTCGAGATATAAAGCATACATTATCAAAATCAAATTTCTCGACTCCATTATACTCGATTTAACGAGAATTCGATTCTGACACCAACATCGAGCAGTAATAACTCGTTGTTTGAAATATGTTATTATCAAACTTTCAAAATTTACAAATTAAGACACCAACTTTTAAAAAGCTACAAAATAGTCCTTGAATATTTTGATATTGATAAATTGAAGTAGAAAGGAGATAATTTTCCAATCGTGAAACATTGATAAAATATTTTTGACAATTTTACCTTATGCGAATTGAATGGACAATTTTACCCTTAGGTAAAACCGACCTAATTTTATGACAAGGAAAATGGATAGAATATTCATGAAGAAATTCTAAATCCATTGATTATATAAATGGCTTGAAGTCCATTTGAGTTAAAAGATCAAATATTAATGTAACTCCTAAGAGTTCAATTACATAAATGTACTTATTCTGTATGATAAGTTTGCGCTTCAGAAAGAATGAGTATTTGTTCTAAGAACAAATCCCTTCCCGTAGAAGCAGCCTCAATATTTAATTCTCGTGACTTTATTTACCGCACTTAATTACACGCAATACTCCTACTGGATGATGGGTTCAACCGTCACTAAACTAAGGTTTTATATATTTCACAGACTTTATATGCTAAGTGATGGGTAATACCTTCTACTAAGCATCCTACCCCAAGCAAGTAGTTAAATATTATGCAATTTAATTTTTGCTATTTAAATTCGTGAATTTATATTTATTGCAATAATTCCCCATAAGGTAGTTCGACCACCTATTGGAGGAAATTTAATTTCTCTCGGGTAATTTAAATTTACGACTTTATAGTTTGAAAGTATATTTCCAATGCATGTAATACCACACGATTGGTGTGCATATTTCCAATGTGTGCGGATTATACTACACGATTGGTTATAAATCTAATCCTACTCCGTAAGAAGTAGTTGATCAAATATTCTAATCATACTCTCAAGAAGTAGACGATGAGAATAAAATTACTTCTTTATATATACCGAATATGAATGGAGAAAATTGAGCAAGTGGTACTCAAGTTACTATTGGATAAATAGACGAAAGTAAAGTGTCAATAGATCCTATGTTGATAAATCAAAGAAAATATATCGCATGAAAAGCTTACATGAAGTAATCTTATCGATGATTTATACGAGATTGTATTATGAGAATAAAATGCTCTTGAAGAAGCATAATCACTAGATTTCAGATTTGAATAAAGCCAATATGATATTATTATTACCTGTAAGACAAACACAAAATGGTTTTAACATATTGAGAATATCAAAGACTGCATTAAACACTCAAAATATAGAAATGCAAAAGAATATACATATCAATCCATAAACGAGGATGCCTCGAGAGTATATAAATATCTGAACTCGCCACCATCAACATTAGGATTCATAATGAAATATTTAAAGGATCCGATTTCTTTTCGCTGACACCATCAGCTGCATCGACTGACGACCCGGCCTCCACAGATTCAACATATAAATGAAATTTGATGAGTAGTTCATCAACAAGACAGCAAATAAAGTATTTTTCTCACGAACGGAGATAAACTTATTATTTACACTCGATCTAGAAACGCCAGTGCTCATCAAAGAAATTATTAATATTCAACAAACCTATTGGTTTGACATGAAAATTCCACTGTACAACGAGGCTATATTGAATATTTCCTCCAGCTGCAGAATACCGAAGGACAATGAAAGCATCACTATTATTCATCATATACATCACGCAGCTTGTGGATGGATCGCGCGAGCTTCAACCCCGCTGACCTATGGTAGAACCGCCCAATTCGAGTATTAGATCCAACTAGATGGAAAGGTATTACGCCAAACTCTTATTCCCATGATTGTGCGCCATTATAAGTCTAGCTAAAAGTTTGTTGTCGTTCCTCCCAGATAGTATATTGATTTCTTGTCTCCTCAACTTTTTTACATGTTTGCCATATCCACATATTGGATATGGCCTACCGCTTTAGATCCACCAAGAATACATACGGCTTTTAATCTCAAGCGAGAGAAAGGCCGACTTGTACGAGATGATTCTAAAATCTCCATATCCATCTCTACTCCTATCTCTTTTGCAGACTTTGCATTTTTAATCGTATGAACATGAGAGATATATGAATCCTCTATTTAAAGAAAATTTTCAAACCAATAATTGAGTGCACTATTTACTTTTTGACAAATATGAAAGAGAAAAAGGCAGTAAATTTTTCTTTAGTGATACGACATATACCGCCCAATGATTAAAATAATATATATCTTAAAATTGAAAACGATATTTACAAATAAAAAGAAATATATTGATCTTTGTTATTACACCGAGCTTCTTTACATAAATATGGGAAAATCATTATGCTAAATTTTTCTACTAAATTTACAAACAGGATCTTCTAAAGTAAGTTTTTCAAGACCGTAACGCTTTGTTGATCTTTAAATTTGGCCCATAAGGCCATTAGCTCACCAGACGCTGGTCCACTAGGATGTGTCTCAAGAGCCTGCTGAATATCATCCAAAGGCTCCTTTACTCAATCCATCCTTAATGAACGCTTATTTTATCTTCTCGATTTCTGACAAGTACCCCACAGATTTACATCGAAAGTGTCACATGTCCATCGAAGCACACTTGTAGCATCCTCCCTAATCTTTGCTCCTCGCTTCTTGAAAACTACTTTACCCATACCAGCATGTATTTAGAAGGAATTGAAACCTCACCGTATAATCGAACCTTTGCTTCAATCAAGCATCTGATATTCTTGTGATACCCTTATTCATTAGCATCCTTAATCTTTCCAAATTTTACATCGATAAATCATTTTTAGATTTTGACTCAGAAATGATGGATAGTATTTTCAAGATTTGAGAGCATATGATCCATTATAATGTATAAACCCTTGTTAGGATGAATTTTTGCAATAATTTTGATGATTTATTTATAGAATAATACGACGCTGATGAAATAAGACTGATTTTAAATAAATAATATGAAGCGAAGAGCTACGACATTTCGAATTAAATAATAAATGATGTGATGCATATGAGTCAGAATCTGCGGTTTGAACAAGAGTAGACAATAATGTCACCAAAAGATGATGGAATATGTTTCATGAATTGTTTCTATGATAAATCATATTGAGCACTATACGTATACTAGTGAATCGATATAAGAATTTATCAACTAGAAGTTCAATAATACTGCTTGCAAAACCGACCGACCATCCCTTTTAAATAATTATTGAAATCAATATTTCAAGTGAAGAGTTAAAAGAATTCTTCAATGATTGTTCTCGATAAATGATGAAATCATTACTAGCCAATATTGGGAATAAATCCCAAATATATCCTGAATAAAGCGATGAGAAGTATACCATTTCATCCTCCATGCGACTACTAGATATTATACGGATCCACCTAGATAGTCACACATGTGATACGATTCAGAATTGAAATTTATTTAAATATTTGCTCACCAGATGAGCACGATTTTCGTGATTTAATGATAAAGTTAAGAAATGTATATCCCAATACTAATAAATCCCTCAAGGATTTGAGTATGATACAAGTGGGGATATTATATGGCAAATTATTTAAAATCCTCAAATAAATTGCCGATATCGAGAATAGAATGCAAACGGTCTAAATTCTTATTAAGGCCGAATGATGAGAACATATATGATTAAAATCATACCAACTCAGATGAAGTTTTGGTGTTCTAAATTTTCTCAAAGATGGGGGAGTATTAAAGGTTGAAAATAATATGTGAAATGCATCATGTTATATCCTCGAAATTGAAATACTAACTTGAAGTTCAAAGATGCATGAAAGGCTATGAACAATCACATATATCACCTACGATGCTTTGATAAGTTAGCACGCTAGAAGTGCTGATATTTCCCCAATCATATATCAAAGAAAATTATAAAAGATGGTCTTAATAACGGAGGCATATACTTGAAGAGTATATAGACATAACTATATTGTATAATCCTACAAGAGGATTGATAATGAGATATCTCGATAAGTTATGTCGATATGGAGAAAGAAATGAAATTGAAAAGTGTCGACACGATATGAAAATGTAGCGCTACATATGATCAATGATAAATGAAAATATTGAGATATATTGAAGATGATAAATGGTGAATGTGAAATCCTTTAACTTATGAGATGATGAGATGATGATGACTAGTGCTCGTTTAAAGATAAGCATGGTGGTCATTATATGTTGTGCATGCTCATGAAAGTTAAATTACCGATCGTGGTGTGTAGTACCTAAAAGGAAATTAAAGGATCTGATGAGCTAAACCCGTGTTTATGAGTACCCTAAAGGGTGAGCTAAGCCCTGGGAATGAAATAACCTATTAAGTGAGTATTAAATGTTAAAATGATATATTTTAAGTGTTAGTTAGTTATGAAGGTTTACTTATATGTTTACATGTTTTTACTATGAATTTATATGCTTTAAATTGTGTGTTTGGAGACATGTGTTCATGGTGAATGTTTTGTAGTACAGTAAGAAAATTGATGCACTCTAAATGAACGAAGAGTATAAAATCAATGTATATGATACTCATACAAATGTATGAAAGATTTTGAAATGCTTGCAAAGATACTTAGAGTAAAATACGCTGCTGCACTCTTTTTCCTTGACTGGCGCTTTATCCCATTAAGTTTTTCCTAAGCAAGGTTTTTAATGAGGCAACTTTAAAGGCGATTCACATGAATAATGTACTTTTTCCTTCATTGCGCGTTTTTCCCATCGGGTTTTTCCTAATAAGCGCTTTAACGGAAAGATATTCATGGTATATCGGTAACGATAGGAGAAATCGATACAACGTGTATCTATCGGGTCAAGTTATAATGGAGCTAATGCTTTAGATCCAAACGATGATGATATTGAAATCATTTACCGTAAGAAAGATATCGCTCAAGATATTTGAAATCAAACTGAGCAAATTGTGACTTTTTCCTTCGATCAAGTTTTTTCCCACCGGGTTTTCTCGACAAGGTTTTAACGAGGCAGACATGAATACTCCTATACCGCCGGAAGACATCTGGGAGCAATGTTTTGAGTGAAGATATAACCACTCCAAGCTATCCCGCAATCTGGCTTGGAAGTTTTTTTTCCCAAACGGGTTTTTCTCCAAAATGCTCCGTAAGACATTCAGATAATAAATTCAAGTGTATTGGAAATGTAATAATCGAGAATAATTTGGTGGTTATGAATTATGAGGAATAATTTGGTGGAGGAATAATTTGGTGGAGGAATAATTTGGTAAAAGATGTAATTATTATATGTGAATGACTATTATACCCTGATAAATTATGTAATTACTACAGATTCATTCAAGCTTTCCTATAAATAAGTGCTCATATTAAATAAATTATTCCTCGGTAATTCATTCAATTCATTCTCTCTAAATTCTCTCTATTGTTTTCATACTTTTATAACAACAATAATATTATTACACACCATGTCCAATTGTGCATTATACATTCACATGATGCATGTGAACAAAAAAAATTAAATAATTATCCCATCCCTCATCTTTTATTTCTCTATGTGAACATCACCTCTCATTTCACGTGAAATATGTATGAACAATGAAAATTGAAAATTGTTTAGTTTATATATATAGAGTTTTGGTTCCTTTTATCTTTTTAATTATTTCGTCTAATTGAAATAAATTTACACTAGTCACTAGTATATCGTTTTCACTGATGAGAATGAGTGGAGGGGCGGTGGAGGAGGAGGAGGAGGACGAGGAAGAGAGGAGGGGAAGAAGGAGAAGAAGGAAGAGAGCGAGAGAGGGAGATGAAGACGGAATGACGAAATGAGATAGATATTTCATTTTTTTATTTTAGCGGCAGAGAAAACACTCACTTCGCTCGTTTGATTAATTATTTTCCATAATTTAATTAAGAAATTCCACTTTAATTTAAATAGATATGTATGACAAAGATTTCATCTTTTTAAAATTTTTCTTTATTTTTTAATTATACACCTAAAATTAATAGTACATCACTCAAAAAAATACAAAATAATTGTCAAAAATACAAAATAAAATGAGAAAGCAAAGGGTATATTAGTCTTTCTACAATAAAGCGTGTGAAGAAAAAGTGAAAAGAATGCAATGCAGTGTGCCACTGCACACCTGAATACGTGTGAGAAGAGAAATATTTTAAAATAAAAAACAAAGATTTTTTTAATGGAAAAAATAAATAATAAATAAAAAAATTAAAAGAACGCTCACCCTCCCTTCTCTCTCTACCCCTATGTGTTTTCACACACAACACACAGTAGAGAGAGAAAAAACAGAAAAATTAGATTGTCAAAATATCATCTCCTCTCTGTGGCGTCATCATTTCTCTTTGTAAATATGAGTTTTTCTTAGGCATCTCATCTCATCCTTCACTGTATTTTAAATATTTGCATATAATTTGATTTGATTTGATTTTTTTGTGGTTGGATCTTTCCGTCATGAGGAAAGGGAAAGCACCGGCGGCAGTGGCAGCTAAGGGGGTGAACGGCGGAGAAGCTAACGGATCTGGAAGATCTAACGAGATCAGATTCAGAGGTGTGAGAAAACGACCATGGGGAAGATTTGCTGCCGAGATCAGAGACCCGTGGAAGAAGACCCGTGTATGGCTGGGTACTTTTGATTCTGCAGAAGAAGCTGCCCGGGCGTATGACGCCGCTGCCCGATCGCTCCGTGGGCCTAAAGCCAAGACGAACTTCCCGTTGCCCTTAGATGCCAACGCCTTCACCGATTTCAACCCTAGAAACCCTAATCAACAAATTATCAACAGTAATCCAAATTATCCGTTCATGGATCCCCAATTTTTCTCTCCTGACCACCAAATCATCGCTCAGCAGAGGCCGACCTCCAGTGGCATGAGCAGCACCGTTGAGTCGTTCAGTGGGCCCAGGCAGCTTCCGCCGCCACCGCCGCCAGCTTTCATCCAGCAGAGGAATCAACCGATGACGCCGTTTGATCCGGATGAGTGTCATAGCGATTGCGATTCTTCCTCCTCTGTTGTTGATGATGCTGAGTGCGGCATCGTTTCATCTTCTTGTAAAAAGGCCTTGCTTTTCGATCTCAACCAGATGCCGCCCGTGGAAGTCACTGATGTGGACGAGCTTGCATGTACTGCACTCCGGCTTTGAGGTGTTCTCGGTGACTGTCGCATCACTTGGAAGGACCCATTTGGTTTAATTACTGAAATTTTCGTTTATGTTCTCTTAATCTTTTTTGGTCTTCGTCTCTTGATGGAAAAAAAGGAAAAAAAAAACAAAAAAAAAAAAAAGAGAAGAAGAAAAAGGGGATAAATGCTCATAGACAGGGTAAATTAAGGTGTTAGATAAACTACAGGACCTCTTATGGTCTGTCCGTCTGTTATGAGTGGATGTTGTTTGAAGAGAACTTACTTCTTTTTAAATTATAAACTTTTATGTTATGGATAATAGAAGACATTATGATGGATATCTGGCGTGTGTTCTGTGGTTTTTTTCCTTTTGTGATGAAGATTGTTGTTGTCAAAATAGTATGATATATAGTTTAATGTTTTACCTTCATTGAAGAGTTCAAGTTTTCTCTTTGAGTGACAATTATCCTTTTTCGTAACGATGGCTAATTACTTTGTATCTGGTTTAGAAATGCAATTTTATCCTAGCTCCGTGAGCTGTTAACATAACTTTCGATTATGAACGATAATTGTATTGCGGAATGAGCTTTAAGTAAATTTCCTTGTTAACAAATATTTGCATTGGAGTTGTAAATTATGATTTCGGATATTGCCTTCTCCTTGTCTTGTGTTGTTCTGAAATTGCAGCGGCATTCCTCTCTGATTCGTTTGAGAATGAGTAGAATATTGTTGAGTAGTTTCTTTTGCAGAACTTTTCTTTGTGAGAATGGTAGTTCATAAATTTTACTTGACAAGCAGAGATGATATTGTTTCAAAATTCAAACCCACCGTGTTTTTCTCTTAGGCTGTGCATGGGATGTTCACTTGGTGCCCGAGATGGGTGGTTACCAAGCCATATTTGGCATTCAGGTATCTTCTTCTAAAGAAACTTCTAATTGTTTACTCTGTAAGGTTGAATGAAAATTCAATTGACCTTTTGATATAATTGATGTGCTTAAGAATCATTGCATGTGCGTTGTACGTGTTGTGTTAAATCTTGGTTAACTGATTGTTATCGATAGATTTATTAATCATTATGTCATTATTTTGACCGTTAAAGGGGTTACTTAACCGTCGGTAGAGTCTCTGCATGTAGACTTCACATGTTTTGTGTGAGTATTTGTTGACTGACTGTAGATTTATTTATGACCTAGATAACCAACTTACTTTCCCTTTATGTGTTTTTTGAACGTTTCTCCAACTGTTCGTAGATTTACTAATTACCCCTATTTAATATTTGTGTGATGTGATTATGAAACTGCAAAATTGATTTATATGCCCCAATTTGCATGATCTAAGCATTTGTCTTTTTTCTTTGCTTTGAAGATGCAAAATTGCTCGGGAACCTATTTATATATGTACCTTTTTAACTGTTGCCTTCCTCTTATGTTTGTTTCTGCTTATAGAACTCTTTCATGTTGCTGTTATTGCATGTCTGTGATATTTAGCTTTTACGCAATTTGTAATCTGAAGTCATATGTTTGCTCAGTCGTGCGTGAATGTGATGGGATTTTTATATCTTTCTCACTCTCAGCATAAACCAATACTTCCCTAAAGGTGCGACCGAAGTATAATAATTTGTCCCCTTGGGCTTTGGTTATTTGCGAAGCCTGTGCTGGATAGATATTAGTATAATCTGTGATCACTTTGTGCAGTGTGAGACCTCAGGTGTATGAAATGTGAATTAAAAAGCTTGTGCAATACTGTTTATTACTTCCATGTGATGTAGAACAGTAGAAGTGCTTATTAGGCTGATTTGCCAAAGGGGTCAGTCTCTAGATTCTACTCTGTGTGCTTTGTTTGGTAGTAGGAGGCCGCTTGCATAAGAGGCGAATCTCTGCCGTTTCATCAGGAGTGCTGTACTTTATATATACTCAATGCATTAGCTTGTTTCCATCTTCCACCCATCTATTTGTTCTGCAGTGATATGTTTGTGTACAACAGGGTTTTTAATCGGAATTGATATCCGAAACATCGTGCGAGAGGTGTTGATTATAAAAATATTTTTTCTTGTTTGAGTGATTTACATTTCAGAGGGGCTTTTGGACATAGGATGGTCGTTAAGACATTTCTATATCTAACTAATGAAAAATGGGTTAATTGTGCTTGTGAGGTACATGTCACTTACATATTATGGCATTATGTTGAAATAATCAAATAATCATTTCGATATTATCTAATATTAAGGTAATTACAATGCTGAGGTGACAGTGTTGTGCAAATAAAATAATGTCTATGTAATGTGTCAAATAAACTAGTAAGATTAATCAAATTATGGACAGCAATATAGGAATTAAACTAATGGTTAGGCAGTATCCAGCTGTCGATGCCTTGGTAAATGCTTTGTGGCTGGGTCCCATCTGCCTTTATCTGTCTTTTTCATATGAGTAGTATGTATGTAATATGTATATGGTTTATTTTCGCTTTGTAATTTTTTTTTTTCATTTTAAAATTTAATGCCTTAATCCATTTAATCCAGTTTACACTTCAATGTTTTGTTGTTTTATTTTTCAGTTACTCAAATTTCCCCCTTCTTTTAGCTCTAATTCTAAATAAATAAATATTGGAGCAGGGCGGCCGCACGAGATCCGTTTAACCCATGACCCGATTTAGGTTGGCTGGTCTCAACTAGTTTAGGATGGGCGAGAATACTTTTGACATCCATAATGAGTTATTGGTTGTTGACTCGGGTTCTTAGATACCAAATTTTCTTGTCAATAACTGATAGGATATTTTATTAATTCAAAACAGTGGTAGGTGGGGTCAACCGCATAATCTACACACCACCTGTATTGAATCTTGCCAACCATTAGATGATAACCATACATCTCTTACACATTTCAACGATTTCAGTTTGGATAGAAAAGAATTTTGGTATGGAGTTGAACAAGATCAAACAAATCTATGATTAAAACAAACCAAATACATAAAGGAGAACTCTTTGAAGTAAGACATGAAAGTAAACCATATACTCTTACATGGATAAGCTCAAAACCAAAATATCTTTCACATGCCAATATTGGGATTCATGCAAAAATGACTTTGGCCAATAATAATACCAGCCATAGCTGGATCAAGAACACAAGCTTCAACGCTACGAAATTTAGTGTAATTGGAGTGTTTCAAAATCTCATCACCCCAGACAGCACGAGGACGAAGCATAGAAATGGACGCTGCGAGCATATGGCTTCCGTTGCTAGTCTTCTTGAATAAGGCTACTAGTTTCTTCCAGTTCTTCCTACATTTGATGAATCGAGACTTGGTATTACTCGGTTTTTCTATGATTTCGGTCATTTCTCTTTTCATGCTGAAAGGAAATGGAAATGAATTGCTTGTGGAGTGAAGATAAAGATTAAAGCAGTTCATATCACATTTAGGGTGTGAAAAAGTGTATGTCAAGTTGAGCTTTTGTGTTGTTGTGATGTTGATACATAGGACTTGAGATCCCGTGAAGAAAATTGAGCAAGGGATGGTGTCTTATAAATAAGTATATCTGAGCCCAAATCAACTTGAAAATGTTGACACAAGACCCTTTAAGTACATTGTGTGGTGCTCATAATTAGATCCTAAGGGCGAAGTTGGGGGTGGCCAACGAGGCCTTGATCCACCCTATTTGTGGCTAGTTAGTGTGACTCAGTAAAATTAATTGTCAATCCAATAGGTGGTAAATTCTTAATTGGTCGTGCACCTGCAGGAATGATATGTTGCACCCAGGTGCACCATAGTTATGGTGCACTCGCACTATAGTTATGGTGCACCTCTGCACATGGTGCACCGATAATTTACGTCCTGTCCGCTTAAATTTGACGGATTCAGATTCAACACGACAAGGGTGAGCTCCACCAATTTTGAAAAAAAATTTTCGACACCGTGACGATCAGTGGTGGCCGGTCAAAATTTTATTTTCAATTTTTTTTTCTTCTTTCTTTTTTATGTGAATGAGCAATGAACTAGAGTGATACGTGGCCCACCTATTGAGCCACTTGCTCTAAGAGCATCTCCACGATAAATAAGTCTGCGGCGTGGCGTGAGAGAGATAGAGACATAAAAATTAAAACATCAAATTTCTCTCTCTTGATTTCTAGATTTTTCTCCACTTTTGGTAATTTTTGCTCCACATTGTCAAGAATAATGTCTAGTTGTAGAAAGTGTCAAGCACAATGTGGAGAAAAAGTTATCAAAGATAGAGAAAATTGTGAAAATGAAGAAAGAGAAAATTTATGTATGAATTTTTGTGTGTCTATCTCTCTCATGCCACATGTACACCGTGCACATTATTGCGTTGGAGATGCTCTAAACTTTCACACTGTCAAGTTCTATCATTATCTCCTAGACCAGTCCTCATACAATTGAGTATTATTTTATTTTATTTTTTGCATTAAAGCCTAACATGTATATTATTCATTTAT
Organism: Jasminum sambac; assembly: GCA_018223645.1. NCBI lineage: Eukaryota > Viridiplantae > Streptophyta > Magnoliopsida > Lamiales > Oleaceae > Jasminum > Jasminum sambac. The sequence goes on from CP073642.1 coordinate 16,614,223, forward strand.
ATAGACAATCTTCTGTATGCGAGATTTTTTCCAATCAAAACCTAAGTGGTGGATCCAAGGATTTAGAACACACGGACTAGTAAACAAGAACACGGATTGAGCAGTGGAAATATCCACTAACAAAAGCAAGATACATGTTGAATGTGGGTTATGGCCTGCACAGGCTGAAGCCCGGTCCAACCCGTGCCTGAACCCGCCGCTGCCCCTCACATGTGGAATGGATGATGAACTACTTAACCTAAATAAATAAATAAATAAAAAATAAAAAAAAAAAAAAGAAGGTATTGTCTTCAAACAATGTTTATAAGATTTTTGACGAGCAGTGAAAAAGATATGTTGAGCATGCTTGAAGTTCTAGCAACTAAAGCTTATTTGACACATTGTGATCAAAACCAGTACTGAAATCGATTCCTTAGTTTGTAACATACTTAATATGCACGTTAGTTGTGTTTAGTATAATAAATGATAGACTTGTTTTAATATGCACGTTAGTTGTGTTTAGTATAATAAATGATATTAATTATTTGTTGAATAAAATTGTCTTGTAATCACTTTTTTTTCATTCATTCTCGATGACAAGTTATAGGACGAGATCATTTTTCATACTTCGTTATACATGAACTAAATTGCCAAAACAAGCTCTGATTGTATTATACATCGAGAACATGAAAACTACATACATTATTGAAAAAAATATATAATTTGGCATCTTCTAACTTGCAAAAATTCAGCATCCAATCAGTATCTCACAGGGAACACCCTTAAACCAAATTCATTGACCAAGATCACAATTAATTAATTTCAAATCTATTTCACTCACTTAAAATAATACTAAAGTGGTTTGGTTCTAGAGATACAGACAAACATCAAATGACACCAGATGATTGGCACGTGACCACCCCGGGGGAGGGGGTGCATATGTCAATTATCGGCCTATATGTAGGCATTGAATTATTAGCCCATCAAATGATTGGGTACCACGTGTTTAAGATTTAATATTTTATCATAAAATGTCAATCTTATTGTGTGGTAATTTAAGTTCTTATGTTTAAATTTATTTTTAGCATTTTAGACATGAGATATGGTAGGCATTAGGCAAAATCAAACAAGACAATTGCTTAAAACCTCCCTAATATAAAAATTATTTTTTTCCTTTTTAATCAAATTTATAGAAATAAATTCTCGATACCAAAATTCACTCAATACTTCAAAATTAGAGTAAATTAGAGTTGACCTATGTAGGACTCTTATATCTTGTCATATCTAACAAAGATGGTAGCTCAATAGACCAAACCAAATTTATAACAAGTGCTCACTTATACCTTCATTAGATCGAACTGTAAGCTAATAAGCTTCGCTATCCTTTTTTTTTTTTTTTTGGGGGGTGAGGAGTTATTGGTAAGATTCAAAATCGAGACCTTCCCGGCAAGGGATTAAGCCTTCAACTATCGGTTCAACTCCTTGATCCCAGCTCTGCTACTATTACTACAAGGGTTATAAAAAATGATTTCAAAACAAAAATTTTAGTAGTTGAAAGAGGACTTTTCTATAGTGTATATTTTATTATTCTATGTGATGTTGATTCTTATAATATATAATTCAAGTATTTATGTGTTAGATATTTGTTTTATAACTTTTGAACATGAAATTTATAGTAAAATATAATGTGAGATTAGTTTAGGAGGGATTATCATGGATAAAATCTTAAAATTTGGAGAAATCATGTGGGAGATGGGAAATGGGCAGGTTGGCGAATGGCGATGGGGTTGATTGGTGTACACGTCGCACTGAATACTGTTCTCAGCGCCGCGACCCGCGAATCGGATGCAAAATAATTGGTTTTGTCGTTGCCCACGCCACCTTCTTTCATTGTCATGGAGTTGCATCTTCACATGCTACATGAGATTATTTAACGAAATGCGACTTTAACATCTTCGTTTCGAACTCAAAATAATATTTTAATAAGTAGAAGTCAAAAAAAATATAAATTAAAAGAAAAGACTTGTTCATTTTAACTCTTTTTGCGTAAAAATATATTTTAATGTATTTTTTTCAAATTTCAAATTTGGTTAAATAAATCACATCCATCTACTTCCCTACTCATTAAATCTCCACCATCCAACTTCACTCATTCTCTCTCTTTCTACTCATAAAAATACATTAAAATTCATCCGCTAACACACTCAAGTCAAAATGAATTTTTAATTTTCTATCAAAAAGATACTTATACAAGAAGTTTTAAGAAAAGCAATGTGAATGCTTAGTTATAGTTTATTTCTTAATTGATGTGACGTGTGAAAGAATAAATTTATGCTAAATCTAATTTTTTGTGTAACACAACTCCACTTATTTGGCGAATTTATTAAACTCCAAAGAACATAAATGAAAATTCAAAAATAGTTAAATAACATTGATGCTATATTAACGAGGACACTGAATATGGAGTTTACATTAGTTGTCTTCCTAACTGGTTTGTCCAATCAAACCAATTCAATCCACATCAATGTCGGTGTGTACGGAAAACAAAGAGTGGATCAACAAAGATTACAGACACGAATTGATGATCTCCAAACATAGCAGCTGCAAGATCATGGGATCTCCTTTACCGATCTCGACATACACCTTGTAAAAACAATTAGGCGACGTGTGATATGATCGAAAGTTGTCATTTGTTAAGCATCCCTTCAGAATATATAAGGGGTGATAGGCTCTTCTTTAAAATTATTTTAAACACTTTTTTCTCTCTCCTAAATCAATCACATCAACATATTTCATCACATCTACAAATCTCAACCACTCAACTCAACTCATTCTCTCTCCTCTTTACATTAAAAACCATTTAAAAACAATTATAATCTATTCCCTATCATCCTAATAAATATTTGAAATTCAAATATGACGGTTACATTATGATTACTTGAATGCTCAAACCTTAAGAAGGAAAATGGTGATTGAATCCACTCTATTTTCTCATTTAAGTCTTTATTGCCTTTTTACAAAGATGGGTTAATTCTTATACTGGAGATAAAATGAGGGAAAAAGTTTCCCATTTTCTTCTTATTAGGTTCTTATCATATTGCGGAGAGAGTAGATAATTCACATTATTAATAAATTATCCATCGTTATAACGCTAAATTGTAAATATCGACCAGTATAATTAGTTAAATAAAAGAAGCCAAAGTGAAAGTGACAACAAATGTCTTGCCTCCTTTGCTCCTTTGCTAATCTTTACAAAAATAAGCTTGATTAGAAAGATCGAGAAGAAAAAAAAAATGGTGGCCAGTTTGACCCAGGCAAGCAAACATTCATCCATTGTCACCTGCCCCACTTTATAGTTTATTTATATTAGATTCCAACCCCAATACTATCCCTTACTGACACTTTACACAATCCTATTCTTCCTTTGTGCCAAGAAAGCAGTGTCGCGGTTGGAGAAAAGAATAACAACACTTTGGAATATGTTATGCGTCCATCTAAAATTCTAAATTTGTATATTCAGCATTACATCACTTAGTAGAGCATTGGAATCTACAGATATGAGGGTTAAAATATAATTTTAAATATAATTTTTATCTTGTTTTCCATTAAAATGTATATACACTGAGATATATACAATTTAGAAGTGACACACATCTTAAATCACTACTTATTACAAATCTCTCGTCGTCTCCATCATTTTTTCACTTAAAGAGTTAATTTTTGGCACCTAGAAGTGTACAATCATGTCATCCAAATAACACCATCAAGTGTGTTAGTGCATTCACTCTATTTACCTCTCTTGAACTATCCTTTCTTTAGGTCGGAATGTGGAATGTAACGAATAGTCATCTCACATGAGCATATAGAGCCTATGTTCATTTTATTTAATTATTGCTATTTTCAAAAAATTAATTTCTAATAACCAGTTCAACATTTATCGTTTTGTTAGTTAACATTTAATTGTAATTTCGACAATGCAGCACAAACATATTTTTATTTAGAGGAGAAAAGAAAGAGAGAGAGAATAGGCTAATAGCACAAGCGGATGAGCTCAGTCGAATCAATTAGATTATTTCTAATGTAATAGATCTTGGTACAATGTTTGATATTTTTCCTGACATATAAACTAATATGCCACTTTCCTTTACGGTGAATCCAACTGGTAGCTGTGACAGAGGGGAAGAAGATGGTAGGAGAAGAGAGCTTGAGCATAGGTTTGGGGGAGAAGAAGCAGATAGCGTGAAAGGGAGAAATCACTAATATTGAAAACGGAATAACGAACACATTAGATAGACATATCTTTTTTTGGGCTAGTGGGAGAGAAAGACCTTCCTCCGGTTGGTGATTATTAAAAAATATTTATGTAATACAATAATTAATTAATAGTGAAGGATAATGCCAAATCTATATCTATATCTAAATAAAATGAGATAATTTTCCCCCTCGAAGTTTCCCTTTTAAGAATTAAATAATTCATTTTTTATTTTCATTTCCCCTTTCTCATTTCCTTTTTTATCCAGTTGTTTGTTTCCCTTTTTTAGTATTTTTAGTGTTATCATCACTCTAAATATGGATAAAACATATTTATACAAATCAGCCCGTGATCTCCACGAATATTATCGCTATACTTTTTAGTTTATTTTTTGAAAATCAATTCTTATTGATAATCACCAACACTCAATCTGTTCAAGTTTTTAATTGATCTCAAATCCCCTATCCTGATTTTCTTCAAATCTCCTAATTCACATTTAATTCATCGTCATCTCCTAATCAATGCGGCTATTTCGCATCTTCTTTAATTACTTCAACTTAATCGTCACCTCCTACCCTATTTTGAATTGCCTTTCTCTTTAATTTTTTTCAAGTGAATGATGCATGGCTCATACTTTTTATTGCTTATTTAAATGTGAAAATATTCTTCACTTCATCCAAAAATAACCATATTTAAATTTTAAGATTACAAATTGAAAAATAAAAACCAACGCATCGCATGGGTGATTGGGAATGAATATATATTTAATGAAATTATTTTTAAACAATCTTTTGTATTTTTTCTAATACGAGTTCTAAATCATATCTTCAACATACATCTCCCCGTGCAACGCACGGGTGAAAACACTAATACCAATAATATTTTTCATAATAGGTGAGATACCAAACGTGAAAGTCTTAACATCCATCTTATTTGATGTTTGAAACATCAAACATTGTTTTATTGGAGAATTTGTTTTTATATATAATCTCAAATCTCTCAATTGCCCTTCATCATCACCCGATATAAGCATTTACTCTTTCTGTAAACCATAACACAGATTTTCAACCAGTCCCACACATCTTGCACTTGACAACTCCTTGAACCCCGTGATTTTCTTCCCCAAAAATTTTTGTACACCTCTTTACGATCGACAAATCGCATATTTCCACTAATGTCGAAACAGGCGGAAGAACCCCTTCTAGATTCGAACGACAAGAGAAAGACGTATGCGAGAGTTGCATCTCACGCTCGCGACGAATTGCATACCTTTCGAACGTGGCTGAAATGGCTCTGCGTAGATCAATCCACTGCTTGGAGTACCTTCCTTTCGTGGTTCGTGTTTCTGATCCTCGCCATTTTGGTCCCCGCACTGTCCCATTTCTTCCTCGCCTGTAGCGACTGCGATAACCGCCACAGTCGGCCGTACGACACTGTGGTGCAGCTGTCGCTCAGCGGCGTCGCTTCCCTGTCGTTCATATGCCTCTCTCGATACGTGAAGGAATTTGGGCTTCGGAGATTTTTGTTCTTCGATAAGCTCTGTAATGAGAGCGAGACTGTTAGGAAGGGATACACTGAGCAGTTTAATGTATGTTTCCTCTCTCTCTCTCTCTCTCTCTCTCTCTCTCTCTGTTTAACTAATTTTGCCTCTCTGCGTTTATACTCGTTGATTGAATGTTGTTTTCTGTGAAAATTTTTTATTTCTGTTTATTAGTTGTGATTAAGCTTGAATAGAAGTGATGAAATTCTATGATCACACGTTATGTTTGGTGGATATGAAGATGAATTAGACTATCAGCTAAATCAAGGATACACAACAAGCTTGATCAGTCTGATAGTCAGATTCCTAATTTTGTTTGATTGAGCTTTTTTGCCAGCTGTAATGGTAGATAAATCATTGACTCTTTGCCTTGTGATCAAACTTTTACTTCAAGAACGGCCGTTAGATCTGTTTAGGACTTTTAGTAACATCTGCTTAGTGGCTTAGTAGGCTTGCAAAAGTTTCTACTACTCTTGGTATACTGACTCGATACTCTTAACAACTAAATACTGATGATAATTTACGGAATAATGTGGTCCACTAAATACTCTTCAAGGGGATGTTCTTAGTATCCTATCAAAATAGCAGTTTACTGTATTGAGTTCATTACTCCTATCTCTTTTTGTCAACCATGTTATTTGGTTGTAGATGCTAATCTGAATAGCTTACTTTCAGCTCAATGTCTTGATGACCTTGATGTTCCATAAGATGTTCGATTATGGGAATCCTGACACCCCGTGTATTGTTGTGACAACTTCAAAATTTGGTATTGTCTGACGAATATTTGTTATTAATTCTTGCTTCCATGCAGAGATCTTTGAAAGTCTTATTCATCTTCGTCCTCCCCTGTTTTGCTGCTGAGGCCGCGTACAAGATATGGTGGTATACCTCTGGTGGGACCCGCATTCCATTTCTCGGAAATGCAATTGTGAGTGACACTGTTGCATGCATCCTCGAACTGTGCTCGTGGTTTTATAGGACGGTTGTCTTTTTCTTAGTATGTGTACTCTTTCGCCTCATCTGCTACCTTCAGATTCTCCGTCTCAGAGACTTTGCTCAGGTCTTCCACGTTGATTCTGATGTTGAGTCGATCTTGAGAAAACACCTCAGGATTAGGATGCATTTACGGATTATCAGCCATAGATGTAGAGCCTTCATATTGTGGGCACTTATTCTCATCACTGCAAGTCAATTTGCCTCTCTTCTCATGACCACACGGACTAGTGCAGAACTTGACATATACAAAACTGGAGAACTTGCGGTATGCATTCTTATACTATGCACCAAATATGCCTTAGATAAACAACTAGCATGTTGATTTTTCTTTTTGACCATGTACCAAACATATATTATACTGTATATAGTTATATTATAGTATCAGTGGGCTGACATGTTGCAGAGAACTTTTAAATGTCAAAATTTTCTATCCTATATGTGAGTCTACTATTGGTACTCTAGATCTAGTGCAAGCTACTTGCACAAGATCTTGTGTAAGTAGTTGATGTGGAATTATCTGGACCATGTTGCAAGTTGGAACGCAACTGATGTGGCATGCCCAAATGACGCTACATCGCCTACTTGCTTAAGATCTGGTGCAAATAGTTTGCACTAGATTGGGAATACTACTATTTGTGGTGAACATGTTAGCACATGTCCTCTGTGTGGGTAGGGGATCATTTTCCATATTGTATATATTGAGTTTGTTAAACAATTGGCATGTTTGGTCCCTTTTGACTGGTGTTTGATATGCAGTTGTGCTCTGTGAGTCTTCTTGCTGGGCTTATGATACTATTGAGAAGTGCGACCAGAATTACCCACAAGGCGCTAGCTGTGACGTGCCTTGCAGCCAAGTGGCACGTGAGTGCAACAATTGACTTGTTTGAAACAGCTGAAACTGGGACTCCAGTAGTATCGGTAGCTGCAAATCGAGTCATTCCTGTGAGTTATGAAGGGTCATCAGACATAGACGATGTTGGTGACGAAGAAGATGAACTTGATAACTCAAACTTTGTCACATCATATGCCTACAGCACTCTCTCATTCCAGAAAAGACAAGCCTTGGGTATGTTGGCTTAATTTTGATTCTCCTCTTTACTTCCTGCTCACGAGATGCATGGATGATAATGATCCAAAAGGGAGAAACGAATACAGGCTTAATCTTGTGCATGGTTTTTGCAGTTACATACTTTGAAAACAATAGAGCTGGCATTACATTATACGGCTTCATTCTTGACCGATCTTCACTCCACACCATATTTGGTATAGAAATGTCCCTTGTTCTATGGTTGCTTGGGAAGACTATTAGTTCTCTTAATTGAGTGATCATGTACACAACTAAATACTAATCCCTCGGGAGTTTGAGCCTCGGGTGGCTAATCTGTGCAATCCATCCTCTGAGAGTGCGAGCGGAAGCTGTGGTTTCCTGTTTACCAGTTGCAGATGGTAAGAGAAGAAAATAAGCACATATAGAGCTATTTATTCATTTTAAGATTGTACATCATCATATTTATTATTTCTTTGTTGTATTTTCTTCCTTTTTTCAAAAGTTTGTATGTCATTTGTATTGTTTATGCCATTCAAGGTCAATAAAGTTGTCATGCTGCATATGATTTTTTTCATTATAGAGTATTGTTATTTGTAAACAATGTTGGTGGTTGTCTTGGGGTACACTACTTACCTTGCAAGTGATATTTTTTAACCAAACAAGTCATTAAGATGAACAAGGAGTAAGCTAACTTAAACCTAGCCCACCAAAATAACATTATTGATTGAGGTATCTATAATTTTGAAACTTATTGTTCCTCCAATTATTTATTTATTTATTTTTTTTTATATTTTTTTGGTGGTCATTTCAATTTCCATTGTGTCTATCGGTCTATTATAGTATAGTCTATGAGATTTACATTCAAGGCATACACTATTGTATTTATTTATTTATTTGTGTGGAATAGATCAAATAATATGAAAAATACAGAAAATTCATTTTATCTTTATGTACATGAGCCTTGGTTTATATCTTATTGAGGTTTGATGCTTGATATTCATGCCTTGTCGTGCCTCTGCATGTCAGCCTAATTCGAATTTCAAATGGTAATACGCAATCAACTTGCTTATCAAGATGCTGAAATGCAATTAATATAATGATATACTCTTGATATGTACAATTTTGCTTGCTTATCTACTCATCATTATTAGATATATCTAAATACACGTGGTGAGTTTTTGCAATTTACTGACTTATGGTGTCAGCAAAGCTTTGCTTTCTCCATCAAGGAGCATAACACCATTTTCACTTGTATGTATACAACTATTTATTGGACTGGTTGACCCCATCGATGTCACTTCAAAGGATGATAGCATTCAAATTTTATTATTTATTTATTTATTTATTTTTATTTATAATTTTTTTATCAAACCAATTATATCTATATATTTCGTGGGATTGATATATATATTATAAATTTTCATAATTTAATTCCATCCATTCTCTTTCTTCTTTTATATAAAATTCACAATTTTTTGACTAATTTCAATATCTCATATTCTCGCTTTTGTAGTTTTGTCTTTTGAATTTTTGTATTTTTCATCTACTTTTTAATTTAATCCGAGTTAACACTAAATAGATGAAGTTACATTAAAAATAAATAAATAAATAAATAAATAAATGACGTTAACATTATGAAAGGAAAAGTGACAGATGAGTGCTTGGATGCTAGTGGATCAACAAGTGGAACATTAACTAAACTCCACCTAAATCCTATTCAAAGAACTGCCTTCTTTGACACGTGCTTATCACTGGCAAATAATTGTTCCAAAATCCTCCTATCCTGTCCTAACTCGTCTAAGTATTTTCAATTTTTTTATGTAATTGCAAATTATTATCCTTAATTATTAATTAATATTAATATACCAAGAAAAATGATTTTGAATAATATCTAATTATTTTTTTAAACCGGTATTTAGGAAACGAACATCGTCTAGGTATAACGGCTGGGTTTTTTTCCCCTAATTTGAAAAATCAGTGGACAAAATCTGAAGTTTCAAAACCGATAAATTTTGGGGACTTTTCAGATCGAAAATGGAGTTTGATTCCGCTCCGATTAGTCGGTGCTCCAAGGAGCACCAGAAGATCTATCAAGAATGGTTTTCTTTTGCCGATTCAGGTACTAATTTGTAGATTTTTAATCAAATTTAATAATTTGCTTGTAAATTAATTTGCTACACAAATTTTGAGAATGGCGTATGATTGTACAATCAGATGGAGACGGCCGACTGACTGGAGCCGATGCTACCAAGTTCTTCGCCATGTCCAACTTGTCTCGTCAAGATCTCAAGCAGGTTCTTCAGTTTGTCGGTCATCTTGTTAATTCAGAATGATAAATTTCGGCCTCAACTGCTTTGTTATATATGCTTTATTGTTCGTTATTATTGGAACTTTTCAGTTTGAAAACTGTTTAAAAGTCACCAACGTAAAATGAAATGTGAAGTGGGGCTTTAAATGTGAGGTCGAGTATCGTTGAGTTATTGGGATGCTTTAAGTAGAATTTCGAAGTGATCTTGCAATTTCATGGGCTTTTTGGAATTTCTAGTTTTAGAACTGAAAATTTGTTCAATGATTATGTTGGACTGGAATGTACCAATGTTTGCTGTGCTGATATTTATAAATTTATTATTTCCATTTTTATAATCTTCTTCTGCTCGTCATTATATGTCTGCTAATGTTTCTTGATAACTGAAATAGCAAAACTAAAATTTATATGTTTATGCCATATAGAACATATCCACCAATCTTTATTTATAAAGATCACTCTGCGTATCATGGATTTTATATGTCGAATTGTCAATTACCAGTCAATTCAATATGATTTGAATAATTTACAAATAGAGTGTGAAATCTGTTGGCATTCATTACAAATTAAGAACAGAGAATGAGGTCTGTATCACCCAGCTTGCTTGGTCCAGATTTTAGCTCACACATTTTTCTCAAATACATTTTTAACAACACATTCTATGAAGCCAATAACTTTATCCGCTTGTCAATCCACACGTTCTCCCAGGAACTCAATTCTTACCTCCAAAAAACCAAGCACTTAAAGAGGCACATTCCATTCTCTGTTTTAAAAAGTTAAAAGGAGTCTCTCCTGAAGGTCAATCTTTTTTTTTTTTTTTAATAACTAGGGGTATCGGGGCCCCAACCCCACTAATCCCACAAGGTCCTGGCACTTCAATCGGGAGATGCCCCAATGGCCCCAGGAGGCATTGTTTTTACGTGGAAAGAAATCGAACCTAGGACCGTGCCCCTAACCACATAATCCCAAGTTCGCCCTTACCGCTGTGCCAACCCCTTGGGATTCTCTCCTAAAGGTCCATCTTAATGGGCTTTCTAGAATGGGGAGCATCTGGCGTTTAGAGTCTCTTGATTATGCTCTTATTTTCTCAGACATACTTTTCTTGCATTCTATTTTACTGTAGGTAAGATGGGTTTTGCTTTTGATTGTGTGGTATTCTGGTGATGGATAACGGATTTTGCTTTTCATGTGTTCCACTAGGTGTGGGCAATTGCAGATTCCAAACGCCAAGGTTTTCTTGGTTTTAAAGAGTTTATAACCTCAATGCAGGTTGGTATCTTAGCTTGATCGGTGTTCTGCAATAATGATCAATGCTTTTGAATCTAATCTATCTTGGCATTCTATTATGTAGTTGGTCTCTTTGGGGCAAGCTGGGCATCCTATATCCATCGATATTATAAATGCTGAAGGTAATAAGTAGCATCTCACATTCTCTTGCCTCAAGAATACCACATGTGAAGTAACTCTAGTTCAAGAATGGATTGGATCTTGCAGTTTAGCTTATTAAGTTTGTTATCTGTGTCATAATGTGATCTTATAGTGGTGTATATATTTTATAATCATTTGCAGTTGACTTTGAACGTATACAGCCTCCAAACATGGATGGGCTGGATGTTCTCCTAGCCGTAAGTCTACTACATGTTTTTATGTACCTCTATTTAAGTTCAAATTTTAGGTGCATTATAACTTTTAATTTTTTTTTTTTTTTTTTTTTTGTAGAAGAAAAAGCATACACCTAAAAGTGAACCCGAACAGAATGGTAAGACAGATGATATTTCATTTACAAGAATGTTGATATTTGCTTTTGTAGTGTTAATACTTAATATAACTAATGTTTTCTATAATTCAGATATTTCTGTGGCGCAATCGTCGCCATCAGCTAGTTGGTTTACTTCTACAAAATCTGCAAAGAAGGTAATCTGGCATGTATTGGAAAACAGTAGCATTCTTTGTTATTAATTCCGTCATCCATCAGAACTTCTATCAATTCCTTCTTTTCTGCTGTATTGTCAATCATAGGAATAGTTTCTTTGCAGCGGGGTTTTTTGTATCATTACCTGGTTTAAGTTACAGAATGAGTTGTTTCAGAATATTTAGCACTTAAAATATTTCTCTTATCATTCCAATTCACAGCTTTTGAGACCTCCCGCCTTATTCTTAAGTTCTTGTATTTTAATATTTGCTTTAAAAAAGTTCAGAATTTCAGTATGTCACTATGCCATTGCCCTGTTTCCATTGGTTTAAAATGTTGGTATTCATGTTACCCTTATTTCCACCAGTTTTATCATACATCCCTAGATGTAACTTCGTCTTTTATTATTTATTTGGTTACTTCTCAATGATTGTGTCAGATATCCTTGTCATCCGTTACCTCAATAATTGATGGATTGAAAAGATTGTATGTTCAGAAGTTGAAGCCACTGGAAGTGACTTACCGATTCAATGATTTTGTTTCTCCCTTACTAGTAAGTATTGCATTTTCCTTAAATCACAGATGCCTGAGGATTTCTTTGGTAGGTGTTACAAATATTTTTCTTCATGGGCATGCACTAATTAGTGGCAGAAAAGAGGATAGTTCATGTCAGTGCTATGAAATGTTCTGATAAGAAGTGGTATGACCATTGACTAGAAGTGTTTAAAAAAAAAATCCCAAAAAGGGCCTCGGGTAGATGGTACTTAATGCTTGTCCTCCTTCAAAATTGATTTCCAGTTGGCTAACACTCTTTTAATTCATTGTGTTGGGAGGCAAATAGTGACTTTGATGCTAAACCAATGGTGATGCTTTTGGGTCAGTACTCTACCGGGAAGACAACATTTATTAAACATTTGCTGAAAACTAATTATCCAGGTATATTACAAGCTCTCATCTCCTCTTATAAATAATTGCTGGCTGGGATCATGCATCTTCATTTTCTTTTCAATAACAGGTCGTCATTTTTATGTTGTTATGTTTCACAGGAGCTCATATCGGCCCAGAGCCTACAACAGATAGATTTGTTGTTGTCATGGTACATTCAGATTTTTGTTTCTTATTTTGAATGGCTTGTCATGAGATCAATACGTACAACTTTGTATGGGTCTTTCCGTTCTGGCAAGTCGATATGCAATATGAATTTATAGAACTATTTTACTGTTAATACATTCTAATAACCTATAAAAAAATTCTTCTATATTTTGTCTTTTGGATATGATGTTTGATTCTAATCTGTTGACTGCATATCACTTTCTCGACTGTTCTTGAGTTTATGTTTAAATGGCTGTCTGACTGTTCACTTGTGAGCATGGCCATTTCACATGCGCGCACTCTCTCTCTCTCTCCCTCTCTCTGTCTCTCTCTCTCTCCCCCCTTCCTTTTCAGTTTTTGTGTGTGCTTCTGCTGTTATATCAATCGTATGGCCTCTTCATTTGCCATTTCCGCCGCTTAATTGTTCTTTCACAGAATGGAACAGATGAAAGAAGTGTTCCAGGGAATACAATTGCTGTTCAAGCAGATATGCCATTTAGCGGTCTGACGACCTTCGGGACTGCATTTTTGTCAAAATTCGAGTGTTCTCAAATGCCACATCCTGTGAGTTAGAGATTTTGTTTTACTCAACTTCTAGATAAAATTCTCAGCTGTTCCTCTTTACCTGCTAAATTAAATTCATTCATATTTTGAATTCTAAAAGCTGCTCGAACATATTACTTTCGTGGATACTCCTGGAGTGTTATCTGGAGAGAAACAAAGGACTCAAAGAAGCTATGACTTTACTGGTGTAACATCTTGGTTTGCTGCGAAGTGTGATCTCATTCTTCTTCTATTTGACCCCCACAAACTTGACATAAGTGATGAATTCAAACGAGTCATTGCATCATTACGTGGTCATGATGATAAAATTCGTGTGGTTTTGAACAAGGCGGACCAAGTTGATACCCAACAAGTAAGGAATGCCTTGTAGTTTTGTTTGCACGTCTTTTTTTTTTTAATTACTCCAATAATATCACTCTATCAGTTGGAAAATCATGCATTCAAGTTATTTAATTGTACTGTTGGCCACCAATTACAGCTTATGCGGGTGTATGGAGCTCTAATGTGGTCTCTGGGCAAAGTGTTGAACACTCCTGAGGTTGTCCGTGTTTACATTGGGTATGCTGAACCTGTTTATTATTGTGTAATCAATATTAAGCGCTGATAAGAAAAGAAAAATAAAATATTGAGTGCAGATAACTTTTTCTTTTGATAGATGACTATTTTGAAATAACTCCTGTTGGACTTGACAGGTCCTTTAATGACAAGCCCATTAACGACGCAGCTGCTGGTCCAATTGGGAAAGAACTTTTTGAGAAGGAACAAGACAACCTTCTGTCAGATTTGAAAGACATACCGAAGAAGGCTTGTGATCGTCGTGTGAGTCACAGATCATTGTCTTATGGACTTCTTTCATAGATATAGCAGTTTTTCGTCTCATCATTATGTAAAAACGAGGTAATGGGTTTTAATATTTCACTTTGTGCAGATAAATGAATTTGTAAAGCGTGCTCGGGCTGCCAAGATACATGCTTATATTATCAGTCATCTGAAAAAGGAGATGCCTGCAATGATGGGCAAAGCTAAGACTCAACAAAGGCTCATCGATAATCTGCCTGATGAATTCGCAAAGGTTACTTCTCTCCCTCAACTCACCTAAGCATTTGCACTTATTTTTAGCGTTTTCGTCACATGGACATAATATGCATTGCATAAGTGTAAATCTGCCCACCATTCGCACTTATTACAATGCCCACCATTGATGTGGTCGTGCCACGTGGCAAAAAATAAATAAAATAAAATTGAATGTTGTCCGTTCTATTCCACTCACTTGTTAACGTGGTATTGCCACATCAACAATTCGGCTTTATAATACCTGCCTCTGCCTACTGTTGTTTGTGGGTTGGTGGAAAAATGCTATTGGTACAATAAAGATGTTCAACAAGGTGCAACACACATATGGTCCATTTGATAACCATTGATGATAACGTGATGTAATATGTAGAAAAACAAAATCCTGCCAAGTATATTGTTGTATAACTTTATTGTACCTGTAGCATATCTCAAGTAGGTGAGACTCATATAATTTTATTGCATCTGTAGCATTCACCATTGTAGATTATGGATAGAGTATAATCGTAATATTTGTGACCTCGAGCATACAGGTTCAAAGAGAACACCATTTACCGCCCGGTGATTTCCCTCACGTCGAACATTTTAGGGAGATCTTGAGTGGATATAGCATCGACAAGTTTGAGAAGTTGAAACCTAAAATGATACAAGCTGTTGATGACATGCTCGGATACGACATTCCAGAACTTCTAAAGAATTTCCGCAATCCTTATGATTAGGGTCGAACAAATTTGTTTTAGTGCAAATAGAGGAGCAGTTGTTTTCTGTGGAGGGGGAGAGAATAGTGTGATGTAAGAGCTCATTCTTGTATACATTGTCATTGTATTAATGTATTTTATACCATGATAATTTTATTATTTGAGCCTCCTAATGAGTCATTTATGCAAGATTAACGATGTCTTATAAGTATGGAATTTTGTGGGGGTTTATTTGTTTATTTATTTATTATTTTTAATTTGTAAGTTCCACCCCTCAACAATGTATTTCATGGTAGATGAAGAAATTGGAAAAGGCTTTTAACACTTCTAGTGTAATCCAACGTATTATAAGGGCTTGTTCGATCTAGCATTTAACAAACTTGAGCCTTATATTGTTGACTCTCCAAGTGTCTCACTTTCTATTCCGAAGGGCAATTACAATTCTTGACTTTCCTAGCATATGGGACCTGCAAGAGCATATGTAAATGCTGAAATGAACGATGTCTAAGTCAATTAGTATTAGTTGATTGAAAATAAGGTCATTATTTCGATCAAATGTATCTTTTAAACGAAAAGTTGGGTCACAGTAATAGATGGTAGAAATTATCTCCTTGAAAGTTCACTCGTCGACATTTAAAAAATTTTGTTGCAGGAAAGTTTGAGACAAAATCGAAAAGGTAATGCATTGAATTTCCGTACATAGCAAAGAAGTCCTAAATGATGAACTTCTTCAATTAAAGTTAGAAAACCAAAAAATAAAAAATTGAATGACTCAACTGGTTTGCACCAGCCGGGAATCGAACCCGGGTCTGTACCGTGGCAGGGTACTATTCTACCACTAGACCATTGGTGCAACGTATGAGTTGAATTTGCAATATTTTCTATATATAATGGAAAATAGATAAATGAAGAAGAAGAATAATTATTATAATATAATCATAATTACTCTAAATCCTCCTAAAACCCTCCCTTCTTCAGTCCCTTTCCTTTACCGCCATTGCCGTCCTCAATTTTCTTCTCCATTGCAGAGAACTATTGATATTTGGTTACTCTCAACTATGTCGCTTAGCAGAATTACGAGTCGATTTACAAGGACCGTGTTGACAGGACCGCTCGTACTTTCCTATTATCTCCAATCAATTGCTCTCCCCCTGTATCCCTCAGGAAAAGGTTCTATCTTTTGTATTTCTGTTACATTTTCTGCTACATCTCTGTCAGGATTTTCCTAGGGTTTATGAAATTCTGCCGATATAGTTCCATAATTTGGTTGATTGATATTGCTATTGTGACGTTCGCATAACGATTGACTCTAATTAGGCTTTTGTCCTTTTTCTTCTTTGAAGGTTAGTGTTCTATACTTTGTTGAGTTTTATATGGTAGTCACTATGTTATCGCCACACAGTGGACAAATGTTCATTTGAGCGTATTGTTAAGCCATCTGGGTAATTCGGTGAAAATCATCTACATGCTTGATTTTAGGTGCATACACCATTGTTCAAGGTGTTTGCTTTATTTGCTCAGATTTTGCTCTCTGATTGATGATTTTTATTCTGGGCATATGAGTGTCATTCTTCTGGAGGTGAGTTTGTTCGTCGACCAATGATGATTGATGATATATATGATGCATCGGCTTAAAAAGAGGTTCTTTTGTTGATTTGGGCTAGTTTGCTAATAAGAGAAATAGTTGGTGTGTGCATGTGTACAAACTGTACAGCATCAACCACCTATCACCAGCTTCTGTTCTAAAGTTTGCATTAGTTTATTGCTGCATTCTGTCTTTTCTTTCTATTTGTTTTATTTTTTTATAATGATATTGTTCGTTACCAGAAAACAAGTACTAAGGAGGGCCATGCCTCTTCAATTTGTGATTACCTAGGTGTCACTCTTAGGTCATTCAACTCCAATTTCATCCACCTTTCAGTGGTTTCGATTCTCATCGTCTGCATCCCCACATCCCAATGATAAGGAGAATGCAGAATCTGCGGAGAAAGTGGAAAATCAAGGAGAGCACAGTGCCAATGCTACTACAGTTGATGCTCCTGATCAGAGCGAGGCACCTGTTTCAGACCAGAATGGGGAATCAGGTGCTAGCGTGGAACCTTCATCTGATGCATCTGGATCTGTCAAGAGGAGAAAGACAGGAACTAAACGTGTTGCGTTTTCTGATTCTGATTCAGATTCTGAAAGTGAACTGTCAAGAGAGGATCTCTTGAAGCTTCTGACAGAGAAGGAAGAACTTCTGAAAGCGAAGCAGATGGAGCATGAGCAAATGAAAGATAAGGTTCTGAGGACTCTTGCAGAGGTGGAGAATGTGAAGGACCGCACTAAACGTGAAGCGGAGAATTCAAAAAAATTTGCCGTTCAGGTTTTGTGCTTGTAGTTATTTCAGTGCTTTGTGCCATTTGATTGACTCTTAGTCAAGTAGTAATTTGAGTTTTGAGTCATGTTGCAGAATTTTGCGAAGAACCTTCTGGACGTGGCAGATAACTTGGGTAGGGCTTCTTCTGCTGCAAAAGAGAGCTTTTCAAAGATCGAAACTTCTGAAGATGCTAGTGGAGCCGTTAAACAACTCAAAACACTTCTTGAAGGTGTTGAAATGACTGAGAAACAACTGATAGAGGTATGTTAATGTATCCTTTTCTTTTGAATCATTGGTGTACTTGCTGATAATGCTGTGTTATACTAATTTTATTAGAACCGAACCAACAGATACCATGGATCACCTATTGGCCCAATCCAGCTCGGAACATTTTATTTCTGACTGTATATTGATGAAAGATATAGCAATCATGCATGTTGTGTCATGATAACCTGATATTTTTCCTACATGAGAACAATATAGAGAAAATTCGTTTGAGTCTTTCTGATTATGAATAGATGCACCAAAAAAGAATCATACAGGTACAACCAGTGATAAGTATTAATCTATTTCTAATTTGCGCGAAGAAAGTGAATAATGACAATATGAACTATGAAGTAGAGCACATAAAACTATGCACAATGGAAAATTTTGCTGGAAATTTACAATGTGAATATTTGAAGAAAAGTCACCAGGGATAAATTTGGATGGATAAATATTGATGGAACAGTTAGAATAGTTGCACATCTCATACTAGGATTGCCCATATTACCTGCTAGGCTGAATTGACACTGGTGCTTGCTATTGGAATCAAACTGGTTTGATTTTTTCCCTTTTCCTCTTCAAATATATATTTCCCAAGTACCAACAGATTGAGTTCTAGAGTTTCCTTGCATTTTATAGTATCTGTAATTGAGTCGTCTAACAGAGATGGGCCTTACCCATCAACATCTAAACTTGATGTTGAACTCATATGCTGGTTATCTGCAGGTATTCAGAAAGTTTGGAGTAGAGAAGTATGATGCCATGAATGAAGAATTTGATCCAAACAGGCATAATGCTGTTTTCCAAGTACCAGATGCTTCAAAGCCAGCAAACCACATCGCAGTTGTTTTGAAGGTATGCACATTTGACAGTTCGTAATTTGTTTACCTTTTCTTTAGAGCAATATTAATAAATTTCCAGATTTTCTAAAATGTAATTAAGTTAAAGAAGATCGATGGAGCACAATATTTCTAAGAGATGTTCTCCTCCCATATGGGCAGAGTTATTCTTTCCACCTGTTGATTTGTCAGTAGTTGAACCTATTTTGAATACTAAGAATCAGGCTGACACATTGGCGGGCGGGGAGAATAACTCTCACATAGGGAGGAGAACTTTTGTCCTGTAGTTATGGGATTTTTTTTTTCTAAATTTCTTAGCAACTTATTGAAAGAGTATATGCTTATGCTTACAAACCTGATGCAGGCTGGATACGGACTCCATGACCGAGTTATACGGCCGGCTGAAGTTGGTGTGACAGTAGCTGCAGACAATGTGGATGGAGATGAAAAATCTGAAGGCTGAGGAAGTTTCGTTACATATCCCACAAACACTATTCAAAGAAAATGCTCGTCTAGGAAAGAGAGGACACGTTGTTCCTTAATTTGACAAGCTTTATTCTCTTTTTGGGTTGCGGATTAGATTTGGTCATTATTATCAAGAAAGGGACATATATATCTCTTGGCTAAAGATTCATTTCATCAGATGTTTGTGAACATGTAGGAATCAGAAATTGCCGTCGTGTAGTACATTTGAGTTTTTATTCACAAGAACTTCCTCGTCTGCGTCTCAATGTGGTGGTCGAAAATGTAGAACTTTTGTGGCTCAAGATTTTTGCTAGGTTTTGTAGTTTGAAGGACTTCTTGTTTAAGATGTCACCCGGCTTGTGATGCTGGAGGATCTTCGGGAAATTTTGTTAAATTATTGGAGATGAGAGAGATCGGAGAGCATAATAAACAATGTGGAAATTTCGAAGAAAGTCTCGTGTAAGTTAACAGTGGGAGTTTGTTTACTGCACATTCATCTAAAAACTAATATTTTTCGTCGGTATTTTTAGTCATTTATTATATTGGTTTAAGCATTTTTATGTTCTTTAAAGTATTTTTTAAGGGGTGCTGCTAAATGTACCCAATATTTTATTGAGTGTACCCATCTAAAAAAAATTAAAATTAAAATTATAAAGACTCATATGCCCATGTACACCCATGCCGCCTCCTTTTTTTTTTTTTTTAATTTAAATTGTTCACTATGAATATAGCGAACAAGCAAGAGTTTGTTAACACAGCAAACAAGCAAAAATTCGTTCGTTGTGAATGTAGCGAACGAGAGTATAAAAAATAATAATAATAATAAAGCAAAAATCAATAATTTTTATTTGATTTTTCGTTCGTGGATGCAATTTCTACTATAATTTTTTATTCAAAGTTTTTAAAGTCATTTTGACGACAAATTTTGAAACTTTTTTAACTTTTTCGCAACCAATTTGACGATGAATTTCGATTTTTTTTATGATATAGTAACCGGTTTTATCCGGTTAGTGTTGAATACAATTATTAAAAAATTCAAAATTTTTAAAACCACTTTAATGATTAATTTTTAAATTTCTTTAAATTTTTTGCAACCACTTTGATGATAAATTTCTAATTTTTTATGATATAGTAATTAGCGTTATCCGGTTAGTGTTGAATATAAGTATTTAAAAAAAAAAATTTGAGTTGGTGCAAAAAACTTTAAGAAAATTTGAAATTACTCGTCAAATAGTTACAAAAAATGATAGCAAAAATTTTTTTATTCATCATTCTTCCTTTCTTTCTTTTTTTTCCTTAATTTTTAATTGTGTTCGCGCCATGTGGAGCAAATATTTATTCATTTATTTTTTATATTGGGGGTGTATTTGAAAATTGGAAAAAAATGGATGTATTTAGTAAAGAGTTGGATGCATTTAGTCCTAGCTTTTTTTAAGTTTCAATCGCATATTAAAATATCTTTTTTTTTTTTTTTTTTTTTTTTTAAAGTTATCTTCATTTCTAGCAGCGCTTGAATTGTGTTATCATACAAGTACGTAGGGTATACGTACCACTTCTTTGAAACGGAATTGGGATGGTAAATATCAAATATGGTCCTCAACCTTTGCAGTTTGTATCGATTTCGACCAACGGTCACAACACGCACACACAGACTGGCTCACCGGACTGGGGTTCAAATCGGAACTATCTTATCCTTAGCATACGGCGCCAAAACCAACACTACTATCAAGGATTTTACCTGTTGCAGAAATGGAGTTCTGCATTTCAGCAACAGCGCCAACTCTTCCCCAATTCAAGCTCTCTTCCTCTCTTCCACTTTCCAACAGTGATTATCTTCAATCTAATGGCAAACTATCGTTCACTCCTCTCAAGCAGTTATCAATTCCATATTCCCGCCAATCCTGTTCCCTGCAGAACCCGACCCACAGACTATACTCGACCGGGTTTGGTGCATCAGCGGCGGCTCCCGATACTGTCGATAGCACAACTGATAAGCTCCCTGCTGATATTCAAGTCACCGAAACCCCGGAGCCCAATTCTAGAGTGAGTTTTCTGTTTTTTCTGTACGGTTTCCCCTTTAGTGTTATTGCAACACTGCAATGATTGTCAAATAATTTGAATTCGTTACCTTGGAAGCTAATCGAGTTTAGAGTTAGTAATATTTGAAGGATATTATTAGATAGAGGACTGCATAAATTTTAGGGTGCGGCTAAACACACCCATCCCAATTTCTTTATACACCCATTCAATTTTTCTCTCAAAAATAACCCTAAACAAAATTATCATTTTACCCTTCCATTTCAAAAATTAAAATAGCATTACAAACCATTCCTCTGCCATTGACATTGTAAACCAGTTCACGTTGCTCCCGCTGCTGCACTTCGTGTCTTTCCTCACTTCGTCTCTTTCCTGACTTCATCTCTTTCCTCGCTTCTGGAGTTCTTCGCGCCATTATTGGGAGAACTATCGATCTGGAATGGATGGTATTTACAATGTAAGTGTTTAGTTATGAAATATATATAATATTGTATCTATTGCTCGCACGAACACAAAGCTACGAATGAATCAAGGAATGGTTCTCAAGAGGGCTTAGATGTAGTGTTCGCCTCAAGAGGCGACCACAGTGTTCGCCCCATGGGGCGAACACACACGCACGTGCTGTGTGGGGTGGGGGTGGGGGGAGGGGGTAGTGCTGTGTTGTGACTATGCTGCTATGCTGTATTGTGTTGTCTTTGGCTTTGCATTACTGTCTTTGCGCTTATTGTAAATTTTTGTTTAGGCAGGACTTTCTGTTTGCAGTGATCTGTGGGTATTGTTACAGTATTTATTCATTAAATTGTTATTTTTTAACAGGAATCAAATACGCGTTCTACTGAAGAAAGTATTATTGGTCCAAATAACGAATTGGTCATCGGTGCTAATAATGAAATGGCAATGGATTATACATCATTTTTTGCTGTGTATGATTCTTTTAATTCCCGTGATGAATTAGTTGATTGGGTACGTAATACGGGGAAAAAATTTGGAATGGTAATAGTTGTTAAGAGATCTGACAGTGGAGAGAGTGGAATGCGCCCTCGCGTATTACTTGCATGTGAACGAAATGGTAAATATCGTGGAAGTGGAAAGGGTACAGAATCTACGAAAATGAGTGCAACAAAGAAGTGTGAGTGTCCCTTTGCATTAAAAGGTAGACAAATATCAGTAAATGGTCAGTGGATATTACAGGTTATAAATGGTACACATAATCATCCGGGTGTACGATATTTTGAAGGTCATTCTTATGCTGGTCGGTTATCAGTAGATGAGGAGAAATTAGTGCTTGATATGTCAAAAACGGATGCTCGACCGAAGAATATATTACATACACTGAAAGAGAGATATCCCGATAACGCATCAACAATGAAGACAATCTACAATATACGACAGAAGCATAGAATAATCGATCATGGTGGTCAATCCCAATTGCAGTTTTTATTGGGAAAATTACAAGAACATGGATATTTGTTTTATGTACGGCGGTGTGAGAAATCTTGTCTGATGAAGGATCTATTTTTTGCCCATTCAGTGAACTTAAATTGTTTGCGTGCTTTTCCTAATGTATTATTGATGGATTGCACATACAAGACCAATCGATACAAGATGCCATTATTAGAAATAGTTGGCGTCACTTCCACAGATATGACATTTTCTATTGCATGTGCATATATGGAATACGAGCGGGAGGATAATTACGTATGGGTTTTGTCTCTCTTACAATCAATGTTCGATCAATCGGCCTCTTTTCCTACGGTGATAGTCATCGATCGAGACATCGCATTGATGAATGCAGATTGGCGTATTTTTCCGATTGCGAGACATTTTTATGTCGATGGCATATTAGTACAAATATAATGGCGAATACTAAGAAGCTATTTCGATCGAAAGAAATGTGGGATTGTTTTATATCCTCGTGGAATTTATTGGTATTATCTAAATCCATGGACTGCTTTTATTCATTGCTTGAAATTTCAGAAGATTATTCAAAGATATCCAGATCTTTGTTGAGTATGTAATGAAGCAAGGGATTAATCCGTATAAAGAAAGATTTGTAGCTTGTTGGACAAATGAAGTTACGCATTTTGGCAATAATACGACAAATAGGTATGGTCTTGTTTTTATTAATTGTCTTTTATAATAATTGTTTAACCTATTTGATATTCATGTTTTTAGGGTGGAAAGTGCACATGCAAAATCAAGAAACAACTTGGATCAAGTCGTAATTTGGAAATTTGGTGGAAAAAATTCACGCTTGTTTGAGACGTCGACATCGCTATTAAACAATCTTTTGAGAAGAGCATGCATGTAGTCCAACACACTCATAAAATATCCATGTTTAGATTTCTGGGTATGATTTCACCATTCGCCATGGACAAGATATTAGATGAAATGAATGAAGTAGAAAGGGTTGGAGTTGATCCTTTGATTTGCGGATGTGTATTGAGAAAGTCTTGTGGTTTGCCACTGTGCACACGAGCTTGCTAAGTGGAAAATGAGAAATTTGCCATCCCTTTAGATGAAATTGATAGTTTTTGGAGAAAATTAGATATGGAACCACGTGTTGGAGGTGTTGTTAGTGTCAAAGATGATATGCACTGCCTAAAGCATGCCTTTGTAGATTTTGCAAGTTTATTTTCAACGATGCATGAAAGCAGAGCGGTGTTCATGTTGAGGAGGTTGACTGAGATTACCAAGCCATCTACAACATCGTTGCTCGAACCTGTGGTGAAAACTAATACCCGCGGTCGACCGGCTAAAGGACGATCAAGAAACAGTAAGTCAACAAAGCGTGATCCAAGTGCCTTTGAATATATTGAATCCATTGAGGATAGTTGTTCTCCGCCATTATCGATCACGACGGGTAGGCAAAAACAAAAAGTACGATTCGGGGCCCTTTTTGTGAATTTTCTGTCATTTTTATATTCTTTATTGTGATATATTTTTATTTGGCAGGTTATCCGTCGCCCAGCACTGACCCGTTCTACCATTATGTATATCGATCAGTTCCCGTCGTTCATGCGTGAATATATCACTGGCACTGAGGATGTAGTGGCTGATGGGCACTGTGGTTTTCGTGCAGTTGCTGCACTTCTTGGCTTCGGAGAAAATGCATGGTATCGGGTTCGACATGACCTTCTTGACGAGCTTACTACTTTCAAAACATTATACGAAGATGTGTTCATCGAAAATGGAAGTGTGGATAAGCAAATGTATTTATTGAATTGTTTTGAGCCGTCGGTACATGTATCGTGACCGATGAGTTTACTGTGATACTTGCCTACCTGATAGCATCGAAATATAATATTGCCCTCATTTCTTTATCTGATAGCCTATGTGGTACGTTTCTCCCTCTACGGACCTCTGTTGATGGCCCTCCTAAATGTATCTGCATCGGCTTTGTAAATGGTAATCATTTCATTCAGGTACGTTTAATTCTATTCGGTATATTAAAATACCCTTATTTTTTTTCCCGGCTAAATAAATATTTTTAGGTTTTTATGCACGATGGACACCCGATGCCTCCTATTATGAACGGGTGGCATTCACATCGTCATGAGTGTGCAACAAGTTGGGCCCATCTATATGAAGAACAGATTGCACTGTATGATCGTATTGCCGGAAATAGTAGCCGAATTGGTAGCGTTGAGATGATTATATCTGATGAATGATGTGTATTCCTATCTAAAACTTAGTGCTATTTGTACAACATATTAAAACAAGAAACTTAGTATTCGATTGCATTGGACTAATCATGTATGTATCGTATTTTGATGACATATCGAAGCTTTGAATTACCATTTTCCCAAATTGAGTTCTTGTAATACATTACATATCACCTGTAATGCACTACACATATCTTACACATATACAGCTCATTGATTTCTACGCCCAAAACAATAATAGCTCATTTCGGGTCATAACACAATAGCCTATGTGGAGCTTTTAATTTAATTAATGTCCATTACACACCCTACGTAATACATGGAAATACCATTACACGCTTTATATATGTGATATATTACGTAATACATTGAAATACCATTACACGCTTTATATATGTGATATATTACAGTGCTATTACAGATTATGTGTAATGGATTATGCTGAAAGCATCTGAATATTAAAACAAGACATAACCACTAATTTCATTACTGGCGAGTTGTAACAGATACATTATGTCTCGAAAATCCAAAGTCATTACTTGTAAAAGATACATAATATCTCTAACTATAACATGCATTACTTCAACATATGGAAAATGCGACATACAACACATAGGTCATCGTCGGCGATGTCTATTTGGAGCCCCCCTTGATGATTCTCCCCTATGCTGCCGTCCCCGAGGCGGTCTAGTACGAGATTGTTCCTGATACTCTTCCAATGTCAATCCTTGCAGCGTGAGATAAGCATTCTGAACACCGTAGTAAAACATGCGTACTAAATTCGCATGAAGACTAATCCCACGCAGGAACAAATTCCTCGAGAATGTCAACAGCAGCTATATTTCGATCCCAAACATCGATGGTGTCTGCATTACTTCGACCAACCGGATTTGTGGATTGATACTCTGGATTTTGCACATAGCGATGAGAAATTGTCTTATACCACCATATAATTATCTACGATTCCCACAATGTGTCCTGCCTTATCACCACATCGACCACTAGATAAAACGTGACTATCCCACATCAAACATATGACCAAATAATTACTGCGGACTCGGCTCCTCTCACTACATTTGGATCAATGGGATCTTCTGAATTTTTTGTTTATATCCAAATTGTCTAAGTACCCGATCCGAATAATAAGGCTCCACAATATTTAAGGAGCTTATACACCCATAAAAAGTAGATGGAGGACGTGGAAATCGGAGTCCAGATCTAGGATACTGATCCCATATTACCTGAAAAAATTAAATATGATAAATTACTCTCACAGATTTACCCCAACACATAGATTTACCATAAATTTATAGAGAATCTATTAAACATATTGATCTCACCTCATTTGCATCCAACGCATCCAATCTCTCTCTATATGCTTGAAGGGTGTCTAGATTCTGAGGAAGGGGCCGTGTCTTATCCCACCTCATGGCAAGGGGATTACCTTCCTCGTCTTTGCATATCAAGCGGAGGCCTAAAGCGTGGAAAATGTTCATATATCCATGCACTGTAATAAGTTACAAAACATCCATTATAAGTCTCAATTAAACCGAAAAAATATCCATTATATGTCACAAATAAAGCGGAAAAA
Organism: Jasminum sambac; assembly: GCA_018223645.1. Taxonomy (NCBI): domain Eukaryota; kingdom Viridiplantae; phylum Streptophyta; class Magnoliopsida; order Lamiales; family Oleaceae; genus Jasminum; species Jasminum sambac. Next base: position 16,640,900 of record CP073642.1, read on the forward strand.
TTAAAATTAAATAATCATTTAACTAGGCCAAATATATACCTCCAATAAGGTCGAATACCCGGCCATCTGCATAACGTTGCACATGATGCTAGCCCTAATTGTCTATATAAGTGAGCTAGACCAAGACTCCCCAAGCAAACTGATGCACCTCATCAAGATTTTCTAAGAAATGCAGATACACAGGTGAGACCCGATCCCCGCTTTATCTGCGAATATTGTGCACCCCAACGTATACAATAGATAGGCTCGAGCTGCATATATACCACGATTATCATCGTGAGTATAACCCATAAAGGTAGAACGCGACCCACTGCAACTTTATTTTTTCACCCCTGGCACCTCTAAATGCATTGTTGGCCTCTTGAGTCGATACTCCCAATAATCTACTGAACCAAATCCATTCTGACAATGGCGGTGCCTTGTGAAAGCTCCAATACACGACCACCGACTTGTAAACCAAGAATGCATCGCACGTCATCTAGTGTAATTGTCATTTCCCCAAATGGCATGTGAAACGTATTAGTTTCCGGGTGCCATCTCTCAACAAATGCGGCAATCAAATTATTATCTGGTGCATGATATGATATATCACGTAACATATCAATTCGTGTATTTGCAAAAAGATTCATCCACTGCTGTTGGGTCTCACGATTCAAGTTCCATTTCAGTAATTTTTGGGTATGACATTTTATACTGAGCACGGGCCTTTCATTACCTAACCAAATTTGAGCTGCCACATGTGTCTTATATGTTGATAAAATATGTGGATCGATAGGACCTCCCGAGAATGATTCATCATCTTCATTTTGATTATTTTCAACATTTCCACATTCCGCTTCATCATTTCCAGCTTCACCCTCACCCTCGCCTTGTACTCCACCATCTTCTTGTTCATTTGGCATTTGAACATCATCTATATTCATATTTGAATTGTGATGTAACTCAATTTCTTCATTTTGTGGTATTTGTGACGGACTAGGTAATTGTGCTAATTCTTCCGGATTTTGGTGAGCCAAATATTCTTCTTGCCGACGTTTTCTATCAGAAGCAGTTGGTGGGCGACGAGAATAGGTCCGAACTATAATACAAAATAAAAACTTATTAATTACGTATGTATTAACATGTTACTGGCAAAGAAAAAAAACCCTTAACTAAAGCTATTCTCTTTGAAAACAACAAAAACGTGTTACTAAATGAGAGAGAAGAAGAAAAAAAGAAAAAAAAAAAAATTGTTCGTCACTGAAGGGACGGTCTAACGTTCGTCCCGATGGGAATAACGACCATAGTGGTATTCGTCCCCATGGGGACGACGCCCGCTTCTTCCCATGGGGACGAGCATTTGCCGATACCTCTACTTGAATAAAAACTTGAATAAAAACTCTAGCAATTCATACTATGGCAATTCATACTAAGATCTATTCAAATCAAATTAAATATATACATTTCTAAATTAAAATTACATACCAGTATGCGAAGCCATGATTTCTGTTGCTCGACTTCTACGAAAATTTGCTGTTGCTCCACTTTTGCTTCAATAGATAGAGGAAATATGAGAGAAAGAAGGAAAGAAGTAGAGTGAGAGAGTGTGAGAGGGAGATAGCCGATAGAGATGGGAGAATGGAGCTTGGGATAGAGACGTTATTTTTAGGGCAAAGGGTAATATTGGCATAGGCGGGTGTATAGAGCAATTGGGAAGACTTTATGGTGGGTGAACTTAGTAAGGTGGGTGCGTAAAGAAATTGGGATGGGTGTGTTTAGCCGCACCCTAAATTTTAATCAGTTCTTTTTGAAGTATCAAATGATTACAAAATGTTGTTAGAGTTATCAGAAAGATTGGATATCTCTTGAATTTCATATAGCTTTTGATGCCTAATTTGGAATTCTGATCTGCTGAGTGCACATCTCTTTTGAAATTCCAATGCTTTTGTTTCATTTTCATCATAGTCCAATATTTTTCTTTCCAAATGTCACAACTTGTTGAGACTGTCATCAATCAAGATAAGATAACCTTGAAATTTTCAATTTTGTGTCTTCTAAAATTGAGTTATAATCGTGTAATTTTCTATCTGTAGGTAAGATTGAGTGTTGAAGTTCCTGCTGAGGTATGTGATGATTGCTACCGAAGAGTCCTCAGAGAGTTCATGAAGAAGGCAAAGGTACTCAAAGCAAGCCGTTAATACTTTTCTATTTCCTAGGAAATTATCTTGTATGATCATTCAAACATTTAAATTTATCGTGTTCTGATAGATTTAGTCTTGGTTTTTCCAGAGTTGAAAACTCTAATGTTTGAGAACTGAGATGGAAACTGAGTCTTGTGAGCCTAGAATTTCCACTGATTTGGCATGGTCTTTCTAGTTTCCAAATGATGATTGTTATTTCTTAAATATTCATTGCTTTCATACTGCTGCAGAAATGATTCAAGTAATACCATTAATGAAACACATTTTGCTAGCTGTTCTAGTTTCACAATTCAACTTGTACCATTTGATATATGAAATATAAATTCATTGATAGCTTGCTGTTGTCTATATAGGTCCCCTCGGATTTCGTCACCTGGGAAGCATGTTCCAGAAAGTACTCTGATCAATTACTTGGAAAGGAATCTGTTCAGAAGGCGACAATTGAATCTATTTTGAAGAGAACTCTTCCACATGCCATGTCTACGTGATTGTGCCACTTCCCCTTTATGCTCTGTTGCAATTAGATTATTACATTGATGGTTCTTTTATTACTCTTGCTCAAACCAAACACCTTTAATGGATAGGTGAGCAAAAGAGCCATGCAAGATTCAGTTCAGCATATCAACCAAGTTTCCAGAGATGGAAAAGACTTACTCTTCTATGAAATCTTTGAGGTCTGTAAATATGCTTCAAGTTATAATACATCCTTTATTGTCAATAAGTTCCATGGGATTGTAATAAATTTGTGGTATTTACTTATGTGTATTTCAATGTACATCTCAATCATTTACGTTTTTAAGAAACTGAAGAAGTCTACATAGAGTATAGATGGGATCATAAGTATGTTTATCAGCTGTAGGTTCGTGTTAGATCCACTGACAATATTGTTATTATTATTCTTGGAGTTTACAATTTTGATGTCTTGAATTAGGTATGATGTCACCGTTGATGTGGCACCTGACATCAAATGGGTTCCTGAAAATGGATATCAAAATTTGAAGATCATTGTTGAGATTGACAAAGAAATAGATGCTCAGACTGCTGCTGAACAAGAATTAAGACGTCGTCTCAAGGCTCTTGGTTCACTAAGAATTGTAACAGACAGAGGACTTGAGGTAAAAAAGAATCATGCTTCAATTTCTCACTAGAAACTTCTTCCTAGATCTAGCTCAAACAAGTTTCTCCTTTCTTTTCTTTTCTCGACAGCATGGAGTCGCATAAAATGGCTCCAAATTTCCTTAAATTCAACTCAATTGGTTAAATGAACATTTCTCAGTGATTCTCATGGAAGTTATTTGAAATTTTTCAGGTAGGTGATGTGGCCGTTCTTGATATATCAGCAACAACGATCGAGCAAGACGAATCAACTGCTAAAAGAATACCATCTGCTGATAGTAAAGGTTTGCATATTAAAGCAGTTATTCTTTCAGAATTTGTGATTAAATCGCCGTGAATGTTCTTTGGAAGTGTACAAGATGACAAATACGGGGCAGCAAATGTGAATTCGCTCATAACTTAACCATTTGACCGAAGATTATTCTCCAAGTTCTTTATTTATTATTCAAAATCAATCTTCTTCACAATGAAACCCAACTCTTTAAAATACTAAGATAGATAACATGCTTGACCAGAATCCTCAGTTAGAGGGTCTCTTGTCATTTCAACTCATGATAATATGATAAATATGATCCGTAGTTGTGCAATTCCCTGTGCACTTCCAGATGATTTCATAATTTTCTATTACCTATCCCCTTCAACTACATAATTACCAAGATCTAGAGTTCTTGAAAAGCCGACTCTATTAAGATGTGTAGTTGAACTCCTATGTTTATCTATCTCTCTCTCTCTTTTTTTTTTTTTTTTTTAAAGTCAATTTGTGAGTATCCCTTAGTAATCATGATTATGGGATGCAGAATGATATCTTTTCATGATCTTTCACCTGAAAATGGTGAAAAGATAGGTGTCATGATGTTCTCAGTATCACTCATGTGACTAGTGGGAGCCGATTGAAATTTCCACAAGTTTGTCAAATTGGATTGAAGTACATTGAGCAACTTCTAATTTATGTCTTTTCCAGGGTTTCAGTTTGATACGGAAGATGGAGATAAAATCCTACCTGGCTTTCTGGACTCACTTACAGGAATAAAACGCGGTGAAACCAAGTCTTTTCCGTATGTATTTCCCAAAGCGTGGAAGCAAGAAGATCTTCGTGGTGTTCATGCTCAATTCACTGTAAGTTTGATCCACAACAAGATGTATCAAAGAAGTGAAAGGTTATATACTTTTTGTTATACACACAACACATGTAGACAAGCGTGTATTTCTTTTCTTTCAACACATGCAGTCATGCATATATTTCTTTTCTTTCAAAATTATTTTTCGCGTAATTTTGCCTTTTCAATAGTAAAATGTGACCGAGTTACACAAATAAATATATGCCTTTTTTGTTGACTGACTATTGAATTGAATATGCTTCTTGATGCTTCATTTTGTATAGGTTGAATGTAAGGAACTATTCTACAGAAACTTACCTCAACTGGATGACTCCATTGCTGAGAGGATTCTGTCTGGATGCACCACCATTGAACAGGTAAATTTTCAAACTTACATGGGTACATGACAAATAGCACACAATTATCATACTGACTTGCCTAAATGGCTAAATCGCAAGGATCTCAATGGAATTTTTCCATTCATGAAAATCTCTAGGTGAAGGAAATGTTGCTGCAGAAATTTCTCGAGGTGGAGCAAACGGCTAAAGAACAAGCAACAGACAATGCCATTCTAGATCAATTACAGAAAGTATACTTTTATTTCAAAATTTATTCCTCATTTGATGATTTTGCAGAGTATATCTCATGTGGTGTCATATGACATTTTCTTAGATGGTCGAGTTGATATTCCTCAATCCTTGTTTGAAGAACAAGCCAGGAGCTTTACGGAGCCCAGCTCTTGCAAATTCAGGTTAGCACCTGCAGAAACCATTTTATGCTTGGATTTTTAGTGACATGTTTGGGAAGACGGAAAAGCTAAAACGTTCCAAATTATCCAATCTCACCCAATACTGCTATGGAGAATTTTGTGGAAGTTCCTCTCTCACTGCAAGAAGAGATAAATGGTTATTAGAAGTACATGCTTGATGCAGGCAAATATGAAACTCAATGATCAACAATTGGCATCTCTATCAGCTCCAAAGGCAGTGAAGGAGTTCATGGAAAGCCAAAAGAAAATATAACAAGAATTATAAAGCAGAATTTAGCTGTTGGTGATATATACAAGCGTGAAAATTTGCAGGTATGCATAATTGAGAAAAATTTTATTTTGTTACCAAAGAAGGATACCCTTATACGAGTGGACTAAATATCTCATCCATTAGGAACTTAGATAATGTGCTTTCTGGTGACCAGATTTTAACAGATGAGCTGGTGAAGGAAGTTGAAAACTCGATTTCTGAATTCAAACGTCATAACCAAGAATACGATGAAGGGCGTGTGAAAGAACAGGTATATCATCTCCATCTATTCTTCAGTTTCCAATGCTTTATATTTCTATTTTCTTCAGTTCCATATCATATTTGTGTTGTTGGGTAGGTACAAGAGGTACTTGAGGGAGCAAAAGTGCTTGAATGGCTGAGAGATCGTGCAGATATACAGTACATAATGAAGTGAGCACGGAGACCAGAGTTCAACATGCTTCCATTCTTTTCAGCATAGAGACCGTGGGGCTGGATTTAACACTGCTGAGGAGAAATTTTGTGCAATGGAGCTCTATCAGATAAATGGCTTGGCGGTGAGATGATGACATTCTGAGAATGATGAAAAGTGGAGCAAACAAATTCTGATTAAAGGCAAGAGTTCTAAAGCTTTAAATTCAAGTTAGCATCACTTTAGGGAGGATAAAAATGTCGTTCGCTTTGATAGGACAATTATACAAGAAGTTTATCTTTGTCTCATTTTCAAACAACCTTAAAAATTATCCTAAACTAATTTGAAGATACAAAAGCCACCCTTGCGCTGTTTTTACAAATTATGTCCCATCCCTCATCTCCTTAGTCTGGTAAAGTTAGACCCTTCTAAGCATTCACCAGATTTCAAGGACTCATGACCTTCAAGTCAGCGCATGATGAATTGTTGAGTGATGACATTTTAGTCTCAATAGCTACCAAATTGCTGCTCATGGAACATCTGGCGGAGCTTTAAATAGAGTAGTTCTTGATCTTCAAAGCTGAGGTTTCTTACTATCTGCAATCGATAAGTTTCATTGGATCAATCGATTATGTGAGTTGTGTAGTGCATGGACATGATGCTGAGTTGAGTTACTGACCTGATCAAGTATCATCTCGACCGGGTTGGTCTGAGGGATGATAAATGACTGATGGTAAATGTAGGCAAATATGGCCATCACCATCTGTATGAAGATGAAAACCATTAGTTGTGGAGTAAATCTTCTACACATCTCAAGTAAATAATCGCCATTACAATGTACTGGCGATCCATTACGTCCGTGAAACCACCATGTCCAGGAATACAATAACCAAAATCCTGGAAAATTTATGGGTTAAAAAGGGTAGAGTTACTGACAGTAATTATTATAGAATGGCAAAGAAATCTGTTTTTCATACATCACATCATCTCCAACATCAACCATCACAAAACTATCACATCTGTTTACGTAAAGTAATCTGAACAAATCATCTATACAAACGACTTTCTTTTCATTGTGATATCCCACTTGAGACAAAGATGAGAATTCTCACCTTGATCTTGAAAGCTCTTTTGAAACCGCTAGCAAAAAATCCTCCAAAAGGTGCAATAATCGACGCAAATAAACCTAGGCATAGAGCGTGCCACTGGACCGGTAGCACAGATACTTCCTTCCATGGGAACTGGCAAAACTCGACAACAAACTTATTCAGTACAACCCTGTTAAGAATTTCGTTACACAATTTGAACGTACCCATTGAGGAAACCATTTCGGTAAAGGATAACTCTCTGGCTTGAACAACAGACCGGGATCACACTGAAGCCAACCAGTGGATAGATCCTGCAGTAAATTGCTAGGCAGTAATTTTCTATACCAGCGTCATTTTAGTTTTTACAAGTCACAGTTATAAGAAGAGATTTTTACCTTTCTTGGGCATGTCAACTATTGAAAATGACTAAGAAAGTCGCAAAGTCGCATATAGTAAACGATATTCATTACTTTTAACGAATTAATAGACACAATTGTAATAATCACTCCCAATCTAGGGCAAGTTGCTTGTATTAGATCTTGTTCAAATAGTTGATGTGGCATAATCTAGACTTGCCATTTCAACTATTTCCCAACTTGCAACATTGTCCGCATTGCACATCAATCGCTTGCACAAGATTTGTCGATTGGGAGTAACGAATAATATGTTTACCGTAAATGCAGACACTATGGTAGCGACATAAGCTCCAATAAACCCCTCCCATGTCTTCTTTGGGGATAGCTTGATTAACGGCGTTTTCCCAAAGAAGAAACCTAAAAGTATGCAAACGAACATCATTGACGACTATGAGGGATGCGGAAGAAGAAACCTACTGAGTAAGATGCATTGAAAGAAACTCTTAAACGAATTGAATTACGATATGACTACTAAAATGCAGGTGAATATTACCGTAATATTCCTTCGAAAATATTAGCAACAAAGTGAAAGACGATCGTATGAAGACGACAATAAGAATCATATGCGTCCATGCATACCGACCAAATTGATACTTGTACATCTTCTTCTTCAAACTAAGAATGAACCACATCATTCTGCGATAAGTACAAGCTGAATTTCATATCTCAAAACTTAGTAAACCAAAAATTCATGAACAAAAATTAACCAACCTCGCGATGTATGCAAAATAACAGATGACCATGTGATACTTGATAAGGCCGCTCACAAGCTTATAGAAAAATTTATCTGACGTCCACAGTATTAACAAGTCGTTGGCTAAGAATGCGGCCGTATACATAGAGCATTGCCGTAAGAAAAAATGCCCGAGATGCAATTACGTAAATAAGTAGATGAAAATCAGTGTTGTACAAAAAAGCAATTAATAATTAGCTTTTCTTTTCTTACCGATTGATTAACTTAAATCCTGGAAGACGCTTATCTTCGTGAGCTCTTCTAAGCAGATGAAAGCGACTCGATGCCATGAATATTTGGATGACTACTACCATTGCACAAATATAAAGATGGCCTAAGTAAAAATAAGTACGACACTCCCAAGCATCCACAACGATGAATATGTGCGAATGCGCATAGATCTCAGATTTGTTTTCATCGTTAACCAATAGGCGACTTCCTTCTAATTTGCTTACATCAGAACAACCTGGTATCAAATAGGAGAACATAGCCGTGTTTTCTAAGTAAAATCGACTCATGGAGCTCCAAGAACACCATTCAATTCACATGCAAAGTGATGTTAAAGAATAATATTGTTTATCAACAATAGTGATATAATTAATAATGCGAAATTGGCAATTGCTCTACAAGTAATAGTTCATCAGTGCTATTTATAAATAGCAATACTCATTTTTAAAAAATGGAGATGAGTAACTGCGGAAAGGAAATCGACTCATAGAGCTCCAAGAACACCATTCAATTCACATGCAAAGTGATGTTAAAGAATAATATTGTTTATCAACAATAGTGATATAATTAATAATGCGAAATTGGCAATTGCTCTATAAGTAATAATTCATCAGTACTATTTATAAATAGCAATACTCATTTTTAAAAAATGGAGATGAGTAGCTGCGGAAAGGAAATTGACTCATAGAGCTCCAAGAACACCATTCAATTCACATGTAAAGTGATTTTAAAGAATAATATTGTTTATCAACAATAGTGATATAATTAATGAAAGTTTATAGTTGTCTAAGTTATCTGATTTAAGTGATCAGATACGTCTGTGTTATGTCCCGTTACTCAGATTCGACTCGTAACAGTTTACTGTTTAATGTAAGATGCGTCTGTAAATCGGCGTATCCTAGATGCGTCTACGTATGCCAGATGCATCTGGATCGCAATTGCGGAAATAACAGAATGCAGAAAAATAAACAGGAAAAACACAGGAATTTTAACGTGCAAACCCAAACGGGAAAAAACCACGTGCTCGTCGCCTACGAGCAAAACCTACCAACCACGTCCAATCAGTTTAAAACTTTACAAAGGAAATCAAAGGTAATAATTACGAATAATTAATTGCAACATCTAAGAAATAAATGAAAGAACTCCCTGTTCGATCTTCCTTAGCGTGTAATGCGAGCAGACATCCCGTCTCTCTTCAGTGATTCCTTGTAACCGCGTTCCCGCAACGAATCTACACCTCCCGTGTTGATCTCTTCAAGTTGTGGGCAGATCTATTGGTTGGAGGACTCCCTCCCGGAGATTTGAACCAAGATCTTCAACAATCAAGGTTGGTGTGCATGAATTTGATCAATGGGAGATTGAGAAATTCATACACGGGGTAGGGAGAAGGACACGTTTCTCTAGGTTGATGGGGGACGAAATTAATGCTCCAAACGCCAATCAGAAATGTTCCTTCAATTGTTGGTGTTTTAATACAACTTGTCTTACTTGTTGGCCAAGTCTCCAAGTTACCATAAACCACCAAATCCTACAAGGAATAAGATTACCATTAATTGTAGGATAAATCAAATAAGGTAATAATCAAATATGGAAAAAAGATCTTACCTTATCATGTATCAATATAATATGGAAAGTATCTTACCAAATCATATGATACGTCGAGCGTGGACACGAAGCCATCCTAGACGTGTGCTAGGGTTAGGTGTCCCACTTGGACTCTCACTTATTTAATTAAAATAAGGAATTATCACATGTGCTAATTTAAACCAAGATAAACTAAAAATACAATGTGATAATAAGTCCATAAAAATCCACAATAATTAAATTAATTAAACACATAATTTAACTAACTTAATTATTAATGTGGAAAAATAAAAATGCCAATTACTAACTTAATTTTCTATACTAAAATAAAGCTAACAATCTCCCCTTTGGCTTTTTCTATTTTTCCAAAACAAATCTCAATCTTTTGCAAAACAAAGATGGTTGAAGTTGTAAAAATTTACCCATAAAGAGCTCCCCTCAAGCAATGAGTAAAGACAATTAAATGACAAATGGAATCATGCAAAAAGTGCACATGAAAGATCACATAACTAAGACGGATCCACCTAGATGTCATAAACACTTCAACAAGCAAAAGAGAGAAAGAGTTAGTTCAACTCCCTCAAAAGGAAGATATGCTACTCCCCCTCAAAAAGAAAGATATGCTACTCCCCCTTTTTGGAACAAATAGAGGAGCCAATGGAACTAACTGCTAATAACGTCTTGTAACCTGCCAGGGAAAGTCATCAACCACAATCAAATGTCAAAAGATCATGGGAAATAGGCAATATTTAGTTACAGACCAAAAGGAAGAAAAAAAGTCATAACATGAGCCAAAAGTAAAATTTGAGCAAGCAATTTGGATGGATCTGGAGGAGAAGTCACGGCCCAAATGTGTCTCGGGTCTTCGGTGTCTTCTTGGGGGCTCCAGATGGATCTGCAGATGACTTTCGTTTCTTCAAAGTCTTATGAATCTCACTAGTAGTGTAGTGAGCCATCAACAATGCAATCTTTTCATTTTGGGACTTCACAACCTCAGTCAACTCCGTAACTCGAGCCTCAAGGCGAGCAATCCTCTCATCAGATGTAACTGGAGGTGGCGGAGGACCGGATCTGTTGGAGGGGCATGCTTCTCAAGGATCAACTTCTTTGCCTTAACATATCCATAGGTCTCGGGAGTGGTCCAAATATCCTCCGGACGAGTCATAACGCCCTTTTCAAGAAGATAAGATCGATGAAATAATCCATGGATGGCAAAGATGACTTCTAGTACTCTTACGGGGTCCACTACCCGTCACTTTCTCCATAATATTGGCCCAAATATGACCGGCCACATCAATATTCTGTCTAGTGCCAAGCAAGTAAGGTACCAAAGCATGCACTCTAGTCAAGCTAGTAGCATGAACCAACTGATCCACATTTTTCTTCACAAAGCGAAGCCAAATCTTATATTTTGGCGTGAAGAGAGAAGCTGCAAATTTTCCTTTCACGAACTTACCAGCACCATTTGTCAATTCTTGTGCAATGGTGTTCTCTGTGGCCTCAGAGGAATCAACATCATCAACACAATTGGGTTTCAAACCCAACCAACTCCTCAAGTCATCGGTAGAAGCGAATCAATGCGCCTCTCACATACAATTTCCCAGAAAAGATGCATGTCTTACTTTGGTAATCAACAGGGATATTAGCATAAAATTCCCTAACCAAAGTCTCATTAACCTTTCCTTCACATGCAAACAAGCGCTCTAACCCGAAGTGAGCAACAATAGAATCAACGTCAATCACATCATAGTGTCTAAACTGATGAATAGGAATACGGTGCTCAGAATGAAATGACCGTGGCAACCATAAATGCTGAAAGTCACTATAAGCACCAGATGACCAGAAACGATGACAAAGAGGGACGAAAGTACCTCGAGCAGCCTGTAGGCTATCCCGAATGAAGGTGGAAGGATCTCCAATCGTGGGGTCAGGAAGAGTAGAGATATCAACATCATGTAGGGACTTTGTGGTCTTGAGAGAATCCCCAATCTTTCTCTTTCCCTTTCGAGCAGCTTCAAGTTCAGCGACAAGCTCATCACCACTGATCTCTTCAGACTCACTTTCGTCATCCACATTCTTTTCATCTTCAAAGTCAGAACCAGATTTACCAACGTGCGGATGCATCCAGGTGAGCATCAACCGCTCAGATTCATCGAGTCATCTTCATCGGTTGTCCTTCAATCTCAATATCATCACGGTACCTTTGTCTACTGGAATATCCAAATCAATATTGTCAACAACATGAAAGTCGGAGCCACAATCTTTAATCACATTGTCGACCATACAATCAACCTCCACATTCTTCTCTAAACTAGAAGAATTCAAGTTCTCCCCCTCAATATAATCATCATCAATCTCCTCAATAATCACCTTAGAAGGTGTTACACAATGTGATACATTAGCATTAGAGGAAGTACCAATACCATCAATACTAGTGGAAACATTACCAACACTAGTTTTTCCCAAATCAACAAGTAAATTAGATACTTCATCCACACCAAATAATCTAGATGCAAACTCAACAATATCTACATGATTTCCCAAAGTTTCAAGCAAGTTTCTTCCAAAATCTTTAGAGATGTAGAGAGTTTTGGAGACATTACCAATTGAAGAAATTGGAATACCCAAGTGTGATGGGGTGATAGCATCAACCGGAGGAGACGAGAGGAGGCGGGAGCCGATGGTGGAGACGGCGGCGGTGGCGGTGGCCGCCGGTGGCGCGGCCGAGTGAGTCGCGTGGCTCGCGGCTTTAGGAGCGGCTTGGGCGCCGTGGCAGAGTGGGCGGCTATGGTGGCTTGACCCGGTGGTGGTGGAGCTCCGGTGGTGATGTCCAAACTTGGTGGAGAAAGAGGTGGAGAAGAAGAACTTTGATCTTTCAATTTCCTTGGTGAAGATCTCAAATTCTTCCCTAGATTTGGTCTCTTGGATATGGATTTCTTCTTTCCCATGTCAATTTCAAGTGGGTGTTTGTGATTTGAGAGTTGAGAGGTGAAGGTTATGGAGATTTTAGAGGTTGAAGATGATGAATAGTGAGAGAGAGAGATGTATCGTGTTTTAGTGTGTGTTTGTGTGTGTTTTTGTGTTTTGTGCGTGTATATAGAGAAAGAAGTGGGTCTTGACCAAATATGACTCAATTACCAAGAATCACTCACCTTTTAGAATTCCATGCAGATGAAAATTTCAGATCTGCTCAAATAGGGAATCCATGTACGCGCCAAATTCTGTTTCCATTTGAATTGCAGTTGGTTAGTTGGGAAAAATTAAAGAATTAAGGAAACAAAAAGTTACCAAAATTGGGCCCACAACTAATCGACTTTTCTGCAAGACACGCGCACATAAGCCCACTGTATACTGCTTTTAAACATAAATTCACGAAAATTAAAAACCGAATTTTAGAGCTAGATGCATCTAGTACCTCCAGATTCATCTGATCTTGCCGCTTCAACGCCGATGCATGCATCCGGGCGTGTACTGATCCACCACGCATAAATACAAGTCAATTACGGTGTGTGTGTGAATCAAACAATCGCTGGTCAATCATACATCACCGTCAAATACCTTATGGTTGCACTGACTTATTGGCTTTTCACTGGAGCGCACTAGCAGACCGTTCAAAGTCTGTAAAGGTGCGAATTCTCAAGTCCGGCTTTGCCGACTTTTTCAACAGAATGGCATTGTCTTTTGGAGGTGGAAATAGCTACGCTCAATCCCCAGAAGTCATCTTTTTAACTTCTCCCCCTTTTTCTTTCAATTTGAGCTTATTTTCTTATTTTTTTATTTGAAAGAGGGGTATGGACTTGGCTTGGATTGGCAGCCTTCTTTTCCACTGACCCTGCCATTGGACAATTGAATCGCGTGCAATGCTAAAAGCAAGATTTTGAACATAGGTCTACACTCAGATATAGAGCCTCAATCAGAAACAAAACCTTATAGCATTGACGGTAGTGACTTATTCCATTGGATTGTCCGACTGTAGTGCTGGCAGATTAGTCTAGGGGCATGTTGACTGTAGTACGCCAGATACATCTGCCTCAATGTCAGTTTCCAGCACCCAAATTCATCCTGCAGTATCCAGACAGTCTACAATTAGTAATACCCACATGAATAGGAAAAACTATCTAAGTGCATGTATAAAACTTTAAAACAAACGGAAAATAAAACAAATGATGTAAATCTTTTTGTTATTTTCTCCCCTTTTTATTTATTTTTTTTTGTTCAACAAAATGCATGGCTTATTCAGGTGGTGGGGAAACCCCGATTTGTTTCCTAAGGTTTTCAAATTTAGCGATGTCGAGGCCTTAGTGAACAAATCACGCAAGTTGTAGATCATGCAGTATGTGCTCCAGTTGATAATCTTTTGTTCCACCAATTCCCCGATGAAGTGGTGTCGATATCGATGTGCTTTGTTCTGGAGTGTTGAACCGGGTTTTTCAAATGTTGATAGCCGGTGTTGTCACAAAATATAGTGGCTTGATCGACCGAGATCCCGTAGTCGTCTAACATCTGTTTCATCCAAAGGAGTTGAGTGCAGCAACTCCCAGCAGCTATATATTCTGCTTCGGCTGTGGATAGGGATACGTGATAAGTGCTAGAAAAGCACTTAAATAATTCTTCTATTTTATGTATTTGTGTGTTTTGTTAGTGTTATATGTTCCGTTTTATGTGTTTTTCCTTTATTGTGGTGTTTAGGGTCACAAAGAATCAAAAGGAGTCAAAATGGATGAAAATCGAATGAAAACGGAAATTCGGGACTAAAAAGGCAAGCGAATCAAAGATGGAGGACCTCCGATGTAATTTTATGAAAAGTTGTTTTTACAATTTTTCTTATGCTAAAGTCGAAGAACATCAAAAGAGGATTCCTACACTCTTTTCGGATCGCAAATCGGAGTTTCCTAGTGAAAGTTATGGCCGTTTGAAGAAAAAGGACTAAACGCGTCAAAGCCAAAACTGTTGGGGACCAAAGTGCAACTTTTCAAAAGTCGGGGGACCAAAGTGAAACCTTTCAAAACGTTGGAGGACCAAAATGCAATTTCTCAAGGACCAAAATGAACAACATTCAACAGTTGAGGGACTTGGTGTGCAATTTATTGGTGACTCGGGTGACTCGAGTCACCGCCTCATGTGATCGAGTCAGCGCCGCAAGTGACTCGAGTCACGCCCGAGCATCCTCGATCAGCGCCGCAAGTGACTCGAGTCACCGCCGCAAGTGATCGAGTCACGCCGCAACCGTCCCTGGTCTCTCCGTTCACCGCTGACTAGCAGAATCGCGCGTGACTCGAGTCGTCACATGACTCGAGTCACGCCCGACACCGCAGATTTTGACCAATGGACTCCACCTACCATAAAACGTGTTTTTGGTATTTTCTTGACTTCTTAGAGATAAAACAACTGAGCACACCACAATAGACTCATGAAGGAAGACTTTTATGATTTTTTAATATTTTTTGGTGTAATATTTTGCCTATAAATGAGGCATTTCCAAGCTTGAATCACACAACTTGTAGAGAGAATTAGCTTGTGATTCTCTCTAACTTTCTCCTAAATAAAATTCTCTTCATAATTAGTTCTTAGTTCTAGCTTGAAAGCTCTTAGTTTCTCATATTCCGGCGGAAGAAAAAAACCTAAATTTAGGTTCGATTAATCAATCGACGATTCTTCTACGAGAATATGATTAGCGGGCATTTCTTCGCTAGTTTCTCTCTTTCTTTTATTTTTTCTTGTTTGAGAAGTCTAATTTCTCATATATTGTGGAGGTAATACAAGGCGAACACTCGCTAAAAAGTATTTAACCCATATATATGAGTGATTAAACTTCTCTATTTATTTCTTAGCATTTATTTTCTTGATTTCTATAGTTTTTATATATTACTTGAGATAGTGAAGTATAATCTATCATATAGCAAAGGTGATACCCGCTAATATGAGTAGTTAGACTTCTCTATCTAGTTCGAGGGGAAGTTGTGTTCAATTATCATGTTGTTATCTTTTCTAACTCTTTGCTAACGCTTTATCTATTCCTCTACTTCAATTTGTTGATTTGTTATGCTTTTAAACCCGTTTTGAATTTATGTGATTATTGCATTCACTTTGGCCAATTGAATCAATTAATCTTTAAGTTCAAGTTATGTGCTAAGATTGGAACTTTTGATCCGTAATTGTCACTAGATTCCAATCCACAGTAGGAAACGAATGTCGTGCATATTTGTTAATAAATCAACTTAGATGTATTAATTCAAGTTTGTGAAATTGATCATCTAATTCAACTCATTCTTCTTGTTCATTTCACACTAGCATTGCATTAAATCCTAAGAACTTGTTTAGGATTATCCAATAGCTAGATGTTAAGTTAAAGAACTCACTTTAATTTAATACACTTAAGGAAGAATTCGTTAATCAGAGCTTCTTGGTTAATTGAGAGTTGATAAATTGAAGAAGGGATAGTACACGTTGCATGGGAAAGATAAACACAAGATGTTGACACAACCGAACCCGAGAACTAGATATATCTTCAATTGTTGCATTTTCATCTCTTTTATTTTGTCATTTTATTTTCAAATTTCATCCAACTTCACAAAACCCCCATTTCTAGATTAATTGATAAGAACAACTAGATTAAACACCGTTCCTCTTGGGTTCGACCCTTACTTACCACTTCTACATTAATTTGTAGTTTTGAAACCGAGTAAGGAAATAAAATTAAACTTTGGCGCGCCGCGACAAGCCAACTAATTAAACATGCATCACATCCACAATTCAAGAAAATTTGATATAACCAATAGTTGTTTACGCATCAAGTTTTGCTTTTTAACCCGTCTATTTTCACCTTTTTCTGATTCAAACAAAAACCAAAAAAAAAAATTTAAATTTCCATAAAGAAAGGAAATCAGACTGATATTTTGGCCTTCAAACATGCACATATGTTTCTGCCTTGAAACCCACAATTTCAGGCCTTGGAGTCAATCTCACCTTTAATTCAACATTAATTTTGTAGTCCTAACTTTCCACCTTTTTCAATTTCATATAATTAATTAAAAAAATAATAATAATAATTTTTTTTTAAAAACGAAATTCACAATTTCCTGACACATTTCCAAAGGGTACTTTCAATAACAAGAACAAATTTTACTAAATAATAATATATCTCTATCTACACATATATGGACACATGCTATCTCTCTCTATATATGCATTCTCTGACTTTCTTTTTCCAAACCAAGTTAACCCACATTCTTCATATATTTATTACAAACTTGTAGACAACAAAGGTATTATTTTCATACATTTTATGCATATCTGGAACATTTATGACAATTTGAATTCTTTCTCTGTTGTAATACTAACAACACTTTCCAGGTCATGGAGTCACACACTATATCAGAAATCAATAAACATACACCACACTGGACTGCTAAAATCATTGTCGCAGAAAAATGCTTAAGAAAGATCAGTCAAAATGCTGTACCGTATCAACCAATGCTCTTTATGGATGTGGAGGTATCATTTTCAATCCTTTTAACTACTCCAATTCATTAATTTGCAGATTTTAAAACTAGCCAACATTACTGACCATATTCAAAAAAAGCAGGGCCACATTCTCAGCCTAATTCAACTTATGTTGGATTATTTTTCCATGTTTTCCTTTATTAATTGTTCTGTTCTCTTCCTCATTTTAAACCTACGAACAACCTATGACCATACATCTCATAATCATTTCTTGCATATCTTGTATTTCTCTAAATGCATTTTTTTTACCATATAATTCTCCTTCATAAAACAGCCCTTATAAATGCCAATACAGGGTAACACCATTCACAAGAACCATTTATGAACGACACATTACACCACTCGCCAATACATTGAAGCAAGGACAGACTTACCTTGTTTCAAATGCCAATGTCACAGATGCGCCAGTTCGATATCACAAACATCCAAGTGAATTACAATGGTCGCTTACTGGTGCATGCAACATTATTGAGATAGAAGAAGATCATCTTGATCTTGTCTTTTCAAGGATCACACTCAATCCATTTTCTGGACCACAATCACTGAAAAACCATGAAATTGCAACAAGTAAGTTTAAACTTCCACTTATTTACCAATAATTTCAAACATTCCAACTTACTTGCTAATCCAAAGTTATGCTTTATTCAATTCAGCCACAATAGGATTCGCAATCGTTGCGCACCCAATCCGACCAGGACCATCAAAAACAGGACAAGACTACATGATCCGTGACGTCATGATAATGAACAAAAGGTTATTCACAATTACGAACAATTCACTACATTCCTTTCAATTTATACCAGTTCTTTATATTGTTTAAGGACCAATTATCTCTATTACTGCTATTTGCATCTCTATGTCTGTGTTTCCTGTTGAAAATGCACTGCTGCCACTTATTTCCTTCTTTTTCAGCATTCAACTGCTGCTTTTTCACTTGCATCTGTGTCTTTTTTCCTACTTCTTTCACAAAAGTGAAAGCCATGTTTCAACATTACTAATCAATTTTATTATATGAACACACAAAACTTATGTTAAAAGTGCCACAATTTCATAATTTTTTCGCTGAGATATAAGTGAATTTTGTGGCCTGTATAAAGTCAAATGTCATGAACTCAACTAGGATATATCAGTTTCTAGAAGTTGAAGTCAATTGACACGTCTTGAAAGATTGAGTAGACACCAATTTGAAAGTGCCTTAATGCTCTCCAATAGGAGTGGGCATTTAAACCGCAAACCGCCAACCGCCAACCCAAACCAACCCAAACCCACCCGAGTCGGTTTGGGTCGGTTGAGTTGGTCAATCGATTCGGGTTGGAAAAAACCAACCCGAAAACCAATCGGTATGTAAAAAAAAACCGAAAAAAAACAATGAAAACCGACCAAACCAACCCGAACCGACTCGGGTTGGTTCGGTTTCATTTTTAAATGTTCATATCAATTCAGGTTTCATTTTTTCAGATTATTCAAACGTATCATGCTCTTATTCCCCATGTTCTGCCTATTGCTAGCCTATTAATAATTTTAGGATACATTACAGGCCATGAACCCCACAGATCACATCCGTCTAGACATCACAAAGGACCATCTGTTTCTATATCAAAGGTCATGCAACTCGCCAATCTTTCTTACATGCACCAAAGAAGTTTGAAATTGTGGCACTTTGGATGAATACGACCCAGAAAAGCATACCAACATCCTGTGAAAATCATTGCGATGAATTGCACACCCCACATGCATCGAGTGACCCACTTGCCACAACCAACCTTCTTGAACCATCTCCACCCACAAAAAGGAACCTGTTTGAAGATAACACCTCATGTGCAACCAAGAAAAAGTCTAGTCCAAGATGGATGATACTTCCAACTCATATCTTTTGTCTTACAAAAATATGGACTCTTTTTGTAACAGAGTGAATGGACAAAGATTTCCTATTTGGCTTTTGTTTAGGGAAATCTTTGTAAAATAGCTATGTTCCATTCGATCATGTAGGAGTTGAGGTCCAATACTCTTTCTCGGCTTGTAAATAAATAAATGGCACATCACTAGGTTGCCACTTTCCTACTAACTGTGTTTGATATTAATAGTGGTATTTATATGCCACCTCTTTTTAGCTTTACACTCACATATTCAACTTTAGGTAGGCTGCATCACGTTTCTCCAATGTCTTTATATGATATGTTATTAAAAATCAACATGTTACACAACCGCCTAGCATTCTAGATCTAAATATAAACTTTCATCACGCTAGCTCACCCACATTGGACCTAATGTGCGTATACGCTATGACCAACCCTAGTCTATATATATATATATATATATATATATATATATATATATATATATATATATATATATATGGAGAAAAAGAAAGACTATTTACATGGGCCACAAAAACACAAATTATTTCAAAATTTACTTTCAATACTAAATTATTTGAAAAAAACTTATTAACAATCTAATTAATATTTTTTGTAAATTATGTGTTTAATAAATAATTAACTATGGACTCAATCAGCGATTGAAACCATGCGACCTGATATATTTTTTTGAGATTTTGGCGCAAATAGTCCTAAAAAACTAGTCATGTTGCAGATTTAGTCCCAAATAATAAAAGGTAGCGCAAATGGTCCTAAAAAAAAACTTTGGTGCGCAAATGGTCCAAATGGACCATTTCGCTACCCCTAAATCAATTTTGCTATTTTGTCCTTTTGTGCAGGGATATTTTGGTCAAAAATATTAGAAAAAATTACACAAATGGTCCTCATCTTTGTGGGTTATTAAAATCAGGTCCTAAAGTTTTTAATTTTGTTGCATTAGTCCAAATTTTAATTAAATTATATAATTTTATATTTTACCTTTTTAAGTAGATCTGCAATTTGGTCATAAAATAATTTTATCGAATCAATTTGACACTAATTAGATAATTTTATCGAAAATCTTCAACGTAATAACATTTATTTATGTTTTCTTTTGTGTTAGATATGCGTATATTTTGATTTTAATCAATCGTTAACAGTAAATATAATTATTGTATCTTCTTAAAATTTTAGTATCGTATACTCGTAAAAATAAAAATATAACGAATATAAAAATAAAATAAAATACATCGTGCACATTTTGATTTGAAAAGCAGATATAAATGAATTGTTGTACTAAATAAATTTTATTAGAAATATATCTATGTAAGAAAAATATATCGATACAAACAATTAATTAAATCAAATAAAAATAAAAATAAAAAATCCCAAAACCACCACCCACTCCCACCCCAACCCCCACCCCATCCCAAACCACCACCACCATCGGTGGTGGTGGTAATGGTGCCACCACCGCTGGTGGTGGCTTCGCCAGCGCCACCACCAACAGACTGTGGTCACCACCAGATCTGGTGACCACCAGATCGGCTGGTGGCGAAATGCCACCACGGCCACCGGTGGTACCGCCGCACACCGATTCGTGGTCACCACCAGATCTGGTGGTGTCCACGATCCGTTGGTGGTGGCGCCACCACCAACCGATGGTGGTGGGGGTTGGGGATGGGGGTGGTGGGGTGGGTGGGTGGTGGTTTTGGGATTTTTTATTTTTTTTATTTTTTATTTGATTTAATTAATTGTTTGTATCCAGTATATTTTTCTTACATAGATATATTTCTAATAAAATTTTATTTAGGTACAACAATTCATTTATATCTGTTTTTCGAAATCAAAATGTGCACGTATGTATTTTATTTTATTTTTTATATTCGTTATATTTTTATTTTTACAGTAGTATACGTATACTAAAATTTTAAGAAGATACAATAATTATATTTACTGTTAACGATTGATTAAAATCAAAATATACGCATATCTAACACAAAAGAAAACATAAATAAATGTTATTACGTTGAAGATTTTCGATAAAATTATCTAATTAGTGTCAAATTGATTCGATAAAATTATTTATGACCAAATTGCATCTACTTTAAAAGGTAAAATATAAAATTATATAATTTAATTAAAATTTGGACTAATGCAAAAATTAAAAACTTTAGGACTGATTTTAATAACCCACAAAGATGAGGACCATTTGTGTAATTTTTCTAATATTTTTGACCAAAATATCCTCGCACAAAAGGACAAATAGCAAAATCGATTTTGAAAAGGTAAGAAAATGGTCCATTTGGACCATTTGCGCACCAAAGTTTTTTTTTAGGACCATTTGCGCTACCTTTTATTATTTGGGACTAAATCTGCAACATGACTAGTTTTTTAGGACTATTTGCGCCAAAATCCCTATTTTTTTTATTGGCTCTCGATTATGTTATTTATTGAGGATTATATCTCCTAAATATTTAGAATCCCAATTATTTTAAATTATTTATTTTATACCAATCTATATCAGTTTATATTTTATTTAATTTTTAAAAATAATTAATTCAGTCTTCTATTTTAATGATTAATCACATATATTTTAATTTATTTGTTAGATACTATAATTTGTCGTATGAGCGATTGAAATTTGAAAACCACGTTATCGATTGGGTCAAAAAGAAGTTTGAAAAATGATGAGAGAAGAACTGTTTTTCTTATATTTTCTTCTCCGTCTCTCCCTTTTTTTTGGGTTTAAACTGAGGCCGAAATGTTCAAGCGACAAATTATAAAGCTACATATTAGTTTTTGCAACACTTTTCTTTTATTATTTTCTCAATTTCTCAATGAGTATAATAATTTTTTTGATTTGCATTCGGAATATCATCCAAACATTTTGGGATAACATCAAAATGTCATAAGATCGACTACTTGAAATGGTTATAACCTCCACGCTTTGGACAAAATTACCTCCACGCTTTGGACAAAATTTCTCGTTCCTCTAATCCGTTGAAAGAATATTTTTTGTCCAACTTATAATACAATTTGAAACTCGATGTTTCAAAAATTTTATTCATGTAATAGATATAAAATTCCATCACGGTTCTCTAATCATATTCATATGAAATAGATTCTAGGGATCTGAATTCTTTCACCCAATAGAAAGAAATGAGTACATGTTATAGAGATAGACTTTTCTAAACCCCCGCCACCTTCCCCACACGCATATTTGACATATAATAATCCAATTAAATGATTACGATGGGATGTCAACATTAATAAGAATTTTCTAGTAGGACGCGGAGGGGGGATTGACGTCCCACCCTACTGCAATGCTTCCATCGTGCTTGCTTGATTTCGATTAAATGAAGATTGGTCGAGACAAGGACAATCAAGCTTGTTCAGCAACAAAGGAACGGATGCTAAGGTCCGTAAAGTGAAGCACCTAGGAAATGACATTCAACCGTTTTGCCAATTTTGTGAGGTCCATATCTAATTTGTTTAAATCAAACTACCCAAGCAAGTAACCAATGGATTCCATCCTTCGGTCATTTCGCACCAATTAAAATCTCACACACACATTAAGCCAATAAATAGATCGAACCAATACAAACACTCTCCTAGTAAAATCAAACTAAAATTTCCACGAATTCACTACCCTTCACGCAAATTAGATCAATCTCCAACAAAGAAGATTTTCTGTGGAAGATGCCTTTTAGAAGAAAACCATAAAGCTCTAATTGGGGAATTTTGTCCCATCATCATCGCCGATGTGCATTTATGTGCATTTAATGTGCATCTAAAACTGTAGTGAAGGAAGTTGTGAAAGGTTTTAATGGTCACAAGCACTGGTCTTCTGCTTGAGAAGGAATGTCCAAGCGGCTCTCATGTTATCATCAACAATAGTGAGAACACTGTTAAAAGAGACATTTCCTTAACGCCCCACATAGCTAAGCGCAATGCATCAAAGGCATGCTCAAGATGAATAAAACTCCTAGGAAAAGAAAATCGTTGTTGCTTGTAGTACACACACGTATCACAACGTGAATTCTCATATTTATTATCGGGCAGAAAGTTTAAACGGCTTGAAACTTCCTTCAAAGCATGTCCTAGACTTCTATGCCAAAGGCAAAAGTCATCCTTCACATTATTTATCATAGCAATAGTGTGTTCCATAATAGCTAAACAAAGGTGCATCATACAAAGAAGAAGACATCTCCAAAACATAACATGCGTTTTTTTTTTTTTTTTAGGGGGACAATTAGCTGACAAATGTCACTTGATACCAAGTTGACAACATCTCCTCCAACCGAGCAATGCCGTGCACCAGCCAACTGAAGTGAACAATTTTTATTTTTATAATAAAGATATTCAAAGACCGCCAACACTTGGCCATCTTTATGTAATGCAAGTTCCACACGAATAAAATCATATTTCTTGGTAGCCGTTAGTTCACATGCTTTTTGCACTCCGAGCCTGCAATAAAATAAGCACACGAACTCATACTTATACATGGAGCTATTAGGCACACCATTAAATGCCAAAGAATGATTGATTTTAACAAAATCAAAAAGATTGGCATCATGATGGAAAGCATTAAGAAAAAAGGCGAACAAAGAAATGACGAGCAAAGATGCTGGAGAAAGGAGCATATGAGTAGCATGTGCCATTATTAATTAAAAAAGCTTCCAGAGGAGAATCGAGAAGAACGATTGGGAGACCCAAGCATTAACACGTAAATGAAAGACTCAAACGGCAACTCGAAAAGTTTGAGTAAGAACATAGTATTCGATGAAAATTTAATCGCCAAACTTGCTAGCTGATTAGAGTGTATCGCTTACACTTTTAAATTGCCTGTTATATAAGCCCGAACCAACAAAGACAACTCTTAACCAATGCCTCATGCAAAGCCTGGTCATATCATTGAAAATAATAATAATAAGAAGAAGAAGAAGAATGATGATGTATGTGGGGGGTGGAAACATTTTAAGTCACGCATTTTTTTATTTTCAAATCAAAGCACTAATATACTTGTGACTCTACGAAAATCACCAGACGAGTAGTATAACGAATGCGCCAACACTTTGTCACCCGTAGTAAGACGAGGATCAAGCACGGCTCATCGCCGTCTTACGGGATGTCACTTTCTTCGTCCGACTCGAGAATCCAACTCTGAAGAACATCTTTATCATTCTAGTGCCCAATTAAAGTTACAATAGGAAAAGCATCAAGCATCTTAGTAATCCAGCTTAGTCCGCTCAATATCATAATAACAAAGATAGCATTTAATGGAAATGACATGATCATTCTACACTCAATGAAGAAGAAAGAAAAGAAGATGTACATACTTCGTAACATTTAGAGGAAACCTCCGAGGAGTCTTGTCTTCTGAATTGAGCATTAGAAATCAAAATATAAACAAATCATCAAACCACATTAAGTTGCTCACATCATAAAACCAAAGCAAGCGCATTTAATGACTCGGTCAAGCAAAACGAAGAAAAGAAGCCGTACATACTATGGTAAGTCCAAGATGTTCCTCTTTTCTTGGCACATAGAGCACTAATGCATCAGCCCCCGCTTTCCTCTTGTATTCTGCAATGCCGTGTTCAAGACATTTCACGTCAGGACCAAGGAATTTTCACTTCCTGAAAATTCACTCATTCATTTAAATCTTTCAATCAAACGCAACTGCTAGATAAATAACGAGATTAGTTGTTGTTCAAATTTATTCCACACAATTTTCTTATTATTTAATATTGATTGATTTGCTGTGCAACTTTGGAACGGATGAATTTCATCAAATTAACTAATTTGATACTAATTCGTTTGGTCTATAATTAATTTTATCGAATTTATTTGCCACCGATTACATAAGAAAGCAAATAAAACTAAAGAAAAGGAAATGGGCATGGACGGAGATGACACTTGGATAAAGAGATAGTTGGGATTAATGACTTCACTCAATATTAGTCTCGTTAATCTGTTGTTGAACTTAACATAATTATCCATCTTCATGTTAGATCCGATTTTCCTTGTATAGTTAGCTTCGCTCTCGCATGTCAAGCTAACTCTAGTCAATTGGTTCAACCTGCTACATCTCTGTGTCGATATGTTACCAATCAATCGCACAAAGGTTTGTGAAAACACTCAATGGATCATCTAAGGTTAGGGGTATATCTCTATCCCCTACAAGAACTTAGAGTGAATGCTATTTGGTTTAACGTGCATATTCTTCTCTCGAAGCCTAAACACGCCACAATTGCATATAATTGTTAATCAAGCAATCACATGTAGCAAGCTCAATAACAAGCACACAAGAGATAAATAGTCCAATCCAATTCAATTCCAACAACACAAATGGATTAATAAAACATATATTAAGATCAATCAAAAATCCCAACTTACAATACTAGCTCATAGTATAGGAAATCATAGATACATATACAATCAATATACAAATGAATAGAAATGAAAGAACAAAACAAGATTAAAGACAATCTCCTTTTGTAGAGCAAAGTCTTATTCTTCACTTCTTCTCCACATCCTCTTGATCTCCTTAGCTTTTAACTCCAAGTATTCAACCCCCAATCAATACCCCTAAACTAGTAAAGGAAAAGAAAAGAAGAAGAAAGGAAAAGAAGAGAAAAGGAAGAAGAAAACTCTAACCCTAACCTAAACTAAGCTAAGAGAAAGAAGAAGAGATAAAAGATGATCCAAAAGTCCTTGAATTGGGGATGATTTAGGGTGTAAATAGGTCCCAAATTTCGTGTTCTTTTATCCCCAAAACACCCTCCAACCGAGTGAAAGTGAAGGAGAGAAAAGAGAGAAACAGGGAAAATTCTCGGGTTTTTCTGATGCTGGTACATTTACGGCCGTAATTACTTATGTTACGGCCGTAAATACCTGTTACGGCCGTATATTGATGCATACGGCAGTACTTTTCTCTCTGCTCTCAAATGCACCTTCTCCATTTCTGGTATTACGGCCGTATTTTTGGTTTACGGTCGTATAACTTGAAATACGGCCGTAATTTATTCTCTGCATGAATAGTGCATTTTCTGCTCTTCTAGGTTACGGCCGTAATTTTACTGTCTTACGGCCGTAATTAATGAATTACGGCCGTACATTGGCTTCTTACGGCCGTACACATAATGCACGCAGAACTCCCTCAACTTCTGAATTGTTGCACTTTGGTCCCTGATCTTCAACCGGCCATAACTTATGATCTGGAACTCGGAATTGCGATCCGTAAAAAGCGCTTGACTCCATTTTCCAAGCTCTTCCATGTTAGAATAAGAAACTCGGCCGAGAAGATCTTTACCAATATTGCACCCGAAGTCCTTCAACTTTAGAAGTGTTGCATTTTAGTCCCAACTTCGGGTTTCTTGACACTGTAAGCTCATTATTCCTCCTTTTCGTCTCATTGCCTCCACAATGAGGAATAGTACCTATAAGCACCATAATTATACATAAATATGAGTAGAAGTTTGCTCCAATTAACAGTATAAAGATATAAATAAGTGTCAAATTGGACACTTATCAAAGAGCAAGTTAGATTGATTATGTCTAACTTTTGATACTATATCTTCATATTTTTAAGGTTTGTCATATAAGGCCATGCGCATTTGGGTACATTTGAAGCTCGAGATAAGAATGTATGTTTTTATCGTATTACGATGCATTTGACAATTAACATGAAGTTGATATTCTTGAAAGTTAGCGTTGAGGTTTAGATTTAACTTGACTCAATTCTGGTATTGATGGTGTTGTTTTTATATTATGTTTGTTGTTGAGGAGAATTGTAAATCAAGTTTTTTTGTTGTTGTATATTTGTTCTTTGCATATGTTACAGGAACGATTTGCACAACATATAAGGGAAACTCTGCTGAATTTTTTATAAAATTCTCTCATCACTTGTATTAATTTAGAAGTTTTGTGCGTTCACGAGTACTCAATTTATTATCTTGGTGGTGCTATTAATATAGTATTAAGGTATATCCAATCCTGAAATTGTTGATATATTAGCCTTCCGTGCAACGCACGGGTGAAAAAAGCTAGTTTCATTAAATTCATAACTCTAACATCAATAATACTAGGAAAACTCATTATAATTTGTAATAGTTATTTCAGCTAAAGTGTTACTTGCAAATCATTAATATTGTAGAAACCCAAAAATAAAACAATCAATAGATAACTAACTTGCTAAAAGGAACAAATGCATAAAATTATATTCCTAAATAGCGTATGGTTCGGTATTCAATATATAAATTTTTAATGCCACCGACCCAATCCACTGAAGTTAACAAAATATTTTTGCGACCACGCTGGAAATAACATGCAAGAATTTTGATGTAATATTGAACTTATTATACTACGGTATATTCTCTCACTTTATTCAAGAGAATTTTATATGATCTATATTGAAAAAAGTTGCAAGTTATATAAATTATATATATTGTCCTATAAAGTTTTCAAAATTCTACAAAAATGAATTGTTTTTTAAATAATTTATTTGTTAGTGAGTTGTTTTTATTTATGACGGTGAAGCGATGAAGGTTGCTAATATGAAGATTAAAAAAAAAAAAACTCAAACAAACGTCATAAATTAAAAATTTTAAATTTGGTTGCTGAAAAAACTAAGGGTGCGTTCGGTTTGTTTTGTGTATTTGTTTTCGAAATAGAAAACTATTTTCTATTTTCATTTGTTGTTTTGAGAAAATTGAAAATGCGTTCGGTTTTATTATTTTGAAAACTATTTTTGAAAAGAGAAAATAAAAAATATGCTCGGCTTATGGTTTTGGAAAATAATAAATTAATGAAATTAAAATTGCAAAAATGTCCTTGAACATTTCATTTTGTTCAAACAAGTCCCCATCTTCAACCTCCTCCAACCCCAACCACCACCTCTCAACCCACCCAATCTCGGATCACTTTCTCTTCTAAGGTCGTTTACGGCCTTTCATACCACTGTTGGTGGTCGCATCGAAAGCCAGGTTTGCTCGAGGCGAGTGAGACCGTCGCCTCAGCGCAACACCGATGGGGCGACTTTTTTCTACTAGTTGTTTCACCCGCATATCATGGGGAGACAAATTTTTCAACTAATGACGTTATTGATGGATGTTAGTAATATTAACATCAAATCTAAAAAAAATAATTAAAATAAAGAATGAGATCCATCGTGCAAATATGCAAGGAACAACTCACGAAAATCCACACAACTTGATATACTATTCTCCATAGAATAGTAACTTAATTAGCATTTACACTGCATTTTGTATGCGGGATGATAATTGTGGTAGCGATTGTGATAATATATTATATTTTGCTCATTACAAGATTAATCTACTAATGTAAATCCAAAATAAAATAATATTAAATGTTATAGTTATCAAAATAACCATACTAAAATAACTCTACCTAACACTCATAGAGCTCATTGTTTTTTCTTTAAAATTATTTTACATTTTATTATATGCAATTATAAATTTTGGAAGATATCAATTATTATACATTAGTATGATGTACGTTATTAATAATTATTATGTAAATAATGATTTTTAAATTTTAATTATGAAATATAATTAGTATAAAGATGTATTATAAAAATAACAATGTAGTGAGTACGGTCCGACATATCCTAAAATGTCCCTATCGTGCTGGGAAACACATATCCTTGTTCTGAACCATCCTCATTTACTCTAGGCCGAATGCGGATGATGTAAGAATTATAAATTTCCATTCCCCATCCTCGTTCCCACCCCACTAGAAAATTCTCATCCCGGTCCACACCCCATCGTGATGGTTTAATTCAAGACTTTTTTTTTGACATTTTATTCCTTTAATAAATACCTTCTAAATATATTAAACACGTAATTAACATATTAGGTATAAACTTACTAATTTAACATATTTGGCATATTAAATATTGAATGATTTGATACAACATTTAAATTAATTCGGATAAGACAAATAAGTTGAAATATATATGATTAATAGTTAAAATATACAATCTGATTAATTATACTTAAAAATAAAATAAAATATCAACAGAGAAAATTCGGTATAAAATAAATAATTCAAAGTACCTAAGATTTTTAATATTTATTTAGGAGATAAAACTTAGATAAATATTTAACATAATGTAACCCAATTAAAATATTTTAATTGAGTCATATAATTCGAATAATTGATTGAGTCGATGGCCAATTGTTTAATAAGAATTCGTAGACTTATTTCCTAGCGAAAACGATAAATTAAACCAAATAATTATTATTATATAATTGTTGGTTCGACTAGTGTCAAAAAAAAAATTATTACTACTCAATGCCTATTTTTGGAGCTTGTCACTTAAAAAATAAAAATAAAAATAAAGCGAGATCATTTGAAACACCCAGTAATTATACAAAAAGAAATATTAATATTTTGCCACCAATCAGAATTCAAAAGAAATATCATAGAAAATACAAAAACATATCGTAATCAAAAGAAAAGTATGTTTTGAAAAAATGATATCTGCAAAGTAAATAAAGTTAATTAAGGACTAATGATCACTGAATTACTATACAATAAGATATAACACCTCAATTCTAAGAATCCAAGATCTCATGGTGTTAACTTAATTTTATTTTAAATACATAAAAAAGATAAATTAATTTTTGTAAGCACATTTTTCTCGTCTCCGTGAATGTCTAATTAATTTATATTATTTTTCATTTTTTGAAATAATTATGTTTCTCCATATTTAGCAATTTAATTAATTTATATTAAATTTCGTCTAATAAAACTATCTCAATTTTTGTCCAATGAAAATATAACCAATAAGATCTAAAAAATATAATTAATTTTGATTAATTTTCATCTACCGAAATTGTGTCAATTTTCGCCCGTTGGAACCAAGTCCAATTAAATTGTAATAGTATTATTAATTTTAGTTAATTGTAATAGAATTACTTTTAATTAATTTTCATTTTTAGCTAATTATTTATGAAAAGAATTAATTTTTTGTAATAATCATGTTAATATCGGTTGACTTACTTTACAATAGGATGTAACACCTGAATTCTAAGAATAAAAAATCTTATGGGTGTTAACTTAACTTTATTTCAAAATACGTAAAAAGATAAATTAACTTCGTAAGTACATTTTTCTCCCCCGCAGCAATCTAATTAATTTTTATCATTTTTTATTTTTTAAAATAATTATGTTTCCCCCCTTTTAGCAATTTAATTAATTTTCATCTAATAAAATTATCTCAATTTTCATCCAATGAAATATACCCAATTAAATATAAAAAATATAATTAATTGTAATATAATTAATTCTTGTTTTAGCTAATTATTTATAAACATGACCTATTATGTCTAAATAATTAGTTTTTTAGCCGCAGTTTTAAAAATTATATGAATCTAATTTTAAAGATATTTTATAATTAAAAAGATATCTTGCATGTCAAAATATGTCTTTCATTTTTTAGAAAAATTAGGAAAAATCTAGTCGACCATTGCAATCTAATTAATTTTAATTGTTATTTATTTTTAATTAATGCTATTTTTCTAATTAATTTTTATTAATTTTTGTGCAACTTAAACCATACCAATTTTCGCCATTGAAACCAAATCTAATTAAATAGTAACAGTATTATTAATTTTAATTAATTGTAATAGAATTATTTTTAATTAATTATTATTTTTAGCTAATTATTTATGAATTATTTCTAAAATAACCATTTTAATATCGTCACTTTTAAGAATGGTATGAATTTAATTGTGAAGAAATCTTGCAATTTAAAAGATATATTACAATTTAAAATATTTTTTTTTATTTTTAGGAAAACTCAAAGAATTTAATATTTTTTGTTTTTAAAATTAATTATATTTTCCCTTTTAACAATGCAATTAATTTTGATCAATCTTTGTCCACTAAACCCATGTCTAACTAAATATTGGCAATAGAATTTATTATTTTAATTAACAACAATTTAAATAATTCTAGTTAATTTTGTGTTTAACTTAATTTTCTAAAAATACTTATTTTTAGAATTATATGAATTTAATTTTAAAAATATCTTATAATTGAAAAGATATCTTGGAATTTAAAAGATATAAATATATATTCAATTAATTAAAAAACCAATTAATATTACAATTGAATGATTAATTAAAAAAATTGATGTCATACATTTCTTTTAATTTTTATGTAAAAATTAAATGAATTGTAATTTTTTATCCCACCAAAATTAAATCTTAGTGAATTCGCTAATTTTAATTAATTTTCATTTATTAGCTAATTATTATTTTTTAAAAATAATAACTTCTTTGTAAAATTAATAAAAAGGTCCAAGCTAAGTTTTAAATTTTGAGCATTTGACCAATAACTACATATATGGGGAAATTTTGCCAATTAAATCCTACACATCTCTTTTTTGCCCATTAACTCGTCTTTTACACAATAAGACCAAAATAGAATTTAACAATCACAAATTTATAACAATGCCACTCTAATAAAATAAATATCCAAATTTACAACAATGCCACTCTAATAAAATAAACATCTAAATTTACAATAACGCCACTATAATAAAATAAACATCTAAATTTATAACAATGTCACTCTAATAAAATAAACATCCAAATTTATAACAATGTCACTCTAATAAAATAAACATCCAAATGCCACTCTAATAAAATAAACATCCAAATTTACAATAATGGTTTTGTTAAAACTTGCACTTTAGCCCTCAACCTTTGACCCCCACCCCCACCAACACCGCTACCACCACCCCCTCCACTACCAACACCGCTACCACCACCATTCCACCACCCCACCACCAATACCACTATCACCATTCCATCACCACCCCGCCGCCACCACCACCACCACCACCACCACCATCTTCCCGCCGCCACCACCAAACCACTCAAACCGGGCCAGCCGCCACTACCTCCCCCACCCCACCTCTCCACCACCACGCCTTCCCCACCCCACTACCACCACCATTCCCCAACCGCCGCCACCACTACCACAACCATCATTCTCGCCACCACCGCCACCACCACAACCACCAAACCGCCGCCAAAACAACCACCACCCCAACCCCACCCCGCCACCACAACCACCACCGAAGTCGCCGCCCACCCCTACCCCACCACCACACAACCACCAAACCGCCGCTAAAACAACCACCACCCCTACCCCACCCCCACCTCCCACGGCCGCCACACCACCAAGCCGCTATCACGCCACCACCACCCTCCCCACCAAAGATTCCACCACTACCACCGCACCACCGCCACCACCACCACCCCCAAACCGCCGCCACCACCACCCCCACCACCACAACAAATGCAAACCATCGCCACCATCCCCACCCCCACCACCACCATTCCACCACCGCCACAACCACCAAACCGCCACCGCCACCACCACCCCCTACAACCACCACCATGCCATGTTTTTCTCTCTTTTTTGTGTTACTTTTTCAATATTGAATGCATACATATTAAGTTTTGACTTCAACTTCATAATGGTAGAGTAATTCTTCATAGTTCTTATCCTCTCATATTGCAGGAATGGATACATTTCTTAAATGCAGGGTCTCATTTCTTATAATGTGAATCCACCAAGCTCATCTTCTCTTGTCCTCATTATCTCCCAAGGTATAGTTGAGCTCTTTAACCATTAACAATTTTGATGTTCTTGTTTGTTCTTTTTTTACAACTTGTCAATTGTTGCTGAGAATAATTGCATAAGCATTTTCCTATGTAATTGTTGAATTGTAGAGAATAGGCCTATTTACTCAGTGGATTAACAATCCGTCATATCCACATACCACCTTATCACAAAACATCATTAATGGTGAGATAAAACAATGATAAGATTTTCTCCTTGCTGTGCAATCTTTCAATTTGTGATGCCAATTGACTTTTTATCTGTAGGCAATGACAGAAGCTTAAAGATTTTTACTTCTATATAGCAGCTCATGTGTCAAAAAAGATTTTCATAGGAAAGAATCTATTGAAATTCATAAATCATGCACTCAAGAAAAGAGTTGTGTGCATGATATTTTTATTGTCATGGACATATTAGTATAATAATATGTTGGTTTTCTGTGTGTAATCTTTAAAATCTCAAAATCATAGGTAGTGTATTATTGACATTTATAGTGTAATTTGGAATTATTTGAAGGAAAAAATTCATTATACAGTTGAGATTATTGCCACAGCTGATCAACGTTCAATCGCCTGGGAAAATTGTTTAAATGGGTTTGATCCCTAAATATAGAGACTTATCACTTATCTAAGAAAACTCAATCCTTGTTTAAAAGAGTTCAATCTCTTATTATCTTTCCCACTTAGAAGATAAGTATTAATATAGATATATATATATATATATATATATATATGGAACACAAACATAAATCTTGTAGCCAATTTTATACAATGCAATGTGACACGTGGATCATGGTTTCTTGTTGCGTATTGTGATGAATGCATGTACCACAAATATGGATATGTTTATTGTTTCTGCCAGTCTTTATGGCTGAATTTATTGCAAATATGTTTAATTTACAAACACCAATAATTAAAATTCTATTTCTTTTTCCCACAACATATATTTCTCTCTGGTGTTTATTGTTCCATTTGCCACAAATAAGTTCACCCGAGCAATACATTCCTCTCATTCGTTGTTTTTATCTCTCTATTTCCTCTGTGGTCTCGATTCTCTCTCTCGCCTTTTGCCTTGGGTGAGGCTCTCCTTTGTTTGACTGCCTTCGTAAATTTAGCCAGGCTTTTTCAACAAATGTGCTTGATTTTTCTCCTGATTTTCGTAAGTCGATTTTGCTGTTTATTTCAGATTATTATTGTCGATCTTTACTCCTCTGCTACGTAGAATTAAGAACTTTTCTCAATTATTGACCTAGATCTTCGCCCCTCCTTTGTAACAAATTGAAAATTGCACACATTTTGTTTCCCTTATCTCACATGAATCGCTAATTTAGGATTCCAATAATGTTAAATTTTTAACATCAGGTTTTCACTTGTATCACCACTAGGGTTTTTTTATTTTGATTTTTCGTGTGTTATAATGATCTGTGTCTATGTTTTTTAGGCTCTCTGAGCAGTTTCCTCTATTGGCGACTGTAAATGTGCAATTTATAAGCTATGAATAGTTTAACTGATTCCCCAATTTCCGCTAGCAGGAAAATCGTGTGTATTTGTTGGCTAATGTTTAATTTAAAATTTAGTTAATTACCTTAGTTTTATTATTATTTCAATCAAATCCCAATTTGTGAAAAATTTGATATAAAATTTTAGGGGATGAAGAAGAAGGTAGACATGTAGATCATCAGTTAACTCCATGGATGTATCCACTTGAATGATATTCTGCTTAAGTTTGTTTTAGTTATCTAGCGTCTTTAGTTTTAGCATATTGTCATAGTCATCATGTCTCTGTCTTATGTATATTGATTCTTTTGCTATCTCTTCTACAGTTTATACAAGAGAGATACAAATGCAGCTTCATATATGAAGCTTTATGCACAGGAAATTGGGAGGAAACTTTCAGAGATTGGTATTAAAGTCCACCTTCTCAACTTCTTTAATACTAATTTATTACAACTGTTTTAAGTGCTTTTACAAATTATTACTACCGCACTTCTTTAATCGCAGTCTCTAACTAAAACGAAGAGTTGTTTTTCCGATTGATGAAGTTGTCAACTTTAATCGTTGCACTTGATTCTCTCTCTGTCTCCGTTTTTCCGTGCTCTAATCGCTACATATCAACTTGGGACCAAAGGGAATAAGATCCCAACCTTATTCCGCGGTTGACTAATCAGATTGGTCAATTCATGAGCTTATAGTATCATGCATTAGATGCACCTCAAACTGCTAAAGGTCAATTCAATTCAAATTTACTAACATGCTATGAATACACACTTTTACACATTAATTTTACCTCTGTTTTTTTTTATTATATTTCATATAATATAAATTTAATATCTAATTTTACATACCAGGTCCATATTTGCAAACGTTTCAAGACAACAAAATATCCTCATTACTTGTGAGTTAGTCCTACTGTTGTTATTAGTTATTTCTCTGTGAAATCATTCTGAAAGACCATAGATAATGAGTCCTACCAGCCAAGAGTATAAAATTACACTTTTCTTTCATGTTTATTGTTTTTTATTTAATAATCTTGGTTTGATTATTTCGCATGAGTTTGAAGTTTTGCAATTGTCTACTACTTAGGTTTTCGCTAAAGTAGAGGAATCTTCATTACTTTCCCAAGCTCTGCCTTGTAGGAATGTGGGAACGCCAAAGCATCCTACTTACTCCCCCATTGAGGTATAACCTTCCAAGAAGATTCACATTTGCTTGAGAAATAAATCCTTTTTTTCTTTCTGATTTTTTCGTTCTTGCATAAATGAATGTTGGGGAGTACTAAATGGCAAAAGCAAGTTTTGGTAGATCTTCTTCAATCTCCCATTGAAATACGAAGACGGGCTAAATCATAAATATCCAAAGATCGCCCAGTGAGCAATTAATAAAAGCCGGTGAAGGCATCACTGTCGCAAGTCGAAAGCCTAAAAACGAGGTACCTACAAAACACATGAAGAAACAGCATCCCCTCATTTTTATCTCTCCTATTTTTTCTTCTTCTTTGTTTCTCTCTTTACCCATTTTTTGCTTTTTTCAGCTTCCCATCATCATCATCCTTCGTCTCTTTCTCTCTCTACAAAAATAATACACATCTATATCCCAACAGTAATCCACTCCACCCAATCCTCTAATGGCCCAAGTGGACCAAAATTTATTCATGTAGAAGAAATGCAAAAAAGATTCAATCTTTGTAGAGAGAGAAACAAACAAACACTACAGAGAGAGAAGGAGAACCAAACCCACGTCACCTCTACACACCACACTCACACACTGTCAGACACACAAAAGAAAAAATAAAAAGCTAAGATTGGTTGCCACAAATGCCCTTCTACAAATCCCCATCTTCATCATCAACTTCATTGTCTTGTAAAAAAACAATGTTCTTATTAATTTGTGCGACAATTTATGTGGCCTTTTTGGGCCTTGGTCAGAGTTGTAGTTTCACATAGAGAACAGGAAAACAACAAGAAGGAACCTTCCCACTTCCTCTATATTTTTCCTCTCTCTGTCCTTTCTCTGTTGTATTGATAAGTGTTAGAAAAGTACTTAAATAACTCTTCTATTTTACGTATTTGTGTGTTTTATTAGTATTATATGTTTATTTTTATGTGTTTTCCTTTTATTGTGTGTTTAGAGTCACAAGAAATCAAAAGGAGCCAAAATGGATAAAAACGGAGCGAAAACGGAACTTGGGACCGAAATGTAAGCAAATTCAAAGATGAAGGGCCTCCGATGCAATTTTATGAAAAGTTGTTTTTACAATTTTTCTTGTGCCAATATCAAAGAATATCAAAAGAGGATTTCCGCATTTTTGTCGGATCCTAAATCGGAGTTTCCTAGTGAAAGTTATGGCCATTTGAAGAGAAAGGACAAAGCGTAAAAAATCAGCAGCTCGAATTTACTGCTGCAGTTCAGTAATTTGACCATAACTTTTGCTACAAAATTCGGATTGACCTGCACTTTATACTGTTGGAAAGGACACTCAGAGGGCTACAACTTTGATGTTGAGCTCTTCAAATGATTCGGATTATATCATGGTCAAAAATGGGAAAAACCGAGAGTGATGTGAATGGAGGATTTCTTGGGCCATGTTTTGGTAGAAAATTCATAACTTTCTATTAAAATACCAAAAAAAAAGGAAATTCCAATTCTACAATTCAGCCAAGATGCTTACCTATACCATGATACAATATTTGAACTAATGGAGCAATTTAAGATCATGATTTGGTGGTTACCAATTAGTGGAATCATAATGGAGTAGTTGCACAATTTTTTATCATGTTTTCTTGTGAAATTGTGCCTATAAATAGAGGCATTTGTAAGGAAGGAAATACACAACTTAGTAGAAGAGAATTAGCTAGTAGTTCTCTCCAATAAAATTTTCTTCTTCATTTGTTCTTAGTTTTAGCTTGAAGATTTTAGCTTTTCATATTCCGGCGGATCAATTCTTCGCTAAGTTCTATTTTCTCTTTTATTTCTCTATTTATTTCTTAGTATTTATTTACTTGTTTACTATATTTTGCATAATCTATCATATAGTGGTGGTGATACAAGGCGAACACTCACTAAAAATTATGAAACCCCGCAATTATGAGTAGTTAAGACTTTTCTATCTAGTTCGAGGGGGACGTTGTGTTCAACTAACATGTTGTTATCTTTTCTAACTCTTTAGTAACGTTTTATCTATTCCTCTACTTCAATTTGTTGATTTGTTATGCTTGTAAACCCGTTTTGAGTTTATTTGATTATTGCATTCACCTTAGCCAATTGAATCAATTAATCTTTAAATTCAAGTTACTTGCTAGGATTGGAACTTTTGATCCGTGAATTGTCATTAGATTCCAATCCAAAGTAGCAAATGAATATCGTGCATATTTATTAACAAATCATCTTAGATGCATTAATTCGAAGCTTGTGAAATTATTCATCTAATTCAACTCATTCTTCTCGTTCATTTCATACTAGCTTTGCATTAAATCCTAAGAGCTTGTTTAGGGTTATCCAATAGCTAGATGTTAAGTTAAAGAGTTTACTTTTTACTTAATACACTTAAGGAAGAATTCGTTAATCAGAGCTTCTTGGTTAATTGAGAGTTGATAAATTGAAGAAGGAATAGTAACACGTTGCATGGGAAAGATAAACACAAGTGGTTGACACAACCGAACCCGAGAACTAGATATTTATTTCAATCGTTTTATTTGATCTTATCTTTTGTCATTTGATTTTCATTCAAAATTCTCAAAGCCCCCACTTTCCTATATTAATTGATAAAGACAACTAGATTAAGCACCGTTCGTCTTGGGTTCGACCCTTACTTACCACTTCTACATTAATTTGTAGTTTTGAAACCGAGTAAGGAAATAAAACAAACTTTGGCGCGCCGCGACAACAAGCGCGACCAAGTTTTTGGCGCCGTTGCCGGGGAACGGTTAACCAATTTAGTTGCTTTTATTAATTAATTTTTTTTTTAAAAAAGCCAATTCTTCTTCACTTGTATGCATAATACCCGATCTACTAATCGAATTCTTGAAAGTTTCGATCCAGAAATCGAGAAATCCATTCGAAGACGAATAAGACAAGCAAAACGAACCGAACGAGAAATGGCAGAAAACAATAACGAAAGAACTCTCAAACAACTGGCAACTCCCGAAGTTACTCAACAACCTTTGTGTATCACCTTTCCAACCGTAGAAGAAGGTAAGACTTTCGAACTAAAATCTGGATTGATACATCTTCTACCTTCTTTTCATGGACGATCCGGCGAAGATCCATATCGACACTTGAAAGAGTTTCATGTGGTGTGCGATAGCATGAAACCCCCAGGCATCACTGAAGAGCAAATCAAGCTGAGAGCTTTTCCATTTTCATTAAAAGATGCCGCCACAGATTGGTTATACACTTTACCACCAGGTTCAGTCACAACATGGAATCAAATGAAGCAACTTTTCCTCGAAAAGTACTTCCCGACTTCAAAAAGACAAATATCAGGAAAGATATCTCTGGAGTACGCCAAAACAATGGAGAAACTCTTTATGAGTATTGGGAGCGTTTCAAAAAGCTCATTGCAAGCTGCCCGCATCACCAAATCAGTGAAAACCTCCTAGTGCAATACTTCTATGAAGGCTTATGTCAATCAGACAGAAACATGGTTGATCTTTGCTAGTGGAGCGCATTGATGAACAAAACCCCTGCTGAAGCCAGAACACTGATTTCAAACATGGCTGAAAACACTCAACAATTCAATACAGACCGGGAGATGAACATTCGAAGAGTTAACGAGGTAAGTAATTCCAATATTGAAAGCTAACTTTCTGAACTAACACATCTTCTCAAATAAATTGTTGTAGGAAACAATCCATAAGTCAAAGCATGTGGCATATGCACAAATCTAGGACATCCTACGGATGCTTGTCTGTTCTACAAGTGGATAACAACGAACAAGTGAACTCAGCAAATAATTTCCCATTCCCAAGACAAGAATACAATCCGTACTCAAACACCTATAATCCAGGATGGCGAGACCACCCCAATCTGAGCTATGGAAACAACAAGCCCCCATGATTCTTCCCTAACAAGCCTCAAGGCCAATTCCAACAACATGGGAATTTTCAACCCCAAGGGCAATTTCAACAAAAACCTCAACAATCGTGTATGTCTCTCGAGGATATGGTGAAAACATTAGCAACTAACAACTGTGAAATTTCAACAGATTCCAAATTGAGCATTCAAAACTTGGAAAACGGATGAGTCAATTGGCAATTGCCATCAATCATTGGAAGCACAATCTGGAGGAAAATTACCATCCCTAATGAGAGTAAAATCTAAAGAATGTTAGTACCATAACCTTTAGGATTGGAAAAGAGATCGAAAACCCCACAAAGAAGTTCCCACACATGAAGACAAAGAAGAAGAGTTGGAAAAAGGGTAAGTTCTCCTATCATTGTTAAATCAACCCCTCCCCTTTTCCCATTAGAGACTAGCAAAGGCCAATAATGAAATCAAAGAAAGGGAAATTTTGGACACACTTAGGAAAGTAGCGATCAATATTCCTTTGTTAGATGCAATCAAACAAATTCCACGCTTATGCTAAGTTTTTGAAAGATCTTTGCACTAACAAAAGGAAATTGATGGGAAATGAAATGATAAAAATGGGAGAAAGCTTGATTTTGATGTTCGAGGAAAAGCTACCTCCAAAATGTAAAGACCCTGGTATGTTCACTGTCCCTTGCACCATAGGCAATCACCACATTGACAAAGCACTTATAGATTTAGGAGCATCCATAAATGTCATGCCTAGATCCTTGTATGCTTCACTAAATTTAGGAAAACTGAAAGAAACTCACGTAATTGTGCAACTAGTCGATCGTACCAATGCATACCCGGATGGAGTGATAGAAGATGTGCTAGTCAAAATAAATGGTTTAGTTTTCCCTGCTGATTTTTACGTGCTTGATATGGATGATGAACATTCACCTCACCCTACACCTATCATATTGGGACGTCCATTTCTTTACACTTCTCGCACTAAAATTGATGTTTATGAGGGTACACTATCCATGGAATTTGATGAGGAAAAAGCGAACTTTAATATTTTTGATGGTTCATTGCGCCCTAATAACGCTTGTTCTGTCTTTGCAATCAATTCAACTAATCACTTTTGTGCAAGAACTGTAACTTAAATTGCGAGCTACAAGATAACACATAAGATTGAGCCAAAGCACAATTGCCTCATCTCGAAGAAGGAAGCCATGGAAAGAAATGAGACCAAAAAAATTTGGAGAAGAATTCAAGAAGGACTGTTAAGAAATCAAGACACTCGGAGAAGCCATCGAAGACAATGTGGAGTTGCAATGGATTTGAGGAATCCTACTTGACAAATGGGAACTGTGTCGAGCTAACGACCATAAACAAAAGCGCTGCTTGGGAGGCAACCCAAGCATTTTCTTTAATATTTGTATTTTTTAATTTGTTTACTTTTCATCTAACGTATTAAGGAAGATATTGCTTTATTATCTTGTGGGAGGACGATATTTCGAGACTCAATTATTTGGGAAGAGACATAATGGCCCATAAATCGGTGATTAGCGAGAATTACGGATAATGGGCAGGTTAATTATTGATAAATGACAAATCCGTCAAACGCGTTTTCTCAGATGCCCACTCCAACGTACTCTTTCCAGCACACTCTGCATGCACGATTGTCGGTTGAAACAGTGCCCAATTTGACTATAAATCAAGATCATTCTCCACTCGAAACCACAACCACAATCTTCAGTCTCTGTGAGTACTTTTTTCTAGCAGTGATTAGGTAATTTCTTTCTTCTCCTTCTTCTTCTTTTTATGGACGTATGTGATATTTTTATATTTATATGTCTTTTTCTTATAATAGTAGATTATATAGTTCAAATTTTGTTATTGTTCTTTCTTATTCAGTATTTATAATAAAAAAAAGAAAAAAATGGAAGAGTGTGATAGTATATTTTACTTGGTAATTTTGATGATTTTAATCTTATTATTTCAATTTTTGTTTTTCTTTCGTGTGTTGTGTTAAAAAAAAAGGTCTTTTTCAGAAGACCTTAAAGAAGCTGTATTCTTCTCTTCTCTTTCATCTTTCTAGTCTTTCCATGACTATCTCCAAGTGCATTGAATTTCCTCTTCCCTCAATGGCATCTCCTCCTGTATTGTTGCTCTTACGCAAGTATTCAAATCTTTCTCTTTGCCCTCGACCTTCAAATGCACATTGTTCACCCGGTTGATAAGTATGAGCGTTCCCTTTGGAATGTCATTGTGTTTGAGGCGGAGATCATCCCGCTCGCTGCAAACGACGTCTTGCTAAACGCCTCAAATGTTGCTTCAAATGTGGAAAGCTCTTTGGATGAACCTCATTGTACTCGAAATCAAACTCGTTCACAACATGAATATGTTGTTTTCTTCAAAGATGGACCGATTAGGTGTAGGGCCGAAAAGTCTATCAGGAAAAATAGCCTGCTCCCATTAGATGTGAAGGAGTTTGATAATATGTTGGAACAAAGACAACGTTTGCTTGACACCAAACTCGATGGCCTTACCATTGGCAAAGAACTTTGAGCGTGATCACTAGCACCCATCCGAAGATGTAAAACTCGTCTCATTCATTTTGAGAAGTGTCCGAGTTGGGCGTTACGCTCTAAACGTCATCCCATTTGTTGGTTCTTGTGGGGCTGTTCTTTATTGAATGGTAAACATACCTATGTGTCATGTGGCGATGTGGAGGACCTTTTCATTAAGGTTGGTTGTCAAACTATTTTGTAGAGAGTATGCTGATTCAGATAGTTTCCATGCGGATCAGACTTGATGGAATCATGTCATTAATTTGATGTGAATACTCTTTGCAAGATGTTCGAGAGGGTTGTCAATTCCCATAGTCGCTTTGTATATAAATTTCTCTTCATCACAAAAAAAAACCAAAATATTTTCAAAATTGTTGTTTTCTTGTTCGTAAATATGTTGATTTAAGGTCTCTTGCTTTTGGATTGTCAGTATTCCTCGAAGTGCTACATTGTGCAACCACCATCCCCAAATCGGCCACGACTCATTGCTTACCATAGGGAGTTTCTATTTCTTCTCTTTTCATACTTTCTATATTTCTACATTGGGGACAATGTAGAATTTAAGTGTGAGGGAGTGGTATATTGTGGTCTCAAGCGTGTGATTTTTTTTTATTTGTGTCAACGATTTTTGCATGAGATAGCAACTTTTGAATATGATTGAGCTTAATTTGTGTGACTTAGTTGAAACTATAAGATCTCGAAAAAAATTGTGTTCTGTTCTTCTCCAAGCACAATTCTGGCAAATTTACTGAGCACATTTATAGGTAATTTACTATCATTCTCTGGAATATAAATTGAAGGTTGAAAATGTTGATTTTTTCTAACTTTCTAGACCATAGTAAACTAACTTTTTCTTTTCTTTTTTTCTATCCATTAAGTCTGCTCAAAGTAACTGGAAACATCGATTGCTAGTAAGGTGGAGTTATAATCGCATGGTATCTATTTTTTGTGAATGTGTCTTTTATTGTGGAGTTTAAAAATTTTTGAAAAAGCAACGACCTATCTTTGAGAATGAATTTTACTTTTATGTTGAAATAAGGAGAGGGACCACAGGAAAGAGCTACCTACCTCAGAGTGTGAAGCCGATCACCTCGAATGGGTGAAGAAGGTGCCTCAATGAAAGGGGTTTAGTGTGAAAGCTACGTGGGGTAAAAGTTGAAAAGAAAATTGCAAAACTCTTCTTCTTCTTCTTTTTCTTCTTCATCAAAAAAAAAAGAAAAAATCGCGAGAAATGTGATAGCTACCTAAGTGTGAAGTTAGATAAATAAATTTCCTCAGTGGTTTGAAGTGCTCAATCTAAACACTCTTTAAATTGAAGACATATTTATGCGGTAAAACACACTTATGCCCTTTTTTTTTTCTTTGCAGTGCTAACAGTTGATGATTTTTGGTGAACAGAGTAATTTTTAGGATCCATGGGAATCATTGTAAAATAAAAGTGGGATCACGAGAGATGAAAGGAAATATTTGACTATTTCGGGTCAGGATTTGGATAGATCATCGTAAGCTTTCATTTGGTTCCAGTTAGTGATGGGATGATAACCTCAATTGCACACACTCACAAGCCATTGTGTATTTGAGAAGAAGTGAAATTTTCATGGTTC
The DNA here is from genome assembly GCA_018223645.1 of Jasminum sambac. Taxonomy (NCBI): domain Eukaryota; kingdom Viridiplantae; phylum Streptophyta; class Magnoliopsida; order Lamiales; family Oleaceae; genus Jasminum; species Jasminum sambac. The sequence continues at coordinate 16,684,483 of CP073642.1, forward strand.
GGGAGAATGTTTAATAAGCAAGTCACTATCTGTAGTTGGATTTCACCGTTTAAAGTCGTTTATCTCATGTAAAACCAGTTTGTTGTTTTGTGTCATATGGTTGTTGTTCGAGGGCGAACAACAGTTTAAGTGTGGGGGAGTTTGATAAGTGTTAGAAAAGCACTTAAATAACTCTTCTATTTTACGTATTTGTGTGTTTTATTAGTATTATATGTTTATTTTTATGTGTTTTCCTTTTATTGTGTGTTTAGAGTCACAAGAAATCAAAAGGAGCCAAAATGGATAAAAACGGAGCGAAAACGGAACTTGGGACCGAAATGCAAGCAAATTCAAAGATGGAGGGCCTCCGATGCAATTTTATGAAAAGTTGTTTTTACAATTTTTCTTGTGCCAATATCAAAGAATATCAAAAGAGGATTTCCACATTTTTGTCGGATCCCAAATCGGAGTTTCCTAGTGAAAGTTATGGCCATTTGAAGAGAAAGGATAAAGCGTAAAAAATCAGCAGCCTCAATTTACTGCCATAGCTCAATAATTTGACCATAACGTTTGCTACAATATTCGGATTGACCTGAACTTTATATTGTTAGAAAGGACACTCAGAGGGCTACAACTGTGATGTTAACCTCTTCAAATGATTCGGATTATATCATGGTCAAAAATGGGAAAAACCGAGAGTGATGTGAATGGAGGATTTCTTGGGCCATGTTTTGGTAGAAAATTCATAACTTTCTATTAAAATACCAAAAAAAAGGAAATTCCAATTGCACAATTCAACCCAGATGCTTACCTATACCATGATACAATATTTGAACTAATGGAGCAATTTAAGATCATGATTTGGTGGTTACCAATTAGTGGAATCATAATGGAGTAGTTGTACAATTTTTTATCATGTTTTCTTGTGAAATTTTGCCTATAAATAGAGGCATTTGTAAGGAAGGAAATACACAACTTAGTAGAAGAGAATTAGCTAGTAGTTCTCTCCAATAAAATTTTCTTCTTCATTTGTTCTTAGTTTTAGCTTGAAGATTTTAGCTTTTCATATTAGTGGATCAATTCTTCGCTAAGTTCTCTTTTCTCTTTTATTTCTCTATTTATTTCTTAGTATTTATTTACTTGTTTACTATATTTTGCATAATCTATCATATATAGTGGTGGTGATACAAAGCGAACACTCGCTAAAAGTATGAAACCCGCAATTATGAGTAGTTAAGACTTTTCTATCTAGTTCGAGGACGTTGTGTTCAACTAACATGTTGTTATCTTTTCTAACTCTTTAGTAACGTTTTATCTATTCCTCTACTTCAATTTGTTGATTTGTTATGCTTGTAAACCCGTTTTTGAGTTTATTTGATTATTGCATTCACCTTGGCCAATTGAATCAATTAATCTTTAAATTCAAGTTACTTGCCAGGATTGGAACTTTTGATCCGTAATTGTCATTAGATTCCAATCCAAAGTAGCAAATGAATATCGTGCATATTTATTAACAAATCATCTTAGATGCATTAATTCGAGCTTGTGAAATTATTCATCTAATTCAACTCATTCTTCTCGTTCATTTCATACTAGTTTTGCATTAAATCCTAAGAGCTTGTTTAGGGTTATCCAATAGCTAGATGTTAAGTTAAAGAGTTTACTTTTACTTAATACACTTAAGGAAGAATTAGTTAATCGAGCTTCTTGAGTTAATTGAGAGTTGATAAATTGAAGAAGGAATAGTAACACGTTGCATAGAGAAAGATAAACACAAGTGGATTGACACAAACCGAACCCGAGAACTAGATATTTATTTCAATCGTTTTATTTGATCTTATCTTTTGTCATTTGATTTTCATTCAAAATTCTCAAAACCCCCACTTTCCTATATTAATTGATAAAGACAACTAGATTAAGCACCGTTTCTCTTGTGTTCGACCCTTACTTACCACTTCTACATTAATTTGTAGTTTTGAAACCGAGTAAGAAAATAAAACAAACTTTGGCGCGCCGTGATAACACGCCCATGTATTATTATATATCTTTCTTTTTCTCCACATACAACCCTTTCTCTATTTCTTCTCAACCACCCTTTCGTGTTCATCCCTATCTTCATATTCATATCAATTTCCATAGCATTAGGAAAGAACCCGTAGTGCGCAAAAGGCCACTGATTATTGATTTGAATGAGAAGGAAAGAGTATGTGGTGGCAATGATAATACTGTTCTATACCAGGTTTACTCTTCTTCACATGGGTCCTAGATTAACTGGTATTTGGTTGTCTCGAGCCTTGAAAAATAACAACAATGACTCAGAACCTTTGCTTCACGCTATGCGGCATATCCATCGACAACAACTTCACGTAGGTTACATAATTGTTAAGTCTTTTTGGTTAACTTCAGTTCAAAGTTTTGTGATTATTCTTTAATCATCGAATTTGCCGGTTGAAAGTCGGAAATAATGACAATAGCTATACTCTCAGAATGGGTGATGGAACTTCAATAATAAAGTTAGACTTTAATCCGAGTAAGATAGAACTATGGCTGTTGTTAACTTTTGCTTCCACCTGGCGTTAAGTAATCTTGTCAAAGATTTGATCAAAGCCGGACAATCAAAGAGAATTGTAAGTACTTACACTTCCATTTGTCCTTACCATTTCTTGTACACAATTCATTTGCGTATCTATCTGAATGTTTTTCTATCCTTCTGGCAGGTACATGGAGGATCCATTTGATGTTTTGACTGACGAGCCGCGAGTTGACAAGACCCACCTCTTTGTTAGGATTGAGAAAATATTAGAAGAAATTCAGTGAAAACTCCCAAGGGCCCCCAAGTTCCTTCTCTGTTTGCTTCCAGAAGAAGAAGAACGCTGACATCCATGATTTGTTAATAAACTATTGCTTTCATTGTAAAAGTTCTATTTATTAACATTGGAGAAATTAAGAAAGCTTTTTAAATGTATCATCGTTAAGGTCTTTGGAAATGGAGGAACCTAGCTGATTTTAGTGTTGCTACTCAATGCCTTGTTCTACAAAGAGTTAACAATCAAGATTCGATAAATGTTGTCCCGATGGTTTCATTAAATTGTCTTACTCAGTGAAACCAGTCCAAAAATTCCAATTGTGTCCAAGGTTCCCACCATCATTCTTGGGATGGATGTGCCACATGGTATAATGAGGTTGAGTGGTCATAACTAAAGCATATTCCAGCTTATTCTTATCTCTGCTTACTAAGTACACTTGATTTCCAATCTGCAGGGAATTTTTCCTTGATTCTATGTCGATTCTATGAAGAAGGGACTTGACCAGTTATTATATTAAGGTACAAGATTGTTCTATGTTTTCACTTCCATATAATTGTATTATGCCTCATCTACAATTCTTTGATTTATTCAGCACTCGTGCAATGTCTCTTGTGTATGATTGAACTCAAAGTATAATTTCTGCGAGGTTGTGTGTAAAGGTGGTACTAATGATCTTTGAGAAGGCGAGGTAATGCATTTGCTAATGGATTCTCTGTTCATTTACGCCAGTGTTTACCTTTGAATGCTAATCTTCAATCTTTTTCATCTTTTCCTGATTGTAATGGCAAGTTGAGAATTGTGATTTACATTACATTGACAAGGTTGTTGAAAGAGTGCTGCATACGGGCTCACCAAGTCTTACGGGCTCACCAACCTTTTGGAATTAAGAGAAAAGTATTTCATCCCAAGTCGTAAGCAACAACATACCCAATCTGTCATAGCCAACTCGTTTGCTTCTACCAAGCTATAGGCAAGGTGATTCTACGAACTTTATATACAAAAAGCTTTTTCAAGATTACACACATACATAGCATCAACATTAATATCATAACTACTATACACATACATAAGCTTACATCCAACCACCCATATTTCCACAGGAGGATCCTTCACAGGATATGACACTTATCGCGTACAATGGCGTGTGCATATAATAACGATACAAAATATGAACATGCATTCACCACAAAAACAAAAACCATCACCCATGCACCTTACATATCTGCATCATACATCACACCATGTTCACCTAACAGTTCAAACTTTTTCCTCAAAGCATTAAAATACATTTTCAGTCTTGTTGCCACGTGACCGTGAAAATGTTCTTGAATAATTTGATCCTTAATTAATGTATGAAACTTGTCTTCCTTGCCCACTATAGCACTGGATAGTATTCTTCCAATTTGGTCAAGCTCATCCATTGTAAATGCCCGTGCTTGCTCAAGCGTAAATAATCCCCTACCATATGCTCCTTCAACACGAACCAGTATGTCCAAATCACTCTCTATCAACTTATTTGAATAATATTCTGGATCATCTAGGATGTCTTCGGGGATATTTTGATTTCTACGTGGAAGTTGAGGATCATATGGAATAAATTCTAGCTCTGCCTTCAAATCATATGCATAAATGAGTTCAGGTATTATCCCAACTTTGGCAGTAGCTAAAGAAACACAACCATAGCCAACTTCAATAAAAATTTTTGAACCTTTCATCCCACTCACCTTGATCTTATGTTTGTTTTTCTCACATTCTGAATTTTCGTCATCTCTAGGAATAACAGCAACATCAAAAATTCTCGACTTAACTTCAAAGCATACAAAGTCGTTGATTTGCCTCACGAAACTTAGGAAGAAACAAACCCTCACACAAATCGATGAAATTGGATTTGTCATCGTCTTCTAGCTTGCATAATGAAACTCTTAAGGTAAATCTTATTACTGACACACATGCATATATATATATAGAATAATTCTTTTGTCAAACTATCTTTAGTGATAGTTGTCCCACATTCTGATTCTTTCTTTACAAGTTGACAACTACAATTATTTAACCATTTTTGTTCCTCTCATAACCTTTATAATTCCATTGTATTCACTCTACACTTATTACTTACAATATTAATAAGTTATTCTCAATAATAAAACTATAAACATAAATAACTTTGGTAAAATAGAATCGTGAGAAAATAGCAACTAATAAAGCCACCAAGAACTACCGATATAATTACTCGTTCCATCACTTTACATCCAATCTATCAGAAAGCTAATTATAGCATTCTCTGCCCAACATTTTTGTATCTTGAAAAGCAGGATTTCTGCCTACAAAGTCAAGCCCACATTTCTTGGAAACAGCAACAGCAGATCTCTATCAACTCGTCTTCATTATTCAAATACTTTTCCAACCCCCTACAGAATAGCAACACATCAACACCACACATATGTTAACACATGTCCAAATTTAATCTGAATCACAACAGCCAACTAATTAAACATGCATCACATCCACAATTCAAGAAACTTTGATATAACCAATAGTTGTTTACGCATTAAGTTTTGCTTTTTAACCCGTCTATTTTCACCTTTTACGATGCAAACAAAAACCAAAAAAAATTTAAATTTCCTTAAAGAAAAGGAAATCAGGTGATATTTTGGCCTTCAAACATGCACATATATTTACGCCTTGAAACCCACAATTTCAGGCCTTGAGTCAATCTCACCTTTAATTCAAGATTAATTTTGTAGTCCTAACTTTCCACCTTTTTCAATTTCTATATAATTAATTAAAATAATAATAATAATAATGTTTTAAAAAAAAGCAAAACTAAATTCACAATTTCCTGGCACATTTCATTAGTACTTTCAATAACAAGATAATGCGACTTACTAAATAATAATATATCTCTATCTACACATATATGGACACATGCTATCTCTCCCTATATATACATTCTCTGCACTTTCTTTTCCAAACCAGCTAACCCACATTCTTCATATATTTATTACAAACTTGTAGACAACAAAGGTATTATTTTCATACATTTTATGCATTTACGGAACATTTATGACAGTTTGAATTCTTTCTCTGTTGTAATACTAACAACACTTTCAGGTCATGAGTCACACACTATATCGTAAATCAATAAACATACACCACCTTTGAATTTGCTAAAATCATTGTCGCATGAAAAATGCTCAAGAAAGATCAGTCAAAATGTTGTCTGCGTATCAAACTTGATGCTCTTTATGGATGTGGAGAGTATCATTTTCAATCCTTGTAACTACTCCAATTCATTAATTTGCAGATTTTAAAACTAGCCAACATTCTTGACCATATCAAAAGCAGTCCTTTGCTTTTGTAATATATTGAAAAAGGAGGGCCACATTCTCGGCCTAATTCAACTTATGTTGGATTATTTTTCCATGTTTTCCTTTATTAATTGTTCTGTTCTCTTCCTCATTTTAAACCTCTTAACAACCTATGACCATACATCTCATAATCATTTCTTGCATATCTTGTATTTCTCTAAATGCATTTTTACCATATAATTCTCCTTCATAAACGACCCTTATAAATGCCAATACTGGGGGTAACACCATTAGCGCAACCATTTATGAACGACACATTACACCACTTTCGCCAATACATTGAAGCAGACGAGACTTACCTGCGTTTCAAATGCCAATGTCACAGATCGCTTGATTCGATATCACAAACATCCAAGTGAATTACAATGGTAAACTTCTTTGGTGCATGCAACATTATTGAGATAGAAGAAGATCATCTTGATCTTGTCTTTTTCAAGGATCACACTCAATCCATTTTACGGACCACAATCAGAAAAACCATGAAATTGCAACAAGTAAGTTAAAACTTCCACTTATTTACCAATAATTTCAAACATTCCAACTTACTTGCTAATCCAAAGTTATGCTTTATTCAGATTCACCACAATAGGATTATGCAATCATTGCGCACCCGATCCGACCAGGACCATCAAAAAGCAGGACAAGACTACATGATCCGTGACCTCATGATAATGAACAAAAGGTTATTCACAATTACGAACAATTCACTACATTCCTTTCAATTTATACCAGTTCTTTATATTGTTTAAGGACCAATCATCTCTAATTCTTGCTATTTTGCATCTCTATGTCTGTGTTTCCTCGTTGAAAATACGCACTGCTGCCACTTATTTCCTTCTTTTCTAGACATTCAACCGCTTCTTTCTTTTCACTTGCATCTGTGTCTTTTTCCTACTTCTTTCACAAAAGTGAAAGCCATGTTTCAACATTACTAATCAATTTTATTATATGAACACACAAAACTTATGTTAAAAGTGCCACAATTTCATAATTTTTATTTGAGATATAAGTGAATTTTGTGGCTGTATAAAGTCAAATGTCATGAGATTCAACTAGGATATATCAGTTTCTAGAAGTTGAAGTCAATTGACACGTCTTGCAAGATTGAGTAGACACCAATTTGAAAGTGCCTTAATGCTCTCCAATAGGAGTGGGCATTTAAACATAAACCGCCAACCCACAACCCAAACCAACCCAAACCCACCCGAGTCGGTTTGGGTCGGTTGAGTTGGATCAGTCGATTCGGGTTGGAAAAAACCAACCCGGAAGCCGTCATTATGTAAAAAACGAAAAAACAATGAAAACGACCAAACCAACCCGAACCGACTCGGGTTGGTTGATTCGAACCAATCGAACCAAACCGGCGGTTCGGTTCGGTTCAACCCAAACCGACCCCAATCGGGTCGGTTTTGATTTGGGCCAAAGCAGGCCAATCGGGTCGGTGCCCACCTACTCTCCAATCAAGCTCGCTATCAAGACATCTTTTGCTCCATGTGTTTTATTCTACCTCATTCTTCCCTAAATTTCTTTTACTCTAACCTTACATTACACTTACATCCTCTAACTGATTATGACCTCTAGCCACATTGCAAGAAATGAAAATCATATATTTCCAATGTATTCCTTCGTTTGTGTCATTTATCATCAACTCTTTTTAGTTTTTTCTTCATCTAATTCATGAATATCACAATTTCGGTTTCTTTTTTGTTGTGAAAATATGTTCATATATACATTTACTTCTACTTTGTATGATATTAACCACATGAATGAGAGTGCGATTGCCATCATTCAAAAGGATACTCATATTTTGGCCAAATATTTCATTCTATTTTTCTTACGCATATTTCAACTTGATCATTACCCTTCATGCTACTATTTCGCGACCGATTTATTAATCATACATTTTCCAACACAAATCATGAAGTTTGAGACAATCAACCTTAGACTTTGGGCATCCTATCTGTCAAGTGAAGGCCAAGAAATCGCCAACTCCATAGACACAATTCCCATTATAATTACCAAGCATGTCTTCGTCACAACCTTTGAAGGTAACAACTTTCTATTACACCAACATTTTCAATCTTTACATGCTTATATACACCTTAAACTCAACATTCTTTCATCTCATATCAGTTTGGGAATCTCAACCACTGCAACACGTGCATCTACATCGATACACCGTTTGAAGAGGTCATTGCATATAAGAAATGGTTTGTACACATTACCCTGACTGCACTTGTTTACATATTCTTCATTCACTCACAATAATATAGTTAACTAACAAAGCTCTACTCATAGGATTGCGGACAACATTGCGGCTATAATCAAATAAAAGCTCTCACTTTATACTTGACGCTGAAAAGGATCGAGGCCACTGAAGACGATGTTGCAAGGCCCATCAAAGATGCAATCGAAATGGTAGACTCATATCTTAACATGGAACATCTCTATCATGCTTTTACAATAACATTATCATGACGTACTCTATGACCTATCAAGCGACATTGTTGGATAAAGGCAACGACCATAGATTAGATGCACATGACACCATCTTGGTACATGTCATGCAGCACATGCTTCACAGCTGCTCCAGAGACTATTGCAGGTCGAAACTTCAGCTGCCACTATTGCACACAAACTAACGTCACAGCAACCCCGAGGTCCATTTTTTATTATTATGCATACAATGGTGTCACAGAATGCTATACACACAACTAAATTAACAGCTTCCCATCTCTCATCTTAAAGGGCACGCGACGAGATTGACCCTATCTGACAACCTGCACAGACACTATAACAACTTCAGTAATGGGACGCCCAGCCGAAGAGTTCCTCAATGCTACAGCGTCAAAGCTCATGGGCCTCACCCACACTGTAAGCATCCTAACTTCTACCAGTCAATATATACTCCATTCATTCTCTTCATGCATCTTTACCATCTAATAGTCCTTTTTTCCTTTTTATTCCCTATTAAGTTTCACTTTTAAAACACAAATCCTCACTAAACACTAAACATGTACAAGAATCATTTGTCCTAATTGATTTTACTATTCTTGCAAGCAAACTGAAAATAATTCAATTTGGCCAATTAGCTATGACCTCGTCAAATGAGCCATATCAACTTTGACCTTCTTGTCTAATAATGACAATAATTATTGCTAGATGGTGGAAGTCTTTAGTGTCCTCGTCATGGCATACGTCTTCTGCTTGTAAACTTCTCATTGGCAACAAAACATCCGAAATGGAGTCGGTATGAGCGTTCAAGTATGTCAACTTAGTAGTTTGGTTATTTTGTGCCCCCAGCTAAAAGTTGTTGTTTTCAATGTCACTAGGTGAACAATATAAAATGAATGACTGTGTGGTGATTCTAGCCTATTAGTGAATTATTTTTAAATGTTCATATCAATTCTGTGTTTCATTTTTTGATTATTCAAATGTATCATGCTCTTATTACCCATGTTCTGCCTATTGCTAGCCTATTAATAATTTTAGGATACATTACAGGCCATGAACCCCACAGATCACATCCGTCTAGACATCACAAAGGACCATCTGTTTCTATATCAAAGTGCCTTCGCCAATCTTTCTTACATGCACCAAAGAAGTTTGAAATTGTGGCCTTTGGATGAATCTGACCCGTAAAAGCATACCAACATCCTGTGAAAATCATTGCCGATGAATTGCACACCCCACATGCATCAGCAACCCACTTGCCACAACCAACCTTATCTGAACCATCTCCCACCCACAAAGGAACCGGTTTGAAGATAACACCTCATGTGCAACCAAGAAAAAGGCCCAAGATGGATCGATACTTCCAACTCATATCTTTTGTCTTACAAAAATATGGACTCTTTTGTAACAGTGAATGGGACAAAGATTTCCTATTTGGCTTTTGTTTAGGAAATGCTTTGTAAAATAGTTATGTTCCATTCGATCATGTAAGAGTTGAGGTCCAATACTCTTTACGGCTTGTAAATAAATAAATGGCACATCACTAGGTTGCCACTTTCCTACTAACCGTGTTTGATATTAATAGTGGTATTTATATGCCACCTCTTTTAGCTTTACACTCACATATTCAACTTTCGTGGAACCGCATCAATGCTTTCTCCAATGTCTTTATATGATATGTTATTAAAAATCAACATGTTACACAATTGCCCTAGCATTCTGTATCTAAATATAAACTTTCATCACGCTAAGCTCACCCACATTGGACTGACGATAACGTATGAGCACGCAACCAACCCTAGTCTATATATATATATATATATATATATATATATATATATATATATATGGAGAAAAAAGAAAAGACTATTTACATGGGCCACAAAAACACAAAATTATTTCAAAAATTTACTTTCAATACTAAATTATTTGAAAAAAACTTATTAACAATCTAATTAATATTTTTTTGTAAATTATGTGTTTAATAAAATAATTAACTATGGACTCAATCAACGATTGAAACCATGCGACTGATATATTTTTTAATTGGCTCTCGATTATGTTATTTATTGAGGATTATATCTCCTAAATATTTAGAATCCTAATTATTTTAAATTATTTATTTTATACCAATCTATATCAGTTTATATTTTATTTAATTTTTTAAAAATAATTAATTGATCTTCTATTTTAATGATTAATCACATATATTTTAATTTATTTGTTAGACACTATAATTTGTAAGTCGTATGATGCGATTGAAATTTGAAAACCACGTTATCGATTGGGTCAAAAAGAAAGCGGCAAAAGAAGTTTGAAAAAATGATGAGAGAAGAAGCTGTTTTTCTTATATTTTCTTCCTCCGTCTCTCCCTTTTTTGGGTTTAAAGCGAGGCGAAATGTTCAAGCGACAAATTATAAAGCTACATATTAGTTTTTGCAACACTTTTCTTTTATTATATTTTCTCAATTTCTCAATGAGTATAATAATTTCTTTGATTTGCATTCGGAATATCATCCAAACATTTTGGGATAACATCAAAATGTCATAAGATCGACTACTTGAAATGGTTATAACCTCCACGCTTTGGACAAAATTACCTCCACGCTTTGGACAAAATTTCTCGTTCCTTTAATCCGTTGAAAGAATATTTTTTGTCCAACTTATAATACAATTTGAAACTCGATGTTTCAAAAATTTTATTCATGTAATAGATATAAAATTCCATTACGGTTCTCTAATCATATTCATATGAAATAGATTCTAGGGATCTGAATTCTTTCACCCAATAGAAAGAAATGAGTACATGTGATAGAGATAGACTTTTCTAAACCCCGGCCACCTTCCCCCACACGCATATTTGACATATAATAATCCAATTAAATAATTACAATGGGATATCAACATTGATAAGAATTTTCTAGTAGGACACGGAGGGGGGATTGACATCCCACCCTACTACAATGCTTCCATCATGCTTGCTTGATTTCGATTAAATGAAGATTGGTCGAGACAAGGACAACTGTTGTCTAGCAACAAAGGAACGGATGCTAAGGTGTAAAAGTGAAGCACCTAGGAAATGACATTCAACTGTCTTGCCAATTTTGTGAGGTCCATATCTAATTTGTTTAAATCAAACTACCCAAGCAAGTAACCAATGGATTCCATCCTTCGGTCATTTCGCACCAATTAAAATCTCACACACACATTAAGCCAATAAATAGATCGAACCAAATACAAACACTCTCCTAGTAAAATCAAACTAAAATTTCCACGAATTCACTACCCTTCACGCGAATTAGATCAATCTCCAAGCACCTAAAACCGTGTGAAGGAAGTTGTGAAAGGTTTTAATGGTCACAAGCACCTGGGTCTTCTGTTTGAGAAGGAATGTCCAAACGGCTCTCGTGTAATCATCAACAATAGTGAGAACACTGTTAAAAGAGACATTTCCTTAACGCCCCCACATAGCTAAGTGCAACAGATCAAAGGCATGCTCAGTATGAATAAAACTCCTAGGAAAAGAAAATCGTTGTTGCTTGTAGTACACACAAGTATCACAGCGTGAATTCTCATAGTTATTACCGGCAGGCAGAAAGTTTAAACGGCTTGAAACTTCCTTCAAAGCATGTCCTAGACTTCTATGCCAAAGGCAAAAGTCATCCTACGCATTATTTATCATAGCAATAGTGTGTTCCATAACAGCTAAAACATTGTGTGTCATACAGCAGCAGTACATCTCCAAAACATAACACACGTTTTTTTTTTTGGGGGGACAATTCGCAGCAGCAAATATCACTTGATACCAAGTTGACAACATCTCCTCCAACCGAGCAATGCCGTGCACCAGCCAATCTGGAAGTGAACAATTTTTATTTTTTATAATAAAGATATTCAGCACCTGCCAACACTTGGCCATCTTTATGTAATGCAAGTTCCACACGAATAAATCATATTTCTTGGTAGCCGTTAGTTCACATGCTTTTGCACTCCAGAAGCCTGCAATAAAATAAGCACACGAACTCATACTTATACATGGAGCTATTAGGCACACCATTAAATGCCAAAGAATGATTCAGATTTTAACAAAATCAAAAAGATTAGCATCATGATGGAAAGCATTAAGAAAAAGGCGAACAAAAGAAATGACGAGCAAAGATGCTGGAGAAAGGAGCATATGAGTAGCATGTGCCATTATTAATTAAAAAGCTTCCAGAGGAGAATCGAGAAGAACGATTGGGAGACCCAGTTACTAACACAGAAATGAAAGACTCAAAAGCGGCAACCTCGAAAAGTTTGAGTAGAGAACATAGTATCTCTGATGAAAAATTTAATCGCCAAACTTGCTAGCTGATTAGAGTGTATAAGCGCTTACACTTTTAAATTGCCTGTTATATAAGCGTTTCTCCGAACCAACAGCACAACTCTTAACCAATGCCTCATGCAAAGCCTGGTCATATCATTGAAAATAATAATACAATAAGAAGATAGAATGATGATGTATGTGGGGGGGGTGGAAACATTTTAAGTCAACGCATTTTTTATTTTCAAATCAGCACTTAATGAGTACTTGTGACTCTGCCTGAAAATCACCAGGGACGAAAGTAGTATAATCTAACAGTCGCCAACACTTTGTCACCCGTAGTAAGACGAGGATCAAGCACCGTCTCATCGCCTTCTGGGATGTCACTTTCTTCGGCGTCAGACTCAGGGGAATCCAACTCCTGAAGAACATCTTTATCATTCTAGTGCCCAATTAAAGTTACAATAGGAAAAGCATCAAAGCATCTTAGTAATCCAGTTAGTCCGTTTCAATATCATAATAAACAGTATAGCATTTAATGGGAATGACCTGATCATTTCTACACTCAATGAAGAAGAAAGAAAAAAGAAGATGTACATACTTCCCCAGAACATTTAGAGGAAACCTCCGGGAGGAGTCTTGTTCTTCCTGAATTGAGCATTAGAAATCAAAATATAAACAAATCATCAGAAACCACATTAAGTTGCTCACATCATAAAACCCAGCAAGCTGTACTTAATGACTCCCGGTCAAAGCAAAAGCGAAAGAAAAGTAGGGCTGTACATACTATGGTAAGTCCAGTACAGGTTCCTCTTTTCTTGGCACATAGAGCAGTTAATGCACATCCAGGCCCTGTACTTTCCTCTTTGTATTCTGTAAGGCAGCGGCCGTGGCTCAAGACATTTCGCTGTCAATAGGACCGAAGAGAATTTTCTACTTCCTGAAAATTCACTCATTCATTTAAATCTTTCAATCAAACGCCCAACTGCTAGATAAATAAATAAATAGAACTTATTAAAAAAATAGAAAACTCAAACACAAACATGGCAACAATCAAATTCAAAATAACCCGTGGAAATCCATCCGTACCAAAGTTGCACAGCAAATCAATCAATATTAAATAATAAGATAAAAATCGTGTGGAATAAATTTGAACAACAACTAATCTAATGGAATAAACGACAGGCAGTACCTGAGGAAGACATCATCACCGGGTAATTGAGGTTCATCGACATCGCTTGAAGACGGAAAAAGCAACAACAATATTAAATAATAAGAAAATTTACGAAAATAGAAGAACTAACAATAATTTCAATTACAGAAGAAAATAATGATCAGAGAATACATATGAATGCATACCTTCAATTCGATTGGAACGGTGATTCGTGATTCCCGAAGAAGCCGAATGAAGGAAGGATCTGGAAATAGGGCTTGTCTCCGACAAAGCAACGCGGAGCATCATTCAATATACAGCCAAAGCAACAATTATTGAAAACAAGGGGAAATAGAAGAACTAAATAATAATTTCAATTACAGAAGAAAAATAATGATCTGAGAACACATATGAATGGTATACCTTCAACCCGATTGGAACGGAGATCTGTGATTCCCGAAGAAGCCGAATGAAGGAAGGATCTGGAAATAGGGCTTCTGTCTCCGACAAAAGCAACGCGGAGCATCAATCAATATATGCGGCCAGCCAACAATCCACGAAAACAAGGGGAAAAAAAGAAGAATCCACAATAATTTCGAATACACAAGAAAATTAATGGTCAGAGAATATATATACGAATGCATACCTTCAATTCAATTGGAACGGACGAATAGGCGATTCGTGTTTCCAGTAGAAGCCGAATGAAGGAAGGATCTGGAATTAGGGTTTCCGTCTCTCAATCGAAATTTATTATACAGTCGTGTCGTTGGGCATGTTGGGCCAGTCGGTGTGTCGTTAGCCGGACCGGCAAACTGACCTCGAAATTTGCCTTTGATCCACCGTGCGTTGCTCTTTTGATGACACGCTGAAGCGCCTCAAAATAAACGGAAGTCTTATTATGTCCTTTCTAGCTCTCAGCAATTACATATTCGGATTCGGTGTTGGTTGGAAATTGTCGAACAATCATACACAAAATACTACTTTCTCCGTCACATTTGGAGCAGATTTGCTTTTCCTTTTCATCCGTCCCAAAATATAAACTACTTTCTATATTAAGTATAAATTTAATTTCCTTCATTCTCTAATCTATTTTTATTTATTATCGCATAATTATTAATAAAAGAAATTTTCATATATTTATTATAAAAAGATATTTGAAAAACACACAAGAAAATTTACTTTTCCAATAAATATTAATTTCAAATTTTAATCCACAGAAATTAAACCATACCTCCATCTAAATTGCATTGATAAGAATCATCACAGTTTAACCCATCATCAGAAAGGATACTGTATAATATTAAATACCAACATTATGCTACTAAGAACTTACATAATTGTATTTTTATTAAAATTAGTTAATATCTATATATATATATATATATATATATATATATATATATATATATATATGTTATATTTTTTTTTCCCTCCTTCACATTACTTCCTTTTTTTAACTTTTTTTATTTTTTTATTCATTATATTTTCCTCTATATTCCTCCATATACGCTTTCTATCATTAATTTGCATCCTTCCTTTTTAATTTTTTTTATTTTTAACTCCATCATTTTCCTCATATTCCTCTCTCTATATTATTATTTTATCATTAATTCTCAAGGGCCACTGCTCTGGCAAGAAACACACTCTTTAAATTATTAACTGAAATTTTCATGACACACTGCTAATTTTATTCCACAATTTTAAATCTTTAAACTTCACAAAGTAACATTGTACAATTTAGTCCTAAAATTCTTTTTAAACTCATCATTCCTAAATCTTTTTTTAAACTTCACAATTTAACTTTCAATTTAGTCCCAAATTTTAATTCCACAATTTCAACATTATTTTTGGAAGATTGGCTTAAATTCATACGTGATTCATATGTGCTTAGACTTTTTCCCGCCAGTACCTCTTCATTTTTTAACTTTTTTATTTTTTATTCATTATATTTTCCTATATTCCTCCATATATTTTCATCTTAATTTGCATCCCTCCTTTTTTAACTTGTTTATTTTTTAACTCATCATTTTCCTCTATATTCTTCTCTATATTACTTTATCATTAATTTTTTTGTGCCACTAAGTTCAAGAGAAACATACTCTTTTTAAATTATTAACGGAAATTTTGTATTAATAATTTGTTAATTTTTATTTCACAATTTTAAATTCTTTAAATTTCTCACAAAGTTTAACATTGTACAATTTAGTTCTAAATCTTTTTTAAAATTTATTACCCTAAATCTTTTTCAAACTTCACAATTCTAACTTTCAATTTAGTCCTAAATTTTTTAATTCCACAACTTCAACATTATTTTTTTTAAAATACTAAGGAATTCTATATGTATCTACAAAGGAGACTTTTTTTCCCGCTTTTGCACCCCTTCATTTTTAAATTTTTTTATTTTCTCTTTATTCATTATATTTTCCTCTATATCTCTCCTCCATATATGTTTTCTATCTTAATTTGCATCCTCCTTTTTTAACTTGTTTATTTTTAACTCATCATTTTCCTCTATATTCTTTCTCTATATTATTTTATCATTAATTTTTTGGGAATACTAAGTTCAAGAACATACTTCTTTAAATTATTAACTAAATTTTTGCATTAATAATTTGTTAATTTTTTATTTCACAATTTTAAATCTTTTAAACTTCACAAAGTTTAACATTGTACAATTTAGTCTCAAATCTTTTAAAATTTGTTACCCTAAATCTTTTTAAACTTCACAATTCTAACTTTCAATTTAGTCCCAAATTTTTTAATTTCACAATTTCAACATTATTTTTTGAAGATTGGTGGAAATGGTCCATAAATTGTACTACGTCACAAACTGATACTAAATAAAAAAAAAGCTATGATATTAATTTCATCAAATTTAACTAATTTGATACTAATTGCTTGATCTATAATTAATTTTATTCAATTTATTTTTATACACCGACACATAAGAAAGCAAATAAAACTAAAGAAAAGGAAATGGGCATGGACTGAGATGACACTTGGATAAAGAGAGATAGTTCAGATTAATGACTTCACTCAATATTAGTCTCGTTAACTGTTGAACTTAACATAATTATCCATCTTCATGTTAGATCCGATTTTCCTTGTATAGTTAGTTTCGCTCTCGCATGTCAAGCTAACTCTCTTGGGCCTAATTGATTCAACCCGTTACATCTCTCAGTGTCGATATAGCTACTAATCAATCGCATAAAGGTTTGTGAAAATACTCAATGGATCATCTAAGGTTAGGGGTATATCTCTATCCCCTACAAGAACTTAGAGTGAATGCTATTTGGTTTAACGTGCATATTCTTCTCTCAAGCCTAAACATGCCACAATTGCATATAATTGTTGATCAAGCAATCACATGTAGCAAGCTCAATAACAAACACACAAGAGAGAAATAATCTAATCCAATTCAATTCCAACAACTCCAAATCTGATGAATTTAAACATATATTAAGATCAATCAAAAATCTCTTACACCCTACAATACTATTCATAGTTAGAAATTTATGTATACATATACAATCAATAATAATAAAATGAATAGAAATGAAAGAACAAAACAAGATTAAAGACAATCTCCCTTTGTAGAGCAAAAGTCTTAATTCTTCACTTCTTCTCCACCTCATCTTGATCTCCTTAAAAAAAAAAAAAAAAAAAAAAAAAAAAAAAAAAAAAAAAAAAAAAAAAAAAAAAAAAAAAAAAAAAAAAAAAAAAAAAAAAAAAAAAAAAAAAAAAAAAGATGATGTGATGTATGAAAAGCAGTTTCTCTAGCCCGGGTCTATAATAATTCTTTGCCGATAACTCTACCCTTTTTAACCCATAAATTTTCCGAGTTTTGGTTATTGTATTCTGGACACGGTGGTTTCACGGACAGAATGGTGCCAGGTACATTGTAACCGATTTTTACTTGAGATGTGTAGAAGATTTACTCCACAACTAATGTGTTTTCATCTTCATACAGATGGTGATGGCCATATTTGCCTACATTTACCATCAGTCATTTATCATCCCTCAGACCAACCCGGTCGAGATGATACTTGATCAGGTCAAGAACTCCAACTCAGCATCATGTCCATGCACTACACAACTCACATAATCGATTGATCCAATGAAACTTATCGATTGCAGATAGTAAGAAACCTCAGCTTTGAAGATCAAGAACTACTCTATTTAAAGCTCCGCCAGATGTTCCATGAGCAGCAATTTGGTAGCTATTGAGACTAAAAATGTCATCACTCAACAATTCATCATGCGCTGACTTGAAGGTCATGAGTCCTTGAAATCTGGTGAATGCTTAGAAGGGTCTAACTTTACCAGACTAAGGAGATGAGGATGGGACATAATTTGTAAAAACAGCGCAAGGGTGGCTTTTGTATCTTCAAATTAGTTTAGGATAATTTTTAAGGTTGTTTGAAAAATGAGACAAAGATAAACTTCTTGTATAATTGTCCTATCAAAGCGAATCGACATTTTTATCCTCCCTAAAGTGATGCTAACTTGAATTTAAAGCTTTAGAACTCTTGCCTTTAATCAGAATTTGTTTGCTCGACTTTTCATCATTCTCAGAATGTCATCATCTCACCGCCAAGCCATTTATCTGCTAGAGCTTCATTGCACAAAATTTCTCCTCAGCAGTGTTAAATCCAGCCCCACGGTCTCTATGCTGAAAAAGAATGGAAGCATGTTGAACTCTGGTCTCCGTGCTCACTTCATTATGTACTGTATATCTGCACGATCTCTCAGCCATTCAAGCACTTTTGCTCCCTCAAGTACCTCTTGTACCTACCCAACAACACAAATATGATATGGAACCAAAGAAAATAGAAATATAAAGCATTGGAAACTGAAGAATAGATGGAGATGATATACCTGTTCTTTCACACGCCCTTCATCGTATTCTTGGTTATGACGTTTGAATTCAGAAATCGAAGTTTTCAACTTCCTTCACCAGCTCATCTGTTAAAAATCTGGTCACCAGAAAGCACATTATCTAAGTTACTAATGGATGAGATATTTAGTCCACTTTGTATAAGGGTATCCTTCTTTGGTAACAAAAATAAAATTTTTCTCAATTATGCATACCTGCAGAATTTTCACGCTTGTATATATCACCAACAGCTAAATTCTGCTTTATAATTCTTGTTATATTTTCTTTTTGGCTTTCCATGAACTCCTTCACTGCCTCTGGAGCTGATAGAGATGCCAATTGTTGATCATTGAGTTTCATATTTGCCTGCATCAAGCATGTACTTCTAATAACCATTTATCTCTTCTTGCAGTGAGAGGGAACTTCCACAAAATTCTCCATAGCAGTATTGGGTGAGATTGGATAATTTGGAACGTTTTAGCTTTTCCGTCTTCCCAAACATGTCACTAAAAATCCAAGCATAAAATGGTTTCTGCAGGTGCTAACCTGAATTTGCAAGAGCTGGGCTCCGTAAAGCTCCCTGGCTTGTTCTTCAAACAAGGATTGAGGAATATCAACTTCACCATCTAAGAAAATGTCGTATGACACCACATGAGATATACTCTGCAAAATCATCAAATGAGGAATAAATTTTGAAATAAAAGTATACTTTCTGTAATTGATCTAGAATGGCATTGTCTGTTGCTTGTTCTTTAGCCGCTTGCTCCACCTCGAGAAATTTCTGCAGCAACATTTCCTTCACCTAGAGATTTTCATGAATGGAAAAATTCCATTGAGATCCTTTATGTATTTAGCCATTTAGGCAAGTCAGTATGATAATTGTGTGCTATTTGTCATGTACCCATGTAAGTTTGAAAATTTACCTGTTCAATGGTGGTGCATCCAGACAGAACCCTCTCAGCAATGGAGTCATCCAGTTGAGGTAAGTTTCTGTAGAATAGTTCCTTACATTCAACCTATACAAAATGAAGCATCAAGAAGCATATTCAATTCAATAGTCAGTCAACAAAAAAGGCATATATTTATTTGTGTAACTCGGTCACATTTTACGATTGAAAAGGCAAAATTACGCGAAAAATAATTTTGAAAGAAAAAGAAATACACGCTTGTCTACATGTGTTGTGTGTATAACAAATAAGTATATAACCTTTCACTTCTTTGATACATCTTGTTGTGGATCAAACTTACTGTGAATTGAGCATGAACACCACGAAGATCTTCTTGCTTCCACGTTTTGGGAAATACATATGGAAAAGACTTGGTTTCACCGCGTTTTATTCCTGTAAGTGAGTCCAGAAAGCCAGGTAGGATTTTATCTCCATCTTCCGTATCAAACTGAAACCCTGGAAAAGAGATAAATTAGAAGTTGCTCAATGTACTTCAATCCAATTTGACAAACTTGTGGAAATTTCAATCGGCTCCCACTAGTCACATGAGTGATACTGAGAACATCATGACACCTATCTTTTCACCATTTTCAGGTGAAAGATCATGAAAAGATATCATTCTGCATCCCATAATCATGATTACTAAGGGATACTCACAAATTGACTTCAAAAGAAAAAAAAAAAAAAAAGAGAGAGAGATAGATAAACATAGAGTTCAACTACACATCTTAATAGAGTCGGCTTTTCAAGAACTCTAGATCTCGGTAATTATGTAGTTGAAGGGGATAGGTAATAGAAAATTATGAAATCATCTGGAAGTGCACAGGGAATTGCACAAGTACGGATCATATTTATCATATTATCATGAGTTGAAATGACAAGAGACCCTCTAACTGAGGATTCTGGTCAAGCATGTTATCTATCTTAGTATTTTAAAGAGTTGGGTTTCATTGTGAAGAAGATTGATTTTGAATAATAAATAAAGAACTTGGAGAATAATCTTCGGTCAAATGGTTAAGTTATGAGCGAATTCACATTTGCTGCCCCGTATTTGTCATCTTGTACACTTCCAAAGAACATTCACGGCGATTTAATCACAACTTCTGAAAGAATAACTGCTTTAATATGCAAACCTTTACTATCAGCAGATGGTATTCTTTTAGCAGTTGATTAAATCTTGCTCGATCGTTGTTGCTGATATATCAAGAACGGCCACATCACCTACCTGAAAATTTTCAAATAACTTCCATGAGAATCACTGAGAAATGTTCATTTAACCAATTAAGTTGAATTTAAGGAAATTTGGAGCCATTTTATGCGACTCCATGCTGTCGAGAAAAGAAAAGAAAGGAGAAACTTGTTTGAGCTAGATCTAGGAAGAAGTTTTCTAGTGAGAAATTGAAGCGTGATTCTTTTTTACCTCAAGTCCTCTGTCTGTTACAATTCTTAGTGAACCAAGAGCCTTGAGACGACGTCTTAATTCTTGTTCAGCAGCAGTCTGAGCATCTATTTCTTTGTCAATCTCAACAACGATCTTCAAATTTTGATATCCATTTTCAGGAACCCATTTGATGTCAGGTGCCACATCAACGGTGACATCATACCTAATTCAAGACATCAAAATTGTAAACTCCAAGAATAATAATAACAATATTGTCAGTGGATCTAACACGAACCTACAGCTGATAAACATACTTATGATCCCATCTATACTCTATGTAGACTTCTTCAGTTTCTTAAAAACGTAAATGATTGAGATGTACATTGAAATACACATAAGTAAATACCACAAATTTATTACAATCCCATGGAACTTATTGACAATAAAGGATGTATTATAACTTGAAGCATATTTACAGACCTCAAAGATTTCATAGAAGAGTAAGTCTTTTCCATCTCTGGAAACTTGGTTGATATGCGAACTGAATCTTGCATGGCTCTTTTGCTCACCTATCCATTAAAGGTGTTTGGTTTGAGCAAGAGTAATAAAAGAACCATCAATGTAATAATCTAATTGCAACAGAGCATAAAGGGGGAAGTGGCACACCGTAGACATGGCATGTGGAAGAGTTCTCTTCAAAATAGATTCAATTGTCGCCTTCTGAACAGATTCCTTTCCGAAGTAATTGATCAGAGTACTTTCTGGAACATGCTTCCCAGGACGAAATCCGGGGACCTATAGAGACAACAGCAAGCTATCAATGAATTTATATTTCATATATCAAATGGTACAAGTTGAATTGTGAAACTAGAACAGCTAGCAAAATGTGTTTCATTAATGGTATTACTTGAATCATTTCTGCAGCAGTATGAAAGCAATGAATATTTAAGAAATAACAATCATCATTTGGAAACTAGAAAGACCATGCCAAATCAGTGGAAATTCTAGGCTCACAAGACTCAGTTTCCATCTCAGTTCTCAAACATTAGAGTTTTCAACTCTGGAAAAACCAAGACTAAATCTATCAGAACACGATAAATTTAAATGTTTGAATGATGATACAAGATAATTTCCTAGGAAATAGAAAAGTATTAACGGCTTGCTTTGAGTACCTTTGCCTTCCTCATGAACTCTCTGAGGACTCTTCGGTAGCAATCATCACATACCTCAGCAGGAACTTCAACACTCAATCTTACCTACAGATAGAAAATTACACGATTACAACTCAATTTTAGAAGACACAAAATTGAAAATTTCAAGGTTATCTTATCTTGATTGATGACAGTCTCAACAAGTTGTGACATTTGGAAAGAAAAATATTGGACTATGATGAAAATGAAACAAAAGCATTGGAATTTCAAAAGAGATGTGCACTCAGCAGATCAGAATTCCAAATTAGGCATCAAAAGCTATATGAAATTCAAGAGATATCCAGTCTTTCTGATAACTCTAACAACATTTTGTAATCATTTGATACTTCAAAAAGAACTGATTAAAATTTATGCAGTCCTCTATCTAATAATATCCTTCAAATATTACTAACTCTAAACTCGATTAGCTTGCGAGGTAACGAATTCAAATTATTTGACAATCATTGCAGTGTTGCAATAACACTAAAAGGAAACCGTACAGAAAAACAGAAAACTCACTCTAGAATTGGGCTCCGGGGTTTCGGTGACTTGAATATCAGCAGGGAGCTTATCAGTTGTGCTATCGACAGTATCGGGAGCCGCCGCTGATGCACCAAACCCGGTCGAGTATAGTCTGTGGGTCGGGTTCTGCAGGGAACGGGATTGGCGGGAATATGGAATTGATAACTGCTTGAGAGGAGTGAACGATAGTTTGCCATTAGATTGAAGATAATCACTGTTGGAAAGTGGAAGAGAGGAAGAGAGCTTGAATTGGGGAAGAGTTGGCGCTGTTGCTGAAATGCAGAACTCCATTTCTGCAACAGGTAAAATCCTTGATAGTAGTGTTGGTTTTGGCGCCGTATGCTAAGGATAAGATAGTTCCGATTTGAACCCCAGTCATGGACGGATCCAGCTAGTGGCGAGCCGACGCGGCCGCTCGTGCTGGATCCGTAAAATTTTTCGTTTCTAGAAATAAAATAATAATAAATACTATTTATAAAAATTATAAAAATATTTTTTCGCTATAATTCTATAAAAATAGTTTCTTGGCGTAGCGATTGAAGATGAGCATTTTAACATTTTCCACCCCAATTCCCAATTCCCACTAGTTATGTATTTGACTTTGTATATACTTAATATATTATTATATATAACACTTTAATAATACCACGATGTATCAAACTATCATTAAATATTGGCTTCAATAATTATTGGTTGTTATTAAATATTGACTTAATTTAACATTCTTTCAAAAAAAAACTAATAATTTAACGTATGCGACATTTTAATTAAATGTAGACTCATTTTGTGGATGGTAGGTAGATTCATTTTTTCTTTTTAATATATATATATATATATATATATAT
Source organism: Jasminum sambac (assembly GCA_018223645.1). NCBI lineage: Eukaryota > Viridiplantae > Streptophyta > Magnoliopsida > Lamiales > Oleaceae > Jasminum > Jasminum sambac. The sequence goes on from CP073642.1 coordinate 16,708,308, forward strand.
ATCGATCATGTGTATATTAATTTTCCAATTAACCAATTATTTTTATTACTTTTTATCTATTTTTTATTTATTCTAAATTAATTACATTCACATATCTTATCACATCTACAAATCTCCACCACTTAACTCCACTCATTTTCTCCTTTTTTACATTAAAAACTTTTAAAAATTATTATAATTTATTCCTTATCACTCTAAATATATCTATGCAAAAATATGAGAAACATGAATTTAAATTAATATAATATATTATTATATGTAAATATGATATTACTTCATCAAAGAAATTGCCATTAAAAAATAAATAAAAATAAAAATCAATTAACAAAAAGGGCTTCAAAATATACCTCTTTAAAATTATTATTTTTCATGAACTTATTTGGAAATTTTTTGCTTTAAATTAATTTGTACCACTACGTTCTTGGGTTAACGACAGTTGATGGTCGTGCTCAACGTCCGCTCTATTTGTGATGAATTCGATCCGTCCCCCGACCCCAAATCCGTGAGCCAGTCTGTGTGTGCGTGTTGTGACCGTTGGTCGAAATCGATACAAACTGCAAAGGTTGAGGACCATATTTGATATTTACCATCCCAATTCCGTTTCAAAGAAGTGGCACATATACCCTACGTACTTGTATGATAACACAATTCACTCCAATTCAAGCGCTGCTAGAAATGAAGATCACTTAAAAAAAAAAAAAAAAAGGATATTTTAATATGCGATTGGAACTTAAAAAAAGCTACGACTAAATGCATCCAACTCTTTACTAAATACATCCATTTTTTTCCAATTTTTAAATATGCCCCCAATATAAAAAATAAATAAATAAATGTTCGCTCTACATGACACGAACACAATTAAAAATTAAGGAAAAAAAAGAAACAAAGGAAGAATGATGAATAAAAAAATTTTTGCTATCATTTTTTGTAACTATTTGACGAGTAATTTCAAATTTTCTTAAAGTTTTTTGCACCAACTCAATTTTTTTTTTAAATACTTATATTCAACACTAACCGGATAACGCTAATTACTATATCATAAAAAATTAGAAATTTATCATCAAAGTGGTTGCAAAAAACTTAAAGAAATTTCAAAATTAATCATTAAAGTGGTTTTAAAAAATTTGAATTTTTTAATAATTGTATTCAACACTAACTGGATAAAACCGGTTACTATATCATAAAAAAAATCGAAATTCATCGTTAAATTGGTTGCGAAAAAGTTAAAAAAGTTTCAAAATTAGTCGTCAAAATGACTTTAAAAACTTTGAATAAAAAATTATAGTAGAAATTGCATCCACGAACGAAAAATCAAATAAAAATTGTTGATTTTTGCTTTATTATTATTATTATTATTTTTTATACTATTGTTCGCTACATTCACAACGAACGAATTTTGGCTTGTTTGTTATGTTAACAAGCTCTTGCTTGTTCGCTATGTTCATAGTGAACAATTTAAATTAAAAAAAAAAAAAAGGGAGGTGGCATGGGTGTACATGGGCATATGAGTCTTTATAATTTTAATTTTAATTTTTTTTAGATGGGTACACTCAATAAAATATTGGGTACATTTAGCAGCACCCCTTAAAAAATACTTTAAAGAACATAAAAATGCTTAAACCAATATAATAAATGACTAAAAATACCGACGAAAAATATTAGTTATTAGATGAATGTGTAGTAAACAAACTCTCACGGTTAACTTACACGAGACTTTCTTCGAAATTTCCGCATTGTTTATTATGCTCTCCGATCTCTCTCATCTCTAATAATTTAACAAAATTTCCCGAAGATCCTCCAGCATCACAAGCCGAGTGACATCTTAAACAAGAAGTCCTTCAAACTACAAAACCTAGCAAAAATCTTGAGCCACAAAAGTTCTACATTTTCGACCACCACATTGAGACGCAGACGAGGAAGTTCTTGTGAATAAAAACTCAAATGTACTACACAACGGCAATTTCTGATTCCTACATGTTCACAAACATCTGATGAAATGAATCTTTAGCCAAGAGATATATATGTCCCTTTCTTGATAATAATGACCAAATCTAATCCGCAACCCAAAAAGAGAATAAAGCTTGTCAAATTACGGAACAACGTGTCCTCTCTTTCCTAGACGAGCATTTTCTTTGAATAGTGTTTGTGGGATATGTAACGAAACTTCCTCAGCCTTCAGATTTTTCATCTCCATCCACATTGTCTGCAGCTACTGTCACACCAACTTCAGCCGGCCGTATAACTCGGTCATGGAGTACGTATCCATCCTGCATCAGGTTTGTAAGCATAAGCATATACTCTTTCAATAAGTTGCTAAGAAATTTAGGAAAAAAAATCCCATAACTACGGGACAAAAGTTCTCCTCCCTATGTGAGAGTTATTCTCCCCGCCTGCCAATGTGTCAGCCTGATTCTTAGTATTCAAAATAGGTTCAACTACTGACAAATCAACAGGTGGAAAGAAGAACTCTGCCCATATGGGAGGAGAACATCTCTTAGAAATATTGTGCTCCATCGATCTTCTTTAACTTACTTAGGGATTGTTTGATTGGGTATAAAGTTAATGCTTGTTATTCCGTGTAAAAATGTGTAGTTAATATTATTTTGGGAAATGTGTGTGGTTGAAAATGAGTATGAGGTATCACGAATTGCGTGCGGAGAAGTTATGTACCAAATAGAACAAGGCCTTAATTACATTTTAGAAAATCTGGAAATTTATTAATATTGCTCTAAAGAAAAGGTAAACAAATTACGAACTGTCAAATGTGCATACCTTCAAAACAACTGCGATGTGGTTTGCTGGCTTTGAAGCATCTGGTACTTGGAAAACAGCATTATGCCTGTTTGGATCAAATTCTTCATTCATGGCATCATACTTCTCTACTCCAAACTTTCTGAATACCTGCAGATAACCAGCATATGAGTTCAACATCAAGTTTAGATGTTGATGGGTAAGGCCCGTCTCTGTTAGACGACTCAATTACAGATACTATAAAATGCAAGGAAACTCTAGAACTCAATCTGTTGGTACTTGGGAAACATATATTTGAAGAGGAAAAGGGAAAAAATCAAACCAGTTTGATTACAATAGCAAGCACCAGTGTCAATTCAGCCTAGCAGGTCCTAGTATGAGATGTGCAACTATTCTAACTGTTCCATCAATATTTATCCATCCAAATTTATCCCTGGTGACTTTTCTTCAAATATTCACATGATAAATTTCCAGCAAAATTTTCCATTGTGCATAGTTTTATGTGCTCTACTTCATAGTTCATATTGCCATTATTCACTTTCTTCGCGCAAATTAGAAATAGATTAATACTTGTCACTGGTTGTACCTGTATGATTCTTTTTTGGTGCATCTATTCATAATCAGAAAGACTCAAACGAATTTTCTCTATATTGTTCTCATGTAGGAAAAATATCAGGTTATCATGACACAACATGCATGATTGCTATATCTTTCAGCAATATACAGTCAGAAATAAAATGTTCCCCCAAAGGGGAAAAATTGAGCCATACTGTTGGTACCGAGCTGGATTGGTGCCAATAGGTGATCCATGGTATTTGTTGGTTCGGTTCTAATAAAATTAGTATAACACAGCATTATCAGCAAGTACACCAATGATTCAAAAGAAAAGGATACATTAACATACCTCTATCAGTTGTTTCTCAGTCATTTCAACACCTTCAAGAAGTGTTTTGAGTTGTTTAACCGCTCCACTAGCATCTTCAGAAGTTTCGATCTTTGAAAAGCTCTCTTTTGCAGCAGAAGAAGCCCTACCCAAGTTATCTGCCACGTCCAGAAGGTTCTTCGCAAAATTCTGCAACACGACTCAAAACTCAAATTACTACTTGACTAAGAGTCAATCAAATGGCACAAAGCACTGAAATAACTACAAGCACAAAACCTGAATGGCAAATTTTTTTGAATTCTCCGCTTCACGTTTAGTGCGGTCCTTCACATTCTCCACCTCTGCAAGAGTCCTCAGAACCTTATCTTTCATTTGCTCATGCTCCATCTGCTTCGCTTTCAGAAGTTCTTCCTTCTCTGTCAGAAGCTTCAAGAGATCCTCTCTTGACAGTTCACTTTCAGAATCTGAATCAGAATCAGAAAACGCAACACGTTTAGTTCCTGTCTTTCTCCTCTTGACAGATCCAGATGCATCAGATGAAGGTTCCACGCTAGCACCTGATTCCCCATTCTCGTCTGAAACAGGTGCCTCGCTCTGATCAGGAGCATCAACTGTAGTAGCATTGGCACTGTGCTCTCCTTGATTTTCCACTTTCTCTGCAGATTCTGCATTCTCCTTGTCATTGGGATGTGGGGATGCAGACGATGAGAATCCAAACCACTGAAAGGTGGATGAAATTGGAGTTGAATGACCTAAGAGTGACACCTAGGTAATCACAAATTGAAGAGGCATGGCCCTCCTTAGTACTTGTTTTCTGGTAACGAACAATATCATTATAAAAAAATAAAACAAATAGAAAGAAAAGACAGAATGCATAAATAAACTAATGCAAACTTTAGAACAGAAGCTGGTGATAGGTGGTTGATGCTGTACAGTTTGTACACATGCACACACCAACTATTTCTCTTATTAGCAAACTAGCCCAAATCAACAAAAGAACCTCTTTTTAAGCCGATGCATCATATATATCATCAATCATCATTGGTCGACGAACAAACTCACCTCCAGAAGAATGACACTCATATGCCCAGAATAAAAATCATCAATCAGAGAGCAAAATCTGAGCAAATAAAGCAAACACCTTGAACAATGGTGTATGCACCTAAAATCAAGCATGTAGATGATTTTCACCGAATTACCCAGATCGCTTAACAATACGCTCAAATGAACATTTTTCCACTGTGTGGCGATAACATAGTGACTAGCATATAAAACTCAACAAAGTATAGAACACTAACCTTCAAAGAAGAAAAAGGACAAAAGCCTAATTAGAATCAATCGTTATGCGAACGTCACAATAGCAATATCAATCAACTAAATTATGGAACTATATCGGCAGAATTTCATAAACCCTAGCAAAATCCTGACAGAGATGTGGCAGAAAATGAAACAGCAATACAAAAGGTAGTACCTTTTCCTGAGGGATGCAGGGGGAGCGCAATTGATTGGAGATAATAGGAAAGTACGAGCAGTCCTGGCGAGCGCAGAGGAGTTTCGAGCTGCGGCACTGAATCAACACGGTCCTGGTAAATCGACTCGTAATTCTGCTAAGCGACATAGTTGAGAGTAAACAGATATCAATAGTCCTCTGCAATGGAGAAGAAAATTGAGGACGGTAGTGGCGGTAAAGGAATGAAGAAGAAGGGAGGGTTTTAGGAGGATTTAGAGTAATTATGAAATATTAAGAGGGGTAATATCGTCTCCAAATATTATTGTTGATACAGTGAAGGGAAGTTTCGAAGCATCCAGAAAAATACTCGCATGCCGGAATGTTAAAAACGCTTTATGGTATTCTTTGGTGTCATATACAATTTAGGAAAATGAAATTAGATCCAGAACTAATATGGTAAGATGAAACTCCAAGAAAATTTTCCAACGATATCGTCTACTCGAAGTCAAAATTTTTGCCCAAAATTTTGATTTTCAGCAAATAGCATCACCGAAAAAATTTTCGAACTATTAGAATTTACCTTATCATACTGGTTTTGAATTTGGTCTCACTCTTTTTAACAGAGATCGTATCTACGAAACACTCTAAAACTTGACTTTTTCTGCTACAAATTCTTTCATCCGGCTACTTGTATAATTGTATTTGTGAGTTGATAGGAGGGGAGAAAAAGAAAAATGTTAAATGTGTGGTTGAAAACTAAAAATTAAAAATCAGAAAATGAAAAAATATTATTCCATAATTAGTTGTTTTCTTCTTATGGGAATAAAAAATTAATTGTCGATGATAAATAATCAAGTTTGAAAAAGCTAAGTTGGGTTAATTAATTTTTTTTTTTTATAGAAAATTTGTAGCAAACAAGCTCTTTGATCAGTCGAACACCCAAAAAAGATTGCCAACTTAGGATATGATAATTGCAAATGAATTTGAAAACAATGAAAATTGATTGATTAACTTGTTAGATTAAACAACGATTACTAAGATTGATTACACTGTATGTGTTTTACAATATTTAGACAAAAGTAAGAAAAAATTGCCAAAAAAAAAAAAAAAAAAAGTGCATAACATTTGCCAAAACTGCATCTAGCTTCCCAATATCTAGATGACTAGATCTTCACTCAATAGTCCTAGACTTTATTAATGTTACAAAAGAAGTGTGTACAATATTAAGACTTGATGATGCGTCACACTTGCTAACCAATAAATTTAATTTGAATTATTCAACTCCAATCCAATTAACGCTACCAACTTCTTGGTCAACTATTTGTGGAACCTCGATGTCTATGTCGTGTGATTTAGGAGTGTAACAAGATATATCTTAAGAGCTGCCTCTTTGGATTAATGGTTGAATTAAAGGTGAGATGTTTATTTTAGCACTCAAGTTCGTATTACTAGCGTATAGAGAAGGTAAAGGAAGTGCTAGCTTAAGCACAACGAGGGTTTTAAAATTGTATATGTTGACACGATAAAGAATTCGCAGTCTTCATTCCATTCATTGCTCATTGATCTAAACTTTTTTAGCATAATCTGAAAAATGTGTGGTTGAAAATTTTCAAGGAAACAAGCTTTAGTTCGAGTTGTTATTATTATTATATTATAATTATAATAATTATTCTTCTTCTTCATTTATCTATTTTCCATTATATAAAGAAAATATTGCAAATTGAACTCGTATCTCGCACCAGTGGTCTAGTGGTAGAATAGTACCCTGCCACGGTACAGACCCGGGTTCGATTCCCGGCTGGTGCAAACCAGTTGAGTCATTCAATTTTTTATTTTTTGGTTTTCTAACTTTAATTGAAGAAGTTCATCTTTTAGGACTTCTTTGCTATGTACGGAAATTCAATGCACTACCTTTTCGATTTTGTCTCAAACTTTCCTGCAACAAAATTTTTTAAATGTCGACGAGTGAACTTTCATGGAAATAATTTCTACCATCTATTACTGTGACCCAACTTTTCGTTTAAAAGATACATTTGATCGAAATAACGACCTTATTTTCAATCAACTAATACTAATTGACTTAGACCTCGTTCATTTCAGCATTTACATATGCTCTTGCAGGTCCCATATGCTAGGAAAGTCAAGAATTGTAATTTCCATTCGGAATAGAAAGTGAGACACTTAGAGAGTCAACAATATAAGGCTCAAGTTTGTTAAATGCTAGATCGAACAAGCCCTTATAATACGTTGGATTACACTAGAAGTGTTAAAAGCCTTTTCCAATTTCTTCATCTACCATGAAATACATTGTTGAGGGGTGGAACTTACAAATTAAAAATAATAAATAAATAAACAAATAAACCCCCACAAAATTCCATACTTATAAGACATCGTTAATCTTGCATAAATGACTCATTAGGAGGCTCAAATAATAAAATTATCATGGTATAAAATACATTAATACAATGACAATGTATACAAGAATGAGCTCTTACATCACACTATTCTCTCCCCCTCCACAGAAAACAACTGCTCCTCTATTTGCACTAAAACAAATTTGTTCGACCCTAATCATAAGGATTGCGGAAATTCTTTAGAAGTTCTGGAATGTCGTATCCGAGCATGTCATCAACAGCTTGTATCATTTTAGGTTTCAACTTCTCAAACTTGTCGATGCTATATCCACTCAAGATCTCCCTAAAATGTTCGACGTGAGGGAAATCACCGGGCGGTAAATGGTGTTCTCTTTGAACCTGTATGCTCGAGGTCACAAATATTACGATTATACTCTATCCATAATCTACAATGGTGAATGCTACAGATGCAATAAAATTATACGAGTCTCACCTACTTGAGATATGCTACAGGTACAATAAAGTTATACAACAATATACTTGGCAGGATTTTGTTTTTCTACATATCACATCACGTTATCATCAATGGTTATCAAATGGGACCATATGTGTGTTCTGCGCTTGTTGAACATCTTTATTGTACCAATAGCATTTTTCCACCAACCCACAAACAACAGTAGGCAGAGGCAGGTATTATAAAGCCGAATTGTTGATGTGGCAATACCACGTTAACAAGTGAGTGGAATAGAACGGACAACATTCAATTTTATTTTATTTATTTTTTGCCACATGGCACGACCACATCAATGGTGGGCATTGTAATAAGTGCGAATGGTGGGCAGATTTACACTTATGCAATGCATATTATGTCCATATGAACGAAAACGCTAAAAATAAGTGCAAATGCTTAGGTGAGTTGAGGGAGAGAAGTAACCTTTGCGAATTCATCAGGCAGATTATCGATGAGCCTTTGTTGAGTCTTAGCTTTGCCCATCATTGCAGGCATCTCCTTTTTCAGATGACTGCTAATATAAGCATGTATCTTGGCAGCCCGAGCACGCTTTACAAATTCATTTATCTGCACAAAGTGAAATATTAAAACCCATTACCTCGTTTTTACATAACGACGAGACGAAAAACTGCTATATCTATGAAAAAAGTCCACAAAACAATGATCTGAGACTCACACGACGTTCACAAGCCTTCTTCGGTATGTCTTTCAAATCTGACAGAAGGTTGTCTTGTTCCTTCTCAAAAAGTTCTTTCCCAATTGGACCAGCAGCTGCATCGTTAATAGGCTTGCATTAAAGGACCTGTCAAGCCCAACAGGAGTTATTTCAAAATAGTCATCTATCAAAAGAAAAAGTTATCAGCACTCAATATTTTATTTTTCTTTTCTTATCAGCACTTAATATTGATTACACAATAATAAACAAGTTCAGCATACCCAATATAAACACGGACAACCTCAGGAGTGTTCAACACTTTGCCCAGAGACCACATTAGAGCTCCATACACCCGCATAAGCTGTAATTGGTGGCCAACAGTACAATTAAATAACTTGAATGCATGATTTTCTGACTGATATTATTGGAGTAATTAAAAAAAAAAAAAGAAGTGCAAACAAAATTACAAGACATTCCTTACTTGTTGGGTATCAACTTGGTCCGCCTTGTTCCAAACCACACGAATTTTATCATCATGACCACGTAATGATGCAATGACTCGTTTGAATTCATCACTTTATTTTAATAACTTAAATTATATACAATTCTTAATGAGATTAATAAAAATCTCATAGATTTTATGTTATTTTGATCAAATATTGAATGATCTGATATCAAATTTAAATTAATTTGGCTAAAACAAATAAATTAAAATATATGTGATTAATCATTAAAATAGAAGACTGAATTAATTATTTTTAAAAATTAAATAAAATATAAACTGATATAGATTGGTATAAAATAAATAATTTAAAATAGTTAGGATTCTAAATATTTATTTAGGAGATATAATCCTAAATAAATAACATAATCGAGAGCCAATTAAAAAAATATATCAGGTCGCATGGTTTCAATCGTTGCTTGAGTCCATAGTTAATTATTTATTAAACACATAATTTACAAAAAAAATATTAATTAGATTGTTAATAAGTTTTTTTTCAAATAATTTAATATTGAAAGTAAATTTTGAAATAATTTGTGTTTTTTTGTGGCCCATGTAAATAGTCTTTTCTTTTTTTCCCCATATATATATATATATATATATATATATATATATATATATATATTCATTCAATAATAATTTATTATGATACAATTAGAATAAGGACATAATTTCATGATTCATACTCTTAAACTTTTCTACTTTAATGTTGCGTAACTAATAACATTGATTTATGATTAAGGTATCGGTTAGACCAATGATGGTGCTATTCTCATACTATTAACAAATGTAAGTTAATTGTGTTGATTTCTACTAATAGTTAAAAAAATTGATAATTAAAAAATAAAAAAATTATTAGTCCGAAGAAACTATAATTGTTTCTTCACGCGAAGTGACTTCAGCACCGTTTTGATTGTAATTCACTTTCAATATTGAAAAACATGTTCCATGTAGGTATAAAAATAAATAACCTAAGAAAAAAACTCACACTAGTACAAAAGGGACATTGGGTGTCGCCTATTAGGTGGCGTTTTTTTTTGAAAACGTCACCCAAAGGCAACGGGTGGCGGTTGTCACAAAAATCCGCCACCCCAAGTGAATATAAATAAAAAAATAATAATAATAACAACAACGGGTGACGGTTGTAGTATACAACCGCCACTTAATGTCAAAAAACGGGTGGCGGTTGTACACTACAACCGCCACCCTTCTTTTTTTTTTTTCAAAAATTAGTTTAGGTGGCAGTTTCTTGAATGAAACCGCCACCCAATAAAAAAAAAAAGAAAACTTAAATGTTTTGGATAGATATTTCATCATACTTTGCAGAGACCTGTCATATCCATCCCACGAGCTTTCTTCTTTGTCTCCCTCTTCGCTCTCACTCTCTTTTTTTCTCTCTTAATTAGGTCTCTCTCTCTGTAAGTTCATGGCGTACACACATAAGGAAAAAGGAAAGCCATGGTTGGTTGTGGAAGCACCAAAAGCTAGTGATCGATGCCTTGCAATTTTACAAGGCCGCATTTGGAGCCGAGAAGCTGAGCCATGTTTTTTTTCATTTTTAGATCTATATTTATTGTTGTTTGTAGGAATTTTTGAAGTTGTATAGTATAGATCTACATTTTTTAATTAAGTTTGTGTATTGAAATTCTATAGATCTACAAGTTTTGTAATCTGTATTTTTTTGTTTGAAGTTTTTCTCTTCTTTATTGAAGTTTTGTATAGATTTCAAATTTATGTTCTGTAATCTGCATTTTTTGAAGTTTCGATCTGTATTTTTTGGTTTAATTTTGATCTGCAATTTTACAACCCGTTTTTTCTTTATTATTATTTTTTTTAAAAAAGAAAATTTGGCTTTGGGTGGCGGTTCTTATGCTAAGAACCGCCACCCGATGTGTTTTGTTTAAAAAAAAAAATAGAAAGGGTGGCGGTTCTACTCTTGGGAACCGCCACCCATTCTTTTTTGGGTGGCGTTTTTTGGACCGCCACCCTTTCTGCGACATTGGGTGTCGCCATTTTGGGTGGCGGTCAAAGAACCGCCACCCGATGTCCAAAATAACCGCCACCCAATGTTATTTTTGTACTAGTGTCAATCGAGCGAAGAAAGTATGATCAATCTACAGATTTACCTTTAGTATTTAAAAATTCGCATCACTTCAACCTAATAGTATGAAAAATTAATGAAAAAAGATGAAAACAATTTATCAATACTGTTGATGTCGAAATCAGTAAGGACTAATTACTTATCAACTGAGGTGGGTGTCAGGACTGATTAGCAGTAACAGAAGAAATATAGAATGTAAATAAGTGTTTATATCCGAGCTCGAGCTAGTCCCAGATTACAGAGGATTTTCGTGTGTCAAATGAATGCTAAGTGTTCTATTTATAGTGTGCAATCTGGCAGGATGGTAGTAGGTCATCATGGCGCCGGCTAGGTCTGCTCCAGAATAGATGCAATGATGATGTCTGTTGTACTTCAGGCAGTCTCGCATTTAAGGCGTTGACCTCGAAACTTGGGTGCAGCCGTCGTTGCATTAATGAGGATAAGATACTCTGTCGGTTGCAGGTGGTGTCAGGGTGTCAGATGTGTCAGGTGACACGTGGATTGTCCTTCTTGTCGGCTACTGTAGCGGCGGGACTGGGTGCGTACAAGGCCGAGCTGACCTCGGCCTGTCGGTTGGCCATTCGTAATGGGAACAGTTCTCCACAGGTTTGCCGACCTGGGCCCAAGGCGGAGCTAGGCGGGCGCGGCCGAGCTGAACTGGGACATCCTGCCGATTCCCTAGTGAGGCGAGTCCTAGGATCAATCCGACCTGGGATAATGGACACGTCATCGGCCGACCTGGCAATCCTACACGTCAGCGAGGGTCCGTGTTGGGCGTAGGGCCTGGGACGCGCCCGTGCCACGTCATCAGGGTGCCAACAAATACGAAGAAAGAACAATTTTTTCAATAGTTTATCAAAAACTATCCATCGAATTGGGTCGATTCTTATTTTAATTTATTTTATACTTGTAAACAGCAATATGTGCATTACAAATTAATCTATTGGAAAACTTATAAAGTATACTGGACTTTTACAACTGTAACGAATTATTTGAACTTAAAATATTAATCAACATACAAAAGAAGTAAAATTAATTTTAGCAATTAACATATTAGCATAAAAATGAACTGATCCAGGGAAAAGAAATAATAGAGTGAAGAAAGTAGGATCAATCCATGGGTTTAATAGTTTAAAATATTGTGTTGATTCTTGTTAAATGGTTTTAAAAATTGATCATATAAAAAAATTAATAATGCAAAGAGACTACAATTGTTTCTTCACAATAGGTGAGTCAAACATTTTTTTGGTTGACACTCCCTTCCATTGCTGAAATGCATTTTCCATGTGGGCACAAAAAATAAACGGGTGACTATTTTTCCAGCAAATAGCGATTTTAAAAAATATTAATAAATCAAATAATTAATTGTAAATTTATACTGTGCCCTAACCTTAGAGTAATTGTCAATTTATACCAATTATTATACCTAACGTTGTCCGTAATAGAAACGTTTGAATGGTATTCAAATTTTGATGTAACATTGGTAATGATCCCAATTAGTATAATAATTGTTATAAAATAAAATAATTAATGGAATAAAAAATTACCAAAAAAATAATAATGTTTGAAAAAAATAATAATTTATGGACAACATGTATAGCCGACCTCTTTTAACAAAAATCTCATAAAGGCCTTTTGTATAGCAAAAATAATAAGGTGGCTATTTGAAAAAGAAATTAGAACAAAGGAATAAAAAAAAGAGATGATAAGAAGTTTCATATTCAAAGGGAAAAAGAAGAGAAAAATACAAAAATAACGCAAAATCTTGAGAGTTTATCAGAAAAAGAATACGCGTTTAAGAAAGGATTCTGTATTCAAAGTAAAATTCAGCTAATTAATTACATAAAATTAGGAAATTTAGCTAAATTAAATTTATTAAGCTAATTAAGAAAAAAAATGATAATAGAAATATTTTAGGTAGATTATTGGTTTAAATTGTAGGGGTTAATGGAAATAAAACATATCAAAATAAGCCAAAATTTTTGGGCATTGGACCAATAACTACACATATGAGGAAGATTTGTCAACTAAATCCTGCACATCTCTTTTTTTACCATTAATGGAATTTAAAAATCATAAATTTACAACCATATCATTCTAATAAAAGAAGCATTCAAATTTACAATAATGCCACTCTAATAAAATAAACATCGAAATTTACAACAAAGCGACTCTAATAAATAAACATCCAAATTTACAATAATTCCACTCTAATAAAATAAACATCCAAATTTACAATAATTTCACTCTAATAAAATAAAATAAACAAATTTTCTCTCTCCAAATTACCACCACAAGTAACTTCGCTCAACATTCAGCTTTTCCCCTCCCCATTTTCAACTTTCTTTCTTTACGTACCTTCTCTTTCCGATTTACTGCTGCAAGTAATCTCGACCAACATTCAACTTCTTTCGTTCTCCATCTCCAGACTTTTCTCTCGCATTTTCTCTTTCTTGATTACCATCCTAAGTAATCTCAATCAACATTCAATTTCTTCCTTCCTTCATTTCCGACTCTCTCTCTATATGCACTTTTTCTCTCTAGATTACCTCACCAGGTAATCAAATTACTACCATAATCAATCTCGCTCAACATTCAACTTCTCATTTCCCACATCTTCGACTTTCTCTATCTACACATTTTTCTCTCCAAATTACCATCACAGGTAATCTCAACTAATATTCAACTTCTCCATTTCTCTGTCTCTGACTTTCTCTCTCTAAATTACCACCCTAAGTAATCTCGATCAACATTTAACTTTTCCATTCTTGTCTCCAACTTTCTCTTTCTATGCATATTCTCTCTCCAGTAAATTAGATCACTACCCCAGTAATTATTATCTATACACACTATTTCTCTCGATTATCACCATAAGTAATTCAAATCACCACTCCAGTAATATTATTACCTACATAGGCAATAATTAATAACATTACCTACCTCGATAATCATAACAATAACACTAAAAACATCACAATTTTTACTATAAGAAAAAAACTCTCGAGTTGGAGGGGGAGGTGGTGCCAATCCGCCCCATATGTATGTATTAGATCATTAACCATGTACACAAAAATTATATTACTCACATGTAGAACAACTTCAATAACCATCAGTCAAATATACCTCGATAATAATTACACCATTGTATTAGAAATTATTTTAGTCAACCATAATTGGCCAAAAGGAAAAAGGCATTCAATATATACAATATGGATGGCTAGTGAAACACTAGCTTACTAAAACTGCCATTGAAAAAATATCGTAAAAATAAAAAATTATTACCAAAACAACCAGCAAACAAATTCACACATGCCTCTGTATGTTTAATCTCGTAATGGGCAAAAAAAAAAAAAAAAGAACGAAAAAAACTATAATATTATTCATCTCCAAATACAAAGTCGTCGGGTACTGACGCTGATTATTAACATTCTCTTTCAGTTCTTCCATGGTGCAACAAACTCTATATGTTCAAGCATTTTGGATTCACCACTTTTACATTGATGCATACAATCCATTTTCACCGTAATGAAGAATCTGAAAGGTTTAGCAAATTGTGTGAAAACCAAATTAAGTTTTTCCAACTTTCAAGTGCTTCGCGTTGGAAAATGGTTTAACCTATTGCTGCCGACTTTACTTTGTTGGGATTTGGAGGTTGATATTGTTGGAATAATTATAAATAATTATTCAATATGTAGGGCCACACATGTGTTTTAAATATGTGCTGACTGTCTTAAGGTTTAACCAATATTAAAAGTGATCAATAAGTTTAGGTTGGCTAATTGGGTATTAAAAATAATTATGGAATTAATGTGTAGATACCAGCTTATATTCCTAAATTGATGAGGGGCCAATTTAGGAATATTAAATATCTGCAGGCCTAGCAGTTATCTATATAAAGGGATTATGGTCCCCAATTATGTGTAGGGTTTTATTCTCTCTGCATCCCCATCAATAGAGAAGAAAATTAAGGAACCACACATCAATTGGTAAATCATAACCCGTGTTTTCAGATCAGACCAGATTATGGAATCAGGTACGCTTTTGCTCTTGCGTTATTATTTTCTCTTTGAATCGTGATGGGTATTTAATAATTGAATTTGGATTTAGTCCCAACAGACAAAACTTGTGAGTTTTAAATGGAAAATGGACCAATTTTCCAAGTTTCGGTTCTTCCACGGCATTCCTCAATTGTTGAAGCTCGTGAAAGCCTAGTTCGCTCACAGGCATTTCCCACCAATGGTGAATTCGGATGTTTTTTCTCATATTCTATAAAGCTTCTCTCCTCTCTTTCGAGCAACTCATGCCAAATCGAAACGGTAAGAGAAAATTTGCAGCAAAAAACAAACCACATGTTTGGAATCAATTGAATGATTTGACTAATTAGGCGACTCTCTAGCACTCTCGAGAAAAATTTGAGCGAAAATGAGGAGAGAGAGGGAAGAAAACGCACCTAATCGGGAAATTGATTTGGGAATGAAGAGAGAGAGAGAGTAGCGGTGAAACCATAGAGAGAGACAAATAGTAGAGATGAAAAAAGATGAGGGGAGAGATTCAGTTGTTAATTACAAATGAGGGTAAAATTGTCATAAAAATATGTAATTAAGTAATTTATAAAAAATTTATAAAATATTGTAGTTAATAGCAAAAAAAAAAGATGGTACAGAGTTAGTAGGTAAAGATCGGCTTGGGGTTGTATTTATTGGTCATTTGTTTAGGCAGAAAACCCATTTTTTTATTTTGGAATTAAAAAAATGAAGAAATTCCCTGCTTATAGAAAAATATAAAAATAACGCAAAATCTTGAGAGTTTACCAGAAAAAGAATACGCGTTTAAGAAATGATTCTGTATTCAAAGTAAAATTCAGCTAATTGATTACATAAAATAAGGAAATTTAGCTAAATTAAATTTATTAAGCTAATTAAGAAAACAATAAAAAACGATAATAGATATATTTTAGGTAGATTATTGGTCTAAATTGTAAAGGTTAATTGGAATTAAAAATATTAAAATAAGCAAAAATTTTTAGGCAAAAAACCTTCTTTTTTTTGGAATTAAAAAAATGAGGAAATTCCATGCTTTTCTTTCTATAATAATAACTAGCTGTTTCACCCGTACGTTGCACGGGAACTTAATTTTTCAACTAATAATAGTATTTATAGATGCTAGTCATATTAATATAAGACTTCGAAAAAAAGAGTAAATAATGAGTTATAACAATAA
This sequence comes from Jasminum sambac, assembly GCA_018223645.1. Classification (NCBI taxonomy): domain Eukaryota; kingdom Viridiplantae; phylum Streptophyta; class Magnoliopsida; order Lamiales; family Oleaceae; genus Jasminum; species Jasminum sambac. Next base: position 16,724,735 of record CP073642.1, read on the forward strand.
ATTTAATTAATATAATTAATGAAATAATTTTATAAAAATTTCAACTGAGTTTCCCCTATATTTCGTATCAATCCATCTTGCAAAATTTTACAACTGTTTCACCCGTGCACTGACACTATTAATAGATATTAGTAGTATTAATATAGGACCTAAAAAAATAAAGTAGACCCTATGGATTTTTTTTTAAAAAAAATTACTATACATTCTATTATATGTAATTACAAATTCTTAAAAATATTAATTATACAGCCGTGTGGATGCACGACACTGACAATAAATATATGAGTAATACATTTTTAAAATTTTATTATAGAATATAATCAATATACACATGCATATACTATAGAAATGACAATGTAACGATCACAGACAGACTTTAACACGTATCTCGTTCCTGCCAGTTAGGCAACACTTGTACTCGTCCCCACGCCATTCTGATTGAATCAAGGCCGAGCGAGTTAGCCAATTACCCAGATCTCGTCGACCTAGTAAGTACAATTTCGAGGACGAAATTAATTTAAGTGGGTAAGGTTGTAGCGACCCGAACTTCTTATAAGAAAATTTTAACCAATGTGTCGCTAAGCTGTTACTCAAAATTTATTTAAAAAACCGCGTCGCCCGTCTACAGTTAAGATTATATAAATATATTGATTAAACTAGATATTCTTTTCTATTATTATTTATAAAGAAAAAATAATGATAATGCTATTCCATTAACTAATTTTAGTTTATTTTTATCAGCCTCCTAATAAACCATTCCTATCACTTTGTGGTTACCTCTTCATACAAGCAATGGAGTTCTTTTGGTTTTTTTTTTTTTTTCTTTTTCTTCCACGTGAGTTAACCCACCGGCTCAACTCCCCCAACATCCAAGAATTTTAAGAGGAATCGGCTTCTTCTTCGTGTCTACAAGCGCATGAGGGAAAAGGAGCCTATTAACAATGAACCACCTCCTCTAGCCCTCTATAAACTCACGAAGCCTGCCCCTCACAGACACAATATTCAGCTTTTCCAAATTCGCAGCCATACACGAACTCAGGCACAATCTCGCCGTCATAGGTAAATTTTCAGCTTTAGTTCATCATCCGGAGCTTCCTTTTTCCCCTAGCTCTTTCATTGATCTCTTGCTAGATACAATGCACACACAATCACCTTTTGGATTGCTCAAACCGTGCATACACAGAGAGATAGTAAAGCACGCTATTGAAACCAATCCAAACCTGAGCCGAGAACTCGACTCGGGAACCATGTAGTCACCACCACCTCCATCGCCCGCCACCACCACGCAGTCAGTAGAACCCACCATCCTTATCACCACACGGCACCACCATCCCCATCTTCTCACAACCACGAATCCGCGAGGATACGTACATACATACTCACGAGCACACGTATGTATGTAGATATATCGATGTATATATATATATGTATGTATGTATTGATGCATATATATATATATATATATATGTATATACACCCATAGATCAACTCCTAGGCCTCAAAAATCTTTGAGTAGGAGAAGAACTTGAGGGAGGAATCGGATTTTGGGTTCGAACTTCTTTTTTTTTCGTATGTACAGAGAAAGAGCCGTGAGAAAGAATGGCTATTGCAATCGTGTTTAATGGAGAATTTTAACTTGGATTTTACACCCTTAGTCCCTCATCCCTCTAGAAAGATTTAAGTTGGTCCCCAAGTCCTACTTTCTATTTAAGCTAGTCCCTGGTCTCAAGTTTCACTTTTAATCAAAGTTAGTCCCTATATTGTTTTTATATCTTACTTTTATAAACAATCCCAGAAGCCAAGATTTTCCATTAGCAAATTGCATCCCCTACTCTATTTTATTTTATCCAATATTAATTGGTTTCGTCGTAATTTTTATTGCACATTATTTTACTTAAATTTTATTTTAAGGGTAAGCCTATTTTTTTTTTTGTAGTTTAATTCTATTTAACCTTATTATGATGATTTTTATTTATTCTACTTAGTTTTACCACAAAACTAAATTTCGTTTTTATTGAGCTCTATTTAGTTTTATTATAACGATTATCTAATTTTATTTAACTTAGCTCTATTTAAATTATAATTCTTATTTTATTCTATTCTAATTCAAAATAAATAAAGCTAAAAATATTTTAAACACTAGCCAAGCCTCAAATCCACTCTTTATTTTATAAGCTTAATATCTAGTACTAATATAATAATTTCCTTTAATTGTAGACGACGCGCAAGATCTAGAGAATTAAAGGTTTTTATAACTTACGCTCGAATTCGAGGGTTAAGGTAGACTCCTATCTACAAAATTACTTTTCCCCTAAAATTGCGCATTAATAGTTGTTTGTGTTATATATCTGGCATGTATGATTGTATTCATGAGTTACTTATGAGCATGAGTTTACTTGCTTTATTATAAGCATGAGTTTACTTGCTTTATTATAAGCATGAGGTTTGCTTGCTTTTTATAAGCATGAGTTATGAAGTTTTGCTTGAATATCATGATTATGTGCCCCACTTGTGATATCAAATGATTATTATTGCGCGGAGTCTACTGAGTATTTAAAATACTCATATTTTTTTTCCACCTTATTTAATCTTTGCAGATTATGGAGTCGGCAATGGGGCGAATGGCAGTGGCGAGCAGTAATAAAGAATAGAACTAGTTCGAAATAAGAAATTTTCAGTAGCATTTTAGGTTTTATTTTCTTTATTATTTTCATCATTTAATTTTGTTCGAGTTGGTTCTCCTATTTTTAAAACATTGTTTATTGGAGGTTTCTTTTGCAAATAAAGATTTGACATTTATATCCGACTAGTTTCCGCGCCTTGTATTTAAAAGTTAGGTTTGAGAGAAATAATGTGGCGTCCCGGGTATTAGAATTCGGGGCGTTACAGCTAGACTCTCACTTTCCATCCCCACCTTGCTAGAAAATTCCTATTTTTTCCAAACAGTATTGTGATAGTTTAATCGGAATATTTTATTTGTACTTTGTAATATATATTGATGACATCTAATTTCTTTAATAAATACTTTCTCAACATACTAAACACGTATATTAATATATTCGGTATATACTCACCAATATTAATATATTTTTTTAAATTCATGTATTTAGATGTTTGTTTTAAGTTATATACGATTATTAATATGGTTGAGAGAGAGTCCTACACAAATATTTAATATGGTTGAGGATTCTTAATATTTATTTAGGAGATAGAATCCTATATAAATATCTAATATAGTCAAGAGCCAATTAAAAAATTTTAATTGAGTCGCACAATTTTAATTATTGATTGAGTCAATAACCAATTATTTATTAAATATAATTTATGAAGTAAGTAATTTAGATATTTATACTTGGCAACTCATATAATCTTTATTGATTAAATATGTAATTTAGATATTTATTTACTTATCACAAAAATTAAACCATTAAATTAGGTTTTCCAGCGTCCGTCAATTTAGCTAATACAACTCAATTAATGTAAGTATGATGATGTGCAAGTGTAATTGTAATAATAGAGTCAAGAATAAATTAAAAAAAATATTATAATTGTAATGGCTTACGGAAGTTGTGAAAAAAAAATTCACACAAACATATTTGATAAGATCGTTGCACTTAGTTGAGGAATAAAAAGAATATATGGTTTCTTCAAGTATGATTTTTTATCATACTTAACCAAATATTTGTTTACTTTCTAAAAAAAATATTTGGTTCTGATTCTTATATTATGGATCGAAGAGTGGATAAATCAATTCCATTCAACAAATATTCAATGTATAAAATTATGAAAATAGTTGTTATTAACATTTAATTTTTATTCAATAAATAAGAAAATAAAAAGTTTAATATTACACGATATTTGGTAATATTTTGCAAACTTAGTTTTTTTTAAATTTTCTTAATTACATGTTTCTTTTTTAAAAAAACAAAAACTAATTTCAATGAAATTAGTTTTTTATGAAAATTACAATTTATTGTAATAGCAGTTGTAGAACTAATGGCAATAATGAAGACAATTTCTTGTTTTCAATTTACTTATAATATTTCATATATATTTAACTTTAAAAAAATATCATATGCAGTTAACTTTTAAAAATAGACTTCATAATAAAAGCAAAAAAAATATGTTTTGATAAAATAAGTGTAAAAAAATATTTTGAATAATAACAGTATGTAAAGTGTTACATGCTAAAATATTTAGTGTAATTTATTAGTCACAAAAGAGTAATTTTACTTAACTAAGTAATTTTTTATAACTTTTGTCTAACATAAAATGTGTTTTCTTAAGACTAAATGAAATGCAATGTGTAAAATACAATTGCTTAAAATACGGTGTGTAAATTGTTATATGAAAAATGTTTTTTTTTTTACTTTGTTCATAATAACAATTATGTCGTCAAACTTTTTGTTCCATTTTTATACTCCCTCCGGTCTGTACATACTGCCTCATTTGACTTTTTACATAGATTAAGAAATCTCAATTAATATTATTAGAAAAGTAAATTGTATATGAAATTTTCCAGCGTCCATCAATTTCGTCAATACAACTAAATTAATGTATTATAATGAGTGAGTGTAATTGTAATATTAGAGGCAAAACACTAACATACTTGAGGAAATCATTGTACTTCGTTGAGGAATAAAGAAAATATATTTTCCTCAAGTATGATTAGATTAAAAATCATACTTGACCAAATATTTGTTTACTTTCACAAAAAAAGGAAAGAAAATATTTGTTTATTATGTTTAAATATATATATTTTTTATGCTAGTAATAATAATAATAATAATAATAATAATAATAATAATAATAAGATAAAGTTTCGTTTGAAATTCATATCTAAAAAATCTTGGATAATTATTATATATAATTACCATGTAACACGTGTTTTTGTCAAAATTAAAATTGGGTAATTGGATATGATTAAAAATTATTTCAATAGGATATGATCATCAAAATGATTTTGTGACATATGATTTTGGGATCGATATCAATTGATAATTAAATAATAAAACCTTACTACTATTATATATTTATTATAGATTTACTATATATTAAAAAAATAATAAAAATAGATAGAATAGCCCCCCAAAAAGCTCCAATTAATATATAGAGGGAATTACACCTAGCACCAACTTTTACTTAACTAAGTAATTTTTTATAACTTTTGTCTAACATAAAATGTGTTTTCTTAAGACTAAATGAAATGCAATGTGTAAAATACAATTGCTTAAAATATGGTGTGTAAATTGTTATATGAAAAATGTTTTTTTTTTACTTTGTTCATAATAACAATTATGTCATCAAACTTTTTGTTCCATTTTTATACTCCCTCCGGTCTATACATACTGCCTCATTTGACTTTTTACATAGATTAAGAAATCTCAATTAATATTATTAGAAAAGTAAATTGTATATGAAATTTTCCAGCGTCCATCAATTTCGTCAATACAACTAAATTAATGTATTATAATAATGAGTGAGTGTAATTGTAATATTAGAGGCAAAACACTAACATACTTGAGGAAATCATTGTACTTAGTTGAGGAATAAAGAAAATATATTTTCCTCAAGTATGATTAGATTAAAAATCATACTTGACCAAATATTTGTTTACTTTCACAAAAAAAGGAAAGAAAATATTTGTTTATTATGTTTAAATATATATTTTTTATGCTAGTAATAATAATAATAATAATAATAATAATAATAATAATAATAATAATAAGATAAAGTTTCGTTTGAAATTCATATCTAAAAAATCTTGGATAATTATTATATATAATTACCATGTAACACGTGTTTTTGTCAAAATTAAAATTGGGTAATTGGATATGATTAAAAAGTATTTCAATAGGATATGATCATCAAAATGATTTTGTGACATATGATTTTGGGATCGATATCAATTGATAATTAAATAATAAAACCTTACTACTATTATATATTTATTATAGATTTACTATATATTAAAAAAATAATAAAAATAGATAGAATAGCCCCCCAAAAAGCTCCAATTAATATATAGAGGGAATTACACCTAGCACCAACTTTTCTATTGGATTTTTGTTAATGCCGTGGTTTTTCTATTTTCTCAAAAATGGTCGATTTTTTGTCAAATTAGTATACGCGCTTTTCAATAATGTATTGTTACTATATTTTTTTTGTTTTAGTTTTTATACTTTAGTGTTTTACAAGGTGTGTTCTTGGCGAGAGGCATCTAAGCGGTAAAGCTCGTTCTTGTAATTAAAAATTAATTTTTTTAATTCAGAAAAATAGGTGGACCCGATGCGTGTTTATATGTATACACGCTGAAGAAGAAGTCAAGTTGGAAAAGACATATAGAAGCGATAAAACCCATTGCCATAATTAAAAATTGATTTTTTAATTCAGAAAAATAGGTGAAAGTGGCGGGAAAATGTGCTGGTTTTATAGAATAGAATATATAGATATAGATATAGATATAGATTTTTATTATTATATTTTTTATAGTTAAATAATTCTTTTAGATAAACATTCTCTAAATTATCTATTTGAATCTCGAAAATTCAAATTTTTAGCGATCAACTTCTGTTATGGCTTCAGCTTAATCTATATTCCCTCCACAGTCCGAATTTCTGGAAACTCTAAAAGTATCATCGTTTTCTTCACTCCCAATTATTCAAATAGCCGACGTTATTGAGAAGTCGACAACACAGGTCTCAATTACAATTACTGTTATCGCAAGCAATACACGATTCATTCTTGAAGGAAAACGATGACGCCGTGCTTTGTGTTCTCTCACACAGAAATTCCCTGGTCAGTTTTTCTTCGATTGTAAATAGAAATTAAATGGTTCTTCTACTTTCCTTGGTTGCCCACCCCTTTTCATGTTAGATTTCTGATAGGATCGGTTGTGGGCCCAGACGTAATTCTGGTTGAAATAGAAATGAGAAAAATGAAAAAGCAGCGATTTTCGTGGAAAACCCAAATTAATTTGGGGTAAAACCATGACCCAAGCGGTGAAGGATTTATTTATCGGCAAAGGATTCTGACAAACCTACAATATAAGGAGAGTACGATTAATGATACTCTCTGTATAATAGGAGAAAACAGCTCTCTCTTGCCGATAAAGGAAAGCGTGCCGGAGAAATCTACGCCTTGTTTCTCTCACAGTTCTCTAAACCTCTCTCTCTTTATCTCTAATTGTTGAGATTACAAAGTTTGTAACTCACTACAAGGGATTACATGAGACTTGTAATTCAAGAATGGGATGCAAGAATGAGAATTCGTTTGCCCAATTTATAGAAATAGAAGCGGTGGAGATGGGGTTGGTGGCTCACAATTTTGACCATTCCTCTTCTTTTTTTTTTTTTTTTCTTTCTTGGTCAAAGGTGGTGGCTTTCACCTAATTCGCCCGTTCTCTACTTGAAGAGTCGCGTTTGTACCAATCGGCACTACCCTTTCTACCCTTGCCATATTCATGCTGCTCACGTTACGCTATGGGCCAATAGAGGATCGACACAATACAAACTTGTCATTGTTGACTGTTTTGTAAACATATCCCAGGTTGTCTTTTCGTATGGATTTTCTGAATATCACACTTCCTTCTTCCACCTTCTCACGAACAAAGTGATCACCCGAATGTGTTTAGTCGCTTGAATGAAATCTTTGGATTCTTTGCCAAATGCAAAGCGCTACATTGTCACAAAATAGAGTAATCTTCTCATGTTTGTGCCCAAGCTCTTCAATAACATTTGCAACCATATTGCCTCTTTCTTTGGCTTGTGCCAGGCGCGTATTACGCCTCATCGTTGGCGTAGCCCACGATGATTTGCGGTTCGAAACCCAAACTCGCTTGCTCCTCGACAGAGTAAACACATAACTGTGGTGGTTGCTTTTATCAAGATCCTGCGTAATCCGAATCAACATAGCCTTTGACAATAAAATCGATCCTCCATAACATGTCGACATCCGAGGTACCCCTTGATATATCTCGGGATCCTCTTGATATTCAATGCTCTCTACGGGATTAGCCGTATGCGACTAGCGCTCCCTTTGCTTGTGCAATGCAGTGCAGTACAAACCATAGCGAACATTAAACTACCACTTCTTGATGCATCACGGCACTCGAGACATCTCCATCCTCTCGCTTCCTTTGCTAGGACTCATACTTGGGATAACTTGAAATTAATAAGAAGAGGGTAGAGATTGGCTTACAATCTTGCATATTGAAGCGTCGCAAGATTTTCTTCAAGTAATTCTTGAAAGCCAAATCTTCCTATTATTGTATGCCGGTAAATTTGCATCCCTAGAATCTTGTTTCTTTGGTCCCAAGTCCTTCATTTCAAACTCCACTAGCCAATTGAGCCTTCAATTCTATAATATGATCTTTGTTGGGACTCTTTACCAACATGTCGTCAACATACAACAGTGAGAATAATGAAATCACCATCACCAAATCTCTTGTTATAGACACAGGATGCACTCAATCTGTTGTATCCAAGGCTCGTGATGAAGGAATCAAATCTCTTATACCAACATCTCATTTGTTTGAGACCGTATAGAGATTTGTTCAACCTACAAACCAAGTTCTCTTTTCCTTTTTCTTGAAACCATCTGGTTGGAGCATATAAATTTCTTCTTCAAGTTCTCCCGTGAAGAAATGCGGTTTTCACATCCAAGCTTGCTCCAAGTACAAATCAAATGTAGCACACATCGCGAGAACCACTCGAATTGTTGTCGGTCGAACAACGGGGAGAAAATATTTAGTTGAAATCAATACCTTCTTTACGAGCAAATCCTTTCACCACCAATCTACGATGTCGCTCCACTTGGTCATTTGCCATCTCGTTTGATCTTGTAGACCATTTATTTCCGATGGCTTTCCTTCCATGTGGCGATGGAACAAGATCCCAAGTTTTATTTTTATGAAGAGCTTCCATTTCTTCTTGCATTCTTTGTCATCCATGAAGAAACATCTTGACTCTTTATAGCCTCCATGAAAGTTGATGGCTCCATCCTCTGTTAGTAGGCGGTATGCAATGTTACCCTCCGCATAATATGTCCCGAGTGCCAAGTGGTCCTCTTCTCTCCCGAGTTGACGTCTAACTTGTGGAGTCACAAACTCGGCTTGCTCTTGTTCTTACGTGCTCTGTGCTTCTTTGAGAAGAATCTAGAACTTCTTGTTCTAGTTGATCTTCAACAGACTCTGATAGTCTCTGGTTTCTCCTTTGAAATGCTATCATCACTTTGCACCTTATCTTCTGCAAATACAACGTCCTGTTGATTATAACCTTATGGGCGATTGGGATCCCGACGATACCAACACCATCGGCCATACCCCAAGAAAATGCATTTCACGGATTTGGATCAACTTACGATGTTTCTTGGGCGTTGTACATAACATCTGTGAACTTTAAGCATTCTGGCGAGAATAATCGGTGGCTTCCCGTCCACATCTCCATAAGTCTTTAGATCAGTGCGGTTGATGGTGACGATTAATCACATAGCGAGCGGTCTTGGCTTGACCCAAGCGATTTGGCCCAACCTGCCAGTTTCAACATCGCTCTTGTCCTTTCTAACAAGGTTACATTCATCAGCTCTGCTTCTCCATTTTGTTGTGGAGTGTGTGCCACCGTAAATTGCCTTTTGATACCTTCTTGTTTCTGAAGTTATCAAATTCATCCTTGATATATTCTCCTCCATTGTCTGTCTCAAACACTTGATCTTTTTCTGATTCAAGTTCAACCAGCGCTTTGAAGATTTTGAAAACTTCACATACGACTTTCTAATTGGATACCCAACATCTCCTGGGTAATGTCGTCAATAAATGATACAAAGTATCGCACCTCCTAGGGGACACAGCGGGGTGCTTATAGCGTCGAAGTGAACCAACTCAAGTATAAGCTTCTACTTGAGTTGAGCTCTGAACTGTCTGTCTTGCTTACTAGTAACACAATGCTCACAAAATGGTAAAGATACCTTTTGAGCCCTGGAAGAAGCTTTCTTTCTGAGAGAATTTTCAAACCTCGTTCGAGACATGTGGCCAAGTTTCACGGTGCCACATCATCATCCGCGTCTTCTCCCGAATTCAAATCGCGATTGGCCTTCTCCTTCTTGTTGTGTTTAGCCTTTAAGCATGTCTGATTTAACTGTATCTTTTACCTTTCATCACCACAAGCGCCTTTAACAATCTTCATGATCCCATCTCGAACATGGGTACTCGCCCCAATACTATCTAATTGTCCCGGTGACAATAGATTTTCTTGAGCCTTTCACATATTACCTCTGGATAGTGCGAGCAGTACCATCATACATCACCAATTTGATGGTACCAATACGGCCAATCTCAAGGCATGATCGTTACCCATAAACCGCAGATCCTCACGAGATAGGTTCATATTGGTGGAACCATTCTCTCTAGGGGTCATATGCCATGTAGCTCTGAATCCAAAAGCCACCGTCGGTGAACCTTCTTACGCCTTCACAAGCATCGTTGCTTATTTGTATAATATCTAGCCCTCATCAGATGTATTAGCTGCACAACCACGAGCATTTAATGTCTCCGGGCCGTTTTTCCTTTGCTTCCTCAATCTTCTTGAAATGCCAACTCCCTTTTGTAGTGCCCCTTTTTGCCCACAGTGATGACACTTGACATTTTCTTACTTCGACTTTGATCTACTACGATTTTGACTCCCACTTTGGGGCCGTTAAGTTGATCTACCTCTGCCATCGTTAGAGCTTGACTTCTTTGAGCTCCCAGTGCAATCTTCTTTATTTTTCTTGAGCTTTCTTCTTCAAGAACCCTTGCAATATCGTCAAAGACTAGTATCTCCAAATTGTTGGTCAAATTTATGATGAGTTGATCATACGAATCAGAGTAGACTACGAAGTAGAATTTGGCACGTTCACCAGTCTCTATATTATGCCCCATTGTTGTGAGGTGTGAAAATAGAGTGTTGAGGGTGTTGATGTGATGTGTCACGAAATTGACTCCATCATTAGAAGGGTGTATAACTTCCTCTTCAAGAAGATCTTGTTATGTAGTGATTTGGCCTCGTACAATTTTGAGAGTATCCCCAAATCTCTTTTGCGTCTTTTTCTCCGCTACACATGACAATACTCAGTTCGGCTAGCTAGATGTAGAATTAACAATAGCATTGCCATCCATCTCGCTCCATTTATCATCGATGATATCGTCGGGCCTTTCTCCAGTATTGCGTAAGCGGTTATCTTTTCTCAATCTTTGCTTTTATTCTCATTTTCCACAATGAGAAATTATTCCCCATTAATTTCTCTATTTCATATTTAAATCGCCATTTTATAGGTGCCTCTTTTCCACTAGCGGATCGATCTTACGAACTTCGGCTATAGATCGGTGATTTTCTCAAAAAATCGTTTACGATGTGGAAGATCGATCTATCTTTGCAACCGCAGGCATACTAAATTTAATGAAAATCACAACCAAGCTACGATGCAACTTGATAGGATCGGTTGTGGAGGCTGGACACATAATTCAAGCGAAATAGAAATGAGAAAAAACACCAGATTTTCGTGGAAAACCCCAAATTAATTTGAGGTAAAAACCCGCAGACCCAAGCGGTGAAGGATTTCACTATCGACAAAGGATTACAACAACTTCTCTACAATATAAGGAAGTACGATTGGCGATAACCTTTCTCTCTTATAATAGGAGAAAACACTCTCTCTTGATAAAGGAAAAAGCACCGAATTACTAGGAGAAATCTCACACCTTGTTTTCTCTCTAGTTCTCTAAACCTCTCTCTCTTTATCTCTAATTGTTGAGATTACAAAGGATTTGTAACTCACTGAGGATTACATGAGACTTGTAATTCGAATGGGATGCAAAGAATGAGAATTCATTTGCCAATTTATAGAAATAAGCGGTGGAGATGGGGTTGGTGGCTCACAATTTTGACCATTCCTCTTCTTTTTTTTTTTTTTTTTTTTCTTTCTTCTTGGTCAAAGGTGGTGGCTTTCACCTACCTTCAATTTCTTCTATTTTCTTGTTCCCTCGCATTTGATGGCTTCTCGGCAACCGTAACAGAGGTCAAAACATGGCAGGTAGCCTTGATTGACAACTCCGGCGACCGGTGGAGGCTGTAGGGGATTCAGGTCACGGCGGCGACATGCAAAGTTGGACTTCTCCAATCGCAGTTCGCACTTCTCTGTCTTCTTTGTAAACGAGGCCGTCAACGTCGGTTGCCGGCACTTCTAATGGTCAAGGAATATTGGCACTGCTACTCACACAGTGGGGGGCCTTAAATAGATGTTTCATCAGTGTTTTTCCTATATTTTACTTGAACCTATTACCATATTGCACCAATTGCAGGTCCAAACTTCCCAATATCTAACAATATAATCTTGACCTCGGATCGAGCCTTGCATATGAGAGAAAATTATACATTTTCTCAAATTGAGGAGGAAAAATAATTATACTTTAGCCCATACGGGAAGATAAATATTGTTCACGCAATCATAATTAATTTGACCGGCAACCGTTCCATTGATATACAAGATTTAGGTAAGTAAAAAACTACTGAAAGGGACAGGAACAACAAGGGCAGCCATATCATCTCTTATTTGCTTTTGTCTTGGCAGTGAGTAAAAAGCATAGGTCAAGTAACAAAAATTGATTAGAAAAGTTGGTGCTAGTTGTAATTCCATCTTCTAAGTTTTATATTGGAAATTGCTAATTACTATTTGTCAAGTAGAGATAGATTCTTTAACTAGAAAGACTTATAGGTTTTGTTTCTCACAAAAGGTTAACAAAGCTCTTTGAAATCTATCACACGTTTTGGTAACGGCATGTGGTTGCAAATTCCAGTGCAGTAACACCATTAAGTAACACATTCTCACTAATTCATCCCTAGTCAACTGGCTATCAATAGTCTCAACACTGTGTTAGTAACATGTACAGTTAACGTGCTGAAGTTATAAGATCCGTGATAGTAACATCCTAGAGTTACACCGACATATACATCCACACTCGCTCAATTTCCAATGTTGATGACGAACTGAAAACTTTTCGATCGCATTATACTACACTGGTTGTTGCAATGGTACAAATTTGTATTATATAAACAATTTGATAGGTTAAGTTTATAAGTCTTGAACAATGTATTTTGGAGCGTCTCCACTTTGAAACACTGTCAAATCTATTTCACAATGTTTTCATGTAATAATTTTTTCAATATTGGAAATATTAAAACTAAGGTAACTTTATTACAATTGTCCATTCAAATCATAAGATAATCCAAACAAGTATTTTAAAACAGAAAACATTATTTTGAGTTAATTATGCACTACTAGCGTGAGACATGTTCCATTCATTGTCTTTGTAATTGAAACGTGTCACTACAATTCGTTGTCTTTGTAATTTTGTCACTGCAATTCTTAGGAAATTGTAAAGGAACGTGTGCAATTAAATCTCTTTCCAATAGACACTAGTTCTATTATATATATTTAAAATCAAATTTTTGGAGCTAACATTTTCATGGCTATTAATTGGCAGCAAGGCACGTGTTTTCGTTTGGTAGTTAGTTGTGGATAAAGATTAATTAGTTAAGAAGTTGTAACCGATAACCTTGTAAACAATATCCATTTATTTTTATTTTTTAATAATTATTTTTTAACTGTCGATTTATATTTTAAAATTTATCATTATCCGTATAATCCATTTTTTTAATAATTTGTAATAACATGCATTGCCAAAATGAATAACTACTTAATTTGACTATTTCTGATATTATGTTGGGCATTTTTGAAAAATTCAAATTGTTACAGTATTTTGAAAATTTAGCTTGAGAAATCGTCATGTTACCTAAAGTTTCCTTATATATATATATATATATATATATATATATATATATATGAGAGAGAGAGAGAGAGAGAGAGAGAGAGAGAGAGAGAGAGAGAGAGAGAGAGAGAGAGATGTTGTTGCTATTTAGGATCCGATTAAAGGCTGTAATTTTGGTATAGAAGATCCAGGAAATTATTTATATCTTATCAATTAGGAAGAAAGAAAGAGGAATTTGAAGGCAAGATAATTAAAAATAATAATAATAATAATAATAATAATAATAATAATAATAATAATAATAAGTTTTAGGCGGAAAAACCACTTTTAGGAATTAAAAAAATAGGATGAAAATTCTCTATTTTTCTTTATATAAATATAGATATAGATATAGATATATATTTTATTATAAAAATAATTAATTATTTCTAAAATCAATTAATGCACCCAATCTAATTTTTAAATTTTAATGTTACACTTTTCTTTTAATTTTTGTGTAAAAATTTAATAAATGATAATTTTATATCACACAAAATTAAATCCCATTGAAATTGTTAATTTTAATTAATTTTATTTTATATTTTTTAAAAGAATTAATTTTGGTTTCTTAGCTAATTATATATAAAAATAATCAATTATTTCTAAAATTAATTAATTCATCCAATTAATCTATAAACGTGATTTTCGAAAGAAAGACAAGAAAGGAGAGTATTTGTGGAATATCTAATAAATTAGATAAAATAATTGAATTGAGTAACAGCGTACATATTCAAATAAGAAGTAGAATACTAATTAAACAAAAAATATAATAATAAAAAATAGAATGCTAGACATATTTTGTAAATGATTCTGTTATATATATATATATATATATATATATATATATATATGTATGTATGTACATGTACTTTTAATTCTTTAAAAAAAATTATTTCCAATTTTTGTAAAATGGTAATGAAAAAATTGTGTCTACGTTTGTTTATAGTTTATACTTGCTTTAATTAGAAAAATTATTTCAGTACATAATAATAAGTTAAAGAAAAAATTTTGTATAAATCAACCAATAAAACAAACCTGTAATTAATTCATTACCAGCAATATATTCCATTGCAATTTAGGCCAAACTCAAATACTAACTAATAGGAATGATATACAAAGTAAGCCACTTAAGTTGCCACGCAGCATACATCTGCTGGAGATTAAACTTATGTTCTAGTTGTATTTTGCCCATTGTTGCCAAGCATTGACCTCCAAAAAAAATCTTTTGATTGACAGTTTAAATTCCGCTCTATTTCGATCGATATCTTCACTTCGCATAGTTTTTGCAAGACCTCCTCCACTTATGAGATCACATGGAGACGTTTTGCTTGAAACTTCTCCAAAATAGCTTGTCTAAGATGATCATAAACATTGCTTATATTCTCTGTTTTTCAAAATTCATACATGTTTTTTTACCCTGGACACGCACAGGAAAAAAAATTGCCAGCAACATATGCACAAAACTAAAGAAACCACCACTTACCAACTCAGGGCAAAACCATTTCTCAAAATACATCACATCACCTACACCTCAACTATTAATGAATAAATAATTTACAATTTGTATTGTATCTCAAAATTAATACATGAATTTTTGCAGTTGCTTTGAGTGGCTAAAAATGGCTCAATATCATCTACAAATAGAAGAGACAAATTTGGCGAAGGTCATTGTAAGAATAATCAATATACCGTCAAACAAAATGCTTGATGATACGGTCCTCCATCAATAGTACTGAGAGTCAAACTAAGCATATGTTTAATAAGGATAATTGAAAAGATGACTTCTAGATATTTGGTTGAGAATTTAAAGTATATTAAAAAAATTATTAAATCAAAGAATCAGTTGAAAATGATAAGATGGAGGAAATTAACTTGATTAAAGTTGTATCAAAGCCCTAAGTATTTCACAGAAACTTTTGGTACAATAGGATTCCATCATTATGGGGCAATAGGTAAAATAGGATGCACTTGCCACTACTACAAAAAGTGACTTAGACATCGTTTATTAACTGATGTAAAAATAAATAAATAAAAATAAAAAAATCCAATGCGTTAGTGTGTGATATTAAAGATCTAAAACTAGAGATATCAATTTTTAACCGATGTCTAAAATGATTATAGAAATCGCATCAATTATGCAAACCGATTTCTTTACAGCAACAGACAACAAGTTTTAACTGATGTTAAATGCATTAGTAGAACAGATGTCATTACTACAACACACATTAGTTAAGATTGGGTTTTAAACGAATAGAACTGATGCTTCAAGTGCATTCACACATCAATTTTGTTGTTTATAACTGATGTCGTAAACAACAATGAACATCGAGTTGTTATCAATAAACAATGTCTAGGATAATCCTGAAAAACAAAATTATCTACTTTATCAATTCTTTCTTTTATGTTTCACATCAATTATTACTAATACCTTTAACATTATTTCTTTAATAGCTATTGAAAGCATTATGAAAGCCTACCAAAAATCCAAAATTTAGGCATCAAAAAATTGCAACAAACATCTAAATACCCAATATTCATAAATTTCAATACTAAGCAGTAATACAATCTCCAACACTAATACATTAACAAGCAAATGTCATATAGAATGGTTCCTTAACCAACACTATACACTAACAACAGTGTTCTCAACCACAATATCTACGTCAACACTTGGAGGTAGTCGGCCACTTCAACATGCACCTCATCGGTACGCTTGCTTGGCATATTCGAGCACGCAGAAAGTCTTAACATAAAAATAATAATAATAATAATAAAAAATTAAAAAACAATGAACATCGAGTTGTTATCAATAAACAATGTCTAGGATAATCCTGAAAAACAAAATTATCTACTTTATCAATTCTTTCTTTTATGTTTCACATCAATTATTACTAATACCTTTAACATTATTTCTTTAATAGCTATTGAAAGCATTATGAAAGCCTACCAAAAATCCAAAATTTAGGCATCAAAAAATTGCAACAAACATCTAAATACCCAATATTCATAAATTTCAATACTAAGCAGTAATACAATCTCCAACACTAATACATTAACAAGCAAATGTCATATAGAATGGTTCCTTAACCAACACTATACACTAACAACAGTGTTCTCAACCACAATATCTACGTCAACACTTGGAGGTAGTCGGCCACTTCAACATGCACCTCATCGTTACGCTTGCTTGGCATATTCGAGCACGCAGAAAGTCTTAACATAAAAATAATAATAATAATAATAATAAATTAAAAAATTAAAAAAAAATTCAATGCATTCCTAATTGCCTGATTAAAATGTTGTTCTTGCATATTATATATGGAAAATTTTACCTGTAATTTTAAAAGCTATATGGAAAATCAAAATTTTCCTAGACCTTTATTCAGTCATTGTTTCTTTGGAACAGTCATTGCTATGGCGTTTGGATTAGCCTGATAGAGGATTGCTTATGTGGGCATTCTACCATACTACTACAAAGTAGCATCTACATTCCTTAAAATGCATTGCACTAAAAAGGTCTTTTATGTAAAGTATCATATTCAATCTTTATATTAAAATAACTGGAGTGCCACGTTGGCATTAAATCTTTTTAAAAAATTAAAAAACTAATTTTGGAAATAATTTTACAATAATTAGTAGTAATTAAAAACATAATTAAAAATAAATCAATATTTAAAGCAATCATTTAATGAAAAAATGATTTTGGAAATACTTTAAATATAACTTCATTTTAAAGTTCTAATTCAAAATATTAAATAATAAATACTTTTTATTTATTTTTATCACGTTAAAATTATAGATTTTGATAGTTTTACTTGGTGACGTGCATTGGATTATTCAAAAATAGTGAGTATTTTTTATTTTTTTATTTTTTAAAATCAAATTGTGAGTAGTTAAAATTATAGCTAGATTTATGTTTAATAATTTATCAATTTTTAAGTAAATAGTAATTTATTAATCTTTTTTATATTAAAAAACTGGAGTGTCAACTAGCAAAGATGTCAACATGGCACACATTAAATATTTTTAAAAAATTATAAAATTAATTTTAGAAATAATCCAACATTAATTAGTAGTAATTAAAAACATAATTAAAACTAAACCAATATTTAAAGAAAATTAACATTTAATGAGAAAAATGGTTTTAGAAAGACTTTAAATATAACTTCATTTTTTAAAGTTCTAATTCAAAATATTAAATAATAAATATTTTTTATTTATTTTCATCGTGTTAAAATTGTAAGTTTCGATAATTTTGCTTGGTTACGTAAATTGGAGTATTCAAAAATAGTACGTATGTTGTACTTTTTTTGTTTTTTAAAATCAATTTGAGTAATTAAAATTATAACTGAATTTAAACTGAATAATTCATCTGTTTTTAAGTAAATAGTAATTCATTAATCTTTATATTATTGCAATTGAAGTGCCACGTTTGGTGGATTTCCTATTGACAGTGTTAACATGACACACATTTTTTAATTAAAAAGTTAATTGATATTTTTCATTTTTAATATGGTTGATGTGATATGCTAACTACCTAGATTTTGCATTGCATGAGTTTTTCCTTTTCCAAGTATATAAAATTAAAAATAATTTTTTTTTTCTAAAATTAAAAAACAGTTTACACCAATGGAAAGAAATCAAATAAATTATGTAGATGCGAGAAAATTATAAGTATTACTACAAATTTAAGTTACATAAAATTAAGTATAATGCTTCTTATATAATAGAGCTAAAATTAAGTAGCAATTTCAGCTAATCATTAAAAAAATGCATAAAATTATAAAATTTAGAGTGCGTAATATCAATTCAAAAAGAAACAACGCGTTCAATATAAATTTCATTTGCACTAACGAGAAAAACAAGTTTTGATAATCAAATAATTTGTATATATTCATTCCCAATAGTTCATTTATAATTAATTAATCTCTACGATTATTGTTGTGCAATGTAATGCACGACAATTGAAATTAAAGTTATACATTTTGAGAAACTTCTTAATTATGCGATACACATGAGTTTTTTAATTTATAATTGCGAATTTACTCGGCTCTTTTTTGTATTGGCTATAATATATAATATTATAGATTTTAATAATTATTTACAATTATGCAATCTCCTATACATAAATTACATCAATTATATAATTCAACATTCATATTCAATATATTTATAATTTATAATATTATATCAATTATTTATTTACATAAATTTAAGTATTCCCGTGCATCGCACGGGTGTAATACTAGTGAAGTAAATGAGAGTAGAAGCTCTAAGTTACGCTTACCAAAAGTAAAGTATGATATCCAATGAAGTATTGGTATGAACTTTGCACTATGTCAAAAAGGCAAGGACAATAGCTACTAAAATAATTGCTATACAGAATATTTGTTAAACTGTACCTGGAGGAGAGTAGCCGCATTAGGAAGCGTTGTAGTAGAGGTGCATTTTCATTGCCCCTAGGAAAATTCGAAAAGCATTTAACAATAGTTAAAGTATGATCAAATTGAGCTCTAATAGGCATTATAAGCCTCTTACCATGGCAGCCAATGGTTGTATATCTGGACACCAATTATATCCTTGTGGCCATCAAGGTCTTGGACAAAGCAGACCCTATAGAAACAGAAATCGTATATGCATAACAACAGTCGACTAAGGTCAATATTTACATATCACTTATGCATTAATCCTTGAAGAAAAAAATAAACAAATAAAAATAAAACGAGAGAGTTGAGATATCTTTACTCTGTTCTTGAGGGACAGAGTGATGTAACAGCATGATAAAAGAAACGGATTCTGATGTTGTGTTGATGACGATTGGTTCTAACTGCCATTATGGCAGGGTGTTGAATGCTCTGATAATAACCGATCAAAATGAACGTCAGGAGGAGAATAAACAAAGCATCTTACCATCACCAACCAAACTCATTTTCAAACACCAAAGCACCTTCTATCATAGAAAACATACATCGTAATGAACTTTCAGAAGCATTCGTCCTTTTTTCCCCACCGAGTTCTCTTATTCGTTTGTTTCGCAAGAAAATGGGACAAATGTAACAGAAAACTAAGAAAAATTGGCAAAAAAATGAGTTAAATTCAAGGATTACAAAATATGGAATCGGATATAACACTCCTTTTTGGTTAACTCAAGAATGCTGCACTTACCAGTCCAATGAGATTTTCCAAACACAGTATAACTGAACTTTTAGTTGCAGCAGAGCAAACAGCTAGCTTTTTACCTTACAAAAGAACAGAAATAGGAAAACAACGGTGAAGTATAAACAAACTTGAACTTAGTTTGTTTTATAACAGAAGGTTTATATATATTTTATCAGCAGATGCAATATAAGTTCCACCTACTAAACTAAAAATCAAAAGGCGCATTCCATCAAGACTCAACTGTAACATAGAGTCGAACACCATTACCATAAAGAATACCCCAAAATAGGGATGACTCCTCAGAAAGCAACAGGTCACTTGATAGAAGAAACAAAAACGTTGTTGAAAATTTTTAAAAATTGGAATTCAACCACATAATCAATCATTACACTTTTTGAAAGAATATATTTCTTCAACTACGTACATTCTCCAGGTAAGATGACACACCAACGGGGCCACGTGCTTTGCACGTGCAATAAAGCACAGAAAATTTGCATCACCATCGACAAAGCTTGTAAACGCTAATATGTTTGTTCTCTTTAATTTTAAATAGTTGAAAGTTCTATTATTGTTAGTAGTATTAAGCAAATGCTCCGTTACAAAAAAGAAAAGGAGAAAAAAGAAAGAACAAAAAAAAAGACTAAAGATTGTGAATTTCAAATCGAAATTCTTGAACAGGTAGCAACTAAAAAATGAATGAGATGAAGATCATAGTTACCATGCTGACTCTATTCCTAAAAGAGTCAAGGGAACTTGATGGCATTAAAAGAAAAATATCAAAAGATCGACAACTAATCACAACAGGGAACGAGAAGAATATGAAACAGAAATGAAAAAAGAGAAGCACAAATTCAACAATGAACATATTTTGGAACCCACTGCAAAAGCTTAACGTAAGATATAAAGCGTATTCGAAATTTTTTTAATATCATTCACAAAAAAATTAGGAGCTAAGGAAACAGATTTCAATACCTCATTTGTGTCTCTATAGACATTGTCTACAATTTCATTCTCTAGCTACTTAACGTCCATCATTCAGTATAAGGATAAGAGTGCTTTGTGCTATACGAAGTCAGTGATTCATTGTACTTTTGTTCAATTTCTGCAAATATAAAGTTGAAATTATTGTTCTTTAGAACTTACACATCATTTGAAACGCTGAACTTATTGAAGCAAAAATCCAAGAAAGGACCCCCAAAAAAGCCCGTGAAGAGCAACACGAAAAGATAAAGTGGAAATTATTGCTGTTTAGAACTTACACATCATTTGAAAGACAGAACATATTGAAGCAAAAATCCAAGAAAGAGAAACCCCAAACAACCCACAAAGAGCAACAGCAAAAGATATACGATTCAGTGTTTAAAGCTAAAAATCAAAGAAATTAAAAAAAAAAAAGGTATTTCTCACATCAACAAAGCCGGCGACTTCGAAAGTTGTTTCGAGCTCCAAACAGTTTAGTAGAACCTTGCAATAGTAGGCATGAGGCAGATCTATGTCGATGAGGCTTGCATCAGGTACTGTACAAAGAGATCTGGCGAAAAAGAAGCAAACACTGCACAAATCGAAAAATAATGCGACGAAAAGCTTGATTGCAAGGTGCTACGACGAAAGAAATAAGAAATCTACGTTACCAGTTAAAGGGTAAGAACTCGCCGATCTTCAGTCGCCGGTGACGAAGGTTCAGAGGAGAGTTACTGTAGAAGACGAGCGGCACCTCTGAGAATGGGAATGACAGCGAACAAGAGAAGCCGGAAAGCGTACAAAAGAAGTGAACCAGATTTCCGGGTCGGGCAAGATCCGCGCGTAGGAGAACCTAATTTGATTGGTAAAACTTTTGCAGGGAATGCGAAATCATGTAATCTACTAATCTGTTTTACATTATTACTGTTCGATTGCAAGTTGTAATAAGCAAATTGCAAGCAAATATTTTACGAGGTATAAATATTTAAAGCATAATTTGAGGTAATTGCATGCAAATATTTTCTTAAGTATTTTGCTTGCAAGTAAATGATTTACACACTTGCAATCAAACACACCCTTATAAGATAGAAATGATATTGATTATTAACATCAGTCGTTAATAAAATTGATGTTAAAAATTTACAATAAAAATTTGAAAGTATATAATTAATATCATTTGTTGAAAAATGCGAAGTTAAAAATGTATATGACATCGCTATTTTTATGACTAATATTAAAAATTTATTTTCAGATTATCAGCAGAATCTGACGAATGAAGTGATCGCCAAGTTGCTTTTTCTAGTAGTATATATATTTCACCATGTCAACACATATGATTCAGTCACAATCTTGTCTAATATATAGAACTGGGGGAACAAAATTAAGTGGCAAATCATATAATAAATATGATATCCAAATTTAATCCATAATTTAAATCTTCCAAAAAAAAAATAATTAATAACGATGACGTGATAATTTAATCTATATCTATATATATATAAAAGCAGCAATTTTTTCCCCCTAAATGTATCCTCAATTTTTCCCGCCTATTAAATTTTCCTAATATAATCTTCTATTTATATATAAAATAATTTATATATATATATATATATATAAATATATATATATATATATATAATGATGATTGTTTCTTATTATATTTTTTATTGACTTAAATCCGTCTTTCCATTTAAAAAAAATCTCTTTTTATTTTTTATTTTCGAATTCATATCCAACTTTCTTTATTTTTTCCCTCCCTAATATATTAATATTAATGTATATAGATTTTATTTTATTATTTCTACCCTACTTTATCCAATCTCATAACATCTAAATACTTTCTCTATCATTTTCTCTCTTTTTTTTCATTTTCTATATATATATATAAATTGTGATTCTATTTTACTCAACTTGATGAGAGCTTTAAAATAAGTATACTATTAATATATAAATTTTTATTTTTTGAAAAATTAAAATTTACCACAAATATATAAATTAGTGTCCCACTTAAATATAAATTAATAATTTGTTACCACACTTAATCGATGTTTGTGTGTAAAATTCAAATATAATGAAATGTATAAATTGTTTTAACTTTTAATTCTATTCCATGTTTGATTTACCTTGGAAATAAATTAAATGAAAAATAATGCTTCAATTAGTTTATCTAGCAAATATATGATAAAGCTAGCTTTATTTCATGTTCAAAACTATATAATTTTTTTCCTAATAAATATTTAATTTTCCAAAATAATAATTTATATATTGATATAGTACTTAAATATAATCTCTCGTGTAATTACACAAAATCGATAAATATTATATAGTTGTGATAAATTTCAATTTTATTTTGAATCAATAAATTTCAAATTTTCTTACTTTTTCTTTCAAATTTTCAATTTATAAGTTTATGTGTTGAACAACATACGAGTGTTCTAGAAATTAGAATGAATTTTTGACTGATCGTTTTTTCATAATTTTTGTATTTAAAAAATAAAATTATTTAAAATTAATAATTTCCACTAAGATTTAATTTTTATGCCATAGAAAATTCCCATTGATTAAATTTTTACACCAAAATTCAAATAAAGGTTTAACATTAAAGTCAAAAAATAAGATCAAACCCGTTACTTAATTTTAGAAATAATTAATTAATTTATAAATAACTAGCTAACAAACAAAAATGAATTAAAACTAAGATTCAATTTTTTTCCGATACAAAATTAAGATTTATTAAAGTTTTACACAAAAATAAAAAGAAATACACTGGCAGTTGCCCCGAGTTGGAGACAAAATCCCATCACTATGATTCCAAATTTGTACTAAAAAATTTAAAAATTAGGTTGGACTCAATAATTAATTTTAGAAACAATCAATCATTTTTATAAATAATTAGCTAAGGAAAAAAAATCATGAAAATCATCAATTTTTGTAAGATTTAATTGTTGTGTGATGAAAAATTACAATTCATTAAATTTCCACAAAAAAAATTAAAATAAATGTGTAACATGAAAATTTAAAACTGAGCTTGGACCCTTTAATTAATTTTAAAATGAATTTATTATTTTTGAAAATAATAACTAGCTAATACATGAAAATTAATTAAAATTAGCGATTTCGCTAAGATTTAATTTTAGTTGGATAAAAAATTATAATTCATTTAATGTTTACATTAATCATTTAACGTGCAACATCAATTTTTTTTAATTAATCATTCAATTGTAACATTAATCTATTTTTTAATTAATTGAATCTATATCTATATCTTTTAAATTTCAAGATATCTTTTCAATTAAAAGATATTTTTAAAATTAGATTCATATAATTCTTAAAATTATGCTTATGAAGCAAATTATTTTGGAAATAATTAATTTTTAGAAATAATTAAATTAAATGAAAAATTAACTATAGTTATTTAAACAATAATTAATTAAAATAATAAATTCTGTTGCTAATATTTTGCTATACATGTGTTCGGTGGACAATGATTGATCAAAATTAATTACATTCTTAAAGGGGAACATATAATTAATTTTTTCAAAAAATCATTAAATTGATGCGGGTTTTCCCTAAAAAATGAAAAAAAAATTAATTGTAATATATCTTTTAAATTATAAGATTTCTTTAAAATTAGGTTTATACAATTCTTAAAAGTTTAAATATTAAAATGGTAATTTTAGAAATAATTAATTATTTTCATAAATAATTAGCTAAAATGAAAATCAATTAAAACGAATTCTTATACCATTAATTAAAATTAGTAATACTATTATTATTTAATTGGACTTGGTTTCAATGGACGAAAATTGACATGGTTTCGTTGGACGAAAATTAATCAATTATATTGTTAAAATAGAAAAATAACATTAATTAAAAAATAAATAATAATTAAAATTAATTAGATTACCATGGTTAGCTAGATTTTTCTTAAAAAATGAAAGACATTTTTTGACATGCAAGATATCTTTCTAATTATAAAATATCTTTAAAATTAGATTCATACAATTCTTAAAGCTGTGGTTAAAAAAATTATTTAGAAATAATAAATTATTTTTATAAATAATTTTCTAAAAACAAGAATTAATTAGAATTAATTATATTATAATTAATTATATTTCTTAGATTTAATTGGATATATTTTCATTTGACGAAATTTGAGAGAGTTTTATTAGACGAAAATTAGTCAAAATTAATTAAATTACTAAAAAGGGGGAACCATAATTATTTCAAAAAATGAAAAATTATTAAAATTAATTAGATTGCTATGGGGAAGAAAAATATGCTTATGAAATTAATTTATCTTTTTACGTATTTTAAAACAAAGTTAAGTTAACACCTATAAGATTCTGGATTCTTAGAATTGGGGTGTTACATCTTATTGCACAGTAAGTCTACTGATCATTAGTCCATAATTAATTTTATTTACTTTTTTCAGTATCATGCTTTTTTCAAAGCATGCATTTCTTTTGATTCTCATGTGTTTTTGTATTTTTTATGATATGTCTTTTGAGTTACAGTTGATAACAAAACATTAATATTTCTTTTTGTATAGTTACGGGTGTTTCAACGGATTTGCTCATTTTTTTAAAGTAACAAGTTCCAAAAATAGGTTTTCAAATAGTATTATTTTTTATTTTGGTACTACTCCAACCAACAATTATATAATAATTCTTTGGTTCAATATGTCGCTTTCGGTAGGGAATAAGTCTAAGAATTCTTGCTAAACAATTGGTTATCGACTCAATCAATTATTGGAATTATATGACTCAATTAGAATATTTTAACTGACTTTCAACTATGTTAAATATTTATCTAAGTTTCTATCTCCTAACTAAATATTAAAAATCACACCTACTTTAAATTATTTATGTTATGTCGAATTTTGGCAATTGAGATTTTGTTTAATTTTTAAATATCGTCAAATAGACTGTATATTTTTAGTATTAATCATATATATTTCAATTTATTTGTCTTATCCAAATTAATTTAAATATTATATCAAATCATTCACTATTTAATATGCCGAATATGTTAAATTAGTAAGTTTATACATAATATGTTAATACATATGTTTAGTATATTTAGAAGGTATTTATTGAAGAAACAAAATATTGAAATAAAAGTCTTCAATTAAACCATCAAGATGTGGCGTGGACGGGGATGAGAATTTTCTAGCGGGGCATGGATGGGGAATGGAAGTTTGTAATTCTCATATCATCCTCGCTCACCCTAGAGTAAATGAGGGTGGGTTGGAATAACGATAAGTGTTTCCCGGCATGACAGGAACGGGGTGTTAGGGTCTGTCGGACATTACTCACTACATTGTTATTTTTATAATATATTTCTATACTGATTGTATTTTATAATTAAAACTTAAAAATCATTATTTACATATTAATTGTTAATAACGTACATCATACTGATGTATAATTAATATCTCTCAAAATTTATAGTTACATATAATAAAATGTAAAACAATTTTAAGAAAAATAGTGAACTCTACTAATGTTAGTAGAGTTATTTCGATAACTGTAATATTTAAGGTTATTTTATTTTGGATTTATATTAGTAGATTAATCTTGCAATGTGCAAAATATTATATATTATCACAATCACTACTACCAATTATCATCCCGTGCAAAGCACAGGTGTAAGTGCTAATGAAGTTATTATTCTATGGAAAATAGTAAATTAAGTTGTGTGGATTTTTGTAAGTTATTCCTTGCATACTGGTAGGATAGATTAGTACGAAATATACAAGAAACTCTTTCAAAATTTTTATAGAATTGTTTCAAATAAAATTATTTAAGTTTATTGTTATAACTCATTCTTTATTTTAATTATTTTTTTAGATTTTATATTAATATTATTAACATATATCAATATCATTATCAGTTAAAAATTTTGTTTCCCGTGCAGCGCACGGGTGAAACAGCTAGTTCTCAAGAAAAGAAAAATAAGGAAAAACTTAGGGTGCGTTCTGTTTGCCGTTTTCAGCCCGTTTTCTATTTTCTGTTTTCGAAAATATTGAAAACGTGTTCTGTTCATTGTTTTCGAAAATGCGTTTTCGAAATCGTTTTCAAGATTTGTATAGAAAACACGAAAACGTATTTTTAACGTTTTCGGTGTTTTCTGTGTTAAATGTTGAAAACAAGGAAAACGCGTTTTCGAATTTTAAACTTTACATTTATTACATTTTAAACAATTATAAACCAAACACATTTTCTATTTTCTCTTCTCAAAAATAATTTTTTCAAAACAACAAACCAAACGCATTTTCAATTTTCTGAAAACAATAATTGAAAACAGAAAACACCAAAACATTTTCGAAAACGAAAACAGAAAATACAAAACAAACAGAATGCCCCCTTAATAATTTAAGGGCAGGTTGATATAACCAACTTAAACATGTACATGTATATCAATCAAATGTCGGTCTTCAAAGTGAAAAATACTTACGTACTGTTGGAGAAATGAGAAACCGGGGTAAAGAAGCAAGATCACAACTGTGACAATGGTCCCTGGCCTCAACTTTGGCTAAGGAAAAATATAGCCACCACCAGCCCCAGGCGGTGCAGTCTTAGAACCACCATGACATGTTGACTGCTTATTAGTCATTGAACCACGTACAACCATAATTATCATCAACTTTGGCTAGCAACCAATCAAATGCCCACTCAAAACACAATCCAAATTAACATAGACCACTCTGAGGGTTTTTTTTTTAAAAAAAATTAGCAATAGACCACTATGAGTTAATTTTTAATTTTTAATTCAATCAACAAACAGACAATGGCATTAAACTGTCTAGGATTCATTTATCTTTTGAAAGAAAAAAGGAAACTAGAAATAAACATGAATTAATAGAAAAGGAAAGTAAAGAAAGATACAAGAAAATTAAAATTAAATAATGCCTATTATGGAATGCGGTGGCTGGATCAACTCTATGGTGCAAAAATTAATCTATATAATATGTTTGTCAACAACTTTGATGCATAGTTACTTTTGAGGTGACCCAAAAAGAAAACAGAGATCAAATGATTTCTACTAAGAAAATATTAACTACACAAAATTGTGATATTCTTATCCCATTTCTATCGCCTCCCATTAAAATCCTTAAATGAGCATTTAAGAATTAAAAAAAAAGGGAGCATGCCAAAACAAATAAAAGAGAAGCTAAGTATATTATAGACGAGGAACTGAGGTACAAATAAAAAATAAAAGAAGCCATACTTCTAAATATGGAGCCATTCACGAAAACAATATGGAACCTGTGAATAAAAAGACGACGATGACATTATCAATCACATTACAATTGTGATTTGGTAAATCACAATTTAGGGAAAGATAGAGGCCGGTTAAAGGGCTGTGATATGATAGATCCCTAAGATTTGGGAGAAGACAGGCGTTGGTTTTTGGGAGCTAGGAATTTATGTTAGTTTGGGCACGCATAAGAATTGAGATGAAGCGGGATTTTTATGGAATTGAGGTTTGTTGATGTCGAAATCAGTTAGGACCAATTAATTATCAACTGGGGGAGGTGTCAGGACCTGAATAATAGTACAGAAGAAGTAAAATGCATAAATGTATAGTGTCCGAACTGGGCTGTGTTTACAGAGAGTTTCCCGTCCCTCAAATACATGCTAAGTGTTCTATTTATAGTGCAGGGAAGGAGCAGGGAGCCGTAGGTCATCATGGCGTCTGAAGACCTAGGCCCAGAATAGGTGTAATGATATCTCTGCAGCACCTGCAAGCCGTCAAGCATTTAAGGCGTTGACCTCGGAATCTGGGTGCAGCCGCCAATGCATTAATGGAGACAAGATTCTCTATCGGTTGCAGGTGGTGTCAGGGTGTCAGGTGACACGTGGATTGTCCTTGTTGTCGCCACGATGGCGAGTGGGCGGAGCACGCATATGGCGGTGACCTCGACCCATCGGGTGGTCATTTGTGATGGGAAGAGTTTTCCACGGGTTGACCGACCTGGGCCCTAGGGCGGCGGCAGGTGGGCTTAGCCGAGCTGAACTGGGACACTTCGCCAATTCCCTGTTGGGGTGAATTCCGCAATCAATCCGACATGGGACACATGACACGTCACCGGCCGACCTGGCTCTCCTACACGTAGACAAGGGGTCCACGTGGGGCGTAGGCCTGGGCGCACTCGTGCCACGTCACCAGGGTGCCAACAATTGTCCCCAGCGTGAATGCCGACCTCGGTTGGGGTTGACGCTTAACCGGCCTGGGCTGGCACGCGCGTGGCACGTGGGGAGCGTGGCTGGACCACGTGTCCGTCGATGATTGGGGGTGATCACGTCTTTTCACCTTCCACCGCCATCGCCTATATATACCCCCTCATTTCCTCAGTTTCCATTTTTCCGCTCTCAACACTTGTCAAATATTCTCTCTCGATCTCAAGCCGAATCCGGAACCGTGCTGACCCTGAGCCCTTTTCCGACCTAGCTTTCAGGTAGATTTCCGAACTAAACACTTAGCAAATCTTTGAAAATGTCGTCGGGTTCAGAAGAGGTATATGACTACGACATGGGGAACCAATCTCCTGGGCCCTCCCCCTCTCCGCACAGAGACAACTCCCCGAGCGTCGAGGAGATCCTGGAAGCCGTGCCACATCGCAAACCGTCCGAAGCTACGGTTGAGTCCGGCCGAAGCTTGCTTCCGACGTGGCACGCTGCGTTCCGGCCCGAGCCGGTCTCTCCACAACCGACCTTTCTCAAGAGGAGGAAGAAGAAGTCGGCCAAGCGCGACCGGTCGAGGCCGTGGGGATGTTCCCAGTTCCCGTCGGCGGCGACCGAGGAGGTGCCGAAGCTTCGGCCAGACGCCCAAAGACATGGTCTCACCTCGGGTACGGTTCGTGGTGCCGGAGGCGGACGAGCGGGCTGATGACCCATCCGTAGGGCGGGTGGCGGTGAGTCAGGCCCTGCTCGAGTCCGGGGTGAGGCTGCCGTTTCCCAGGGCGGTAAAACACTTCCTCAGCGCTTGGGGGGTGGCGCCTACTCAGCTCACCCCCAACACGTGGAGGACCGTCCTCGGAATGATGGTGCTGTGGCACCGCGTGGCCGAAAGCGGCCGACGGCGTGGGAGTTCAACCACCGTACACCTTCAAGTCGGATGGACAAAGACTGGCCGGTACTATTGCTCAATCCGCCGAACTCGGGAGCTTTCACCGGATCGCCAAACTTCGGTAAAGGCCTGGAAGCCGAGCTCGTTCTGGGCGGAGGGGTGCCTGGTCAGTCCGGACGACTGGGAGGGGGAGGTCGCCATTCCCGTGAACTACCACGAGCTCGGTAATTGTTCTTCCGATCTCGGCCTTATTTTATTTCGAACTGAGCCAACTCTCTTTCCTTTGCAGATTTCAAAGAGGCGAGGCCGTTAGAGAAATTTGGGCCGGCGTCTTTGCGATCGTGAGATCGATCTCAGATCGGGATTGGCGTACTCTGTTAACCGAGGAGAACCTATTCAGTGCTCGGCTTTCACGAGCTCGTCCCCAGCGATCTTCTTCCTCGAGTAGCAATTTGGGTATCCTACTCCATTTATTTTCGACCTGTTGCCATTTTCGTGCTTACTAATTGTTTTCGACCTCGCACTCAATCATCTTCCCAACCGACCATGAGGGGACGCCAGCCCGCTGCCCCAGCCACCAAGAAGCCTAGAGTCGAGGCGCAGAGCTCTCATCCGCCGACCTCGAACCTCAATTCGTCCGCAGCCCAGCCCGTGCGTCCTCCAAAGCACGGCGCCGGAAAGGGGCTGATGACGAGTGCGGGTAGGGCGAGGCCGGTTGCCAGAGGACCTGACCATGAGGGTCGACCTGCCTACCTCAGCACTTCGGAGTCCAAGGAGGCCGCCTTTGCTGAGAGTAAGGGGATTCTTCCGAAGCCGCTCCGGGAGTTCTATCGCTCCAACTCGCTGATCCGGTCGCAGAGCTCCTCCGTCCTGCCGATCTCGGGCGCCAATGCCCACTTCGCCATGGAGAGGTCCTGGACCCCAGCTCAGGAAGACTATCTCTCCAAGATGGACGCGACGGACAACACGCTCACTGCGGCCGTCCATTGCAGTCGAGCTCTAATCCATCTCATCCGAGCTGGGGAGCAGTCGAGGGCCTCCATGCGAGACCTGCAGGGGAGCCTGAAGGAGAGCGACTCCGAGCTGGTGGAGGCGAGGGCTAGCGCGGGCAAGGCCCGAGCTGACGCGAAGGAGGCCCAGCGGAAGGCCAAGGAGGCGGCCAAAGAGCTGGAGGATGCCAAGAGGGGGCATACTGCGGAGGTCGAGGCCCTCCGAGCTGAGCTTGAGGCAGCCAGAGCGGCTCCGTCCGGACCTGCCGGACCGTCCCGCGAGGAAGTGATCGAGTCCTACAAGCAGTCCGACGAGCACACGTCCGAGCTGAACTCGACCTTCGTCGCTGCCGCCGAGGATGTCATCGGGGACATAACTGAGAAGCATCCGGAGTGGGATGTCGGCTTCCTCCTGGAAGAGGTCAAGCGACTCAGGGCTCAGTACGGCATGCCGGAGAACTAGCTCGGTGGGCGGCAAGGGACGTCAGGACTGCTTCCTTTTCTTTTCCCTTCTGTACTTGTAAAAAATTTTTTTTTCTTCTGTAATTTACTTTATGTAATGAACATTTCCAGATCGGCCATACCGATCTGGGATTTTGTAATCCCTCTCTTTTTTTTAGTAATGGAATTTTCAGTTCAGCTCTTCTTTTCCTTCTTTTTTTTTGCTGTAATGTCGGACATAGCCCGGTTCGGATATTCCGATCTGGGCTCTCTTTGTAATTTCCCAGTTCTTTGAATGAAGTGACTTCAGTTCGGATTTTCAATTTCTTGTTCGAGTGATGCACAATCGTACATAGCTTTCTCGAGGTCGGCTCATTTCACTAGGTCGTTCCCGCGCTGGGATCATAGGCATAATAATCCAATAATTAAATGTGTTAGCTCCGCCAGGGTGGGTTCGTATCCAGTCCGCATCTTGTAGGTCGGCCATAGCTGGTTACGAGTCCTCCGGCGTGAGCCCTGGTGATCGATCTGATGACTTGCTTCGTTCAAATAATGAGTGAGTCCAGCTCGGTACACCCATTTCATTTGACAATCGTTAAGTAATCAACTTGGTTCGGGTTTCATGGTCGTGGTCCGGTCGCTCAAGATCTGTCCCCAGGCCGGATCGATTAGGTCGGCCGTGTCAGGGAGTGGGTCGCCGTAGCGTACCTAGTTATGTTTGGACGCCACCTTGGTGGGTCTGTCCCTAGACCGGACCAATTAGGTCGGCCATGTCAGGGAGTGGGTCGCCGTAGCGGACCTCTCTCCTCTTTTTTTTTTTTATTGATTAGATGCCACCGTGGTGGATCTGTCCCCAGCCCGGACCTATTAGGTCGGCCATGTCAGGGAGTGGGTCGCCGCAGCGGACCTCTCTCTTTTTTTTGTTTTTATTGATAAGATGCCACCATGGTGGATCTGTCCCCAGCCCGGACCTCGTGGGTCGGCTGTGTCGGGGGGTGGGTCGCCGTGGCGGACCTCTTCGTTTTTTTTTTTTTTGATTAGATGCCACCGTGGTGGATCTGTCCCCGGGCCGGACCACGTAGGTCGGCTAGGGGGTGGATTCGCCGCGGCCGACTTAGGCATGCTAGTTTAAGTACTGAACACCGAATTCAACCAATTCAAAACTTCCATTCATTACTGGAGGGGATATTACAGCTGATTTTCAAATTATTTACAACTTGAAACATTTTACAACCTGCTAGCTACTGGAAGTACTTCTTCAGGTGCTCGACGTTCCAGGGGTGGGGGAGCTCAGCTCCTTCGGCCGTCCCGAGGTAGTAAGAGCCGTTGCAGAGGGCTCTGAGGACTACGAAGGGTCCTTCCCATTTCTCGGCCAGGGCTCCTGCGGCCTGATCTCGGGTAGCGAGGAAGACCTTCCTGAGTACCAAGTCTCCGATCTGGAAACTTCGCTTTTTCACTTTCTTGTTGAAGTACCGAGCGCTGCGGCGCTTGTATAGCTCAGTGCGCAGGTCGGCGTCAATTCGCTTCTCCTCCAGCAAGTCGACCTCGAGCATAAGTCCCTGGCTGTTTGTGTGCTCAAAGAAGTGCTGAGTTCGGTATGAGGTCAGCTCGACCTCGGCGGGTATTATAGCATCCACCCCATAGGCCAGTGCGAAGGGGGTCTCTCCAGTGCTGGTCCTACATGTAGTGCGGTACGACCATAGGACGGCCGGGAGCTCGTCTGCCCACCCACCTTTCAGGTCCTCCAGTCGGGTCTTCAGGGTGTGCTTGATGATCTTGTTCACGGCCTCCACCTGACCGTTGGACTGGGGGTGGTTCGGGGTTGAGTAATGCTTCTTGATCCCCAGGTCTTCACAGAAAGACCTCAACCGATGGTTGTCGAATTGCCGGCCATTGTCTGTTACGATGGACTCGGGTATGCCGAATCGGCATATGATTGACCTCCAGATGAAGTCGGTCGTCTTCTGCTCTGTGATCCGAGCCAGGGCCTCAGCCTCAACCCACTTGGTGAAGTAGTCCACGGCCACTATCGCGTACTTCACTCCTCCGCGACCAGTTGGCATGGGTCCTATGAGGTCGATTCCCCACTTGCAAAAGGGCCAGGGGCTGAGCACATGAGTGAGCTCAGCGGGAGGAGCCCCGCCGACCTGGGCGTGACGCTGGCACTTGTCACAGCGCCTGACGTAGGCGATGGCATCTTTCTTGAGGGTAGGCCAGAAATAGCCTTGCCTCAGGACCTTATGCTCCAGGGCCTGACCACCAGAGTGGTTTCCACACGTCCCGGAGTGGACCTCGTCCAGTAAAAAGGCCGCCTCTCCCTCGGTCAAGCACCGTAACAGAGGGCCTGAGAAGCTGCGTTTGTAGATGGTGTTGTTGATGATGGTGTAGCGAGCCGCTCTGATGCGCAACTGTCTGGCCAGTCTGGGGTCCTCTGGGGCCCTACCATCCTTCAAAAAGGACAAGATTTCGTCCATCCATGAAGGAGGGCCCAGGTCTACCGCCGTAACCCGGGAGGGCTGAGCGATGGCCGACCTCTTCAGTCGGTTGACTGGCACAAACTCCAGTTCCTCTATCCCCTCACTGGTGGCGAGCCGCGCCAGGGCGTCAGCCAGGTTGTTCTGAGTTCGGGGAATCTGTTGAAGGATGACCTCCTTGAAATTCTTCATTTCAGCGGCAGCTAGGTCAGAATAACTGGTCATCCGCTCGTCCTTAGCAAGGTAGGTGCCGTTGAGCTGGTTGACGACGAGCTGGGAGTCGCTCCGGACTTGGAGGTGGGAGATACCCATCGCCTGTGCGTACCTAAGGCCTGCGATCAGAGCCTCGTACTCACCTTCATTGTTGGAGGCCGGAAATGAGAACCGCAAGGACTGGCAGAAAGACTCCAATGAGGGGCTCAGGAGCACGAGTCCAGCTCCGGAGTGTATGTCCGTCGACGAGCCGTCTACATAGAGCGTCCAGGGCTCGACCTCGGTACTGGGGCTCGGTGTTGGAGAGCTGAACTCGGCAATGAAATCCGCCAGGGCCTGGCCCTTAACTGCGAGCCTAGGTCGGTAGGAGATGTCGAACTGTCCGAGCTCCACTGCCCATTTGGCGAGCCGACCTGAAGAGTCCGGCTTCTGGAGCACCTGCCGCAAGGGGTAGTTCGTCACCACCTCGATGGAGTGCTCGAGAAAGTAAGGCCGAAGCTTTCTGGAACTGGTGACGAGTGCGAGGGCTAACTTCTCCATCGGGGTGTAGCTCTTCTGTGGATCGATGAAGGACTGGCTCGTGTAGTAGACCGGGTGCTGGACATCCCCCTCGATACAAGTAAGGATCAACTTCATTTGCATGCTCGAGAGACGGTGAGGTAGAGTGAGAGGGCGTCCTCCGCCACTGGCTTCGATAGCGAGGAGGTCGGGCGGATGTTTCTTGAGCTCCTCAAAGCTTCCTGGCACTCGGGGGTCCATCCGAAATCCTTCCCTTTCTTCAGGGCCTCGAGGAAGGGGCGGCACCTGTCCGTGGCCTTGGACACAAATCGGTTCAGGGCCGCTATCCGGCCGGTGAGACTCTGGACCTCTTTAACCGTGGTGGGAGGCCTCAGGTTCAGCACGGCACTAATCTTCTCCGGATTTGCCTCAATTCCTTTCGAGCTTACCACATAGCCGAGGAATTTGCCGGACTCAACCCCGAAGGCGCACTTTGCCGGGTTCAGCTTCATTCTATACTCCCTCAGGACCTGGAACATGTCGCCCAGGTGCTGGATGTGGTCAGCCGCTCTGACACTCTTCACCAGCATGTCATCGACGTATACCTCCATAGTGACCCCGATCTGGGACGAGAACATTTTGTTAACCAGGCGCTGGTACGTTGCCCCGGCGTTCTTCAGCCCGAATGGCATGACCTGGTAACAGTAAAGACCTCGGTCCGTCACAAAGGCCGTGTGCTCCTGATCTGGGGGATACATTGGAATCTGGTTATAGCCTGAGTAGGCGTCCATCATACTGAGGAGCTCGTGTCCAGCCGTGGCGTCTACCATCTGATCTATCCGACGTAGGGGGAACGAGTCCTTGGGACTGGCCTTGTTGAGGTCGGTGAAATCTATACAGACCCTCCAGCTACTGTTGTTCTTCTTGACGAGGACTGGGTTCGCGACCCAGGTCGGATACTTGGCTTCCCTGATGAAACCGATCTCCAGTAACTTGTCCACTTCCTTGGTCAGGGCCTCATAGCGCTCCTGGTTCAGCGGACGTCGTCGCTGCTGCCGAGGTCTAACCGCGGGGTCGATGTTCAGCCGGTGGCAAGCCACTGACGCAGGTATGCCAACCATGTGCGAAGGCTCCCACGCGAAGACATCGACACTACCGCGGAGGAATTCAACAAGGGCAGAGCGTGTGGGCTCAGCCAATCCCTTTCCGATCTTCAGAATCCTGTCCGGTTTTCCTGGCTCGACCTCGATGGTTTCTAGTTCTTCCATCGGCTGAGCACTTCGGTCCTCAGGTCGGCCACAGGGGGTCGTCAGGGTCGGCCATAGCCACGGTCAGTCTCCAGGGCCCGCCTCGGACGGAGGGTTGGGTGACGTCGCACCGGCGGGCTGCGGCCTGATCCCCCCGGACTGTCGCTATCCCCGCTGGGGTGGGGAACTTCATGGCGTAATCGTAGATGGAGGTCAGGGCCCTAAGCTCGTACAGGAGGGGCCGACCTAGGAGTGCGTTGTAATTGCCTGGGAGGTCTACCACGAGGAAAGTGGCCATGACGGCCCGTAGGCAGGGCTTCTCCCCTAGCTCCACCAGCATTGATATTTGCCCGACGGGCTCGGTAGCATGACCAGTCACTCCGACCACAGGGCCAAGGGGGCACGGGCTCAGGTGCCGCTCATCGAGGCCCATGTGGAGTAAGGTCCGGAGGTATAGCAAGTTGACTCCGCTCCCGTTGTCGATTAGTGTCCGGTGTACGTGGGTACCATTGAGGACCATACTGATGACAAGGGCGTCCTGGTGGGGGTGGCGGACGTGAGCTGCGTCGGCCTCTGTAAAGGTGATCTCGTCCTGTTGCTCCGATGGGGTCGAGCTGGTCCTGAACCTCTGCGCGGAGTACTGGTAGTCAGTGCTGGCCTCTCTCGCCAACCTCTTGCGCTGGTTCCTCGACCCTACGAAGTGTTGGTTGCCCATGACCAATGTATGGACCTCGTTCCGCAGCCCCGTGGGCGGTGGAGGTCTTTGGGGGTCCCCCAGCTGAGGTCGGCCATGGTCGGGTGGTGGGGCGACGAACTCGCGCAGCTATCCTCGCCGAATTAGGCCCTCGACCTCATTCCTTAGGTCCCTGCAGTCATCGGTGTCATGCCCGGCTGATCTGTGATAACGGCAGTATCTCTCCTGGTTCTGGCTCGAGGAAGGGGGTCTTCATCGCGGTCGGGGGTGGTAGGATCCCCCGATTCCTCACGTGCATCAGTACTCCTTCCAGACTAGTGTTGAGGACGTGGAAGGACTGGAACCTCTGGGGAGCAGGTCGAGCGGTCTCGCGCCCGCGCTGGGGTTGCTGCTGAGGACGTGATGCCTGGGCCGAGCTGGTGTCCTTCTCATTGCCTTTCTCCGGCCGGGGGTCCTGGGGCTTCGTCTCGAGGTCCCGACGCCTCGGCTCGATGTGGCACTCGGCTCTGGCGAGGAACTCATGATATGTCTCGGTTTTCTCGTGGGTGACCACCGAGAATCTGGACTGCACTGAGGCCGGCTAAAGGCTACCACTAGAAGTCGTTTAAATCGACACACTTCCGATCTCAATGTATCGGTTGTTGAACCGCTCCACATAGTTTTTCAGGGACTCGTCCTTCCCCTGCTTGACGTCCACTAGCCTCTGCTTTGGGGTCGACCTCAGTCGGGACCCCATGAAAGCTGCTTGGAACCTGGTCGCGAGGTCGCCCCACGTCTTTATGGAATGTGGGGGGAGCTTCTTGAACCACTTCATGGCCTTATCCCCTAGTGTCAGAGGGAAGGCCTTACACATGAGCCCGTCGCTCACCCCCTGTAGCTCCATGAAGGCAGTGTACCTATCGACGTGACTCGTCGGGTCGCTGACTCCGTCGTAGTTCCCTTGCTGAGGTAACTTCAGTTTGGCTGGCATGAGCTCGGCCTGGATCTTAAGGCTCAGCGGGGAGGCCTTCCCTACCCCGGCCGAGGGACTGGGGGCCTTCTCCGGGCTCTAGCTCGGCGACCCTCTTTCGCAGGAGCTCGAGCTCGGACTGCGGAGGTGGGGTACCGCGCGGAGGTGGGGGGCCGTGCACGTTTTCACCCTGTCCCTCGTCCGTTCTCTTCCGCTTGTGATGAGAGCCGAGGCGGTCGAAGACACTGGGAGTATTCCGGATGATCTGGTATCTGAGGGCTCCGGGGTGTGCAATGGGGCTGTGGTTTGGGTCGGTGCCGGAGATCGGCTGAACTTCAGGCGGCGTCTGGCACGGCGTCGAGCTGAGCGCCCCCTGGAGGGTGATATGACGCTCGCCTCGGCCTGGGGTTTTTCCGATCTGAGCTGGAGGTCGGCCACAGCCTGGGTGAGATCGTCCAGCTGCCTCAGGACCTGGGCTGGAATGACCTCACCGGTGGCGCGATGCCCTGCATCCGATCGGGGTCGTCTACTCGACTGAGGGACGTATTCCGTGCTGGGGTCGGAAGTGCTGTCAGTCACCAAGTGCGGACGGTCCGGCTGTGACTCATAGCTATGCTTTGGTAGAGCTGGGGCGTGCTGCTGAAATACAAAGGCCTGGGCCCTCCTTCTAGCGCCAATTGTTGATGTCGAAATCAGTTAGGACCAATTAATTATCAACTGGGGGAGGTGTCAGGACCTGAATAATAGTACAGAAGAAGTAAAATGCATAAATGTATAGTGTCCGAACTGGGCTGTGTTTACAGAGAGTTTCCCGTCCCTCAAATACATGCTAAGTGTTCTATTTATAGTGCAGGGAAGGAGCAGGGAGCCGTAGGTCATCATGGCGTCTGAAGACCTAGGCCCAGAATAGGTGTAATGATATCTCTGCAGCACCTGCAAGCCGTCAAGCATTTAAGGCGTTGACCTCGGAATCTGGGTGCAGCCGCCAATGCATTAATGGAGACAAGATTCTCTGTCGGTTGCAGGTGGTGTCAGGGTGTCAGGTGACACGTGGATTGTCCTTGTTGTCGGCCACAGTAGCGAGTGGAACCGGGCACGCATATGGCCGAGCTGACCTCGGCCCATCGGGTGGTCATTTGTGATGGGAAGAGTTTTCCACGGGTTGACCGACCTGGGCCCTAGGGCGGCGGCAGGTGGGCTTAGCCGAGCTGAACTGGGACACTCCGCCAATTCCCTGTTGGGGTGAATTCCGCAATCAATCCAACCTGGGACACATGACACGTCACCGGCCGACCTGGCTCTCCTACACGTAGACAAGGGGTCCACGTGGGGCGTAGGCCTGGGCGCACTCGTGCCACGTCACCAGGGTGCCAACAAGGTTAATTACCTTAATAAAACGTTATTATGCAAACTAAAAAAATAATTAAAAATTAATTCCTTATGTTGATAGGAAAATTATTTATTGGAATTAAAAAAAAGGAGGATTTTCCCTACTTTTCTTAATTCTCAATATATATATATATATATATATATATATATATTATACATAACTAGTACTACCCACGTGCGATGCACGTGACGATTTAAGTGGTATATTTACATAAAATAATATTATAAAATAAGAAAATAAATTTTTATGAATACTTAATAAAAATAAATATATATATATATATATATATATATATACATATAATAGATTTCAATTATGGTTTATATATTTTGGTCCGAAAGATTATTTTGTAAGAAAAATATCATATCAATTGTCGAAATTGATGATTTTAGGTAAGAATGGAATATTCGGGAACAAAATTTAGATAATATACTTATTTCAATAAAAATGATTATACCCATAAAAAATGATCCAATTTATTTCTAGTACGACTAAAAATAATCTTATGGCCAGCTTACACATGCATATATAAATGACCATATAGAACGATCTAAATAAGACTCAAACGGAATTACACAATATGCTAGATTTATAGGATTTATAGAAAAATAAATAAATATAACTCAGCAAATTGATAAAGAATATTCTTTTTCTTTTGAAAAAACTACATCATTCCATTCTTTTATTATATTTATTATTACGAAAAATTTAGATCATACAAAAATTTATAATTTTATTCTCATCTATAAACAAAACACATCTAAATAATTAAGAAGTAAAAAAAATGAAATCGCCGATTAAAATTAAAAGTGTTGATGTCGAAATCAGTAAGGACCAATTAATTATCAACTGGGGTGGATATTAGGACCTGGATAGTAGTAACTGAAGAAGTAAAGTGTAAGTGTATTAGTGTCCGAGCTAGTCCTTGCTTACAGAGTTTTTTCGTGTGTACAAATGGTCACTAAGTGTTCTATTTATAGTGCAAGGAAGGAGTAGGCCGAGGTAGGTCATCATGAGACCGCTGTACGAGCGCCAGAGTAGGTGTGATCATTGCACTTGCAGCGCCTGCAAGCCGTCGCCCATTTAATGCGTTGACCTTGGAACTTGTGGACTGCCGCCGTTGCATTAATGACGGGAGAAGATGCTCTGTTGGTTGCAGATGGTGTCAGGGTGTTAGGTGACACGTGGATTGTCCTTGTTGTCAGCTACTGTAGCGAGAGGGACTGGTGACTCGTCATGGACGAGCTGAACTCGGACCATATGTCAGAAACTAACGATGGGAAGAGTTCTCCATGCGTCGGCCGACCTGGGCCCCTGGCATCAGGACCTGGTTATGGCCGAGCTGAACTGAGACCTCCCACCAATTCTCCAGTGGGGTACAGTCCATTGTTGATCCGACCTGGGACACTGGACACGGCACCAGCCGGCCTGGTACCCGTGGCACATTAGCGAGGGTCCATGTTGCGAGGACCTGGCTTGATTGAGTGCCGCGTCACCAGGGTGCCAACAATTGTCCCCAGCGTGAATGCCGACCTGAGTCGGGGTTGACGCTTAACCGGTCTGGGCTGGCACGCGCGTGGCACGTGGGTCTGACATCGGAACACGTGTCGGCCGATGGTTGGGGGAGGTCACGTCTTTTCGGCTTCCACCGCCTTTGCCTATATATACCCTAGGGATGGAAACACAACCCGAGAAACCCGAAAACAGCGGGTACCCGAACCGAACGGGTCGAAAAAACCCGAACCGATGGATCGACGGGTCGGATATGGTTTTTGATAGCAAAACCCGAGACGGATATGGTTCGGATATGGATATTAGCGTCGTACCCGAACCCGAACCGAAAACCCGATTTTTCTTTTTCTTTTTTTATCCTAAAATAATTTAAATAAGACAAACAACATTTTCATAGCTTTATGTTTACAGTTGCAGCAGTGAGCACTCGATTAGACAATCTGGCAATGTTAACCAGCGTGTGTTAGTTGTAAATTAAATTACTAAGCCCAAATGTCCAACCACTCCACTACAAAAAAGCCCAAATGCCCACTACCCAACCCAACCCAACCCAAAAGATTAAACTCGCTAAAGACTCCTAATCCCCATCTCTAACCCAGTAGCCCTTTGTATATATCAGTATTCACGTTAAAGCCCCCAACATCCTCACGGTCACTGAGCGATTGCGTGACTACGCTCTCCCCAAATCCGAATCCCTAGGCGACCGACTCGGCGACTCTCATCTTGTTTGCGCACGGAGAAAAAATCACTGCT
The DNA here is from genome assembly GCA_018223645.1 of Jasminum sambac. Taxonomy (NCBI): domain Eukaryota; kingdom Viridiplantae; phylum Streptophyta; class Magnoliopsida; order Lamiales; family Oleaceae; genus Jasminum; species Jasminum sambac. The sequence continues at coordinate 16,765,929 of CP073642.1, forward strand.
TCTTTGACACACCGCCACTGGGAAACTCGACTGCCGGAGTCCGAAGAAGACCAAAAGGGGCAACTGAACAGTCCGAACTGTTGAGCAGCTGAGGGCAAATCTTCTGGAGTGAAGTTATGTAATTTTTAATTTTGATTTTGGTTTTGATTTTAGTATCCAATTTTATAGTTTATACGTTTACAAAGTGATCTTGAAGTATTGGTGATTGTGTGGATGTGTTAGACAAGATTTTTTTAAAAAAAGGCCAACGGGTAAACGGGTACCCGTTCGGGTCCAAAAGCCGACCCGAATGGATATCCGACCCCAACCGAACTGAATAACCCACGGTTCGGTTCGGTTACGGGTTTGGGTTTGGTATCACGGTTCGGGTTCGGGTATGGCGACCCGACCCGAACCCGACCCGTTGCCATCCCTAATATACCCCCTCATTCCATCGATTTCCACTTTTCCGTTCTCTACACTTGTGAAAATTTCACTCTCCACCTCAAGCCCAGTTCGGACCGTGCTTCCACTGAGTTCGTTACCGATCTCACATTCAGGTAGATTTCCGAACTAAATACTTTGCACATTCGAAATGTCGTCGGGTTCAGAGGAGGCGTATGACTACGACATGGGGAACCGATCTCCTGGACCCTCCCCCTCTCCGCACAGAGAGAACTCCCCGAGTATCGAGGAAGTCCTGGAAGCCGTGCCACTGCAAACTGTCCGAGCTACGGCGGAGTCCGCCGAGCTCGCCTCCGAGGTGGGTACCTCCTTCCCGTTCGAGCCGGTCTCATCCCCTCCGACCTTCCTCAAGAGGAAGAAGAAATCGGCCAAGCGCGACCGGTCGAGGCCTTGGGGATGCTCCCAGTTCCTATCGGCGGTGACCGAGGAGTTGCTGAGCTTGTGGCACTCCCAGTACTTGGTCTCACCTCGGGTGAAGTTCGTTGTACCTGAGGCGGATGAGCGGGCTGATTACCCAACGGCGGGTCGTGTTGCTGTGAACCAGGCCATGCTTGAATCCGGGGTGAGACTACCGTTTCCCAGGGCGGTGAAGCATTTCCTTAGTGCTTGGGGGGTGGCGCCTACTTAGCTCACCCCCAACACGTGGAAGACCGTCCTGGGGATGATGGTGCTGTGGCATAAGGCCGGGCTCAACGAGTTGACGGTGTGGGAGTTCAACCATTTGTATACCTTCAAGTCGGACGGGCAGCACTCGGGCTGGTACTACTGCTCAATCCGACCTAACTCCGGGGGTGCTTTCATTCTAGGGCTTCCGGACTCGATGAGGCCTGGAAAGCGAGCGGTTTACGGGTGGAGGGGTGCTTGGTCAGTCCGGACGACATGGAGGGGGAGGTCGCGATCCCTGTGAACTACCACGAGCTCGGTAAGCATACTTCCGACCTTGACGATAATTTATTTCGAACTGAGCCAACTGTTTTTTCCCTCTGCAGATTTCAAGGAGGTCAGACCGTTTGAGGGCTGGATTGAACGTGCTGCCATTGCAAGATCGATCTCAGATCGCGACTGGCGCTCCGTACTGACTGAGGAGAACTTGTTCCTCTCACGGCTCTCGCGAGCTCGACCTCAACGATCTTCTTCCTCAGGTAACCATCCGAGCCCTCCTACACCACTGATTGCCGTCCTTGCCTATTTTTCACAAGCTGACTGGCTTTTTTCGAACTCGCAGCCCATTCCTCTTCTCAAGCAGTCATGAGGGGACGTCAGTCCGCAGCCCCAGCCGCCAAGAGGCCTCGCGCCGAGGGGCAGAGCTCGCAACCCCCGGCTTCCAACCAGACCTCGGCCGTTGCTCAGTCCGTTCGTCCGCCTAAGTACGGCGCGAGGAAGGGGCTGATGACGAGTGTAGGGGTAGTGGAGCCCGGTCGTGCCAACCTAGGCCCTCAACGGGGGAACCTGCCCTACCTCGGGACTTCGGAGTCCAAAGAGGCCACCTATGCCGAGAGTAAAGGGGCCCTCCCAAAGCCACTCCTGGACTTCTACCGTTCTAACTCTCCGGTCAGGTCGCAGAGCTCCTCGGTCCTGCCGATCTCGGGTGCCAATGCCCACTTTGCCGTCGAGAGGTCCTGGACCCCAGCCCAGGAAGAGTACCTCTCAAAGATGGACGCCGAGGACAACACTCTCAGTGCGGCCGTCCACTGCAGTCGAGCTCTGATTCACCTTATCCGAGCTGGGGAGCAGTCGAGGGCCTCCGTGCGCGAGCTGCAGGGGAGCTTAAAGGAGAGTGACTGGGCCCTGGTGGGGGCAAGGACCAGCTCCAGCAAGGCTAGGTCCGACCTGAAGGAGGCCCAACGGCGGGCTGGGGAGGCGGCGAAAGAGCTCGAGGACGCCAAGAGGGCACACTCTGCTGAGATCGAGTCCCTCCGAGCTGAGCTGGAGGCGGCAAAGGCTGCTCAGTCCGGACCGTCTCGTGAGGAAGTGGTCGAGACCTTTAAGCGATCAAGCGAGTATCTTTGCCGAGCTCAACTCCACCTTTGTCGGTGCCGCCGAAGACATAATTTCGGACATCGTGGAGAAGCATCCGGAGTGGGACATCGGCTTCCTCCGGGACGAGGGCTGAGTATGGTCTACCGGAGAACGAGTCCTAGCCTCAGGCCTGCCTTCGCAACTTGTGCTTTGTCTTCTTTTTTTTTTTTGTAATGTATTGGACATGACCCAGTTCGGGTGTTCCGAGCTCGGGTCTACTTTGTAACTTATCTTGAATGAAATTATCTCAGTTCTTGTTCTCCATTTTCTCGCTTTGATTACAATTTTATACAACCGTGCTCGAAGTCGGTCCGTCTCACTAGGTCGTCCCCGCGCTGGGGTCATAGGAAAACTTAAAAAAAAAGCCAAATGATTCGAGTATTTAGTCCCCCTAGTGGATCCGTGCCTAGGCCGTACTTCGTAGTTCGGCCTTCATTGGTGACGGGTCCATCCGGGGTGGGCCTGAGTGACCGGTCTGCTGACTTGCCTCGTTCGAAGTCACCAGGGGGTGAGTCCAGATCGGTTACCATGAGTGAGTTCAGATCGGTGTGTCTTGCGTTGTAGGGTTGTTCAAGTGATCAGCTTGCTCACGGTAACAAGACCCAAGGTCGGTCAGGCAAAAGAGCTTAGGACGCGCTTAATTATAGCGATCTGTGATGCAAGTGCCACCTTGGTGGATCTGTGCCCAGCCCATACCACGTAGGTCGGCGTGCTGGGGGTGGGTCCGCCGTGGTGGACCTGTTATTGTTTTGTTGGATGCCACCCTGGTGGATCTGTCCCCAGTCCGTACCTCGTAGGTCGGCGTGCTGGGGGTGGGTCCGCCGTGATGGACCTATTATTATTTTTATTGGATGCCACCTTGGTGGATCTGTCCCCAGTCCGTACCTCGTAGGTCGGCGTGCTGGGGGTGGGTCCGCCGTGGTGGACCTATTATTATTTTTATTGGATTCCACCTTGGTGGATCTGGCCCCAGTCCATACCTCGTAGGTCGGCGTGCTGGGTGTGGGTCCGCCGTGGTGGACCTAGGTATGATAGTTAAGTATTGAACACTGAATTCAAACAACAGCTCAACTTCCATTTATTACTCGAGTAGAGATATTACAACTGATTTACAACATTTACGACTTGATAGCTACTGGAAATATTTTTTCAAGTGCTCAATGTTCCAGGGGTGGGGGAGCTCGACTCCTTCAACCGTTCCGAGGTAGTAAGAACCATTGCAGAGGGCTCTGAGGATTACAAAGGGTCCCTCCCACTTCTCAGCTAGGGCTCCTGCGGCCTGATCTCTGGTACTGAGGAAGACCCTTCTGAGTACCAGGTCTCCGATCTGGAAGCTTCTCTTCCGACTTTACGGTTGAAATCTTGAGCAACTGCGACGCTTGTATAGCTCAGTGCGTAGGTCGGCGTCGATTCGCTTCTCTTCCAGCAAGTCGACCTCGAGCATAAGTTCCTGATCATTTGTGTGCTCAGAGAAGTGCCGAGTTCGGAAGGACGGTAGCTCGACTTCGGCCGGTATTACTGCGTCGACCCCGTATGCCAATGCGAAGGGGTTTCTCCGTGCTAGTCTGCACGTCGTCCGGTAGGACCATAGGACGGCCGGGAGTTCATCCGCCCATCCCCCTTTCAGCTCTTCTAGTCGAGTCTTGAGCTTGTGCTTGATAATCTTGTTCACGACTTCAGCCTGGCCGTTGGACTGGGGGTGGTTCGGAGTAGAGTAATGCTTCTTGATTCCCAGGTCCTCACAGAAGGACCTCAGTCGATGGTTGTCGAACTGTCTGCCATTGTCAGTTATGATGGACTCGGGTACTCCGAATCGGCATATGATTGTCCTCCAGATAAAGTCGGTAGTTTTCTGTTCCGTGATCCGGGCTAGGGCCTCAGTCTCCACCCATTTAGTGAAGTAGTCCATGGCCACTATCGCGTATTTCACTCCTCCCCGACCAGTTGGCATGGGTCCTATGAGGTCAATTCCCCATTTACAAAAGGGCCATGGGCTGAGCACATGGGTGAGTTCAGCTGGAGGGGCTCCACCGACTTGAGCATGGCGCTGGCAATTGTCGCAACGTCTAACGTAGGCAATGGAGTCCTTCTTTAGGGTTGGCCAAAAGTAACCTTGCCTCAGGACCTTGTGTGCCAGGGCCTGACCACCAGAGTGGTTCCCACACGTTCCGGAGTGGACCTCGTCAAGCATGAAGGCCGCTTCTCTCTCGGCCAAGCACCGTAACAGACAGAGGTCCTGAGAAGCTACATTTGTAGAGTGTGTCATCAATGATCGTGTAACGAGCGGCTCTGATCCGTAACTGTCTGGTCAGCCTGGGGTCCTCTTGGACCCTACCATCCTTTAAAAAGGAGAAAATTTCACCCATCCATGAAGGGGGGGCCAGTTCTATGTTCGCCACTGAGAGGTGCTGGCAATGGCCGACCTCGGCAGCCGGTTTATCGGTACAAACTCCAGCTCTTCTATACCTTCGCTGGTGGCAAGGCGTGCCAGGGCATCAGCTAGGTTGTTCTGAGTCCGATGGATTTGTCGGAGGATGACCTCCTCGAAATTTCCCATTTCGGCGGTAGCTAGGTCAGCATAACTAGTCATCCGTTCGTCCTTAGTGAGGTAGGTACCGTTGAGCTGGTTGACGACGAGCTGGGAGTCGCATCGGACCTGGAGGTGGGATATTTCCATGGCCCGGGCGTATCTGAGGCCTGCGATCAAGGATTCGTATTCAGCCTCATTGTTGGAGGCCGGGAACGAGAACCGCAGGGACTGGCAAAAAGACTCCAATGAGGGGCTCAGAAGTACCAGCCCAGCTCCGGAGTGCACGTCCGTCGACGAACCTTCTACATAGAGAGTCCAAGGCTCGACTATGGCACTGGGACTCGTCGGTGGGGGGCTGAACTCGGCTATGAAATCGGCCAAGGCCTGGCCCTTGACTGCTAGTCGGGGTCGGTAGGAGATGTTGAACTGGCCAAGCTCTACCGCCCACTTGACTAGCCGACCTGAGGAGTCCGGTTTCTGCAGCACCTGCCGCAAGAGGTAGTTAGTCACCACTTCGATCGGGTGCTCGAGAAAGTAGGGCAGTTTCACGGAGCCGGTGGACGGCGCAGGGCCAACTTCTCCATCGGCGTGCGGTAACGCTCGGGGTCGAAGGAATGGCTCGTGTAGTAGGCCAGGTCTTGGATGTCTCCTTGAGCAGTAAGGTGAACTCGCGGCATGTTCAGAGATGGAGAGGTAGACGGACAGGACATCTTCCGATTTGGGCTTCGACAGGAGAGGAGGTTGGGCCAGGTGCCTCTTGAGCTCCTCGAAGCCTGCCTGGCAGTCGGGGGTCCATCCGAATTCCTTTCATTTCTTCAGGGCCTCGAGAAAGGGGCGGCATCTGTCCGTGGCCTTAGACACAAACCGGTTCAGGGCCGCTATCCGGCCGGTGAGACTCTGGACCTCCTTAACCTTGGTGGGAGGTCTCAGGTTCAGCACGGCCCTAATCTTCTTGGGGTTTGCCTCAATGCCCCTTGAGCTCACCACGTAGCCGAGGAATTTTCCGGACTCAACCCCAAATGTGCATTTTGCCGGGTTCAGCTTCATCCGATACTCTCTCAGGACTTGGAACATCCTCCCTAGGTGCTGGACGTGGTCTGCGGCCCTCACAGTCTTTATCAACATGTCGTCGACATATACTTCCATGGTAGCTCCGATCTGGGAGGCGAACATCTTGTTGACCAGGCGCTGGTAGGTCGCCCCAGCGTTCTTCCGCCCGAAGGGCATGACTGCATGAGAGGCCTCGATGCGTGATGAAGGCCGTGTGCTCTTGATCTGGGGGATACATAGGGATCTGGTTATAGCCCGAGTAAGCGTCCATCATACTAAGGAGCTCGTGCCCAGCCGTTGCGTCTACCATCTGATCTATCCGAGGTAGGGGGAACGAGTCCTTGGGGCTGGCCTTGTTGAGGTCGGTGAAATCTATGCAAACTCTCCAACTGCCATTGTTCTTCTTGACGAGGACTGGGTTCGCAACCCAGGTGGGGTACTTGGCCTCCCTGATGAACCCAATTTGAAGTAACTTATCCACTTCCTTCGCTAGGGCCTCGTAGCGTTCCTGGTTCAGCGGACGCCGTCGCTGTTGCCGAGGTCTGACCGCGGGGTCGATGTTCAGCCGGTGACAAGCCACGGAGGCAGGTATGCCGACCATGTCCGAGGGCTCCCAAGCGAAGACGTCGGAACTTCCACGGAGGAACTCGACCAAGGCAGACCGTGTGGGCTCAGCTAGTCCTTTGCCGATCTTCAGGACTCTTTCTGGGTGCTCGGCGTCGATCTCGATTGTTTCCAGTTCTTCCATTGGCTGTGCAGTTCAGTCCTCAGGTCGGCTCCGAGGGTCGTCGAGCTCGGCCATGGCGACGGTCAGTGCCCCCGGCCGCTCCCGGACAGCGGGTTGAGTGACGTCGCATCGACGAGCTCTGGACTGGTCCCCCCGGACCACTGCTATCCCCGCTGGCGTGGGGAACTTCATAACGTAGTGGTAGATAGAAGTCGAGGCCCTGAGCTCGTACAGGAGGGGCCGACCTAAGAGGGCGTTGTAGTTGCTTGGGAGGTCTACCATGATGAAAGTGGCCATGACGGCCCGGACGCATGGCTTCTTTCCTAGCTCCACCAGCAAAGATATTTGTCCGACGGGGTCGGTGGCGTGGCCAGTCACTCCCACCACAGGGCCAAGGGGGCACGGGCTGAGGTGCCGCTCAACGAGGCCCATGTGGAGTAAGGTCCGGAGGTATAGCAAATTAGCCCCGCTCCCGTTGTCGACGAAGCGTCCGGTGGACGTGGGTACCGTTAAGGACCATGCTGACGACAAGGGCGTCCTGGTGAGGGTGGAGAGCGTGGGCTGCATCGGCCTCCATAAAGGTGATCTCGTCCTGGGGTTCGGACATAATGGAGCTGGTCCTGGACCTCTGGGTGGAGTACTGATAATCCGTGCATGCCTCCCTCGCCAATCTCTTCCGCTGGTTTCGTGACCCGACGAAGTGCTGATTACCCATGACCAGCGTATGGATCTCGTTCCTGGCCCCAGAAGGGGGTTGAGGTCGGCTGGGGGCTCCATGCTGAGGTCGGCTGTGGTCAGGCGGTGGGGAGACCAACTCGCGCAGCTGTCCACGCCGGATAATGCCCTCGATCTCATTCTTCAAGTCCCGACAGTCATCGGTATCGTGTCCAGCTGACCTGTGATACCGGCAGTACCTCTCCTGGTTCTGGCTCGAAGAGGGGGTCCTCATCGGGTCGGGGCTGGTAGGACCCCCCGATCCTTTACGTGCATCAGTACTCCTTCGAGGCTGGTGTTGAGGACGTAGAAGGTTTGAAACCTCTGAGGGGGTGGCCGAGCTATGTCACGTCCTCGCCCCGGCTGCTGAGCGCGAGGTGCTTGTGCCGTGCTGGTCTCCCTGTCCCTGCTCTTGTCGGGCCTCAGGTCCTGGGGCTTCGCTTCCGGCTCCCCCAAGGCCTCCTCGGCCCCGATGTGGCATTCCGCGCGGCTAAGGAAGTCCTAGTACGTGTCCGGGCTATGTTCGTGGACCGACCACGAGCGAGACACATGCACTGAGGCCGTGAGGCAGCCACCAGGGCGGTCTCGTCCGATACACTGCCAATTTCTATGTATCGGTTGTTGAACAGCTCTACGTAGCCCTTTAATGACTCGTCCTTCCCCTGCTTCACGTCTACCAGCCTCTGTTTTGGGGTCGACCTCAGCGGGGACCCCATGAATGCTGCTTGGAATCTGGTTGCCAGGTCCTCCCACATCCTTATGGAATGTGGCGGGAGCGTATTGAACCACTTCATGGCCTTGTCCCCTAACGTCAAGGGGAAGGCCTTGCACATGATCTCGTCACTCACCCCCTGTAACCCCATGAAGGCGGAGTACCTGTCGACATGGCTGGTTGGATCACCAACTCCGTAGTAATTCCCCTGCTGAGGTAGCTTCAGCTTGGCGGGCATGGGCTCAGCCTGGATTTTTAGGCTCAGCGGGGAGGCCTTCCCTACCCTGGCCGAGGGGCTTGGGGCCGTCTCCCTGGATTCTAGCTCGGCGATCCTCTTCCGCAGGAACTCAAACTCGGACTGTGGTGGGAGGTCATCCACGTTCTCTCCCTGTCCTTCGGTAGTCCGCCTCTGCTTGCCACCAGGGCCGAGTCTGTCGAACACGCTACGAGTTCTTTTGGGCGACCTGGGCTCAGACATGACCGAGGTGTCCAGGTCGACGGTGGTTCGCGTCGGGTGGTGAGCGGTGAAGAGTAAGCGCCAGGGCTCTGCGCCGACTGGCGCCCAGCGTAGGTGATATGACCGACTCGGCGGTCGTTTCTTTGGGGTTCTTGTTTGGGCGTAGCTACGGCCTGAGTGAGGTCCTCGAGTCGCTTCAGGATCTGGGCCGGGGTGACCTCCCCAGAGGCGTGGCGCCCTCCGCCTGATGGGGGTTCCCTGCTCGGTCGGAGCACGTATTCCATACTGGGGTCGGAAGAGCTCACGTCCGTGGAGGCGAATGTGCGACTGTGACTCATGTCGTGAGAAAGGAATGTCCGTGGCAGAGCTAGGATGTGTTGCTGAAATGAAAGGGGGAGGCCCTCTTTCTAGCGCCAATTGTTGATGTCGAAATCAGTAAGGACCAATTAATTATCAACTGGGGTGGATATTAGGACTTGGATAGTAGTAACTGAAGAAGTAAAGTGTAAGTGTATTAGTGTCCGAGCTAGTCCTTGCTTACAGAGTTTTTTCGTGTGTACAAATAGCCACTAAGTGTTCTATTTATAGTGTAAGGAAGGAGTAGGCCGAGGTAGGTCATCATGAGACCGCTATACGAGCGCCAGAGTAGGTGTGATCATTGCACCTGCAGCGCCTGCAAGCCGTCGCCCATTTAATGCGTTGACCTTGGAACTTGTGGACTGCCGCCGTTGCATTAATGACGGGAGAAGATGCTCGTTGGTTGCGGATGGTGTCAGGGTGTCAGGTGACACGTGGATTGTCCTTGTTGTCGGCTACTGTAGCGAGAGGGACTGGTGACCCGTCATGGACGAGCTGAACTCGGACCATGTGTCAGAAACTAACGATGGGAAGAGTTCTCCATGCGTCGGCCGACCTGGGCCCCTGGCTTCAGGACTTGGTTATGGCTGAGCTGAACTGAGACCTCCCACCAATTCTCCAGTGGGGTACAGTCCATTGTTGATCCGACCTGGGACACTGGACATGTCACCAGCCGGCCTGGTACCCGTGACACGTCAACGAGGGTCCATGTTGAGAGGACCTGGCTTGATTGAGTGCCACGTCACCAGGGTGCCAACAAAAAGCACTTTTAAATTCACCATCGATTTAATTCATTTGTTTTCTTTCCGTTTATGTAAAACGCATTTCCATTTTAGAAAGGAAAACAAGTCATATTTAGTTTTATGTACTTAAAAAAGAGAAAATGCGTGCAATGCGAAATCTAATTATTGAGCAAATCACCCACTTTTTCCTTATTGAGAAAACTCAACGGTATTATAAATAGGAAAATAATAATTAATTTTTTAATTGAAACCGTGTGTCACATTGGTACAGCCAATAGAGCATCTGCCAATATGATACTTCAACTATTATAATATAAAAGAAAAGATAAACGCTACTTTTAGAATTAAATTAAAATAATGAAATCAATTATTGAATGACAAAAAATGAAAAAAAAATATCTTATTAAACAATTGAAATTTCCTTTTTGAATGGACGGGTGCCATAAAGATCGAAGAATCTTCAATTTTTTTTTATTTAACTTATCATAGCATGAATAATGCAAAATTTATTTATACTATAATGCTATATAATTTTGAATTAATTTAAAAAAAGATTGGACAACTAAGGTAATTATAGATTTATTTTAAACTTAGAAGAAAAAATGCATGCAAGCTAGGCACTGCCAACCTGGCAAAGTACATAATTGGCACTTCAAGTTTGATAATATACAGATTTTAAAATTGAGATTTATATAAAATAACTAAATGCAATATTCAAAAATTAAAATGTATATAAAAAATGATAATTCTCATTTTCAAAATTAATTTAATAGATTTTGTAAGTTGTAACTTTTGTCTTTTATCATATATTTACATTAATGTGTGCAACACTAAATATAAAAAAAGTAAAAGAATTTATAAATTGTTTTGAAAAATAGAATACATATAAAAATAATAAAATACATATATAAAATTAAATTACAGAAAATAATACTAAATAAAGAAAGCAAGATAAATTAAATATGAAAAATAATTAACACCTAAAAACTATTGCCAAGCATGGCATTGCCACTTAGGCATTTTGCCTAGGTAGCACTTCTTTTATTATTATATTAAGATAATATATACATATATATAGAGAGAGGGAGATTTTTTCCCTAATATATCAATATTAATGCATATAGATTTTATTTAATTATTTCTACCATATTTTACCCAATCTCATAATATCTAAATACTCTCTATTATTTCCTCTCTTTTTTTCATTTTCTACGTATAAAAAATAATAATTTGTGATTCTATTTTGCTCGACTTGATGAGAGCTTTAAAATAAGTATACTATCAATATATACATTTTTATTCTTAAAAAATTAAAATTTAAAACAAATATATAAATCAGTGTCCAACTTAAAGATAAATTGATATTAATATAGATTAATGACAATTGATGAAATAAGATTAAAAAATTTTAATAATTGGTTACGACATTGAATTGATGTGTGTGCGTAAAATTCAAATATAATGAGATGTCTCATTATATTTGCAGTTTAACATCCAAACTTCAATAACATATTACAAATTTAATTTTTTACCTCATTAGCTTATGTTATTATCAGTTATAATTTAGTTTGTCTGGATAAATATTATATTATTTTCTTTCAAATATTACAAATTTCAATTTATTTTTTTCTTTCAAATCTTCAGTTTATAGGTTTATGTGTTGAACAATATAATGGTGTTCCAAGAATTAGAATGAATTTTTAATTGATCATTTTTTTCATAATTTTCGTATTTAAAAAATAAAAGTATTTAAAATTAATAGTTTTCTCTATGATTTAATTTTTATGCTATACAAAATTACCACTGATTAAATTTTGGGCACAAAAATTCAAATAAAAGTTTAACATTCAAATAAAAAACTAATGTCAGACCTGTTAATTAATTAATTTTAGAAATAATTAATTATTATTGTAAATAATTAGCTAAGAAACAAAACTTCATTAAAATTAATAATCCTTCTAAGATTCAATTTTTTTTTTTTTTTGCAATACAAAATTACGATTCATTAAAGTTTCACACAAAAAAAACTTACCAGACAAAATTCCACCACTATGATCCCCAATTTGTACTCAAAAATTTAAAAATTAGATTGGACCCAATAATTAATTTTAGAAATAGTCAATCATTTTTATAAATAATTAGCTAAAGAATAAAATTTAATTAAAATTAGCAATTTCTATAAAATTTAACTTTTTTGTGTCATGAAAAATTACAATTCATTAAATTTTTACATGAAAATTAAAATATATGTGTAAGATGAAAATTTAAGGGAAAATGCCCAATAAATATAGGTCAAAGCCAGTCTTTGCCAACTAACTACATGCCATCTTATTTTTGCCCATTAACTACAATATTTTAGAAACTCTTTTACCACTTACTTAATTACACATTTTTATGACACTTTTGCCTTGATTTGTAATTAACCAACGTATCTCGCCTCACATCCTTTTTCACTACTACTTTCTCTTTCTCTCTCTTCACCATTTCACCGCTACTTTCTCTTTCTCTCTCCACTTCTAGATGAATTTTTCAATCAGGTGCTTTTTCTTCCCATTATATTTATTATTGATTTTCAATTTTCATCTGTTAAGCTGGTATATATATTGAGTTTGTCTCCTCCTTTGTTAAGAAATCGATTACCGTGTGAATGTACATCGATTACCGTGTGAATAGTACTTTTCTTAGGGCTGAGATAACTTATAAGAGTGTAGTTTAGACACATTCCCGATAATATATATATATATATATATATATATATATATATATACATATACATACACGATAGAGACTTTTGGAGTGATCTTGATCGAGCAACAAATGAGCTTGTTATACGTATTCTGCCTGATGAAGCTATTTATTTGAAGGTCAATAATAAAAACCATCAGTCCATGGGTGGGGAATGAATCAATCGTATAAAGCAAATTTGATGAGATCATTTGGTTTAATTATTATTTTGTTAGTGCAGTTTATTTATTTTATTACTTTTCATGCTGAATTGACTTGATATTGTCTGGAATCTTTTATATATATATATATATAATGAGATTGGGTGGGGAATGAATCAATCGTATAAAGCAAATTTGATGAGATCATTTGGTTTAATTATTATTTTGTTAGTGTAGTTTATTTATTTTATTACTTTTCATGCTGAATTGACTTGATATTGTCTGGAATCTTTTATATATATATATATATAATGAGATTGTTGATTATGACAAATTTACCTTTTCTTTTGGTTGTCGATTTTATGTCAGGACTGTGGTTTACCAGGTTTTGACGTGATTGAGTATTCTTCTTTCAGTTGGAAATAATGTAAAACAAACATTTAGTGTGTAATCTCATCACATGCTTCGTGATGCACTTGAAAATTTTAGAAAACAATGTGAGAAAAGATAGGATTCTTTTGTATTTTGTGATGTGTGCTTAATTTTTAGATTTTCAAACCACGTAGTACTTCCTAATTTTTTGAATTTTTTGGTCCATAATTTCATTTCGACTTTTGAATCGATTGTGATATTTCTATATTACTAATTGTTTATAACTATCACTCATATGCTTTGTTTGCAATTTATTTTTTAGTTGATGGTGGACCGTTATGACCGGTGGTGTTGGTCGTGCGGGTGCCGGTGTTGAAGAGATCATTAACGAGTTTTTTTGAATTGCATCTAAATAGTTTCATTGCCCAAGACTTGTGGAAATTAGTTGTAGTGGTTTTTGAATTTTTGATCATTCTATTATTACCGTAATAAATAATAATATTACCAGGATAGGTAATATTGTTTTTATGGTTGATTTCTTTTTGTTTTTTATTTTTTTGAACGTTGTGGAGTTGTAATGGAGACTAATGGGGTGATAATTTAATTACATTTGGTGGTAATTTTATTATTTGGGGTGGTAATTTTTCTTTTCAGTGTTTGCAGATAATTTTACAGTTGATGTATGTTACCAGACAATGAATGGGGAATGACTTTCATAAACATGCCTTTGATGAAACAAGTTTTACGTTTATCAATTGAAAGAAGTCATGACTTGTTTAATATTACCAGGGATAGGTAACGTTCTTCTCGTGTTTAATTTGTTTTCTTTTTTATTTTTTTCATTGTGGAATTGTAAAAGAGATTATCAAGATTATCAAGAGTGGTAGTAGTGGTGTTGGGCTTAAATTGAGTGGCTAATTACAACACGATGATGTATATTTTTGGGCTCATTGGAGGTGATGTGATGTTCATATGGGAGTAGCTAAATCATGACTGAAATTTTGATTATTGGTTTTAAGCGACACATTTCAATGAGTTGATGTTAAGCAATGAATTGATGTCGAGCAAGATTACCTGTGGCTGTAATTTGGAGAGAGAAAGTGCGTAAAGAAAAAAGTCAAAAATGGAGAGAGGAAAAATTGAATATTGAGCGAGGTTACGTGTGGTGGTAATTTGGAGAAAGAAAACTTGTTTATTTTATTTTATTAGAGTGTCATTGTTGTAAATTTGTGATTGTTAAATTCTATTTTGGTTTTATTGTGTAAAAAATGAGTTAATGGGAAAAAAAGAGATGTGTAGGATTTAGTTGGCAAAATTTCCCCATATGTGTAGTTATTGGTCAAATGCCATAATTTTTTTCTTGTGGTTTGATTTCTTTTCTTTTTTGTTTTTCTTACAATTATGGAACAGTAATAGAGATTATTGAGGTGGCAATCTAGAGAGAGTGCGTAGAGAAAGAAAGTCGGAAACGAGGGAAGCGAGAAGTTGAATGTTGATCGAAATTACTGGAGTGATAATTTTTTCATAATCATTTGTTTGATGGTTTTGAATTATTGTAATTAGCTCTTATGAATAACATGCGATTGAATAAGGAACGTTCGAGCTCATTATATGTTTGAGGGTGCTCTGTATTTTATTTATAGCAGTAGTGGTGTAAAATTGTGAAGTTTTTATGTTCTAGATACGATTACTTGGATCGGTAGGTAATATAGATTACCAGGGTCGGTAATATTATTATTGGGAGTGGTAATTGAGAGAGAAAAAGTCAGAAGCGAGGGAAATGAGAAATTGAGTGGTGGTCGAGATTACCGGGTAGGTAATATTATCAGTAGGGTAGGTAATATTTTCCTTAGTGTTCTTTTGTGTTCTAATCCTAAAAGAAGTTGTGAATGGTGTTTTATTACTATTGTTATAATTATCATGGTAGATAATATGATTACCAGGGTAGGTAATGATATTATCGGGGTAAGTAATGATATTACTTGGGGGTGCTGCTGGCAGCAGCGGTGGTGGTAGTGGGGGTAGTGTGGTGGTAGCGGCGGCTTGGTGGTTGTAATCTAGATCATGGTTCATTAGAAAAGATGAACGTTAGTAATCTAAATTATTGGGGGTAGTAATCTAGATTATTGGGTATAGTAATATTATTATAGGGTTAGATGATAATATTATTGGGGTAGGTAATGTTTTTCTTGTCGGAGTCCTTTGTGTGACATCCTAGAAGGAGTCACTATCATTCAACCACCACTCAACCAAAAAGAAAAGAAAATGCGGAGTGACCTCAAGTAGAAAATGGGGTAGGTAATATTATCAGTAGGGTAGATAATATTTTCTTTAGTGTAATCTATTGTTCTAATCATAAAAAAAGTTGGGAATGATGTTTTATTACTATGGTCATAATTATTATGGCATATAATATGATTATCGGGGTAGGTAATGATATTACCGGGGCAGATAATGATATTACTAGGAGTGGTGGTGGTAGTGGTGTGGGGGATGGGAGTGGTGGTAGCGGCGGTTTGGTGATTGTGGTGGTGGTGCTGGTGGAATGGTAGTGGGGTGGGGGTGGTGGTGGTGGCGGTGGTGGTCGCTTGGTGATGGAATGGTAGTGATGGTGGTGGTGGCGGTGGCGGTGGAGGCGGCTTGGTGGTAGTGGCGGTGGTGGTGGTGTAGTGGTGGCGGTGGGGTGGTGGAGGTGGCGGCGGTTTAGTGGCGGTGGTTGTAGGGGTGGTGGTGGCGGTGGCGGTTTGGTGGTTGTGGCGGTGGTGGAATGGTGGTGGTGGGGCGATGGGGTGGGGATGGTGGCGATGGTTTGGTGTTGTGGTGGTGGGGGTGGTGGTGGCGGCGGTTTGGGGATGGTGGTGGTGGCGGTGGTGCGGTGGTAGTGGTGGAATCTTTGGGGAGGGTGGTGGTGGCGGCCCGGCGGCAGTGGTGGTGGCGGCGGCGCTCGTGGGGTGGGGGTGGGGTAGGGGTGGTGGTTGTTTGGCGGCGGTTTGGTGGTTGTGGTGGTGGGGTGGGGGTGGAGGCGGCGGCTTGGTGGTGGTTGTGGTGGCGGTGGTGGCGAGAATGATGGTTGTGGTAGTGGTGGCGGCGGTTGGGGAATGGTGGTGGTAGTGGGGTGGCGGAAGGCGTGGTGGTGGAGAGAGGTGGGGGTGAGGGTAGTGGCGGCGGCGGCGGTTTGGTGGTTTTGGTGGTGGCGGCGAAATGGTGGTGGTGGTGGCGGCGGGGTGGTGATGGAATGGTGATAGTGGTATTGGTGGTGGGGTGGTGGAATGGTGGTGGTAGCGGTGTTGGTGGTGGAGGGGTGGTGGTAGCGGTGTTGGTGGGGTGGGGGTCAAAGGTTGAGGGCTAAAGTTTAAGCTTTAACAAAAACCATTATTGTAAATTTAGATGTTTAGTTTATTAGAGTAGCATTTGGATGTTTATTTTATTATAGTGGCATTGTTATAAATTTGGATATTTATTTTATTAGAGTGATATTGTTATAAATTTAGATGTTTATTTTATTATAGTGGCGTTATTGTAAATTTAGATGTTTATTTTATTAGAGTGGCATTGTTGTAAATTTGGATATTTATTTTATTAGAGTGGCATTGTTATAAATTTTTTGATTGTTAAATTCTATTTTGGTCTTATTGTGTAAAAGACGAGTTAATGGGCAAAAAAGAGATGTGTAGGATTTAATTGGCAAAATTTCCCCATATATGTAGTTATTGGTCAAATGCTCAAAATTTAAAACTTAGCTTGGACCTTTTTATTAACTAGTTCTTGTAAACGTACGTTGTACGTTATTTTAAAATACATTTTAAAATATTTTTAAATTAGATAAATTTAATCAAAATATATTTTACTTATAATATATTTTCGACTTGTATATGAATTATTCGATTCAATATATAATTTAATTTGCTAAGAGAAAGATTTTGGAAAAGATAAATTTAGTTTGTGAGAAATATTAACACGTTTAAAAGAAATTATAGTGTTCCCATACTTTCATAAATTTCAATAAGATTTTTTCGAGTTAAAATTTATTACTTAAAATAGTCTTCAATTTCTTTTTAGATGGTATAAATTTTCTTTCAAAAACATGGCACAAATTTGAGATGGTTATTTGTGTTAAATATCTTAATTATTACATACTATTTGAATTTATTTATGCAACTTAATTGCATGATAATTAATCAAACTTCATCCATAACTTACTTTTCAAGAAGGAATTGATATTCAGAGACTTCTGTTTGATAGTTAAAAAGATAGAAAAAAATCATTCTTTAGGATTTTTTTCCGCTGATTTCAATTTCAAAGTTATGTACTATTTCATTTCATTTTGCTAGCATTTGATGGAATTATTGCATGCAATCAACTCTATACTTTTTCATTATATAATGACGTCACACATATATTTAAAACTAATTTAGGGAAGGATTTAGAAATTTTAATGATACAGCTTGTAATAAACAAAAACAATTCATTTGACTAAGATTATATTGTAAAATTTTTTTCTATGTAAAATTTCAAAATAATAAAAATAAAAATTGGGCTGACACTAGAAGTTATCGTCAAAACTAATAGGAAAAATAATGAATGATAAACCAAAAAGAATACAAACAATAAGAAAATGGAAAATAGAGTGACAAAAAAATCATTTTATATTAGTGCCAATTTTTTTTTAAAAAAAATTAAAAATTGTTCTTGATTACAATTTAAAAAAGGCAATTGAAAGGGTTGTTTAACAATTTCAATGCATGATGCAAATGTAATTGAATTTAATATGTGAGGGTAAAAATGGAAAAAAATGTTTCCCATCATTTCTAGACTTTTAATAGTAGTATAGATATAGATTTTACAAAGAAGTTATTATTTTTAAAAAATAATAATTAGCTAATAAATGAAAATTAATTAAAATTAGCGATTTCACTAAGATTTAATTTTGGTGGGATAAAAAATTACAATTCCTTTAATTTTTCCATAAAAATTAAAAGAAATGTATGACATCAATTTTTTTAATTAATCATTCAATTGTAATATTAATTGATTTTTTATTTAATTGAATATATATTTATATCTTTTAAATTCCAAGATATCTTTTCAATTATAAGATATTTTTAAAGTTAAATTCATATAATTCTTAAAATAAGTATTTTTTTAGAAATAATTAACTTAAACACAAAAATTAACTAGAATTATTTAAATTGTTGTTAATTAAAATAATAAATTCTATTGCCAATATTTAGTTAGACATGGGTTTAGTGGACAAAGATTGATCAAAATTAATTGCATTGTTAAAAGGGAAAATATAATTAATTTAAAAAAAAATATTAAATTGCTGCGAGTTTTCCCTAAAAAATAAAAAAATATTTTAAATTGTAATATATCTTTTAAATTGCAAGATTTCTTCACAATTAAATTCATACAATTCTTAAAAGTGACGATATTAAAATGGTTATTTTAGAAATAATTCATAAATAATTAGCTAAAAATAATAATTAATTAAAAATAATTCTATTACAATTAATTAAAATTAATAATACTGTTACTATTTAATTAGATTTGGTTTCAATGGGCGAAAATTGGTATGGTTTCGTTGCACAAAAATTAATAAAAATTAATTAGAAAAATAGCATTAATTAAAAATAAATAACAATTAAAATTAATTAGATTGAAATGGTCGACTAGATTTTTCCTAATTTTTCTAAAAAATGAAAGACATATTTTGACATGCAAGATATCTTTTTAATTATAAAATATCTTTAAAATTAGATTAATATAATTTTTAAAACTGCGGCTAAAAAACTAATTATTTAGAAATAATAGGTTATGTTTATAAATAATTAGCTAAAACAAGAATTAATTATATTACAATTAATTATATTTTTTATATTTAATTGGGTATATTTCATTGGATGAAAATTGAGATAATTTTATTAGATGAAAATTAATTAAATTGCTAAAAGGGGGGAAACATAATTATTTCAAAAAATAAAAAATAATAAAAATTAATTAGATTGCTGCGGGGGAGAAAAATGTACTTACGAAATTAATTTATCTTTTTACGTATTTTGAAATAAAGTTAAGTTAACACCCATAAGATTTTTTATTCTTAGAATTCAGGTGTTACATCTTATTGTAAAGTAAGCCAGCCGATATTAACATGATTATTACAGAAAATTAATTCTTTTCATAAATAATTAGCTAAAAATGAAAATTAATTAAAAGTAATTCTATTACAATTAACTAAAATAAATAATACTATTACAATTTAATTGGACTTGGTTCCTACGGGTGAAAATTGACACAATTTCGGTAGATGAAAATTAATCAAAATTAATTATATTTTTTAGATCTTATTGGTTATATGTTCATTGGACAAAAATTGAGATAGTTTTATTAGACGAAATTTAATATAAATTAATTAAATTGCTAAATATGGAGAAACATAATTATTTCAAAAAATAAAAAATAATATAAATTAATTAGACTGTTACGGGAAAGAAAAATGTGCTTACGAAATTAATTTATCTTTTTATGTATTTAAAATAAAATTAAGTTAACACCATGAGATCTTGGATTCTTAGAATTGAGGTGTTATATCTTATTGTATAGTAATTCGAGTGATCATTAGTCCTTAATTAACTTTATTTACTTTTTCAGTATCATTTTTTTTCAAAACATACTTTTCTTTTGATTCTGATATGTTTATGTATTTTCTATGATATTTCTTTTGAATTACAGTTGGTGGCAAAATATTAATATTTCTTTTTGTATAATTACGGGTGTTTCAAATGATCTGCTTTTTTTTTTATTTTTTTAAGTAACAAGCTCCAAAAATAGGTATTCGAGTAGTAATAATTTTTTATTTTGACACTAGTCGAACCAACAATTATATAATAATAATTATTTGGTTTAATTTATCATTTTCGCTAGGAAATAAGTCTACGAATTCTTATTAAACAATTGGTCATAGACTCAATCAATTATTCGAATTATATGACTCAATTAAAATATTTTAATTGGGTTCTGACTATTTTAAATATTTATCTAAGTTTTATCTCCTAAATAAATATTAAAAATCTTAGCTACTTTGAATTATTTATTTTATACCGAATTTTCTCTGTTGATATTTTATTTTATTTTTAAGTATAATTAATCAGATTGTATATTTTTACTATTAATCATATATATTTCAACTTATTTGTCTTATCCGAATTAATTTAAATGTTGTATCAAATCATTCAATATTTAATATGCCAAATATGTTAAATTAGTAAGTTTATACCTAATATGTTAATTACGTGTTTAATATATTTAGAAGGTATTTATTAAAGGAATAAAATGTCGAAAAAAAAGTCTTGAATTAAACCATCACGATGGGGTGTGGACCGGGATGAGAATTTTCTAGTGGGGTGGGAACGAGGATGGGGAATGGAAATTTATAATTCTTACATCATCCACATTCGGCCTAGAGTAAATGAGGATGGTTCAGAACAAGGATAAGTGTTTCCCAGCACGATAGGGACATTTTAGGATATGTCGGACCGTACTCACTACATTGTTATTTTTATAATACATCTTTATACTAATTATATTTCATAATTAAAATTTAAAAATCATTATTTACATAATAATTATTAATAACGTACATCATACTAATGTATAATAATTGATATCTTCCAAAATTTATAATTGCATATAATAAAATGTAAAATAATTTTAAAGAAAAAACAATGAGCTCTATGAGTGTTAGGTAGAGTTATTTTAGTATGGTTATTTTGATAACTATAACATTTAATATTATTTTATTTTGGATTTACATTAGTAGATTAATCTTGCAATGAGCAAAATATAATATATTATCACAATCGCTACCACGAATTATCATCCCGTGCAAAGTACGAGTGTAAACGCTAATTAAGTTACTATTCTATGGAGAATAGTATATCAAGTTGTGTGGATTTTCGTGAGTTGTTCCTTGCATATTTGCATGATGGATCTCATTCTTTATTTTAATTATTTTTTTTAGATTTGATGTTAATATTACTAACATCCATCAATAACGTCATTAGTTGAAAAATTTGTTCCCCCTGCAATGTACGGGTGAAACAACTAGTAGAAAAAAAAGTCGCCCCATCGGTGTTGCGCCTGAGGCGACGGTCTCACTCGCCTCGAGCAAAACCTGGCTCTGACGCGACCACCAACAGGTGGTATGAAAGGCCGCCGACGACGTTAGAAGAGAAAGTGATCCGAGATTGGGTGGGTTGAGAGGTGGTGGTTGGGGTTGGAGGTTGAAGATGGGGACTTGTTTGAACAAAATGAAATGTTCAAGGACATTTTTGCAATTTTAATTTCATTAATTTATTATTTTCCAAAACCATAAGCCGAGCATATTTTTTATTTTCTCTTTTCAAAAATAGTTTTCAAAATAATAAAATCGAACGCATTTTCAATTTTCTCAAAACAACAAATGAAAACAGAAAATAGTTTTCTATTTCGAAAACAAATACACAAAACAAACCGAACGCACCTTTAGTTTTTTCAGCAACCAAATTTAAAATTATTAATTTTTGACGTTTGTTTGAGTTTTTTTTTTTTTAATCTTCATATTAGCAACCTTCATCGCTTCACCGTCATAAATAAAAACAACTCACTAACAAATAAATTATTTAAAAAATAATTCATTTTTGTAGAATTTTGAAAACTTTATAGGACAATATATATAATTTATATAAATTGCAACTTTTGTCAATATAGATCATATAAAATTCTCTTGAATAAAGTGAGAGAATATACCGTAGTATAATAAGTTCAATATTACATGAAAATTCTTGCATGTTATTTCCAGCGTGGTCGCAAAAATATTTTGTTAACTTCAGTGGATTGGGTCGGTGGCATTTAAAATTTATATATTGAATACCGAACCATACGCTATTTAGGAATATAATTTTATGCATTTGTTCCTTTTAGCAAGTTAGTTATCTATTTATTGTTTTATTTTTGGGTTTCTACAATATTAATGATTTGCAAGTAACACTTTAGCTGAAATAACTATTACAAATTATAATGAGTTTTCCTAGTATTATTGATGTTAGAGTTATGAATTTAATGAAACTAGCTTTTTTCACCCGTGCGTTGCACGGAAGACCAATATATCAACAATTTCAGGATTGGATATACCTTAATACTATATTAACAGCACCACCAGGATAATAAATTGAGTACTCGTGAACGCACAAAACTTCTAAATTAATACAAGTGATGAGAGAATTTTATAAAAAATTCAGCAGAGTTTCCCTTATATGTTGTACAAATCATTCCTGTAACATATGCAAAGAACAAATATACAACAACAAAAAAACTTGATTTACAATTCTCCTCAACAACAAACATAATATAAAAACAACACCATCAATACCAGAATTGAGTAAAGTTAAATCTAAACCTCAACGCTAACTTTCCCAAGAATATCAACTTCATGTTAATTGTCAAATGCATCGTAATACGATAAAAACATACATTCTTATCTCGAGCTTCAAATATACCCAAATGCGCATGGCCTTATATGACAAACCTTAAAAATATGAAGATATAGTATCAAAAGTTAGACATAATCAATCTAACTTGCTCTTTGATAAGTGTCCAATTTGACACTTATTTATATCTTTATACTGTTAATTGGAGCAAACTTCTACTCATATTTATGTATAATTATGGTGCTTATAGGTACTATTCCTCATTGTGGAGGCAATGAGACGAAAAGGAGGAATAATGAGCTTACAGTGTCAAGAAACCCGAAGTTGGGACTAAAATGCAACACTTCTAAAGTTGAAGGACTTCGGGTGCAATATTGGTAAAGATCTTCTCGGCCGAGTTTCTTATTCTAACATGGAAGAGCTTAGAAAATAGAGTCCGACGCTTTACGGATCGCAATTCCGAGTTCCAGATCATAAGTTATGGCCAGTTGAAGATCAGGGACCAAAGTGCAACAATTCAGAAGTTGAGGGAGTTCTGCGTGCATTATGTGTACGGCCGTAAGAAGCCAATGTACGGCCGTAATTCATTAATTATGGCCGTAAGACAGTAAAATTACGGCCGTAACCCAGAAGAGCAGAAAATGCACTATTCATGCAGAGAATAAATTACGGCCGTATTTCAAGTTATACAGCCGTAAACCAAAGGAAGTACGGCCGTAATACCAGAAATGGAGAAGGTGCATTTGAGAGCAGAGAGAAAATTACGGCCGTATGCATCAATATACGGCCGTAACAGGGTATTTACGGCCGTAACATAAGTAATTACGGCCGTAAATGTACCAGCATCAGAAAAACCCGAGAATTTCCCCTATTTCTCTCTTTTCTCTCCTTCACTTTCACTTGGTTGGAGGGTCTTTTGGGGATAAAAGAACACGAAATTTGGGACCTATTTACACCCTAAATCATCCCCAATTCAAGGACTTTTGGATCATCTTTTATCTCTTCTTCTTTCTCTTAGCTTAGTTTAGGTTAGGGTTAGAGTTTTCTTCTTCCTTTTCTCTTCTTTTCCTTTCTTCTTTCTTTCTTTCTTCTTCTTTTCTTTTCCTTTACTAGTTTAGGGGTATTGATTGGGGGTTGAATACTTGGAGTTAGAAGCTAAGGAGATCAAGAGGATGTGGAGAAGAAGTGAAGAACAAGACTTTGCTCTACAAAAGGAGATTGTCTTTAATCTTGTTTTGTTCTTTCATTTCTATTCATTTGTGTATTGATTGTATATGTATCTATGATTTCCTATACTATGAGCTAGTATTGTAAGTTGGGATTTTTGATTGATCTTAATATATGTTTTGTTAATCCATTTGTGTTGTTGGAATTGAATTGGATTGGATTATTTATCTCTTGTGTGCTTGTTATTGAGCTTGCTACATGTGATTGCTTGATCAACAATTATATGCAATTGTGGCGTGTTTAGGCTTCGAGAGAGGAATATGCACGTTAAACCAAATAGCATTCACCCTAGGTTCTTGTAGAGGATAGAAATATACCTCTTACCCTAGGTGATCCTTTGAGTTGTCTTCACGGACCTTTATGCGATTAATTGGTAATATATCGACACAGAGATGTAGTA
Organism: Jasminum sambac; assembly: GCA_018223645.1. Taxonomy (NCBI): domain Eukaryota; kingdom Viridiplantae; phylum Streptophyta; class Magnoliopsida; order Lamiales; family Oleaceae; genus Jasminum; species Jasminum sambac. Next base: position 16,790,030 of record CP073642.1, read on the forward strand.
GATTGAACCAATTGACTAGGGTTAGCCTGACATGCGAGAGCGGAGCTAGCTATATAAGGAAAACCGGATCTAACATTGAAGATGGATAACATGTTTAGTTCAACAACGGATTAGCATAACTTATATTGAGTGAACTCATGAATCCCGACTATCTATTTATCCAAGTTTTATCTCCATTCATGCCCATTTCATTTTCTTTAGTTTTAGTTGCTTTCTTAGTATAGCTTAGTTGCTTTCCCTTCTTTTGATTGTGTGTCTTTTGTATAGTTTTCTTTCCGCTAGAATACATAACTCAATTACAAATACCATTCCTCGTGGGATCGATATCCAGACTCTTTGAGTCCTACTTTATTACTTGTACGGCCCGTACACTTGCGGTTCAATTGGCGCGTGTGTATAAACGCCTATCAAGTTTTTGGCGCCGTTGCCGGGGAGTGGTTTGTTTGTGTTGAGTTTGCTTTGTTCTAGTTTTATTTTCCATTTCTGTATAGTTTATTTCTTCCCTCATCTCTTTGCTCCAAATGGCAGGTGGTTCTCCATTTTCGAATAGTCTTGAAGATGATGAGGGAGACATGCTATTTGGAAGATATTGTCCTAGTGTGCTTATTATACACATCCCGGTTGGAGCAATCAAAAGTTCGACCAATCATTCTTTTATCAAGGACAATGGGAGCAACCAATTCATCACTTCAAAAGACATCATTCCACTCTTCTCTAATAAATTGGAAGGGTGAAGGATCTTGAGGAAGTGCACGTTCTCAAAGTTCCGGAAATCACACCGAGCATTGAACAAAAAGTGGAAGAGTTTGATGTGGATGAAGAGGTGAAGAGTCGTGAGCTTGTTGAAGTAACTCCCATGGATTTCATCATTGGCGGCGAGGAAGAAATTGAGATATACAATGTTGAATTCGAGCCGGATGTGATGAATTCGAATGACTTGGACATGGGCAATAGGCTTTGGTATGCTACACCAAGACGAGAAGTCCCACTTAGCCAATGTGGGAAGAAATCCAAAGCCACATTTTTGTGGATTGACGAGCAATCCATGCTACATTCTTTTGTGTCAAGCTAATGACATTAAACAAGCAATTTCTTTCCCTTTTACTTACTTGCTTTTTATTGCTTTCTTTATCTAGGTTATATTACGGCCGTATAACTTGAAATACGACCGTAATTTATTCTCTGCATGAATAGTGCATTTTCTGCTCTTCTGGGTTACGGCCGTAATTTTACTGTCTTACGACCGTAATTAATTAATTACTGCCATACATTGGCTTCTTACGGCTGTACACATAATGCACGCAGAACTCTTTCAACTTCTGAATTGTTGCACTTTGGTCCATGATCTTCAACCGGCCATAACTTATGATCTGGAACTCGGAATTGCGATCCGTAAAAAGCGTCGGACTCCATTTTCCAAGCTCTTCCATGTTAGAATAAGAAACTCGGTCGAGAAGATCTTTACCAATATTGCACCGCACCCGAAGTCCTTCAACTTTAGAAGTGTTGCATTTTAGTCCCAACTTCGGGTTTTTCGACACTTTTAGTCATTTTTCCTCCTTTTAGTCTCGTTTTCCTCCACAATGAGGAATAATACCTAAAAACACAATAATTACAGATATATAAGTAGATATCCGCTCCAAATGAATGTAAAGAGATATAAATAAGTGTGCAAAATACACACTTATCACTCTTAATGGTGGAATTTCAAATAATGAGCAAGCCTACTTACCGTAGTCCCAGGTCATCTAAACTTTCGTAGAGCCAATGATTTTTTTTAACATCATTCTACATTCTATTATATGCAACTACTAATTTTGAGAGGTATTAATTATACCCCGTGCGATGCACGATACTGATAATCAATATGTGAATAATAAAATTTTAAAATCTAATTATGAAATATAATTACTATACAGATATATTATATAAATGGCAATGTATCGAGTACTGGGCGCGTTTGTCGCGGCGCGCCAAAGTTTAATTTTATTTCCTTACTCGGTTTCAAAACTACAAATTAATGTAGAAGTGGTAAGTAAGGGTCGAACCCAAGAGGAACGGTGCTTAATCTAGTTGTCTTTATCAATTAATATAGGAAAGTGGGGGTTTTGAGAATTTTGAATGAAAATCAAATGATAAAAGATAAGATCAAATAAAACAATTGAAATAAATATCTAGTTCTCGGGTTCGGTTGAGTCAACAACTCGTTTTTATCTTTCCCACGCAACGTGTTACTATTCCTTCTCCAATTTATCAACTCCAATTAATCAATACGCTTTGATTAACGAATTCTTCCTTAAGTGTATTAAATTAAAGTGAGCTCTTTAACTTAACATCTAGCTATTGGATAACCCTAAACAAGCTCTTAGGATTTAATGCAAAGCTAGTATGAAATGAACGAGAAGAATGAGTTGAATTAGATGAATAATTTCACAAGCTCGAATTAATGCATCTAAGTTGATTTGTTAATAAATATACACGATATTCATTTGCTACTTTGGATTGGAATCTAATGACAATTACGGATCAAAAGTTCCAATCCTAGCAATTAACTTGAATTTAAAGATTAATTGATTCAATTGGCCAAAGTGAATGCAATAATCACATAAACTCAAAAACGGGTTTAAAAGCATCACAAATCAACAAATTGAAGTAGAGGAATAGATAAAACGTTACTAAAGAGTTAGAAAAGATAACAACATGTTAGTTGAACACAACGTCCCCCTCGAACTAGATAGAAAAGTCTAACTACTCATATTTGCGGGGTTTCATACTTTTTAGCGAGTGTTCGCCTTGTATCACCACCACTATATGATAGATTATGCAAAATATGGTAAACAAGTAAATAAATACTAAGAAATAAATAGAGAAATAAAAGGGAAAAGAGAACTTAGCGAAGAATTGATCCGCCGGAATATGAAAAGCTAAAATCTTCAAGCTAAAACTAAGAACAAATGAAGAAGAAAATTTTATTGGAGAGAACTACTAGCTAATTCTCTTCTACTAAGTTGTGCATTTCCTTCCTTACAAATGCCTCTATTTATAGGCAAAATTTCACAAGAAAACATGATAAAAAATTGTACAACTACTCCATTATGATTCCACTAATTGGTAACCATCAAATCATGATCTTAAATTGCTCCATTAGTTCAAATATTGTATCATGGTATAGGTAAGCATCTTGGCTGAATTGTGCAATTGGAATTTCCTTTTTTTGATATTTTAATAGAAAGTTATGAATTTTCTACCAAAACATGACCCAAGAAATCCTCCATTCACATCACTCTCGGGTTTGCCCATTTTTGACCATGATATAATCCGAATCATTTGAAGACATCAACATCAAAGTTGTAGCCCTCTGAGTGTCCTTTCCAACAATATAAAGTGCAGGTCAATCCGAATTTTGTAGCAAACGTTATGGTCAAATTACTGAACTGCGCAGTAAATTCAAGCTGCTGATTTTTTACGCTTTGTCCTTTCTCTTCAAATGACCATAACTTTCACTAGGAAACTCCGATTTGGGATCCGACAAAAATGTGGAAATCCTCTTTTGATATTCTTTGATATTGGCACAAGAAAAATTGTAAAAACAACTTTTCATAAAATTGCATCGGAGGCCCTCCATCTTTGAATTTGCTTGCATTTCGGTCCCAAGTTCCGTTTTCGCTCCATTTTTATCCATTTTGGCTCCTTTTTATTTCTTGTGACTCTAAACACACAATAAAAGGAAAACACATAAAAATAAACATATAATACTCATAAAACACACAAATACGTAAAATAGAAGAGTTATTTAAGTGCTTTTCTAGCACTTATCAAACTCCCCCACAATTAGACTGTTGTTCGCCCTCGAACAACAACCATATGACACAAACAACACACTGATTTTACATGAGATAAACGACTTTAAATGGTGAAATCCAACTACAGATAGTGACTTACTTATTAAACATTCTCCCGAATCATGAAAATTTCACTTCTTCTCAAATACACAATGGCTTGTGAGTGTGTGCAATTGAGGTTATCATCCCATCACTAACTGGAACCAAATAAAAGTTTACGATGTTTATCCAAATCCTGAACCGAAATGGTCAAATATTTCCTTTCACCTCTCGTGATCTCACTCTTATTTTACAATGATTCCCATGGATCCTAAAAATTACTCTATTCACCAAAAATCATCAACTGTTAGCACTGCAAAGAAAAAAAAAGGGCATGGCAGGTGTTTTATCGCAAATATGTCTTCAATTTAAAGAGTGTTTAGATTGAGCACTTCAAACCACTGAGGAAATTTATTTATCTAACTTCACACTTGGGTAGCTATCACATTTCTCGCGATTTTTTTTCTTTTTTTTTTTAATCAAGAAGAAAAAGAAGAAGAAGAAGAGTTTTGCAATTTTCTTTTCAGCTTTTACCCCACAGGTAGCTTTCACACTAAACCCCTTTCATTGGAGGCAGCCTTCTTCACCCATTCGAGGTGACGACTTCACACTCTGAGGTAGGTAGCTCTTTCCTGTGGTCCCTCTCCTTTATTTCAAATATAAAAGTAAAATTCATTCTCAGCATAGGTCAATGCTTTTTCCAAACTTTTTAAACTCTATCAATAAAAGACACATTCACAAAAAACAGATACCATGCGATTATAACTCCACCTTACTAACAATTGATGTTTCCAGGTTACTTTGAGCAGGATGAATGGATATAAAAAAAAGTTAGTTTACTATGGTCTAGAAAGTTAGAAAAAATATCAATATTTTCAACCTTCAATTTGTGTTCCAGAGAATGATAGTAAATTACCTATAAACGTGCTCAGATAAATTTGCCAGCTGTGCTTGGAGAAGAACAGAACACATTTTTTTTTCGAGATCTTGTAGTTTCAGTTAAGTCACGCAAATTAAGCTCAATCATATTCAAAAGTTGCTATCTCATGCAAAATCGTCGACACAAATAAAAAAAATCACACGCAGACCACAATATGCCACTCCCCCACATTTAAATTCTACATTGTCCCCAATGTAGAAATATAGATAGCATGAAAAAGAGAAGAAATAGAAACTCCCCTATGGTAAGCAATGAGTCGTGCCGATTTGTGGATGGTGGTTGCACAATGTAGCACTTCTGAGAAATACTTCGACAATCCAAGAGCAAGAGACCTACAATCAACATATTTATAGAACAAGAAAAACAACAGCTGAAAATATTTTGGTTTTTTTTTTGTGATGAAGAGAAATTTATATACAAAGCGATTTTGGGAGTTGACAACCCTCTGAACATCTTGCAGTAGTATTCACATCAAATTAATGATATGATTCCATCAAGTCTGATCCGCATGGAAACTATCTGAATCAGCATACTCTCTACAAAACAGTTTGACAACCAACCTTAATGAAAAAGGTCATCCATATCGCCACATGACACATAGGTATGTTTACCATTCAATAAAGAACAGCCCCACAAGAACCAACAAAAGGGAGAACGTTTAGAGCAGAACGTCCAACTCAGACACTTCTCAAACGAATGAGACGTAGTTTTACATCTTCGGATGGGTGCTAATGATCACGCTAAAAAAGTTGCTGCTCAATTGTTAGGCCATCGAGTTTGGTTTCCAACAGACGTTGTCGTTGTTCCAACAAATTATCAAACTCTCTCACACTGATTGCGAGCTGGCTATTTCTCCTGATAGACTTTTCGACCCTACACCTAATCGGTCCATCCTTGAAGAAAACAACATGTCTATATTGTGAATAAGTTTGATTTCGAGTACAATGAGGTCCCTCTAATAGCTTTCCACATTTAAAGCAACTTTTAAGGCACTTAGCACGTTGTTTGCGAGCAGATCGGGATGATCCTGTCCCAAAAGCTATGACGTTCCCAAGGGAACGCTCATACTTGTCAACAAGTCGAACAATCTGAATCTTGATATCAAGAGGTATAGAGAAAGAGTCGAGTACTTGTAGAAGAGCAACAATACGTAGAGGGGATGCCATAGAAAGAAATGAAAATTCAGTGCACTTTGAGGTATCTAATCACTGCTAGAAAGAAGTACTCACTGAGACTTAAGATTGTGGTTGTGATTTCGAGTGGAGAACGATCTCTGATTTATAGTCAAACTGGGCACTGGTTCAACCGACAATCGTGCATGCAGAGTGTGCTGTAAAGAGTACGTTGGAGTGGGCATCTGAGAAAACGCGTTTGACGGATTTGTCATTTATCAATAATTAACCTGCCCATTATCCGTAATTCTCGCTAATCACCGATTTATGGGCCATCATGTCTCTTCCCAAATAATTGAGTCTCGAAATATCGTCCTCATACAGTAATAAAGCAATATCTTCCTTAATACGTTAGATGAAAAGTAAACAAATTAAAAAAATACAAATATTAAAAGAAAATTGCTTGGGTTTCCTCCCAAGAAGCGCTTTTGTTTATGGTCGTTAGCTCGACACAGTTCCCATTTGTCAAGTAGGATTCCTCAAATCCATTGCAGCTCCACTTTGTCTTCGATGGCTTCTCCGAGTGTCTTGATTTCTTAACAGTCCTTCTTGAATTCTTCTCCAAATTTTTTTGGTCTCATTTCTTTCCATGGCTTCCTTCTTCGAGATGAGGTAATTGTGCTTTGGCTCAATCTTATGTGTTGTCCTGGCTCTGCAATTCAACTTACGCAGTTCTTGCACAAAAGGATTAGTTGAATTGATTGCAAAGACAGAACAAGCGTTATTAGGGCGCAATGAACCATCAAAAATATTAAAGTTCGCTTTTTCCTCATCAAATTCCATGGATAGTGTACCCTCATAGACATCAATTTTAGTGCGAGAAGTGTAAAGAAATGGACATCCCAATATGATAGGTGTAGGGTGAGGTGAATGTTCATCAGCCATATCAAGCACGTAAAAATCAAGCAGGAAAACTAAACCATTTATTTTGACTAGCACATCTTCTATCACTCCATCCGGTATGCATTGGTACGATCGACTAGTTGCACAATTACGTGAGTTTCTTTCAGTTTTCCTAAATTTAGTGAAGCATACAAGGATCTAGGCATGACATTTATGGATGCTCCTAAATCTATAAGTGCTTTGTCAATGTGGTGATTGCCTATGGTGCAAGGGACAGTGAATACCAGGGTCTTTACATTTTGGAGGCAACTTCTTCCGAATACCAACAAACGGTTTCTCCAGTTTTGATCATTTCATTTCCCTTCAATTTCCTCTTATTAGTGCAAAGATCTTTCAAAAATTTAGCATAGCGTGGAATTTGTTTGATTGCATCTAATAAGGGAATGTTGATTTCTATCCTCCTAAATGTGTTCAAAATTTCTGTTTCCTTTTCTTCTTTGTTAGTTTTCGCTAATCTACTCGAAAAAGGGGAGGAATTGTTTTAGCATTGGTATGAGAGTTAGGACTTACTTCCTTTTCAAGCTTTTCTTCTTTATCTTCATGTGTGGGAACTTCTTTGTGAGGGTTTTCGATCTCTTTTCGACTTCTTAAGGTTATGGCACTAACATTCTTTGGATTTACCTCAGGTTGAGATGGTAACTTCCCTCCAGATTGTGCTTCCAGTCGATTGATGGAAGTTACCAACTGACTCATTTGATTTTCCAAGTTTTGAATGCTTGCCTTGGAATCCTGTTGAAATTTCACAGTATTAGTTGCTAATGTTTTCACCATATCCTCGAGAGACATACCTGATTGTTGAGGTTTTTGTTGAATTTGCCCTTGGGGTTGAAAATTCCCTTGTTGCTGGAATTGGCCTTGAGGCTTGTTAGGGAAGAATCCTGGGGGCTTGTTGTTTCCATAGCTCAGATTGGGGTGATCTCGCCATCCTGGATTATAGGTGTTTGAGTATGGATTGTACTGTTGCCTTGGGAATGGAAAATTACTTGCTGAATTCACTTGTTCATTGTTATCCACTTGTAGAACAGGACAAGCATCTGTAGGATGTCCTAGATTTGTGCATATGCCACATGCTTTGACTCGTGGATTGTTTCCTACAACAATTTGTTGGAGAAGATGTATTAGTTCAGAAAGTTGGCTTTCAATATTGGAATCACTTACCTCGTTAACTCTTCGAATGTTCATCTCCCTGTCTGTACTGAATTGTTGAGTGTTTTCAGCCATGTTTGAAATCAGTGTTCTGGCTTCAGCAGGGGTTTTGTTCATCAATGCTCCTCCACTAGCAGCATCAACCATGTTTTTGTCTGATTGACATAAGCCTTCATAGAAGTATTGCACTAGGAGGTTTTCACTGATTTGGTGATGCGGGTAGCTTGCAATGAGCTTTTTGAAACGCTCCCAATACTCATAAAGAGTTTCTCCATTGTTTTGGCGTACTCCAGAGATATCTTTCCTGATATTTGCTATCTTTGAAGCTGGGAAGTACTTTTCGAGGAAAAGTTGCTTCATTTGATTCCATGTTGTGACTGAACCTGGTGGTAAAGTGTATAACCAATCTGTGGCGGCATCTTTTAGTGAAAATGGAAAGGCTCTGAGCTTGATTTGCTCTTCAGTGATGCCCGGGGGTTTCATGCTATCGCACACCACATGAAACTCATTCAAGTGTCGATATGGATCTTCGCCGGATCGTCCATGAAAAGATGGCAGAAGATGTATCAAATCGGATTTCAGCTCAAAAGCTTTACCTTCTTCTACGGTTGGAAAGGTGATACACAAAGGTTGTTGAGTAACTTCGGGAGTTGCCAGTTGTTTGAGAGTTCTTTCGTTATTGTTTTCTGCCATTTCTCGTTCGGTTTGTTTTGCTTGTCTTATTCGTTTTCGAATGGATTTCTCGATTTCTGGATCGAAACTTTCAAGAATTCGATTAGTAGATCGGGTATTATGCATACAAGTGAAGAATTTTTTTAAAAAAAAAATTAATTAATAAAAGCAACTAAATTCGTTAACCGTTCCCCGGCAACGGCGCCAAAAACTTGGGCGCGTTTGTCGCGGCGCGCCAAAGTTTAATTTTATTTCCTTACTCGGTTTCAAAACTACAAATTAATGTAGAAGTGGTAAGTAAGGGTCGAACCCAAGAGGAACGGTGCTTAATCTAGTTGTCTTTATCGATTAATATAGGAAAGTGGGGGTTTTGAGAATTTTGAATGAAAATCAAATGACAAAAGATAAGATCAAATAAAACAATTGAAATAAATATCTAGTTCTCGGGTTCGGTTGAGTCAACAACTCGTTTTTATCTTTCCCACGCAACGTGTTACTATTCCTTCTCCAATTTATCAACTCCAATTAATCAATACGCTCTGATTAACGAATTCTTCCTTAAGTGTATTAAATTAAAGTGAGCTCTTTAACTTAACATCTAGCTATTGGATAACCCTAAACAAGCTCTTAGGATTTAACGCAAAGCTAGTATGAAATGAACGAGAAGAATGAGTTGAATTAGATGAATAATTTCACAAGCTCGAATTAATGCATCTAAGTTGATTTGTTAATAAATATGCACGATATTCATTTGCTACTTTGGATTGGAATCTAATGACAATTACGGATCAAAAGTTCCAATCCTAGCAATTAACTTGAATTTAAAGATTAATTGATTCAATTGGCCAAAGTGAATGCAATAATCACATAAACTCAAAAACGGGTTTAAAAGCATAACAAATCAACAAATTGAAGTAGAGGAATAGATAAAACGTTACTAAAGAGTTAGAAAAGATAACAACATGTTAGTTGAACACAACGTCCCCCTCGAACTAGATAGAAAAGTCTAACTACTCATATTTGCGGGGTTTCATACTTTTTAGCGAGTGTTTGCCTTGTATCACCACCACTATATGATAGATTATGCAAAATATGGTAAACAAGTAAATAAATACTAAGAAATAAATAGAGAAATAAAAGGGAAAAGAGAACTTAGCGAAGAATTGATCCGCCGGAATATGAAAAGCTAAAATCTTCAAGCTAAAACTAAGAACAAATGAAGAAGAAAATTTTATTGGAGAGAACTACTAGCTAATTCTCTTCTACTAAGTTGTGCATTTCCTTCCTTAGAAATGCCTCTATTTATAGGCAAAATTTCACAAGAAAACATGATAAAAAATTGTACAACTACTCCATTATGATTCCACTAATTGGTAACCATCAAATCATGATCTTAAATTGCTCCATTAGTTCAGATATTGTATCATGGTATAGGTAAGCATCTTGGCTGAATTGTGCAATTGGAATTTCCTTTTTTTGATATTTTAATAGAAAGTTATGAATTTTCTACCAAAACATGACCCAAGAAATCCTCCATTCACATCACTCTCGGTTTTGCCCATTTTTGACCATGATATAATCCGAATCATTTGAAGACATCAACATCAAAGTTGTAGCCCTCTGAGTGTCCTTTCCAAAAATATAAAGTGCAGGTCAATCCGAATTTTGTAGCAAACGTTATGGTCAAATTACTGAACTGCGGCAGTAAATTCAAGCTGCTGATTTTTTACGCTTTGTCCTTTCTCTTCAAATGACCATAACTTTCACTAGGAAACTCCGATTTGGGATCCGATAAAAATGTGGAAATCCTCTTTTGATATTCTTTGATATTGGCACAAGAAAAATTGTAAAAACAACTTTTCATAAAATTGCATCGGAGGGCCTCCATCTTTGAATTTACTTGCATTTCGGTCCCAAGTTCCGTTTTCGCTCCATTTTTATCCATTTTTGCTCATTTTTATTTCTTGTGACTCTAAACACACAATAAAAGGAAAACACATAAAAATAAACATATAATACTAATAAAACACACAAATACGTAAAATAGAAGAGTTATTTAAGTGCTTTTCTAGCACTTATCAAGTACAGACTCCAATACCCTGTTCTTGTCCCTGCTTGGAAACACTTATCCTCACCCCACCGCATCATCATTTAATCAAGGCCGACTAAATATGATATAAGAATTGCAACAGGCTTGAGACTCCTATCCCTTGTCACTGTCCTGTTAGAAAATTCTCATCCCATCCACATTCCACCGTGATCGTTTTATTGGATACTTTAACTGCTAGCAGTAACCCTTATGCGCGGCACGCAGAGACATATCTATTGATACATGACTCCCAGAAATATAAATAGAATAACATTTAGTGTTAAAAATGATTACAAAAAAAGTTACCACAATCTAGAACATTATACGATTTAGGTAACACATATTTAAATTTTGAAAAAATTTTGATAGAGTTTCACTTCTATTTTGGACAATTCCATCCTGTAAATATCCAATAATTTAGAAATTTATTTACTGTGTAGCAATATAATTAATTTTGATTTATTATTTTATCACACAAAAATTAAATTTTGGCACAAATTTTTAGTTGTAATTACTATTTTTTTAATTAATTTTATTTTAAAATAATTAATTATATCTAAAATTAATTAAAGGGTCCAATCTTTTTTTTTTAAATTTTAATGTTACGCGTTTCTTTCAATTTCTACCCAAAAAAATAAATAATTTAAATTTTGTATCACATCGAAATTAAATCCTAACGAAATTTGTAATTTTAATTATTTTTTATTTCTTCACTAATTATTTGTAAAAATAATTAAAGGCTATTTTTATAAAATCCCCGAATATTTCTAGTTTGTAACAATTGTAATCACATCCCCTTTTTTCAATGTGGGACCCTCCCAATTTTTAGATTAAGTGTCATTGGACCTCCCACTGACCGATTCCATTCAATTCAGCGTTAAATTAACTTTTTGTCATTTTCTACACTGAAGTTTGGGGGTAAAACTTGAAACAATATTTTATTTCACAATTTTAAATCTTTCTAAAATTCACAAATTTTAACATTAATGTACAATTTAGCGTTAAATCTTGTTCAACATTACAATTTTAACTTTATTTTACAATTTAGTCCTAAATTTTTTCGTTTACAATTTCAACATTTTTTTTGAAAAATTGGTGAGATAACCATAAATTTTGCGATTGCTAAGAAATTGGTACGAAATAAAAAAAGGTAGCGCTTTATGAATTTCGTTCAATTAAGTAATTGATACTAACTTTATTTGGTCTGCAACTAATTATATTGAATTTATTTGGCACCTATTAAATAATTTTTATCGATAATTTTCAACAGAATAATATTTCTTCATATTAATATCTAATTTCTCAAACTTTTTCTTTGCATTCGAGATGTGTATATTTCAATTTTAACTAACAGTTAATAATAAATATAATTATTTTATCTCTATAAAATTTTAGTAGAAATTTATCATTGTAAAACCTATGCTGAATATAAAGAAATGACAAAATAAAATAACAAAAATTAAAATTAAAAATTAAAAACCCTGAACATGACAAGCTATTTAGTCGCCGAAAGCGCTAAAGGAAAGCCTCCGGGCTTGAGATTGCGTGTTATACCAGCAGATCGACGGGTTTTCCTTCTGATGGGCTTTCATTCGAATTCGCTGATCAGCAATCGGCTAGTTGTGCCATCAGCAGTTAGCTGGTTGTACCATGTAATGGTACAATTAGTAGGTTGTTAAACAGCGGCGACTTTGCCTATAGGCAACAAAGTTAGGGAAAAGCTACCTAGATTATCGTTGGTGGGGTAGATGTTGTTGGATTTGGTTAGAGGCAGGGTTTGGTGTGGCTGGTGCGGGGTGGGGGGGTTTGTATATTTTTTATTTTTTTAAGTTTGTTTTAATTATATTTAATTATTTTTCTATATTCGAATTATTTTTTATAGTGATATATTCCTACTGAAATTTTATAGATTACATTTATTATTAACTGCTGGTTGAAATTAAAATATACATGTGTTTAATTTTAAATAATTTATTTAAAAAATTATGATATTAATGGCATCAAATTCTACTATGTTGAAAATAGTCAATAAAAATTATGTAATCGGTGGCAAATAAATTCGATAAAATTAATTATAGACCAAACGAATTAGTATCAAATTAGTTAATTTGATGAAATTAATATCACGCTTTTTTTATTTCGTATCAATTTCGCAGCAACCGTACAATTTATGGACCATTTCCACCAATCTTCCAAAAATAATGTTGAAATTGTGAAATTAAAAAATTTAGGACTAAATTGAAAGTTAGAATTATGAAGTTTAAAAAGATTTAGGACTATAAATTTTAAAAAGATTTAGGACTAAATTGTACAATGTTAAACTTTGTGAAGTTTAAAAGATTTAAAATTGTGGAATAAAAATTACCAAATTATTAATGCAAAGAATTAATGATAAAATAATATAGAGGAATATAGAGGAAAATGATGAGTTAAAAATAAAAAAGTTAAAAAAGGAAGGATGCAAATTAATGATAGAAAACATATATGGAGGAATATAGAGGAAAATATAATGAATAAAAAAATAAAAAAGTTAAAAAAGGAAATGTGCAAAGGCGGGAAAAAAGTCTCTTTATATATATATATATATATATATATATATATATATATATATAGATATATAGATATTGCTTCATTTTTAATAAAAATCTAATTGTAAGTTGCCAGCACGCAAATATTGGTAGCTAATATTCTCTATTAACTACAATGATGCAGTTTGTGATGATTTACTTCCATATATGTGTCCATATATGTGTAGATAGAGATATATTATTATTTAGTAAGCTGTTTACTGTTATTGAAAGTACTACTGGAAATGTGCCAGGAAATTGTGAATTTCGTTTTTTTAAAAAAACATTATTATTATTATTATTTTAATTAATTATATGAAATTGAAAAAGGTGGAAAGTTAGGACTACAAAATTAATGCTGAATTAAAGGTGAGATTGACTCCAAGGCCTGAAATTGTGGGTTTCAAGGCAGAAATATATGTGCATGTTTGAAGGCCAAAATATCAGTCTGATTTCCTTTCTTTAAGGAAATTTAAATTTTTTTTTTGGTTTTTGTTTGCATCAGAAAAAGGTGAAAATAGACGGGTTAAAAAGCAAAACTTGATGCGTAAACAACTATTGGTTATATTAAATTTTCTTGAATTGTGGATGTGATGCATGTTTAATTAGTTGGCTGTTGTGATTCAGATTAAATTTGGACATGTGTTAACATATGTGTGGTGTTGATGTGTTGCTATTCTGTAGGGGGTTGGAAAAGTATCTGAATAATGAAGACGAGTTGATAGAGATCTGCTGTTGCTGTTTCCAAGAAAGGTGGGCTTGACTTTAAAGGCAGAAATCCTGCTTTTCAAGATACAAAAATGTTGGGCAGAGAATGCTATAATTGGCTACAGTAGTTGGACAGTGATGGAACAGAATATATCAGACTGGTTGCAGGGTTTTATTAGTTGCTATTTTCTCTGATTCTATTTTACCAAAGTTATTTATGTTTATAGTTTTATTATTGAGAATAACTTATTAATATTGTAAGTAATAAGTGTAGAGTGAATACAATGGAATTATAAAGGTTATGAGAGGAACAAAAATGGTTAAATAATTGTAGTTGTCAACTTGTAAAGAAAGAACTGTAAATGTGGGACAACTATCACTAAAGATAGTTTGACAGGTGGAAGAATTATTCTATATATATATATATATATATATATATATGCATGTGTGCTGTAATAAGATTTACCTTAAGAGTTTCATTATGCAAGCTAGAAGACGTATGAAAAATCCGAATTTCACTGATTTGTGTGAGGGTTTGTTTCTTCCTGAAGTTTCAGAGGCAAATCAACGACTTTGTATCTTGTGACAGTTAGTCGAGAATTTTTGATGTTCTTTGTTATTCCTAGAGATGACGAAAATTTAGAATGTGAGAAAAACAAACATAAGATCAGGGTGAGTGGGATGAAAGGTTCAAAAATTTTTATTGAAGTTGGCTATGGTTGTGTTTCTTTAGCTACAGCCAACGTTGGGATAATACCTGAACTCATTTATGCATATGATTTGAAGGCAGAGCTAGAATTTATTCGATATGATCCTCAACTTCCACGTAGAAATCAAAATATCCTGAAAGACATCCTAGATGATCCAGAATATTATTCAAATAAGTTGATAGAGAGTGATTTGGACATACTGGTTTGTGTTGAAGGAGCAATGGTAGGGGATTATTTACGCTTGAGCAAGCACGGGCATTTACAATGGATGAGCTTGACCAAATTGCGGAAGATTACCATCAGGCTATAGTGGGCAAGGAAGACAAGTTTCATACATTAATTAAGGATCAAATTATTCAAGAACATTTTCACGGTCTACGTGCAACAAGACTGAAAATGTATTTTAATGATTTGAGGAAAAAGTTTGAACTGTTAGGTGAACATGGTGTGATGTATGATGCAGATATGTAAGGTGCATGGGTGATGGTTCTTGTTTTTGTGGTGAATGCATGTTCATATTTTGTATCGTTATTATATGCACACGCTGTTGCTGCGATAAGTGTCATATCCTGTGAAGGATCCTCTGTGAAATATGGGTGGTTGGATGTAAGCTTATGTATGTGTATGGTAGTTATGATATTAATGTTGATGCTATGTATGTGTGTAATCTTGAAAAGCTTTTTGTATATAAAGTTGGTGAATCACCTTGCCTATAGCTTGGTAGAAGCAAACGAGTTGGCTATGACAGATTGGGTATGTTGTTGCTTACGACTTGGGATGAAATACTTTTCTCTTAATTCCAAAAGGTTGGTGAGCCCGTAAGACTTGGTGAGCCCGTATGCAGCACTCTTTCAACAACCTTGTTAACAGAACAGAAATCACAATTCTCAACTTGCCATTACAATTAGGAAAAGATGAAAAAGATTGAAGATTAGCATTCAAAAGGTAAACACCTGGCGAAATGAACAGAGAATCCATTAGCAAATGCATTACCTCGTCTCTTAGCATCATTTGTACCACCTTCAGTTGCCACAACCTGCAGAAATTATACTGAGTTCAATCATACACAAGAGACATTGCACGAGTTGAATAAATCCTGAAAGAATTATAGATTAGGCATAATACAATTATATGAAGTGAAAACATAGAACAATCTTGTACCTGAATATAATAATCTGGTCTGCCGTCCTCTTCATAGAACTGACATAGAACTGAAGGAAAAATTCCCTGCAGATTGAAATCAGTGTACTTAGTAAACAGATAAGAATAACTGGAATATGCTTTAGTTATGACCACTCAACCTCATTATACCATGTGGCACATCCATCCCAAGAATGATGGTGGGAACCTTGGACACAATTGGAATTTGTGGACTGGTTTCACGGAGTAAGACAGAATTTAAACCACTGGGACAACATTTGTCAGATACTGATTGTTAACTCTGTTGTGAACAAGGCATTGAGTAGCAACACTAAAATCAGCTAGGTTCCTCCGTTTCGAAAGACCTTAACGATGATACATTTAAAAAGCTTTCTTAATTTCTCCAATGTTAATAAATAGAACTTTTACAATGAAAGCAATAGTTTATTAACAAACTGCGGATGTCACAGTTCTTCTTCTCGGGAAGCAAACAGAGAAGGAACTTGGGGGCCCTTGGGAGTTTTCACTGAATTTCTTCTAATATTTTCTCAATCCTAACAAGAGGTGGGGCCCGGTTGAACTGCGGCCTGTCGTCCAAAACATCAAATGGATCCTCCACAGTCTGCAGAAAGGATAGAAAACATTCAGATAGATCGCAAATGAATTGTGTAAAGCAAATGGTAAGGACAAATGGAAGTGTAAGTACGTACAATTCTCTTTGATTGTCCGGCTTTGATCAAATCTTTGACAAGATTACGAACGTCAGGTGGAGCAGAAAAGTTAACAACATGCCATAGTTCTATCTTACTCGGATTAAAGTCGAACTTTATTATTGAAGTTCCATCACCCATTCGGAGCATAGCTATTGTCATTATTTCCAGCTTTCAACTGCAGTCAGATGATTAAAGAATAATCACAAAACTTTGAATCTGAGTTAACCAAAAAGACTTAACAATTATGTAACCTACGTGAAGTTGTTGCTGATGGATATGCCGCAAGCATGAAGCAAAGGTTCGGAGTCATTGTCTTGTTTTTTTACAAGACAATGAAGTTGATGATGAAGATGGGGATTTGTAGAAGGGCATTTGTGGCAACCAATCTTAGCTTTTTATTTTTTCTTGTGCGTGTGTGACAGTGTGTGAGTGTGGTGTGTAGAGGTGACATGGGTTTGGTTCTCCTTCTCTCTCTGTAGTGTTTGTTTGTTTCTCTCTCTACAAAGATTGAATCTTTTTTGTATTTCTTCTACATGAATAAATTTTGGTCCACTTGGGCCATTAGAGGATTGGGTGGGTGGTTCTGTTAGGATATAGATGTGTATTATTTTTTGTAGAGAGAGAAAGAGACGAAGGATGATGATGATGGGAAGCTGAAAAAAGCAAAAAATGGGTAAAGAGAGAAACAAAGAAGAAGAAAAAATAGGAGAGATAAAAATGAGGGGATCTTTGTTTCTTCATGTGTTTTGTAGGTACCTCGTTTTAGGCTTTCGACTTATGATGTGATGCCTTCACCGCTTTTATTAATTGCTCATCTGGGCCGATCTTTGGATATTTATGATTTAGCCCGTCTTCGTATTTCAATGGGAGATTGAAGAAGATCTACCAAAACTTGCTTTTGCCATTTAGTACTCCCCAACATTCATTTATGCAAGAATGAAAAAATCAGAAAGAAAAAAAGGATTTATTTCTCAAGCAAATGTAAATCTTCTTGGAAGGTTATACCTCAATGGGGGAGTAAGTAGGATGCTTTGGCATTCCCACATTCCTTCAAGGCAGAGCTTGGGAAAGTAATGAAGATTCCTCTACTTTAGCGAAAACCTAAATAGTAGACAATTGCAAAACTTCAAACTCATGCGAAATAATCAAACCAAGATTATTAAATAAAAAACAATAAACATGAAAGAAAAGTGTAATTTTATACTCTTGGCTGGTAGGACTCATTATCTATGGTCTTTCAGAATGATTTCATAGAGAAATAACTAATAACAACAGTAGGACTAACTCACAAGTAATGAGGATATTTTGTTGTCTTGAAACGTTTGCAAATATGGACCTGGTATGTAAAATTAGATATTAAATTTCTATTATATGAAATATAATAAAAAAAACTGAGGTAAAATTAATGTGTAAAAGTGTGTATTCATAGCATGTTAGTAAATTTGAATTGAATTGACCTTTAGCAGTTTGAGGTGCATCTAATGCATGATACTATAAGCTCATGAATTGACCAATCTGATTAGTCAACCAGGTTGTGCGGAATAAGGTTGGGATCTTATTCCCTTTGGTCCCAAGTTGATATGTAGCGATTGGAGCACGGAAAAACGGAGACAGAGAGAGAATCAAGTGCAACAGTTAAAGTTGACAACTTCATCAACTGGAAAAACAACTCTTCGTTTTAGTTAGAGACCTGTGATTAAAGAAGTGCGGTAGTAATAATTTGTAAAAGCACTTAAAACAGTTGTAATAAATTAGTATTAAAGAAGTTGAGAAGGTGGACTTTAATACCAATCTCTGACATAGACACAGATCATTATAATACACGAAAAATCAAAATAAAAAACCCTAGTGGTTATACAAGTGAAAACCTGATGTTAAAAATTTAACATTATTGGAACCCTAAATTAGGCGATTACGCAGATAAGGGAAACAAAAATGTGTGCAATTTTCAGCTCTGTTACAAAGGGGGCGAAGATCTAGGTCAATAATTGAGAAAAGTTATTAATTCTATGGAGCAGAGGAGTAAAGATCGACAATAATAATCTGAAAGAAACGGCAAAATCGACTTACGAAAATCAGGAGAAAAATCAAGCACAGCTGTTGAAAAAACTGGCTAAATTTTATGAAGACAGTCACCGACAAAGGAGAGCGTCACCGGCAAAGGCAGAGAGAGAATCGAGACACAGAGGAAATAGAGAGATAAAAACAACGAAGGAGAGGAATGTATTGTCGGGTGAACTTATTTGTGGCAAATGGAACAATAAACACCAGAGAGAAATATATGTTGTGGGAAAAAGGAAATAAATTTTAATTATTGGTGTTTGTAAATTAAACATATTTGCAATAAATTCAGCCATAAAGGTTGCAGAAACAATAAACATATCCATATTTGTGGTACATGCATTAATCACAATACGCGGCCAGTAAACCATGATCACGTGTCACATTGCATTGTATAAAATTGGCTACAAGATTTATGTTTGTGTTCCATATATATATATATATCTATATTAATACTTATCTTCTAAGTGGGAAAGATAATAAGAGATTGAACTCTTTTAAACAAGGATTGAGTTTTCTTAGATAAGTGATAAGTCTCTATATTTAGGGATCAAACCCATTTAAACAATTTTTCCAGGCGATTGAACGTTGATCAGCTGTGGCAATAATCTCAACTGTATAATGAATTTTTTCCTTCAAATAATTCCAAATTACACTATAAATGTCAATAATACACTACCTATGATTTTGAGATTTTAAAGATTACACACAGAAAACCAACATATTATTATACTAATACGTCCATGACAATAAAAATATCATGCACACAACTCTTTTCTTGAGTGCATGATTTATGAATTTCAACAGATTCTTTCCTATGAAAATCTTTTTTGACACATGAGCTGCTATATAGAAGTAAAAATCTTTAAGCTTCTGTCATTGCCTACTGATAAGTGCTAGAAAAGCACTTAAATAACTCTTCTATTTTATGTATTTGTGTGTTTTATTAGTGCTATATGTTCCGTTTTATGTGTTTTTCCTTTATTGTGGTGTTTAGGGTCACAAAGAATCAAAAGGAGTCAAAAAAGGATGAAAATCGGATGAAAACAGAAACTCGGGACCAAAAAGGCAAGCGAATCAAAGATGGAGGACCTCCGATGCAATTTTATGAAAAGTTGTTTTTACAATTTTTCTTGTGCCAAAGTCGAAGAACATCAAAAGAGGATTCCCAAACTTTTTCCGGATCTCAAATCGGAGTTTCCTAGCGAAAGTTATGACCATTTGAAGAAAAAGGACTAAAAGCGTCAAAGCCAAAACTGGTGGGGACCAAAGTGCAACTTTTCAAAAGTCGGGGGACCAAAGTGAAAAGTTTCAAAAAGTTGGAGGACCACAATGCAATTTGTCAAGGATCAAAATGAACAACATTCAAAAGTTGAGGGACTTGGTGTGCAATTTCTGGGTGACTCGGGTGACTCGAGTCACCGCCAAGACGTGATCGAAGTCACGCCAAGTGACTCGAGTCACCGCCGCAACGAGTCATGCCTGGCAACCGCCCCTGGCCTCCCCTGCTCCGCCAAGTGATTGTCAGATCGCGCGACTCGAGTCACAACGCGACTGAAATCACGCCCGACACCACCGCAGATTTTGACCAATGACTCCACCTACCATAAAACGTGTTTTTGGTATTTTCTTGACTTCTTAGAGATAAAACAACCTCGAGCACACCACAATAGACTCATGAAGGAAGACTTTTATGATTTTTTAATATTTTTTGGTGTAATATTTTGCCTATAAATAGAGGCATTTCCAAGATTGAATCACACAACTTGTAGAGAGAATTAGCTTGTGATTCTCTCCAATTTTCTCCTTAATAAATTTCTCTTCATCATTTGTTCTTAGTTGTAGCTTGAAAGCTCTTAGTTTTTCATATTCCGGCGGAAGTAAGAACCTAAATATAGGTTCGAAAAATCAATCGACGATACTTCGGCCGTGAATATGATTAACGGAGTATTTCTTCTCTAGTTTCTTTCCTTATTTTATTTTTCATATTTGAGAAAGATAATCTATCATATATTGCAGAGGTGATACACGGCGGTTACGCCGTTATAAGTATTTAACCCGCATATATGAGTAGTTAGACTTCTCTATCTAGTTCCAGGGGGACGTTGTGTTCGATTAACATGTTGTTATCTTTTCTAACTCTTTAGTAACGTTTTATCTATTCCTCCACTTCAATTTGTTGATTTGTTATGCTTGTAAACCCCTTTTGAGTTTATGAGATTATTGCATTCACCTTGGCCGATTGAATCAATTAATCTGTAGATTCAAGATACATGCTAGGATTGGAACTCTTGATCCGTAAATATCATTAGATTCCAATCCAAAGTAGCAAATGAATATCGTGCATATTTGTTAACAAATAAACTTAGATGTATTTATTCAAGTTTATGAAATTGATCATCTAATTCAACTCATTTTTCTCGTTCATTTCACACTAGCATTGCATTAAATCCTAAGAACTTGTTTAGGATTATCCAATAGCTAGATGTTAAGTTAAAGAACTCACTTTAATTTAATACACTTAAGGAAGAATTCGTTAATCAGAGCTTCTTGGTTAATTGAGAGTTGATAAATTGAAGAAGGAATAGTAACACGTTGCATGGGAAAGATAAACACAAGATGTTGACACAACCGAACCCGAGAACTAGATATATCTTCAATTGTTTCATTTTCATCTCTTTTATTTTGTCATTTTATTTTCAAATTTCATCCAACTTCACAAAACCCCCATTTCTAGATTAATTGATAAGAACAACTAGATTAAACACCGTTCCTCTTGGGTTCGACCCTTACTTACCACTTCTACATTAATTTGTAGTTTTGAAACCGAGTAAGGAAATAAAATAAATTTTGGCATTGCGACAACACGCCCACCTACAGATAAAAAGTCAATTGGCATCACAAATTGAAAGATTGCACAGCAAGGAGAAAATCTTATCATTGTTTTATCTCACCATTAATGATGTTTTGTGATAAGGTGGTATGTGGATATGACGGATTGTTAATCCACTGAGTAAATAGGCCTATTCTCTACAATTCAACAATTACATAGGAAAATGCTTATGCAATTATTCTCAGCAACAATTGACAAGTTGTAAAAAAAGAACAAACAAGAACATCAAAATTGTTAATGGTTAAAGAGCTCAACTATACCTTGGGAGATAATGAGGACAAGAGAAGATGAGCTTGGTGGATTCACATTATAAGAAATGAGACCCTGCATTTAAGAAATGTATCCATTCCTGCAATATGAGAGGATAAGAACTATGAAGAATTACTCTACCATTATGAAGCTGAAGTCAAAACTTAATATGTATGCATTCAATATTGAAAAAGTAACACAAAAAAGAGAGAAAACATGGCATGGTGGCGGTTGTAGGGGTGGTGGTGGCGGTGGCGGTTTGGTGGTTGTGGCGGCGGTGGAATGGTGGTGGTGGGGCGGTGGGATGGGGATGGTGGCGATGGTTTGGTGTTGTGGTCTTTGGGGGTGGTGGTGGCGGCGGTTTGGGGGTGGTGGTGGTGGCGGTGGTGCGGTGGTAGTGGTGGAATCTTTGGTGGGGAGGGTGGTGGTGGCGGCTGGCGGCCTAGGTGGTGGCGGCGGCGGCCGTGAGTGGGGTGGGGTAGGGGTGGTGGTTGTTTAGCGGCGGTTTGGTGGTTGTGGTGGTGGGGTGGGGGTGGAGCGGCGGCTTGGTGGTGGTTGTGGTGGCGGGGTGGGGTTGGGGTGGTGGTTGTTTTAGCGGCGGTTTGGTGGTTGTGGTGGTGGCGGTGGTGGCGGAATGATGGTTGTGGTAGTGGTGGCGGCGGTTGGGGAATGGTGGTGGTAGTGGGGTGGGGAAGGCGTGGTGGTGGAGAGGTGGGGTCTTGGGGGTAGTGGCGGCGGCGGCGGTTTGGTGGTGGCGGCGGCGGCGAAATGGCGGCGGTGGTGGTGGTGGTGGTGGTGACGGGGTGGTGATGGAATGGTGATAGTGGTATTGGTGGTGGGGTGGTGGAGTGGTGGTGGTAGCGGTGTTGGTGGTGGAGGGGGTGGTGGTAGCGGTGTTGGTGGGGGTGGGGGTCAAAGGTTAAGGGCTAAAGTGCAAGTTTTAACAAAACCATTATTGTAAATTTGGATGTTTATTTTATTAGAGTGGCATTTGGATGTTTATTTTATTAGAGTGACATTGTTATAAATTTAGATGTTTATTTTATTATAGTAGCGTTATTGTAAATTTAGATGTTTATTTTATTAAAGTGGCATTGTTGTAAATTTGGATATTTATTTTATTAGAGTGGCATTGTTATAAATTTGTGATTGTTAAATTCTATTTTGGTCTTATTGTGGAAAAGACCACTTAATGGGCAAAAAAGAGATGTGTAGGATTTAATTGGCAAAATTTCCCCATATATGTAGTTATTGGTCAAATGCTCAAAATTTAAAACTTAGCTTGGACCTTTTTATTAATTTTACAAAGAAGTTATTATTTTTAAAAAATAATAATTAGCTAATAAATGAAAATTAATTAAAATTAGCGATTTCACTAAGATTTAATTTTGGTGGGATAAAAAATTACAATTCATTTAATTTTTACATAAAAATTAAAAGAAATGTATGACATCAATTTTTTTAATTAATTATTCAATTGTAATATTAATTGATTTTTTAATTAATTGAATATATATTTATATCTTTTAAATTCCAAGATATCTTTTCAATTATAAGATATTTTTAAAATTAAAATCATATAATTCTTAAAATAAGTATTTTTTAGAAAAAATTAACTTAAACACAAAAATTACTAGAATTATTTAAATTGTGGTTAATTAAAATAATAAATTCTATTGCCAATATTTAGTTAGACATGGGTTTAGTGGACAAAGATTGATCAAAATTAATTGCATTGTTAAAAGGGAAAATATAATTAATTTTGAAAACAAAAAATATTAAATTGCTGCGAGTTTTCCCTAAAAAATAAAAAAATATTTTAAATTGTAATATATCTTTTAAATTGCAAGATTTCTTCACAATTAAATTCATACCATTCTTAAAAGTGACGATATTAAAATGGTTATTTTAGAAATAATTCATAAATAATTAGCTAAAAATAATAATTAATTAAAAATAATTCTATTACAATTAATTAAAATTAATACTACTGTTACTATTTAATTAGATTTGGCTTCAATGGGCGAAAATTGGTATGGTTTCGTTGCACAAAAATTAATAAAAATTAATTATAAAAATGGCATTAATTAAAAATAAATAACAATTAAAATTAATTAGATTGCAATGGTCGACTAGATTTTTCCTAATTTTTCTAAAAAATGAAAGGCATATTTTGACATGCCAGATATCTTTTTAATTATAAAATATCTTTAAAATTAGATTCGTATAATTTTTAAAACTGCGGCTAAAAAACTAATTATTTAGAAATAATAGGTTATGTTTATAAATAATTAGCTAAAACAAGAATTAATTATATTACAATTAATTATATTTTTTATATTTAATTGGGTATATTTCCTTGGATGAAAATTGAGATAATTTTATTAGATGAAAATTAATTAAATTGCTAAAAGGGAGGAAACATAATTATTTCAAAAAATAAAAAATAATAAAAATTAATTAGATTGCTGCGGGGGAGAAAAATGTACTTACGAAATTAATTTATCTTTTTACGTATTTTGAAATAAAGTTAAGTTAACACCCATAAGATTTTTTATTCTTAGAATTCAGGTGTTACATCTTATTGTAAAGTAAGCCAGCCAATATTAACATGATTATTACAGAAAATTAATTCTTTCATAAATAATTAGCTAAAAATGAAAATTAATTAAAAGTAATTCTATTACAATTAACTAAAATTAATAATACTATTACAATTTAATTGGACTTGGTTCCAACGGGCGAAAATTGACACAATTTCGGTAGATGAAAATTAATCAAAATTAATTATATTTTTTAGATCTTATTGGTTATATTTTCATTGGACAAAAATTGAGATAGTTTTATTAGACGAAATTTAATATAAATTAATTAAATTGCTAAATATGGAGAAACATAATTATTTCAAAAAATGAAACATAATATAAATTAATTAGCACTGTTACGGGAAAGAAAAATGTGCTTATGAAATTAATTTATCTTTTTATATATTTAAAATAAAATTAAGTTAACACCATGAGATCTTGGATTCTTAGAATTGAGGTGTTATATCTTATTGTATAGTAATTCGAGTGATCATTAGCCTTAATTAACTTTATTTACTTTTTCAGTATCATTTTTTTTCAAAACATACTTTTCTTTTGATTCTGATATGTTTTTGTGTTTTCTATGATATTTCTTTTGAATTACAGTTGGTGGCAAAATATTAATATTTCTTTTTGTATAATTACGGGTATTTCAAATGATCTGCTTTATTTTTATTTTTATTTTTTTAAGTGACAAGCTCCAAAAATAGGTATTCGAGTAGTAATAGTTTTTTATTTTGACACTAGTCGAACCAACAATTATATAATAATAATTATTTGGTTTAATTTATCGTTTTCGCTAGGAAATAAGTCTACGAATTCTTATTAAACAATTGGCCATCGACTCAATCAATTATTCGAATTATATGATTCAATTAAAATATTTTAATTGGGTTCTGACTGTGTTAAATATTTATCTAAGTTTTATCTCCTAAATAAATATTAAAAATCTTAGCTACTTTGAATTATTTATTTTATACCGAATTTTCTCAGTTGATATTTTATTTTATTTTTAAGTATAATTCATCAGATTGTATATTTTTACTATTAATCATATATATTTCAACTTATTTGTCTTATCCGAATTAATTTAAATGTTGTATCAAATCATTCAATATTTAATATGCCAAATATGTTAAATTAGTAAGTTTATACCTAATATGTTAATTACGTGTTTAATATATTTAGAAGGTATTTATTAAAGGAATAAAATGTCGAAAGAAAAAGTCTTGAATTAAACTATCACGATAGGGTGTGGACCGGGATGAGAATTTTCTAGTGGGGTGGGAACGAGGATGGGGAATGGAAATTTATAATTCTTACATCATCCGCATTCGGCCTAGAGTAAATGAGGATGGTTCAGAACAAGGATAAGTGTTTCCCAGCACGATAGAGACATTTTAGGATATGTCGGGCCATACTCACTACATTGTTATTTTTATAATACATCTTTATACTAATTATATTTCATAATTAAAATTTAAAAATCATTATTTACATAATAATTATTAATAACGTACATCATACTAATGTATAATAATTGATATCTTCCAAAATTTATAATTGTATATAATAAAATGTAAAATAATTTTAAAGAAAAAACAATGAGCTCTATGAGTGTTAGGTAGTGCTATTCTAGTATGGTTATTTTGATGACTATAACATTTAATATTATTTTATTTTGGATTTACATTAGTAGATTAATCTTGCAATGAGTAAAATATAATATATTATCACAATCGCTACCACGAATTATCATCCCGTGCAAAGTACGAGTGTAAATGCTAATTAAGTTACTATTCTATGGAGAATAGTATATCAAGTTGTGTGGATTTTCGTGAGTTGTTCCTTGCATATTTGCACGATGGATCTCATTCTTTATATTAATTATTTTTTTTTAGATTTGATGTTAATATTACTAACATCCATCAATAACGTCATTAGTTGAAAAATTTGTTCCCCCTGCAATGTACGGATGAAACAACTAGTAGAAAAAAAAGTTGCCCCATCGGTGTTGCGCCTGAGGCGACGGTCTCACTCGCCTCGAGCAAAACCTGGCTCTGACGCGACCACCAACAGGTGGTATGAAAGGCCGCCGACGACCTTAGAAGAGAAAGTGATCCGAGATTGGGTGGGTTGAGAGGTGGTGGTTGGGGTTGGAGGTTGAAGATGGGGACTTGTTTGAACAAAATGAAATGTTCAAGGACATTTTTGCAATTTTAATTTCATTAATTTATTATTTTCCAAAACCATAAGCCGAGCATATTTTTTATTTTCTCTTTTCAAAAATAGTTTTCAAAATAATAAAACCGAACGCATTTTCAATTTTCTCAAAACAACAAATGAAAACAGAAAATAGTTTTCTATTTCGAAAACAAATACACAAAACAAACCGAACGCACCCTTAGTTTTTTCAGCAACCAAATTTAAAATTTTTAATTTATGACGTTTGTTTGAGTTTTTTTTTAATCTTCATATTAGCAACCTTCATCGCTTCACCGTCATAAATAAAAACAACTCGCTAACAAATAAATTATTTAAAAAACAATTCATTTTTGTAGAATTTTGAAAACTTTATAGGACAATATATATAATTTATATAAATTGCAACTTTTGTCAATATAGATCATATAAAATTCTCTTGAATAAAGTGAGAGAATATACCGTAGTATAATAAGTTCAATATTACATCAAAATTCTTTCATGTTATTTCCAGAGTGGTCGTAAGACAGTAAAATTACGGCCGTAACCCAGAAGAGCAGAAAATGCACTATTCATGCAGAGAATAAATTACGGTCGTATTTCAAGTTATACGGCCGTAAACCAAAGGAACTACGGTCATAATACCAGAAATGGAGAAGGTGCATTTGAGAGCAGAGAGAAAATTACGGCCGTAACAGGGTATTTACGGCCGTAACATAAGTAATTACGGCCGTAAATGTACCAGCATCGAAAAAACCCGAGAATTTCCCTGTTTCTCTCTTTTCTCTCCTTCACTTTCACTCGATTGGAGGGTCTTTTGGGGATAAAAGAACACGAAATTTGGGACCTATTTACACCCTAAATCATCCCCAATTCAAGGACTTTTTGATCATCTTTTATCTCTTCTTCTTTCTCTTAGCTTAGTTTAGGTTAGGGTTAGAGTTTTCTTCTTCCTTTTCTCTTCTTTTCCTTTCTTCTTTCTTTCTTTTTTCTTCTTTTCTTTTCCTTTACTAGTTTAGGGGTATTGATTGGGGGTTGAATACTTGGAGTTAGAAGCTAAGGAGATCAAGAGGATGTGGAGAAGAAGTGAAGAACAAGACTTTGCTCTACAAAAGGAGATTGTCTTTAATCTTGTTTTGTTCTTTCATTTCTATTCATTTGTGTATTGATTGTATATGTATCTATGATTTCCTATACTATGAGCTAGTATTGTAAGTTAGGATTTTTGATTGATCTTAATATATGTTTTGTTAATCCATTTGTGTTGTTGGAATTGAATTGGATTGGATTATTTATCTCTTGTGTGCTTGTTATTGAGCTTGCTACATGTGATTGCTTGATCAACAATTATATGCAATTGTGGCGTGTTTAGGCTTCGAGAGAGGAATATGCACGTTAAACCAAATAGCATTCACCCTAGGTTCTTGTAGAGGATAGAAATATACCTCTTACCCTAGGTGATCCTTTGAGTTGTCTTCACGGACCTTTATGCGGTTAATTGGTAATATATCGACACAGAGATGTAGTAGATTGAACCAATTGACTAGGGTTAGCCTGACATGCGAGAGCGGAGCTAGCTATATCAGGAAAACCGGATCTAACATTGAAGATGGATAACATGTTTAGTTCAACAACGGATTAGCATAACTTATATTGAGTGAACTCATGAATCCCGACTATCTATTTATCCAAGTTTTATCTCCATTCATGCCCATTTCATTTTCTTTAGTTTTAGTTGCTTTCTTAGTATAGCTTAGTTGCTTTCCCTTCTTTTGATTGTGTGTCTTTTGTATAGTTTTCTTTCCGCTAGAATACATAACTCAATTACAAATACCATTCCTCGTGGGATCGATATCCGCACTCTTTGAGTCCTACTTTATTACTTATGCGGCTGTACACTTGCGGTTCAATTGGCGTGTGTATAAACGCCTATCAAGTTTTTGGCGCCGTGTTTGGGAGTGGTTTGTTTGTGTTGAGTTTGCTTTGTTCTAGTTTTATTTTCCATTTCTGTATAGTTTATTTCTTCCCTCATCTCTTTGCTCCAAATGTCAGGTGGTTCTCCATTTTCGAATAGTCTTGAAGATGATGAGGGAGACATGCTATTTGGAAGATATTGTCCTAGTGTGCTTATTATACACATCCCGGTTGGAGCAATCAAAAGTCCGACCAATCATTCTTTTATCAAGGACAATGGGAGCAACCAATTCATCACTTCAAAAGACATCATTCCACTCTTCTCTAATGAATTGGAAGGGTGAAGGATCTTGAGGAAGTGCACGTTCTCAAAGTTCCGGAAATCACACCGAGCATTGAACAAAAAGTGGAAGAGTTTGATGTCAATGAAGAGGTGAAGAGTCGTGAGCTTGTTGAAGTAACTCCCATGGATTTCATCATTGGCGGCGAGGAAGAAATTGAGATATACAATGTTGAATTCGAGCCGGATGTGATGAATTCGAATGACTTGGACATGGGCAATAGGCTTTGGTATGCTACACCAAGACGAGAAGTCCCACTTAGCCAATGTGGGAAGAAATCCAAAGCCACATTTTTGTGGATTGACAAGCAATCCATGCTACATTCTTTTGTATCAAGCTAATGACATTAAACAAGCAATTTCTTTCCCTTTTACTTACTTGCTTTTTATTGCTTTCTTTATCTAGGTTATATTATCATTTTTGGAATGCATGAGTTAGTTGATATTTTCTTGTGCTTTACTTGAGCTTGTGCATTCTCTCCCAACTTATTTACTTTTCATTCCAAGTTTAGGGTGTGTTTTGCCCTAATTATCTTAAGTGCCCCATCCCCTTAACAACTTCACAAAATCTCTTCTCATTGCGTTTTATGGAAGAATTGTTTTTAACTCCAAAATCATTCTTGATACTTAAACTTTTCATATCCTTCTTGATGCTTTACTTGTGGAGTTTAGAACAATTGGTTTTGAGTTGAGTTTAGTGAAGTTGTTATTGTGGTTGAAAGAGTACTCAGTCCACTAGTTTCTCATTGAATTTCCATTGAAAGTTGTTTCAATTACTATTTCTCATTTGATGCTTAATGTTATATGTTTATTGAGCTTTATTGCTAAAGAGTTGGGAACAACTAGTGTGGAGTTGAGTAGTTCATTAATGTTGTTGCATTTGGGAAACGAGTTTCTCATGTCACTCTTGCCTTGTGATTTCGTAGGACACTCCTTGACCAAGAGTTTTTCAATGACTTGCCTTTGTGATTTGCGAGCTATCAATCCAAGAGAGGCATTGTCACAAGTGTGGGGGTGAAAAATTGGTCCTTTGTGCTACAAATGGACACTAAGAGTCACGCTCTAAACCGGGGAAGTTTCGTCTTTCCATATTCCTTTACTTGTTCTTGTACACATTGAGGAATATATATGTATGTTAAGTATGGTTGAGTGCTTGTGTGGTTGTTTATTTTAGTGTGTTTGTTGTTATTGGTGTTGTGTGTGGTGTGTTTGTTTAGAGTTAGGCTTGTATGGTTGTTGTTTGTTTTGGTTTGTTGTTTGTTTAGTTGGTCGTACGTTTGTTGTGTGTATGTGTCATTTTTCTCAAATTTTAAATTGCTTTTAACTCACAACGTATGCTACTAGTGCCATTTCGATAATTTCTTGTCCATTTGGAGGTTGTGACTCATTATTAATTGGATTTAGAAGTTGTGTGATGAAGTGAATGTGAGTAGAGCTTGAATTCTTCCCATTTCATCAAATTTCATTCTTTTTGAATCACTTTTACCATTGTGAGGGGTTGAATGAGCCGGTTGATGATGTGTTTGGTAAAGTGATGATTCCGTGTATGTTATTTATGTGGAGTGTCTTTGGTTGATGAGTAGAAACTGGGTAATCGCCATTTGCTAGTCATCTATCCATGGAAATAAACGAGAGTTGAAACAAAAAAAGAAAAAAGAAACAAAGAAAAAGAAAAGAAAGAAAAAAAGTTTTGCCTTTTTCACTTGCGAGTTTTTTGCGCCACCATTCTCTTGCCTTATCGACTCGAGTTATTAAGTTCTTCGAGGTATTCTATACCTGGTGCCTTGAGTGACGAGCTCGAGAGTCACCGACTAAAAGCTCGCTACATGGGTTGGTAAGAAAGCATTATTGTTGGGGGTGTTTTCTATTTGAATTTGAGAAGCATCAAAGTGAAAAAAAAATGAGTGAAAACAATAAATGTGAGATTTAGATGGCTAGTTTGGTTTGAATTGCCTAGTAGAAGCTTGTTGATTGGAGCACTCAAAACTAGGGAGAATCATCTCGTTACTAAACTATTGATTTTGCCGGTGCAATTTACCCACATTTGAGTCGAAAAAGAAATGAGTGATATGAGCAACCCTTGAAATGATCACCGGGTGGATTCGAGAGAAAATGAGCAAGGTGTGATCACGAGAGAGTAAAGATAGATTTGACTATTGAGGGTCGGGTTGCCAACCTACCACTTGTTGAATCCAATTGTTGATTTGAGATGACTTTGTAAAGTGGATGAGTTAAACATTTTTGCAGTAGTATAAATTGTGAGTTAATTTCAATTTCTATTTGAGAATTGTTTTATTTGTTTTTCATTTACATTCTCATTTTTGTTTGTGTGTATGTAGTAGTTAGTCTTGCTCGGGACTAGCAAGAATTCAAGTGTGGGGGTGTGATAAGTGTGTATTTTGCACACTTATTTATATCTCTTTACATTCATTTGGAGCGGATATCTACTTATATATGTGTAATTATTGTGTTTTTAGGTATTATTCCTCATTGTGGAGGAAAACGAGACTAAAAGGAGGAAAAATGACTAAAAGTGTCGAAAAACCCGAAGTCGGGGACTAAAACGAAACTATTTCAAAATTGGAGGACTTCGGGTGCAAATATGTGAAGATCTTCTCTGTCGAGAGTCTTGAGCTTACATGGAAGAACACGGAAAGTGGAGTCCGTAGCTTTTTACGGATCTCAATTCCGAGTTCCGGATCAAAAGATAGGGCCAGACGAAGATCGGTGCCCAAAATGCAGGATGTCTGAACAAGAGGAGCACTTTTGATACAGATACAAGTCGATTTGGAGAAAACAATAAACTAGAGAGTTGTAGATCATCGAGTCTAGTTTCCAACGAACTTGAATCGGCTCAATCGGATATCGGGATCAAAAGTTATGGTCAAAATACTGAACCCTACGCATGCAGAAAAATATGTACGGCCGTAACGTATATTTGTACGGCCGTAACTCATAATTGTACGGCCGTAACTGGGCAAAAAGATGGCCAATTTCATGCAGAGAGTTCATTACGGCCGTACCAAGTCAATGTACGGCCATAAAATGGTAAATACGGCCGTAAAAAGGGGAAATACGGCCGTAAAAACACCAGAACCAGTAGAATCAATTTTCCCCTGTTTTTTCCCGATATTCTCCCTCTTCCTAATCACTTGGGAGGGTCTTTTGGGCAACAAAGACACGAAATTGAGGCATTATAACACCATTTTCATCCCCAAATCATGAGAGATCTTTAATCCATCCTTAGTTTAGCTTAGGTTTCTTTCTTCTTCTTCTTCCTTTTCTCTTCTTTTCCTTTCTTCTTTCTTTCTTTCTTCTTCTTTTCTTTGCCTTTACTAGTTTAGGGGTATTGATTGGGGGTTGAATACTTGGAGTTAGAAGCTAAGGAGATCAAGATGAGGTGGAGAAGAAGTGAAGAACAAGACTTTGCTCTACAAAGGGAGATTGTCTTTAATCTTGTTTTGTTCTTTCATTTCTATTCATTTGTGTATTGATTGTATATGTATCTATGATTTCCTAACTATGAGCTAGTATTGTAAGTTGGGATTTTTGATTGATCTTAATATATGTTTAGTTAATCCGTTGGAGTTGTTGGAATTGGATTGGATTATTTATCTCTTGTGTGTTTGTTATTGAGCTTGCTTCATGTGATTGCTTGATCAACAATTATATGCAATTGTGGCGTGTTTAGGCTTCGAGAGAGGAATATGCACGTTAAACCAAATAGCATTCACTCTAAGTTCTTGTAGGGGATAGAGATATACCCCTAACCTTAGATGATCCATTGAGTGTTTTCACAAACCTTTATGCGATTGATTGGTAACATATCGACACAGAGATGTAGCAGGTTGAACCAATTGACTAGAGTTAGCTTTACATGCGAGAGCGAAGCTAACTATACAAGGAAAATCGGATCTAACATGAAGATGGATAATTATGTTAAGTTCAACAACAGATTAACGAGACTAATATTGAGTGAAGTCATTAATCCCAACTATCTCTTTATCCAAGTGTCATCTCCGTCCATGCCCATTTCCTTTTCTTTAGTTTTATTTGCTTTCTTAGGATAGCATAGTTTAGTTGTTTTCTCTTCTTTTGATTGTGTGTCTTTTGTATAGTTTTCTTTCCGCTAGAATACATAACTCAATTACAAATACCATTCCTCGTGGGATCGATATCCGGACTCTTTGAGTCCTACTTTATTACTTGTAAGGCCCGTACACTTGCGGTTCAATTGGCGCTTGTGTATTACGCCCATCAAGTTTTTTACCAAATTTCACAAGTTTTGAATCACTCTACCATTGTGAGGGGTCAAAAACTTGATGGGCGTAATACACACGCGCCAATTGAACCGCAAGTGCACGGGCCGTACAAGTAATAAAGTAGGACTCAAAGAGTCCGGATATCGATCCCACGAGGAATGATATTTGTAATTGAGTTATGTATTCTAGCGGAAAGAAAACTATACAAAAGACACACAATCAAAAGAAGAGAAAACAACTAAACTATGCTATCCTAAGAAAGCAAATAAAACTAAAGAAAAGGAAATGGGCATGGACGGAGATGACACTTGGATAAAGAGATAGTTGGGATTAATGACTTCACTCAATATTAGTCTCGTTAATCTGTTGTTGAACTTAACATAATTATCCATCTTCATGTTAGATCCGATTTTCCTTGTATAGTTAGCTTCGCTCTCGCATGTCAAGCTAACTCTAGTCAATTGGTTCAATGGGCGTGTTGTCGCAGTATGCCAAAATTTATTTTATTTCCTTACTCGGTTTCAAAACTACAAATTAATGTAGAAGTGGTAAGTAAAGGTCGAACCCAAGAGGAACGGTGTTTGATCTAGTTGTTTTTATCAATTAATATAGAAAAGGGGGGTTTTGTGAAGTTGGATGAAATTCGAAAATAAAATGACAAAATAAAAGATATGAAAATGAAGCAATTGAAGATATATCTAGTTCTCGGGTTCGGTTGTGTCAACATCTCGTGTTTATCTTTCCCATGCAACGTGTTACTATTCCTTCTTCAATTTATCAACTCTCAATTAACCAAGAAGCTCTGATTAACGAATTCTTCCTTAAGTGTATTAAATTAAAGTAAGTTCTTTAACTTAACATCTAGCTATTGGATAACCCTAAATAAATTCTTAGGATTTAATGCAATGCTAGTGTGAAATGAACGAGAAGAATGAGTTGAATTAGATGAATAATTTCACAAACTTGAATTAATACATCTAAGTTGATTTATTAACAAATATGCACGACATTCGTTTGCTACTGTGGATTGGAATCTAGTGACAATTACGGATCAAAAGTTCCAATCCTAGCACATCACTTGAACTTAAAGATTAATTGATTCAATTGGCCAAAGTGAATGCAATAATCACATAAATTCAAAACGGGTTTAAAAGCATAACAAATCAACAAATTGAAGTAGAGGAATAGATAAAACGTTAGCAAATAGTTAGAAAAGATAACAACATGATAATTGAACACAACGTCCCCCTCGAACTAGATAGAGAAGTCTAACTACTCATATTAGCGGGTATCACCAATGCTATATGATAGATTATACTTCACTATCTCAAGTAATATATGCAAACTATAGAAATCACGTAAATAATGCTAAGAATTAAATAGAGAAATCTAACTACTCATATATGCGGGTTAAATACTTATAATGGCGTAACGCCGTGTATCACCTCTGCAATATATGAGAAATTATCTTTCTCAAACATGAAAAATAAAAGAAGAAGAGAAATTAGTGAAGAAATGCTCCGCTAATCATATTCACGGCCGAAGTATCGTCGATTGATTAATCGAACCTAAATTTAGGTTTTTACTTCCGCCGGAATATGAAAAACTAAGAGCTTTCAAGCTAGAACTAAGAACAAATGATGAAGAGAATTTTATTAAGGAGAAAATTGGAGAGAATCACAAGCTAATTCTCTCTACAAGTTGTTTGATTCAAGCTTGGAAATGCCTCTATTTATAGGCAAAATATTACACCAAAAAATATTAAAAATCATAAAAGTCTTCCTTCATGAGTCTATTGTGGTGTGCTCAAGTTGTTTTATCTCTAAGAAGTCAAGAAAATACCAAAAACACGCTTTATGGTAGGTGGAGTCCATTGGTCAAAATCTGCGGTGGTGTCAGCGTGACTCGGATCACCGAACGACTTGAATCACGCGATTACGCCTAGTCGTAGCGAGCAGGAAGGCCAGGGGCGGTTGCGGCGTGACTCGATCACTTGCGGCGGTGATCGAGCATGATCGGGCATGACTCGAGTCACTTGCGGCGACTCGATCACGCGTCTGTGTGACTCGAGTCACCCGAGTCACCTGTAAATTTCACACCAAGTCCCTCAACTTTTGAATGTTGTTCATTTTGGTCCTTGACAAGTTGCATTTTGGTCCTCCAAATTTTTGAAACGTTTCACTTTGGTCCCCCGACTTTTGAAAAGTTGCAGTTTGGTCCCCAACAGTTTGGCTTTGAAGCTTTTAGTCCTTTTTCTTCAAATGGCCATAACTTTCACTAGGAAACTCCGATTTGCGATCCGAAAAGAGTGTAGGAATCCTCTTTTGATGGTCTTCGACTTTAGCACAAGAAAAATTGTAAAAAACAACTTTCCATAAAATTGCATCGGAGGCCTTCCATCTTTGATTCGCTTGCCTTTTTGGTCCCGAGTTTCCGTTTTCATCCGATTTTCATCCATTTTGACTCCTTTTGATTCTTTGTGACCCTAAACACCACAATAAAGGAAAAACACATAAAACGGAACATATAACATTAATAAAACACACAAACACGTAAAATAGAAGAGTTATTTAAGTGCTTTTCTAGCACTTATCATTCAACCTGCTACATCTCTGTGTCGATATGTTACCAA
Organism: Jasminum sambac; assembly: GCA_018223645.1. Classification (NCBI taxonomy): domain Eukaryota; kingdom Viridiplantae; phylum Streptophyta; class Magnoliopsida; order Lamiales; family Oleaceae; genus Jasminum; species Jasminum sambac. The sequence continues at coordinate 16,825,809 of CP073642.1, forward strand.
TCAATCGCATAAAGGTTTGTGAAAACACTCAATGGATCATCTAAGGTTAGGGGTATATCTCTATTCCCTACAAGAACTTAGAGTGAATGCTATTTGGTTTAACGTGCATATTCCTCTCTCGAAGCCTCAACACGCCACAATTGCATATAATTGTTGATCAAGCAATCACATGTAGCAAGCTCAATAACAAGCACACAAGAGATAAATAATCCAATCCAATTCAATTCCAACAACACAAATGGATTAACAAAACATATATTAAGATCAATCAAAAATTCCAACTTACAATACTAGCTCATAGTATAGGAAATCATAGATACATATACAATCAATACACAAATGAATATAAATGAAAGAACAAAACAAGATTAAAGACAATCTCCTTTTGTAGAGCAAAGTCTTGTTCTTCACTTCTTCTCCACATCCTCTTGATCTCCTTAGCTTCTAACTCCAAGTATTCAACCCCCAATCAATACCCCTAAACTAGTAAAGGAAAAGAAAAGAAGAAGAAAGAAAGAAAGAAGAAAGGAAAAGAAGAGAAAAGGAAGAAGAAAACTCTAACCCTAACCTAAACTAAGCTCAGAGAAATAAGAAGAGATAAAAGATGATCCAAAAGTCCTTGAATTGGGGATGATTTAAGGTGTAAATAGGTCCCAAATTTCGTGTTCTTTTATCCCCAAAAGACCCTCCAACCGAGTGAAAGTGAAGGAGAGAAAAGAGAGAAACAGGAGAAATTCTCGGGTTTTTTCTGATGCTGGTACATTTACGGCCGTAATTACTTATGTTACGGCCGTAAATACCCTGTTACGGCCGTATATTGATGCATACGGCCGTAATTTTCTCTCTGCTCTCAAATGCACCTTCTCCATTTCTGGTATTACGGCCGTACTTCATTTGGTTTACGGCCGTACTTCATTTGGTTTACGGCCGTATAACTTGAAATACGACCGTAATTTATTCTCTGCATGAATAGTGCATTTTCTGCTCTTCTGGGTTACGGCCGTAATTTTACTGTCTTACGGCCGTAATTAATGAATTACGGCCGTACATTGGCTTCTTATGGCCGTACACATAATGCACGCAGAACTCCCTCAACTTCTGAATTGTTGCACTTTGGTCCATGATCTTCAACCGGCCATAACTTATGATCTGGAACTTGGAATTGCGATCCGTAAAAAGCGTCGGACTCCATTTTCCAAGCTCTTCCATGTTAGAATAAGAAACTCAGCCGAGAAGATCTTTACCAATATTGCACCCGAAGTCCTTCAACTTTAGAAGTGTTGCATTTTAGTCCCAACTTCGGGTTTTTCGACACTTTTAGTCATTTTTCCTCCTTTTAGTCTCGTTTTCCTCCACAATGAGGAATAATACCTAAAAACACAATAATTACACATATATAAGTAGATATCCGCTCCAAATGAATGTAAACAGATATAAATAAGTGTGCAAAATACACACTTATCACTCTTAATGGTGGAATTTCAAATAATGAGCAAGCCTACTTACCGTAGTCCCAGGTCATCTAAACTTTTTCGTAGAGCCAATGATTTTTTTTAACATCATTCTACATTCTATTATATGCAACTACTAATTTTGAGAGGTATTAATTATACCCCGTGCGATGCACGATACTGATAATAAATATGTGAATAATAAATTTTTAAAATCTAATTATGAAATATAGTTACTATACAGATATATTATATAAATGGCAATGTATCGAGTACAGACTCCAATACCCTGTTCTTGTCCCTGCTTGGAAACACTTATCCTCACCCCACCGCATCATCATTTAATCAAGGCCGACTAAATATGATATAAGAATTGCAACAGGCTTGAGACTCCTATCCCTTGTCCCTGTCCTGTTAGAAAATTCTCATCCCATCCACATTCCACCGTGATCGTTTTATTGGATACTTTAACTGCTAGCAGTAACCCCTATGCGCGGCACGCACAGACATATCTATTGATACATGACTCCCAGAAATATAAATAGAATAACATTTAGTGTTAAAAATGATTACAAAAAAAGTTACCACAATCTAGAACATTATACGATTTAGGTAACACATATTCAAATTTTGAAAAAATTTTGATAGAGTTTCGCTTCTATTTTGGATAATTCCATCCTGTAAATATCCAATAATTTAGAAATTTATTTACTGTTTAGCAATATAATTAATTTTGATTTATTATTTTATCACACAAAAATTAAATTTTGGCACAAATTTTTAGTTGTAATTAATATTTTTTTAATTAATTTTATTTTAAAATAATTAATTACATCTAAAATTAATTAAAAGGTCCAATCTTTTTTTTTAAATTTTAATGTTACGCGTTTCTTTCAATATCTACCCAAAAAAATAAATAATTTAAATTTTGTATCACATCGAAATTAAATCCTAACGAAATTTGTAATTTTAATTATTTTTTATTTCTTCATTAATTATTTGTAAAAATAATTAAAGGTTATTTTTATAAAATCCCCGAATATTTCTAGTTTGTAACAATTGTAATCACATCCCCGTTTTTCAATGTGGGACCCTCCCAATTTTTAGATTAAGTGTCATTGGACCTCCCACTGACCGATTCCATTCAATTCAGCGTTAAATTAACTTTTTGTCATTTTCTACACTGAAGTTTGGGGGTAAAACTTGAAACAATATTTTATTTCACAATTTTAAATCTTTCTAAAATTCACAAATTTTAACATTAATGTACAATTTAGCGTTAAATCTTGTTCAACATTACAATTTTAAATTTATTTTACAATTTAGTCCTAAATTGTTTCGTTTACAATTTCAACATTTTTTTTGAAAAATTGGTGAGATAACCATAAATTTTGCGATTGCTAAGAAATTGGTACGAAATAAAAAAAGGTAGCGCTTTATGAATTTCGTTCACTTAATTAATTGATACTAACTTTATTTGGTCTGCAACTAATTATATTGAATTTATTTGGCACCTATTAAATAATTTTTATCGATAATTTTCAACAGAATAATATTTCTTCATATTAATATCTAATTTCTCAGACTTTTTCTTTGCATTCGAGATGTGTATATTTCAATTTTAACTAACAGTTAATAATAAATATAATTATTTTATCTCTATAAAATTTTTGTAGAAATTTATCGTTGTAAAACCTATGCTGAATATAAAGAAATGACAAAATAAAATAACAAAAATTAAAATTAAAAATTAAAAACCCTGAACATGACAGCTATTTAGTCGCCGAGCAGCTAAAGGAAAGCCTCCGGGCTTGAGATTGCGTGTTATACCAGCAGATCGACGGGTTTTCCTTCTGATGGGCTTTCATTCGGATTCGCTGATCAGCAATCGGCTAGTTGTGCCATCAGCAGTTAGCTGGTTGTACCATGTAATGGTACAATTAGTAGGTTGTCGCTTGGCGACGACTTTGCCTATAGGCAACAAAGTTAGGGAAAAGCTACCTAGATTATCGTTGGTGGGGTAGATGTTGTTGGATTTGGTTAGAGGTAGGGTTTGGTGTGGCTGGTGCGGGGTGGGGGGTTTGTATATTTTTTATTTTTTTAAGTTTGTTTTAATTATATTTAATTATTTTTCTATATTCGAATTATTTTTTATAGTGATATATTCCTACTGAAATTTTATAGATTACATTTATTATTAACTGCTGGTTGAAATTAAAATACACATGTGTTTAATTTTAAATAATTTATTTAAAAAATTATGATATTAATGGCATCAAATTCTACTATGTTGAAAATAGCCAATAAAAATTATGTAATCGGTGGCAAATAAATTCGATAAAATTAATTATAGACCAAACGAATTAGTATCAAATTAGGTAATTTGATGAAATTAATATCACGCTTTTTTTTATTTCGTATCAATTTCGCAACAACCGTACAATTTATGGACCATTTCCACCAATCTTCCAAAAATAATGTTGAAATTGTGAAATTAAAAAATTTAGGACTAAATTGAAAGTTAGAATTGTGAATAAATTTTAAAAAGATTTAGGACTAAATTGTACAATGTTAAACTTTGTGAAGTTTAAAAGATTTAAAATTGTGGAATAAAAATTAACAAATTATTAATACAAAAATTTTCGTTAATAATTTAAAATAGTGTGTTTACTGAACTTAGTGGGACAAAGAATTAATGATAAAATAATATAGAGGAATATAGAGGAAAATGATGAGTTAAAAATAAAAAAGTTAAAAAAGGAAGGATGCAAATTAATGATAGAAAACATATATGGAGGAATATAGAGGAAAATATAATGAATAAAAAAATAAAAAAAGTTAAAAAGGAAAGGTCTGCAAAGTGAAAATATATATATATATATATATATATATATATATATATATATATATAGATATAGATATATAGATATTGCTTCATTTTTAATAAAAATCTAATTGTAAGTTCAAAGACGCAAATATTGGTAGCTAATATTCTCTATTAACTACAATGATGCAGCTTTGTGATGATTTACTTATAAAATCTCTCATTTCGATAGCGTGGTTTGACTTTCACATGAATTAAGAATTTGAAATTAATATTTGTTGGAAAAGTAAATTTTACTTGTGTATTTTTCAATATACTCCTATATTAAATATGAAAATTTACTTTTATTAATAATTATGCATAATAAATAGGAATAGATTAGGGAATGAAGAAATTAAATTTATACTAATATAGAAAGTAGTTTATATTTTGGGACGGATGAAAAGGAAAAACAAACCTATCAAAATGTGACGGAGAGAGTAGTATTTTATTAATGATTGTTCGACAATTTCCAACCAACACCGAATCGGATATGTGATACTGAGAGCTAGAAAAGGACATAATAAGACTTCCGTTTATTTTGAAGCGCTTAGCGTGTCATCAAAAGGCAACGCACGGTGGATCAAGGCAAATTTCGAGTCGGTTGCCGGTCCGGCCCAACGACACACCGACTGGCCCAATGCCCAACGACACGACTGGCCATAATAAATTTCGATTGAGAGACGGAAACCCTAATTCCAGATCCTTCCTTCATTCGGCTTCTACTGGAAACGCGAATCGCCCTTCGTCCGTTCCAATTGAATTGAAGGTATGCATTCGTATATATATTCTCTGACCATTAATTTTCTTGTGTATTCGAAATTATTGTTAGTTCTTCTTTTTTCCCCTTGTTTTCGTGGATTGTTGCTTTAGCCGCATATTGATTGATGCTCCGCGTTGCTTTTGTCGGAGACAGAAGCCCTATTTCCAGATCCTTCCTTCATTCGGCTTCTTCGGGAATCACGAATCACCGTTCCAATCGAATTGAAGGTATGCATTCATATGTATTCTCTGATCATTATTTTTCTTCTGTAATTGAAATTATTGTTAGTTCTTCTATTTTTCGTAAATTGTTGCTTTAGCTGTATATTGAATGATGCTCGTTGTTGCTTTTTCCGTCTTCAAGCGATGTCGATGAACCTCAATTCCCCGGTGATGATGCTTCCTCAGGTACTGCCTGTCGTTTATTCCATTAGATTAGTTGTTGTTCAAATTTATTCCACACAATTTTCTTATTATTTAATATTGATTGATTTGCTGTGCAACTTTGGTACGGATGGATTTCCACGGGTTATTTTGAATTTGATTGTTGCCATGTTTGTGTTTGAGTTTTCTATTTTTTTTTTAATAAGTTCTATTTATTTATTTATCTAGCAGTTGCGTTTGATTGAAAGATTTAAATGAATGAGTGAATTTTCAGGAAGTGAAAATTCCTTCGGTCCCTGACAGCGAAATGTCTTCGAGCACGGCCGCTGCAGAATACAAGAGGAAAGCAGGGCCTGATGCATTAGCTGCTCTATGTGCCAAGAAAAGAGGAACCTGTACTGGACTTACCATAGTATGTACAGCTTCTTTTCTTTCGTTTTGCTTGACCGAGTCATTAAGTACGCTTGCTGGTTTTATGATGTGAGCAACTTAATGTGGTTTCTGATGATTTGTTTATATTTTGATTTCTAATGCTCAATTCAGGAAGACAAGACTCCTCCGGAGGTTTCCTCTAAATGTTCTGAAGTATGTACATCTTCTTTTCTTTCTTCTTCATTGAGTGTAGAATGATCAGGTCATTTCCATTAAATGCTATACTGTTATTATGATATTGAACGGACTAACTGGATTACTAAGATGCTTGATGCTTTTCCTATTGTAACTTTAATTGGGCACTAGAATGATAAAGATGTTCTTCAGGAGTTGGATTCCCCTGAGTCTGACGAAGAAAGTGACATCCCAGAAGGCGATGAGCGGTGCTTGATCCTCGTCTTACTACGGGTGACAAAGTGTTGGCGACTGTTCGTTATACTACTCGTCCTGGTGATTTTCAGGTAGAGTCACAAGTATATTAGTGCTGATTTGAAAATAAAAAAATGCGTGACTTAAAATGTTTCCACCCCCACATACATCATCATTCTTCTTCTTCTTCTTATTATTATTATTTTCAATGATATGACCAGGCTTTGCATGAGGCATTGGTTAAGAGTTGTGCTGTTGGTTCAGGCTTATATAACAGGCAATTTAAAAGTGTAAGCGATACACTGTAATCAGCTAGCAAGTTTGGCGATTAAATTTTCATGAGAATACTATGTTCTTACTCAAACTTTTCGAGTTGCCGTTTGAGTCTTTCATTTCTGTGTTAGTAACTGGGTCTCCCAATCGTTCTTCTCGATTCTCCTCTGGAAGCTTTTTTAATTAATAATGGCACATGCTACTCATATGCTCCTTTCTCCAGCATCTTTGCTCGTCATTTCTTTGTTCGCCTTTTTTCTTAATGCTTTCCATCATGATGCCAATCTTTTTGATTTTGTTAAAATCTGAATCATTCTTTGGCATTTAATGGTGTGCCTAATAGCTTCATGCATAAGTATGAGTTCGTGTGCTTATTTTATTGCAGGCTTCTGGAGTGCAAAAGCATGTGAACTAACGGCTACCAAGAAATATGATTTTATTCGTGTGGAACTTGCATTACATAAAGATGGCCAAGTGTTGGCAGGTGCTGAATATCTTTATTATAAAAATAAAAATTGTTCACTTCCAGATTGGCTGGTGCACGGCATTGCTCGGTTGGAGGAGATGTTGTCAACTTGGTATCAAGTGATATTTGCTGCTGCGAATTGTCCCCCTCTTAAAAAAAAAAAAACGTATGTTATGTTTTGGAGATGTACTGCTGCTGTATGACACACACTGTTTTAGCTGTTATGGAACACACTATTGCTATGATAAATAATGCGAAGGATGACTTTTGCCTTTGGCATAGAAGTCTAGGACATGCTTTGAAGGAAGTTTCAAGCCGTTTAAACTTTCTGCCTGCCCCGGTAATAAATATGAGAATTCACGCTGTGATACGTGTGTGTATTACAAGCAACAACGATTTTCTTTTCCTAGGAGTTTTATTCATACTGAGCATGCCTTTGATCTGTTGCACTTAGCTATGTGGGGGCGTTAAGGAAATGTCTCTTTTAACAGTGTTCTCACTATTGTTGATGATTACACGAGAGCCGCTTGGACATTCCTTCTCAAACAGAAGACCCAGGTGCTTGTGACCATTAAAACCTTTCACAACTTCCTTCACACAGTTTTAGATGCCTGTTAAATGCACATCAGCGATGATGATGGGACAAAATTCCCCAATTCGGAGCTTTATGGTTTTCTTCTAAAAAAGGCATCTTCCACATAAAATCTTGCCGTTGGAGATTGATCTAATTTGCGTGAAGGGTAGTGAATTCGTGGAAATTTTAGTTTGATTTTACTAGGAGAGTGTTTGTATTTGGTTCGATCTATTTATTGGCTTAATGTGTGTGTGAGATTTTAATTGGTGCGAAATGACCGAAGGATGGAATCCATTGGTTATTTGTTTGGGCAGTTTGATTTAAACAAATTAGATATGGACCTCACAAAATTGGCAAGACAGTTGAATGTCATTTCCTAGGTGCTTCACTTTACAGACCTTAGAATCCCGTTCCTTTGTTGCTAGACAACAGTTGTCCTTGTCTCGACCAATTTTCATTTAATCGAAATCAAGCAAGGACGATGGAAGCATTGCAGTAGGGTGGGCCGTCAATCCCCCCTCCGCGTCCTACTAGAAAATTCTTATCAATGTTGACATCCCATCGTAATCATTTAATTGGATTATTATATGTCAAATATGCGTGTGGGGGAAGGTGGCCGGGGTTTAGAAAAGTCTATCTCTATCACATGTACTCATTTCTTTCTATTGGGTGAAAGAATTCAGATCCCTAGAATCCATTTCATATGAATATGATTAGAGAACCGTGATGGAATTTTATATCTATTACATGAATAAAAATTTTGAAACATCGAGTTTCAAATTGTATTATAAGTTGGACAAAAACTAATATGTAGCTTTATAATTTGTCGCTTGAACATTTCGGCCTCTGTTTAAACCCAAAAAAAGGGAGAGACTGAGAAGAAAATATCAGAAAAACAGCTTCTCTCATCATTTTTCAAACTTCTTTTTCCGCTTTCTTTTTGACCCAATCGATAACGTGGTTTTCAAATTTCAATCGCTCATACACGACAAATTATAGTATCTAACAAATAAATTAAAATATATGTGATTAATCATTAAAATAGAAGACTGAATTAATTATTTTTAAAAATTAAATAAAATATAAACTGATATAGATTGGTATAAAATAAATAATTTAAAATAATTAAGATTCTAAATATTTAGGAGATATAATCCTAAATAAATAACATAATCGAGAGCCAATTAAAAAAATATATCAGGTCGCATGGTTTCAATCGTTGATTGAGTCCATAGTTAATTATTTATTAAACACATAATTTACAAAAAAAATATTAATTAGATTGTTAATAAGTTTTTTTTCAAATAATTTAGTATTGAAAGTAAATTTTGAAATAATTTGTGTTTTTTGTGGCCCATGTAAATAGTATTTTCTTTTTTCTCCATATATATATATATATATATATATATATATATATATATATACATACTAGGGTTGGCTGCAACGTGCGTAGCACGTTGGGTCCAATGTGGGTGAGCTAGCGTGATGAAAGTTTATATTTAGATACCGAATGCTAGGGCAGTTGTGTAACATGTTGATTTTTAATAACAGATCATATAAAGACATTGGAGAAACGTGATGCAGTTCCACGAAAGTTGAATATGTGAGTGTAAAGCTAAAAGAGGTGGCTTAGAAATACCACTATTAATATCAAACACAGTTAGTAGGAAAGTGGCAACCTAGTGATGTGCCATTTATTTATTTACAAGCCAGAAAGAGTATTGGACCTCAACTCCTACATGATAGAATGGAACATAGCTATTTTACAGCATTTCCCTAAACAAAAGCCAAATAGGAAATGCTGTCCATTCACTCTGTTACAAAAGAGTCCATATTTTTGTAAGACAAAAGATATGAGTTGGAAGTATCAGTCCATCTTGGACAGCAGCTTTTTCTTGGTTGCACATGAGGTGTTATCTTCAAACAGGTTCCTTTTTGTGGGTGGAGATGGTTCAGTAAGGTTGGTTGTGGCAAGTGGGCTGCCTGATGGATGTGGGGTGTGCAATTCATTAGCAATGATTTTCACAGGGATGTTGGTATGCTTTTCTGGGTCGTATTCATCCAGTGCCACAATTTCAAACTTCTTTGGTGCATGTAAGAAAGATTGGCGAAGTTGCGATGACCTTGATATAGAACAGATGGTCCTTTGTGATGTCTAGACGGATGTGATCTGTGGGGTTCATGGCCTGTAATGTATCCTAAAATTATTAATAGGCTAGCAATAGGCAGAACATGGGGAATAAGAGCATGATACGTTTGAATAATCTGAAAAAATGAAACCTGAATTGATATGAACATTTAAAAATAATTCACTAACAGGCTAAAATCACCACACCAGTCATTCATTTATATTGTTCACCTAGTGACATTGAAAACAGCAACTTTTAGCTGGGGGCACAAAATAACCAAACTACTAAGTTGCCATACTTGAACGCACATACCGACTCCATTTCGGATGTTTTGTTGCCAATGAGAAGTTTACAAGCAGAAGACGTATGCCATGACAAGGACACTAAAGACTTCCACCATCTAGCAATAATTATTGTCATTATTAGAAGAAGGTCAAAGTTGATATGGCTCATTTGACGAGGGCATAGCTAATTGGCCAAATTGAATTATTTTCAGTTTGCTTGCAAGAATAGTAAAATCAATTAGGACAAATGATTCTTGTACATGTTTAGTGTTTAGTGAGGATTTGTGTTTTAAAAGTGAAACTTAATAGGGAATAAAAAGGAAAAAATGACTATTAGATGGTAAAGATGCATGAAGAGAATGAATGGAGTATATATTGACTGGTAGAAGTTAGGATGCTTACAGTGTGGGTGAGGCCCATGAGCTTTGACGCTGTAGCATTGAGGAACTCTTCGGCTGGGCGTCCCATTACTGAAGTTGTTATAGTGTCTGTGCTGTCAGATAGGTCAATCTCGGCGCGTGCCCTTTAAGATGAGAGATGGGAAGCTGTTAATTTAGTTGTGTGTATAGCATTTTGTGACACCATTGTATGCATAATAATAAAAAATGGACCTCGGGGTTGCTGTGACGTTAGTTTGTGTGCAATAGCGGCAGCTAAAGTTTCGACCTGCAATAGTCTCTGGAGCAGCTGTGAAGCATGTGCTGTATGACATGTACCAGTATGGTGCTGTTGTGCATCTAACTATGGCTGTTGCCTTTATCCAACAATGCTGCTTGATAGGCTGTTAGAGTACGTCATGATAATGTTATTGTAAAAGCATGATAGAGATGTTCCATGTTAAGATATGAGTCTACCATTTCGATTGCATCTTTGATGGGCCTTGCAACATCGTCTTCAGTGGCCTCGATCCTTTTCAGCGTCAAGTATGTGCGGAGAGCTTTTATTTCAGTTATAGCTGCAATGTTGTCCGCAATCCTATGAGTAGAGCTTTGTTAGTTAACTATATTATTGTGAGTGAATGAAGAATATGAAAACAAGTGCAGTCAGGGTAATGTGTACAAACCATTTCTTATATGCAATGACCTCTTCAAACGGTGTATCGATGTAGATGCATGTGTTGCGAGTGGTTGAGATTCCCAAACCTGATATGAGATGAAGAATGTTGAGTTTAAGGTGTATATAAGCATGTAAAGATTGAAAATGTTGGTGTAACAGAAAGTTGTTACCTTCAAAGGTTGTGACGAAGACATGCTTGGTAATTATAATGGGAATTGTGTCTATGGAGTTGGCGATTTCTTGGCCTTCAGCTTCAGCATAGGATGCCCAAAGTCTAAGGTTGATTGTCTCGAAACTTCATGATTTGTGTTGGAAAATGTGTGATTAATAAATCAGGGGCAGAAATAGCAGCATGAAGGGTAATGATCAAGTTGAAATATGCAGAAAAATAGAATGAAATATTTGGCCAAAATATGAGTATCCTTTTGAATGATGGCAATCGTACCTCATTCATGGGTTAATATCATACAAAGTAGAAGTAAATGTATATATGAACATATTTTCACAACAAAAAGAAACCGAAATTGTGATATTCATGAATTAGCCTAAGTATTAGATGAAGAAAAAAACTAAAAAAGAGTTGATGATAAATGACACAAACGAAGGAATACATTGGAAATATATGATTTTTCATTTCTTGCAATGTGGCTAGAGGTCATAATCAGATTAGAGGACAGAAGTGTAACAGAAGGTTAGAGTAAAAGAAATTTAGGGAAGAATGAGGTAGAATAAAACACATGGAGCAGCATGTATTGATAGCAGGCTTGATTGGAGAGTAGGGGTGGGCACCGACCTGATTGGGTCGGTTTTGGCCCAAAAACCGAAATCGACCCGATTGGGGTTGGTTTGGAAAAATTTGAACCGAGCTGAACCGCCGGTTCGGTTCGGTTGGCCTGAAACCGAACCGACCCGCGTCGGTTCGGGTCGGTTTGGTCGGTTTTCATTGTTTTTTTCGGTTTTTTTACATACCGATCGGTTTTCGGGTTGGTTTTTTCCAACCCGAACCGACTCGGGTGGGTTTGGGTTGGTTTGGGTTGGCGGTTGGCGGTTTGCGGTTTAAATGCCCACTCCTATTGGAGAGCATTAAGGCACTTTCAAATTGGTGTCTACTCAATCTTGCAAGACGTGTCAATTGACTTCAACTTCTAGAAACTGATATATCCTAGTTGAGTTCATGACATTTGACTTTATACAGGCCACAAAATTCACTTATATCTCAACGAAAAAATTATGAAATTGTGGCACTTTTAACATAAGTTTTGTGTGTTCATATAATAAAATTGATTAGTAATGTTGAAACATGGCTTTCACTTTTGTGAAAGAAGTAGGAAAAAAGACACAGATGCAAGTGAAAAAGAAGCAGTTGAATGCTGAAAAAGAAGGAAATAAGTAAGCGGCTGATGCATTTTCAACAGGAAACACAGACATAGAGATGCAAATAGCAGTAATAGAGATGATTGGTCCTTAAACAATATAAAGAACTGGTATAAATTGAAAGGAATGTAGTGAATTGTTCGTAATTATGAATAACCTTTTGTTCATTATCATGTCGTCACGGATCATGTAGTCTTGTCCTGTTTTTGATGGTCCTGGTCGGATCGGGTGCGCAGCGATTGCGAATCCTATTGTGGCTGAATTGAATAAAGCATAACTTTGGATTAGCAAGTAAGTTGGAATGTTTGAAATTATTGGTAAATAAGTGGAAGTTTTAACTTACTTGTTGCAATTTCATGATTTTTCAGTGATTGTGGTCCAGAAAATGGATTGAGTGTGATCCTTGAAAAGACAAGATCAAGATGATCTTCTTCTATCTCAATAATGTTGCATGCACCAGTAAGCGACCATTGTAATTCACTTGGATGTTTGTGATATCGAACTGGCGCATCTGTGACATTGGCATTTGAAACGAGGTAAGTCTGTCCTTGCTTCAATGTATTGGCGAGTGGTGTAATGTGTCGTTCATAAATGGTTGTGCGAATGGTGTTACCCTGTATTGGCATTTATAAGGGCTATTTTATGAAGGAGAATTATATGGTAAAAAAATGCATTTAGAGAAATACAAGATATGCAAGAAATGATTATGAGATGTATGGTCATAGGTTGTTCGTAGGTTTAAAATGAGGAAGAGAACAGAACAATTAATAAAGGAAAACATGGAAAAATAATCCAACATAAGTTGAATTAAATTTGAGAATGTGGCCTGCTTTTACGAATATATTACAAAAGCAAAGGACTGCTTTTGATATGGTCAGTAATGTTGGGTAGTTTTAAAATCTGCAAATTAATGAATTGGAGTAGTTAAAAGGATTGAAAATGATACCTTCACATCCATAAAGAGCATTGGTTGATACGGTACAACATTTTGACTGATCTTTCTTGAGCATTTTTCTGCGACAATGATTTTAGCAGTCCAGTGTGGTGTATGTTTATTGATTTCTGATATAGTGTGTGACTCCATGACCTGGAAAGTGTTGTTAGTATTACAACAGAGAAAGAATTCAAACTGTCATAAATGTTCCAGAAATGCATAAAATGTATGAAAATAATACCTTTGTTGTCTACAAGTTTGTAATAAACATATGAAGAATGTGGGTTAACTGGTTTGGAAAAAGAAAGTGAAGAGAATGTATATATAGAGAGAGATAGCATGTGTCCATATATGTGTAGATAGAGATATATTATTATTTAGCTAGCTGTTTACTGTTATTGAAAGTACCACTGGAAATGTGCTAGGAAATTGTGAATTTCGGTTTTTTTTTTAAATTATTATTATTATTTTTTTAATTAATTATATGAAATTGAAAAAGGTGGAAAGTTAGGACTACAAAATTAATGCTGAATTAAAGGTGAGATTGACTCCAAGGCCTGAAATTGTGGGTTTCAAGGCAGAAATATATGTGCATGTTTGAAGGCCAAAATATCAGTCTGATTTCCTTTCTTTATGGAAATTAAAATTTTTTTTTTGGTTTTTGTTTGAATCAAAAAAAGGTGAAAATAGACGGGTTAAAAAGCAAAACTTGATGCGTAAACAACTATTGGTTATATCAAATTTTCTTGAATTGTGGATGTGATGCATGTTTAATTAGTTGGCTGTTGTGATTCAGATTAAATTTGGACATGTGTTAACATATGTGTGGTGTTGATGTGTTGCTATTCTGTAGGGGGTTGGAAAAGTATCTGAATAATGAAGACGAGTTGATAGAGATCTACTGTTGCTGTTTCCAAGAAAGGTGGGCTTGACTTTAAAGGCAGAAATCCTGCTTTTCAAGATACAAAAATGTTGGGCAGAGAATGCTATAATTGGCTACAGTAGTTGGACAGTGATGGAACAGAATATATCAGACTAGTTGCAGGGCTTTATTAGTTGCTATTTTCTCTGATTCTATTTTACCAAAGTTATTTATGTTTATAGTTTTATTATTGAGAATAACTTATTAATATTGTAAGTAATAAGGCCTTGTTCTATTTGGTGTTAACCAAATCCGCACGCAATTCCGTATACCTCATATTCATTTTCAACCACACACACATTTCCCAAAATAATATTAACCACACATTTTTACACGGAATACCGCGCGGAACAACTAAACCCCCAATAGAACAAGGCCTAAGTGTAGAGTGAATACAATGGAATTATAAAAGTTACGAGAGGAACAAAAATGGTTAAATAATTGTAGTTGTCAACTTGTAAAGAAAGAACTGGAAATGTGGGACAACTATCACTAAAGATAGTTTGACAGGTGGAAGAATTATTCTATATATATATATGCATGTGTGCTGTAATAAGATTTACCTTAAGAGTTTCATTATGCAAGCTAGAAGACGTATGACAAATCCGAATTTCACTGATCTGTGTGAGGGTTTGTTTCTTCCTGAAGTTTCAGAGGCAAATCAACGACTTTGTATGGTGACAGTTCGTCCAGAATTTTTTGATGTTGCTGTTATTCCTAGAGATGACGAAAATTTAGAATGTGAGAAAAACAAACATAAGATCAGGGTGAGTGGGATGAAAGGTTCAAAAATTTTTATTGAAGTTGGCTATGGTTGTGTTTCTTTAGCTACTGCCAAAGTTGGGATAATACCTGAACTCATTTATGCATATGATTTGAAGGCAGAGCTAGAATTTATTCCATATGATCCTCAACTTCCACGTAGAAATCAAAATATCCTGAAAGACATCCTAGATGATCCAGAATATTATTCAAATAAGTTGATAGAGAGTGATTTGGACATACTGGTTCGTGTTGAAGGAGCATATGGTAGGGGATTATTTACGCTTGAGCAAGCACGGGCATTTACAATGGATGAGCTTGACCAAATTGCGGAAGAATACTATCAGGCTATAGTGGGCAAGGAAGACAAGTTTCATACATTAATTAAGGATCAAATTATTCAAGAACATTTTCACGGTCTCGTGCAACAAGACTGAAAATGTATTTTAATGCTTTGAGGAAAAAGTTTGAACTGTTAGGTGAACATGGTGTGATGTATGATGCAGATATGTAAGGTGCATGGGTGATGGTTCTTGTTTTTGTGGTGAATGCATGTTCATATTTTGTATCGTTATTATATGCACACGCCAGTGTTTGCGATAAGTGTCATATCCTGTGAAGGATCCTCTGTGAAATATGGGTGGTTGGATGTAAGCTTATGTATGTGTATAGTAGTTATGATATTAATGTTGATGCTATGTATGTGTGTAATCTTGAAACGCTTTTTGTATATAAAGTTCGTGAATCACCTTGCCTATAGCTTGGTAGAAGCAAACGAGTTGGCTATGACAGATTGGGTATGTTGTTGCTTACGACTTGGGATGAAATACTTTTCTCTTAATTCCAAAAGGTTGGTGAGCCCGTAAGACTTGGTGAGCCAGTATGCAGCACTCTTTCAACAACCTTGTCAACAGAACAGAAATCACAATTCTCAACTTGCCATTACAATCAGGAAAAGATGAAAAAGATTGAAGATTAGCATTCAAAAGGTAAACACCTGGCGAAATGAACAGAGAATCCATTAGCAAATGCATTACCTCGTCTCTTAGCATCATTAGTACGACCTTCAGTTGCCACAACCTGCAGAAATTATACTGAGTTCAATCATACACAAGAGACATTGCACGAGTTGAATAAATCCTGAAAGAATTGTAGATGAGGCATAATACAATTATATGAAGTGAAAACATAGAACAATCTTGTACCTGAATATAATATCTGGTCTGCCGTCCTCTTCATAGAACTGACATAAAACTGAAGGAAAAATTCCCTGCAGATTGAAATCAGTGTACTTAGTAAACAGATAAGAATAGCTGGAATATGCTTTAGTTATGACCACTCAACCTCATTATACCATGTGGCACATCCATCCCAAGAATGATGGTGGGAACCTTGGACACAATTGGAATTTGTGGACTGGTTTCACGGAGTAAGACAGAATTTAAACCACTGGGACAACATTTGTCAGATACTGATTGTTAACTCTGTTGTGAACAAGGCATTGAGTAGCAACACTAAAATCAGCTAGGTTCCTCCGTTTCCAAAGACCTTAACGATGATACATTTAAAAAGCTTTCTTAATTTCTCCAATGTTAATAAATAGAACTTTTACAATGAAAGCAATAGTTTATTAACAAACTGCGGATGTCACAGTTCTTCTTCTCGGGAAGCAAACAGAGAAGGAACTTGGGGGCCCTTGGGAGTTTTCACTGAATTTCTTCTAATATTTTCTCAATCCTAACAAGAGGTGGGGCCCGGTTGAACTGCGGCCTGTCGTCCAAAACATCAAATGGATCCTCCACAGTCTGCAGAAAGGATAGAAAACATTCAGATAGATCGCAAATGAATTGTGTAAAGCAAATGGTAAGGAGAAATGGAAGTGTAAGTACTTACAATTCTCTTTGATTGTCCGGCTTTGATCAAATCTTTGACAAGATTACGAACGTCAGGTGGAGCAGAAAAGTTAACAACAGGCCATAGTTCTATCTTACTCGGATTAAAGTCGAACTTTATTATTGAAGTTCCATCACCCGTTCGGAGCATAGCTATTGTCATTATTTCCAGCTTTCAACTGCAGTCAGATGATTAAAGAATAATCACAAAACTTTGAATCTGAGTTAACCAAAAAGACTTAACAATTATGTAACCTACGTGAAGTTGTTGCTGATGGATATGCCGCAAGCGTGAAGCAAAGGTTCGGAGTCATTGTTGTTATTTTTCAAGGCTCGAGACAACCAAATACCAGTTAATCTAGGACCCATGTGAAGAAGAGTAAACCTGGTATAGAACAGTATTATCATTGCCACCACATACTCTTTCCTTCTCATTCAAATCAATAATCAGTGGCCTTTTGCGCACTACGGGTTCTTTCCTAATGCTAAGGAAATTGATATGAATATGAAGATAGGGATGAACACGAAAGGGTGGTTGAGAAGAAATAGAGAAAGGGTTGTATGTGGAGAAAAAGAAAGATATATAATAATACAACAGAGAAAGGACAGAGAGAGGAAAAATATAGAGGAAGTGGGAAGGTTCCTTCTTGTTGTTTTCCTGTTCTCTCTGTGAAACTACAACTCTGACCAAGGCCCAAAAAGCCGACATAAATTGTCGCACAAATTAATAAGAACATTGTTTTTTTACAAGACAATGAAGTTGATGATGAAGATGGGGATTTGTAGAAGGGCATTTGTGGCAACCAATCTTAGCTTTTTATTTTTTCTTGTGTGTGTGTGACAGTGTGTGAGTGTGGTGTGTAGAGGTGACATGGGTTTGGTTCTCCTTCTCTCTCTGTAGTGTTTTTTTCTCTCTCTACAAAGATTGAATCTTTTTTGCATTTCTTCTACATGAATAAATTTTGGTCCAC
This sequence comes from Jasminum sambac, assembly GCA_018223645.1. Lineage (NCBI taxonomy): Eukaryota > Viridiplantae > Streptophyta > Magnoliopsida > Lamiales > Oleaceae > Jasminum > Jasminum sambac. Next base: position 16,843,707 of record CP073642.1, read on the forward strand.
TTGGGCCATTAGAGGATTGGGTGGGTGGTTCTGTTAGGATATAGATGTGTATTATTTTTTGTAGAGAGAGAAAGAGACGAAGGATGATGACGATGGGAAAATGAAAAAAGCAAAAAATGGGTAAAGAGAGAAACAAAGAAGAAGAAAAAATAGGAGAGATAAAAATGAGGGGATGCTGTTTCTTCATGTGTTTTGTAGGTACCTCGTTTTTAGGCTTTCGACTTGCGACAGTGATGCCTTCACCGGCTTTTATTAATTGCTCACTGGGCCGATCTTTGGATATTTATGATTTAGCCCGTCTTCGTATTTCAATGGGAGATTGAAGAAGATCTACCAAAACTTCGCTGTTGCCATTTAGTACTCCCCAACATTCATTTATGCAAGAATGAAAAAATCAGAAAGAAAAAAAGGATTTATTTCTCAAGCAAATGCGAATCTTCTTGGAAGGTTATACCTCAATGGGGGAGTAAGTAGGATGCTTTGGCGTTCCCACATTCCTACAAGGCAAAGCTTGGGAAAGTAATGAAGATTCCTCTACTTTAGCGAAAACCTAAATAGTAGACAATTGCAAAACTTCAAACTCATGCGAAATAATCAAACCAAGATTATTAAATAAAAAACAATAAACATGAAAGAAAAGTGTAATTTTATACTCTTGCCTGGTAGGACTCATTATCTATGGTCTTTCAGAATGATTTCACAGAGAAATAACTAATAACAACAGTAGGACTAACTCACAAGTAATGAGGATATTTTGTTGTCTTGAAACGTTTGCAAATATGGACCTGGTATGTAAAATTAGATATTAAATTTCTATTATATGAAATATAATAAAAAAAACAGAGGTAAAATTAATGTGTAAAAGTGTGTATTCATAGCATGTTAGTAAATTTGAATTGAATTGACCTTTAGCAGTTTGAGGTGCATCTAATGCATGATACTATAAGCTCATGAATTGACCAATCTGATTAGTCAACCAGGTTGTGCGGAATAAGGTTGGGATCTTATTCCCTTTGGTCCCAAGTTGATATGTAGCGATTGGAGCACGGAAAAACGGAGACAGAGAGAGAATCAAGTGCAACAGTTAAAGTTGACAACTTCATCAACTGGAAAAACAACTCTTCGTTTTAGTTAGAGACCTGTGATTAAAGAAGTGCGGTAGTAATAATTTGTAAAAGCACTTAAAACAGTTGTAATAAATTAGTATTAAAGAAGTTGAGAAGGTGGACTTTAATACCAATCTATGAAAGTTTCCTCCCAATTTCCTGTGCATAGAGCTTCATATATGAAGCTGCATTTGTATCTCTCTTGTATAAACTGTAGAAGAGATAACAAAAGAATCAATATACATAAGATTATGTTTGTGTTCCATATATATATATATCTATATTAATACTTATCTTCTAAGTGGGAAAGATAATAAGAGATTGAACTCTTTTAAACAAGGATTGAGTTTTCTTAGATAAGTGATAAGTCTATATATTTAGGGATCAAACCCATTTAAACAATTTTCCCAGGCGATTGAACGTTGATCAGCTGTGGCAATAATCTCAACTGTATAATGAATTTTTTCCTTCAAATAATTCCAAATTACACTATAAATGTCAATAATACACTACCTATGATTTTGAGATTTTAAAGATTACACACAGAAAACCAACATATTATTATATTAATATGTCCATGACAATAAAAATATCATGCACACAACTCTTTTCTTGAGTGCATGATTTATGAATTTCAACAGATTCTTTCCTATGAAAATCTTTTTTGACACATGAACTGCTATATAGAAGTAAAAATCTTTAAGCTTCTGTCATTGCCTACAGATAAAAAGTCAATTGGCATCACAAATTGAAAGATTGCACAGCAAGGAGAAAATCTTATCATTGTTTTATCTCACCATTAATGATGTTTTGTGATAAGGTGGCTTGTGGATATGACGGATTGTTAATCCACTTAGTAAATAGGCCTATTCTCTACAATTCAACAATTACATAGGAAAATGCTTATGCAATTATTCTCAGCAACAATTGACAAGTTGTAAAAAAAGAACAAACAAGAACATCAAAATTGTTAATGGTTAAAGAGCTCAACTATACCTTGGGAGATAATGAGGTCAAGAGAAGATGAGCTTGGTGGATTCACATTATAAGAAATGAGACCCTGCATTTAAGAAATGTATCCATTCCTGCAATATGAGAGGATAAGAACTATGAAGAATTACTCTACCATTATGAAGTTGAAGTCAAAACTTAATATGTATGCATTCAATATTGAAAAAGTAACACAAAAAAGAGAGAAAAACATGGCATGGTAGTGGTTGTAGGGGGTGGTGGTGGCGGTTTGGTGGTTGTGGCGGTGGTGGAATGGTGGTGGTGGGGCGGTGGGGTGGGGATGGTGGCGGCGCTTTGGGGGTGGTGGTGGTGGCGGTGGTGCGGTGGTAGTGGTGGAATCTTTGGTGGGGAGAGTAGTGGTGGCGGCGGCGCGGCTTGGTGGTGACGCGCAGCCTTCGTGGGGTGGGGGTGGGGTTAGGGTGGTGGTTGTTTGGCGCGGTTTGGTGGTTGTGGTGGTGGGGTGGGGTGAGGCGGCGGCTTGGTGGTGGTTGTGGTGGCGGGGTGGGGTTGGGGTGGTGGTTGTTTTGGCCGGTTTGGTGGTTGTGGTGGTGTCGGTGGTGGCGAATGATGGTTGTGGTAGTGGTGGCGGCGGTTGGGGAATGGTGGTGGTAGTGGGGTGGGGAAGGCGTGGTGGTGGAGAGGTGGGGTGGGGGCAGTAGTGGCGGCGGTTTGGTGGTTTTGGTGGTGGCGGCGGGGTGGTGATGGAATGGTGATAGTGGTATTGGTGGTGGGGTGGTGGAATGGTGGTGGTAGCGGTGTTGGTGGTGGAGGGTGGTGGTAGCGGTGTTGGTGGGGGTGGGGGTCAAAAGTTGAGGGCTAAAGTGCAAGTTTTAACAAAACCATTATTGTAAATTTGGATGTTTATTTTATTAGAGTGACATTGTTATAAATTTGGATGTTTATTTTATTAGAGTGACATTGTTATAAATTTAGATGTTTATTTTATTATAGTGGCGTTATTGTAAATTTAGATGTTTATTTTATTAGAGTGGCATTGTTGTAAATTTGGATATTTATTTTATTAGAGTGACATTGTTATAAGTTTGTGATTGTTAAATTCTATTTTGGTCTTATTGTGTAAAAGACCAGTTAATGGGCAAAAAAGAGATGTGTAGGATTTAATTGGCAAAATTTCCCCATATATGTAGTTATTGGTCAAATGCTCAAAATTTAAAACTTAGCTTGGACCTTTTTATTAATTTTACAAAGAAGTTATTATTTTTAAAAAATAATAATTAGCTAATAAATAAAAATTAATTAAAATTAGCGATTTCACTCAGATTTAATTTTGGTGGGATAAAAAATTACAATTCATTTAATTTTTACATAAAAATTAAAAGAAATGTATGACATCAATTTTTTTAATTAATCATTCAATTGTAATATTAATTGATTTTTTAATTAATTGAATATATATTTATATCTTTTAAATTCCAAGATATCTTTTCAATTATAAGATATTTTTAAAATTAAATTCATATAATTCTTAAAATAAGTATTTTTTTAGAAAAAATTAACTTAAACACAAAAATTAACTAGAATTATTTAAATTGTTGTTAATTAAAATAATAAATTCTATTGCCAATATTTAGTTAGACATGGGTTTAGTGGACAAAGATTGATCAAAATTAATTGCATTGTTAAAAGGGAAAATATAATTAATTTTAAAAACAAAAAATATTAAATTGTTGCGAGTTTTCCCTAAAAAATAAAAAAATATTTTAAATTGTAATATATCTTTTAAATTGCAAGATTTCTTCACAATTAAATTCATACCATTCTTAAAAGTGACGATATTAAAATGGTTATTTTAGAAATAATTCATAAATAATTAGCTAAAAATAATAATTAATTAAAAATAATTCTATTACAATTAATTAAAATTAATAATACTGTTACTATTTAATTAGATTTGGTTTCAATGGGCGAAAATTGGTATGGTTTCGTTGCACAAAAATTAATAAAAATTAATTAGAAAAATAGCATTAATTAAAAATAAATAACAATTAAAATTAATTAGATTGCAATGGTCGACTAGATTTTTCCTAATTTTTCTAAAAAATGAAAGACATATTTTGACATGCAAGATATCTTTTTAATTATAAAATATCTTTAAAATTAGATTCATATAATTTTTAAAACTGCGGCTAAAAAACTAATTATTTAGAAATAATATGTTATGTTTATAAATAATTACCTAAAACAAGAATTAATTATATTACAATTAATTATATTTTTTATATTTAATTGGGTATATTTCATTGGATGAAAATTGAGATAATTTTATTAGATGAAAATTAATTAAATTGCTAAAAGGGGGGAAACATAATTATTTCAAAAAATAAAAAATAATAAAAATTAATTAGATTGCTGCGGGGGAGAAAAATGTACTTACGAAGTTAATTTATCTTTTTACGTATTTTGAAATAAAGTTAAGTTAACACCCATAAGATTTTTTATTCTTAGAATTCAGGTGTTACATCTTATTGTAAAGTAAGCCAGCCGATATTAACATGATTATTACAAAAAATTAATTCTTTTCATAAATAATTAGTTAAAAATGAAAATTAATTAAAAGTAATTCTATTACAATTAACTAAAATTAATAATACTATTACAATTTAATTGGACTTGGTTCCAACGGGCGAAAATTGACACAATTTCGGTAGATGAAAATTAATCAAAATTAATTATATTTTTTAGATCTTATTGGTTATATTTTCATTGGACAAAAATTGAGATAGTTTTGATAGACGAAATTTAATATAAATTAATTAAATTGCTAAATATGGAGAACCATAATTATTTCAAAAAATGAAAAATAATATAAATTAATTAGACTGTTACGGGAAAGAAAAATGTGCTTACGAAATTAATTTATCTTTTTATGTATTTAAAATAAAATTAAGTTAACACCATGAGATCTTGGATTCTTAGAATTGAGGTGTTATATCTTATTGTATAGTAATTCGAGTGATCATTAGTCCTTAATTAACTTTATTTACTTTTTCAGTATCATTTTTTTTCAAAACATACTTTTCTTTTGATTCTGATATGTTTTTGTATTTTCTATGATATTTCTTTTGAATTACAGTTGGTGGCAAAATATTAATATTTCTTTTGTATAATTACGTGTTTCAAATGATCTCGCTTTATTTTTATTTTTATTTTTTTAAGTGACAAGCTCCAAAAATAGGTATTCGAGTAGTAATAATTTTTTTTTTGACACTAGTCGAACCAACAATTATATAATAATAATTATTTGGTTTAATTTATCGTTTTCGCTAGGAAATAAGTCTACGAATTCTTATTAAACAATTGGCCATCGACTCAATCAATTATTCGAATTATATGACTCAATTAAAATATTTTAATTGGGTTCTGACTGTGTTAAATATTTATCTAAGTTTTATCTCCTAAATAAATATTAAAAATCTTAGGTACTTTGAATTATTTATTTTATACCGAATTTTCTCTGTTGATATTTTATTTTATTTTTAAGTATAATTAATCAAATTGTATATTTTAACTATTAATCATATATATTTCAACTTATTTGTCTTATCCGAATTAATTTAAATGTTGTATCAAATCATTCAATATTTAATATGCCAAATATGTTAAATTAGTAAGTTTATACCTAATATGTTAATTACGTGTTTAATATATTTAGAAGGTATTTATTAAAGGAATAAAATGTCGGAAAAAAAGTCTTGAATTAAACCATCACGATGGGGTGTGGACCAAGATGAGAATTTTCTAGTGGGGTGGGAACGAGGATGGGGAATGGAAATTTATAATTCTTACATCATCCGCATTCGGCCTAGAGTAAATGAGGATGGTTCAGAACAAGGATAAGTGTTTCCCAGCACGATAGGGACATTTTAGGATATGTCGGACCGTACTCACTATATTGTTATTTTTATAATACACCTTTATACTAATTATATTTCATAATTAAAATTTAAAAATTATTATTTACATAATAATTATTAATAACGTACATCATACTAATGTATAATAATTGATATCTTCCAAAATTTATAATTGCATATAATAAAATGTAAAATAATTTTAAAGAAAAAACAATGAGCTCTATGAGTGTTAGGTAGAGTTATTTTAGTATGGTTATTTTGATAACTATAACATTTAATATTATTTTATTTTGGATTTACATTAGTAGATTAATCTTGCAATGAGCAAAATATAATATATTATCACAATCGCTACCACGAATTATCATCCCGTGCAAAGTACGAGTGTAAATGCTAATTAAGTTACTATTCTATGGAGAATAGTATATCAAGTTGGGTGGATTTTCGTGAGTTGTTCCTTGCATATTTGCACGATGGATCTCATTCTTTATTTTAATTATTTTTTTTAGATTTGATGTTAATATTACTAACATCCATCAATAACGTCATTAGTTGAAAAATTTGTTTCCCCTGCAATGTACGGGTGAAACAACTAGTAGAAAAAAAAGTCGCCCCATCGGTGTTGCGCCTGAGGCGACGGTCTCACTCGCCTCGAGCAAAACCTGGCTCTGACGCGACCACCAACAAGTGGTATGAAAGGCCGCCGCCGACCTTAGAAGAGAAAGTGATCCGAGATTGGGTGGGTTGAGAGGTGGTGGTTGGGGTTGGAGGTTGAAGATGGGGACTTGTTTGAACAAAATGAAATGTTCAAGGACATTTTTGCAATTTTAATTTCATTAATTTATTATTTTCCAAAACCATAAGCCGAGCATATTTTTTATTTTCTCTTTTCAAAAATAGTTTTCAAAATAATAAAACCGAACGCATTTTCAATTTTCTCAAAACAACAAATGAAAACAGAAAATAGTTTTCTATTTCGAAAACAAATACACAAAACAAACCGGACGCACCCTTAGTTTTTTCAGCAACCAAATTTAAAATTTTTAATTTATGACGTTTGTTTGAGTTTTTTTTTTTAATCTTCATATCAGCAACCTTCATCGCTTCACCGTCATAAATAAAAACAACTCGCTAACAAATAAATTATTTAAAAAACAATTCATTTTTGTAGAATTTTGAAAACTTTATAGGACAATATATATAATTTATATAAATTGCAACTTTTGTCAATATAGATCATATAAAATTCTCTTGAATAAACTGAGAGAATATACCGTAGTATAATAAGTTCAATATTACATCAAAATTCTTGCATGTGATTTCCAGCGTGGTCGCAAAAATATTTTGTTAACTTCAGTGGATTGGGTCGGTGGCATTTAAAATTTATATATTGAATACCGATCCATACGCTATTTAGGAATATAATTTTATGCATTTGTTCCTTTTAGCAAGTTAGTTATCTATTGATTGTTTTATTTTTGGGTTTCTACAATATTAATGATTTGCAAGTAACACTTTAGCTGAAATAACTATTACAAATTATAATGAGTTTTCCTAGTATTATTGATGTTAGAGTTATGAATTTAATGAAACTAGCTTTTTTCACCCGTGCGTTGCACGGAAGGCTAATATATCAACAATTTCAGGATTGGATATACCTTAATACTATATTAATAGCACCACCAAGATAATAAATTGAGTACTCGTGAACGCACAAAACTTCTAAATTAATACAAGTGATGAGAGAATTTTATAAAAATTCAGAAGAGTTTCCCTTATATGTTGTACAAATCGTTCTCAGCAACATATGCAAAGAACAAATATACAACAACAAAAAAACTTGATTTACAATTCTCCTCAACAACAAACATAATATAAAAACAACACCATCAATACCAGAATTGAGTCAAGTTAAATCTAAACCTCAACGGTAACTTTCCCAAGAATATCAACTTCATGTTAATTGTCAAATGCATCGTAATACGATAAAAACATACATTCTTATCTCGAGCTTCAAATATACCCAAATGCGCATGGCCTTATATGACAAACCTTAAAAATATGAAGATATAGTATCAAAAGTTAGACATAATCAATCTAACTTGCTCTTTGATAAGTGTCCAATTTGACACTTATTTATATCTTTATACTGTTAATTGGAGCAAACTTCTACTCATATTTATGTATAATTATGGTGCTTATAGGTACTATTCCTCATTGTGGAGGCAATGAGACGAAAAGGAGGAATAATGAGCTTACAGTGTCAAGAAACCCGAAGTTGGGACTAAAATGCAACAATTCTAAAGTAGAAGGACTTCGGGTGCAATATTGGTAAAGATCTTCTCGGCTGAGTTTCTTATTCTAACATGGAAGAGCTTGGAAAATGGAGTCCGACGCTTTTTACGGATCGCAATTCCGAGTTCCAGATCATAAGTTATGGCCGGTTGAAGATCAGGGACCAAAGTGCAGCAATTCAGAAGTTGAGGGAGTTCTGCGTGCATTATGTGTACGGCCGTAAGAAGCCAATGTACGGCCGTAATTCATTAATTACGGCCGTAAGATAGTAAAATTACGGCCGTAACCCAGAAGAGCAGAAAATGCACTATTCATGCAAAGAATAAATTACGGCCGTATTTCAAGTTATACGGCCGTAAACCAAAGGAAGTACGGCCGTAATACCAGAGATGGAGAAGGTGCATTTGAGAGCAGAGAGAAAATTACGGCCGTATGCATCAATATACGGCCGTAACAGGGTATTTACAGCCGTAACATAAGTAATTACGGCCGTAAATGTACCAGCATCAGAAAAACCCGAGAATTTCCCCTGTTTCTCTCTTTTCTCTCCTTCACTTTCACTCGGTTGGAGGGTCTTTTGGGGATAAAAGAACACGAAATTTGGGACCTATTTACACCCTAAATCATCCCCAATTCAAGGACTTTTGGATCATCTTTTATCTCTTCTTCTTTCTCTTAGCTTAGTTTAGGTTAGGGTTAGAGTTTTCTTCTTCATTTTCTCTTCTTTTCCTTTCTTCTTTCTTTCTTTCTTCTTCTTTTCTTTTCCTTTACTAGTTTAGGGGTATTGATTGGGGGTTGAATACTTGGAGTTAGAAGCTAAGGAGATCAAGATGATGTGGAGAATAAGTGAAGAACAAGACTTTGCTCTACAAAAGGAGATTGTCTTTAATCTTGTTTTGTTCTTTCATTTCTATTCATTTGTGTATTGATTGTATATGTATCTATGATTTCCTATACTATGAGCTAGTATTATAAGTTGGGATTTTTGATTGATCGTAATATATGTTTTGTTAATCCATTTGTGTTGTTGGAATTGAATTGGATTGGATTATTTATCTCTTGTGTGCTTGTTATTGAGCTTGCTACATGTGATTGCTTGATCAACAATTATATGCAATTGTGGCGTGTTTAGGCTTCGAGAGAGGAATATGCACGTTAAACCAAATAGCATTCACCCTAGGTTCTTGTAGGGGATAGAAATACACCTCTTACCCTAGGTAATCCTTTGAGTTCTCTTCACGGACCTTTATGCGGTTAATTGGTAATATATCGACACAGAGATGTAGTAGATTGAACCAATTGACTAGGGTTAGCCTGACATGCGAGAGCGGAGCTAGCTATATAAGGAAAACCGGATCTAACATTGAAGATGGATAACATGTTTAGTTCAACAACGGATTAGCATAACTTATATTGAGTGAACTCATGAATCCCGACTATCTATTTATCCAAGTTTTATCTCCATTCATGCCTATTTCATTTTCTTTAGTTTTAGTTGCTTTCTTAGTATAGCTTAGTTGCTTTCTCTTCTTTTGATTGTGTGTCTTTTTTATAGTTTTCTTTCCGCTAGAATACATAACTCAATTACAAATACCATTCCTCGTGGGATCGATATCCGGACTCTTTGAGTCCTACTTTATTACTTGTACGGCCCGTACACTTGCGGTTCAATTGGCGCTTGTGTATAAACGCCTATCAAGTTTTTGGCACCGTTGCCGGGGAGTGGTTTGTTTGTGTTGAGTTTGCTTTGTTCTAGTTTTATTTTCCATTTCTGTATAGTTTATTTCTTCCCTCATCTATTTGCTCCAAATGGCAGGTGGTTCTCCATTTTCGAATAGTCTTGAAGATGATGAGGGAGACATGCTATTTGGAAGATATTGTCCTAGTGTGCTTATTATACACATCCCGGTTGGAGCAATCAAAAGTCCGACCAATCATTCTTTTATCAAGGACAATGGGAGCAACCAATTCATCACTTCAAAGACATCACCCACTCTTCTCTAATGAATTGGAAGGGTGAAGGATCTTGAGGAAGTGCACGTTCTCAAAGTTCCGGAAATCACACCGAGCATTGAACAAAAAGTGGAAGAGTTTGATGTGGATGAAGAGGTGAAGAGTCGTGAGCTTGTTGAAGTAACTCCCATGGATTTCATCATTTGCGGCGAGGAAGAAATTGAGATATACAATGTTGAATTCGAGCCGGATGTGATGAATTCGAATGACTTGGACATGGGCAATAGGCTTTGGTATGCTACACCAAGACGAGAAGTCCCACTTAGCCAATGTGGGAAGAAATCCAAAGCCACATTTTTGTGGATTGACAAGCAATCCATGCTACATTCTTTTGTATCAAGCTAATGACATTAAACAAGCAATTTCTTTCCCTTTTACTTACTTGCTTTTTATTGCTTTCTTTATCTAGGTTATATTATCATTTTTTGAATGCATGAGTTAGTTGATATTTTCTTGTGCTTTACTTGAGCTTGTGCATTCTCTCCCAACTTATTTACTTTTCATTCCAAGTTTAGGGTGTGTTTTGCCCTAATTATCTTAAGTGCCCCATCCCCTTAACAACTTCACAAAATCTCTTCTCATTGCGTTTTATGGAAGAATTGTTTTTAACTCCAAAATCATTCTTGATACTTAAACTTTTCATACCCTTCTTGATGCTTTACTTGTGGAGTTTAGAACAATTGGTTTTGAGTTGAGTTTAGTGAAGTTGTTATTGTGGTTGAAAGAGTACTCAGTCCACTAGTTTCTCATTGAATTTCCATTGAAAGTTGTTTCAATTACTATTTCTTATTTGATGCTTAATGTTACATGTTTATTGAGCTTTATTGCTAAAGAGTTGGGAACAACTAGTGTGGAGTTGAGTAGTTCATTAATGTTGTTGCATTTGGGAAACGAGTTTCTCATGTCACTCTTGCCTTGTGATTTCGTAGGACACTCGTTGGCCAAGAGTTGTTCAATGACTTGCCTTTGTGATTTGTCGAGCTATCAATCCAAGAGAGGCATTGTCACAAGTGTGGGGGTGAAAAATTGGTCCTTTCTTCTACAAATGGACACTAAGAGTCACGCGCTAAACCGGGGAAGTTTCGTCTTTCCATATTCCTTTACTTGTTCTTGTACACATTGAGGAATATATATGTATGTTAAGTATGGTTGAATGCTTGTGTGGTTGTTTATTTTAGTGTGTTTGTTGTTATTGGTGTTGTGTGTGGTGTGTTTGTTTAGAGTTAGGCTTGTATGGTTGTTGTTTGTTTTGGTTTGTTGTTTGTTTAGTTGGTCGTACGTTTGTTGTGTGTATGTGTCATTTTTCTCAAATTTTAAATTGCTTTTAACTCACAACGTATGCTACTAGTGCCATTTCGATAATTTCTTTTCCATTTGGAGGTTGTGACTCATTATTAATTGGATTTAGAAGTTGTGTGATGAAGTGAATGTGAGTAGAGCTTGAATTCTTCCCATTTCATCAAATTTCATTCCTTTTGAATCACTTTTACCATTGTGAGGGGTTGAATGAGCGGTTGATGATGTGTTTGGTAAAGTGATGATTAGTGTATGTTATTTGTGTGGAGTGTCTTTGGTTGATGAGTAGAAACTGGGTAATCACCATTTGCTAGTCATCTATCCATGGAAATAAACGAGAGTTGAAACAAAAAAAGAAAAAAGAAACAAAGAAAAAAAAAGAAAGAAAAAAGTTTTGCCTTTTTCACTTGCGAGTTTTTTGCGCCACCATTCTCTTGCCTTATCGACTCGAGTTATTAAGTTCTTCGAGGTATTCTATACCTGGTGCCTTGAGTGACGAGCTCGGGAGTCACCGACTAAAAGCTCGCTACATGGATTGGTAAGAAAGCATTATTGTTGGGGGTGTTTTCTATTTGAATTTGAGAAGCATCAAAGTGAAAAAAAAATGAGTGAAAACAATAAATGTGAGATTTAGATGGCTAGTTTGGTTTGAATTGCCTAGTAGAAGCTTGTTGATTGGAGCACTCAAAACTAGGGAGAATCATCTCGTTACTAAACTATTGATTTTGCCGGTGCAATTTACCCACATTTGAGTCGAAAAAGAAATGAGTGATATGAGCAACCCTTGAGATGATCACCGGGTGGATTCGAGAGAAAATGAGCAAGGTGTGATCACGAGAGAGTAAAGATATATTTGACTATTGAGGGTCGGGTTGCCAACCAACCACTTGTTGAATCCAATTGGTGATTTGAGATGACTTTGTAAAGTGGATGAGTTAAACATTTTTGCAGTAGTATAAATTGTGAGTTAATTTCAATTGCTATTTGAGAATTGTTTTATTTGTTTTTCTTTTACATTCTCATTTTTGTTTGTGTGTATGTAGTAGTTAGTCTTGCTCGGGACTAGCAAGAATTCAAGTGTGGGGGTGTGATAAGTGTGTATTTTGCACATTTATTTATATCTCTTTACATTCATTTGGAGCGGATATCTACTTATATATGTGCAATTATTGTGTTTTTAGGTATTATTCCTCATTGTGGAGGAAAACGAGACTAAAAGGAGGAAAAATGACTAAAAGTGTCGAAAAACCCGAAGTCGGGGACTAAAACGCAACTATTTCAAAATTGGAGGACTTCGGGTGCAAATATGTGAAGATCTTCTCAGCCAAGAGTCTTGAGCTTACATAGAAGAACACGGAAAGTGGAGTCCGTAGCTTTTTACGGATCTCAATTCCGAGTCCCGGATCAAAAGATAGGGCCAGACGAAGATCGGTGCCCAAAATGCAGGATGTCTGAACAAGAGGAGCACTTTTGATACAGATACAAGTTGATTTGGAGAAAACAATAAACTAGAGAGTTGTAGATCATCGAGTCTAGTTTCGAACGCAACTTGAATTGGCTCAATCAGATATCGGGATCAAAAGTTATGGTCAAAATATTGAACCCTGCGCATGCAGAAAAATATGTACGGCCGTAACGGACATTTTACGGCCGTAACTCATAATTGTACGGCCGTAACTGGGCGAAAAGATGGCCAATTTCATGCAGAGAGTTCATTACGGCCGTACCAAGTCAATGTACGGCCATAAAATGGTAAATACGGCCGTAAAAAGGGGAAATACGGCCGTAAAAACACCAGAACCAGTAGAATCAATTTTCCCCTGTTTTTTCCCGATTTTCTCCCTCTTCCTAATCACTTGGGAGGGTCTTTTGGGCAACAAAGACACGAAATTGAGGGATTATAGCACCATTTTCATCCCCAAATCATGAGAGATCTTTAATCCATCCTTAGTTTAGCTTAGGTTTCTTTCTTCTTCTTCTTCCTTTTCTCTTCTTTTCCTTTCTTCTTTCTTTCTTTCTTCTTCTTTTCTTTGCCTTTACTAGTTTAGGGGTATTGATTGGGGGTTGAATACTTGGAGTTAGAAGCTAAGGAGATCAAGATGAGGTGGAGAAGAAGTGAAGAACAAGACTTTGCTCTACAAAGGGAGATTGTCTTTAATCTTGTTTTGTTCTTTCATTTCTATTCATTTGTGTATTGATTGTATATGTATCTATGATTTCCTAACTATGAGCTAGTATTGTAAGTTGGGATTTTTGATTGATCTTAATATATGTTTAGTTAATCCGTTGGAGTTGTTGGAATTGAATTGGATTGGATTATTTATCTCTTGTGTGTTTGTTATTGAGCTTGCTACATGTGATTGCTTGATCAACAATTATATGCAATTGTGGCATGTTTAGGCTTCGAGAGAAGAATATGCACGTTAAACCAAATAGCATTCACTCTAAATTCTTGTAGGGGATAGAGATATACCCCTAACCTTAGATGATCCATTGAGTATTTTCACAAACCTTTATGCGATTGATTGGTAACATATCGACACAGAGATGTAGCAGGTTGAACCAATTGACTAGAGTTAGCTTGACATGCGAGAGCGAAGCTAACTATACAAGGAAAATCGGATCTAACATGAAGATGGATAATTATGTTAAGTTCAACAACAGATTAACGAGACTAATATTGAGTGAAGTCATTAATCCCAACTATCTCTTTATCCAAGTGTCATCTCCGTCCATGCCCATTTCCTTTTCTTTAGTTTTATTTGCTTTCTTAGGATAGCATAGTTTAGTTGTTTTCTCTTCTTTTGATTGTGTGTCTTTTGTATAGTTTTCTTTCCGCTAGAATAAATAACTCAATTACAAATACCATTCCTCGTGGGATCGATATCCAGGACTCTTTGAGTCCTACTTTGTACTTATGCGGCCGTGCACTTGCGGTTCAATTGGTGGCGTGTGTATTACGCCCATCAAGTTTTGACCCCTCACAATGGTAGAGTGATTCAAAACTTGTGAAATTTGGTAAAACTTGATGGGCGTAATACACACGCCAATTGAATCTGCAAGTGCACGGGCCGCATAAGTATAAAGTAGACTCAAAGAGTCCGGATATCGATCCCACGATGAATGGTATTTGTAATTGAGTTATGTATTCTAGCGGAAAGAAAACTATACAAAAGACACACAATCAAAAGAAGAGAAAACAACTAAACTATGCTATCCTAAGAAAGCAAATAAAACTAAAGAAAAGGAAATGGGCATGGACGGAGATGACACTTGGATAAAGAGATAGTTGGGATTAATGACTTCACTTAATATTAGTCTCGTTAATCTGTTGTTGAACTTAACATAATTATCCATCTTCATGTTAGATCCGATTTTCCTTGTATAGTTAGCTTCGCTCTCGCATGTCAAGCTAACTCTAGTCAATTGGTTCAACCTGCTACATCTCTGTGTCGATATGTTACCAATCAATCGCATAAAGGTTTGTGAAAACACTCAATGGATCATCTAAGGTTAGGGGTATATCTCTATCCCCTACAAGAACTTAGAGTGAATGCTATTTGGTTTAACGTGCATATTCCTCTCTCGAAGCCTAAACACGCCACAATTGCATATAATTGTTGATCAAGCAATCACATGTAGCAAGCTCAATAACAAGCACACAAGAGATAAATAATCCAATCCAATTCAATTCCAACAACACAAATGGATTAACAAAACATATATTAAGATCAATCAAAAATCCCAACTTACAATACTAGCTCATAGTATAGGAAATCATAGATACATATACAATCAATACACAAATGAATATAAATGAAAGAACAAAACAAGATTAAAGGCAATCTCCTTTTGTAGAGCAAAGTCTTGTTCTTCACTTCTTCTCCACATCCTCTTGATCTCCTTAGCTTCGAACTCCAAGTATTCAACCCCCAATCAATACCCCTAAACTAGTAAAGGAAAAGAAAAGAAGAAGAAAGAAAGAAAGAAGAAAGGAAAAGAAGAGAAAAGGAAGAAGAAAACTCTAACCCTAACCTAAACTAAGCTAAGAGAAATAAGAAGAGATAAAAGATGATCCAAAAGTCCTTGAATTGGGGATGATTTAAGGTGTAAATAGGTCCCAAATTTCGTGTTCTTTTATCCCCAAAAGACCCTCCAACCGAGTGAAAGTGAAGGAGAGAAAAGAGAGAAACAGGAGAAATTCGCGGGTTTTTCTGATGCTGGTACATTTACGGCCGTAATTACTTATGTTACGACTGTAAATACCCTGTTACGGCCGTATATTGATGCATACGGCCGTAATTTTCTCTCTGCTCTCAAATGCACCTTCTCCATTTCTGGTATTACGGCCGTACTTCATTTGGTTTACGGCCGTATAACTTGAAATACGGCCGTAATTTATTCTCTGCATGAATAGTGCATTTTCTGCTCTTCTGGGTTACGGCCGTAATTTTACTGTCTTACGGCCGTAATTAATGAATTACGGCCGTACATTGGCTTCTTATGGCCGTACACATAATGCACGCAGAACTCCCTCAACTTCTGAATTGTTGCACTTTGGTCCATGATCTTCAACCGGCCATAACTTATGATCTGGAACTTGGAATTGCGATCCGTAAAAAGCGTCGGACTCCATTTTCCAAGCTCTTCCATGTTAGAATAAGAAACTCAGCCGAGAAGATCTTTACCAATATTGCACCCGAAGTCCTTCAACTTTAGAAGTGTTGCATTTTAGTCCCAACTTCGGGTTTTTCGACACTTTTAGTCATTTTCCTCCTTTTAGTCTCGTTTTCCTCCACAATGAGGAATAACACCTAAAAACACAATAATTACACATATATAAGTAGATATTCGCTCCAAATGAATGTAAAGAGATATAAATAAGTGTGCAAAATACACACTTATCACTCCTAATGGTGGAATTTCAAATAATGAGTAAGCCTACTTACCGTAGTCCCAGGTCATCTAAACTTTCGTAGAGCCAATGATTTTTTTTAACATCATTCTACATTCTATTATATGCAACTACTAATTTTGAGAGGTATTAATTATACCCCGTGCGATGCACGATACTGATAATAAATATGTGAATAATAAATTTTTAAAATCTAATTATGAAATATAATTACTATACAGATATATTATATAAATGGCAATGTATCGAGTACAGACTCCAATACCCTGTTCTTGTCCCTGCTTGGAAACACTTATCCTCACCCCACCGTATCATCATTTAATCAAGGCCGACTAAATATGATATAAGAATTGCAACAGGCTTGAGACTCCTATCCCTTGTCCTTGTCCTGCTAGAAAATTCTCATCCCATCCACATTCCACCGTGATCGTTTTATTGGATACTTTAACTGCTAGCAGTAACCCCTATGCGCATCACGCAGAGACATATCTATTGATACATGACTCCCAGAAATATAAATAGAATAACATTTAGTGTTAAAAATGATTACAAAAAAAGTTACCACAATCTAGAACATTATACGATTTAGGTAACACATATTCAAATTTTGAAAAAATTTTGATAGAGTTTCACTTCTATTTTGGACAATTCCATCCTGTAAATATCCAATAATTTGGAAATTTATTTACTGTTTAGCAATATAATTAATTTTGATTTATTATTTTATCACACAAAAATTAAATTTTGGCACAAATTTTTAGTTGTAATTAATATTTTTTAATTAATTTTATTTTAAAATAATTAATTATATCTAAAATTAATTAAAGGGTCCAATCTTTTTTTTTAAATTTTAATGTTACGCGTTTCTTTCAATTTCTACCCAAAAAAATAAATAATTTAAATTTTGTATCACATCGAAATTAAATCCTAACGAAATTTGTAATTTTAATTATTTTTTATTTCTTCACTAATTATTTGTAAAAATAATTAAAGGTTATTTTTATAAAATCCCCGAATAGTTCTAGTTTGTAACAATTGTAATCACATCCCCTTTTTTCAATGTGGGACCCTCCCAATTTTTAGATTAAGTGTCATTGGACCTCCCAATTGTGGATGATTCCATTCAATTCAAGTTAAATTAACTTTTTGTCATTTTCTACACTGAAGTTTGGGGGTAAAACTTGAAACAATATTTTATTTCACAATTTTAAATCTTTCTAAAATTCACAAATTTTAACATTAATGTACAATTTAGCGTTAAATCTTGTTCAACATTACAATTTTAACTTTATTTTACAATTTAGTCCTAAATTTTTTTCGTTTACAATTTCAACATTTTTTTTAAAAAAATTGGTGAGATAACCATAAATTTTGCGATTGCTAAGAAATTGGTACGAAATAAAAAAAGGTAGCGGTTTATGAATTTCGTTCAATTAATTAATTGATACTAACTTTATTTGGTCTGCAACTAATTATATTGAATTTATTTGGCACCTATTAAATAATTTTTATCGATAATTTTCAACAGAATAATATTTCTTCATATTAATATCTAATTTCTCAGACTTTTTCTTTGCATTCGAGATGTGTATATTTCAATTTTAACTAACAGTTAATAATAAATATAATTATTTTATCTCTATAAAATTTTTGTAGAAATTTATCGTTGTAAAACCTATGCTGAATATAAAGAAATGACAAAATAAAATAACAAAAATTAAAATTAAAAATTAAAAACCCTGAACATGACAGCTATTTAGTCGCCGAGCAGCTAAAGGAAAGCCTCCGGGCTTGAGATTGCGTGTTATACCAGCAGATCGACGGGTTTTCCTTCTGATGGGCTTTCATTCGGATTCGCTGATCAGCAATCGGCTAGTTGTGCCATCAGCAGTTAGCTGGTTGTACCATGTAATGGTACAATTAGTAGGTTAATAAACTTGGCGACGACTTTGCCTATAGGCAACAAAGTTAGGGAAAAGCTACCTAGATTATCGTTGGTGGGGTAGATGTTGTTGGATTTGGTTAGAGGTAGGGTTTGGTGTGGCTGGTGCGGGGTGGGGGGGTTTGTATATTTTTTATTTTTTTAAGTTTGTTTTAATTATATTTAATTATTTTTTATATTGAATTATTTTTATAGTGATATATTCTCTTTGAAATTTTATAGATTACATTTATTATTAACTGCTGGTTGAAATTAAAATATACATGTGTTTAATTTTAAATAATTTATTTAAAAAATTATGATATTAATGGCATCAAATTCTACTATGTTGAAAATAGTCAATAAAAATTATGTAATCGGTGGCAAATAAATTCGATAAAATTAATTATAGACCAAACGAATTAGTATCAAATTAGTTAATTTGATGAAATTAATATCACGCCTTTTTTTATTTAAGTATCAATTTATGACAACATACAATTTATGGACCATTTCCACCAATCTTCCAAAAATAATGTTGAAATTGTGAAATTAAAAAATTTAGGACTAAATTGAAAGTTAGAATTGTGAATAAATTTTGATTTAGGACTAAATTGTACAATGTTAAACTTTGTGAAGTTTAAAAGATTTAAAATTGTGGAATAAAAATTAACAAATTATTAAAGGTATGCATTCATATATATTCTCTGATCATTATTTTTCTTCCGTAATTGAAATTATTGTTAGTTCTTCTATTTTTCGTAAATTGTTGCTTTAGCTGTATATTGAATGATGCTCGTTGTTGCTTTTTCCGTCTTCAAGCGATGTCGATGAACCTCAATTCCCCGGTGATGATGCTTCCTCAGGTACTGCCTGTCGTTTATTCCATTAGATTAGTTGTTGTTCAAATTTATTCCACACAATTTTCTTATTATTTAATATTGATTGATTTGCTGTGCAACTTTGGTACGGATGGATTTCCACGGGTTATTTTGAATTTGATTGTTGCCATGTTTGTGTTTGAGTTTTCTTTTTCTTTTTTTTTTAATAAGTTCTATTTATTTATTTATCTAGCAGTTGCGTTTGATTGAAAGATTTAAATGAATGAGTGAATTTTCAGGAAGTGAAAATTCCTTCGGTCCCTGACAGCGAAATGTCTTCGAGCACGGCCGCTGCAGAATACAAGAGGAAAGCAGGGCCTGATGCATTAGCTGCTCTATGTGCCAAGAAAAGAGGAACCTGTACTGTACTTACCATAGTATGTACAGCTTCTTTTCTTTCGTTTTGCTTGACCGAGTCATTAAGTACGCTTGCTGGTTTTATGATGTGAGCAACTTAATGTGGTTTCTGATGATTTGTTTATATTTTGATTTCTAATGCTCAATTCAGGAAGACAAGACTCCTCCGGAGGTTTCCTCTAAATGTTCTGAAGTATGTACATCTTCTTTTCTTTCTTCTTCATTGAGTGTAGAATGATCAGGTCATTTCCATTAAATGCTATACTGTTATTATGATATTGAACGGACTAACTGGATTACTAAGATGCTTGATGCTTTTCCTATTGTAACTTTAATTGGGCACTAGAATGATAAAGATGTTCTTCAGGAGTTGGATTCCCCTGAGTCTGACGAAGAAAGTGACATCCCAGAAGACGATGAGCCGGTGCTTGATCCTTGTCTTACTACGGGTGACAAAGTGTTGGCGACTGTTCGTTATACTACTCGTCCTGGTGATTTTCAGGTAGAGTCACAAGTATATTAGTGCTGATTTGAAAATAAAAAAATGCGTGACTTAAAATGTTTCCACCCCCACATACATCATCATTCTTCTTCTTCTTCTTATTATTATTATTTTCAATGATATGACCAGGCTTTGCATGAGGCATTGGTTAAGAGTTGTGCTGTTGGTTCAGGCTTATATAACAGGCAATTTAAAAGTGTAAGCGATACACTCTAATCAGCTAGCAAGTTTGGCGATTAAATTTTCATCAGAATACTATGTTCTTACTCAAACTTTTCGAGTTGCCGTTTGAGTCTTTCATTTCTGTGTTAGTAACTGGGTCTCCCAATCGTTCTTCTCGATTCTCCTCTGGAAGCTTTTTTAATTAATAATGGCACATGCTACTCATATGCTCCTTTCTCCAGCATCTTTGCTCGTCATTTCTTTGTTCGCCTTTTTTCTTAATGCTTTCCATCATGATGCCAATCTTTTTGATTTTGTTAAAATCTGAATCATTCTTTGGCATTTAATGGTGTGCCTAATAGCTTCATGTATAAGTATGAGTTCGTGTGCTTATTTTATTGCAGGCTTCTGGAGTGCAAAAAGCATGTGAACTAACGGCTACCAAGAAATATGATTTTATTCGTGTGGAACTTGCATTACATAAAGATGGCCAAGTGTTGGCAGGTGCTGAATATCTTTATTATAAAAAATAAAAATTGTTCACTTCCAGATTGGCTGGTGCACGGCATTGCTCGGTTGGAGGAGATGTTGTCAACTTGGTATCAAGTGATATTTGCTGCTGCGAATTGTCCCCCCCCAAAAAAAAAAAAAAAAAACGTATGTTATGTTTTGGAGATGTGCTGCTGCTGTATGACACACACTGTTTTAGCTGTTATGGAACACACTATTGCTATGATAAATAATGCGAAGGATGACTTTTGCCTTTGGCATAGAAGTCTAGGACATGCTTTGAAGGAAGTTTCAAGCCGTTTAAACTTTCTGCCTGCCGGTAATAAATATGAGAATTCACGCTGTGATACGTGTGTGTACTACAAGCAACAACGATTTTCTTTTCCTAGGAGTTTTATTCATACTGAGCATGCCTTTGATCTATTGCACTTAGCTATGTGGGGGCGTTAAGGAAATGTCTCTTTTAACAGTGTTCTCACTATTGTTGATGATTACACGAGAGCCGCTTGGACATTCCTTCTCAAACAGAAGACCCAGGTGCTTGTGACCATTAAAACCTTTCACAACTTCCTTCACACAGTTTTAGATGCCTGTTAAATGCACATCAGCGATGATGATGGGACAAAATTCCCCAATTCGGAGCTTTATGGTTTTCTTCTAAAAAAGGCATCTTCCACAAAAAATCTTGCCGTTGGAGATTGATCTAATTTGCGTGAAGGGTAGTGAATTCGTGGAAATTTTAGTTTGATTTTACTAGGAGAGTGTTTGTATTTGGTTCGATCTATTTATTGGCTTAATGTGTGTGTGAGATTTTAATTGGTGCGAAATGACCGAAGGATGGAATCCATTGGTTACTTGCTTGGGTAGTTTGATTTAAACAAATTAGATATGGACCTCACAAAATTGGCAAGACAGTTGAATGTCATTTCCTAGGTGCTTTACTTTACAGACCTTAGCATCCCGTTCCTTTGTTGCTAGACAACAGTTGTCCTTGTTTCGACCAATCTTCATTTAATCGAAATCAAGCAAGGACGATGGAAGCATTGCAGTAGGGTGGGACGTCAATCCCCCCTCCGCGTCCTACTAGAAAATTCTTATCAATATTGACATCCCATCGTAATCGTTTAATTGGATTATTATATGTCAAATATGCGTGTGGGGGAAGGTGGCCGGGGTTTAGAAAAGTCTATCTCTATCACATGTACTCATTTGTTTCTACTGGGTGAAAGAATTCAGATCCCTAGAATCTATTTCATATGAATATGATTAGAGAACCGTGATGGAATTTTATATCTATTACATGAATAAAATTTTTGAAACATCGAGTTTCAAATTGTATTATAAGTTGGACAAAAAATATTCTTTCAACGGATTAAAGGAACGAGAAATTTTGTCCAAAGCGTGGAGGTTATAACCATTTCAAGTAGTCGATCTTATGACATTTTGATGTTATCCCAAAATGTTTGGATGATATTCAGAATGCAAATCAAAGAAATTATTATACTCATTGAGAAATTGAGAAAATAATAAAAGAAAAGTGTTGCAAAAACTAATATGTAGCTTTATAATTTGTCGCTTGAACATTTCGGCCTCAGTTTAAACCCAAAAAAAAGGGAGAGACGGAGAAGAAAATACAAGAAAAACAGTTCTTCTCTCATCATTTTTCAAACTTCTTTTGCCGCCTTCTTTTTGACCCAATCGATAACGTGGTTTTCAAATTTCAATCGCTCATACACGACAAATTATAGTATCTAACAAATAAATTAAAATACATGTGATTAATCATTAAAATAGAAGACTGAATTAATTATTTTTAAAAATTAAATAAAATATAAACTGATATAGATTGGTATAAAATAAATAATTTAAAATAATTAAGATTCTAAATATTTCGGAGATATAATCCTAAATAAATAACATAATCGAGAGCCAATTGAAAAAATATATCAGGTCGCATGGTTTCAATCGTTGATTGAGTCCATAGTTAATTATTTATTAAACACATAATTTACAAAAAAAATATTAATTAGATTGTTAATAAGTTTTTTTTCAAATAATTTAGTATTGAAAGTAAATTTTGAAATAATTTGTGTTTTTTGTGGCCCATGTAAATAGTATTTTCTTTTTTCTCCATATATATATATATATATATATATATATATATATATATATACATACTAGGGTTATATAGCGTCGTATGCGTTGGAGTCCAATAATGGGTGAGCTAAGCGTGATGAAAGTTTATATTTAGATACCGAATGCTAGGGCAGTTGTGTAACATGTTGATTTTTAATAACAGATCATATAAAGACATTGGAGAAACCTGATGCAGTTCCACGAAAGTTGAATATGTGAGTGTAAAGCTAAAAGAGGTGGCATAGAAATACCACTATTAATATCAAACACAGTTAGTAGGAAAGTGGCAACCTAGTGATGTGCCATTTATTTATTTACAAGCCAGAAAGAGTATTGGACCTCAACACCTACATGATAGAATGGAACATAGCTATTTTACAGCATTTCCCTAAACAAAAGCCAAATAGGAAATGCTGTCCATTCACTCTGTTACAAAAGAGTCCATATTTTTGTAAGACAAAAGATATGAGTTGGAAGTATCAGTCCATCTTGGACAGCAGCTTTTTCTTGGTTGCACATGAGGTGTTATCTTCAAACGGGTTCCTTTTTGTGGGTGGAGATGGTTCAGTAAGGTTGGTTGTGGCAAGTGGGCTGCCTGATGCATGTGGGGTGTGCAATTCATCAGCAATGATTTTCACAGGGATGTTGGTATGCTTTTCTGGGTCGTATTCATCCAGTGCCACAATTTCAAACTTCTTTGGTGCATGTAAGAAAGATTGGCGAGTTGCGACAGCCTTGATATAGAACAGATGGTCCTTTGTGATGTCTAGACGGATGTGATCTGTGGGGTTCATGGCCTGTAATGTATCCTAAAATTATTAATAGGCTAGCAATAGGCAGAACATGGGGAATAAGAGCATGATACGTTTGAATAGTCTGAAAAAATGAAACCTGAATTGATATGAACATTTAAAAATAATTCACTAACAGGCTAGAATCACCACACCAGTCATTCATTTATATTGTTCACCTGGTTACATTGAAAACAGCAACTTTTAGCTGGGGGCACAAAATAACCAAACTACTAAGTTGCCATACTTGAACGCACATACCGACTCCATTTCGGATGTTTTGTTGCCAATGAGAAGTTTACAAGCAGAAGACGTATGCCATGACAAGGACACTAAAGACTTCCACCATCTAGCAATAATTATTGTCATTATTAGACAAGAAGGTCAAAGTTGATATGGCTCATTTGACGAGGTCATAGCTAATTGGCCAAATTGAATTATTTTCACTTTGCTTGCAAGAATAGTAAAATCAATTAGGACAAATTCTTGTACATGTTTAGTGTTTAGTGAGGATTTGTGTTTTAAAAGTGAAACTTAATAGGGAATAAAAAGGAAAAAAGGACTATTAGATGGTAAAGATGCATGAAGAGAATGAATGGAGTATATATTGATTGGTAGAAGTTAGGATGCTTACAGTGTGGGTGAGGCCCATGAGCTTTGACGCTGTAGCATTGAGGAACTCTTCGGCTGGGCGTCCCATTACTGAAGTTGTTATAGTGTTTGTGCTGTCAGATAGGTCAATCTCGGCGCGTGCCCTTTAAGATGAGAGATGGGAAGCTGTTAATTTAGTTGTGTGTATAGCATTCTGTGACACCATTGTATGCATAATAATAAAAAATGGACCTCGGGGTTCTTTGTGGCGTTAGTTTGTGTGCAATAGTGGCGGTGAAGTTTCGACTGCAATAGTCTCTGGGCGGTGTGAAGCATGTCTTTGCATGACATGTACCAGTATGGTGCTATTGTGCATCTAACTATGGCTGTTGCCTTTATCCAACAATGCTGCTTGATAGGCTGTTAGAGTACGTCATGATAATGTTATTGTAAAAGCATGATAGAGATGTTCCATGTTAAGATATAAGTCTACCATTTCGATTGCATCTTTGATGGGCCTTGCAACATCGTCTTCAGTGGCCTCGATCCTTTTCAGCGTCAAGTATGTGCGGAGAGCTTTTATTTCATTATATTTGCAATGTTGTCCATAATCCTATGAGTAGAGCTTTGTTAGTTAACTATATTATTGTGAGTGAATGAAGAATATGTAAACAAGTGCAGTCAGGGTAATGTGTACAAACCATTTCTTATATGCAATGACCTCTTCAAACGGTGTATCGATGTAGATGCATGTGTTGTGAGTGGTTGAGATTCCCAAACCTGATATGAGATGAAGAATGTTGAGTTTAAGGTGTATATAAGCATGTAAAGATTGAAAATGTTGGTGTAACCGAAAGTTGTTACCTTCAAAGGTTGTGACGAAGACATGCTTGGTAATTATAATGGGAATTGTGTCTATGGAGTTGGCGATTTCTTGGCCTTCAGCTTCAGCATAGGATGCCCAAAGTCTAAGGTTGATTGTCTCGAAACTTCATGATTTGTGTTGGAAAATGTGTGATTAATAAATCAGGGGCAGAAATAGCAGCATGAAGGGTAATGATCAAGTTGAAATATGCAGAAAAATAGAATGAAATATTTGGCCAAAATATGAGTATCCTTTTGAATGATGGCAATCGTACCTCATTCATGGGTTAATATCATACAAAGTAGAAGTAAATGTATATATGAACATATTTTCACAACAAAAAGAAACCGAAATTGTGATATTCATGAATTAGATGAAGAAAAAAACTAAAAAAGAGTTGATGATAAATGACACAAACGAAGGAATACATTGGAAATATATGATTTTTCATTTCTTGCAATGTGGCTAGAGGTCATAATCAGATTAGAGGACAGAAGTGTAACAGAAGGTTAGAGTAAAAGAAATTTAGGGAAGAATGAGGTAGAATAAAACACATGGAGCAGCATGTATTGATAGCAGGCTTGATTGGAGAGTAGGGGTGGGCACCGACCCGATTGGGTCGGTTTTGGCCCAAAAACCGAAACCGACCCGATTGGGGTCGGTTTGGAAAAATTTGAACCGAACCGAACCGCCGGTTCGGTTCGGTTGGCCCGAAACCGAACCAACCCGAGTCGGTTCGGGTTGGTTTGGTCGGTTTTCATTGTTTTTTTTCGGTTTTTTTTACATACCGATTGGTTTTCGGGTTGGTTTTTTCCAACCCGAAACCGACCCGACCGCCAACCCGAACCGACCCAAACCGACTCGGGTGGGTTTGGGTTGGTTTGGGTTGGAGGTTGGCGGTTTGCGGTTTAAATGCCCACTCCTATTGGAGAGCATTAAGGCACTTTCAAATTGGTGTCTACTCAATCTTGCAAGACGTGTCAATTGACTTCAACTTCTAGAAACTGATATATCCTAGTTGAATTCATGACATTTGACTTTATACAGGCCACAAAATTCACTTATATCTCAGCGAAAAAATTATGAAATTGTGGCACTTTTAACATAAGTTTTGTGTGTTCATATAATAAAATTGATTAGTAATGTTGAAACATGGCTTTCACTTTTGTGAAAGAAGTAGGAAAAAAGACACAGATGCAAGTGAAAAAGAAGCAGTTGAATTCTGAAAAAGAAGGAAATAAGTGGCAGCAGTGCATTTTCAATAGGAAACATAGACATAGAGATGCAAATAGCAGTAATAGAGATGATTGGTCCTTAAACAATATAAAGAACTGGTATAAATTTAAAGAAATGTAGTGAATTGTTCGTAATTGTGAATAACCTTTTGTTCATTATCATGACGTCACGGATCATGTAGTCTTGTCCTGTTTTTGATGGTCCTGGTCGGATCGGGTGCGCAGCGATTGCGAATCCTATTGTGGCTGAATTGAATAAAGCATAACTTTGGATTAGCAAGTAAGTTGGAATGTTTGAAATTATTGGTAAATAAGTGGAAGTTTTAACTTACTTGTTGCAATTTCATGGTTTTTCAGTGATTGTGGTCCAGAAAATGGATTGAGTGTGATCCTTGAAAAGACAAGATCAAGATGATCTTCTTCTATCTCAATAATGTTGCATGCACCAGTAAGCGACCATTGTAATTCACTTGGATGTTTGTGATATCGAACTGGCGCATCTGTGACATTGGCATTTGAAACGAGGTAAGTCTGTCCTTGCTTCAATGTATTGGCGAGTGGTGTAATGTGTCGTTCATAAATGGTTGTGCGAATGGTGTTACCCTGTATTGGCATTTATAAGGGCTATTTTATGAAGGAGAATTATATGGTAAAAAAATGCATTTAGAGAAATACAAGATATGCAAGAAATGATTATGAGATGTATGGTCATAGGTTGTTCGTAGGTTTAAAATGAGGAAGAGAACAGAACAATTAATAAAGGAAAACATGGAAAAATAATCCAACATAAGTTGAATTAGGCTGAGAATGTGGCCCTGCTTTTTCTGAATATATTACAAAAGCAGTGACCTGTTTTGATATGGTCAGTAATGTTGGGTAGTTTTAAAATCTGCAAATTAATGAATTTGAGTAGTTAAATGGATTGAAAATGATACCTCCACATCCATAAAGAGCATTGGTTGATACGGTACAGCCATTTTGCTGATCTTTCTTGAGCATTTTTCTGCGACAATGATTTTAGGAGTCCAGTGTGGTGTATGTTTATTGATTTCTGATATAGTGTGTGACTCCATGACCTGGAAAGTGTTGTTAGTATGACAACAGAGAAAGAATTCAAACTATCATAAATGTTCTAGAAATGCATAAAATGTATGAAAATAATACCTTTGTTGTCTACAAGTTTGTAATAAATATATGAAGAATGTGGGTTAACTGGTTTGGAAAAAGAAAGTGCAGAGAATGTATATATAGAGAGAGATAGCATGTGTCCATATATGTGTAGATAGAGATATATTATTATTTAGTAAGCTGTTTACTGTTATTGAAAGTACTACTGGAAATGTGCCAGGAAATTGTGAATTTCATTTTTTTTTAAAAATATTATTATTATTTTTTTAATTAATTATATGAAATTGAAAAAGGTGGAAAGTTAGGACTACAAAATTAATGCTGAATTAAAGGTGAGATTGACTCCAAGGCCTGAAATTGTGGGTTTCAAGGCAGAAATATATGTGCATGTTTGAAGGCCAAAATATCAGTCCGATTTCCTTTCTTTATGGAAATTTAAATTTTTTTTGGTTTTTGTTTGCATCGTAAAAAGGTGAAAATAGACGGGTTAAAAGCAAAACTTGATGCGTAAACAACTATTGGTTATATCAAATTTTCTTGAATTGTGGATGTGATGCATGTTTAATTAGTTGGTGTTGTGATTCGGGATTAAATTTGGACATGTGTTAACATATGTGTGGTGTTGATGTGTTGCTATTCTGTAGGGGTTGGAAAAGTATCTCGAATAATGAAGACGAGTTGATAGAGATCTGCTGTTGCTGTTTCCAAGAAATGTGGGCTTGACTTTAAAGGCAGAAATCCTGCTTTTCAAGATACAAAAATGTTGGGCAGAGAATGCTATAATTGGCTCTGATGGTTGGACAAAGTGATGGAGCAGAATATATCGGTGGTTGCGAGGCTTTATTAGTTGCTATTTTCTCTGATTCTATTTTACCAAAGTTATTTATGTTTATAGTTTTATTATTGAGAATAACTTATTAATATTGTAAGTAATAAGTGTAGAGTGAATACAATGGAATTATAAAGGTTATGAGAGGAACAAAAATGGTTAAATAATTGTAGTTGTCAACTTGTAAAGAAAGAACTGTAAATGTGGGACAACTATCACTAAAGATAGTTTGACAGGTGGAAGAATTATTCTATATATATATATGCAGGTGTGCTGTAATAAGATTTACCTTAAGAGTTTCATTATGCAAGCTAGAAGACGTATGACAAATCCGAATTTCACTTATTTGTGTGAGGGTTTGTTTCTTCCTGAAGTTTCAGAGGCAAATCAACGACTTTGTATGCTGACAGTTCGTTCAGAATTTTTTGATGTTGCTGTTATTCCTAGAGATGACGAAAATTCAGAATGTGAGAAAAACAAACATAAGATCAGGGTGAGTGGGATGAAAGGTTCAAAAATTTTTATTGAAGTTGGCTATGGTTGTGTTTCTTTAGCTCTTTGCCAAAGTTGGGATAATACTGAACTCATTTATGCATATGATTTGAAGGCAGAGCTAGAATTTATTCCATATGATCCTCAACTTCCACGTAGAAATCAAAATATCCTGAAAGACATCCTAGATGATCCAGAATATTATTCAAATAAGTTGATAGAGAGTGATTTGGACATACTGGTTCGTGTTGAAGGAGCATATGGTAGGGGATTATTTACGCTTGAGCAAGCACGGGCATTTACAATGGATGAGCTTGACCAAATTGCGGAAGAATACTATCAGGCTATAGTGGGCAAAGAAGACAAGTTTCATACATTAATTAAGGATCAAATTATTCAAGACCATTTTCACGGTCTACGTGCAACAAGACTGAAAATGTATTTTAATGCTTTGAGGAAAAAGTTTGAACTGTTAGGTGAACATGGTGTGATGTATGATGCAGATATGTAAGGTGCATGGGTGATGGTTCTTGTTTTTGTGGTGAATGCATGTTCATATTTTGTATCGTTATTATATGCACACGTTGTTGCTGCGATAAGTGTCATATCCTGTGAAGGATCCTCTGTGAAATATGGGTGGTTGGATGTAAGCTTATGTATGTGTATAGTAGTTATGATATTAATGTTGATGCTATGTATGTGTGTAATCTTGAAAAGCTTTTTGTATATAAAGTTCGTGAATCACCTTGCCTATAGCTTGGTAGAAGCAAACGAGTTGGCTATGACAGATTGGGTATGTTGTTGCTTACGACTTGGGATGAAATACTTTTCTCTTAATTCCAAAAGGTTGGTGAGCCCGTAAGACTTGGTGAGCCCGTATGCAGCACTCTTTCAACAACCTTGTCAACAGAACAGAAATCACAATTCTCAACTTGCCATTACAATCAGGAAAAGATGAAAAAGATTGAAGATTAGCATTCAAAAGGTAAACACCTGGCGAAATGAACAGAGAATCCATTAGCAAATGCATTACCTCGTCTCTTAGCATCATTAGTACCACCTTCAGTTGCCACAACCTGCAGAAATTATACTGAGTTCAATCATACACAAGAGACATTGCACGAGTTGAATAAATCCTGAAAGAATTGTAGATGAGGCATAATACAATTATATGAAGTGAAAACATAAAACAATCTTGTACCTGAATATAATAATCTGGTCTGCCGTCCTCTTCATAGAACTGACATAGAACTGAAGGAAAAATTCCCTGCAGATTGAAATCAGTGTACTTAGTAAACAGATAAGAATAACTGGAATATGCTTTAGTTATGACCACTCAACCTCATTATACCATGTGGCACATCCATCCCAAGAATGATGGTGGGAACCTTGGACACAATTGGAATTTGTGGACTGGTTTCACGGAGTAAGACAGAATTTAAACCACTGGGACAACATTTGTCAGATACTGATTGTTAACTCCGTTGTGAACAAGGCATTGAGTAGCAACACTAAAATCAGCTAGGTTCCTCCGTTTCCAAAGACCTTAACGATGATACATTTAAAAAGCTTTCTTAATTTCTCCAATGTTAATAAATAGAGGATTTGGTGGGTGGTTCTGTTAGGATATAGATGTGTATTATTTTTTGTAGAGAGAGAAAGAGACGAAGGATGATGATGATGGGAAGCTGAAAAAAGCAAAAAATGGGTAAAGAGAGAAACAAAGAAGAAGAAAAAATAGGAGAGATAAAAATGAGGGGATGCTGTTTCTTCATGTGTTTTGTAGGTACCTCGTTTTTAGGCTTTCGACTTGCGACAGTGATGCCTTCACCGGCTTTTATTAATTGCTCACTGGGCCGATCTTTGGATATTTATGATTTAGCCCGTCTTCGTATTTCAATGGGAGATTGAAGAAGATCTACCAAAACTTGCTTTTGCCATTTAGTACTCCCCAACATTCATTTATGCAAGAATGAAAAAATCAGAAAGAAAAAAAGGATTTATTTCTCAAGCAAATGTGAATCTTCTTGGAAGGTTATACCTCAATGGGGGATTAAGTAGGATGCTTTGGCGTTCCCACATTCCTACAAGGCAGAGCTTGGGAAAGTAATGAAGATTCCTCTACTTTAGCGAAAACCTAAATAGTAGACAATTGCAAAACTTCAAACTCATGCGAAATAATCAAACCAAGATTATTAAATAAAAAACAATAAACATGAAAGAAAAGTGTAATTTTATACTCTTGGCTGGTAGGACTCATTATCTATGGTCTTTCAGAATGATTTCACAGAGAAATAACTAATAACAACAGTAGGACTAACTCACAAGTAATGAGGATATTTTGTTGTCTTGAAACGTTTGCAAATATGGACTTGGTATGTAAAAGTAGATATTAAATTTCTATTATATGAAATATAATAAAAAAAAACAGAGGTAAAATTAATGTGTAAAAGTGTGTATTCATAGCATGTTAGTAAATTTGAATTGAATTGACCTTTAGCAGTTTGAGGTGCATCTAATGCATGATACTATAAGCTCATGAATTGACCAATCTGATTAGTCAACCAGGTTGTGCGGAATAAGGTTGGGATCTTATTCCCTTTGGTCCCAAGTTGATATGTAGCGATTGGAGCACGGAAAAACGGAGACAGAGAGAGAATCAAGTGCAACAGTTAAAGTTGACAACTTCATCAACTGGAAAAACAACTCTTCGTTTTAGTTAGAGACCTGTGATTAAAGAAGTGCGGTAGTAATAATTTGTAAAAGCACTTAAAACAGTTGTAATAAATTAGTATTAAAGAAGTTGAGAAGGTGGACTTTAATACCAATCTCACGAAAGTTTCCTCCCAATTTCACATTGCATAGAGCTTCATATATGAAAAGTCGCATTTGTATCTCTCTTGTATAAAGCGTAGAAGAGATAACAAAAGAATCAATATACATAAGACAGGAGACATGATGACTATGACAATATGCCGAAACTAAAGACGCTAGATAACTAAAACAAACTTAAGCACAATATCATTAAAGTGGATACATCCATGGAGTTAGTTGATCATCTACGTGTCTACCTTTTTCTTCATCCCCTAAAATTTTATATCGAATTTTTCACAAATTGTGATTCGATTTAAATAATAATAAAACTAAGGTAATTAACTAAATCTTAAATTAAACATTAGCCAACAAATACACACGATTTTCCTGCTAGCAGAAACTGGGGAATCAGTTAAACTATTCATAGCTTATAAATTGCACATTTACAGTCGCCAATAGAGGAAACTGCTCAGACATCCTAAAAAACATAGACACAGATCATTATAATACACGAAAAATCAAAATAAAAAACCCTAGTGGTTATACAAGTGAAAACCTGATGTTAAAAATTTAACATTATTGGAACCCTAAATTAGGCGATTACGCAGATAAGGGAAACGAAAATGTGTGCAATTTTCAGCTGTTACAAAGGGGGGGCGAAGATCTAGGTCAATAATTGAGAAACGTTATTAATTCTATGGAGCAGAGGAGTAAAGATCGACAATAATAATCTGAAAGAAACAGCAAAATTGACTTACGAAAATCAGGAGAAAAATCAAGCACAGCTGTTGAAAAAATTGGCTAAATTTTACGAAGACAGTCACCGACAAAGGAGAGCGTCACCGGCAAAGGCAGAGAGAGAATCGAGACATAGAGGAAATAGAGAGATAAAAACAACGAAGGAGAGGAATGTATTGTCGGGTGAACTTATTTGTGGCAAATGGAACAATAAACACCAGAGAGAAATATATGTTGTGGGAAAAAAGAAATAAATTTTAATTATTGGTGTTTGTAAATTAAACATATTTGCAATAAATTCGGCCATAAAGACTGCAGAAACAATAAACATATCCATATTTGTGGTACATGCATTAATCACAATACGCAGCCAGTAAACCATGATCACGTGTCACATTGCATTGTATAAAATTGGCTACAAGATTTATGTTTGTGTTCCATATATATATATATATATATATATATATATATATATATATATATATATATATATATATCTATATTAATACTTATATTCTAAGTGGGAAAGATAATAAGAGATTGAACTCTTTTAAACAAGGATTGAGTTTTCTTAGATAAGTGATAAGTCTCTATATTTAGGGATCAAACCCATTTAAACAATTTTCCCAGGCGATTGAACGTTGATCAGCTGTGGCAATAATCTCAACTGTATAATGAATTTTTTCCTTCAAATAATTCCAAATTACACTATAACTGTCAATAATACACTACCTATGATTTTGAGATTTTAAAGATTACACACAGAAAACCAACATATTATTATACTAATATGTCCATGACAATAAAAATATCATGCACACAACTCTTTTCTTGAGTGCATGATTTATGAATTTCAATAGATTCTTTCCTATGAAAATCTTTTTGACACATGAGTCGCTATATAGAAGTAAAAATCTTTAAGCTTCATCATTGCCTCTGAGATAAAAAGTCAATTGGCATCACAAATTGAAAGATTGCACAGCAAGGAGAAAATCTTATCATTGTTTTATCTCACCATTAATAATGTTTTGTGATAAGGTGGTATGTGGATATGACGGATTGTTAATCCACTGAATAAATAGGCCTATTCTCTACAATTCAACAATTACATAGGAAAATGCTTATGCAATTATTCTCAGCAACAATTGACAAGTTGTAAAAAAAGAACAAACAAGAACATCAAAATTGTTAATGGTTAAAGAGCTCAACTATACCTTGGGAGATAATGAGGACAAGAGAAGATGAGCTTGGTGGATTCACATTATAAGAAATGAGACCCTGCATTTAAGAAATGTATCCATTCCTGCAATATGAGAGGATAAGAACTATGAAGAATTACTCTACCATTATGAAGTTGAAGTCAAAACTTAATATGTATGCATTCAATATTGAAAAAGTAACACAAAAAAGAGAGAAAACATGGCATGGTGGTGGTTGTAGGGGGTGGTGGTGGCGGTGGCGGTTTGGTGGTTGTGGCGGTGGTGGAATGGTTGTGGTGGGGGTGGGGATGGTGGCGATGGTTTGGCTGTTGTGGTGGTGGGGGTGGTGGTGGCGGCGGTTTGGGGGTGGTGGTGGTGGCGGTGGTGCGGTGGTAGTGGTGGAATCTTTGGTGGGGAGGGTGGTGGTGGCGGCGGCAGTGGGGGTGGGGGTAGGGGTAGGGGTGGTGGTTGTTTTGGTAGCGGTTTGGTGGTTGTGGTGGTGGGGTAGGGATGGAGGCGGCTCGGTGGTGGGCTGTGGTGGCGGGGTGGGGTTGGGGTGGTGGTTGTTTTGGCGGCGGTTTGGTGGTTGTGGTGGTGGCGGTGGTGGCGAGAATGATGGTTGTGGTAGTGGTGGCGCGCGGTTGGGGAATGGTGGTGGTAGTGGGGTGGGGAAGGCGTGGTGGTGGAGAGGTAGAGGTGGGGGTAGTGGCGGCCAGCCGGTTTGGTGGTTTTGGTGGTGGCGGCGGCGAAATGGTGGTGGTGGTGGTGGTGGCGGCGGGGTGGTGATGGAATGGTGATAGTGGTATTGGTGGTGGGGTGGTGGAATGGTGGTGGTAGCGGTGTTGGTGGTGGAGGGTGGTGGTAGCGGTGTTGGTGGGGGTGGGGGTCAAAGGTTGAGGGCTAAAGTGCAAGTTTTACACAAACCATTATTGTAAATTTGGATGTTTATTTTATTAGAGTGGCATTTGGATGTTTATTTTATTAGAGTGACATTGTTATAAATTTGGATGTTTATTTTATTAGAGTGACATTGTTATAAATTTAGATGATTATTTTATTATAGTGGCGTTATTGTAAATTTAGATGTTTATTTTATTAGAGTGACATTGTTGTAAATTTGGATATTTATTTTATTAGAGTGACATTGTTATAAATTTGTGATTGTTAAATTCTATTTTGGTCTTATTGTGTAAAAGACCAGTTAATGGGCAAAAAAGAGATGTGTAGGATTTAATTGTGGCAAAATTTCCATATATGTAGTTATTGGTCAAATGCTCAAAATTTAAAACTTAGCTTGGACCTTTTTATTAATTTTACAAAGAAGTTATTATTTTTAAAAAATAATAATTAGCTAATAAATGAAAGGGATTTTGGCGCAAATAGTCCCAAAAAACTAGCCATATTGCAGATTTAGTCCCAAATAATAAAAGGTAGCGCAAATGATCCCAAAAAAAAACTTTGGTGCGCAAATGGTCCATTTGGATGGAATCCGTCTGTTTAACCGTTAGTCAAAGTCAGCTATTTGAAAACTTGGGTGCGCATTTGGTCCATTTCATTTGAAATAAATTGCACAAAAGGTCCTAACTTTAGATATTGTTACAATCAAGTCCAAAAGTTTGAAAAATGTATACTTTAGTCCCAAATTTAGTTAAATTGTATAATCTTTTATATTTTATTTTTTCTATGGGTGTTTATTTGGTCCGTAATTAATTTTATTTAATTAAAATTAGTCCCAAATTTAGTTAAATTGTATAATGATTTATAATAACTATAATTATTGTACCTATATAAAATTATTATTATGAATATAAAATTGTTATATTTATTATTAGCTATTGGTTAAAATCAAAATGTGCGCATCTCTAATGCTAAAGAAAATTTTCAAAATTTGTGATACTATATTAATACGAATAAATGCTACTGTGTTGAAAATTTTTGATAAAAACCATTCAATCGATATCAAATTAATTCAAAAAAATTAATTACGAACCAAATAAGCACCCATATTTATTAATACGAACAAATGCTACTGTGTTGATATGGGTGCTTATTTGGTCCGTAATTAATTTTATTGAATTAATTTGATATCGATTAAATGGCTTTTATCAAAAAATTTCAATACAATAGCATTTATATGGGTGCTTATTTGGTCCGTAATTAATTTTATTGAATTAATTTGATATCGATTAAATGGCTTTTATCAAAAAATTTCAATACAGTAGCATTTATATGGGTGCTTATTTGGTTCGTAATTAATTTTATTGAATTAATTTGATATCGATTAAATGGTTTTTATCAAAAAATTTCAACACGGTAGCATTTGTTCGTATTAATATAGTATCACAACTTTCGAAAATTTTCTTGAGTATTAGAGATGCACACATTTTGATTTTAACCAATAGCTAATAATAAATATAATAATTTTATATTCATAATAATAATTTTATATAGGTACAATAAGGGATTTTGGCGCAAATAGT
The DNA here is from genome assembly GCA_018223645.1 of Jasminum sambac. Taxonomy (NCBI): domain Eukaryota; kingdom Viridiplantae; phylum Streptophyta; class Magnoliopsida; order Lamiales; family Oleaceae; genus Jasminum; species Jasminum sambac. Next base: position 16,879,849 of record CP073642.1, read on the forward strand.
CCCAAAAAACTAGTCATATTGCAGATTTAGTCCCAAATAATAAAAGGTAGTGCAAATGGTCCCAAAAAAAAATTTTGGTGCGCAAATGGTCCATTTGGATGGAATCCATCCGTTAAACCGTTAGTCAAAGTCAACTGCTGAAAACTTGGGTGCGCATTTGGTCCATTTCACTTGAAATAAATTGCACAAAAGGTCCTAACTTTAGATATTGTTACAATCAAGTCCCAAAGTTTGAAAAATGTATACTTTAGTCCCAAATTTAGTTAATTATATAATTTTATATTTTATTTTTTCTATGAGTGCTTATTTGATCCATAATTAATTTTATTGAATTAAAATTAGTCCCAAATTTAGTTAAATTGTATAATGATTTATAATAAATATAATTATTGTACCTATATAAAATTATTATTATGAATATAAAATTATTATATTTATTATTAGCTATTGGTTAAAATCAAAATGTGCACATCTCTAATGCTAAAGAAAATTTTCGAAAGTTGTGATACTATATTAATACGAACAAATGCTACTGTGTTGAAATTTTTTGATAAAAACTATTTAATCGGTATCAAATTAATTCAATAAAACCATTTAACTAAATTTGGGACTAAATTTGGGACTAATTTTAATTCAATAAAATTAATTACGGACCAAATAAGCATCCATAGAAAAAATAAAGGGATTTTGGCGCAAATAGTCCCAAAAAACAAGTCGTATTGCAGATTTAGTCCCAAATAATAAAAGGTAGCGCAAATGGTCCCAAAAAAAAACTTTGGTGCGAAAATGGTCCATTTGGATGGAATCCGTCCGTTTAACCGTTAGTCAAAGTCAACTGCTGAAAACTTGGGTGCACATTTGGTCCATTTCACTTGAAATAAATTGCATAAAAGGTCCTAACTTTAGATATTGTTACAATCAAGTCCAAAAGTTTGAAAAATATATATTTTAGTCCCAAATTTAGTTAAATTGTATAATTTTATATTTTACTTTTTCTATGGGTGCTTATTTGGTCCGTAATTAATTTTATTGAATTAAAATTAGTCCCAAATTTAGTCCCAAATTTAGTTAAATGGTTTTATTGAATTAATTTGATACCGATTAAATGGTTTTTATCAAAATATTTCAACACAGTAGCATTTGTTCGTATTAACATAGTATCACAACTTTCAAAAATTTTCTTTAGCATTAGATATGCGCACATTTTGATTTTAACAAATAGCTAATAATAAATATAATAATTTTATATTAATAAATATAATAATTTTATATTCATAATAATAATTTTATATAGGTACAATAATTATATTTATTATAAATCATTATACAATTTAACTAAATTTGGGACTAAATTTGGGACTAATTTTAATTTAATAAAATTAATTACGGACCAAATAAGCACCCATAGAAAAAATAAAATATAAAATTATATAATTTAAGTAAATTTGGGACTAAAGTATACATTTTTCAAACTTTTGGACTTGATTGTAACAATATCTAAAGTTAGGACCTTTTGTGCAATTTATTTCAAGTGAAATGGACCAAATGCGCACCCAAGTTTTCATCAGTTGACTTTGACTAACGGTTAAACGGACGGATTCCATCCAAATGGACAATTTGCGCACCAAAGTTTTTTTTTGGGACCATTTGCGCTACCTTTTATTATTTGGGACTAAATCTGCAATATGGCTAGTTTTTTGGGACTATTTACTCCAAAATCCCAAAAATAAAATATAAAATTATACAATTTAACTAAATTTGGGACTAAATTATACATTTTTCAAACTTTTGGACTTGATTGTAACAATATCTAAAGTTAGGACCTTTTATGCAATTTATTTCAAGTGAAATGGACCAAATGTGCACCCAAGTTTTCAGCAGTTGACTTTGACTAACGGTTAAACGGACGGATTCCATCCAAATGGACCATTTTCGCACCAAAATTTTTTTTTTGGACCATTTGCGCTACCTTTTATTATTTGGGACTAAATCTGCAATACGACTAGTTTTTTGGGACTATTTGCGCCAAAATCCCGTACAATAATTATATTTATTATAAATCATTATACAATTTAACTAAATTTAGGACTAATTTTAATTAAATAAAATTAATTACGGACCAAATAAGCACCCATAGAAAAAATAAAATATAAAAGATTATACAATTTAATTAAATTTGGGACTAAAGTATACATTTTTCAAACTTTTGGACTTGATTGTAACAATATCTAAAGTTAGGACCCTTTTTGCAATTTATTTCAAATGAAATGGACCAAATGCGCACCCAAGTTTTCAGCAGTTGACTTTGACTAACGGTTAAACGGACGGATTCCATCCAAATGGACCATTTGCGCACCAAAGTTTTTTTTTGGAACCATTTGCGCTACCTTTTATTATTTGGGACTAAATCTGCAATATGGCTAATTTTTTGGGACTATTTGCGCCAAAATCCCTAAATGAAAATTAATTAAAATTAGCGATTTCACTAAGATTTAATTTTGGTGGGATAAAAAATTACAATTCATTTAATTTTTACATAAAAATTAAAAGATATGTATGACATCAATTTTTTTAATTAATCATTCAATTGTAATATTAATTGATTTTTTAATTAATTGAATATATATTTATATCTTTTAAATTCCAAGATATCTTTTCAATTATAAGATATTTTTAAAATTAAATTCATATAATTCTTAAAATAAGTATTTTTTAGAAAAAATTAACTTAAACACAAAAATTAACTAGAATTATTTAAATTGTTGTTAATTAAAATAATAAATTCTATTGCCAATATTTAGTTAGACATGGGTTTAGTGGACAAAGATTGATCAAAATTAATTGCATTGTTAAAAGGGAAAATATAATTAATTTTAAAAACAAAAAATATTAAATTGTTGCGAGTTTTCCCTAAAAAATAAAAAAATATTTTAAATTGTAATATATCTTTTAAATTGCAAGATTTCTTCACAATTAAATTCATACCATTCTTAAAAGTGACGATATTAAAATGGTTATTTTAGAAATAATTCATAAATAATTAGCTAAAAATAATAATTAATTAAAAATAATTCTATTACAATTAATTAAAATTAATAATCTCAATTACTATTTAATTAGATTTGGTTTCAATGGGCAAAATTGGTATGGTTTCGTTGCACAAAAATTAATAAAAATTAATTAGAAAAATAGCATTAATTAAAAATAAATAACAATTAAAATTAATTAGATTGCAATGGTCGACTAGATTTTTCCTAATTTTTCTAAAAAATGAAAGACATATTTTGACATGCAAGATATCTTTTTAGTTATAAAATATCTTTAAAATTAGATTCATATAATTTTTAAAACTGCGGCTAAAAAACTAATTATTTAGAAATAATAGGTTATGTTTATAAATAATTAGCTAAAACAAGAATTAATTATATTACAATTAATTATATTTTTTATATTTAATTGGGTATATTTCATTGGATGAAAATTGAGATAATTTTATTAGATGAAAATTAATTAAATTGCTAAAAGGGGGGAAACATAATTATTTCAAAAAATAAAAAATAATAAAAATTAATTAGATTGCTGCGGGGGAGAAAAATGTACTTACGAAATTAATTTATCTTTTTACGTATTTGGAAATAAAGTTAAGTTAACACCCATAAGATTTTTTATTCTTAGAATTCAGGTGTTACATCTTATTGTAAAGTAAGCCAGCCGATATTAACATGATTATTACAAAAAATTAATTCTTTTCATAAATAATTAGCTAAAAATGAAAATTAATTAAAAGTAATTCTATTACAATTAACTAAAATTAATAATACTATTACAATTTAATTGGACTTGGTTCCAACGGGCGAAAATTGACACAATTTCGGTAGATGAAAATTAATCAAAATTAATTATATTTTTTAGATCTTATTGGTTATATTTTCATTGGACAAAAATTGAGATAGTTTTATTAGACGAAATTTAATATAAATTAATTAAATTGCTAAATATGGAGAAACATAATTATTTCAAAAAATGAAAAATAATATAAATTAATTAGACTGTTACGGGAAAGAAAAATGTGCTTACGAAATTAATTTATCTTTTTATGTATTTAAAATAAAATTAAGTTAACACCATGAGATCTTAGATTCTTAGAATTGAGGTGTTATATCTTATTGTATAGTAATTCGAGTGATCATTAGTCCTTAATTAACTTTATTTACTTTTTCAGTATCATTTTTTTTCAAAACATACTTTTCTTTTGATTCTGATATGTTTTTGTATTTTCTATGATATTTCTTTTGAATTACAGTTGGTGGCAAAATATTAATATTTCTTTTTGTATAATTACGGGTGTTTCAAATGATCTGCTTTATTTTTATTTTTATTTTTTTAAGTGACAAGCTCCAAAAATAGGTATTGGAGTAGTAATAATTTTTTATTTTGACACTAGTCGAACCAACAATTATATAATAATAATTATTTGGTTTAATTTATCGTTTTCGCAAGGAAATAAGTCTACGAATTCTTATTAAACAATTGGCCATCGACTCAATCAATTATTCGAATTATATGACTCAATTAAAATATTTTAATTGGGTTCTGATTGTGTTAAATATTTATCTAAGTTTTATCTCCTAAATAAATATTAAAAATCTTAGGTACTTTGAATTATTTATTTTATACCGAATTTTCTCTGTTGATATTTTATTTTATTTTTAAGTATAATTAATCAGATTGTATATTTTAACTATTAATCATATATATTTCAACTTATTTGTCTTATCCGAATTAATTTAAATCTTGTATCAAATCATTCAATATTTAATATGCCAAATATGTTAAATTAGTAAGTTTATACCGAATATGTTAATTACGTGTTTAATATATTTAGAAGGTATTTATTAAAGGAATAAAATGTCGAAAAAAAAGTCTTGAATTAAACCATCACGATGGGGTGTGGACCGTAATGAGAATTTTCTAGTGGGGTGGGAACGAGGATGGGGAATGGAAATTTATAATTCTTACATCATCCGCATTTGGCCTAGAGTAAATGAGGATGGTTCAGAACAAGGATAAGTGTTTCCCAAAGACGATAGGGACATTTTAGGATATGTCGGACCGTACTCACTACATTGTTATTTTTATAATACATCTTTATACTAATTATATTTCATAATTAAAATTTAAAAATCATTATTTACATAATAATTATTAATAACGTACATCATACTACTGTATAATAATTGATATCTTCCAAAATTTATAATTGCATATAATAAAATGTAAAATAATTTTAAAGAAAAAACAATAAGCTCTATGAGTGTTAGGTAGAGTTATTTTAGTATGGTTATTTTGATAACTATAACATTTAATATTATTTTATTTTGGATTTACATTAGTAGATTAATCTTGCAATGAGCAAAATATAATATATTATCACAATCGCTACCACGAATTATCATCCCGTGCAAAGTACGAGTGTAAATGCTAATTAAGTTACTATTCTATGGAGAATAGTATATCAAGTTGTGTGGATTTTCGTGAGTTGTTCCTTGCATATTTGCACGATGGATCTCATTCTTTATTTTAATTATTTTTTTTAGATTTGATGTTAATATTACTAACATCCATCAATAACGTCATTAGTTGAAAAATTTGTTCCCCCTGCAATGTACGGGTGAAACAACTAGTAGAAAAAAAGTCACCCCATCGGTGTTGCGCTTGAGGCGACGGTCTCACTCGCCTCGAGCAAAACTTGGCTCTGACACGACCACCAACAGGTGGTATGAAAGGCCGCCGACGACCTTAGAAGAGAAAGTGATCCGAGATTGGGTGGGTTGAGAGGTGGTGGTTGGGGTTGGAGGTTGAAGATGGGGACTTGTTTGAACAAAATGAAATGTTCAAGGACATTTTTGCAATTTTAATTTCATTAATTTATTATTTTCCAAAACCATAAGCCGAGCATATTTTTTATTTTCTCTTTTCAAAAATAGTTTTCAAAATAATAAAACCGAACGCATTTTCAATTTTCTCAAAACAACAAATGAAAACAGAAAATAGTTTTCTATTTCGAAAACAAATACACAAAACAAACCGAACGCACCCTTAGTTTTTTCAGTAACCAAATTTAAAATTTTTAATTTATGACGTTTGTTTGAGTTTTTTTTTTTTAATCTTCATATTAGCAACCTTCATCGCTTCACCGTCATAAATAAAAACAACTCGCTAACAAATAAATTATTTAAAAAACAATTCATTTTTGTAGAATTTTGAAAACTTTATAGGACAATATATATAATTTATATAAATTGCAACTTTTGTCAACATAGATCATATAAAATTCTCTTGAATAAAGTGAGAGAATATACCGTAGTATAATAAGTTCAATATTACATCAAAATTCTTGCATGTTATTTCCAACGTGGTCGCAAAAATATTTTGTTACCTTCAGTGGATTGGGTCGGTGGCATTTAAAATTTATATATTGAATACCGAACCATACGCTATTAAGGAATATAATTTTATGCATTTGTTCCTTTTAGCAAGTTAGTTATCTATTGATTGTTTTATTTTTGGGTTTCTACAATATTAATGATTTGCAAGTAACACTTTAGCTGAAATAACTATTACAAATTATAATGAGTTTTCCTAGTATTATTGATGTTAGAGTTATGAATTTAATGAAACTAGCTTTTTTCACCCGTGCGTTGCACGGAAGGTTAATATATCAACAATTTAGGGATTGGATATACCTTAATACTATATTAATAGCACCACCAAGATAATAAATTGAGTACTCGTGAACGCACAAAACTTTTAAATTAATACAAGTGATGAGAGAATTTTATAAAAAATTCAGCAGAGTTTCTCTTATATGTTGTACAAATCGTTCCTGTAACATATGCAAAGAACAAATATACAACAACAAAAAAACTTGATTTACAATTCTCCTCAATAACAAACATAATATAAAAACAACACCATCAATACCAGAATTGAGTCAAGTTAAATCTAAACCTCAACGCTAACTTTCCCAAGAATATCAACTTCATGTTAATTGTCAAATGCATCGTAATACGATAAAAACATACATTCTTATCTCGAGCTTCAAATATACCCAAATGCGCATGGCCTTATATGACAAACCTTAAAAATATGAAGATATAGTATCAAAAGTTAGACATAATCAATCTAACTTGCTCTTTGATAAGTGTCCAATTTGACACTTATTTATATCTTTATACTGTTAATTGGAGCAAACTTCTACTCATATTTATGTATAATTATGGTGCTTATAGGTACTATTCCTCATTGTGGAGGCAATGAGACGAAAAGGAGGAATAATGAGCTTACAGTGTCAAGAAACCCGAAGTTGGGACTAAAATGCAACACTTCTAAAGTTGAAGGACTTCGGGTGCAATATTGGTAAAGATCTTCTCGGCCGAGTTTCTTATTCTAACATGGAAGAGCTTGGAAAATGGAGTCCGACGCTTTTTACGGATCACAATTCCGAGTTCCAGATCATAAGTTATGGCCGGTTGAAGATCAGGGACCAAAGTGCAACAATTCAGAAGTTGAGGGAGTTCTGCGTGCATTATGTGTACGGCCGTAAGAAGCCAATGTACGGCCGTAATTCATTAATTACGGCCGTAAGACAGTAAAATTACGGCCGTAACCCAGAAGAGCAGAAAATGCACTATTCATGCAGAGAATAAATTACGGCCGTATTTCAAGTTATACGGCCGTAAACCAAAGGAAGTACGGCCGTAATACCAGAAATGGAGAAGGTGCATTTGAGAGCAGAGAGAAAATTACGGCCGTATGCATCAATATCTGGTCAGAATAGTATTTACACCGTAACATAAGTAATTACTACGTAAATGTACCAAAGATCGTAAAAACCCGAGAATTTCCCCTGTTTCTCTCTTTTCTCTCCTTCACTTTCACTCGGTTGGAGGGTCTTTTGGGGATAAAAGAACACGAAATTTGGAACCTATTTACACCTTAAATCATCCCCAATTCAAGGACTTTTGGATCATCTTTTATCTCTTCTTCTTTCTCTTAGCTTAGTTTAGGTTAGGGTTAGAGTTTTCTTCTTCCTTTTCTCTTCTTTTCCTTTCTTCTTTCTTTCTTTCTTCTTCTTTTCTTTTCCTTTACTAGTTTAGGGGTATTGATTGGGGGTTTAATACTTGGAGTTAGAAGCTCAGGAGATCAAGAGGATGTGGAGAAGAAGTGAAGAACAAGACTTTGCTCTACAAAAGGAGATTGTCTTTAATCTTGTTTTGTTCTTTCATTTCTATTCATTTGTGTATTGATTGTATATGTATCTATGATTTCCTATACTATGAGCTAGTATTGTAAGTTGGGATTTTTGATTGATCTTAATATATGTTTTGTTAATCCATTTGTGTTGTTGGAATTGAATTGGATTGGATTATTTATCTCTTGTGTGCTTGTTATTGAGCTTGCTACATGTGATTGCTTAATCAACAATTATATGCAATTGTGGCGTGTTTAGGCTTCGAGAGAGGAATATGCACGTTAAACCAAATAGCATTCACCCTAGGTTCTTGTAGAGGATAGAAATATACCTCTTACCCTAGGTGATCCTTTGAGTTGTCTTCACGGACCTTTATGCGATTAATTGGTAATATATCGACACAGAGATGTAGTAGATTGAACCAATTGACTAGGGTTAGCCTGACATGCGAGAGCGGAGCTAGCTATATAAGGAAAACCGGATCTAACATTGAAGATGGATAACATGTTTAGTTCAACAACGGATTAGCATAACTTATATTGAGTGAACTCATGAATCCCGACTATCTATTTGTCCAAGTTTTATCTCCATTCATGCCCATTTCATTTTCTTTAGTTTTAGTTGCTTTCTTAGTATAGCTTAGTTGCTTTCTCTTCTTTTGATTGTGTGTCTTTTGTATAGTTTTCTTTCCGCTAGAATACATAACTCAATTACAAATACCATTCCTCGTGGGATCGATATCCGGACTCTTTGAGTCCTACTTTATTACTTGTACGGCCCGTACACTTGCGGTTCAATTGGCGCGTGTGTATAAACGCCTATCAAGTTTTTGGCGCCGTTGCCGGGGAGTGGTTTGTTTGTGTTGAGTTTGCTTTGTTCTAGTTTTATTTTCCATTTCTGTATAGTTTATTTCTTCCCTCATCTATTTGCTCCAAATGGCAGGTGGTTCTCCATTTTCGAATAGTCTTGAAGATGATGAGGGAGACATGCTATTTGGAAGATATTGTCCTAGTGTGCTTATTATACACATCCCGGTTGGAGCAATCAAAAGTCCGACCAATCATTCTTTTATCAAGGACAATGGGAGCAACCAATTCATCACTTCAAAAGACATCATTCCACTCTTCTCTAATGAATTGGAAGGGTGAAGGATCTTGAGGAAGTGCACGTTCTCAAAGTTCCGGAAATCACACCGAGCATTGAACAAAAAGTGGAAGAGTTTGATGTGGATGAAGAGGTGAAGAGTCGTGAGCTTGTTGAAGTAACTCCCATGGATTTCATCATTGGCGGCGAGGAAGAAATTGAGATATACAATGTTGAATTCGAGCCGGATGTGATGAATTCGAATGACTTGGACATGGGCAATAGGCTTTGGTATGCTACACCAAGACGAGAAGTCCCACTTAGCCAATGTGGGAAGAAATCCAAAGCCACATTTTTGTGGATTGACGAGCAATCCATGCTACATTCTTTTGTGTCAAGCTAATGACATTAAACAAGCAATTTCTTTCCCTTTTACTTACTTGCTTTTTATTGCTTTCTTTATCTAGGTTATATTATCATTTTTGGAATGCATGAGTTAGTTGATATTTTCTTGTGCTTTACTTGAGCTTGTGCATTCTCTCCCAACTTATTTACTTTTCATTCCAAGTTTAGGGTGTGTTTTGCCCTAATTATCTTAAGTGCCCCATCCCCTTAACAACTTCACAAAATCTCTTCTCATTGCGTTTTATGGAAGAATTGTTTTTAACTCCAAAATCATTCTTGATACTTAAACTTTTCATACCCTTCTTGATGCTTTACTTGTGGAGTTTAGAACAATTGGTTTTGAGTTGAGTTTATTGAAGTTGTTATTGTGGTTGAAAGAGTACTCAGTCCACTAGTTTCTCATTGAATTTCCATTGAAAGTTGTTTCAATTACTATTTCTCATTTGATGCTTAATGTTACATGTTTATTGAGCTTTATTGCTAAAGAGTTGGGAACAACTAGTGTGGAGTTGAGTAGTTCATTAATGTTGTTGCATTTGGGAAACGAGTTTCTCATGTCACTCTTGCCTTGTGATTTCGTAGGACACTCCTTGGCCAAGAGTTGTTCAATGACTTGCCTTTGTGATTTGCCGAGCTATCAATCCAAGAGAGGCATTGTCACAAGTGTGGGGGTGAAAAATTGGTCCTTTGCGCTACAAATGGACACTAAGAGTCACGCGCTAAACCGGGGAAGTTTCGTCTTTCCATATTCCTTTACTTGTTCTTGTACACATTGAGGAATATATATGTATGTTAAGTATGGTTGAGTGCTTGTGTGGTTGTTTATTTAAGTGTGTTTGTTGTTATTGGTGTTGTGTGTGGTGTGTTTGTTTAGAGTTAGGCTTGTATGGTTGTTGTTTGTTTTGGTTTGTTGTTTGTTTAGTTGGTCGTACGTTTGTTGTGTGTATGTGTCATTTTTCTCAAATTTTAAATTGCTTTTAACTCACAACGTATGCTACTAGTGCCATTTCGATAATTTCTTGTCCATTTGGAGGTTGTGACTCATTATTAATTGGATTTAGAAGTTGTGTGATGAAGTGAATGTGAGTAGAGCTTGAATTCTTCCCATTTCATCAAATTTCATTCCTTTTGAATCACTTTTACCATTGTGAGGGGTTGAATGAGCCGGTTGATGATGTGTTTGGTAAAGTGATGATTCCGTGTATGTTATTTGTGTGGAGTGTCTTTGGTTGATGAGTAGAAACTGGGTAATCACCATTTGGTAGTCATCTATCCATGGAAATAAACGAGAGCTGAAACAAAAAAAGAAAAAAGAAACAAAGAAAAAAAAAAGAAAGAAAAAAAGTTTTGCCTTTTTCACTTGCGAGTTTTTTGCGCCACCATTCTCTTGCCTTATCGACTCGAGTTATTAAGTTCTTCGAGGTATTCTATACCTGGTGCCTTGAGTGACGAGCTCGGGAGTCACCGACTAAAAGCTCGCTATATGGGTTGGTAAGAAAGCATTATTGTTGGGGGTGTTTTCTATTTGAATTTGAGAAGCATCAAAGTGAAAAAAAAAATGAGTGAAAACAATAAATGTGAGATTTAGATGGCTAGTTTGGTTTGAATTGCCTAGTAGAAGCTTGTTGATTGGAGCACTCAAAACTAGGGAGAATCATCTCGTTACTAAACTATTGATTTTGCCGGTGCAATTTACCCACATTTGAGTCGAAAAAGAAATGAGTGATATGAGCAACCCTTGAAATGATCACCGAGTGGATTCGAGAGAAAATGAGCAAGGTGTGATCACGAGAGAGTAAAGATATATTTGACTATTGAGGGTCGGGTTGCCAACCAACCACTTGTTGAATCAAATTGGTGATTTGAGATGACTTTGTAAAGTGGATGAGTTAAACATTTTTGCAGTAGTATAAATTGTGAGTTAATTTCAATTGCTATTTGAGAATTGTTTTATTTGTTTTTCTTTTACATTCTCATTTTTGTTTGTGTGTATGTAGTAGTTAGTCTTGCTCGGGACTAGCAAGAATTCAAGTGTGGGAGTGTGATAAGTGTGTATTTTGCACATTTATTTATATCTCTTTACATTCATTTGGAGCGGATATCTACTTATATATGTGCAATTATTGTGTTTTTAGGTATTATTCCTCATTGTGGAGGAAAACGAGACTAAAAGGAGGAAAAATGACTAAAAGTGTCGAAAAACCCGAAGTCGGGGACTAAAACGCAACTATTTCAAAATTGGAGGACTTCGGGTGCCAATATGTGAAGATCTTCTCGGCCGAGAGTCTTGAGCTTACATAGAAGAACACGGAAAGTGGAGTCCGTAGCTTTTTACGGATCTCAATTCCGAGTCCCGGATCAAAAGATAGGGCCAGACGAAGATCGGTGCCCAAAATGCAGGATGTCTGAACAAGAGGAGCACTTTTGATACAGATACAAGTTTATTTGGAGAAAACAATAAACTAGAGAGTTGTAGATCATCGAGTCTAGTTTCGAACGCAACTTGAATTGGCTCAATCGGATATCGGGATCAAAAGTTATGGTCAAAATACTGAACCCTGCGCATGCAGAAAAATATGTACGGCCGTAACGTATATTTGTACGGCCGTAACTCATAATTGTACGGCCTTAAATGGGCAAAAAGATGGCCAATTTCATGCAGAGAGTTCATTACGGCCGTACCAAGTCAATGTACGGCCATAAAATGGTAAATACAGCCGTAAAAAGGGGAAATACGGCCGTAAAAACACCAGAACCAGTAGAATCAATTTTCTCCTGTTTTTTCCCAATTTTCTCCCTCTTCCTAATCACTTGGGAGCGTCTTTTGGGCAACAAAGACACGAAATTGAGGCATTATAACACCATTTTCATCCCCAAATCATGAGAGATCTTTAATCCATCCTTAGTTTAGCTTAGGTTTCTTTCTTCTTCTTCTTCCTTTTCTCTTCTTTTCCTTTCTTCTTTCTTTCTTTCTTCTTCTTTTCTTTGCCTTTACTAGTTTAGGGGTATTGATTGGGGGTTGAATACTTGGAGTTAGAAGCTAAGGAGATCAAGATGAGGTGGAGAAGAAGTGAAGAACAAGACTTTGCTCTACAAAGGGAGATTGTCTTTAATCTTGTTTTGTTCTTTCATTTCTATTCATTTGTGTATTGATTGTATATGTATCTATGATTTCCTAACTATGAGCTAGTATTGTAAGTTGAGATTTTTGATTGATCTTAATATATGTTTAGTTAATCCGTTGGAGTTGTTGGAATTGAATTGGATTGGATTATTTATCTCTTGTGTGTTTGTTATTGAGCTTGCTACATGTGATTGCTTGATCAACAATTATATGCAATTGTGGCATGTTTAGGCTTCGAGAGAAGAATATGCACGTTAAACCAAATAGCATTCACTCTAAGTTCTTGTAGGGGATAGAGATATACCCCTAACCTTAGATGATCCATTGAGTATTTTCACAAACCTTTATGCGATTGATTGGTAACATATCGACACAGAGATGTAGCAGGTTGAACCAATTGACTAGAGTTAGCTTGACATGCGAGAGCGAAGCTAACTATACAAGGAAAATCGGATCTAACATGAAGATGGATAATTATGTTAAGTTCAACAACAGATTAACGAGACTAATATTGAGTGAAGTCATTAATCCCAACTATCTCTTTATCCAAGTGTCATCTCCGTCCATGCCCATTTCCTTTTCTTTAGTTTTATTTGCTTTCTTATGTAATCGGTGGCAAATAAATTCAATAAAATTAATTATAGATCAAACGAATTAGTATCAAATTAGTTAATTTGATGAAATTAATATCACGCTTTTTTTTTATTTCGTATCAATTTCGCAGCAGCCGTACAATTTATGGACCATTTCCACCAATCTTCAAAAAATAATGTTGAAATTGTGAAATTAAAAAATTTAGGACTAAATTGAAAGTTAGAATTGTGAAGTTTAAAAAGATTTAGGACTGTAAATTTTAAAAAGATTTAGGACTAAATTGTACAATGTTAAACTTTGTGAAGTTTAAAAGATTTAAAATTGTGAAATAAAAATTAACAAATTATTAATGCAAAAATTTCCGTTAATAATTTAAAAGAGTATGTTTACTGAACTTAGTGGCACAAAGAATTAATGATAAAATAATATAGAAGAATATAGAGGAAAATGATGAGTTAAAAATAAACAAGTTAAAAAAGGAAGGATGCAAATTAAGATAGAAAACATATATGGAGGAATATAGAGGAAAATATAATGAATAAAAAATAAAAAAGTTAAAAAATGAAGGGTGCAAAGGCGGGAAAAAAGTCTCCTTTTATATAGATACATATAGATTTCCGCCAATCTTCCAAAAATAATGTTGAAATTGTGGAATTAAAAAATTTAGGACTAAATTGAAAGTTAGAATTGTGAAGTTTAAAAAGATTTAGGACGGTAAAGTTTAAAAAGATTTAGGACTAAATTGTACAATGTTAAACTTTGTGAAGTTTAAAAGATTTAAAATTGTGGAATAAAAATTAACAAATTATTAATGCAAAAATTTCCGTTAATAATTTAAAAGAGTGTGTTTACTGAACTTAGTGGCACAAAGAATTAATGATAAAATAATATAGAGGAATATAGAGGAAAATGATGAGTTAAAAATAAAAAAGTTAAAAAAGGAAGGATGCAAATTAATGATAGAAAACATATATGGAGGAATATAGAGGAAAATATAATGAATAAAAATAAAAAGTTAAAAAGGAAATGCAAAGGAGGGAAAAGTTTCTTTATATATATATATATATATATATATATATATATATATAGATATATAGATATTGCTTCATTTTTAATAAAAATCTAATTGTAAGTTGCCAGCACGCAAATATTGGTAGCTAATATTCTCTATTAACTACAATGATGCAGTTTGTGATGATTTACTTCCTAAAATGCCGTTTCGATAGGTATGGTTTGACTTTCACATGGATTAAGAATTTGAAATTAATATTTATTGGAAAAGTAAATTTTACTTGTGTATTTTTCAATATACCCCTATATTAAATATGAAAATTTACTTTTATTAATAATTATGCATAATAAATAGGAAATAGATTAGGGAATGAAGAAATTAAATTTATACTAATATAAAGTAGTTTATATTTTGGGACGGATGAAAAGGAAAAACAAATCTATCAAAATGTGACGGAGAAAGTAGTATTTTATTAATGATTGTTCGACAATTTCCAACCAACACCGAATCGAATATGTGATACTGAGAGCTAGAAAAGGACATAATAAGACTTCCGTTTATTTTGAAGCGCTTAGCGTGTCATCAAAAGGCAACGCACGGTGGATCAAGGCAAATTTCGAGTCGGTTGCCGGTCCGGCCCAACGACACACCCACTGGCCCAATGCCCAACGACACGACTGGCCATAATAAATTTCGATTGAGAGACGGAAACCCTAATTCCAGATCCTTCCTTCATTCGGCTTCTACTGGAAACGCGAATCGCCCTTCGTCCGTTCCAATTGAATTGAAGGTATGCATTCGTATATATATTCTCTGACCATTAATTTTCTTGTGTATTCGAAATTATTGTTAGTTCTTCTTTTTTCCCCTTGTTTTCGTGGATTGTTGCTTTAGCCGCATATTGATTGATGCTCCGCGTTGCTTTTGTCGGAGACAGAAGCCCTATTTCCAGATCCTTCCTTCATTCGGCTTCTTCGGGAATCACGAATCACCGTTCCAATCGAATTGAAGGTATGCATTCATATGTATTCTCTGATCATTATTTTTCTTCTGTAATTGAAATTATTGTTAGTTCTTCTATTTTTCGTAAATTGTTGCTTTAGCTGTATATTGAATGATGCTCGTTGTTGCTTTTTCCGTCTTCAAGCGATGTCGATGAACCTCAATTCCCCGGTGATGATGCTTCCTCAGGTACTGCCTGTCGTTTATTCCATTAGATTAGTTGTTGTTCAAATTTATTCCACACAATTTTCTTATTATTTAATATTGATTGATTTGCTGTGCAACTTTGGTACGGATGGATTTCCACGGGTTATTTTGAATTTGATTGTTGCCATGTTTGTGTTTGAGTTTTTTTTTTTAATAAGTTCTATTTATTTATTTATCTAGCAGTTGCGTTTGATTGAAAGATTTAAATGAATGAGTGAATTTTCAGGAAGTGAAAATTCCTTCGGTCCCTGACAGCGAAATGTCTTCGAGCACGGCCGCTGCAGAATACAAGAGGAAAGCAGGGCCTGATGCATTAGCTGCTCTATGTGCCAAGAAAAGAGGAACCTGTACTGGACTTACCATAGTATGTACAGCTTCTTTTCTTTCGTTTTGCTTGACCGAGTCATTAAGTACGCTTGCTGGTTTTATGATGTGAGCAACTTAATGTGGTTTCTGATGATTTGTTTATATTTTGATTTCTAATGCTCAATTCAGGAAGACAAGACTCCTCCGGAGGTTTCCTCTAAATGTTCTGAAGTATGTACATCTTCTTTTCTTTCTTCTTCATTGAGTGTAGAATGATCAGGTCATTCCCATTAAATGCTATACTGTTATTATGATATTGAACGGACTAACTGGATTACTAAGATGCTTGATGCTTTTCCTATTGTAACTTTAATTGGGCACTAGAATGATAAAGATGTTCTTCAGGAGTTGGATTCCCCTGAGTCTGACGAAGAAAGTGACATCCCAGAAGACGATGAGCCGGTGCTTGATCCTCGTCTTACTACGGGTGACAAAGTGTTGGCGACTGTTCGTTATACTACTCGTCCTGGTGATTTTCAGGTAGAGTCACAAGTATATTAGTGCTGATTTGAAAATAAAAAAATGCGTGACTTAAAATGTTTCCACCCCCACATACATCATCATTCTTCTTCTTCTTATTATTATTATTTTCAATGATATGACCAGGCTTTGCATGAGGCATTGGTTAAGAGTTGTGCTGTTGGTTCAGGCTTATATAACAGGCAATTTAAAAGTGTAAGCGATACACTCTAATCAGCTAGCAAGTTTGGCGATTAAATTTTCATCAGAATACTATGTTCTTACTCAAACTTTTCGAGTTGCCGTTTGAGTCTTTCATTTCTGTGTTAGTAACTGGGTCTCCCAATCGTTCTTCTCGATTCTCCTCTGGAAGCTTTTTTAATTAATAATGGCACATGCTACTCATATGCTCCTTTCTCCAGCATCTTTGCTCGTCATTTCTTTGTTCGCCTTTTTTCTTAATGCTTTCCATCATGATGCCAATCTTTTTTATTTTGTTAAAATCTGAATCATTCTTTGGCATTTAATGGTGTGCCTAATAGCTCCATGTATAAGTATGAGTTCGTGTGCTTATTTTATTGCAGGCTTCTGGAGTGCAAAAAGCATGTGAACTAACGGCTACCAAGAAATATGATTTTATTCGTGTGGAACTTGCATTACATAAAGATGGCCAAGTGTTGGCAGGTGCTGAATATCTTTATTATAAAAAATAAAAATTGTTCACTTCCAGATTGGCTGGTGCACGGCATTGCTCGGTTGGAGGAGATGTTGTCAACTTGGTATCAAGTGATATTTGCTGCTGCGAATTGTCCCCCAAAAAAAAAAACGTATGTTATGTTTTGGAGATGTACTGCTGCTGTATGACACACACTGTTTTAGCTGTTATGGAACACACTATTGCTATGATAAATAATGCGAAGGATGACTTTTGCCTTTGGCATAGAAGTCTAGGACATGCTTTGAAGGAAGTTTCAAGCCGTTTAAACTTTCTGCCTGCCGGTAATAACTATGAGAATTCACGCTGTGATACGTGTGTGTACTACAAGCAACAACGATTTTCTTTTCCTAGGAGTTTTATTCATACTGAGCATGCCTTTGATCTGTTGCACTTAGCTATGTGGGGGCGTTAAGGAAATGTCTCTTTTAACAGTGTTCTCACTATTGTTGATGATTACACGAGAGCCGTTTGGACATTCCTTCTCAAACAGAAGACCCAGGTGCTTGTGACCATTAAAACCTTTCACAACTTCCTTCACACAGTTTTAGATGCCTGTTAAATGCACAGCAGCGATGATGATGGGACAAAATTCCCCAATTCGGAGCTTTATGGTTTTCTTCTAGAAAAGGCATCTTCCACAGAAAATCTTGCCGTTGGAGATTGATCTAATTCGCGTGAAGGGTAGTGAATTCGTGGAAATTTTAGTTTGATTTTACTAGGAGAGTGTTTGTATTTGGTTCGATCTATTTATTGGCTTAATGTGTGTGTGAGATTTTAATTGGTGCGAAATGACCGAAGGATGGAATCCATTGGTTACTTGCTTGGGTAGTTTGATTTAAACAAATTAGATATGGACCTCACAAAATTGGCAAGACAGTTGAATGTCATTTCCTAGGTGCTTCACTTTACAGACCTTAGCATCCCGTTCCTTTGTTGCTAGACAACAGTTGTCCTTGTCTCGACCAATCTTCATTTAATCGAAATCAAGCAAGCACGATGGAAGCATTGTAGTAGGGTGGGATGTCAATCCCCTCCGCGTCCTACTAGAAAATTCTTATCAATGTTGACATCCCATCGTAATTATTTAATTGGATTATTATATGTCAAATATGCGTGTGGGGGAAGGTGGCCGGGGTTTAGAAAAGTCTATCTCTATCACATGTACTCATTTCTTTCTATTGGGTGAAAGAATTCAGATCCCTAGAATCTATTTCATATGAATATGATTAGAGAACCGTAATGGAATTTTATATCTATTACATGAATAAAATTTTTGAAACATCGAGTTTCAAATTGTATTATAAGTTGGACAAAAAATATTCTTTCAACGGATTAAAGGAACGAGAAATTTTGTCCAAAGCGTGGAGGTAATTTTGTCCAAAGCGTGGAGGTTATAACCATTTCAAGTAGTCGATCTTATGACATTTTGATGTTATCCCAAAATGTTTGGATGATATTCCGAATGCAAATCAAAGAAATTATTATACTCATTGAGAAATTGAGAAAATATAATAAAAGAAAAGTGTTGCAAAAACTAATATGTAGCTTTATAATTTGTCGCTTGAACATTTCGGCCTCAGTTTAAACCCAAAAAAAAGGGAGAGACGGAGAAGAAAATATAAGAAAAACAGTTCTTCTCTCATCATTTTTCAAACTTCTTTTGCCGCCTTCTTTTTGACCCAATCGATAACGTGGTTTTCAAATTTCAATCGCTCATACACGACAAATTATAGTGTCTAACAAATAAATTAAAATATATGTGATTAATCATTAAAATAGAAGACTGAATTAATTATTTTTAAAAATTAAATAAAATATAAACTGATATAGATTGGTATAAAATAAATAATTTAAAATAATTAGGATTCTAAATATTTAGGAGATATAATCCTCAATAAATAACATAATCGAGAGCCAATTAAAAAAATATATCAGGTCGCATGGTTTCAATCGTTGATTGAGTCCATAGTTAATTATTTATTAAACACATAATTTACAAAAAAAATATTAATTAGATTGTTAATAAGTTTTTTTTTCAAATAATTTAGTATTGAAAGTAAATTTTGAAATAATTTGTGTTTTTTGTGGCCCATGTAAATAGTCTTTTCTTTTTTTCTCCATATATATATATATATATATATATATATATATATATATATATATATATAGACTAGGGTTGGCTGCAACGTGCTACGCACGTTGGGTCCAATGTGGGTGAGCTAGCGTGATGAAAGTTTATATTTAGATACCGAATGCTAGGGCAATTGTGTAACATGTTGATTTTTAATAACATATCATATAAAGACATTGGAGAAACGTGATGCAGTTCCACGAAAGTTGAATATGTGAGTGTAAAGCTAAAAGAGGTGGCATATAAATACCACTATTAATATCAAACACAGTTAGTAGGAAAGTGGCAACCTAGTGATGTGCCATTTATTTATTTACAAGCCAGAAAGAGTATTGGACCTCAACTCCTACATGATCGAATGGAACATAGCTATTTTACAGCATTTCCCTAAACAAAAGCCAAATAGGAAATGCTGTCCATTCACTCTGTTACAAAAGAGTCCATATTTTTGTAAGACAAAAGATATGAGTTGGAAGTATCAGTCCATCTTGGATAGCAGCTTTTTCTTGGTTGCACATGAGGTGTTATCTTCAAACTGGTTCCTTTTTGTGGGTGGAGATGGTTCAGTAAGGTTGGTTGTGGCAAGTGGGTTGCCTGATGCATGTGGGGTGTGCAATTCATCAGCAATGATTTTCACAGGGATGTTGGTATGCTTTTCTGGGTCGTATTCATCCAGTGCCACAATTTCAAACTTCTTTGGTGCATGTAAGAAAGATTGGCGAGTTGCGACAGCCTTGATATAGAACAGATGGTCCTTTGTGATGTCTAGACGGATGTGATCTGTGGGGTTCATGGCCTGTAATGTATCCTAAAATTATTAATAGGCTAGCAATAGGCAGAACATGGGGAATAAGAGCATGATACATTTGAATAATCTGAAAAAATGAAACCTGAATTGATATGAACATTTAAAAATAATTCACTAACAGGCTAGAATCACCACACCAGTCATTCATTTATATTGTTCACCTAGTGACATTGAAAACAACAACTTTTAGCTGGGGGCACAAAATAACCAAACTACTAAGTTGACATACTTGAACGCACATACCGACTCCATTTCGGATGTTTTGTTGCCAATGAGAAGTTTACAAGCAGAAGACGTATGCCATGACAAGGACACTAAAGACTTCCACCATCTAGCAATAATTATTGTCATTATTAGACAAGAAGGTCAAAGTTGATATGGCTCATTTGACGAGGTCATAGCTAATTGGCCAAATTGAATTATTTTCAGTTTGCTTGCAAGAATAGTAAAATCAATTAGGACAAATGATTCTTGTACATGTTTAGTGTTTAGTGAGGATTTGTGTTTTAAAAGTGAAACTTAATAGGGAATAAAAAGGAAAAAAGGACTATTAGATGGTAAAGATGCATGAAGAGAATGAATGGAGTATATATTGACTGGTAGAAGTTAGGATGCTTACAGTGTGGGTGAGGCCCATGAGCTTTGACGCTGTAGCATTGAGGAACTCTTCGGCTGGGCGTCCCATTACTGAAGTTGTTATAGTGTCTGTGCTGTCAGATAGGTCAATCTCGGCGCGTGCCCTTTAAGATGAGAGATGGTAAGCTGTTAATTTAGTTGTGTGTATAGCATTCTGTGACACCATTGTATGCATAATAATAAAAAATGGACCTCGGGGTTGCTGTGACGTTAGTTTGTGTGCAATAGCGGCAGCTGAAGTTTCGACCTGCAATAGTCTCTGGAGCAGCTGTGAAGCATGTGCTGCATGACATGTACCAGTATGGTGCTGTTGTGCATCTAACTATGGCTGTTGCCTTTATCCAACAATGCTGCTTGATAGGCTGTTAGAGTACGTCATGATAATGTTATTGTAAAAGCATGATAGAGATGTTCCATGTTAAGATATGAGTCTACCATTTCGATTGCATCTTTGATGGGCCTTGCAACATCGTCTTCAGTGGCCTCGATCCTTTTCAGCGTCAAGTATGTGCGGAGAGCTTTTATTTCAGTTATAGCTGCAATGTTGTCCGCAATCCTATGAGTAGCGCTTTGTTAGTTAACTATATTATTGTGAGTGAATGAAGAATATGTAAACAAGTGCAGTCAGGGTAATGTGTACAAACCATTTCTTATATGCAATGACCTCTTCAAACGGTGTATCGATGTAGATGCATGTGTTGCGAGTGGTTGAGATTCCCAAACCTGATATGAGATGAAGAATGTTGAGTTTAAGGTGTATATAAGCATGTAAAGATTGAAAATGTTGGTGTAACAGAAAGTTGTTACCTTCAAAGGTTGTGACGAAGACATGCTTGGTAATTATAATGGGAATTGTGTCTATGGAGTTGGCGATTTCTTGGCCTTCAGCTTCAGCATAGGATGCCCAAAGTCTAAGGTTGATTGTCTCGAAACTTCATGATTTGTGTTGGAAAATGTATGATTAATAAATCAGCGGCAGAAATAGTAGCATGAAGGGTAATGATCAAGTTGAAATATGCAGAAAAATAGAATGAAATATTTGGCCAAAATATGAGTATCCTTTTGAATGATGGCAATCGTACCTCATTCATGGGTTAATATCATACAAAGTAGAAGTAAATGTATATATGAACATATTTTCACAACAAAAAGAAACCGAAATTGTGATATTCATGAATTAGATGAAGAAAAAAACTAAAAAAGAGTTGATGATAAATGACACAAACGAAGGAATACATTGGAAATATATGATTTTTCATTTCTTGCAATGTGGCTAGAGGTCATAATCGATTAGAGGACGTATGTAATGTAGGTTAGAGTAAAAGAAATTTAGGGAAGAATGAGGTAGAATAAAACACATGGAGCAGCATGTATTGATAGCAGGCTTGATTGGAGAGTAGGGGTGGGCACCGACCCGATTGGGTCGGTTTTGGCCCAAAAACCGAAACCGACCCGATTGGGGTCGGTTTGGAAAAATTTGAACCGAACCGAACCGCCGGTTTGGTTCGGTTGGCCCGAAACCGAACCAACCCGAGTCGGTTCGGGTTGGTTTGGTCGGTTTTCATTGTTTTTTTCGGTTTTTTTTACATACCGATCGGTTTTCGGGTTGGTTTTTTCCAACCCGAAACCGACCCGACCGCCAACCCGAACCGACCCAAACCGACTCGGGTGGGTTTGGGTTGGTTTGGGTTGTGGGTTGGCGGTTTGCGGTTTAAATGCCCACTCCTATTGGAGAGCATTAAGGCACTTTCAAATTGGTGTCTACTCAATCTTGCAAGACGTGTCAATTGACTTCAACTTCTAGAAACTGATATATCCTAGTTGAATTCATGACATTTGACTTTATACAGGCCACAAAATTCACTTATATCTCAGCGAAAAAATTATGAAATTGTGGCACTTTTAACATAAGTTTTGTGTGTTCATATAATAAAATTGATTAGTAATGTTGAAACATGGCTTTCACTTTTGTGAAAGAAGTAGGAAAAAAGACACAGATGCAAGTGAAAAAGAAGCAGTTGAATGCTGAAAAAGAAGGAAATAAGTGGCAGCAGTGCATTTTCAACAGGAAACACAGACATAGAGATGCAAATAGCAGTAATAGAGATGATTGGTCCTTAAACAATATAAAGAACTGGTATAAATTGAAAGGAATGTAGTGAATTGTTCGTAATTGTGAATAACCTTTTGTTCATTATCATGAGGTCACGGATCATGTAGTCTTGTCCTGTTTTTGATGGTCCTGGTCGGATCGGGTGCGCAGCGATTGCGAATCCTATTGTGGCTGAATTGAATAAAGCATAACTTTGGATTAGCAAGTAAGTTGGAATGTTTGAAATTATTGGTAAATAAGTGGAAGTTTTAACTTACTTGTTGCAATTTCATGGTTTTTCAGTGATTGTGGTCCAGAAAATGGATTGAGTGTGATCCTTGAAAAGACAAGATCAAGATGATCTTCTTCTATCTCAATAATGTTGCATGCACCAGTAAGCGACCATTGTAATTCACTTGGATGTTTGTGATATCGAATCAAGATCTGCGTGACATTGGCATTTGAAACGAGGTAAGTCTGTCCTTGCTTCAATGTATTGGCGAGTGGTGTAATGTGTCGTTCATAAATGGTTGCGCGAATGGTGTTACCCTGTATTGGCATTTATAAGGGCTGTTTTATGAAGGAGAATTATATGGTAAAAAAAATGCATTTAGAGAAATACAAGATATGCAAGAAATGATTATGAGATGTATGGTCATAGGTTGTTCGTAGGTTTAAAATGAGGAAGAGAACAGAACAATTAATAAAGGAAAACATGGAAAAATAATCCAACATAAGTTGAATTAGGCTGAGAATGTGGCCCTGCTTTTTCTGAATATATTACAAAAGCAGTGACCTGTTTTGATATGGTCAGTAATGTTGGCTAGTTTTAAAATCTGCAAATTAATGAATTGGAGTAGTTATAAGGATTGAAAATGATACCTCCACATCCATAAAGAGCATTGGTTGATACGGTACAACATTTTGACTGATCTTTCTTGAGCATTTTTCTGCGACAATGATTTTAGCATCCAAAGGTGGTGTATGTTTATTGATTTCTGATATAGTGTGTGACTCCATGACCTGGAAAGTGTTGTTAGTATTACAACAGAGAAAGAATTCAAACTGTCATAAATGTTCCAGAAATGCATAAAATGTATGAAAATAATACCTTTGTTGTCTACAAGTTTGTAATAAATATATGAAGAATGTGGGTTAGCTGGTTTGGAAAAAGAAAGTGCAGAGAATGTATATATAGGGAGAGATAGCATGTGTCCATATATGTGTAGATAGAGATATATTATTATTTAGTAAGTCGCTTATCGTTATTGAAAGTACTAATGAAATGTGCCAGAAATTGTGAATTTCGTTTTTTTTTTTTTAAAAAACATTATTATTATTATTATTTTAATTAATTATATGAAATTGAAAAAGGTGGAAAGTTAGGACTACAAAATTAATGCTGAATTAAAGGTGAGATTGACTCCAAGGCCTGAAATTGTGGGTTTCAAGGCAGAAATATATGTGCATGTTTGAAGGCCAAAATATCACCGATTTCCTTTCTTTAAGGAAATTTAAATTTTTGGTTTTGTTTGCATCAGAAAAAGGTGAAAATAGACGGGTTAAAAAGCAAAACTTAATGCGTAAACAACTATTGGTTATATCAAAGTTTCTTGAATTGTGGATGTGATGCATGTTTAATTAGTTGGCTGTTGTGATTCAGATTAAATTTGGACATGTGTTAACATATGTGTGGTGTTGATGTGTTGCTATTCTGTAGGGGGTTGGAAAAGTATCTGAATAATGAAGACGAGTTGATAGAGATCTGCTGTTGCTGTTTCCAAGAAATGTGGGCTTGACTTTGTAGGCAGAAATCCTGCTTTTCAAGATACAAAAATGTTGGGCAGAGAATGCTATAATTGGCTACAGTAGTTGGACAGTGATGGAACAGAATATATCAGACTGGTTGCAGGGCTTTATTAGTTGCTATTTTCTCTGATTCTATTTTACCAAAGTTATTTATGTTTATAGTTTTATTATTGAGAATAACTTATTAATATTGTAAGTAATAAGTGCAGAGTGAATACAATGGAATTATAAAGGTTATGAGAGGAACAAAAATGGTTAAATAATTGTAGTTGTCAACTTGTAAAGAAAGAACTGTAAATGTGGGACAACTATCACTAAAGATAGTTTGACAGGTGGAAGAATTATTCTATATATATATATGCATGTGTGCTGTAATAAGATTTACCTTAAGAGTTTCATTATGCAAGCTAGAAGACGTATGACAAATCCGAATTTCACTGATTTGTGTGAGGGTTTGTTTCTTCCTGAAGTTTCAGAGGCAAATCAACGACTTTGTATGCTGACAGTTCGTACAGAATTTTTTGATGTTGCTGTTATTCCTAGAGATGACGAAAATTCAGAATGTGAGAAAAACAAACATAAGATCAGGGTGAGTGGGATGAAAGGTTCAAAAATTTTTATTGAAGTTGGCTATGGTTGTGTTTCTTTAGCTACTGCCAAAGTTGGGATAATACCTGAACTCATTTATGCATATGATTTGAAGGCAGAGCTAGAATTTATTCCATATGATCCTCAACTTCCACGTAGAAATCAAAATATCCTGAAAGACATCCTAGATGATCCAGAATATTATTCAAATAAGTTGATAGAGAGTGATTTGGACATACTGGTTCGTGTTGAAGGAGCATATGGTAGGGGATTATTTACGCTTGAGCAAGCACGGGCATTTACAATGGATGAGCTTGACCAAATTGCGGAAGAATACTATCAGGCTATAGTGGGCAAGGAAGACAAGTTTCATACATTAATTAAGGATCAAATTATTCAAGAACATTTTCACGGTCTACGTGCAACAAGACTGAAAATGTATTTTAATGCTTTGAGGAAAAAGTTTGAACTGTTAGGTGAACATGGTGTGATGTATGATGCAGATATGTAAGGTGCATGGGTGATGGTTTTTGTTTTTGTGGTGAATGCATGTTCATATTTTGTATCGTTATTATATGCACACGCTGTTGCTGCGATAAGTGTCATATCCTGTGAAGGATCCTCTGTGAAATATGGGTGGTTGGATGTAAGCTTATGTATGTGTATAGTAGTTATGATATTAATGTTGATGCTATGTATGTGTGTAATCTTGAAAAGCTTTTTGTATATAAAGTTCGTGAATCACCTTGCCTATAGCTTGGTAGAAGCAAACGAGTTGGCTATGACAGATTGGGTATGTTGTTGCTTACGACTTGGGATGAAATACTTTTCTCTTAATTCCAAAAGGTTGGTGAGCCCGTAAGACTTGGTGAGCCCGTATGCAGCACTCTTTCAACAACCTTGTCAATGTAATCGTAAATCACAATTCTCAACTTGCCATTACAATCGTGAAAAAGATGAAAAAGATTGAAGATTAGCATTCAAAAGGTAAACACCTGGCGAAATGAACAGAGAATCCATTAGCAAATGCATTACCTCGTCTCTCAGCATCATTAGTACCACCTTCAGTTGCCACAACCTGCAGAAATTATACTGAGTTCAATCATACACAAGAGACATTGCACGAGTTGAATAAATCCTGAAAGAATTGTAGATGAGGCATAATACAATTATATGAAGTGAAAACATAGAACAATCTTGTACCTTAATATAATAATCTGGTCTGCCGTCCTCTTCATAGAACTGACATAGAACTAAAGGAAAAATTCCCTGCAGATTGAAATCAGTGTACTTAGTAAACAGATAAGAATAACTGGAATATGCTTTAGTTATGACCACTCAACCTCATTATACCATGTGGCACATCCATCCCAAGAATGATGGTGGGAACCTTGGACACAATTGGAATTTTTGGACTGGTTTCACGGAGTAAGACAGAATTTAAACCACTGGGACAACATTTGTCGACATCTTGATTGTTAACTCATAGAACAAGGCATTGAGTAGCAACACTAAAATCAGCTAGGTTCCTCCATTTCCAAAGACCTTAACGATGATACATTTAAAAAGCTTTCTTAATTTCTCCAATGTTAATAAATAGAACTTTTACAATGAAAGCAATAGTTTATTAACAAAGCTGCGGATGTCACGCTTCTTCTTCTCGGAAGCAAACAGAGAAGGAACTTGGGGGCCCTTGGGAGTTTTCACTGAATTTCTTCTAATATTTTCTCAATCCTAACAAGAGGTGGGGCCCGGTTGAACTGCGGCCTGTCGTCCAAAACATCAAATGGATCCTCCACAGTCTGCAGAAAGGATAGAAAACATTCAGATAGATCGCAAATGAATTGTGTACAGCAAATGGTAAGGACAAATGGAAGTGTAAGTACTTACAATTCTCTTTGATTGTCCGGCTTTGATCAAATCTTTGACAAGATTACGAACGTCAGGTGGAGCAGAAAAGTTAACAACAGGCCATAGTTCTATCTTACTCGGATTAAAGTCGAACTTTATTATTGAAGTTCCATCACCCGTTCGGAGCATAGCTATTGTCATTATTTCCAATTTTTCAATCGCAAATGATGATTAAAGAATAATCACAAAACTTTGAATCTGAGTTAACCAAAAAGACTTAACAATTATGTAACCTACGTGAAGTTGTTGCTGATGGATATGCCGCAAGCATGAAGCAAAGGTTCGGAGTCATTGTTGTTATTTTTCAAGGCTCGAGACAACCAAATACCAGTTAATCTAGGACCCATGTGAAGAAGAGTAAACCTGGTATAGAACAGTATTATCATTGCCACCACATACTCTTTCCTTCTCATTCAAATCAATAATCATGGCCTTTGCTACTACGGTTCTTTCCTAATGCTAAGGAAATTGATATGAATATGAAGATAGGGATGAACACGAAAGGGTGGTTGAGAAGAAATAGAGAAAGGGTTGTATGTGGAGAAAAAGAAAGATATATAATAATACATGGGCGTTATTATCGGCGCGCCAAAGTTTGTTTTATTTTTCTTACTCGGTTTCAAAACTACAAATTAATGTAGAAGTGGTAAGTAAGGGTCGAACACAAGAGAAACGGTGCTTAATCTAGTTGTCTTTATCAATTAATATAGGAAAGCGTGGGTTTTGAGAATTTTGAATGAAAATCAAATGACAAAAGATAAGATCAAATAAAACGATTGAAATAAATATCTAGTTCTCGGGTTCTTGTGTCAACCACTTGTGTTTATCTTTCTCATGCAACGTGTTACTATTCCTTCTTCAATTTATCAACTCTCAATTAACTAAGAAGCTCTGATTAACGAATTCTTCCTTAAGTGTATTAAGTAAAAAGTAAACTCTTTAACTTAACATCTAGCTATTGGATAACCCTAAACAAGCTCTTAGGATTTAATGCAAAACTAGTATGAAATGAACGAGAAGAATGAGTTGAATTAGATGAATAATTTCACAAGCTCAATTAATGCATCTAAGATGATTTGTTAATAAATATGCACGATATTCATTTGCTACTTTGGATTGGAATCTAATGACAATTACGGATCAAAAGTTCCAATCCTAGCAAGTAACTTGAATTTAAAGATTAATTGATTCAATTGGCCAAGGTGAATGCAATAATCAAATAAACTCAAAAACGGGTTTACAAGCATAACAAATCAACAAATTGAAGTAGAGGAATAGATAAACGTTACTAAAGAGTTAGAAAAGATAACAACATGTTAGTTGAACACAACGTCCCTCTAACTAGATAGAAAAGTCTTAACTACTCATAATTATGGGTTTCATACTTTTAGCGAGTGTTCGCTTTGTATCACCACCACTATATATGATAGATTATGCAAAATATAGTAAACAAGTAAATAAATACTAAGAAATAAATAGAGAAATAAAAGAGAAAAGAGAACTTAGCGTAAGAATTGATCCACTAATATGAAAAGCTAAAATCTTCAAGCTAAAACTAAGAACAAATGAAGAAGAAAATTTTATTGGAGAGAACTACTAGCTAATTCTCTTCTACTAAGTTGTGTATTTCCTTCCTTACAAATGCCTCTATTTATAGGCAAAATTTCACAAGAAAACATGATAAAAAATTGTACAACTACTCCATTATGATTCCACTAATTGGTAACCACCAAATCATGATCTTAAATTGCTCCATTAGTTCAAATATTGTATCATGGTATAGGTAAGCATTGGGCTGAATTGGGCAATTGGAATTTCCTTTTTTTTGGTATTTTAATAGAAAGTTATGAATTTTCTACCAAAACATGGCCCAAGAAATCCTCCATTCACATCACTCTCGGTTTTTCCCATTTTTGACCATGAT
Source organism: Jasminum sambac (assembly GCA_018223645.1). Lineage (NCBI taxonomy): Eukaryota > Viridiplantae > Streptophyta > Magnoliopsida > Lamiales > Oleaceae > Jasminum > Jasminum sambac. The sequence continues at coordinate 16,908,972 of CP073642.1, forward strand.
ATAATCCGAATCATTTGAAGAGGTTAACATCAAAGTTGTAGCCCTCTGAGTGTCCTTTCTAACAATATAAAGTTCAGGTCAATCCGAATTTTGTAGCAAACGTTATGGTCAAATTATTGAACTGCGGCAGTAAATTCGAGCTGCTGATTTTTTACGCTTTATCCTTTCTCTTCAAATGGCCATAACTTTCACTAGGAAACTCCGATTTGGGATCCGACAAAAATGTGGAAATCCTCTTTTGATATTCTTTGATATTGGCACAAGAAAAATTGTAAAAACAACTTTTCATAAAATTGCATCGGAGGCCCTCCATCTTTGAATTTGCTTGCATTTCGGTCCCAAGTTCCGCTACCTGCTTTTATCCATTTTGGCTTTTTGATTTCTTGTGACTCTAAACACACAATAAAAGGAAAACACATAAAAATAAACATATAATACTAATAAAACACACAAATACGTAAAATAGAAGAGTTATTTAAGTGCTTTTCTAACACTTATCAAACTCCCCATTATTTTAGACTGTTGTTCGCCTCGAACAACAACCATATGACACAAAACAACAAACTGGTTTTACATGAGATAAACGACTTTAAACGGTGAAATCCAACTACAGATAGTGACTTGCTTATTAAACATTCTCCCGAACCATGAAAATTTCACTTCTTCTCAAATACACAATGGCTTGTGAGTGTGTGCAATTGAGGTTATCATCCCATCACTAATCGAACCAAATGAAAGCTTACGATGATCTATCCAAATCCTGACCCGAAATAGTCAAATATTTCCTTTCATCTCTCGTGATCCCACTTTTATTTTACAATGATTCCCATTGATCCTAAAAATTACTCTGTTCACCAAAAATCATCAACTGTTAGCACTGCAAAGAAAAAAAAGGGCATGGCAGGTGTTTTATCGCAAATATGTCTTCAATTTAAAGAGTGTTTAGATTGAGCACTTCAAACCACTGAGGAAATTTATTTATCTAACTTCACACTTAGGTAGCTATCACATTTCTCGCGATTTTTTTTTTTTTTTTTTTGATGAAGAAGAAAAAGAAGAAGAAGAAGAGTTTTGCAATTTTCTTTTCAACTTTTACCCCACAGGTAGCTTTCACACTAAACCCCTTTCATTGGAGGCAGCCTTCTTCACCCATTCGAGGTGACGGCTTCACACTCTGAGGTAGGTAGCTCTTTCCTGTGGTCCCTCTCCTTATTTCGAACATAAAAGTAAAATTCATTCTCAGCATAGGTCAGTGCTTTTTCAAAAATTTTTAAACTCCGTCAATAAAAGACACATTCACAAAAAATAGATACCATGCGATTATAACTCCACCTTACTAGCAATCGATGTTTCCAGGTTACTTTGAGCAGGACGAATGGATAGAAAAAAAGAAAAGAAAAAGTTAGTTTACTATGGTCTAGAAAGTTAGAAAAAAAATCAACATTTTCAACCTTCAATTTATGTTCCAGAGAATGATAGTAAATTACCTATAAATGTGCTCAGGTAAATTTGCCAGCTGTGCTTGGAGAAGAACAGAACACAATTTTTTTTTCGAGATCTTATAGTTTCAACTAAGTCACACAAATTAAGCTCAATCATATTCAAAAGTTGCTATCTCATGCAAAATCGTTGACACAAATAAAAAAAATCACACGCAGACCACAATATACCACTCCCCCACACTTAAATTCTACATTGTCCCCAATGTAGAAATATAGAAAGTATGAAAAAGAGAAGAAATAGAAACTCCCCTATGGTAAGCAATGAGTCGTGCCGATTTGGGGATGGTGGTTGCACAATGTAGCACTTCTGAGGAATACTTCGACAATCCAAAAGCAAGAGACCTTAAATCAACATATTTACAGAACAAGAAAAACAACAGCTGAAAATATTTTGGTTTTTTTTTTTGTGATGAAGAGAAATTTATATACAAAGCGACTATGGGAATTGACAACCCTCTGAACATCTTGCAAAGAGTATTCACATCAAATTAATGACATGATTCCATCAAGTCCGATCCGCATGGAAACTATCTCGAATCAAGATACTCTCTACAAAACAGCTTTGACAACCAACCTTAATGAAAAGGTCCTCCATATCGCCACATGACACATAGGTATGTTTACCATTCAATAAAGAACAGCCCCACAAGAACCAACAAATGGGATGACGTTTAGAGCAGAACGTCCAACTCAGACACTTCTCAAATGAATGAGACGAGTTTTACATCTTCGGATGGGTGCTAGTGATCACGCTCAAAGTTGTCGCCAATGGTAAGGCCATCGAAGTTTGGTGTCAAGCAAACGTTGTCTTTGTTCCAACATATTATCAAACTCCTTCACATCTAATGCGAGCAGGCTATTTTTCCTGATAGACTTTTCGGCCCTACACCTAATCGGTCCATCTTTGAAGAAAACAACATATTCATGTTGTGAACGAAGTTTGATTTCGAGTACAATGAGGTTCATCCAAAGAGCTTTCCACATTTGAAGCAACATTTGAGGCGTTTAGCACGCCGCTTATGCAGCAGAACGGGATGATCCTGCCCCAAACACAATGACATTCCAAAGGGAACGCTCATACTTATCAACTGGGTGAACAATGTGCATTTGAAGGTCAGTAGGCAAAGAGAAAGATTTGAATACTTGCAGAAGAGCAACAATACAGTGAGGAGATGCCATTGAGGGAAGAGGAAATTCAATGCACTTGGAGATAGTCAAAAGACTAGAAAGATGAAAGAGAAGAGAAGAATACAGCTTCTTAAGGTCTCTTAAAAGACCTTTTTAACACAACACACGAAAGAAAAACAAAAATTGAAATAATAAGATTAAAATCATCAAAATTACCAAGTAAAATATACTATCACACTCTTCCATTTTTTTTATTTTTTTTTATTATAAATACTGAATAAGAAAGAACAATAACAAAATTTGAACTATATAATCTACTATTATAAGAAAAAGACATATAAATATAAAAATATCACATACGCCCATAAAAAGAAGAAGAAGGAGAAGAAAGAAATTACCTAATCACCGCTAGAAAAAGTACTCACAGAGATCAAGATTGTGGTTGTGGTTTCGAGTGGAGAATGATCTTGATTTATAGTCAAATTGGGCAATCGCTTTCAACCGACAATCGTGGCATGCAGAGTGTGCCGAAAGAGTACGTTGGAGTGGGCATCTGAGAAAACGCGTTTGACGGATTTGTCATTTATCAATAATTAACCTGCCCATTATCCGTAATTCTCGCTAATCACCGATTTATGGGCCATTATGTCTCTTCCCAAATAATTGAGTCTCAAATATCGCCCTCCTACAAATAATAAAGCAATATCTTCCTTAATACGTTAGATGAAAAGTAAACAAATTAAAAAAATACAAATATTAAAGAAAATGCTTGGGTTGCCTCCCAGCGGCGCTTTGTTTATGGTCGTTAGCTCGACACTTCCCATTTGTCAAGTAGGATTCTCAAATCCATTGCAACTCCACATTGTCTTCGATGGCTTCTCCGAGTGTCTTGATTTCTT